>OZ010794.1:280478308-282878308 GCA_963932465.1 Maratus speciosus | reverse complement strand
TATATATATCAAGATATTGCTGATATCACAAGTAATTGCAATATTTTTACCAGATATATTTATGTATTAATCAAGCTTTTTCAGTTATTAAGTCTGGCTAAACCTGAAATAAAACTTCCTTGTTATTTTGATGTGAATTAGTAGGGTACCTTTATGAGGTAAGTTTCATTCTAATAATTCAAGAAAAATGTATCTCATATATATTATGCATATTTAATTATATACTATTAATTATTTACTTGACCTCTGCTCTTAATAATTTAATCATTTTTAAAATTATCTTAATTTATTACTTTACTTAAATACTTTCATATTTTACTATATTGTAAGCATTCATTACAATTTTGATTGCATTATTACATTCAAACTACTGCTTAAAAATGTAAACAAAGCATGACCAGAAATCTGTAAAATTCTAAAATCCACACAACCTGTGGTTTCAATCTGTGCGAATTTGAAAGAGTCTACTGTAATACACAATAATAACTGTATTTAAAAATTTCATTAAAATCCTTATTTTTCTTGCAACCTGGTGTAACAAAACAAAAGTTTTTTAGCAGTAGGATTAGGTTGCTGCAAATGGTTTCTCAACTTAGAATAGATGAATGCAAAAGATGAAAAAATTCTTTCAAGTTTTACAGAACTTAAAGGAGTATTTAAAATCATTTCAACATACGCACAGACATTTTTAGAAAATTAGACTTTAAAATCAGCATTGAGATATACATGCTAGATGCTAGCAGGGGTGCAGAATATGTCCGATCCGGCGACCTAGGATCGGGGGAAATTTTGCAGAAACATAATACAACTGATTTCGATTTTAACTACAAATTCCATAATTTCCTGAGATAGAAAAATTTCACTATAAATAAAAAGATCCGTATGGTGAAATTCACAAAATCGATCTCAGAATAATATGTACCGTATATCGGGTGATTCTGTTCCGAATTTTCCAAAAAATTAAGGCATGCAGTTCCGAAAATTTTAAAAAATCGTTCATCAATCTGAAAATTCGGACATAAAAATACTGCGAATTTTGTCAAAGAATTACGGAAAAAACGCGAATTTTGTCATAAGATCGCAAAATAACCGCAAATTTCATCATAAGATTACAAAATAATCGCAAATTTTGTCATAAGATCGCAAAATAACAACAAATTTCGTCAAAAGATTGCGAAATAACTGCAAATTTCATCAAACGATTGCAAAACAACTGAATTTCGTCAAAAGAGCGTGAAACAACCGCGAATTTCGTCTAAAGCGGAGAAATGACCACGACTTTCGTCAAAACGTGGTGAAATAACAGCGAATTTCGTCAAAGGAACGCAAAAAAAATCCGGAAATTTTGCCAAATGTTCGCGAAATGAATGCTAATTTCGTCAAAAGATCGCGAAATGAAGGCAAATTTTGTGAAAAGATCGCAAAAAACCGCACATGTCATCAATAGATCGCGAAAAAAGAACAAATTTCGCCAAACGATCACAAAACAACCGTGAATTTCGTCAAAAGAACGCAAATTTCATCAAAAGTTTGCGAAACAACTGCAAATTTCGTCAAACGATCTCAAAACAGCTGCGAGTTTCATCAAAAGAGCGTGAAACAACCGCGAATTTTGTCTAAAGGGGCGAAATGACCACGATTTTCGTCAAAACATGGCGAAATAACTAAAGATTGACCGAATCAGCAATTTTGCCGAATACCGAAGCTTCGGTCAAAGTGTACACCGAATATTCGGTATTCGGCAACCGAATACTTAAAAATTTTTAATACACATTTTTGCATATATTAGCTTTTTTAATAAACTTTAATCAAAATTAAATTCTTAATAATTTAATTTAGTTACATTTTTATTCTTAAATCTAATTACACAAAAAAATTTAATGACTTCTTTCAACTCACAAATTCATTAACCGATCACTTATTTTTTATTATTTTATCACTAGCCAATATCCAAATTAACCCAATGAAAGTATTAAACTATACAGGCTATTATTAAGGATAAGGATTCTCAGAAAAACAAAAGTTCATTCAAATAAAAAGAAACAATGTTGTCATTAAGCTGATTTACTGATTGTCTAATTATATACATATTGAATTGGAATGTTCTCAAATACAAAAGGTATCATATCAATTTGTACATTTAACTATTTTCTGTGAAATTATTGATGCATATTTATATTTTGATTAATATTTATCATTGTGGTGATGAAGATAAATTTGAGCGATTTTAATTTAATGGTTATAAAAGCTATAGAATAGGCATAGGAGTATACTTATTTGATGCATGTATTTTCTTTAATATGAACCTTAGTTATACAGAGATGAACTCTGGTATACTTATTTGAGGTGTATATTAAAGAGAATACACATTAAATAAATTTAAATTGAAAAAAACTAATGTAGAAATAATTAAAATTAAATGGTAAGGGAAAGATGCCCATATTCCTTACTTTTTTTTCCTCTATCGTAGACAGTTGTTCTGATTTCATCCCTATATAGACTATTTGAGGAAAGAAAAATTTTTTTGTAATTAAAAATGGCCTTTGACTTGTTTTTGGTAGTGCAGCTGAACTTTGAACTCATGCACATAATGTTGAAACTCGTCATTTAGCCTATTCTACTTCTAAGTAAAAGAGAATTCTTCTACTTCTAAGAAAATACTTATCCGCAATTATTCGGCCGAATACTTTTAAGTATTCGGCCGAAGCCGAATATTCGGTTTACATGCCGAATCACCGAATACCGAATCGACTATTCGGTATTCGGTCAATCCCTAGAAATAACAGCGAATTTCGTCAAAGGAACGCGAAAAAAACCCAGAAATTTCATCAAATGTTCGCAAAATGAATGCAAATTTCGTCAAAAAATCACGAAAAAACGCACATTTGGTCAAAAGATCGCGAAATAAGAGCAAATTTCATCAAACGATCACAAAACAACCGCGAATTTCGTCAGAACGTGAAATGAACGCAAATTTCATCAAAGATCGCGAAACAACCGCATATTTCATAGAAGGGCAAAATAACCGCAAAACTCGCTAAAAGGGAGGCGAAATAAACGAACATTTTGTCAAAAGATCTCAAAACAACCACAATTTCGTCAAAAGATCACGAAACAATCACAAATTTCGTCAAACGATCGCAAAAAACTGCGAATTTGTCAAAAGATCGCGAAAAAACCGCAAATTTCATCAAAAGGGACAAAATAACCACGATTTTCGTCAAAACATAGCGAAATAATCATGAATTTCATCAAAATAACGTGAAAAAAACTCGCATATTTCGTCAAAAGATCGCGAAACATCCGCATATTTCGTCAAAAGGGACGAAATAACCGCAAAACTCTTCGGGAAAAAAAACGCAGATTTCGTCGAACGATCGCGAAAAAAAAAACAAATTTTACCAAAAGATCGCAAAACAACCCCGAATTTAAGCGAAAAAAGCGCTAATTTCGTCAGAAGATCGCAAATTTCATCAAACGGCCGCGAAAAAAAAACATAGTTAGTGCTGGGAGTGGATCCCCCCCCCCCATTTTCCCCCATTGTGCTGTAACCTTTCAGAAAATTTGCTGTGAATTTCAGAATTTTTGCTTTTCACTCAGAACCACCCATGTTATATATACTATGCGCATAAGTTGAGAAATATTGGAACTTATGATAATACAGCATTTACCTCCTACAACATACCGTAAAATTTTGGGGAAATTATCATGTGGATTGGGGGAAATGTTGGGAGTAGAAACATTTTCTGCACCCCTGGATGCTAGTATAAATATGTACAAATTCATTTATTTACTGGGCTGCACAGTAAAATAATGTATAAACAAACACTTTTAAATAACACATTTTTATATGAAAAATAAAGAATTTTACAGAATTGGCATGAATGTAAGATTGTCTGCTTTTTCATTCCCTAACCTGTTGTGCAGTTTAATTTTCAACAGTTGTTCTAGGTAAATAATGTCCCACATCATTATTGAATGTATATTTAAAAATTCCAACTTCAAATGTAAAACTAGGAAATTTTATGTACAATTGTCATAATCATAATACAAAATCTGCAATTCAAATATTTTCAATTAAAAATGGTAGAAGTTTAAGATTTATTTCAATTTTATTTGAATGGAATCTAATTTTTTAGGGTGTTTTGAGTATCATATTGTATGAATTTTACTTATAATTTTTAATCTTCAATTGGCTTAACTTATTTGTTACAAAATTTAACATTAAATGTAGAACTAATTGAATGAAATATCTTAATATCTATCCCTTCTCAGGCTTAAGCAATGCAGGAAATAAAGTTTGTGTTTGTTTTTAATTTGTTCTTCAAATTATGTTTTTGTTTAATTGTTTTTGATTGTAGAGAATTAGAATGAAATTCTTAAAAGTTGAATTTCCTGAAACTGCTTGATATATTAATTGTACTAATTAGTAATACACATAGTATGGAGGAAATGAAACTGCGCGTTTTCGTTTTTAAATACTAAACAAATTACATATAAATATAAAGCTGCTCTCATTATGTACATAATTAGTTTATCATAGAAAAATAATCTAACAAAGAATAGCTTTTAATAACTCTTTTGACTTTAATAAAATTGTCTATTTTAAAAACATCAGCTTTAGCGCATTTAAGCCTACTCATGCCGATAAGCCTACTCATCGATACGTGATTGCATTGCTTTAGCTTAAATACAAATCTGTCCCGTGGAGTGATGAGAACTAATTTTAACTAACTGTAATAAACTTATTGAAATAATATATAAAAATAATCTTACCTTTTATCTTGATGATAAAGCTTTTTACTTCAGAAACATGACGTCGCCGGCGAGGGACGTGAGGCAGAACGGAGCGATTCAATTCGATTCTTTCACTTGAGAAGTAAACAAGTTCATAAAATCCCTAGAAGTTCCCACAAATCAAAAGTTGCACACCTTTCTAAAAAACTACCTTTTAATATAATTGAGTTTTCAATATTTTTATAACTCTAAAATTTCATATATAATTTAAAAATAATTTTAAAAGCTGAAGTTTTCAATACAAAGGCGAAAACATTTTTAAATATATCTACGAAAATCCCCGCTGGGGAAAACAATGTGTCGGAAAAGGTAAACCTCGTTTCGTTTTCCCTAGCTCTCCTAACTTTGGTCTTTGCCGGGCCGGTAAAGGCAATATTTGTTATTTTTTTAGGATTTGTTAGGATTTTTTTTTTAAATCTACTTTTGGGGTTTTGAAAAATGTCAAATAACTTATTTTTTGAAGTTTCTTATTATACAGAACATTTTGAAACAACCATATTTGCACATAGACAATTTTAAGGGCAATGTTTACTTTTCCCTGCCCTCCCCCCCCCCCTTCTTAAAATCCATAAGGATTTCATGGAACATTTGTCAAACCCTTTAACAATAAATAAAATCTTGTTTTTGTTTTATGCATTATAATTAGGAATTTAAGGTGTGCAGTATATATATTTTAAACATTTTGATTCACAAAACATTCTATTTTATTTATTTATTTTGTCACATTTTAGATTATAATTTTTCTTTACACAGAAAATTCTGTTTTCAGTATTGTAATTAGACTGAAAATGTCTCAAATGATACTGAATAAAATTTTAGCAGCAGTCTTTTCAGTACAAGGTTTATTTACATTTAAAAATTTATTTTTTAGAAAAATAGTTTTAAACTAAATAAAAATGTGTAATCTATTTTACTGCTTTAAACATAAATCTCATGACGTATTTATATTTTTACTAAAACCAAGATTTAAAATAATTAAGCTTACATTGAAAGAAATGAAGAGAAAAATACATTACCTCTCTTTAATTAAATATTCGGGTTAGCCTATATTAGCCCTCTACTTTCTAGACGATGACGGACCATTACAATTTTGCCGGAAACCACCCATGTACATTTTCGGGACAATTTTTGATTTTTATAAAATATTTTCAAACTAAATAAAAATATGTAATCTATTTTACTGCTTTAAATATAAATCTCACGGCATATTTACATTTTTACTAAAACCCAGATTTAAAATAATTAAACTTACTTTGAAAGAAATGAAGAGAAAAATACATTTCCTCTCTTTAATTAAACATTCGGGTTAGGTGATATTAGCCCTCAACTTTCTAGACAATGACGGACCATTACATTTTTGCCCGAAACTGCCCCTTAAGAGTTGCCGGGCAAAGTAAACTCAACAGTTTTCTCAATGCCGAAACATTAGCGGTTCGGCAATAGCTGCCGCAACTAGCGGCGGGTCATTTACGGCACAACATTGTTTGGTTACAAATGGCCTTAACTCCTTTTGGCCGCGACATATACGCCTTTTGGCCATAAGTTGAGTGTTTGTTGGGTTTGTTTAAAATGTTATTTCATATAAAGTTATTTCTCATATAACAGTGATATTTTATGAATTTCTTCTCTTCATTTAAATCAGTAAAATATGCGAATAAAAAATGTACAACCATATCTGTATATCATTGTAAAAGCATAAAAAGAAAAAAAATTGTAAAAATAAAAAGAATTTTTAGATACTGATAAAGATATTATTAGCGAGAGTGGGAGGGGGGATGTCAGGGAATGACAAAGTGTGATATCGGAAAGCACAATCGACTAGACCACCGACTTGCTATTATTACGCGAGAAGGATGCGTGGTACGCCAAAATAACAGAATGTTTACAAACGCAAAATAAACCTATAGAGAAATGGATGTATGGAAACATTTTCTTATTTTGGCGCACTGCGCATCCTGCCCGAGTGGAAACGTCACGAATCGACCAATGTATTAATATCAGCGTATTTCCTCAAATACAAACAGGGAAAGTTACGAATATTTTAGCAAGCTTTATTATTATTTTTGTTATAACTCAAAAAGCACATCATCGATTTTAACGAAATTTTTTTCTTAAAAGGACATACATTGAGCATTATTCTGTAATTTTTTGGTTGGTGTAAATATAAAAGTACTACATTAATAACTTTTTCTAAAAATATTTTTGTTTATTTTTTTATGTTAAAATCTGCGTAAAAATGTGAAAAAAAATATAATATGAAGTAATATATTCTTCAATAATTGGTGTTGGTTTCATTTTTTTAACTTTTGTTCTTTTCGAGAAAAACATATTTGAAAAATAGTAGCGCCGGCGCATACTTTCCCGATTATCTCACGGACAGTTCAAGGTCAGAGGCTAAAATCACTCTATATTTTATTCTCGTGGTGAGAACTTATTACCACACATGTTATTTTAAACATCGGCCGTGGGGGCCATTTTGCTAAGCTTATCCGGCTAGACCCTTTCTAAAAATACTTAAGGGGACAGGGTAAGCGAAATTCAACCAAAAAATCGATTTTTACTTTTTTATATCATTAAATAATTTAAACAATTATCTTTTCAACATTGTATTACACATGTTTACACAGAGTGGTCATAAAAAAAACTTTGCCGATATATGGGACTCTAACGGCCGGTCCGTTTAACCGATCGAGATGAGATTTCAGATATAGTTATTCAGAGGCATGAGCTCGGGATTTTGTGAACGGCAACAAATTGGCGCTCACAGTTACGGTTATAGGTACAGAAACTCGAAATTTTCGAATGGCAACGCCTATTTTTTTTTCGTCGCAAAATGCTCAGCGCATGCGAAAACCCTACATAGCGCTGGAACGGTACGTGTACCGCAATAAACGGACGCGTTATGCACGCACAAAAAACAGCTCTGCGAACGGCCAAAAACGACACGATCGTGGCGCACGGAGGAAATTTGCATATGACAGAGGAAAGAATACGTTTTCTACGCTGACTATCTGGCAAACGGCGTTCTGTGGTTGGTGTCTTGCCTCTGACATATGCAAATTTCCTGCGTGCGCTCCGATAGTGTTTTTTTGGCCGTTCGCAGAGCTTTTTTGTGCGTGCATAACGCGTCCGTTTATTGCAATACACGTACCGTTCCAGTGCTATACAGGTTTTTCGCACGCGCTGAGCATTTTGCGACGAAAACAAATGGGCGTTGCCATTCGAAAATTTCGAGTTTCTGTACCTATAACCGTAACCGTGAGCGCCAATTTGTTGCCGTTCACAAAATCCCGAGCTCATGCCTCTGAATAACTATATCTGAAATCTCATCTCGATCGGTTAAACGGACCGGCCGCTAGAGTTCCATATATCGGCAAAGATTTTTTATGACCACCCTGTATATTAACCCTTTAGTGCGCAGCTTTGCATATATGCAAACAACAGTGTTTTGAATTTAATAGATTTTTTTATTTGTATATCCTTAATTCATACCAAAAAATTAAGATAGCAATATTTGGTTTAATTAATAACAGACATTCCCTATTGAAATAAAACGAAATTAAACATTGAAACTTTCTGGTGTAAAGTCTATGTAATTTCTAGAACGAATTCTACCATGGGAATTAAAGGGTTAAAGGTTAAGTTTTATAAAATATATAATTATATAAAATAAGGTATTTCGAGACATACTTAATAAAATATTTACTAATTTGCAATATTTTAGTGTAAAGCAGCCACACGACAGTAGTTTCTACTTGTATTGCAGATGTGCAACAGAAGAAAAGATTGACGTATTATATGAAAAATAAATCTCTGATTTTTTTCATTATTTTTCTTGTGTAATGAAACTTTCAGGGAATCATATATAATTTTTTCGAAACAAAATAAAAAATCGCGCATTTAAGGGTTAAAAAAAAGTTGGATTTTTTCATTCTTTTTAAGAGTACAGAGCAGTGGGCTACTTTTTTCAAATTCAGATTTCTTGATTGGCACCACTTTTCTGAAGTGGTAAAATTCCCAGTGTTTTCACCTTAATTAATATGTTATTAAATGGGTCTATGTCATTTAGCAGACAACCAAATAGCCGACAAGACATTTAGCAGACAGCAATTAGACGACAGGACGTTTAGCCGACAAGTACATTTAGTCGACAGGTACATTTAGTCGACAGGACAATTAGCCGACAGCGACAGTTAGCCAACAAGACAGATAGCCGACAGAGACAATTAGCCGACAGGACAATTAGCCGATAGGACAGTTAGTCGACATGGACAATTAGCCGACAGGACGTTTAGCAGACAGGATGATTAGCCGACAAGACAATTAGCCGACAAGACATTTAGCCGACAGGACAATTAGCCGACAGGACATTTTGCCGACAGGACGACTAGCCGACAGGTCAATTAGCCGACAGGACATTTAGCCGACAGGACAATTAGCCGACATGATATTTAGCCGAGAGGACGATTAGCCCAGTTAGGTTTTGGTTTGGATACTATTAGGTTTCGGATAGGTTACAGTTAGAATACAGTTAAGTTATAATTAGTTTACGGTTATGTTAAACTTAGGTTACAGTTAGGTTACGGTTAGGTTACAGTTAGATTACGGTTACGTCACAGTTAGATTAAATTTGTGTAACAATTAGGTTACGTTTAAGTTACAAATAGTTTAAGGTTAGGTTATGGATAGCTTAAAGTTAGATTAGGGTTAAGTTACGGATAGGTTACAGTTAGGTTACGGATAGGTTACAGTTAGAGTACGTTTATGCTACGATTAGGTTACAGATAGGATACAGTTACGTTACAGTTTGGTTACAATTAAGATTACGGATAGGTTACAGTTAGATTACGGTTAGGTTACAGATAGGTTACAGTACATTACGGATAGGTTCCAATTAGGTTACGGTTAGGTTACCGCCAGGCTACAGTTAGGTTACGGTTAGGTTACAGTTAGATTACGTTTACGTCACAGTTAGGTTAAATTTAGGTAACAATTAGGTTACGTTTAAGTTACAAATGGGTAAAGGTTAGGTTACGGATAGGTTACAGTTAGATTAGAGTTAAGTTACGGATAGGTTACAGTTAGATTACGTTTATACTACGATTAGGTTACAGATAGGATACAGTTACGTTACAGTTTGGTTACAATTAAGATTACGGATAGGTTACAGTTAGATTACGGTTAGGTTACGGATAGGTTACAGTACGTTACGGATAGGTTCCAATTAGGTTACTGTTAGGTTACAGCCAGGCTACAGTTAGGTTACGGTTAGGTTACAGTTAGATTACGGTTACGTCACAGTTAGATTAAATTTAGTTAACAATTAGGTTACGTTTAAGTTACAAATAGGTTAAGGTTAGGTTACGGATAGGTTACAGTTAGATTAGGGTTAAGTTACGGATAGGTTAGAGTTAGGTTACGGATAGGTTACAGTTAGATAATGTTTAGGCTACGATTAGGTTACAGATAGGATACAGTTACGCTACAGTTTGGTTACAATTAAGATTACGGATAGGTTACAGTTAGATTACGGTTAGGTTACGGATAGGTTACAGTACGTTACGGATAGGTTCCAATTAGGTTACGGTTAGGTTACCGCCAGGCTACAGTTAGGTTACATTTAAGTTACAGTTAGGTTATAGTTACATCACAGTTAGGAAACGGTTAGGTTATAATTAGTTTACGGTTAGCGTACCGTCATGATACGTTTATTTTACAGATAGATTACGGTTAGGTTGCAGTTATGTTACAGTTAGGTAGGGTTAGGTTATAAGTAGGTTACGGTTAGGTTATAATTAGGTTACGGTTAGGTTACGGTTATGTTCCATTTCCGTTACAGATAGATTACGGTTAAGTTACGGTTATATTCCCTTTCCGTTACAGATAGGTTACGGTTACGGTTACGGTTATGTTCCATTTCCGTTACAGATAGTTTACGGTTGGATTATGGATAGGTTACAGGTAGGTTACAGTCACGTTACATTTAGCTTAAAATTAGTTTACGTTACGGGTAAGTTACCGATAGTTTATAGCTACGTTACAGTTAGGTTACGGTTATGCTATAATTAGATTAAGGTTAGGTTGCAATTAGGTTACAGTTAGGTTACGGTTAGGTGATAATTTGTTTATAGTTAGGTTGAAGGTATGTTACTGTTATGTTACCGTTAGGTAACATATTACAGCTAGGGTACAGTTAGGTAATGTTTATGGTAGAGTGAGTTAGATTAAGGTTACGTTACAATTAGATTACTTTGCCCAGGGCTGAAATTCTAACAAAAAAAGTTCCGGAGCCCTAATATTCTGCGCTACCGGTACAACAACTGTACCGTTCCACCCCCACCACCCCTCAACCCCTGCCAATGTAATCTGCATATTTATATTTCATACATTAATTGCAAAATTTAAAGAATTTTTTCTTTAGCAAAATAAAAATTTTAAATACAGTAAACTCCTGACTGTCCGGCTCGCGACTATCCGGCCCTCCGTACTTTCCGGCCTAGTAAAAAAAATGAGGAATGTTGCAAGCAGCCGAGACAGGCATGTTCTTTTCCAAAGGAAAGTGCTAACACACGACACAAGAAGGAGCAAGAAGGGATTACACAATGCAATATCAGAGACAGTCATCTATCAATTACTTTCTCAAAAACTAAAAACTAAGCTTTGACTCTTTTATCTTATGCATAACTTTTCGTATTTGTGCAATCATTTATTAACAAGCAATAAAAAAAGATTTACTAATTTTTTACGAATTAGGCTTACGTTTTACGTTAATGTTTTCTTATTTTGAAACTGCATGTACTGTATGTATAAAATTTTTCTTAGAATGTGTGACATGTGTTTTTAATATAATGAGGAGGGGGGTCCAGGAAATGAGTAAATATTTATGGAACTCCGGCCTATCCGGCTTTTTTGTTATCCGGCCTACCCTTCCGCCACATTAGACCGGATAGTCGGGAGTTTACTGTATATCTATCAGCATATACTTAGCTGTCAACTATTCCACTTTTTAGTTATCACTTCTTCGGAATAGTAAAAATCCGTGCCTATTTTTTATGTTAATTGCAGAATTCTGCTATTAAATAGGGTAACGATTATGATTAGGAAATGGTGTTAACACAAAAAAGGGATAGTTCGCAGCTATGCATTTTTAAGAAAAAATGAATGATATTTACAGAAATGAATATTTATATGCTGAAGAATGGAACAATGTTTTACAATTTCCTGTAAAAGGTGCATATCTTAAACTATAATCATTTTCTTCCGCATAACAATCTTTTGCGGTGATTCCCTGAAAATCAGATAAAATTAAAAATTTGACAATGTTATCGGAAAGAATCTATGCTTTTATAGAAAAACGGGAAACGCTGCTCGATTGCTTTCTATCAGAATAACAATACATGGTAATTATATCTACTTACAAAGGAAAGTGACTTCGTATAGGTGCACAGAGCCTTAGCGTGGGTACCGTTCATGATACAAAATAAATAGAAAAATCACTAACGTGATTTTTATACTCGTACGCAATAGAAGACAAAAAACCTCGAACAGACAAAACGTCAAGCAGATGCTTGTTGGATAAAACAGAAAATATTCTTTTCAGGTTAGATATCGAAATAATAAAAAGAAAACCCAGCCAATAAAAAATTATCCTACTGTCACAAAAGAAAATCGAACTGAAAGCAAATTTATTGTTCACTCTCTTGAGTGGCGCCGTATCAACACGTCGCCAATATAAATTTGGAATAGAAAAACACGATTTCTGTTTCCCCTTCATTCTGATCAAAATAGCATTAAAATGATTTGAAGTGGAATATAATACGTAATTTAAAAGAGGATTTTTTTTCAATACATGAATAAATAAAATTTTAAATGTAATACAGATTGAGCTCGAGTCAGTCTAAGCCTATAAACTGATATAAAAATTGAGTACGTTTTATCTCCATCTCCTACGTGTGTGACACAATGCGTCACATATAAGTGTTTTGGTAAAAAGAATGCAAAAGCTTGGAGATGGGAAGGAAAGGAAAAGGTAATTTAAGATTCGGTTTTTCGGAAGCGCTATTGCACTGGGCTCCGGAGCCCTGTATTTATGAGCTCCGGTGAATTCCGAACAATATTTAAATATTTACTAAAAACAGAGAAGTACCGGAGCCGGCCTCTGGTGGGCTCCGGCGCAAATTAAGCCCTGGTTACAACCGAATTTTATACGGTGTAATTTTATATCACACTAGCTGACCCACCCGGCGTTGTTCAGGCCCATCATAATAACCTTAAATAAAACTCAAGTTTGTATGATTTTATATCCTTTGAAAATCTTTTAAATGAACCTAGTTTCCCTAGTAGAACCTAGGAAGTCCCATTACTTTCCACAGCCTCTCGTGTGTTCCCAACATATCTCTTTCCGAACGAACCTGTGATCTGGGTCCCGCTACCTAAAGCAGTATGTACGGGAAGTGCTCCGCACGTGCCGCAGATAATCGAAAACCAAGTCGAGTGAGCCAAACTTCGTTGTAATCAAGCCCATAGAACACAAAAATGAATGCATCATTAATGTTCGAAAATGTTGGTAACTGAAGTCTAAGATAAACTTTCATAATACAGAAAGTAGCTGAATTGTAATCTAACTTAAATGAACTTATTCCCGTTGAAATCGGGAGCCTAGAACCCGAGGAAAGAATACACCCCTAAGCGGTGGAAGGTTCCCCCCCCCCCTCTCTGTAAATTTCACGGACTACTTTTAAAATTAACGCAATATTATTTAATAAACGGATGAATTCCCCAGCGGCAAACAACGTAGCTACGCTACTGCACCTAACGAAAATTTTCATATGAATTCGACATTCGTTTTATTCGATGTTAGCATAAATTAGAGGCCCCGATGTAATTATGAGCGCGCTAGAGGGCGAAGCCAGCTAGTTTAATAAAATGTTATTATTATTACGCTTACATGTTAAAGCCTCGATAACTCGACATCCTCATAAATAAGTGTATTTAGTTAATATTATTATTTATACATTTGCTCTAAAAACTGGATAACTTGAAGATTCATTAATCTGTTTTATTATATATCGAATACAAGTTATACGGTTAAACCTTGATGAATCCTCAAGCTTATAAATCTATGTTTTTATTTAAACAATTATCATTGGTCATTGTGGTTAAAACCTTGATAACTCTATATCCTCATAAAGCAGTGCTTCTATGGAATAGAATATAATTAATTTTCTTTACATCCGCAATAAAATCAAAATAACAAATTATCCCCAAACGATCTCTCTAAACGCAAAAACCTAGTTACTTCGCCATCTGTTTAAATTTACATTTCAATCAGTTTGATATAAATTCTGTATGATTTCCAAAAAACCTCGAAAAGTCGTCATCCTTAATCATCTGTGATTTTATGAAGTCGAATGTCATTAATGAATTATATATATCCGATCTTGATAACGACATTCTCACAAATTCGTCTTTTTGCGCATCGAAATTATTTAATTTATATATTAAAAGATCAGTGATTCGCCAGCCTTATAAACCTTTGTTTTTGTTGAAAGAAGTAATATTTATTTGTTACTGATATGGGGGCACTATAATATCGATAGCTCATGAAGTTCATAAATCAGCGCTTTTACTCAATCATCATTAATATTTTATACATATGCATTAAAATCTCAATAACTCGTCAGCTACTAAGAGTGTGTTTGTATTTAACTGTAGAATAAGTTTCCAGCGAGATCGGATTTAACGACAACCCAGTTTTTAACAAGGAAAATTGAATAAAACGTATACCAATAAAAGACAGTTTCGCTCTGTCTGTGTGTATGTGAGTGTGCGAGTGTCTGTGTGTCTGCGTTTGATGACTAGCAAAATCTACCGCACGTAGAAATCTGAACATTTAGGTGGGAACAGTCCAAGACATGTCCTGATGCACCTGGCAATCAGATTTTTCTTTTTTTTAAGGGTCCGGGCCCCTGTGCCTCTCTAAGTTTTTATGCCCTAAATTGTTAATAACTTACCCCCTTTGTATCCGATCTTGTTCGTTCTTGGGGCCAATTCTCCATTTAGTTATTCCCTCATTTCTACATTCCAGTTAAGACCCTGGCAGCCTGGGACCCGGTACAGCACCCCTTGAAGTTTTTGCGCCCTAAATTGTTAATAAATTGCTTCCTTTTAATCCGATCTTCATTTTTGGTATCCTTTTTTCATTTAGTTACTCTCCCATTTCTACACCCTAGTTAAGACCCTTGCTCCATTCTCCCCCGTAGGGTCCCGTAGGTCGCTTGAATTTTTTGTGCGCCATGCATTTTTCACCCTCTAATTTTCTCACCTTCTCAGTGCATAATTTTAAAACTGAGTATTGGACACTTCTCCCAGGATCAACACCCTCATATTTTATTTGGGCCCTAGACAATCATTTAAGCATTTACCCAATTTTTGGCTCATTTCTTTAAATTGTTATTCTAAGGAATAATTCATAACTCTATGGCTAATTTTGAATAATTGAATATCTAAGACCGTTTAACATATTTTCATGTTAGGGCCCTGCTGTTAACTATCAGTTGGCCTCTTTTGGGCCCTTTATTGTAGCTCCCTTAAAAATGACCCGATTCATTAGCTTTTTTTTCTAACAACTTCTTAAGTCTTCTAGCAACTCCATGAACGACAAAAAAATTTCTCACTTCAGCTACCACCAATTTTTAATATTAATCTCCTTCTTGGGGCCTTTGTTGCAGCTTCTTTAAAAACGATCTTACTCTATTACAATTTTCTACTTCATAGTTCTTGCGTCCTACAGCTACTTTAAAACTATTAAAAATTTTTCCTTTACCCAACTACATTCCAGTTAATATCCTGCTCCCTCAGACCGGTCCTTCTTTATACTCAAGCTAGTGATGGGCGATTCTGGAAAATTCAGGAATCGATTAAAATCGACATCGTATAAAACTGAATCCCAAAACTATCCCAGAACTTCCCAAATTCTAGAATCGATACTTGAACTGATATTTCGATAGTCACAGATTCGCACAGATAAGCTCAAAAATATTAATTTCAAAACTTAGCGAATCAACAGAGCCGTAGCGACCACCTACCATACCTCACATTTAAAGGGTAGACAAAGTCAGGGGCCCAGTCGTAAGCTATTACAGACTTTTGAGTCAAATCTCAAATAATAAAGTTTTTAACTTTTAAATTATTAGTTTTAAGATGTAATTTTACTAATATTGTATTTTAGATTTTATTTAAATTTATTTTTTAAGAAAGGTCTCGGTTAAATACAAGTTGGAAATTGCGCGTCAAACGTGGCAAATGTGGTGCGCTCGTACTGTAACAGTGCACTTCATAAGTGCATATCAATTTCATTCTGTTCGAAAGTCTGTAACATCCTTAAAATGCACTTGAAATAATTTTTTTCCATTGGCCGTAATGTAACGGAAAACTTTTGACTGTCCCTGTACATAATCATATGTAAATCACTGTGATTTTCTTCCAGCCTGAATTAAAATTTAAATTTTCAAGGACATAATTCACGTTGCCATAAGAACAGATTTAGTATTCTTATAATTTGAGTTTAATAATGTAACTAGCAAAGTTTATTAAAGTTCTTTTATTTAAAAAAAAAAAAAAAAAAAAAAAAAAAAAAAAAAAAAATCGTCGCTGCAAGACGTGAAAATTTAGTTTTCTCAGAAGAAATAAAAATCAATTAATTTTACTGATTTAGAAGGATGGTGGACGCACATGTATATTGCTTGGAAATCTTTACATTATAGCTAGTAACTAGCGGGTTCCCCCAATATGAAATCTCGAAGCGAGCGAACCGCGAACCGGGTTCCCGCTGCCTACAGCACCGTATAAGTGTACCCCCCCCCCACTTTGCCCACCGGGTCAGAAAAACGCACTCACCTCACCCCCCCCCCCAATTTTTGACATTCATCATTTAAAAATTTTTTATTATGTGTTATAAACTATCTTAAAATTTCAAACAAATCGCCCTGTTATATTTTCTAATTTTGTTCTGCCCCTCCCCTCTATCCCCCCCGAAATGTGACGCGCCATTCTTTTTTATAATTTTTTATCATGTGTTATAAACAATCTTAAAGTTTAAAACAGATCGCATTGTTAGATATCCTAATTTTAACAAAATCGCGTTATGTTAGTTCCAGATTCCACCCCCAGGGTGCGCACTCTATTCCTAACAAAACTGTGAACGAAACTCCGTTAAACAACCTATCAGTAGATATATTACTCAAGAGTGTGGCAATCTTGATCAAAAATTTAAGCTATTTGCCGAAATTACTATTCGGAAATAGTGGTAACTAAACTTTTTACTTTTTTATATTTAATAAGTAGCATTTATCTCAGGACTCCGTCAAAAAACCCCACCTAAAACGGTAAGGAACGCTAAGGTTTAAAAAAAATTCTAGCGGCCTTCCCCCCCCCCCCTCCTCCCGAAATTTTCGCACCATTCTTTTTTAAACTTTTTCTTATGTGTTATAAACTATCTTAAAGTTTCGAACAGATCGCCTTGTTAGATTTTCTACTTTAAATGAAATCGCGGTGTGTTAGTTCTATATTTCACTACCAGGGAGCGCAGTCTATTCAAAACAAAAGTGTATCTAAACGAAACTCCTTTATACAACCTATCCGAAGATACATTAGTCTAGGGGGGGGGGGGTAGTCTTAAGCAAGAATTCAAGATATTTGTGGAATTACTATTCGAAAATAGTGGTATGAACACTTATAAAATTTTTGATATTGAAAAGGTAGTAATTATCTCAGCCCGCCATCAAAGAACCGCGCGCTAAACGGTAGAAAACGTTAATGCAGCTATAAAAAATCACGTGACTGCCTTAAAAAAAAATAAAGCATTTAATAGAAATAAACCAATTAGTGAAATAATAATTAATATCTCAGCTTGTAATTAAGATAATATTTTTTCGAATTTCTGAAAAAAGAATTTTTTTTTTTTTTTTTTTTTTTTTTTGCATCGCCCTGTCCAAGTTTCGAATTTTTACGCCCCTTACATTCCAAGATGTGGTCCCCTTTTAAAACAGTACAAAATTCTCGGGAATCACTTTGTTTAAATTGTTAAATATATTATTTGAAAAAAAAAGGTTTTAAAGCATTTTAGCACGTATTTTCATACCTACACCCTTGAAAAAAATTAATAACATACAGGGGATCCTTTAGTTTCGGAAAGCTCCGAAATTTCATAAAATTCAAAGTATCATAAATCAGTAAGTTTGGTTGTAAACGACTGAAATTTTTATAATACAACTTACACAAACACTTTGACAAACTTGTGAAATACCGCTTAACTAACGAGAACCTTGAGTCACGTGGCTTTAAACCAAGAATGATAAGTTTAAAATGGAAAAGAGACGAAATTTGTTATTACCATTCATAAATAGTGGCTCACCAAGAGCTGCAGATATAATATCAGTGTTTAGTTGGTAAACAAATGACTCGGGAAGAATGTCAAAAAAGGTCCCATTGAAATTGGACCATAATTAAGGAAATTGGACCATAATTATGAAAATTGGGATTTGGGGGGGGGAATGTATTGGTGATGAACTGGAAAAGTACAGCTTAATAAACTAGTAACCCAAATAACTTGGCTCCTAAACTAAAAATATAACAATTTAACCTAGAAAGAAAAAGGCTCTTATGCGAAATTTGACAGCAGTTCTGCCTTTAAAACAGTAAATCCGAAAGAATAAATATATATTCCTTTGAAATTACTGTCAAAAATATCAATAAAAAAGTTGGAGCACGATTGACCCTTACCAAAAAGAAGGAAGGCTAGAGACAGAAAATAAAAGATCACATTAAAAGCTTTCCAACGATATGTTATACGTTATACGATATGGTTTGGAAGAAACAAAAAATATCCCCCCCCCCCCCCGAGGGAGCAGGTAAGCCCCAAACGGTCGGAGGGGCGACCTCAAAAGTATCTTTGGTCAAGGTTTCAAAATGCGGCTTTATAATAAAATAGAACAAGAATTGGACATTTTAAAAATTGCATGCAAATTTTGAACGGCCCTGTAAATTAAGATTAGCGAGGAAAAGGTGAGAGGGGGGTGGAGAGATTAGAAGGGACGAACTTGAAAAATACAATATAATAAACTAGTAACCTGAATAACTAGGCTTCTAAACAAAAGTATAACGATTTAACCTAGTGTTGAATTCAGGGGGTATCCCGGGAGGACATCCCTCCCGGGACATTGAAATGTCCCTCCCGTAAGTTTTCAGATTTTATGCTTTTTAATGGACAAATGTGCATCCCCCCCATTACGGAACTCTGAAATACCCCCCCCCCCCCCTCAATACCGACCG
This sequence comes from Maratus speciosus, assembly GCA_963932465.1. NCBI lineage: Eukaryota > Metazoa > Arthropoda > Arachnida > Araneae > Salticidae > Maratus > Maratus speciosus. The sequence goes on along the minus strand of OZ010794.1, from coordinate 282,859,180 downwards.
GAGTCGCATAAATCCCTCCTTGAGAAAAATACCTGCATTCAACACTGATTTAACCTAGAAAGTAAAAAAAGGCTCTTATACAAAATTTTACAGCAATTCTGGCACTAAAACAGCAAAATTGGAAGAATTGATTCAACCCGAATCGTGGATCGACCGTGATGCGATTTGAATTGAAGTAAATCAAAACATAGCGATTCGATATTGCATCTAAATAATTGAAGTAAATCAAAATATAACGATTCGACATTGCATCTAAAGAATTGAAGTAAATCAAAAAAATAACGATTCTGAAGATCGCATCTGAAGATCGACATCGAATCTGAACTGAATCGATTCACCGTTTCTGATCCAAGGGCAGAATCGATGCGTTCATCTTTTCTTGCTTTCTTTTGTCTTTAGAAAAGTGTTGTTTTCGTGAAAATTTTCGACTTCCGGTTTCTAAGGATTTATAGTTTTAGAACTTCTTGTCTGGAATACGATTTGACTATTTTTATAATTTTTTTGTCTGTAAGTCTGTCTATTTGTTTGTCTCTGACAAAAAAATTGTGAGCGGTCTATTTCAAGAACTAATGCATGGAATCTGTTGAAACTTTAGATTCAGTTAGACCTTCATATAAATTGGTGCTGATTACTTTTTGGTGAAAATCGCTCAACAGGTGGCGCTGCTATGCTGCATTTTTCATGATTTCCGCAAGATTGCTATCTCAAGAACTAATGCACGAATATTCACCAAACTTCAGATTCAGTTTGACGTTGACATAAGTTGTTGAGGATTAGGTTTTGATGTAAATCTACCGGCAGGTGGCGCTGCTATGCTGCATTTTTCCCGATTTTCGCAATAGCTCTATCTCAAGAACTAATACCCGGATTTTCATAAAACCACATTCAGTTAGACGTTGGCATAAATTGCTGCTTATTAGGTTTCGGTGTAAATCGCCCAACAGGGGGCGTTGCTATGCTGATTTTATCAGCAGAGTTGAATTCAGACATTTTTCTCCGGGAGGGACAGTTCAGAGGGGGAGGGGATTGGACTTTTGTGCATTTTAATGTACAAAAAGCATAAAATCTCAAACTTTCTGGGGGCATTTGAATGTTGCGGGGGGGGGGGAGTTACCCTCCCGGGCCATCCCCTGAATTCAACACGTTTTTCAGGATTTAAATAATTTTAGGGATAATATCTCAAGAACAAATGAACGAAATTTCATCAATTTTTAATGCACAAAAACGTATTGAATTCAGGGGGTGGCCCGGCGGGGGGGTGACATTCTCCTACCCCCGAAATACTCAAATGCCCCCCAGAAAGTTTGAGATTTTATGCTTTGTTACGGGGGAGGAATGTCACCCCCACCCCCCGGGCCACCCCCTGAATTCAACACGTTTTTCAGGATTTAAACAATTTTAGGGATAATATCTCAAGAACTAATGAACGAAATTTCATCAAACTTAATATTCTGTTAGACAATGCCATAAGTTATCCATGATTAGGTTTTTGTGTAAATGATATAACAAATTGTGCTGCCATGCTGCTTTTATCAACAGTGTTGAATTCAGACATTTTTCTCCGGGGGGGATTTCTATGGTTCTGGCGAGGAACATTCTAGAGTTGCGAGGGGGGGGGAGGGGATTGGACTTTCGTCCATTAAGCATAAAATCTCAAATATCCCTAGGGGACATTTCAATGTTCCGGGGAGGGGGGGGGGGTCCACCCGTACCAGCCCCTGAATTCAACACTGTTTTTCAGGGTTTACACAATGTTTGCAATAACATCTCAAGAAGTAATGAACGGAATTTCATCAAACTTCATTCAAGTGACACGAAATTTGGTGTCTAGGCATTAGTTTGAACCGAAGATTTGAAATGTGCGACGATACTGCTAGCAACATCTGCGGGATTTTCGTATTACTAGTATTACATTATATAGACTAGCAATACCTTGCAGTTGTAGAAAATATCCTGCAGATGTCGCTGCGATCTGTATATTGCAGCACCATCGTTGCATATTTAAGGGATATAATATTTTAGCGCTTTTTTAAGTATTACAGAGATAGCCGATTTCCACACTATGTATTCTAGTCGCTATACTATAACTATGTATCTCCTGTTTAATCACAGCTCCATTGCAAAATTATTGATAAATTTTAACACGTTAAGCGCCACATCAGTCACCGGTAACTGACACTGAACTTTCCATTTAAAAAGAGTCATTCACCAATTACTGATGGTCTAAAATCCTTATAATATTACAAATGTCAATGTGTGTCCGAAAGTTTGAATGAAATCAACATCAAAACGGATGAATTAATGCTTTTGTATCGTTGCATATAGATGGATTATAAAACAGAAAAGAACATAGTCTATGTTTTATCCAAATATTTTTCTTAATAATTCAAAATTTCATACTTTTTCATACAGAATCAAATGACATTTTTCCGATAAAATTTGACCATTTTTCTTTCCCGTTGCCAAGAAAATCAAAATCTGGAATAATAATTTCTCCTCGGCAATTAATTTTTAATTGAACAATTTCTACGTGAAAACTGAGAATAAAAAGAAAATAAATATGACGTCATATTTCAAAAGAAAAAATGAAGTATTTTTTATTATATATAAAACATGAATATCGGTTACGTTAATAAGTGATTTTCTGTCAAAAAAATGGCGAAGAAGAATGAACAAGAATTATATTATTAATAAAATATTTCACTTGGAAATATATGGCGTCATACTTGAAATAAAACAGGTATTTTCAAGTATTCGTAAAAAATACAAGGAGAATGAATATCAGTAACTAATAAAAATAGATTAAAAAAAAATGACGTCATATTTAAAACGAATGAATTTTTTTTTACTAATATTGATTAATAAGTTTGAATATAAGTTACATACAAATGAGAGTTTTCATTCAAAATTTACTTTATGATTATCAATAGAAGACATTTTTTGTCGAAAAAAAGGTGAAAAACTGATTAATATATTTTTTGAGGCTATTTTCTCTTTAAAATTAAACGAATTTAATTTCAATTTGTATAGATGGTATAAAAACATGATTAAACTAAATTATCCTAAAACTAAAGACATATTTTCACACATTGAAGCTTTATGAATGAATAAATTCCACAGAAGCAAAAGTCGTGTGTCAACATATTGATATTTACAACAAAGGATGTAAACTTCCGTACATTTAAGTGGAAAGTTATTGCACCTGCTGCAATAACTTGGCAGTTGAATAAAAAAAATTATATACTATTTGAATTATTTTTAACAGATTGCAGATAAAAAATATCACAAAGGTGTTTTTAGTAAAAGGTTTTTTCCGGTAAAAATGATGTAATATTTTTTTTCACGTAATGCATTCATTTTAATTAAAAAACATTAATATATAATCGTTTCAATTTCGTCAAAGTGGTGTAATATTCATTTCACGAGCTTCGAAATTAAAAATGAAATCTTAAAATAACAATATACATTTCAGAAATAATGTTTTGCATCAAAAGTCGCATTATTTCAAAATGTAACTTTAGCTTACATTTTAAATGCATTTTCTTACTTGAAATTTAGCATTTAGCAAAAATAAATTTCAATATTTTTTCTAAATGTATATGTACAATAATATTCGACTTCATTAAGCGGTTTCATGTTTTAATGAAGTTAAAATGAATAGTTTTACATGATTCATGAAGTGAATGAATATATATATATATATTTATCTCGACAACTATTATTCCGTACGAGAAACTAACCAGGTGACATCCTCATATTTTAAATCATTAACCAGTTTTTTTTCAGAAAATATTAGCCTTTTATAGCACTTATAAAAAATGATTTGATTTCCACAGAATTTACCATTCGCAAATTCATGTTTAACATCTTTTTACCTTAAAATCTCCCAGAAATTTGATGCAAGAAAGTTTAGCAAGTTATTTAAATTAGAGTTTAGGCTTCACATATGACATCGTTTACTTGTAAAGAAGAGGTGAAATCACTAATTAAGCAATAAATTCTCCTTTTACCTCACATCCCTCTCATAATCATGAGAGGGCAATCTCAATTTCACATCCCTCTAATAATCACCCCTCCCCCTAAAAAAACATTCCCTCTAATTAAAGGCGCCATGATTATCGAAAAGCGAAAAAGAAGATGGGAAATTTTCTTAAGATTTTAAAATATCTAAATCTATAGTTAAAAAATCTCTGAAACAGAATCTCTGTCCCCCATTGCAGCATATTCCTACAAATAGCCAAGCTTCCATAATCCAAAATTACAACACAACAATCGATATGAAAATATTTGCCCATAACTGGACTACTTTTTCCATAAATAGATTTTTTCCACAATTGAAAGAAATAAGCTTCTCTATTGCTTAAATAATAAGCATCTGGGCTTTGAGAGTCTTCGGAGAGTGATAAACATTTTGATAATTATTGGTAGATCTACAAACATTAAAAATGTGGTACTATGAAATAAAAATGTAATAAATATTTGAAAGTTAAAGATATTTCTCGTTCTTTTATTATTTATTTTTGACTTTTAATGCTTCACCACGTCTGCTTTTTTTTTAATAACATTTATCTTTTTTTTTTTCTTTTCCAAGCTGGATTTTTTGGAATAGAAACATAACGTTGTATGCAGATTTTTCGATTATTCTAATCAATTTAGGACACGTCTGAAGTGATCTGTTAATAATTACTATTTACTAATGTATCTCTTTAAATAATATTCTTTGTCACGAAAACATAAATAACCATGAACGGAATAAGTATAAAATAGAATAAATATAAATAATAAAATAGAATAACAGAGATGTAAATTTATTTTTCATTTGATCTTAGAAAACGAGTATGAAATTTCAAGCTCACGAAAGAAATTTAAAGGATACTATATATATAAACAAAAATAAGCAAATTGGGATCATTAGACGCGTTTCTACTATGAAAACATGATAAAAAGTTAATTACATTCTGCTATTAATTATCGAAATTTTTTTCTTAACCCCTTCGCGACGGGAGCTTTTTACGAAATGTTTATTACTTTGCTACCGGTTTTAAAAAACAGAAGTTTGTGCCTATTCAAATCGGGAAAATGCTCGAATTAAATAAGGCAAATTTTACAGTGAAATTTTACTGATGAGGATAAACGAGGATCCTTAGGCCTATTTCCGGCACGTATACGTGTCGCTCGTCCCCAAGGGGTTAATGGATGAAGTTATTATTCTTTAAATGTTAAAGTGAACGAAGTCACGGGTAACAGTTAGTATAATATTAAATTAAAAAATATATATATTGTTTTAAGCAATTGCTGAAAAAGTATTTAAAATTTACTTATTTTTTATTTATTAAAAGATTATACTTTCATAAAATTTACTTAAAACATTGTGAATTTTCTCAGCTTCAGTGTCAGTCACCGTGACACTCAACGTGTTAACCATAAAAAGCAACTGTATAAAACATAATTATCGTTATACATCCAAAGAGATTCTTTAACCAGTTTAACGGCTATGGTACCCATAGATTAACATCCAAGATCGGACATTCCTATAGAGCGTAATGGTAATGCGATTGCGATCGTAACGCCCTTAGTGACAATGGGAAAGAAACTCCCCATCCTTGTAGTATGCTTATTATTGAGTGTCTACCTTATTGTGATCTTTCTTTTTTTAATGTTGTTAATGTTGCATGTTTACGTTTTCGATAGAATCTTACACCGATACATGAACATAGAATAGACATTCTATTTTTATATATCTAATATCTATTCTATGTTCATGCACGGATATATGTTTTTTTTTTTTTTTTTTTTTTTTTTTTTTTTTTTTTTTTTTACAATGTTAGTGAACGGTTTTAAGTGCAACGAATACTAGGTAAAAATTTCGTCTTGAATGCTATACATCAAAAGCAATGGTGTAATATAAAAATATACGAAATGTTGAACTCTACAAGTCCCAGAAAATTTCATAATTATTCCCCTTTGGCAGGAAAATTTTTATAGCCCGTGTTTTATAAATTTATGAAGTTTAACGTATTAAACAATCGTTACAATAATCTTTTAAAATTTATGCATTTTCACTTCCTTACAGATAAAATAAAAATATTGTTTTTAATGTAAATAACGTACAATCAATTCAGATATGTTTATAATATTAACATATAAGAAATAATAATAATAATATTACAGATAGGGAAAAATTCCTTTCGACAAATTTTTAGAATTGTATAAATCTAAAAGTTAAAAATAAATAGAGGTACTGATGACTATGAGGTACACTCAATAAAATTTTATTCGATATGAATAAATTGACACAATACCTGAATTTGATTTTTTACAATTTAATCTTATAAACTTACATATTTGCATTCTTAACAGAATTTTCTGGTGGCTTTCTTTTATATTATTAATCTAATTATAATTTTGTAAGTTAAAAATGAACAATACAAGTACGGTAAAAAAAAAAAAAAGCAGCTAAATAAAATCGTCTGACACCTGCTTCGTTTTAGGAACGAATAGATATTCAAACCATAGAGGATAAACATATTTCTTCAACATACGTAAATTTCGGAGGTTTGTTAGTTCTTCCCCTTGCCGATAGTGACGCTAGTACTGTTGCCATTACAGATTTTGACGTAAATGTCCCATCTTGGTCCCTAATCTATGATGGTACCTATCCTGTTAAAATCCGTGCGCGTATCGGTGTAACCTCAAAAACGCGGAAATCACAGGGCGCAGGGCTAAAAAATTTGGAGCACGAGTTGCTGGTAGGGAGCCTATGAACGATTAGGCAAGAAATTCGAAATTTTTAAATATATATATTTTTTTAATGTTTCTGACGAATTTTTGCCTTTTTTTTATGTTCAACTCGTCATCGCGCGATTCTACCCAGTTCTAAATGGTTACTGCAATGTCAGACGTACACCACGCTGCAATGCTAAGAAGCGTTAGCGGGTATTACGATAATTCTTTTACCTCGCATGCAAATTATTAGAGATTATTTAATTGCGCTTATTTATTACATTAAAAAAAATAAAGAAAAACATTTTATGAGAAACATCAACAAAACTTTTAATTCGATTTATTCCCTTTTTCTAAAGATATCGTTTTATCGTCTGCTGCTATAGCAACTTGATAAATTAAGTTTCATTAAAAAATGCACAGTAGTACAAAAATATTGTTTTAGATAGAATATTTATTATTAATTTTGGTTTTAGAATTAAATTCATGAACTCCCGTGAGTAGAGCGAGTTAAACAGCTAGTAGTATTTATAAAACTTACATTTAGAGGTTTCAGAATTTCTTATTTATTTTTACTTTTGATATTTCTATTATAGAACAGTAAACTTTGTGTTATATTTCTATTGCTGATCTCAAACGAATAGACCATGAAGAGTTTTTGTTTTAAAATAGTGGCAGTTAAGGTTGAAAAAAAAAATGAGCGCTCGAAGAAGTGTTTTTATTTCTAAACTGCCAAGTGTCAATCAGATTTTTTAAATGAATTTATTTAGTTTCAAATTAATCTGATAGTAAAATTAGATGGCATATAATCATTTTAAAATTTTAGAAATTGATTTCCTTGTTCCTGAAAGTGTGAAGTAATTACAATGACCTAAATATTATATAATAACAAATAATTCACATGTTAAAACAAAATGATTTTAGAAACAACTGTTATGATTAATATTTAAAAGTGGCCACATTTATATTGTTATAGATATACCGTAGTCTTTTAAGCATAGTTGCCAACTTTTACGCTTTCTTCTTACCAGTAAAATTTAATAGTAAATTATATCCTATTTAATCGCGGAATTTCAAGATTTAAAAAAGCAAAAATTTCTATAAAATTTTAGTGGTTACAAAAAAGCGTAAAAGTTGTCTGCTATGTTTAAGTGTTTTACATTTTGTTACGCGCAAAAATTACACAGTCTTGCAATACAATATTTTCCCGCCCCCTTTTATGAGTTTCTAATGTTATTTTTTATGTCAATTTCACATAATTTAATTTTATTTTTGCTTCATTATTAGGTATTTCCATAAAGTGATATTAAAGATCCAAGAAAATAAAACACATGATGTTACGGAACCAAAAATCTTCATTTACAGAATACTCAATTCAATTATTTTTTGAAATGCTCCATACAAAAAAGGCATAAATGATCGTAATGTTTATTCTATATCATGTTCGCTTGCGCTCTAGAAACGGCTGTCTCCAGGGCAGACTTTGCCGACTATTATTTTCAAGCTAGTTTTCTCTTGAAGCTGTTTTAGAAGTGTATATAAAAGATTGCTGTTTGAAAAATGAGATAGGAATAAAACTTTAAAAAGCTGTCAGAGGTAGCTCAGCCCCAGGGTTGTGTGTTTGACATTTTTTAAAAATTTATTCAGAAATTGCAAATTCCGGGCGGAGAATTTTTATTTTACGTAATCACGATAAATTTGTCATTAAATAAAGCAAAAAGTGTTACTTGAAATTTCTAGTACAAGTTTGGAATTTCTGAATTTAAAAAAAGGCCAAACTGGTAATCTTGTTCTGCCTATGAAATAGTATTTTATGTGTTATGATTAGTCTTTCTTATAAATCTCACACCGGAAAAATTAAGTTGTTGCATTTCAAAAAATTAAAACCTAATTTATGTTACTATTCAGTATTCACAAATCTCACTGGTTTGTCAAGCTATGAAGTTCTGTTGTCTCGGAGCTTCTGAAGTAAAAGAAGTATTGCTCACGAGCATAATTAGTTGTTCTGTCAATTTACTATCTTTTACGGGAGGACCACTGATCGAGTGCTTTCGATTGTACGCTTTTTGTCGAATATTTGGTGAAATTCTTGTGAAATTGTCCTTGAACTTCTAGGATGTAAAGAGCATGTTTGACTTCATAGTTTTTGTTGAAGATAGTAGTTTTTAGTCGCGAGTACAATTAGGGGCTGAAAATAAAAAAAAATATTTGTGACTACCAGTGTTACAGAAAATGCTTAAAATGGTCTGTCACTGTATTAAATGACTATGTGCGTCCTGATTAGCATTGGATTGCATTTGTGTAAGTATAGCACTCATATTCGTGAAAGTTTTAACTTTTCTGTGAAAAAAATTAAACTTTTTTTGTTTATAGTATACAGACTTTTCAACCAAATTGAACACAACTTTCACAAAACGTGACGAAAAACAGTATACTGAAATTACAACATGAATATTTGATGAGATATGGTCATTTACGCGAAATAATTTTTAACTGCGGATGCGTGGAAGATTTCAAAATTTAGAGCCAGCTATTTAGGACAACTTACATAAAAAGTGCATTCAAACATCCCAAAAATTCAGAAAGATTCTGATGATACAATAATTTGCTTTCTAAAAGTAACCAGAAGGACTGTCGCTGACAATTATTTTATATTTTATTCGCACGATAAATAAACATTGTAGTATATTTCCACTGCCCTTATTGTTAAAAGATTGTCTGTTTTGAGAAAGTGATGCCATTAAAATATAAAAATCGTCGCAAATGGTAGCCCTACCAGCAATTTTAGAAATCAACCCACTGTATCGCAATAATACTTCTGAATTTTCGTAATATTTGACTGAAGTTTTTAACACCTGACTGCTCTGCAAAAGGGTAAAATTGTAATGTTATTTTTTCCTTAGCTTTTTTAAAATACTAAAAAAAGTTTATTTTTCCAACATGATATAAAAACTTTGCTAGAGGCTTGTTCCATGAAAACTTTTCATGTCTGTCACATACTACGATTTTTCGCTACCAGTATTTTAGAACCGAAAAATGTGACTCATTTTATCGGAGATATCTCATAATTCGAATAACGCGAAGCAAACTTTTCGAAAATAACGGTGGCAACAAGCATAGCGATTTTCAGGTGTGTTACAGACATGACAACTTTTCATGGAATTAGCCAAGATATAGTAGTATAACCCTTGGGAGTATTAATCATTGCATAATGTTTTAAAACTGCATTATATTTCTAGAATTATATTAATTTATATAATACTTCTACTGCAGTGAAAGATTCAGCTTAGTGAACGGATATATCAGTTCACGGCTTTAAGAAGGTTAAAAAGTTACCAAGAATAGCTGTCTGCCAAACTATGAAATATAATTTTTAGAATCTTTTACGGATGCGCAGTCAAAAATTATTTCATACAAATGCCCATATCTCATCACATATCAACAAATATTACATATATTCAAGTTTTAATTGCAGCATATTGTTTCTACTGTTATCTTTCAAGTTTTCGAAAGGCTGCGTTAAATTTGGTTGAAAACTCTGTATAACAAAATCGTTTGAATTTTTCACAGAAATGCAAACACATTCAGGAATATGAGTGTTATGCTTATAAAAATGAATACAAACAATGAACTAAACCCACACAGTGATTTAATATAGTTACAAATGATATTAAGCATTTTCTGTTAAATAGGTGAGGGTAAATATTATTGTATTACTAAAGGGCTCTGCCCCCTGCAAGCTACGTTCGCCAACCCCCGTTCAGACACTGTAGAATCTAAAAGCACGCTAATCTGATCGGTTTTAAAAAGATTAGAGAAGATTGAATTATACTGAAAAAACCTGTAGCGATCTCCCTGTAAACGGGTTTCAATTCCCTTTGATTGCAAAAATTTAAAGTAGAATCAGTTGCTGTTAAGACATCCAATGGTTGTTTTCGTGTTTGGTTAAAGAAGATCAGTTAAACATTCAAAAAGAAGCTAAAATAAAATGAATTAAGTAAACATGGTCTTTGTCTGTCGGTATTTTTTAACATTATTATAAAACGATTGACATAATATAATTACTAAAATTTGCTGCTTTAACCACTTCAATGGTGGTGGTTCATTTTTGGACCACTTAATTTTAATTCTTAAATACCACATTAGCATCAGAATATTGGGATGAAAATTTTCCTTTTATTAAGTAAGTGAACAAAAGCATTTTTGTATTTCGAAATTTGTTTGTAAATTCTAGTGCCATTCACTGATTTCAAGATTTTACGAATAGTGAAATCTTGTCCGTGAAAGGATTAAACGCATATTAATGTATTTATTATTTTAAAGTTTCCTTTCCCTTTTAATATTCACGTCTAAATACAATTTTCAGGACATAATTTTCAATATTTTCCTGCCTTTAACACGTACTCATTTAATAGCAATTTTAAAGTTTTTTTTTTTTCTATTTTTAATAGTCACGTGAAAAAATTTTTTAATCGTTAGGAAATATTATTCTTTGCGCTGTTTTTAAAATTGAAAACAATCTCTATAATAATAGCCTAAGTCATGTGACTATCATCAACAGCTCCAAGCGGTTCTCTTCGCTTTTTATGTTCCAGGCGGCCATTTTGGTACTTTAATGTTAGCCAGCCACAGGTGTGATATGTCGCCGAATATTATTCTATCCCCATTATTTCGTTTATATTATGATAGTTCAAGTTATGTTGCTGCCATAAACAACGGGCTGATTCCTTCGCTTTTCATAAGAAAGGTTTCCATTTTGATTAAAGAATCAAAACTATTTTTTCGAATAAAACTACGTAAAAGTTGCCATGATCACAAAGAATTCCTGGTACTTTTATGTTAGTCGGGTGAAAATCTCGCCAATAGCTTTTTTGTTACTCGCCAGTTAGCATATTTTTATTTTTCGAGTGGTACATTAAAACGGTGCTACTTGGTTATCCCATCGACCAAAAATCTTTCGCCAAACTATAAAATTAAATGCCAATAATGGTTGATCGTAAATGTCACATTCACTTGACTTTAAGGAAGTTACACATGTTCACGCCATCAAGTCATTTTTATTTCGACGTTTTATTTGTATTTTTATTAATGTTATACTAATTTATTTGTTCTTTTGTTATTTAAAAAAAATGTCAATTTGTATAATTTGGCTATTTATATAATTTGGCGAAATTGGTCGACGGGAGAAGTAATAACATTAAAACATTGCTTTGAAGCGGAAATTAAATCTCGTGATTTGCATTGTCACATACGCACCGGGTTTGGCGTGATTTTTTTTTTTTTTCGACAATTTGGCGAAAACCTCGTTTTCAAATACCTGTTACATATGAATTTTTAAATTATTTTCTGTTATTTTTAAAATGAAATAACAATAAATAAAAAAAAATTAATTAATAACTATAGAACAAAACAATTTATAACATTTTTTGTAAATAAAAAGAAAATAAATTCAAATAAACATTTATTAATAAGTAAGCAACAATAGCAGGGTTACCATGTCAGGCAAAATAACGCCATTTTGGTGCCAATTAGGTACCCCGTTGCGTATATGACATCTGTGTCTAATATTTTTCTTTTCGTTTCGTTTAAAAAAAGGAATGAAGTAAAAGCCATTTATTTTAAAGGTTTCAATTTTAAATTAAAGTTTTGTATTAAATAAAATGATAATGAAATACAAATTGAATTCTGTATAAAAGTAACATGATGCATTTCTTAGCATACATTTAAGGGAGGCCAAAGTCGTCGCCAAATTAATTTAAAATAACCTTTTCTAAAATATGAAAAAAAATATATCTGTTTATGATTAAAATTTGAGTTGCCATTATTAGAAAAAAAGTATTTAAAATTAGAAAAAAATTAATATTTCGAAAACTAATACTAATTTTAAAATTCTAATACCAGTTTTGAGATCTGTGGATCAATACGGATTTTTGGTGCTAATTTCATTGCAAAGTATTCCATATTTTAGGAGAAAACGTAATCAGTTGTTTAATCAGTCGTTTCATAGAATCGTTTCATAAATTCGTTTCAATTCGATTCATTAGGATTTTATATATATAGGGTAGATTTATTAGTTCCACGGTTCTCCTCGCTACTAAATCTTGATTGAAAAATATTAAGTCAAAGGACAATTCGTCAAAAATTTCAGTAGATATTAGACAAAACATGTAAAAGTGAAAGTGCCCAGTCACCGCCCCTTATTTTTGGACATCAGTGTAATTTAGCCCATTAACCACCGAAACTATAAGACTGGATCTTGAACTTATTTGCTGAAAAACGTTTGCATCACAAATATTGAAAGATAAGTTTCTCTTTATTTAATAGTCAAAGTTTCTATTATTAAATAAGATATTTTTTTAATTCAAAAATAGTGGTAATACGATAGTTAATTTAAGCATGCATATTTGTTTTTATCGTTGAGTCAACGTAACACCAGCTGTTAATTTGTTAAATAAGTCATATACTTGCTTTTAATCGCATACCTTTTACGATAAACTCACACCAACGCAACCGTTATAATTTGTCTGAAAATATCGTCTACTTTCAAAATATAAGTAACTAACGCTATCACGGCCGCTTTCGTGAATATTTCGTAAAAAAAATTGCCATAATTTTTTTTGCAAAAAAAAATTCTGGCCATTTTTTTTCCCATTCAGACCAGAAAATCAGAGTTCTAACTTTTTACGGCTGCTCTTTCATCTTCACCTAACACTTCATTTATAATGACTGTTTCATAATAATGGAGGCCATCAGACCATCAGAAGAAAATAACTTGGTGAAAGCGGAAACTCGGTTAGGCGGGACTCGAATAATCGGGACTCTACTGAATATGTCATTTGAAAAATGATCTTTAGAATATTTTTGTTGATGTTCAGAGGGACCTCCCCATTGGATCCGCCACTGTAGATTACGTAGTTAAGTATTACATATTTTATGATATCTTTTAAATTTTAAAATAAGTCGTCTATTATAAAATTAGTAAAATTCTCTTTGTAAATATACTTTGTGGAAGAGGGGGGGGGGGGGTGCGCCAAAATCCATGTTTGCCCCGGGTGCAAAAAAGGCTAGTTTCGGCCCTGGTTTTTGGATAGTACCATTAGAATATTAGTAATATTCACTATGGGATGAAAGTTTAAAGTGAGTGGTACTTATAAGTACCGTCAGTAGATAAAGGATTAAAATCGTCGAAAATCAACAAAGGCATTGAAAGTTTGAATCAGTGTATCTTCCTTAATTTTTTATGTATAAACATGAAATTTTGACTTTTGATTAAACAGATTATGCTTTTTAATACAATATCACTAGAAACGGACTAGTCTTTTACAGAATTTGTGTAGTGTTGAAATTAAAACAGCTCTTTTTTCACTCTGTAAGTCATTGAGCGCATGATATCTTGAGAACGTATGTATAGATTTTTATGAAACTTGATATATATAATAAGTACATATGTATTTTAAAAATTATCTACTCTTAGGTCAAAATTATTTCACTATGTAAAAAATATATTTTTGTAAAAAAAAAAAAAAAAAAAAAAAAATCAAAAATTGACTTTTTTTAACACGTTTACGCCGGCGCGGTGGGTCATACTCGACTGTCTCAGAGCTGCCAAGTCTCCGGCTTTTTGGATACCAGTATTTTAATACAGAAAATGTTGTTTTATTTAATTAGAACAATTGCAAGATTTAAAGGAACAACATTCCCTCTAAAATAAGAGTGATGTGCAAATAGCCGGAGACTTAACAACTCTGACAAGAAGAGGGCCAACCTTGTTAATCACAGATTTTGATTATTTTAATATATGTTGTAGGGTATAGACCCCTTAGTCTCAGGTTCAACGGATTTTATACAACACTCGTTAGTTCTTCAGAAACCGGGGGGTCTAATATTAATACACAACTTAAATACTTACTTTGAAACAAAGAGGGCAGGTTGGGCGTAGCTCAGTTGGTACGACGTTTGCTGGCTGACCCGCGGGCCCGGGTTCGATACCCGAACGCGCCACATTTTTTGTTTTTCTCATTTTTTGTTTTATAAATATACTTTTAATTATAATTTAATAATTTCAATTAAAAATTTTAATATCGTACATTAATTATAATGTTAACAAATTTAAATTTAAATTTATCATTTTTTATTTTGAACTATTATTTCTCATCCTTTAAAGACATTTAAAAAGAAATTGGATCTATTATTGAATAATAAAAATTCCAAAATCGTTAGAAACCTGTTGTGGTGCCATCTAGTTATGATAAAATAAAACATATTCAAATAAAATAAAAATAAAAGCAGAAAGAAGATAGAGGGGAAAACGAAATATTTGAAAGCGCGAGCATACATATTACAAATTTAAAAATCTTTAATATGCAAAAAATCCGTTGTAATTTATTTCCGATGCTAATTTTTAATATAATTATATTTGTTACTTTAAAAACAGAGTAATAGTATAATCGTATTGATTTCCCTTGTTAAAGCAATGAATAAATGATATTTCTTTCAAATCACGAATTGACACAATTGTTCAATATCATTGCATACATACTGAATATATGAAATACATTTTAAAAGTGATTTTTAAAAAATTATCAGTTTTATGATGTTTTATACAACTATTTAGTTAAAAATAAAAAATTAAATAGGTTAAAATTATAATTGAAATACAATAGTATAAATTTTAATTGACAATGCGATTATTAAGTTATAATTACAAGTATATTTATAGAACAAAATATAAGGGAAAAAATTTAGTGCTTTCGGGCATCGAACCCGAGCCCGCCCATCTGCCAGCAAACGCCGTACCAACTGAGCTACGCCTAACCTATCTTTATTGTTATAATAATTTTTTGTATTGTTATAATAATTTTTTGCGTAACAAGTTATTATGTCTCAAGATGTAATACTAAGAATAATAATTAACTCTTATTTTTTACATTTATTAGCTTATCACAATTCAAAATTTAATATATTTTATCTTACTTTTGTCTACTTGTTTTATCGGGATCTTTTTTACCCTAATCCACACCCCCTCAACTTCATTAAAAGAATGTTACGTTTATAACAACAACAAAAAAAATTAATCTTAATAAATAAAAATCAAACAGACACTGTGCATGAAGAAAAACAGATACTGTGCAGGAAGAAGATATTTTTAAATTAAATTTATGCTTGCATTAACCATCGCAGTACTAAAATGGGGTCAATTTGACTCCCATTTTGCAGTTTATTTCTCATTTAGAATATGTATGCTAAAATTATTTTCTGGGAATTCTCCTATAAAGGTATCTTTCATAATTTTGACTACTTAGTAATTTTCGCACAGTTATTTTTTTGTTGTTGTTGTTGCTGTTGTTTATTTGTAGAAATTGCGAATGAGGTCACATTGAACCTCCTTAGGCAATCAGAAAATACATGAAAGCTTTCTATCATGACACCAAATGTTCTCAGAAGTGCAGCAAACGCAGATATTTTATGTGTAAAATTCCTATTTCATGCGTTATTTTGTATCTTGATTACCAGAAAGATGAGCAGCAGAACTGAAGATAGTTAAAATACATTGCTAACCTTATAAAATGTTATTGCTCTTTTTTTTTACATTTTTCTACTTGAGTTTTTGTGCTAATTTAAATATTCGTAATGTTGTGGAAATTACATTTTCCTCTATCTAATAAATTTTCATTGCAAGTATTACGTCGATATTTTATCTTTTGATCAGTTTTCCGGTCTAAACATTAGAATTACCTATGGGGTCAATATGACCCCATCTCAGGCATTTAAGTAATATTTTGATCTTAGCACTTCGAGGGTTAATGAAAAACTAAGCATGCTCATACAAGAGTTTGAGTACTGGTACAAGGAGGTTTAAATCCGTTGCTTTACGAAATTTTAGTATTTTTTTTTCTATCTATAACCCCTTAACAGTTGCATTAAATTACGGTTTAAAAATTCAAATTGCTTATTGGCACCACTTTTTTGAAAAGAATATTCATCTTATTTAATGACAAGTAAAATGATACCATTTACAATGCCAATTACACTATTTTATACAACTGGTGGGAATCAAACAAAAAAGAATAAAATGAATAATTGACACGGCCCATGAATATCACAGGAGCAAAAATTAAAGGTTAATATACCGAAAAGTTTTTAAAGTAATTATCCTGTTATCTTTAACAATTCATAAAAACGATTAAAAAAATCTTATAAAACGAAGTGCGAAACGCATCTGTTTAGCAACAGAAGAAGTTTAAAAAATTTGAATGGATAAATAAAGAAACACATTGGTAAACAAGAAAAATTTTTTTTTAAATTATTTTGCTCAGGTAGTTTTAATTGATCCCATAGTTAAACATTTATTTCAAGGCAAGTAATGACGTAGATTATGGAAGCTGTGTAGTTAACTTTTCAAAGGACACGATGCATTTTAAACGAGTAGGGCATTGTCGTACTTTTAAGCTTTTACAAATGCATGATGTTTCATTAATCCTACAAATACCGGAAACGTTACTCAATTTTTATAAAAATACTCTAAACCAGAAATTTTACTTAAGACTATTTAACTTCTTACTACATTGTTTACTTATTTCGTTTATTTTAAAGAAGTTTCTGAATTGAATGAATAATTTGAATGCACCTATTCAGTCCATTGTATCCGTATGGTAGGCGTAGGCCAGGGATGGCGAACCTTCTTGAGTATGCGTGCCAAAAGTTTAAAATTATTATGTACCAACATACTAACGTGCCAGAAACATTTTATCCAATAATATAGGCATGTTGCATCGAATTCCGTATTAATAATCTATAAATGAGTTTTTCTTTTATTGTGTACTTCCAAATCACATAATTTTTAGTTCTTCAGGTAGAAGCAGGTTCAATAGATACATAATTATTTGCAATAACAGTTAAAGTTCAAATTTCAAAACTAAAACCTAAATATTAAAATCTAAAGTAACTTAAAGCCCTAAACTTAAATAAAATAAAACCTAATCTGAAGTAGAAGCATGTCATTTAAGTATATTGCTATATGCAAACTATCTCTAAAAAATCCAATTTTCAAAAATATAGCCTTTGAAATTTGAAAGAGAAGAAAAGGGATTTAGAAAACACTATATGTTGAATGGTTTAGCGAGAAAAGGCGCTTTCATTGAAATTTATAATACATTAATTCATTCAACGGATTATTTTAATTTAAATTATATAGCTGTTACACAAAACTATACTTTATATAAAAAAAAAATATATAAAGAGGATTGTTGTCCATAAACTGAATATGATCTTTTTTTGTGTGCCAGAGAACATTTCTTACGTGTCAAGTTTGGCATGCGTGCCATAGGTTCACCGTCCCTGGCGTAGGGGGAGGGAAAGTAATAAAATCTCAAATTATAAAAACAATTATATGAGGGGCAGTCGGAAAATAAGTTTCCCCTGGGTCTGGGGTCAGATTTGTGTATGAAAGACAAAAAATGTAATGAGACATTAAAGATAAAACATAACTTTATTTTTCCACATAAGTACCAAGTACATTGAGACATTTGTCATACCGCTTTATAAGCTTCAAAAAGCCCTCCAGGAAAAAATCAGGGCTTTGCATACGGACGAAGCATTAAACGGCTATGGGCGAAAGACGACACAGCAGGTGAACGCGAATGTGCAAGACACCGATACACCATTGGATAGAGGTAGACCGCGATCAAGCAGATGATGTATCGGTGTCTTGCACGTTTGCGTTCACTTGTTGTGTCGTCTTTCGCCCATAGCCGTTCAACGCTTTGTCCGCATGCAAAGCCCTGATTTTTTCCTGTAGGGCTTTTTGAAGCTTATAAAGCGGTATGACAAATGTCTCAATGTACTTGGTACTTATGTGGAAAAATAAAGTTATGTTTTATCTTTAATATCTCATTACATTTTTTGTCTTTCATACACACCTCTGTCCACAGTCGCCAGGAGAAACTTATTTTCAGACTCCCCCTCGTATATATCAGTAGGGCTGTGCTCTGAACATTTACAGCATGTACAAACGTCCAACTAGCAATATTCGCCTTTTTGTTCTGCGATTCAATAAAGTGAAAAGTTCTGTTCTATTTTTCTTGTAGAAGGTTGTGCATGTTGAACGTGTTCAGAATATAATCCTTCATGTGGTAATCTTATTTTTGGCGGCGTATATTAAAACAAATCCTTAGAAATATCCCGTTTGTCGTAAATTTGACGACAATGAGTTCAGTGAAAGCTTGAATGGAACATATTTCAATAAATTGTGATCTAGAGTCGATTTAAATATAACTTACGAAGCTTAAACTTCACAGTGTTATGTAAAATTATTATTATTATTATTATTATTATTATTATTTTGTAAGCTTGTTAAGTTCATTAATAGTTTTTAAGATATTTCCAAAAATAACGTTTCTTTGATAAAATAGTTCAATACATTATTTCAGCGATGTACAGAGTTCTTACAGTATTACCACAATTTTTGGTAGAATATTTCGGCTTATTTAATTCCAGGAAAATATTACAAATTCTGCTAACAGAGAAAGGATTTACGAATTGTACGATTTAAATATTAAATACTTGTGGTTCTTAAATAAGAACTACTGGAAATTTTACTGAAGTTTTATAAAATTATTCTATACATTTTTTTTTATTTAATACTATTTAACTTATTTATTTAACGTATTAACTACTTTATATATTTAGTTATTTTAAAGACATTTCTGGTTAGAAAAAATATTTTGAATGTACCTGTTGGGTCCATTGGCATAGCTGTCAACATCTTTCGATTTTTCAGATCACAAAAATTTTATAATAAATTTTACCATTTTAAATCGCCGAAATCTGCCGATTAAATAAGCCAGAGTTTTCTATCAAATTTTTCCGGGCCAAAAAATCGGAAGAGTTGGCAGCTATGCATTGGACCCGTCGGGAGGTGCTGGGTTCGAGCCCAATCGCGCCCGTCGGCCTAATCGTTCGGAGTTTTCGTGGTTTTCTTCTAACCGTGGATTTCCACGCGTAAATATGGGTTAGGTTCCCTTAGAAAGACCCCCACGGAGGGCACTTCCCCCCTTAGGGCCTATATCCCTCGTGCAGATAATTGGCCGTCATAAATACAACCAACGAACTGCATTGAACCCGTCTCACGGTGGGTGATTTACCGATTCTAGCTGGCCAAAAGTCGATTTTTAAAAGTTTATCCTAGCGGAATTTATTTTTTGCCTGTTATAGCTCAATAGTTAAGGCGTTGTACCCTGCTATTGGTTTTGATATAAATATAATTGTATGGTCCATAGACTAGCGCGCAAAGTTATGGTGCTTCTTAGTTGGGAATGAATCCATCAATTTGAGTATAGTTTTTTAATATGTTACTTGAAGCGGAATAAAGTATACTGCTTGATTATGGACGCTTCCAAACAAAATATGGACTTTATTTTATCGGATGTATGTGCATAAAGTTTGCATATATCAGCTGTTATTTCATATTTAATGTCGCAAAAAGCTCTATATTATTTTTTTTTCTTTTTACAATTTTTTAGATTTAGTATAGAAAAAGTTATATGATAAAGCACGATTAAGCTCACTTTTTGATATGATTAAATAGATTAGATTATTACCTTTTCGTTCCAATTTAATTTGTGTGCCCTTAGGTGCCTTCCCAGTTTTTAGAATTGTTTTTAGCTTATTAAGTCTAAATAATTTTTTTTGGAATTTTAGTTCAAGTACCATTTTTTTTTTATCAAAGACAGCAGAATTTAAGTTAGTCAGATAAATAAACTTTTGCACCATTATACATCAGCAGTAAGATTTAAAATTTAACAAAAATGTGAATTTGGTTGAAATTATTTTTTTATAGAGGAAAATTACAATGAAGTTTTGCAAGAGCGAAATGTTTAAATTTATGAACAAATTTGGGCAAAAATTGCCCGTAGTATGTAGATATCGCAGGACAAAATGATTTAAAATACAGGGTGTTTCACTACCAGACCGACAAACGTTGAGGGGTGATAGTAGACATGAAGACAAACATTATTAAATAGGAAACCATGGGGCGCAAACGTCTTCTGTAGGAGTTAGGGGCCATTAAAGTTTAAGGTCCAAAACTTCAAACGAGGATAAAAAACGAAAAAAAGGGTCGATTCGCTTGTGGTTTTCGCTAAAATCATTCTTTATATCACGAATTTCTTACTTTTTTTTTAAAGGTTACGTTCGAAAATTGTCGATAGAGGGCGCTGTAGAATTTAGAGTGACGATCAACTACTCTTTACCGTTATTTTTTGTATGGGGTTAAAATTTTTCTAAAGTTTAGACTTTAACTTAAATTTTAAGCCCAAAATCGAAAACATTGCGATCGGGTAACTAGCGAAAATTGAACTGTGAACAGAGGGGGAGATTTTAAACGCTCATAAACATTGAACAAACTAATCGATTTTGTTGCGGTTAGAGTGTAGGTCATTCCCTTGGTAATTATTTTATTCAAAATGACGTACAGCTTTGGTGTCCTCATTTTTGATAGAGAGCGCTTCAACACATCTCCAAGATTTCAATGACATTACGCCTGGGTGTTTTACTACCAGACCAACATGCTTCCAGGAAGTGTTAGGGATGCAAAGACGACTCGGAATCACATAGGAATGTAACGTTGGAAATGCCTTTTTGCGAGTTATGGTTAAAAGAAGTAGAGAAAAAAGCAACAGAAAGAAGCAGAGAAACAGCAACATGTTAATGTGACAAAAAGCAGTTTATTTAAAGGTTTTACTGCAAAAGATGATCGAAATTACGACCAGAAGTAGTCCTGCAAGCTTCACAGCGACGGTAGATGGCGCTGCGGTTTCCTTGCTGCTCGTATTTCTGTAGTTGCCAGAAAGCTATCAGAGATGCCAGGAATCTTCCAGAGCGTGAGGAATTCCATGCGACGCCGCTGTAAAGCTTGCCGGACAACTTCTGGTCGTAATTTCGAACACCTTTTGTAGTAAAACCTTTAAATAAACTATTTTCTGTCACATTAACGTGTTGCTGTTTCTCTGCTTCTTTCTGTTGCTTTTTTCTCTGCTTCTTTTAACCATAACTCGCAAAAACGCCATTTCCAACGTTACATTCCTATGTGTTTCAGAGTCGACTTTGCATCCCTAACCAGGGACGCAGCTTTAGGGGGGGGGAGGGGAGCCTCCCCCTTCCAATATGTTCAGATAGTAGGGCGCCAACAGGCGCCCGTAAAAAAGGGTTTATCAGTAGTAAAAAGTAATTATAAAATAATTTTATTTTAAATGTAAAATTACAAAGTGAGTTACTTTTTACGTACAAAACTTGTATAAGGCATTCAATTTTAGATCTGTTACTTCTACTACCCCCCCCCCCCCCCCATATCCCGAAGAAAATTTTTACATCCGGAATGAAAAAAATTGAAAGTAGGAATTGTAATCAATTGCAGGATAGAAGTACAATTATTTTCTTCTTATCTCGGTAGTTGTTGGTCACCCTTTGCAGTAGAAAGAAAGTGAAAAGAAGTACCTGGAGGGATTAGAAAAGTTTGCAAATATGTTCTATAGTAGGGCGCCAAGAAGCCCAGTGGCATAGTGGCCAGAGCATCTGTCAGCCGTGCTGCAGGTCGAGAGTTCGACTCCCGATTGGACAGGGTTCACTCAGCCTTTCATCTCTTCGGGGTCGATGAAATGAGTACCTAGCTTGCTTGGGAATTAAACACCAAGGGTCCCGCGTTTGGCTGACCACTCGACCTGGACGTATACTGCATAGCACCTCGGCCCCAGGGTCAAGAAAACAGGGATGGACAGTGTCGGCCCAGATCCTTCATGGATTGTATAGCCACAGAGATTAGTTTAGTTTAATTGGGTGCCACAGAAGGTTTAAGGGGTCCGTCAGGCACCCACAAAAAAGGGATTTAGATTACTACATCTATTTCCCATTAAAAACAATTTATATATATGCGGAAGAAAAATTCCGAAAACAAGAATTGTAATCAACTGCTGGACAGTAAATGTAACTTGATCCTTAAAAAAAAAAACTAAACCTGTGACTGTACAATCCATGAAGGATCAGAGCCTACAGTGCCCAACTCTGCTTACTTGACACTGCACTGGGCCCCGAGGTGCTAGAATTTGATCCATAGAAATGCAATTATAGAGACCTTCTCATCTAGATTGGTCACCCTTAGCAGTAGAAAAAAAGTGCGGAAACAACTGAAAGTGACTGTAGGGGATGAGCACAGTTTTCCAATATTTTCAAGTAGGGCGCCATAGGTTTAAGGGTGCTACCAGGCACCATCAAAAGAAAGGGTTTAAATTACTGCTTCTATCCCCCAACAAAAACAATTTATACATGCAGAAGAGAAAATTCTGCAAACAGTAATTGTAACGAATTGCGAGACAGTAAGTTTAATTCGATTCTTATAAGTATAATTATTTCCTTCTTATCTCAATAGTTGTTTGCCACCGTTGGTAGTAAAAAGAAAGTGAAAAGACGTGGAAGTGACTGGAGGGGATTAGAACGGTTCGCAATTATGGCCAAATAGAAGGGCGCCACACAAGATTTAATGGCGCCGTCAGCACCTATAAAGAAATGGTTTAAATAGTAGTTACAATTATTTGTACAAGCACTTTACTTTAAATGTTAAATTATAAAGTTAGTTACTTTTAACATACTATATTTGTATAAGAAATTTAATTTTATAATTGTTGCTACCTCTATTTCCTAACAAAAGCAATTTATATATGCGGAAGAGATAATTCTGAAAACAGGAATTGTAGTCAATTGCGAGAGAGTAGTGTAATCCAATCCTTAGTAGTTCATTTTATCCTTATTTCAGTAGTTGTTGGTCACTCTTAAAGTGGAAAGAAGTTGAAATGACTAGAAGGGGTTAAAACAGTTCAGAGAGGGTGGAGGTTGTCTAGAGGACTGCACGGGCAGAAATTTCTAAGGCCGAACATGCCCCAATACAAAACAAAGCTATCTTGGTTGGTTTTAAAAACTAAAAGCCTAAACCTGGAGCGTTTAAAAAATTAAAATCCCAGAACGGCTCAATTTCTACAAAAAAAATCCGATTTTTTTAACATATAATTAAGATTTTCTTTTAAAGAATGCTGCATACATATTTATGTGAAATTTTTATAGTAAGGTATGGTAGTGCAAGAGTGCGTGATGTACAAATGTACGCAGAGCGATATCTAATCCCAATGCAGAGTTTTGCATTTACCTACAATAATGGCTGTCATTAGATCGTTTACAATTGTAGCTAAATGCAAAACTTTGTTTTGGGATTAGATAATTGCTCTGCGTACTTTTGTACACCGCGCACTCTTGCACCACCCTACCCTATATTTCAGACTAGAAGTACGCAATCCATAGAATACAGAATAGCAACATTAAGGAACACTTAAACTCTTAGACTTTTACATTCAAATAAAGGCTCATTTTAAAATTTTAGTTTAGAATAAATATAACAAATGGTTAAAAAAAAAAACATACATTTTGAAGCTGTATTGTAAAAAAAATAGATTTTTGAAAATATTTCTTCGTAATTCATTAGAGTATCAGTGGCGTGGCGTCCGGTCATCGCTGGATGCGGCGATGACCAAGCAATATTTTAAAACTCTTTATAAGCTTTTAAAACTCTACGATCCAGTTTTAGCAGAACATTTGGAGTTCATGTATAAGTGAAGGTAAGATTTAAAGTTTCTTTTTTGAACATTCAACCATTGAATTTTAGAGTTAATAATTTTTCACCACATACTTAAATAATTGCGATGACCACCGAAAATTTTCACGCCACGCCACTGTAGAGTATATTTCTAAACATTCCATTATCACTATTCTTTTTACAAAAAATTAATAAATAAAATAAAATAAAAAAATGTCCTGCTCGACACGTCCTAGTAACAATTAAGTCAAAGTCCAGCCTGGAACAAGTATGTAGAAAAAATTGTTAAAAAAGTACGCCTGAGACTGGCCCGAGTCGACGGGAAAAAATAAGCTCGGGCTAAGACACAATGCAACTCCCCAATGCCGATCTCTACGTTGGGCATGTTAAATTTCTGTATTGTGCTGTCAAACTAGCATCAGTTCGTGTAACACATTTACAACCTATTTTTGGTCCAACCAAGTCTATTGAAATTTTTTTCATATTTCGTCACCTTAGTCCGATCCTTTTAAATTTGGTGTAAAATGAACATGCCTTACGCAAGTCACCTCGCCAGTCTAACAAGGAGAGGGCCAACCTTGTTAATCACAGATTTTGATTATTTTAATATATGTTGTAGGGTAGAGACCCCTTAGTGTCAGGTTCAACGGATTTAATCCAATGCTCCTTAGTTCTTGAGAGACCAGGGGGTCTAACCCACACAGCACACACGTAGATATTTCGTTTATTTAGAGCGGTTTACATCTAGAATACATACATGTACATTAAAATGATGTTTATTCAAAGCCGTAAGATGGATGGTTGAACACATTACATTCATATAGCATTCATATCCTAACAATCTATGGACCAACATAATATGGAGGTGGACTTAACGTTCATTCTAAAATATAAACTGGATTGTCAAAGAAACTACGTCAACATGACGTTCATATACCAACACTTTATGGAGGTAGACACAGCGCCCTCTATAAAGAGCGCTAAAAGAGTTAAATACCTTACTTCCGATACACTTTCTCGTGTGGCAACATGAGCTTTCTGTTGTTTTGTAAACACGCCAGACGCGACGCCATTATGTTATGCAGATGTTTATGCATTTTTTGGCTGCTTTAATTTAGACTATCAAAGTGGAACTTGGTTTTTAATTTTATAAATTTTTAGTTGTATCAAGATGCAGATTAAATTTTGTTTATTCAAAACAGTTAGCATTTACAACAACAACTGAATCTGATAATAGAAGTGATATTTATTTTACTTTAGGTTGTGCATGATGCAGTTTGAGATTTGAATTAAATATCGAGCAGGATTATATGTAAGTAAGTCCTTTGATTTCTTTTTCTCAGGTTTTTATTTGCTATTCTATTTTGGCGCTTTTTGTAGCATTTACGATTTTTCCTAACCATGAATCTTAATTTTGTATATAAAACTTTACAAAGTTTGGATTATATGTAATTTCTTATACTCCTTCTCCTTCTCCCATACCCCTCAAACTTTATCTAATGCGAACTCTATAAAATATAAAATTTTATTTTGTATAATTATAGTGCAAACACTTTTTGGGGTCAACAGTCTGTTTCGGCAAAAATAAAAAAAAAGAGAGAGAATGTTTATTATCAATAAAAACTTTCAAATGCTGAATTTGTCTTGAATAAAAGAAAATATCGCTGACAAATTAGATCCAATGAAAACAAGGATAAGTTAACAGTTTGTTAATAATAATAAATAATTTTTACTTTCTTCTATCTTCAATAGAAGAAAGTATTGTAATCGAAATTTTTTTCGACTTCCGGTTTTCGACGGATTTGCATGTTTTAGGGGTCAGAGATTCCAAAAAACATGTTTATAGAAAATGTCTGTCTGTCTGTGTGTCCGTCTGTCCGTCCGTCCGTCTGTCCGTCCGTCCGTCTGTCCGTCTGTCCGTCTGTCCGTCTGTCTGTCGCCATTGTACCATCAAAAAGTGTATGAAGTTATGTATAGAATTAAACCAAATTTTTATTTTAAGTTTTTGGCTATGCCAAGCAGGTCCTCCCTGAATTTGGAAAAAATTCGCCGGTAGGGGGCGCTGTAATAGCGATTTTTGTGCGATTTTGAATATTGTACCGTCCAAAAGTGTATGAAGTTATGCATAGAATTAAACCAAATTTTTATTTTAAGTTTTTGGCTATGCCAAGCAGGTCCTCCCTGAATTTGGAAAAAATTCGCCGGTAGGGGGCGCTGTAATAGCGATTTTTGTGCGATTTTGAATATTGTACCGTCCAAAAGTGTATGAAGTTATGCATAGAATTAAACCAAATTTTTATTTTAAGTTTTTGGATATGGCAAGCAGGTTCTCCATGAATTTGCAAAAAATTCGCCGTTAGGGGGCGCTGTAATAGCGATTTTTGTGCGATTTTGAATATTGCACCATCGAAAAGTGTATGAAGTTATGCATAGAATTGAACCAAAAAAAAGTTTTAAGTTCTTGGCTATGGCAAGGAGGTCCTCCCTTAATTTGTAAAAAAATCGCTCGTAGAGGGCGCTGTAATAGCGATTTTTGTACAATTTTTGTGCCATTTTGAATATTGTACCGCCGAAAAGTGTATGAAGTTATGCATAGAATTGAACCAAATTTTATGTGGTTATTTTTGGTCATGTCACGAAGGTCCTCCCTGAACTTGGAAAAATTCTGCCGGAAGGGGGCACTATAATCGCGATGTCTGTACCATTTTCATTATTGTACCATCGAAAAGTGTATGAAATTATCCATATAATTGGACCAAATTTTTTGTGCATGTTTCTGGCTATGGCAAACAAGTCCTCCCTGAACTTGAAAAAATTCCGAAAGAAGTGGGCGCTATAATTCCGATCTCTGTGCCATTTTCATTATCGTACCATCGAACAGCGTATAAAATTATGCATACAATTGAACCAAAATGTTTGTGCTTGTTTTTGGCTTTGGCCAACAGGCTCTCCTTGAATTTGGAAATATTGCGCGGTAAAGGGACTCCATGCTAGCGATTTTTCTATACTTTTCTTGATTTTTCGTAGTTCTATTGTGCATCGGCGGCTCATGCAGCGGCGGGAACTCGCTTCCTGCTATGCCGGCTATTCGCAAACAGCTGATAACGACAGAATAAGGAAAAATTAATAATTTTAACAAATATCATGATATAGATTAACTCGTTTTTAGTCCGTTTAATTGACTTTAGCAGAAATTTAAGATGAAAATCAAAGTTGGTATAGTATTGAACTAATAATATTGAAGTATTAACATGTGTAACTAGGTTTTGAAATATTAAGATGTATAAGATAGAAGAAAGTTTTGGGATTGGCACATCCAACTAGTTTAACATTGAAAATAACTTATCACTTTATTAGGTTGTTAAATTACGTTATTAAAAACTTATTGTTTCATAGAAAAGGTTTCTTAATCTCAAAAGTTTATTTTCATATATACTTAATTTTATCTATTCAATGTATTTTAAGTTAAATCTGCATGTCTTGTTAGCACTGGCGTGATTATTTACATTTATTGAAAAAGCATTGATACCAAAATAATAGGGGATTCTCCATTTGAAATACATGTTTAGAAAATTTCATTTAAATTGATATTTAGGTGCATTTCTTTTACAAGCATAGCTATTATAGATTTTTCTTACAGCATAGGTCCTCAGTTTAAATGTAATTATCTATTAAATTAAAAATTTACCTTTTTTTCCCAAAAGCATTTATTTATTACTCTTACTATTTTTGAAAATGGGATTCATTATCAAAAAATGAAATGCTTTCTATGGAAGATTCTTTGATTTGAGTGTATAATAAAGTTTTTGACAAATCAATGAATTCAATAAATACAGTGGTCAAAATAGTATATTAGAAGTAATGAGAAACTATAGTAGGTCTAGGTCCTAGTTTTGACATTGTTTGTTGTGTAATATGCTATTTTTTGGAACATATAACTTAGCGAGTAATGTAATCCAAAAGAAAAAACTAGTTTGTAGGGAGCATCAATGTTATTTTTGACGTTACGTCCAGAAACAGTATCTCAATCAATACAAAGTATACCAGTGGAGGTGAGCATCTAGTGGATCAGCTGGTGCCGGGATAGATCTTTACATTTGAATGCTTTCAGAGAATCACAGGTGTGTAGTTTTATTATATAATAAGTAACTACCATTAGTGATCTTCTGCAAGCAACTGGAATTTGTCTGGTGCCTTTAGATGGTATGCAACTTTTGCAAGGATTATGGATTCAGCATCGAAGATTTCAAAAAATTTGTGAGTATGGTAACCTCAATAATATTACTGGCGCTCTCTGCAAACTAGTTTTTTAATAACATTACTTGCTAAATTATATTTTCCAAAAATAGTATGTTACGCTGCAAACTATGAGAACACAATATTACACAATAAGAAAAGTAGGTACAAAAATTATTTAGCTGAAAATATTTTTAAATGCCCATGTCATAATAAAGTAAAATTGTAAATATAATGTGAAATAAACATTTATATATTTCAGTCTGGGGCATAAATAAAACCTCCCATAAAAAAAAAATAGTGTGGGCCAATTTTACGTATACTCCCACCTTGTTTGTTACCAGAGCAATTACACTATTTGGTTTGATTTTAAAAGAAAAAAGGGGGAGGAGATATGATGTTTTTATATAATAAAAGTTTTTAGTGTTTTGTTTAAGATGCAAAGAGGGTTTGTTGTTTATATTCATGTGAGACTAAGTGTTTTTGAAAGTAAAATAATAATAAAAAAAGAAAGATTTTTTAAAAAATAAAGCGTTTATGTTGTTTTAAGATAATAAAAAGTATTTTTTTTCCTTATATTTTCTTATGTTAATTATATTTATTGTCATCAGAGCAGTTACACAATATAGTTGGTATGATTTAAAATACAGTTATTACAGTTTAGCTAATATTGCTAATAATTTGTGCCTTTCACCAATAATTTTGATATTTTAAAATATTTTTTTAAATCGTAAACTTTTCATGTATTATATTTTTTTGTAATTAAAAAAAAACAAGATGGCAGAAGAGTCTGGGTATACACATACTGTTCCATATATATATATGTACACATTACATAGATATGATGTATATATATATGTACATATTACATAGATATGTGTAGTATATATATGTACATATTACATAGATATGATGTATATATACATACATATTATGTCTAGGACATGATCTATATGGACATAGACATCTGTTTTACATAGATATATGTCGAATGGATGTCCAACAAACGCTATATGAATGTATTCGGAGAGACATTTGATGGTAATATCTGCGTAGATACTATGTAATATGGAATTCCTTGAATGAATTATGGACATGGTATATGGATGTACTTTACATTATATGGATGTCATATTTAACAATTTGTGTTGTGTGGGAATAGTCGTACACAACTTAAATACTTGCTTTGGTGTCAAAATGATCGGTTGGTCGTAGCTCAGTTGGTATGGTGTTTGCCGGCTGATCCGTAAGTTCCGGGTTCGATACCTGAATGCGCTGCTTTTTTTTCTCATTTTTTTGTTTTATAAATATACTTGTAAGTATAACTTAATAATCTGATTGTCAATTAAAATTTATAATATTACGTATCAATTATAATTTTAACCTGTTTAATTTTTTACTTTTAACTATTTAGTTGTAATAAAACATCATAAAACTGTTAATTTTAAAAAAATCACATTTAAAATGTATTTCATACACCTTTATCGATGCAATGATATTGAGCAATTGTGTCAATTCGTGAGTTTAAGAAAACATTATTTACGCATTGCTTTAACAAAGGAAGTCAATGCGACAATATTATTATTCAGTGTTTAAAGTAACAAGCATAATTATATTAAAAATTAGCATTAGAGTTAAATTACAACCGATTTTCTGCATATTAAAGATTTTTAAATTTGTAATACGTATGCTTGCGCTTTCAATTATTTTGCTTTCTCCTTTATCTTCTTCCTGCTTTTATTTTTATTTTATTTGAATATTCTTTTATTTTATCATACCTAGATGTCGCCACTACAGATTTTGTCACGATTTTCGAATTTTTATCATTTAATAATAGATCCAATTTCTTTTTTAACCTCTTTAAAGGATGAAAAATAATAGTTTAAAAACAAAAAAGATAAATTTAAGTTTGTTAACATTGTAATTAATGTATGATAATAAAATTTTTAATTAAAATTATTAAATTATAATTACAAATATATTTATAAAACAAAAAATGAGAAAAAAACGCAGCGCATTCAGGTATCGAAACCGGAACCCACGGATCAGGCGGCCAACGCCATACCAACTCAGCTACGACCAACCTATCACTTTGGCACCAAAGTAAGTATTTAAGTTGTGTACGACTATTAGACCCCCTGGTTTCTCAAGAATTAAGGAGCGTTGGATAAAATCCGTTGAACCTGACACTAAGGGGTCTCTACCCTACAACATATATTAAAATAATCAAAATCTGTGATTAACAAGGTTGGCCCTCTCCTTGTAAGCTCTGAGGAGCCCTTATGTGCATCGCGTCAAGCGGAACTGGCGTAAGCCAGTGATGCCACCATGACACATTCTACTGGCCAGAGAAGAGCACCGTCGAACGCACGTTACTTTCCCTGTTCCCCAAACACCATTGGATGCCATGGTCGCAACGACAGTAAAAGCTAAGTACTCGAGGATTAAGCGGCGTAGTTCGGGGATCAAACCTCAGAGTCCCCCGAGAGCTTTAAGTGTACCAGACACTTATAGGAGCGCCGGGCCCAAGGTCATAACCCCAGGTTTCCAAGATATGCTATTGCTTTACCAATATTTTCTGGACGTGAAAGTCTACAGAGGCACAGGCCCATTTCTTTAAAACTTGGTACATTGAGGTCCTCTTAATTTTTTTTTTTATCTGCCTGGCCCGTTTGAAAGTTTGACTTTATTTTGTTCAGTACCGGACTCCGGCCATGCAGATGCAGCCCTTTAAGGTTGTCATATAGCAATTCTCCTGAAAGAATCCTCTGAATAAAAATATCCTCCACCTAAAGTTTGAATTCCCCTCTTGTGCAAAATGTGACAACAGTGCATTCCGGTCGTTTGGTGGATTGGAGACATGTGTTTCTTGAAGTGAATGTATATATATATATATATAAACTGGTGTCTCAGGCAGGAGTACCTCAAGAGTAAATAAACGGAAGAAATAAACTATGTACCTTTTTACAAAAATGAAAACAATAAAAATATTTACGAAATAAGCAGATTATGTAACTTAATTTATGAAAGATTTGTTTTAAATTGTTGATGATTGAGCAGAATGTAAGAGCATTTACAGTTGTTTACTTTAGTTAAAGCTCAAATTCCTTCCAAAATATTACTTTTGACACATTCGTAAAATCAACACAATCTGTTCGCATATAAAATTTCACGTATTTTTAATCAGTTCTCTAAGAATCAAACAGCACTGTTTCTGTTAAAATCAAAACTGATATTTTAAACAGGCTCTTGAGACGTGATATTGAGAGAAGTGATCACCAGGTATAACAATCAAGCTACAATTCAGTGCATGTTTCACAAATTTTAAAAAAAAGAAAGTTTTTTCTCGGTTCGTGGTTCGTTTGTATTTGAATATGAAAATCTGAAAGTTTCATGCATGTAGACATGAAATCAACATTCTAACTGTGTTGATTCAAACATTTTTGCA
Organism: Maratus speciosus; assembly: GCA_963932465.1. Lineage (NCBI taxonomy): Eukaryota > Metazoa > Arthropoda > Arachnida > Araneae > Salticidae > Maratus > Maratus speciosus. The sequence continues at coordinate 282,827,138 of OZ010794.1, read as the reverse complement.
TTTTCGAGGGGAAAAAAAATCCTTCTTAAAACAAAACTTTTTTAGAAGAAAACTCATTTAACACTGTTTTACTTTGGTGAAGAGTTTTTGTCTTTGCTGCATAAATATATTCGAATGGATTAATGTCTGCCAAATATGGCGGACAGTAAACTTTCCAAAATTTACGGTATATTGTAGCAACTATACCCTTATAATAGTTTATTAACCATACTGCTAATGAGTAATGTGTAAATATACTACCAAACTAGTTGGATAAGCCAATCCCAAAACTTTCTTCTATCTCATACAGCTTAAATTTCAAAAATTAGCTACATATGTTAATACTTCAATATTATTAGTTCAATACTACCAACTTTGTTTTTCATCTTAAATTTGTACTTCATTCAATTAATCGGAATAAAAACGAGTTAATCTCGATCATGATATTTATTAAAATCAATAGTCTTTCGTTGTTCTTTTATACATCGGCTGTTTGCGAAGAGTCGGCTTAGCGGGACACGAGCGCTACACGAGCCGCTACCGATGGACAATAGAACTACAAAAAATCAAGAAAATTATACAAAAATCGCTATCACAGAACCCCTTTTCGGTGGAATATTTTTAAAATCAGGAGGGCCTGTTTGCCATAGCCAAAAACATACACAAAAAATTTGGTTCAAATCTATGCATAACTTCATACACTTTTCGATGGTAAAACAATAAAAATGGCACAGACGTTGCTATTACAGAACCCCCCCCTCCCGGCAGAATATTTCCATATTGAAGGAGGACCTGCTGGCCATAGTCCAAAACATACACAAAAAATTTGGTTCAATTCTATATATAACTTTATGCATTTTTCGATGGTACGATAAGGAAACTGGACAAAAATCGCTATTGCAGCGCCCCATACGAGCAGAATTTTTTCAAATTCAGGGAGGACCTGCTTGCCAAAGCCAATACATTACGCAATAAATTAGGTTCAATTCTATGCATAACTTCATACACTTTTCGGTGGTACAATGAAAAGGGCACAAAAATCGCTATTACAGCGCCCCCTCTCGGATGAATATTTCCATATTGAAGGAGGACCTGCTTGCCATAGCCAAAAACATAAAAAAAGAATTGGGTTCAATTCTATGCATAACTTACTACACTTTTCGATGGTACAATGGCGATACACAGACAGACCTGTCTGTCTGTGTATCATTTTAGTGTAAACATGCTTTTTGGGATATCTGACCTCTAAAACGTATAAATCCGTCGAAAACTTGATGTCGAAAAAATTTAGATCACAATACTTCCTTCTACTGAGGATAGAAAATAAGTAAAAATCGCAGTTGAACCTAGTTTCTGAGCTCTTTTCTTCCGGATTTTTGAATATTTAACTAATAATACAGATACAAAACGTAATCAATTACGAACAATCTTACCGGTTGGAGTCTTGTAGATATATATTGTGATACACTGATATATCTACATACATAAATCAACAGTCCAAAATGTGTTTTGAAAAGGTGAAAATATTAATCAAGATAATTGTTGCGTAAAGCATCACAGAAGATACATTATACATGTGAGGCATGATTATATCACGCATTAGGGCTACTATATATTAATTGTAGGAAACTTAGCACGGAAAATGACAAAATTGCGGAGGAGGGGGGGGGGGGAAATGAAAATTATAAAAGGCCGCCAAAGTCAGGTCCTCCCCCCCCCCCAATAAAAATTTCAAGCTACGCTCCTGTCCCTAACACTTCCTGGAAGTATGTTGATCCGGTAGTAAAACACTCAGGAGTAATGTCATTGAAATGTCGGAGATGTGTCGGAAGCGCCCTCTATCAAAAAATGAGGACATCAAGCTGTACGTCATTTTGAATAAAATAATTACCAAGGGAATGACCTAAATGCAAATCGCAACAAAATCGATTAGTTTGTTCAATGTTTATGAGCGTTTAAAATCCCCCCCTCTGTTCACAGTTCAATTTTCGATAGTTACCCGATCGCAATGTTTTCGATTTTGGGCTTAAAATTTAAGTTAAAGTCTAAACTTTAGAAAATTTTTAACCCCATACTAAAAATAACGGTAAAAAGTAGTTGATCGTTACTGTAAAGTCTAAAGCGCCCTCTATCGAAAATTCTTGAACGTAACCTTTAAAAAAAAAAATTAAGAAAATCGTGATATAAAGAATGTTTTTAGTGAAAATCGCAAACGAATCGACCCTTTTTTCCGTTTTTTATCATCGTTTGAAGTTTTGGACCTTAAACTTTAATGGCCCATAGCTCCTACAGAAGACGTTTGAGCCCCATGGTTTCCTATTTAATAATGTTTGTCTTCATGTCTACTATCACCCCTCAACGTTTGACGGTCTGCTAGTGAAACACCCTGTATATTACTTGGCTGCAAATTTCGAATGGTTACAAAATTGATCCAGATAAATTCTCCAAATTCAGATTTGATACAATCGAAAACATAATGTAGGCCTTTTCTCATGATATCTTATAATACTCATTCTTTACATAAGGTTCCTCTGTGCAGAGATAAATATAAATGTACAAAAGAATATACAACACAGCAATTTTCATTAAAGCTATCGAATGTTTGCCCCGTATCTTAAATTTTAGAAAAAAAAATTTTAGGATTTGTTATAATATACAAAAATTGTTTTATCACTTTAGTTTCCATACCGTCAAGAAACTATCATTAAAATTATCAAGAAGAACATAAAATCATAAGTCAATCAGATTATGAAACATTTTTCAACGCATTCGGACTACTATAATAAAACTTCATAGCTTAATAACGTGAAAAACGATCTCTAAGTCATAATTTGTAAAACATATAGCACGTTTGAAAACACAATTTCAACAAGATGCCAAAAAATAGCGGAAAATTTTATACATCATTGTATATGAACTATATTATTGTTGTGTTATTATTTACCTTATATTTGAACTATTTATCATATAATTGACAATATGCTAAAATTTAGAACAGTTAGTGACCGTTTAGGACAGTTGAAAATTTCTCGTCAGCAATTTTCATCAATAAACAGAAATGTACTTCAAATGTTTTCTGCAGCCCTGTATATGATTTATAGAATTTATGCACACTAAATAGTATGCATTTTTAGGTGCGTTCGTAATTATATAAATACGTAGCACCTATAGTCGTCGTTCAGTCCGTCCGTCCGTCCGTCTGTCCGTCCGTCTGTCCGTCCGTCTGTCCGTCCGTCTGTCCGTCCGTCTGTCCGCATATAACAGAGCAAAAACTACCCAACCGAATGGTCTGAAATTTTTAATATATGATTGTTGCAAAATTTTGTCGAGCCATTTCAAATTTTATGAAAATCGGATGTATAGTTTAATTACAGGGACAGTCAAAAGTTTTTCTTTACATTACGGCCAATGGGAAAAATTATTACAAGTGCATTTTAATGATGTTACAGCCTTCCGAATGGTCTGAAATTTTAAAGATATAATTGTTGCAAAATTTTGTCGAGCCATTTCAAATTTTAGGAAAATCGGATGTATAGTTTAATTACAGGACAGTCAAAAGTGTTCCGTTACATTACGGGGAATGGGAAAAAAATTATTGGAAGTGCATTTTTATGATGTTACAGACTATGCACTTTATGAAGTGCAAAAAAATATACATTCAGTACAATATGGGGTGCAAAAAATAATTATAAAACTAGTTATAGAACGAACGCACCTCATTTGCCACGTTTGACGAGCAATTTCCAACTTGTTTATAATTTAAAAAGTGTTCCACAACTGAAAACGCACTTCCATCGATTATTGTTCATACAGCGAAAAATATAACTGATTTATTTTGTGTACCCCTGTATATGAAAGATGAATGGCACATCCTATTCACTAGTAAGCATCTTATACAACACCTCGGAGATAAATATCAATTTAAATACTTTTGAAATAGTGTAACATGAACAAAATACACCACAAACAACTTTTCTCCATAGACTGTAATGTAACATAATTCTTTTTAGTGTCCTTGTAAATTATCGATAAGTGCTATCCATACCATATTCTATAGCAATCATCTTGCAGTGCACCTCATAGGTATGTATATAAATTTCAAAGTGTTTGAAATTATGAAACATCATTAAAAAACACCGCAAACGATTTTTCCCCATAGGCCGTAATGTAATGAAATACTTTTGAATGTCCCTGTAAAGAAATTATGATTGCTACACGCTAAGTTTTGCAATACCTAACATTCAATAGTGCATATCAATAACATTTTTCAATTTCATGGCAATGCGAAAATACTGACGCCAAAAATAATTTTGGCCAGCTAGAATCGGAAAATCACCCACCGTGCGTCTGATAGACGGAGTGTTAATTCAACACTAGAACTACTGTGAGCCGTCATTTTTACGGCTATCATATGTATATGTTTCGGTTCCAACGAGAAATTTATTATGAAATAAGTTTAAAAGATACAAAGAAGAAAAACGTTAAATAATAAAATTAAACGGTTTTAAATCAAAATTCTGGTGTGAAATATTTTTATAAAGCTTGACTCAAATTTCCGGTAGTTCTAGCGTTAAATAAAAAATCTAGTTTGAAAAAATGTAGTATTCTTACACATCAATTGCGCATGGATCACGTCAACATTCTCAATTCATACAAGCAATTTTATAAGAAAATTATTTACTTTAAGTAATTTCAAATTGTCTATCGTTAAATTTTATAGTAGTTCATGCAACTACATATATCCTGACTTAATTATTCTATCCCATCTTTACTTAGTTTTAAAAACTTAAATTTAATTTTTTATCTCTTAAAAATAAGTTCTTATTTTTAGCTTTTAAAATTTATATATATTTTTATTGATCATGGAGTTTTTACAAAACTACACTTTTTTTCTTTTCCCAATGGCTCATAATTGTACAAGACTTTAAAACAATAGACTGGCTGTTAAGCTGATCACAGCTAGGTAACCCCTCAATGCTACTCAACTGTTCAGCACTATCGTTAAATAAAGCATAAATTGCTGTTTAAAATCTCTGGAAAGAATTCTGAACAAAAGACCAAACTGGCAAGTTTGATCTCTAGTCCTACCAGTGATTGATTGTATACAATTGATTAGAGTTTTATTTTGCGCGATTCACAACAGTGATTAATGCACAAGGAGTAAAAAGGAAAATTTCTAATAATAATTAGAGATGCCAGGCTCCTTCGAAATTCCAAAACGTGTAAAGTTTTATGTAAAGTAACTCCTTACTCTGTAAAGTAACTTTTTTAAAAACGTTGGCAGTTTTTTTGAAAAGCAATCTTGATATAACTTCCCAATATCACTTCATATTAACAATTATGAATCTCTCTTTTTTTTTTTTTTTGGTTATCCAAACACTTAATTGTGTATTAAACTGTAAATAATCTATAAGTGGCAAACAAACAAACAAGAAATTTTAACTGCAGAATCTCGTTATAATGAATTTTTCAATTTAACGAATATAATTTAGATTATTAAAAATTAAGACTATCCTATTATCCTATATCATTACCATAGGTGCCAACTTTTAAGCTGTTTTGCTACCACTAAAATTTATTAGAGCCTTGTTAAGCGTGAGATTTCGATGATTAAATAAGACTATATTTATTATAAAATTTTAATGGTAAGAATAAAGTGTAAAAGTTGGCAGCTATGCATTATAAAATTTTTTATTTTAACGAATTTTTTCAATATAGCGAATTTAATCAGTGCTCCCCAGAGATTCGTTATAACGAGATTTTACTGTAATGCATGGTACTAAATGCATTTGTTATATTATGTAATCGCTCGTTTCTTCTTAAAATAGATATTTTATCAAATACAGAGAAAGCGCAATCAATTCACTCTAATAAATCACAGTTTTGTAATTTGATACACGAAAATGTAAATCTTTAGATAAGGGTCAAATAGGTTTCCGTCATAGATGCCAACCTTCTGAAATTTTTCAAATGAAATGAGTTTGTTTTAATGAGAAATTTCATTAAATAAGAAAACCCAGTTCATGAAACATGCAAATAACACACATTACAATTATAATTTTTTATTCTGGGTCAATATATGTTTCCTTCATTTGTAAAAAAATTCAATATATTTTTTTTGTAAATTAAAAAAAATTTGATAGTATATTGAAAATTCTAAAACTAACCCCTTGAAGGGCGGTGATGCCGTCACGGCATCACATAATTTTAATCCCTAATTGCCACATTGTCACTGGAATTTTATAATGAAAATTTCACCTTTATTAAATATGCGAAAATACGCTTTTACTTGCTTATAAATAAATTCTCTTGTAAATACTGGTGTTAGTAAATTATTTTAACACTTTATGAATACAAGTACCTTGCCCCTGAAAGGGTTAAATGGTAATTTCCATACCGACGCATCATAAAAAAAAGTCCTTACTCTAAAATTGTGTACTTTATTTATGTGTTTTAAATGTTTGCAAAAATGTCGCAGAAGTATAAAATCGAACAAAGTTTCACGCTACGGAAAACACATTAAAAATGTAAAAATACAACGTACTATTGAATAAATTGATGATATATATTATTTTTCTTTTACTTAAACATATTATTTATGAATTGTTTTCATTGAGAATTATCTGAAACAGTGTGTTTTAATTGTCACCTACAAGATACGTCTTTATAAAAATAGTCTTGCAATATTTAGTTGCAGGGTTTCTGTGCTTTTATAATTCGAATATTATGATTCGAAAACACTGGTAGGTTCCCCCAGTTGGGGAAATGGCTATACACAATAATTAGTGAAAACATCATCTTTGTGTACAAAAAATATGTAAAAAATGTCACTCCTTTAAGCGTAATATAATTTGAAGATAGTTTATATTAAAATATACACTTTAAAGACTTTTCTTTGCCAATTATTTATTATTACTGCATTTAATTAATAGTGGAAAGAATTAGAATAAGATAATACATTTTAATATTTTTCTATTTACTTTTTCTTTATATCCGAATTGATTTTTATCTAATAATTCTTAAAAAGTAAAATATATTTAATTAGCGATTTTTTTTTAATTTAATTCAAATTTATTTTTTATTCTCGAAAACAAATTTAAATCTCTAAATATGTTTATCTAAGGACTACTTCATATATACATATATGTGTGTGTGTGTGTGTAGATTGAGTAATATCTAACTTATATTTTGAAAGATTAGCTTGACATAGAAATTAAAGGCAGAGACAAAAGAGTAAAAAACTAAGAAGACTGATTCACATCATCTTCAAATAATATATTTTTTATCTTTTCGAAATTTACTGTAAAGTTACTATGAAATAAGTTGCTTTTTTATGTCATGTCATTAGAAACGTTACAATTTATTTTATATCCAATGAAATATGCAGTATGAAAAATGTAGTATCTTAAAGTATTCAAAAGCCTGCAATACTTTCTAAAGATATTTACTTCTTCTTCTTTTTTTTTTCAAAAATATTAAGTTTAATACTTAAGTTTAATTATCTTCTACTAATAGAAAATTCTCCATGAATGTTATTAAAGTATTTTGTTATTTATGCAACAAATAATATTCGTTCTTAAACTAGTTTAACTAATCAATGCCCTTCTATTTACTTGTTTTATTTTATATTTACTCAGTACTTATTAAGTTTATTCCTATTTTTTCATTTTACTTTAAATAAATCTTAATCATTTCTTAATTTCTTAAATTAATTTCATTTCTGTTTTATGGGTATAGATGGCAGCACTTAACATTTCTTTTTAATAAAAATAATTAGAATATAGTTTTCATTTTTCACACCAGATGGCATGATGGGAGTAATGTTCTGATTCTCAGCAACTCATGACCACATGTTCTAATAGTTCTAACCTAATGCGTTTGCATCCTTAAATGCTTTAACATTGTGTATCAACTTTATAATGTTTTGGATCCTTTTATGTAATTTAGGTATTGAGCTGTTATATTTTTAATATCCTGTGTGAAGTTTATCTTTCTATAGATCTCTTGGTATTTTATTTATTTTCTTTTATGATGCGCTATTAGGTGCTAAATTTTGTCATAATAGGCTTAATGTCGACAAAATTGGATGAAATAACGCAACTTCACTATGAATTAACCTACAAGCACCTCTGATGATTCTGTGGGTTATTCATAGTTTTTTATTTTACATACTTGTTTCATATGTTCATATTTTGTTCATCTATTAGAATTTTACCATTTGTTCATATATTTGTGATTTCATTTTATTATATATATATATATATATATAGTCAAACTTTTTATATATATACATATATTAAACTTTTGGAAATTTTGAATAATTAGTTTATTTGTTTATTAGTAAACAATGTTAGTGCGTACATAGTGGGGGGTGCTGGTTCGAACCCAATCGCGCCCGTTGACCTAATCGTTCGGAGTTTTCGTGGTTTTCTTGGAGCCTTGGATTTCCTTGCGTAAATACAGGTTAAGTTCCCTTAGAAAGACCACACGGAGGGCACCCCCCCCTTCATTCGGGCCCATATCCCTCGTGTTTATAACTGACCGTCACAAATAATGACATTGCATAATAATAACATACATAACATAGCCTTCATGGCCTTGAATATTTGAACAAATGTTTAGTATTACATTTAGTATAAATAAGTTTTAGCAAAAATATCTGGTCAACTATTTTTCTAGTATGCAGTAGTTATAGTTCTTATTTTTTTTTTTTTTTTTTTTTTTTATGGGAGAGCTATTGTATATCTTTTCGACATTTACTGTAAAATCACTATGAAATTAAACACTCATTCGTCTTAATGCGTCTTAATGAAACGTCGTTGAGAGCTCGGTGTTTTTCAACCACCTCTTTTATCTTCTTTTCCCGCGTCTGTCGAATGTTCTAATAAAAAAGAAAAGTGCCCAGCTAAACTGATGGCATTGAGCTCACAGACTATTCACACTAATTGTATATTATACTCTTATTTTAAAGAATAATGCCACTCAAAAAATAAGTGAAGGGGAATTAGCCCCCGTTTCCCCCTTTATACTTAACCAGTAAACCTCCAAATATAATCAGGGAAGCTCCTTATCATAATAAACCGGTATACCAAATTTGAAGCAAATCGAATAATCTGGCAAAAAAAACATTTATCTAAATTAAGGGGGTGGACTAACCCCCCTTTATCCTTAACCAATTAATCGCCAAAACGAATCAGGGAAGCTCCTTAACATAATAAACCGGTATACCAACTTCGGAGCAAATCGAATCATTCTGCATGAAAATCCCATTTATCTAAATTAAGAGGGGCGGGCTAACCTCCCTTTTCCCCCCTTTACCATTAACCAATGAACCCCAAAACTAATCAGGGAAGTTCCTTAACATAATAAACCGGTATACAAAATTCGGAGCAAATCGAATCATTCTGCATGAAAAACACATTTATCTGAATAAAGGGGGTGGACTAACCCTGTTTTCCCCCTTTATCCTTAACCAATGAATCCCCAAAACTAATCAGGGAAGTTCCTTAACATAATAAACCGGTATACCTAATTCGGAGCAAATCGAATCATTCTGCATGAAAAACACATTTATCTGAATTAAGAGGGTGGACTAACCCCGTTTTCCCTCCTTTATCCTTAACCAATGAACCCCCAAAACTAATCAGGGAAGTTCCTTAACATAATAAACCGGTATACCAAATTCGGAGCAAATTGAATGATTCTGCATGAAAAACACATTTATCTGAATTAAGGGGGGTGGACTAACCCCGTTTTTCCCCCTTTATCTTTAACCAATGAACTCCCAAAACTAATCAGGGAAGTTCCTTAACATAATAAACCGGTATACCAAATTCGGAGCAAATCGAATGATTCTGCATGAAAAACCCATTTATCTGAATTAAGGGGGTGGACTAACCCCCCTTTTCCCCTTTATCCTTAACCAATGAACCCCAAAAACTAATCAGGGAAGTTCCTTAACATAATAAACCGGTATACCAAATTCGGAGCAAATTGAATGATTCTGCATGAAAAACCCATTTATCTGATTTAAGGGTGGTGGACTAACCCCGTTTTTCCCCTTTTACCCTTAACCAATGAACCACCAAAACTAATCAGGGAAGTTCCTTAACATAATAAACCGGTATTCAAAATTCGGAGCAAATCGAATCATTCTGCATGAAAAACACATTTATCTGAATTAAGGGGGGTGGACTAACCCTGTTTTCCCCCTTTATCCTTAACCAATGAACCCCCAAAACTAATCAGGGAAGTTCCTTAACATAATAAACCGGTATACCTAATTCGGAGCAAATCGAATCATTCTGCATGAAAAACACATTTATCTGAATTAAGAGGGTGGACTAACCCCGTTTTCCCTCCTTTATCCTTAACCAATGAACCCCCAAAACTAATCAGGGAAGTTCCTTAACATAATAAACCGGTATACCAAATTCGGAGCAAATCGAATGATTCTGCATGAAAAACCCATTTATCTGAATTAAGGGTGTGGACTAACCCCCCTTTTCCCCCTTTATCCTTAACCAATGAACCCCCAAAACTAATCAGGGAAGTTCCTTAATATAATAAACCGGTATACCAAATTCGGAGCAAATTGAATGATTCTGCATGAAAAACCCATTTATCTGATTTAAGGGGGTGGACTAACCCCGTTTTTCCCCCTTTACCCTTAACCAATGAACCCCCAAAACTAATCAGGGAAGTTCCTTAACATAATAAACCGCTATACCAAATTCGGAGCAAATCGAATCATTCTGCATGAAAAACACATTTATCTGAATTAAGGGAGGTGGACTAACCCCGTTTTTCCCCCTTTACCCTTAACCAATGAACCCCCAAAACTAATCAGGGAAGTTCCTTAACATAATAAACCGCTATACCAAATTCGGAGCAAATCGAATCATTCTGCATGAAAAACACATTTATCTGAATTAAGGGGGGTGGACTAACCCCGTTTTTCCCCCTTTATCCTTAACCAATGAACTCCCAAAACTAATCAGGGAAGTTCCTTAACATAATAAACCGGTATATCAAATTCGGAGCAAATCGAATCATTCTGCATGAAAAACCCATTTATCTGAATTAAGGGGGTGGGGTGTGGACTAACCCCGTTTTTCCCCCTTTATCCTTAACCAATGAACTCCAAAAACTAATCAGGGAAGCGCCTTATCACAATGAACCTAGGAAAAAATTTTGAAGCAAATCGGATGTTTTTATCAAGAGTTATCGCGTTACGTACATACGTACGTACGTACATACATACATACATACATACATACATACATACATACAGAACGGGCGGGCACATTAGCTCTCAGGCTTTGATAGCCTGTGAGCTAAAAAGGTATTCTTCTACGCCGACTCGTGGCGCTTCCGTCGTCTCTTACAGACTGTTGCCACAGGTCACACTCGTCCATCCTGATACGCACGACCTCGTGCGCACCATACACTTAAACACAAACTTAAAAAAAAATACCATATCTTTAAAAAAAAATTACACAGAATAAAACAGAAAAAAAAATAAAGAGAGAAAAAATTAAAATTGTCGTCAATGCCGGTTGGCATTTCGTCTTCCATCTCGTCTTAAGTGGTACTCGTCTTAAATAGTACCCGTCTTTACTTCGTTCTCGTCTTTAATAAAAAAAAAATATATACCTACCTATATACGTCTTAAAGTGGTACGTCTGAAAAACAGAAAGAAAAAAAAACACAAATCGGCATCTTCTAATCGTCTTCTTCCTTTAAAAAAAAAAAAAAATGAAACTTCATGCAGAAAAAAAAAATTAGAGTCTATAATCAAATAAAGTCACAGAATGTTCATATAACAGAAAAAAATGGAGCTGTCCACAGTTCTAAAGTTCTTTATGCAAAGCACAGAAAAGTAAAAAAAAAAATGTCTTTGTAGTTCACAGAAAAAAAAAAACCACAATACTTTACGGAACACACTTTTCAGCAGCAGCATTGAAGAAAACAAAAAAAAATGACATCTCGGGGATAGTTGAATCACAATATTTCACAAACACATATTTCACAAACAAAATTTTAACTTTTTGTTAAAATTATTCTTGATGTAAACACAGGTGATGAAAAAAAAGAAGAAACACACAAAAGAAAATATTTTGTAGAAAGACGAATTCTTGAAATTTTTTTTTCTCATATTCTTGAAGCACCACACAATATGTACAATAACGGAAAGGAAGAAAAGAAGAAGAAAAACACTTTGAAGGTCAAATTTTACGTGGTTGACAACGGCTTCATCATATCGACTGCAGTGGATGTTCTGTTTGGACCCTCATGGTGTCCAACCTTTTCCACTTCATATCTGTCGTTAGCTTTGACAGATGTAACCTTGTAAGGGCCAAAATATTTTATTCTAAGTTTCAGTCCTGGTCCGAATTGAGTACGCTGGATCGCGACCAAATCACCAATTTGATATATTCTTGGTGGTTTCGACGTTTATCATATTGGCGCTTACTTTGTTGTTGGTGTTGGAGAATGTTATTTTTAGCAATCTCTCGCAGCTCGTTTTTGTCATGCATTACTAAATTGGTATGTTCTTCTTCTAACAGTTGTTTTATGCGAATGTCATCCTTAGTTTTCATTTTAACACCAACCATTAATTCAAAAGGGGAAAATTTAGTGGTATCTGATTTGGTACTGTTGATGATTTTTTGAACAGCGGGGACATGTTTGTACCATTTGGTAGGATCGTCTAAGGATAGTTTTGTGAGAACCGGAATTAAAGTGGAATGAAATCTTTCAATTTGCCCTTTTCCACGTGGCACCCCAGTAGCAATTGGAACATGCTCTATTTGTTCTTGTTCACAAAAGTTTTGAAAATCAGCTGATGTAAAAGCAGGACCTTTATCGGAAATAATGCGGCGTGGATTGCCGAACACCGTCTGTTGGAATTTTAACTTGTCTAAAGCATCACGGGCAGACGTTGATTTAACAGGATAAATCCACACAAACTTTGTGAATGCGTCTATAACGGTAAGAAGATGATTATAGTTTTTATTCGTGGAAGGTAGTGGTCCTAGAAAATCGACGTGATACGTGTCAAGGGGAGTATCGCCTTTAGGGATTGGATGAAGGAATCCTTCGGGCTTTCCTGACTTCTTAGAGGACAAAATGCATGGTACACAATTCGCAATGACAGTCTGTACTAACTTATGGAGATTGGGAATGTAATAGTCTCTTTTAATGAGATCGTCAGTTTTTTGTACCGAAAAATGGCCTTTGGAATGCGCGTCTTGAATTATTTGAGTATACATGGCTTGAGGGACAACTAATAATTCATGGCCCTGGAGAAGCTTATATAATACACTATTTTTTAAGAAAAAATCATCAATTGGGGAATGTTCAACCGCTTGTTTCATGCTATTTATAAAATCATCAGTTGCTTGGGCTGCGATAATTTTTTGCGTAATTTCATTATGTGTTATTGACATTACTGGATATCGACTGAGAGCATCAGCGTGTTGCATTTGTTTAGCAGGTCTGTAATTACGGATCAGATTATGTACTTCTTGTTGGCATGTTTTGTTACGAATATGACTTAAATCTACATCAAGAGGATCTTCAATTGAATTAACTAAGTATACAAACAAATTATCATCAGATGTTGGTTTACTAAGGGAAATACCATTTTTATTATAAAGCAAAGTACCTTGCGTAATTATATCAGTACCAATAATAAGAGGAACATTCATATGATGTTTACTAATTATATAAATATTTGTTGAAAAAATGTTATCATCTATATTTATATCACCCTGAAACGAGCCAAGTGGTGTGGTACTACCACTACCAAAACCAGTTAATGTTAAACCGACCGGTGTTAAGGTAGGCAAATTCATCTGTGAATATTTATCTTCACGAAGCAAAGTAAGATTACTACCTGTATCGATAAGAGCATCAATTTCGACACCCGAAATTTTAACTAATTTATGCATTTCTTGTCGAGAATTTTTTCTCGGAATCCAAATTATTCACTTGTATTTTAGGGTTACGTGCCTCAGTAGAACACTTATTATCAGAGGCTTTATGCCCAAAAGAATTACATCTAAAACATCTAAATCCCTTGTTCTTGTGAGAACAATACTTAGAAATATGGTCTTTTTCCCCACAATTAAAACAGATTTTAGTGTTCTGATTTCTTGAATTATTAGAATGAAATGCTGGCTTTTCAGCATCCGCATGTTTTGGTTTAAATTTAGGAACATTCTCGTGAACAAATTTGTCAAAGCTCTGTTTCGATTTCATATTTTGACAATGATTTATATTTTTACCAGAATCATTTTTTGAGTGGTGTGTAATCTCTTCGTAAATTTTCAATTTTTGTTTAAATTCATGCAAATCAGAACAATCGTAAAGTATGCACTTATTTTGAGAAGAATCAGGAATGCCATTGATTATGTAACGTATAAGTGACTGATCATCAATATTGGCCCGTCCAGCCATTTCTTTCATAATTAAGAAATACTCAAAAAAAGATTCCCTTTGTCTAATATGCCGATGACTAAGCATTTCGTGTATTTCAGCCGAATTAATCTGCGAACCAAATTCGGTAACTAAGGCATGTTTCAATTCAGGAAAAGAACGAATGTTGCTTTCACTCTTAGCGAATAAAGAAGCAATGCCTCCGAGCGCTCTTTGCGCAAAAATGAATTTTTGCATTTCGCTAAATTAAAAGAGGAAGAAAATGATTCGAATTTTTGCAACCATAAATGAACATTTTCATACTTCTCTCCATTGAATGTAGGTACCAGCGATTCAACATCGCGAAAATTTACTGATGGCATAAACATAGAATCCTGAGCAATGTTTGAAGCATTAATAGCACATTTATTGGTAAATTCAGAAATTTTAATATTCGACTTATCGTTTGGCACTGGCGAATTGTTGAAAATTTCTTCCGATTCGCCATCTGTATCGACATTAGTTTCAATATGTTTTTGGAGGGATTCCAAATTAGTTAAAAATGAAATTATGCGTTTAGATAACTCAGTTTCTGTGCCATCTATTTCGATGCGTAAAATAGTGGCAATAGTTAGAAGTTCAAGTAAAGAAAAATTTTTAGCGGTTTCCTCTACTTTACTCGTAAATTCATCATCGGTTTCACAGAATGGAAATCCCGTATATGCTGTTATTCGCGATCGATTTAAACGATCGCCTTCAGATGAAAACAAAAGTTTATGTAATAATTTTATTCGATTCGTCTTTTCGTTTTTCAATGCAAAAGCGATGACTGGAATGTCATTTAAAATCATGATGAAAAGAAAAAAAAACAGTAAACAGTACTCACCCACTAATTTCTGTCGTTGAAAAAAAGATGAATCAATTTATTTCCAGTTTGGAATAATATATTGCTGCAGTTATTTCAAAATAACTGAAGAGTTGGCCAGTCGCCAAGGCTGTAGAAAAAAATTTGTATTCTTCACACACGACATGATCTTTATAAATTTACAGCTCCGGCTTACTTTCTGAAAGAATTTTGGCGTCGTTATAAAAATGATGATACTTGTCTTGTCTAGGGTAGAGAATTGAAAACAAAAATAATCCAATACCGGCTCAAGCCCTCATGTGACGGGGAAAAGGAGACTCATAGTCGAATAATAACACTTGCTAACTTTAAGAATTAAATATATTAAATGAACTATTTACACTATAAACAATTACAATTAAGTAGAACATTAATGAAATTAAACACTCATTCGTCTTAATGCGTCTTAATGAAACGTCGTTGAGAGCTCAGTGTTTTTCAACCACCTCTTTTACCTTCTTTTCCCGCGTCTGTCGAATGTTCTAAAAAGGTATTCTTCTACGCCGACTCGTGGCGCTGCCGTCGTCTCTTACAGACTGTTGCCACAGGTCACATTTATAGTTATCTTATTATTATAGATTTGTGATTTTATAATAACAGTCATTTTGATATAAAAAGTGCTATTTTATAAATTTTCTTCTTGTTTTTCGTTTTTTTTTTTTTTTTTTTTTTTTTTTTTTTTTTTTTGTGATGAACGTACGAGCGCATAGCGTTCATGAAAACTAAAACAAATCACTTGGTGCAGCAACCTCGTCGAACAGCAGCCCCAAAAACGCAGTAATTCGCGAGAGCCGCGATCACGAACAAACGAAATTCGTTAACGCCGCCACCAATAACGAACGTATGATCACATAGCGCCCATGAAAACCGAAAAAAAATCACTAAATGCAGCAACCTCATCGTGCAGTAGTCTCAAAAATGCCCCAATTTCGCGAAATCCGCGATCATAAACGAACGAAATTCGTTAACACCGCAAGCAGTTACGAACGTATGAACGCATAACGCTCATGAAAACCGAAAAGAAACATCACTTGATGCAGCAACCTCGTCGTGCAGCTGTCTCCATAATGCAGTAATTAATGAAAGCCGCGACACGAACGAACGAAATTCGTTAACGCCATAATCGGTTACGAACGTATAAGCGCATAGCGCTCATGAAAACTGAAAACAAAATCACTAGATGCAGCAACTTCGTCGTGCAGCAGTTTCAAAAACGCCCTAATTTCGCGAAATCCGCGATCATAAACGAACGAAATTCGTTAACGTCGCAATCAGTTACGAACGTAGGAGCGCATAGCGCTCACGAAAACAAAAAAAAAACGCATCATTGGGTGCAGCAACCTCGTCGTGTAGCAGTCTCTAAAATGCAGTAATTCGCGAAAGCCACGATCACGAACGAACGAAATTCATTAACGCCGCAATCAATAACGAACGTATTAGTGCATAGCGCTCACGAAAACCGAAAAAAAAATATCACTGGATGCAGCAACCTCGTCGTATAGCAGTCTCGAAAACGCACAAAATTCGCGAAAGCCGCAATCACAAACGAACGAAATTCGTTAACGCCGCAAACACTAACGAACAAATGAGCGCCTATCACTCATAAAAGCAAGAAAAAAATCACTGGATGCAGCAGTCTCAAAAACGTACTAAATTCGCGAAAGCCGCGATCACAAACGAACGAAATTCGGGCACGTCGCAATCGCTAACGAACGTATGAGCGCAAATCAATTTCATTTAACTTGTGCATGAATGATATTTGTAAGTTTTTTTCTCATTTTTTATTTGTAAAAACTATAAAGTCTGAATATGCAACACTAAAGTAAACTATAATGAATGACATCGTATGAGCCAGGGCGAAGTGCTAGGGAATGGGTCTATGTCATTTAGCAGACAACCAAATAGCCGACAAGACATTTAGCAGACAGCAATTAGACGACAGGACGTTTAGCCGACAAGTACATTTAGTCGACACGTACATTTAGTCGACAGGACAATTAGCCGACAGCGACAGTTAGCCGACAAGACAGATAGCCGACAGATACAATTAGCCGACAGGACAATTAGCCGATAGGACAGTTAGTCGACATGGACAATTAGCCGACAAGACGTTTAGCAGACAGGATGATTAGCCGACAAGACAATTAGCCGACAGGACAATTAGCCGACAGGACATTTAGCCGACAAGACAATTAGCCGACAAGACATTTAGTCGACAGGACATTTAGCCGACAGGACAATTATCCGACAAGACATTTAGCCGACAGGACAATTAGCCGACAGGACATTTAGCCGACAGGACAATTAGCCGACAGGACGATTAGCCCAGTTAGGTTTTGGTTTGGATACTGTTAGGCTTCGGATAGGTTACAGTTAGAATACAGTTAGGTTATAATTAGTTTACGGTTACGTTAAACTTAGGTTACAGTTAGGTTACGGTTAGGTTACAGTTAGATTACGGTTACGTCACAGTTAGATTAAATTTAGGTAACAATTAGGTTACATTTAAGTTACAAATAGGTTAAGGTTAGTTACGGATAGGTTACAGTTAGATTAGGGTTAAGTTACGGATAGGTCACAGTTAGGTTACGGATGGGTTACGTTAGATTACGTTTATGCTACGATTAGGTCACAGATAGGATACAGTTACGTTACAGTTTGGTTACAATTAAGATTACGGATAGGTTACAGTTAGATTACGGTTAGGTTACGGATAGGTTACAGTACGTTACGGATAGGTTCCAATTAGGTTACGGTTAGGTTACCGCCAGGCTACAGTTAGGTTACGGTTAGGTTACAGTTAGATTACGGTTAGTTACAGTTAGATTAAATTTAGGTAACAATTAGGTTACATTTAAGTTACAAATAGGTTAAGGTTAGTTACGGATAGGTTACAGTTAGATTAGTGTTAAGTTACGGATAGGTTACAGTTAGATTAGGGTTAAGTTACGGATAGATTACAGCTAGGTTACGGATAGGTTACGTTAGATTACATTTATGCTACGATTAGGTTACAGATAGGATACAGTTACGTTACAGTTGGGTTACAATTAAGATTACGGATAGGTTACGGTTAGATTACGGTTAGGTTACGGATAGGTTCCAATTAGGTTACGGTTAGGTTACAGTTAGATTACGTTTACGTGACAGTTAGATTAAATTTAGGTAACAATTAGGTTACGTTTAAGTTACAAATAGGTTAAGGTTAGGTTACGGATAGATTACAGTTAGATTAGGGTTAAGTTACGGATAGGTTACAGTTAGGTTAAGGATAGGTTACAGTTAGAATACATTTATGCTACGATTAGGTTACAGATAGGATACAGTTACGTTACAGTTTGGTTACAATTAAGATTACGGATAGGTTACAGTTAGATTACGGTTAGGTTACGGATAGGTTACAGTTAGATTACGGTTAGGTTACGCATAGGTTACAGTTAGATTACGTTTCTGCTAAGATTAGGTTACGGATAGGTTACAGTTACGTTACAGTTTGGTTACAAATAGGATTACGGATAGGTTACAGTTAGATTACGGTTAAGTTCCGATAGGTTACAGTAGGTTACGGATAGATTACAATTAGGTTACGGTTAGGTTACCGCCAGGCTACAGTTAGGTTACGGTTAGGTTACAGTTAGGTTATAGTTACATCACAGTTAGGATACGGTTAGGTTATAATTAGTTTACGGTTAGCGTACCGTCATGATACGTTTATTTTACAGATAGATTACGGTTAGGTTACAGTTATGTTACAGTTAGGTTAGGGTTAGGTTATAAGTAGGTTACGGTTAGGTTATAATTAGGTTACGGTTATGCTCCATTTCCATTACAGATAGGTTACGGTTAGGTTACGGTTATGTTCCATTTCCGTTACAGATAGTTTACGGTTGGATTATGGATAGGTTACAGGTAGGTTACAGTCACGTTACATTTAGCTTAAAATTAGTTTACGTTACGGTTAAGTTGCCGATAGTTTATAGCTACGTTACAGTTAGGTTACGGTTATGTTATAATTAGATTAAGGTTAGGTTGCAATTAGGTTACAGTTGGGTTACGGTTAGGTGATAATTTGTTTATAGTTAGGTTGAAGGTATGTTACTGTTAGGTTACCGTTAGGTTACGGTTATGTAACATATTACAGCTAGGGTACAGTTAGGTAATGTTTATGGTAGAGTTAGATTAAGGTTACGTTACAATTAGATTACTGCGCCCAGGGCTTAAATTCTAACAAAAAAGTTCCGGAGCCTTAATATTCTGCGCTACCGGTACAACAACTGTACCGTTCCACCCCCCTACCCCCTACCCCTGTAATCTGCATATTTATATTTCGTACATTAATTGCAAAATTTAAAACATTTTTTTTCTTTAGCAAAATAAAAAAATTAAATATATCTATCAGCATATACTTAGCTGTCAACTATACTACTTTTTAGGTGCGTTCGTAATTATATAAATACGTAGCACCTATAGTCGTCGTTCAGTCCGTCCGTCTGTCCGTCTGTCCGTCCGTCTGTCCGTCTGTCCGTCTGTCCGCATGTAACAGAGCAAAAACTACCCAACCGAATGGTCTGAAATTTCAAATATATGATTGTTGCAAAATTTTGTCGAGCCATTTCAAATTTTATGAAAATCGGATGTATAGTTTAATTACAGGGACAGTCAAAAGTTTTTCTTTACATTACGGCCAATGGGAAAAATTATTGCAAGTGGATTTTAATGATATTAGAGCCTTCCGAATGATCTGAAATTTTAAAGATATAACTGTTGAAAAATTTTGAAGAGCCCTTTCAAATTTTAGGAAAATCGGATGTATAGTTTAATTACAGGGACAGTCAAAAGTTTTTCTTTACATTACGGCCAATGTTAAAAATTATTGCAAGTGAATTTTAATGATATTAGAGCCTTCCGAATGATCTGAAATTTTAAAGATATAACTGTTGCAAAATTTTGTCGAGCCCTTTCAAATTTTAGGAAAATCGGATGTATAGTTTAATTACAGGGACAGTCAAAAGTTTTTCTTTACATTACGACCAATGGGAAAAATTATTGCAAGTGCATTTTAATGATATTAGAGCCTTCCGAATGATCTGAAATTTTAAAGATATAACTGTTGCAAAATTTTGACGAGCCCTTTCAAATTTTAGGAAAATCGGATGTATAGTTTAATTACAGGGACAGTCAAAAGTTTTTCTTTACATTACGGACAATGGGAAAAATTATTGCAAGTGCATTTTAATGATATTAGAGCCTTCCGAATGATCTGAAATTTTAAAGATATAATTGTTGCAAAATTTTGTCGAGCCCTTTCAAATTTTAGAAAAATCGGATGTATAGTTTAATTACAGGGACAGTCAAAAGTTTTTCTTTACATTACGGCCAATGGAAAAAATTATTGCAAGTGGATTTTAATGATATTAGAGCCTTCCGAATGATCTGAAATTTTAAAGATATAACTGTTGCAAAATTTTGATGAGCCCTTTCAAATTTTAGGAAAATCGGATGTATAGTTTAATTACAGGGACAGTCAAAAGTTTTTCTTTACATTACGGACAATGGGAAAAATTATTGCAAGTGCATTTTAATGATATTAGAGCCTTCCGAATGATCTGAAATTTTAAAGATATAATTGTTGCAAAATTTTGTCGAGCCCTTTCAAATTTTAGAAAAATCGGATGTATAGTTTAATTACAGGGACAGTCAAAAGTTTTTCTTTACATTACGGCCAATGGAAAAAATTATTGCAAGTGGATTTTAATGATATTAGAGCCTTCCGAATGATCTGAAATTTTAAAGATATAACTGTTGCAAAATTTTGTCGAGCCCTTTCAAATTTTAGGAAAATCGGATGTATAGTTTAATTACAGGGACAGTCAAAAGTGTTCCGTTACATTACGGGGAATGGGAAAAAAATGTTGGAAGTGCATTTTAATGATGTATCAGACTATGCGCTTTATGAAGTGCAAAAAATTATACATTCAGTACAATATGGGGTGCAAAAAATAATTATAAAACTAGTTATAGTACGAACGCACCTCATTTGCCACGTTTGACGAGCAATTTCCAACTTGTTAGTTATCACGTCTTCTGAATAGTAAAAATCAGTGCCTATTTTTTATGTTAATTAATTGCAAAATTCTGCGATTAAATAGGGTAACGATTATGATTAGAAAATGGTGTTAACACAAAAAAGAGATAGTTCGCAGCTATGCATTTTTAAGAAAAAATGAATGAAATTTACAGAAATGAATATTTATATGCTGAAGAATAGAACAATGTTTTACAATTTCCTGTAAAAGGTGCATATCTTAAGCTATAATCATTTCCTTCCGCATAACAATCTTTTGCGGTGAGTCCCTGAAAATCAGATAAAATTAAAAATTTGACAACGTTATCGGAAAGAATCTAAGCTTTTATAGAAAAAGGGGAAACACTGCTCGATTGCTTTCTATCAGAATAACAATACATGGTAATTATTCTACTTACAAAGGAAAGTGACTTCGTATAGGTGCACAGAGCCTTAGCGCGGATACCGTTCATGATACAAAATAAATAGAAAAATCACTAACGTGATTTTTATACTCGTACGCAATAGAAGACAAAAAACCTCGAACAGACAAAACGTCAAGCTAATGCTTGTTAGATAAAACAGAAAATACTCTTTTCAGGTTAGATATCGAAATAAAAAAAGAAAACCCAGCCAATAAAAAATTATCCTACTGTCACAAAAGAAAATCGAACTGAAAGCAAATTTATTGTTCACTCTCTTGAGTGGCGCCGTATCAACAAGTCGCCGATATAAATTTGAAATAGAAAAGCACGATTTCTGTTTCCCCTTCATTCTGATCAAAATAGCATTAAAATGATTTGAAGTGGAATATAATACGTAATTTTAAAAGAAGATTTTTTTTCAATACATGAATAAATAAAATTTTAAATGTAATACAGATTGAGCTCGAGTCAGTCTAAGCCTAAAAACTGATATAAAAATTGAGTACGTTTCATCTCCATCCCCTACGCGTGTGACACATTACGTCACATATAAGTGTTTTGGTAAAAAGAATGCAAAAGCTTGGAGATGGGAAAGAAAGGAAAAGGTAATTTAAGCTTCGGTTTTTCGGAAGCGCTATTGCACTGGGCTCCGGAGCCCTGTATTTATGAGCTCCAGTGAATTCCGAACAATATTTAAATATTTACTAAAAACAGAGAAGTACCGGAGCCGGGCTCTGGTGGGCTCCGTCGCAAATTAAGCCCTGGTTACAACCGAATTTTATACAGTGTAATTTTATATCACACTAGCTGACCCACCCGGCGTTGTCCAGGCCCATCATAATAACCTTAAATAAAACTCAAGTTTGTATGATTTTATATCCTTTGAAAATCTTTTAAATGGACCTAGTTTCGGAAGTCCCATTACCTTCCACAGCCTCTCGTGTGTTCCCAACATATCTCTTTCCGAACGAACCTGTGATCTGGGTCTCCGCTACCTAAAGCGGTATGTACCGGAAGTGCTCCGCACGTACCGCAGATAATCGAAAACCAAGTCGAGTGAGCCAAACTTCGTTGTAATCAAGCCCATAGAACCCGAAAAATGAATGCATCATTAATGTTCGAAAATGTTGGTAACTGAAGTCTAAGATAAAGTATCATAATACAGAAAGTAGCTGAATTGTAATCTAACTTAAATGAACCTATTGAATGAAATCGGGCCCCTAGAACCCGAGGAAAGAATACACCCCTAAGCGGTGGAAGGTTGCACCCCCACCCCCCCTCTCTGTAAATTTCACGGACTACTTTTAAAATTAACGCAATATTATTTAATAAACGGATGAAATCCCGGGCAGCAAACAACTTAGCTACGCTACTGCACCTCGAAAATTTTCATATGAATTCGACATTCGTTTTATTCGATGTTAGCATAAATTAGAGGCCCCGATGTAATTATGAGCACGCTAGAGGGCGAAGCCAGCTAGTTTAATAAAATGTTATTATTATCACGCTTATATGTTAAAGCCTCGATAACTCGACATCCTCATAAATAAGTGTATTTAGTTAATATTACTATTTATACATTTGCTCTAAAAACTGGATAACTTGAAGATTCATTAATCTGTTTTATTATATATCGAATACAAGTTATACGGTTAAACCTTGATGAATCCTCAAGCTTATAAATCTATGTTTTTATTTAAACAATTATCATTGGTCATTGTGGTTAAAACCTTGATAACTCTATATCCTCATAAAGCAGTACTTCTATGCAATAGAATCTAATTAATTTTCTTAACATCCGCAATAAAATCAAAATAACAAGTTAACCCAAACGATCTCTCTAAACGAAAAACCTTAGTTACTTCGCCATCTCTTTAAATTTATATTTCAATCAGTTTGATATAAATTCTGTATGATTTCCAAAAAACCTCGAAAAGTCGTCATCCTTAATCATCTGTGATTTTATTAAGTCGAATGTCATTAATGAATTATATATATCCAATCTTGATAACGACATTCTCAGAAATTTGTCTTTTTGCGCATCGAATTTATTTAATTTATATATTAAAAGATCAGTGATTCGCCAGCCTTATAAACCTTTGTTTTTGTTGAAAGAAGTAATATTTATTTGTTACTGATATGGGGGCACTATAATATCGATAGCTCATCAATTTCATAAATCAGTGCTTTTACTCAATCATCATTAATATTTTATACATATGCATTAAAACCTCAATAACTCGTCAGCTACTAAGAGTGTGTTTGTATTTAACTGTAGAATAAGTTTTCAGCGAGATCGGATTTAACGGCAACCCAGTTTTTAGTGGGGAAAATTGAATAAAACGTATACCAATAAAAGAAAGTTTCGCTCTGTCTGTGTGTATGTGAGTGTGTGAGTGTCTATGTGTCTGCGTTTGATGACTAGCAAAATCTACCGCACGTAGAAGTCTGAACATTTAGGTGAGAACAGTCCAAGACATGTCCTGATGCACCTGACAATCAGATTTTTCTTTTTTTAAGGTCGGTTCCCCTGTGCCTCTAAGTTTTTATGCTCTAAATTGTTAATAACTTACTCCCTTTATATCCGATCTTCTTCGTTCTTGGGGCCAATTCCCTATTTAGTTATTCCCTCATTTCTACATTCCAGTTAAGACCCTGGCAGCCTGGGACCCGGTACAGCACCCCTTAAAGTTTTTGCGCCTTAAATTGTTAATAAATTGCTTCCTTTTAATCCGATCTTCATTTTTGGTATCCTTTTTTCATTTAGTTATTCTCCCATTTCTACACCTTAGTTAAGACCCTTGCTCCATTCTCCCCCCTAGGGTCCCGTAGGTCCCTTGAATTTTTTGTGCGCCATGCATTTTTCACCCTCTAATTTTCTCACCTTCTCAGTGCATAATTTTAAAACTGAGTATTTGACACTTCTCCCAGGACCAACACTCTCATATTTTATTTGGGCCCTAGGACAATCATTTAAGCATTTACCCAATTTTTGGCGCATTTCTTTAAATTATTATTCTAAGGAATAATTCATAACTCTATGGCTAATTTTGAATAATTGAAGATCTAAGACCTTTTAACATATTTTCATGTTAGGACCCTGCTCTTAACTATCAGTTGGCCTCTTTTGGGCCCTTTATTGTAGCTCCCTTAAAAATGACCCGATTCATTAGCTTTTTTTTTCTAACAACTTCTTAAGTCTTCTAGCAACTCCATGAACGACAAAAAAATTTCTCACTTCAGCTACCACCAATTTTGAATATTAATCTCCTTCTTGGGGCCTTTGTTGTAGCTTCTTTAAAAACGATCTTACTCTATTACAATTTTCTACTTCAT
This sequence comes from Maratus speciosus, assembly GCA_963932465.1. NCBI lineage: Eukaryota > Metazoa > Arthropoda > Arachnida > Araneae > Salticidae > Maratus > Maratus speciosus. The sequence goes on along the minus strand of OZ010794.1, from coordinate 282,802,009 downwards.
AGTTCTTGCGTCCTACAGCTACTTTAAAACTATTAAAAATTTTTCCTTTACTCAACTACATTCCAGTTAATATCCTGCCCCCTGGGCCCGGTCCTTCTTTATACCCAAGCTACCACCTTTTTCGAATATTAATCTCCTTTTTCGGCAACAGCTTACATTTACTCACTACATCCGTAAATTAAAAATAAAAATCGCGTTACGTTAACCCTTAAATGCGCGATTTTTTATTTTGCTTCGAAAAAATTATATATGATTCTCTGAAAGGTTTATTACTCAGGAAAAATAATGAAAAAAAATCAGAGATACATTTTTCATATAATACGGAACTCTTTTCTTCTGTTGCGCATCTGCAATACAAATAATAACTACTGTTGCGTGGCTGTTTTACGCTAAAATAATGCAAATCAGTAAATATTTTAATACCTATGTCTCCAAATACCTTATTTTATATAATTATTTATTTTATAAAACTTAACCTTTAACCCTTTAATTCCCATGATAGAATGCGTTCTAGAAATTACGTACTCCAGAGAACCTGACTTTACACAAGAAAGTTTCAATGGTTAATTTCGCTTTTTTTAAATACGGAATGTCTGTTATTAATTAAAACAAATATTGCTATTTTTATCTCTTGGTGTGAATTAGGTATATACGAATAAAAAAAATCTATTAAATTTAAAAAAACTGTTCTTTGCATAAAAAAACCGTTCTTTGTCCCTGCGCACTAAAGGGTTAAAGGTAATTTTAGAAAAGGGATTTCATCCGTTTATTAAATAATATCGTGTTAATTTTAAAAGTAGACCGTGAAATTTACAGAGGAGGAGGGAGGCAACTTTCCACCGCGTAAGGATAAATTGTTTCCTAGGGTTATAAGGGCCCAATTTCAACGGGAATTAGTTTATTTAACTTAGATTACAATTCAGCTACTTTCTGTGAAAATACTACTTTCTGTGATTATGAAAGTTTATCTAAAACTTCAGTTAACGACATTTTCGAACATTAATGATGCATTCGTTTTTCCGGTTCTATGGGCTTGATTACTACGGAGTTTGGCTCACTATTAGACTTTTTTTTGAATTGTCTACGATACGTGCGGAGCACTTCCGGCACATGCTGTGTTAGGTAGCGAGGACCCAGGTTACAGGTTCGTTCGGAAAGACGTTTGTTGGAAACATACGAGACGCTGTGGAATGCAACGGAACAACCGAAACTAGGTTCATTTAAAAGATTTTCAAAGGATATAAAATCATACAAACTTGAGTTTTATTTAAGGTTATTATGATGGGCCAGGCAAACGCCGGGTGGGTCAGCTAGTGTGATATAAAATTGCATTGTATAAAATTTGGTTGTAACGTAGGGAACTAAAAAAAGCAAGCAAAAAATTCATACCGCACAGTTTGTTTTTTATTTTTAATTCGATATAGATTTCGTTATTCATATGTCTAACTGTTTTATACGTTTAATATAATATGTTGAAACATCACAAAGAGATTATTATTTGTTAAAAAAAACCTTGTTTATATGACTTACCTTTTTCTACATAAACAAATTGTAGTAGTAATCCTTATCTCAGTTCATAAAATATTTTTTTTTTTTAAATGCCAATTGCAAATATCCGTTTATTTTTCAAAAAAAAATCATGAAAATTCAACAAACTGTTGTATCGGAACATTATTTGTGCTATAAAATTTATCAAATAATGATATTTTTGTGCAAAATGAAAAAAAAAAAAAAATAGTTAAAATTCTCACCGATAAGCGAAGTTTTAGGAGCCTCATTATAAAAATGTATGACAAATAAGCAGATTATGGATTCTTAAAATAGTCTCACACTAAAAAATTAAATTTGATTGTTTAGTATCTGAATGAAAATAGCTGTACATTTTGTGCTTGTAAGAAATAAAAATGGTTTTATAAGAATGAGTTAGAAAATAGCCAATTTGGATTTGAGAAAATCATTTAAAAAAAAAAAGAAAGAAAAGAAAGAGAAAAATATCACTCCCGGCTCGGCCTGCAGGCACAGGTAGATTTCGAAGTTAAGTACTAATTTCACCAAAAAGTCTAAATCAAGAATAGAGATAAACACAGTTTGACAATTTTTTCTGGTCGCTTTTGACGAGTTTTTAATTTCATTTTTCTAAACTGGTTTTATCAGAATCATGTTAAGGCTGTGTTCTCAACTACTGCTCAACAAGGTTGATATTTTCTGACACAATGACGTACAGATTTTTTAACGTAATTGTATAAAATTGGCAGACCTACTACAAGGGATTTTTCTCCCTTCGTTCAGTGTTTTTTTTTTTTTTTTTTTTTTTCCTTTTGTTGGGAAATTTGGTTCAAACTGTGACAGTATTTTCTGAAACATCTATTGTGTTTACAAAAAAAAAAAAAAAAAAAAAAAAAAAAAAAAAAAAACGGAAAATGTCTTTCAATTACATAGTTTCCTTATATCAACACGTGTCCATAAAAAAGTGATATATATGGATAGATAGTTAGATAAAGTTTTGAACTGGGGGTGGTTTGGTGTTCTATGGTTTCATGATAGGCGTACATCTACAAAAATGTTGGTAAAATGTAATATGTAGTATTTCTTATTACGAAATCTACCTAAAATTGTATTACCCTGATTTTATTCCTCTAAATATCTACAATATTCTGCTTAATACTTTACGAAATTCGTTAGATCCCTAGCTGAGGCTGGATACATTCTACGACTAAAAATGCAAACTTTATTAACAAGAATGAAAAAAATAATATTAAATAAGAACCAATTTTATTAATATAAAGGAGAACCTAGCTTCAAATTTGAAGAAAAATTCTATATGCTTACCATATATATCTAATTCGATAAATGCTTTTCTTAAATTTTGAATATCAAATTAAATTAGAATTATTTGAAAAAAATATTTTTAATTTTCTCAACATATATTTTTTTACTTTAGAGTATTATTGATTACAAAGAAACCGTTATTGAAAAATTAAGTTAATACAAATAGAGGAATAAGGATGAAACGTAAAAAGTTCTCAATAAACTTGAAAATTGGTGAAACAATTAAAATTATATATCACGTTTAAAACTAAATGTTATTAGCCTGCGGTACGGTATGCTATTTCTTTCTCTCAGCTTATTTTGTGTCCAAAAAATAACGTTACCTTATAGAGGCTAGCCGTAAAAGAAAGCATTACGATTAAATACTGTTTAGCAATTTTTTAAACTTCTAAGCATCGCACATTTTCAATTTTTATACCGTCGTATTGGAGAAAAAAAGTTCTTTTAAATACGTTTTGTTTGAAAACTGTATCTCCATTTATTTTTGAAATATTAATCTTTTTGGAGTTTTTAATTCACCATTTGCTTAATATTGGCAACGGAAGAACTCGATTTCTGTAGAAAGTAAAGGAAGAATAGTTTTAAAATAGCAATTATATATTTTTGTTGCCATTTTTTCGTAACAATCGAAAGAAAATGTAATTAAAATACGTGCTATTTTGAAAAAAAAATATATAAACGAATGATTTTTGTTAAAACAATGGAGCTATTATATACTATATTTAATTGTAAGTATCTATGAATCACTAGATTGCCGTTTTATTTTCTTGAATGACGGAATATTTTTTTGCATTTGTGCATTATTTCGCGATAGTGATGTGCTATGCATGCTTTACTGTAGATGTTTAAGAGTAGATCGTAAATGTGGAATTCTTAAGCGGATACGAATGACGTCATTTTACATAAAATAAAACGTGTGCTTTAAGTCTTAAAATTGAAATATGTTTTGTACTGCAGTAGAATCCCGCTTAACCGAGTTATTTTCTTCTGATGGATTGGTGGCTTCTATTATTATGAAACAGCCATTATAAATGAGGTGTTAGGGGAAGATGAAAAAAGCAGTCCTCAAAAAAAAAAAAAAAAAAATTATAGCCATTTTTTCCCCATTCCGACAGAAAATCAGAGCTCAAACTTTTTACGGCTGCTCTTTCATCGTCACCTAACACTTCATTTATAATGGCTGTTTCATAATAATAGAAGCCATCAGTCCATCAGAAGAAAATGAAGTAATGGAAATGCCGGGGGCGACACTAAATTCTCAAAAAGCAGTTTTCCTGTTCTCAAGTTTAATATTATTCTATTAAATTTTCAGTTCATTTGTAAACGTAGGTGTATATGATCCAGCAATGGCATTCATTATACAAATAATAGTTTCTCCAAAATAATTTTTTACATTCCGTGTTTAAATGTTTAAATTTCTTAATTAAATCAGAAAGAGAAAGAGTCCTAATTTTTTAAAAAATCATTAACAGTGTTGAATTCATGGAGTGACCCGGGGGAGACATTCTCCCCAGAGAATAAATGTCCTCATGGATGATTTGAGATTTTGTGTTTTCAATGGTCAAAAAGTGCAAATTCCACACCCACCCCCACCCCGGAGCTACAGAAATCCAATCCTTCACGGAGTAAAGTGTCTAAATTCAACTTGATCAATAAGAGAAAATTAGGAATAATCCAGTTTAATGCCATAATATGCTTTATTTGTATAAAATAGACTTATTAGCACGTCTAAATTGGTATCAAATAATAGCTCTTTTTCGTTAGTAACCGAAGAAAATGAAATGAATAAAGAAATGACCAAACATGATGATTGATTTCTCCTTTCAACTGTTGCATCATGCTTCCGCCAAATACGCATATGTTGGCGCAACACTGTCTGAAATAAATAATGTTAGGGTGGAATAAAAATAAACAGCTCTTAAATTTACCATTATCTAGTCAAAAATAAATAACAAAATAAATAAATTATTGATAAAAGGAAGTTAGATATAAAGGATTTTATTTTGATGTTTTTATGCATAAAAATGTCTCCATGAATATTTTAGAAAGTTTTGGAAAGTTGAGCGTTTTTTTTTTAAGAACTTCTTAATATTTCTTATCAATAAAGTTTATGGATGGTTAAAGGGCATGGGAAGTGTATAATATGAAAAAGTGACCACAGTGCTTTATCACATTGATATATCACATGTGGGGTGTCGGCAAAAGTTAGAAAAGCGCCCTCCAGGGAGTCGCGCCCCTCAGAATAGACCCTCCCTTTCTTTGAATTTTTTATATATTATAAACATTATCTATCAGAGGGTTACGTAAAAAAATTCCGATCTAAAATTATGAAAACGCTACGATTTCAAAAAATTTCAAAAATCCCTCCCCCTTGGGGTGGCAAAGCAGTGTGTGTGTGGGGGTGTGGAACTTGGGAGGTGTATAATATGAAATAGTGGCTATAGTGTTTTTCAATGATATATCACATGAGGGGTGTCTGCAAAAGTTGGAAAAGCGCCACCGGTGCACCAACTCTCACGCCCCTCTGCAATAACCCCCCACTCTTTGGAATTTTATATATTATAAATAATATTTATACGAGGGCTCCGTAAAAAAATCTAATCTAAAATGATGAAAACGCTACGATTACAAAAAGTTCGAAAAGTGCCCCCTGGGGAGCTAAATTGAGGGGAGGGGAGGTGAAATAATTATAACATGAAAAAGTGGTCTTTCCTGTGATATATCACATAACTGGTCCGAAAAAAGTTTGAAAATTGCCCCCTGTGGGTCCACTCTTTCGCCACCTGAATACACTCTTAATGCATGCACCCCCTCTTTTAAATTCTTATATTTAAAAAATAATATTTTTCGGAGTTATCCGTCAAAAACCCCCATTTCAAACAATATTTATTGTAGAAAATGTTACTTTTTTAAAAATTTGTTTGTTATAACTAATTATAGCCTAACCGTAATAGTAACCTAATTATAACCTACCCTAACCTAACTATAACGTAACTGTAACCTATCCGTATTCTAACCGTAACATAACCATAACTTAATTGTAACGTAATTGTAACCTAAAGGTAACCTAATTGTTACCTAAACGTAATCTGTGACCTAACTTAACCTAAGTGTCGGCTAAATGTCCTATCGGCTAAACGTACTGTCGGTTATTTGTCCTGTCGGCTAATTGTCTCTGTCGGCTAACTGTCGCTGTCGGCTAATTGTCTTGTCAACTAAATGTACGTGTCAGCTAAATGTACTTGTCGGCTAAACGTCCTGTCGGCTAATTGCTGTCTGCTAAATGTCTTTTCGGCTATTTGGTTGTCTGCTAAATGACATAGACCCGAATAAGCCGGTATATCAAATTTGAAGCAAATCGAATAATTCTGCATGAAAAACCCATTTATCTAAATTAATGGGGGAGACTAACCTCCGTCCTCCCTTCATGCTTAACCAATAAGCCTCCAAATCTAATCAAGGCAGCTCCTTAACATATTAAACCGGTATACCAAATTTGGAGCAAATCGAATAATTCTGCATCAAAAACCAATTTATCTGAATTAAGGGGGTGGGGGGCTAGCTCCCCTATCCCCCTTTATTCTTAACTAATGAACCTCCAAATCTAGTCAAGGCAGCTCCTTAACATAGTAAACTGGTATACCAAATTTGGAGCAAATTGAATAATTCTGCATGAAAACCCCATTTATCTAAATTAAGGGGTGGGGGGGGCTAGCTCCCCTATCCCCCTTTATTCTTAACTAATGAACCTCCAAATCTAATCAAGGCAGCTCCTTAACATAGTAAACCGGTATATCAAATTTGGAGCAAATCGAATAATTCTGCATGAAAAACCCATTTATCTAAATTAATAGGGGGTAGCCCCTTTCCCCCCTTTATTCTTAACTAATGAATCTCCAAATCTAATCAAGGCAGCTCCTTAACATGATAAACCGGTATAGCAAATTTGGAGCAAATCGAATAAGTCTGCATGAAAAACCCATTTATCTAAATTAAGGGGGGGGGGTGTAACTCCCCTATACCCCCTTTATTCTTAACTAATGAACCTACAAATCTAATCAGGGAAGCTCCTTAACATAATAAACACGTATACAGAATTTGGAGCATATCAAATAATTTTGAATGAAAAAAAACATGTATCTATATTAAGGGGGGAAGCCCTCTTTCCCTTCATACTTAACTAATGAACTTCCAAATCTAATCAGGGAAGCTCCTTAACATAATAAACCGGTATATCAGATTTAGAGCAAATCGAATAATTCTGCATGAAAAACCCATTTATCTAAATTAAGGGGAGGGACTAGCCCCCTTTCCCCCCTTTATCTTTAACCAATGAAACCCCAAAACTAATCAGGGAAGCACCTTTCAAGAATGAACGTAGAAAAAAAAATTGAAGCAAATCGGATGTTTCTATCAAGAGTTACCTCGTTACGTGAATACGTACGTACATACTTACATACATACAGAACGGCGGGCACATCAGCTCTCTGACTTTGATAGCCTCTGAGCTAAAAAGTTGAATTATGATGGTGACGAGTTATGGAGGTTGACATTGTTGGTATATCACCGACCCATATCAATGTTGTCTTCTAAATTCTTTCGGCAAAATGTATGTTTCTGATAAATATCATGTCGGCTATTTGACCTGTCTGCTAGTTGTCCTGTCGGCTAATTGTCATGTCTGCTAGTTGTCCTGTCGGCTATTTGACCCGTTTGCTAATTGTCAGGTCGGCTATTTGACCTGTCGGCTAAATGTCCTGTCGGTTATTTGACTTGTCGACCATTTTAACTGTCGGTTAATTGTCCTGTCGGCTAATTGTCATGTCGGCTATTTGACTTGTCGGCTAATTGTCATGTCGACTAAATGTCTTGTCGGCTAAATATCATGTCGGCTAATTGTCCTGTCGGCTAAATGTCTTATCGGCTAAACGTCCTGTCGGCTATTTGACCTGTCGGCTAAATGTCCTGTCGGGTAAATGTACGTTTCGGCTAAATGTACTTGTCGGCTAAACGCCCTGTCGGCTAATTGGTGTCTGCTAAATGTCTTGTCGACTATTTGGTTTTCGGCAAAATGACATAGACTAACTGTAACTAACTGTAACCTAACTGTAACTTATCCATAATCTAACCGTAACCTATCTGTAACGGAAATGGAACATAACCGTAACCTAACCATAACCTAATTGTAACCTAACCGTAACGTAACCGTAACCTACTTATAACCTAACCATAACCGAACTGTAACATAACTGTAACCTAACAGTAATCTATCTGTAAAATAAACGTAACATGACGGTACGCTAACCGTAACCTAATTATTAACTAACCGTATCCTAACTGTGATGTAACTATAACCTAACTGTAACCTAAATGTAACCTAACCGTAATCTAACTGTAGCCTGGCGGTAACCTAACCGTGATCTAATTGTAATCTATCCGTAACCTACTGTAACCTATCCGGAACCTAATACTGAATCTAACTGTAACCTATCCGTAATCCTATTTGTAACCAAACTGTAACGTAACTGTATCCTATCCGTAACCTAATCGAAGCAGAAACGTAATCTAACTGTAATCTATCCGTAACTTAACCGTAATCTAACTGTAACCGAACCGTAACGTAACCGTAACCTACTTATAACCTAACCATAACCTAACTGTAAAATAACTGCAACCTAACAGTAATCTATCTGTAAAATAAACGTAACATGACGGTACGCTAACCGTAACCTAATTATAACCTAACCGTATCCTAACTGTCATGTAACTATAACCTAACTTTAACCTAACCGCAACCTAACTGTAGCCTGGCAGTAACCTAACCGTAACCTAATTGTAATCTATCCGTAACCTACTGTAACCTATCCGGAACCTAACCGTAATCTAACTGTAACCTATCCGTAATCCTATTTGTAACCAAACTGTAACGTAACTGTAACCTATCCGTAACCTAATCGTAGCAGATACGTAATCTAACTGTAACCTCTCCGTAACTTAACCGTAATCTAACTGTAACCTATCCGTAACTTAACCGTAATCTAACTGTAACCTATCCGTAACATAACCTTAACCTATCTGTAACTTAATCGTAACCTAATTGTTACCTAAAATTAACATAACTGTGACGTAACCGTAATCTAACTGTAACCCAACCGTAACGTAACTGTAACCTAAGTTTAACGTAACCGTAAACTAATTATAATCTATCCGTAACCTAAAAGTATCCTAACCATAACATAACTAGGCTAATCGTCCTCTCAACTAAATATCCTGTCGTCTAATTTTTCTTGTCGGCTAATCGTCCTGTCGGCTAAATCTCCTTTCGGCCAATCGTCCTGTCGGCCAATCGTCCTGTCGGCTAAATGTCTTGTTGGCTAAATGTCCTGTCGGCTAATTGTCTTGTCGGCTAAATGTCCTGTCGGCTAATTGACTTGTCGGCTAATTGTCTTGTCGGCTAAATGTCCTGTCGGCTAATTGTCTTGTCGACTTATTGTCCTGTCGGCTAATTGTCCTGTCTGCTAAATGTCCTGTCGGCTAATTGTCACGTTCGGCCAATTGCCTGTCGTCCAATTGTCTGTCTGCTAAATGTCCTTTTCGGCTAATTGTCCTGTATGCTATACGTACGTTTCGGCTATTTGTCCTGTCGGCTAAATGTACTTGTCGGCTACATGTCCTGTCTGCTAAATATACGTGTCGACTAAATGTACTTGTCGGCTAAACGTCCTGTCGTCTAAGTGCTGTCTGCTAAATGTCTTGTCGGCTATTTGGTTTTCGGCTAATCGTCTGCGACCGCTAGGGAATTTCTCGGGTGCATTTGTAATAAGAGCCGTTGTGAGGGGGCGATTTAGACGCTACTTAAATTATCCTCTGTATATATATATTTCTCTTGCGTAGCGCTAAAATAGGGCTAAATTTGTAACTTGCCGTTTGCCAACAACCGGAGTAACACAATTAATTTGCCTTATTGCATTCCACCAATCAGAAGAGTGATTTCACCACTGAAACTGGCGTCATATTTAAAAGAAACGTTTCAATGGTTTTCATAAAATGTAAACATATTAAAACGATTCCGTTTAATTATGCATTAATCGCGTAAGAGTAGAACACAGATTATTTATTGAGAAATAATATTAAGTAATTTGTGTAAATAAAATGACAGTGAATAATCTTTCATAGTAAGCAATATGGAAAACGAAATGTTTCCGATGAAGATAATGACGTCATTCGGAAAACAAAAGATGCATTTTCACCACCAATTAAAATATTTTACTATAACTGTGTCAGTGCTGACGTCATATTACTGATCCTTATTCCTACACATACATGGGCTGGGCTTGCTATTAAAGATCCTCTTGGTATACACAAAATAAAATATTTCTGAAAATTACATAATTTCCAATTAGTTAAAATGAATTTTTAATAAAACTCAGGTACTTTAAAACAACTGCTTAAATAACGCTTTAATCTCGGAAGGGATGAATGGTTCTGATAGTGAAAATGATGTTATATTTCAAAGAAAGGATTCATTCTCATATATGGACTCCAAAAGTATTATGGCACACGGTAGAAATGTTTCAAACAAACAACCGATTTCTGGAAAAGTTTTTCATAGTATGAAGGAGTTATAGCTCCTGGGGAAAAAGCGCAGAAAAAACCAAGAAATGCATCGGAAAGGTTTGTTAGGAAGTGCCAATAACGTCATGAGCTTTAGTGTCTTTATAAAACTGAAATATTTTAGTACGATTTTGTCAATATGACGTCATATTCACTGGCCTTTACATCTAATTCCGCAAATTAAAATTCAGAGCAGGAGCTATTTTTAAGCGCAGTACGATCTTTTGGCAGATGTAAGAATAGAAATGGCCATTCGTTCGTTTTACGGCCCCTTGATGCATTAAAAAATTCAGCTTTTTGATCAAAAGTTTCTTTTAGACACATCAGAAAACGTGTTGTTTATCTTTTGTTAACTTGCCAAGTGCCTAAGGGATATTGTATTTTTCACGTCGAATGAACTTTAGATAGTGTTTGTTAATTTATATTGAACTATCTTGGTATCAGGTAGTGTTTTTCCAAGATTTTTTCGAAATAAATTTAAGCCGCTCTGTACAATATTATTCGCAATATGTTTTAAATTAATTGTGTTACAAGATAATTTTTTTCCGTTAATTATTTCACATTTCAAAAATTGGTAAATTTGATAATGTTAAAATGACTTACGCCTATTGGTAGCACCAACTACATGCATTTTTAATTGTGATTTCAACGAAGTTTTTAATTACTGTTCTTTTACATTAATTTTTTTTTTGGAAAACTTAATCAATTAAAAGGATTTATGATAGTACTCATTATAGCTAAAGTTGATACAAAAAGTGTCGAGCAAGCGAAGCGAGCTGGGGACGCGTAGCGGTCCCAATCTCAATTGTGTAGCAATTCACGGGGTTGGCCAGTGTAAGTGAGCAGGGGGCAGAGACTCCCAGTATGTTAAAAATTGGGTACTTTTCGGTTACCCGGGTGCCAGTGTTATATATACATATATATATTGTATATAGATACATACATACATACATATATAACCACAAACAAAGTATCAAATTCCATCACTCACCATATCTAAATTGAAACTCTACAGCAAAAATATTAAAATAACCAACATAAATATTAATTCTTAAAACCAATTTATATAATTAAACTAAGTAAAATATATATAACTGCAAAACAGAACAGAAGGCGAGCGGCATGGCTAACGACATGCACTGCATGGTTAAGTCAGACTTTACGCATGTTACGTCTCCCTTCACTCGCCGAGACCAAAAATGAAAAACAATGAAAAACTAAACAGATCTACAAAATCCATCAAAATATCTTTCTATCTCATTAGATCAATCAAAGCATCAAAACCTCCATTCTCATCCATCACTGAGTTCAGTTCAGTTCCGTACCTGCTACTCCTAATAAAATCACTACTTATTCTCCTGATGAAATTGCGAGGATAACCCTGCTTGAATCCCTGACGACACCACTCTAAAATGCCATTAAACATATCCTTAACTCTAGTACTCAGTCTTTCGATTCGTATTAAGCCATTTCTTAGGACATTACTTTTAACTCAAACATGAACATTGGAACCAAAATATATCAACTTTAAGGTATTAAAAATCGAAATCATTTCGCTTGTCAAATAACTTAGATATCAAATTTATATATATATATAAATTTTCTGTACAATTATACCATAGAAAAAAATGAAATTGACCAATAATTGTGAAATCAATATTAAACACATCAGAAACCACATACTAGTTAAATTGTATAGTCCATTAAAATGCCTTATGAAAATTAAAAGTGAGGGGGGAAAAACAAACACGAAAATGGATACAAAAGAATGCTTATATAGTAAATTATTCAAAGGCACAGAATTTACATATATAAGCAAAACAGTAGTTTTCTGCAGAGAATAAAGCTATAAGCTAAATAATGATTTCTCTCTATGCCCGAACGACTATTGAACCAGAATAATAAAAGATATAGGTATATATACGTATATGTATATATATATGTATAACACTGACGCCCGGTTAACCGAAAAGTACCAAAATTTGTTTTAATTGGCTAGAAAAAATAAAATAAATTATTTTTATCAACTATTGACTTCGTAACCTTATGTATTTTGAGAAACATTCTGTAATTATGCTAATATTTCTTGATAGATAACTGTGCTTATACCTTTGTTACGTTTAAAACCACTACCATATTGTTACAAACATCACTATTGTCGTAGTTGATGCAATGGCATACACTTTAATGCAAAATTAGCAGAAAAATAATCAATAAAATGCACCAAAAAGAGCATCACGTCATTCTAGCAGTCTGTAAAAAAAGACTTGTGGTAGCCTATCTTTTTCGTTAGCCTCGTAAAGTACGCATATGACGTCACTATCGATGACTAATACACAAATCCAAAAAAGGAGATATCGTCATTCAAGAAACTCGGGGGAAAAAAAACCCGGCTATCTAATAATTCATATGCGTTCATTTGTTTGTAAAATTAATATAGATACTTAAAATTAAATTTAATTTATAATAGCTCCATATTTTACCAGAAATCATTCATTTATATTTTTTCAAAACAGAACATTTTTCAGAACATTTTTTTCAGTTTTTATTGGAAAATGGCAACAAAAAGATATATTTGCTGTTTTTCCTTTACTTTCTACAGGAGTGTGGTACTTCCGCTGCCAATATTAAGCAAATGGCTCTAAGACCTACAAAAAAATTAATATTTCAAAAATAAATGGAGATACAGTTTTCATACAAATTGCCCTTAAAAGTATTTTTTTTTCCAATACGACGGTATAAATATTGAAAATGTGCGATGCTTAGGAGTTAAAAAAATTGCTATAAAGTATTTAATCGTACAATGATACATCTGCTTTGTTTTACGACTGGCTTATACAACGTAACGTTATTTTTTGGAGACGACACAAAATAAGCTGGGAGAAAGAAATACCATATCAGGGGCTAAAAACATTCATAAATATTTAAATGCAAACGATTCGAGATATTTTTAAATAATATGTCCCATAGAACTAAAGTAAGCCAGCGGGGGTTTCTGTTTTCGTGTGAGTAAACTATCCCTTTTAAATAACAATTGTGTTCTTAAACGTGGACTGCATATCTTTAACCCTCTCATGCATAAATTATTTTTCATTATTCACAAAAAATCTTTTTTTTTTTTTTTTGTAATAAATGAGATTCCATTGTAAAATAATTTTATTATTGTGCTGCATGCTAGTTATTATCTGTCCACAAATCAGATCTCCATAAATGAATGCTGAATTTTTTTTTGCTTTATAAGGCAAAACTTATCTGTCCTCATATGAGGCCCGTATGAATGAGAGGGTTTAAAAGAGGAAAATTATTAACAACTAGTTGGATGTGCCAATCCCAAAACTTTCTTCTATCTTATACATCTTAATATTTCAAAACCTAGTTACACATGTTAATACTTCAATATTATTAGTTCAATACAATACCAACTTTGATTTTCATCTTAAATTTCTGCTCAAGTCAATTAATCGGACTAAAAACGAGTTAATCTATATCATGATATTTGTTAAAATTATTAATTTTTCCTTATTCTGTCGTTATCAGCTGTTTGCGAATAGCCGGCATAGCAGGAAGCGAGTTCCCGCCGCTGCATGAGCCGCCGATGCAAAATAGAACTACGAAAAATCAAGAAAAGTATACAAAAATCGCTAGCACGGAGCCCCTTTACCGCGCAATATTTCCAAATTCAAGGAGAACCTGTTGGCCAAAGCCAAAAACAAGCACAAACATTTTGGTTCAATTGTATGCATAATTTTATACGCTGTTCGATGGTACAATAATGAAAATGGCACAGACATCGGAATTATACCGCCCCCTTCTTTCGGAATTTTTTCAAGTTCAGGGAGGACTTGTTTGCCATAGCCAGAAACATGCACAAAAAATTTGGTTCAATTATATGGATAACTTCATACACTTTTCGATGGTACAATAATGAAAATGGTACAGACATCGCAATTATAGTGCCCCCTTCCGGCAGAATTTTTCCAAATTCAGGGAGGACCTTCGTGACATGACCAAAAATAAACACATAAAATTTGGTTCAATTCTATGCATAACTTCATACACTTTTCGGCGGTACAATATTCAAAATGGCACAATAATTGTACAAAAATCACTATTACAGCGCCCTCTACGAGCGATTTTTTTACAAATTAAGGGAGGACCTCCTTGCCATAGCCAAGAACTTAAAAATTTTTTTGGTTCAATCCTATGCATAACTTCATACACTTTTCAGCGGTACAATATTCAAAATGGCACAATAATTGTACAAAAATCGCTATTACAGCGCCCTCTACGAGCGATTTTTTTACAAATTAAGGGAGGATCTGTTTGCCATACCCAAGAACTTAAAATTTTTTTTGGTTCAATTCTATGCATAACTTCATACACTTTTCGATGGTGCAATATTCAAAATCGCACAAAAATCGCTATTACAGCGCCCCCTAACGGCGAATTTTTTGCAAATTCGTGGAGGACCTGCTTGCTATATCCAAAAACTTAAAATAAAAATTTGGTTTAATTCTATGCATAACTTCATAAACTTTTGGACGGTACAATATTCAAAATCGCACAAAAATCGCTATTACAGCGCCCTTTACCGGCGAATTTTTTCCAAATTCAGGGAGGACCTGCTTGCCATAGCCAAAAACTTAAAATAAAAATTTGGTTTAATTCTATGCATAACTTCATACACTTTTGGACGGTACAATATTCAAAATCGCACAATAATTGTACAAAAATCGCTATTACAGCGCCCCCTACCGGCGAATATTTTCCAAATTCAGGGAGGACCTGCTTGCCATAGCCAAAACCTTAAACTAAAAATTTGGTTCAATTCTATGCATAACTTCGTACACTTTTCGATGGTACAATATTCAAAATCGCACAAAAAAACGCATTTACAGCGCCCCCTACCGGCGAATTTTTTCCAAATTCTGGGAGGACCTCCTTGTCATATCCAAAAACTTAAACTAAAAATTTGGTTCAATTCTATGCATAACTCCATACACTTTTGGATGGTACAATATTCCAAATCGCACAAAAATTGTTATATCAGCGCCCTCTACCGGCGAATTTTTTCCAAATTCCGGGAGGACCTGCTTGCCATAGCCTAAAACTTATAATAAAATTTTGGTTTAATTCTATACATAACTTCATACACTTTTTGATGGTACAATGGCGACAGACAGACGGACAGACGGACAGACGGACAGACGGACGGACGGACAGACGGACAGACGGACAGACGGACACACAGACAGACAGACATTTTCTATAAACATGTTTTTTGGAATCTCTGACCCCTAAAACATGCAAATCCGTCGAAAACCGGAAGTCGAAAAAAATTTCGATTACAATACTTTCTTCTATTGAAGATAGAAGAAAGTAAAAATGTTGCGATGCATGTGCATAGTTACATAAAATGGATCAGTTTCTACTGACGTCACAAACATCCACCAGTCGAGAGGGATAATTAATAAAAATCATGTAAATAAATAAATATCCAAGATTATTAGCCCGTTTAATCTTGTATCTTAAACAGAATACACTTGCAATTTTCATGACACTAGTAGAATCGCATAGCTGCCAATTTGTATGGTTTTGGTACCTCTAAAGTCCAATGCAAATTTATATACATATGTATTTTTTTATCATCGGTGGCGACACTAAATTCTGAAAAAGCAGAATTCCTTTTCTCTAGTTTTTTTATATTTTCATTAATATATTTGAAAATTTATTTTATAAAAATATTGATAGTTGACACTTGAGCAAATGGGGCTGTCCCCCCCCCCTTTTTTTTATACAGTACTGCTCCGATTATTCGCGGGATTGGGTGGCAAGGGCACCGCGGATAACAAAAATCGCGGATAACCCGAAAAAGACTGAAAATGGAGTGCAAACACGGAAAAAAAAATGAAAATTCAACATAAAAACTATGTTTTAGTGTACAAAAAACATAATAAAACGTTTAAAATACATACATATGCAAAATATGTCAGAAACCTTTGCTTTACGTCTAAATCACTAAAATAATGAACAGTAAACAAGAAACAATGCCGTACATGCTGTACAAAAAGAGGTAAGTTACATCTTTGTTTAAAAATCAGTCACTTGTTTTTGCTTCTTGTTTTGGAAACACATTTTCTTTATTCTATATTGTAAACTATTATTTTTCTTTCAGTATGGAATAATTTTTATCTCAAAAATGAAGTTATTCTTGATATGCTCTCCTGGAATTTATCATAATAGTGTTATTTAATTGTAAAATATTTTAATTGCTGTACTTACTTTTGGTTAATAAAATCAAGAAAGGACATCAAGACTTTATATCTGATATTTCAAACATGGCAACCGAATCTAGAAATATTCTTCTATGACTTTCGAATACATTGATTTTTCTGTTTATATTTAATAATAGGGCTTATTGTATTTTCCTTGCAGTTGACTTGAATTTAAAAAAAAAAAAAAATTGCTTCGCGGATAAACCGCACCGCGAATAATCCGCTCGTGGATAATCGGGGCTGTACTGTATTATATGTTAACATGCATCCATTTGTCCATTTGGCGTTAAAGTTTGGTGATTAGTTTGGCGGTAGTTTATTTTATGAAGTGGCCGACGGGATAATGGGGAAGTGCCAAAAGTACTTTTTTAAAAACACTCTTTTATAAGAAACCAATGGTCATCTTGAAAATACCGCCGAATTGTTTTAGCTGCAATTCATATTTTTTCGAAAGATATCTATTACAATACATTAACTTTGCCTGGTCAACGACCTCTATTATGAAAAGTTCACGACTTTTTTTACGATTGCTAGAAAGTTCAAGACAATGAATTTATTTAAAATATAAACTTTTTGCTCTGTTTATTTATTGACAAAAGAGAACGAGAAAGACAAAATGAAACATTATTTAAACTATCTGTTTAGTCTTTCAAATTTATTTTTCATCGTGTAATCGTAAATTTATTGATATTTAATCATTAAATGATAAAAGCGTATTATTTTACATTACACTTTCTTTTTTATTTATAATTTATTTTCTACTTTTAACTGTTTAATATATTTGCCGTTTCATAGCGCTTTGACATATTTTGGCGAGAGAATGTATTGTCACATAATTAAATCCATTGTTGTTTCAACTCCCGTACAATTTCATGAGTTGCAGAGAATATTTGACGGTTTATCACCTGTGGCCGTCTAATTGAAAAATGACTTAAAATTAATGGATTAATTTATAATTAAGTTGTAAAAATATTAAACTGCTGTATTGTCATCTGAAACACACGTTTTTATATGCAGTCGGACCTCGTTATCCCGACACCCGGTTTTCACGTCACTGCTTATGACGACAATTTTTCAAAGTCCCGATTTTCTGTATATGATTTTAATGTAAATAAACTCCGGATTTTACGCCGTTGAATAATTTTCAACTCCGGATATCCCGACAGTTTAGGAAAATTGACCATTTTTCATAATCCATCTTACAAGCACGGAAATTAAGCGGTAAAAAACGTCTTATCCAAACTTTTCACAAAAGTATCTAAAATACCCATTGAGATAAATGAGAAATTTTACTTCAATTCTTTATCTCAATAAATAAACCCAAACGCTATGTATGGCTCCAGATAGACAAGTCAATCTACTCGAGGTCTTTTTGTTCTGGTCAGGCGGCGCTTTCTTGAGGTTACACGGCGTTTTTCATCCCACTAAAACTGAATCATTGCATTGCATTGGAACGATCAGAAATTATCTAACATCGATTTCTGAAACAACGAATATTGATTGCAATTAATTGTATAATATTGAAAAAAGAAGTGTAGGAAGCCCATCGAGGGATAAGCAAACCTTAATTCCTCAATATTAACATAAATAACATAAGTAACAATAATAAAATAAAAAAGTAATCCTCATCATAAATCTGGTTTTTATAATTTTCAATCTTGTTTTCGCGTTTATTTTGTTTAATAATAATGTTTTATTTCTTAAAACTGCAATAATAGTTATGAATTTAAAATTGTCTCAAATTAATAAAAATACAGCTTTTTATAAACATATTTTTCTCTAACTCCGGTTACCGTGACACTCCGCTTATGACGACATTTTTTTTTTCTGGTCATTAGAGTGTCGGGATAACGAGGTTTAACTGTAATTTATATGAATCTAGCAGATCAGAATGCGGGTTAAAAATCGATTTCAAATTTCCATGCATAAAACAACAGGTTAAGTTAAATAAATTAGCAAAAAAATTTTTTTTGAAAAAATCTACCGAGCGAGGCTTGGTAGACCAGTTGCTGAACATTGAATCGAACAAAATAAATTAGGGAGTTTGACTTCTTATCATAATCCGCAAAGTAATGCTTTTTAAAAATACTCTCTTTCACAATCAGGTTCACTTGATTATAGAGATTTTACCCATATTTCTATGACTGAGCAGCATAAAATAATATGCAATATACGAAAACTATGCTTGAAAAATCATAACTAATAATGTAAGTTTTATCAAAAACTATCAAGTAGAACTTTTTAAAAGGCTAATGTTTTTCAATCCCCCATTTATAATTTTATATTTTATAATTTTATAACTATGCGGTTTAAGTGTGTTTTTGCCTGAATTAAATCTGAGCTAAATGTGTGACGTGTATAAAAATATGCAGGTAATATATAGGGCTGTACAAAAGAATTTAAGTATATTCCCGTCCATTGGTAGAAATTTCCGAGGGTAAATTTTCAACTGTCTTATGCATTTTCTTATTATACTAAATTTTAGCATACTATGTTGAATATATACAAATCAATGTACCATATACAGAGCTGCACAAAAGAATTGGAGTACTTAACCGACTATGGGCAGTAGTTATTGAAGTCGGGTTTTCAAATGTATTATTCGTTTTCTAAGCTGTTTATTTAGGTATCTTCTTTACCTTATTACACCACCAAGTTTTGTTAAAATTCTGGAAGTGTTGGAATGTGTTTCATAACACATGTTTGACGCATGATTCTTTTTCTTGTTTTTCATGGAACTGTCACTGAGTATCTCTAATCCAATGACATTTTAATTTATGCATGAAATACATTTTCTTTATAGGCTTTACTATGGGCTGCAGCTGATGCATTGTTTTTTTTTTTTTTTTTTTTTACAGGAAATTATTCTGGAATATGTTTAATAGAAGGGAAAAGTTTGGGAAATTTAATTCTTTTGAGGTAGAAAGAAACAAATTGAGTCTATTTCTTTCTATCTTTTAGTTTCAAGAATTTCTACAAGGTTGAAATGAGTCCTGAGACTAAAGAAAAAACCTTTTCTCAAATTTTTTATATGATTTATCGAGGTAGGAAGAAAGAAAGAAAGATGAAAAGAATTATTAAACACAGTTAAATTTCAAGAGTTTTTCGAAGATTGAAGAGCTTGCATCCATATATTACCTGCTTTTTACTGTTTGTTTGATTTTTCAAATAGGTGATGGACACAAATTAATTGTAAGGCACTATTTCAACGATAGCTTACTATTATTGTACCGTTATATTGCAGATATACTTTTTATCCTTGTGCTAATATCTCCGTAAGTATTGACTGAGTAATTGTTATTCTCTGGCCACCAACACTCTAAATTTCAGTATATGGGAATTATTCAACAACAGGCATACAGTCTGCCGTTTCGAAAATCCATTCTTGAATTAAAATCATGTATCAGCACTGTATTAAGTTTGATGAATGTGACCATGCTCATAAACAAAAGGGAAATTTACAGGGTAACAAAGAGAAGCCCCATGATCGAAGGACATTTGTCAAAAAAATAAACTTATTGAGTTTCTATATCTTATAATCCTTTTTACTCTCATGTTTGATGAATGGGGATCTAATAAACCATTTTTTACCGAACTCATTTGTGTGAACCCTCAGTAATACCTCAACTTACGTCAGTAACTCGTTCAAAGACTAGCGACGTAAGTCGAGGAACATTTAGGTGATCAAAAAAGGATAAGTAATGAAAATTCATCAAAATCTAAATGAACATATCCTATTGTATTTAGGGATTATGATACCTACATTTAACATTAGCAAAAAAATGCGTTTGCAATACAAGAATTTGGAATAAATAAATAAGTTTGTTAACTTATAATTTATTGTTCTTCTAGCTTCTCTGTTTGAGTCTTTGAGCATGTAAGAAAATCTTGCAATGAAGTTTGAAACGACAAATTTTCCTTTTTTCTTTCTTAGAAGGTCTCTGTAACAGCAGAGGAAGTTTTCTGGGGTTTTTTCTACGCTATTAAAAATATACAGCTTTAGCTGCATAGTAACTCCACCGCTTTTATACAATATCTCTATTTAGATCAATGAGAATGCTCCATATGATAGTCAAGTAATAGTTTTCTATAAAAGCTGTGTAATGCTTATGCAGCAAAAGCTACAGATTTTTTACAGTGTAGTCGTTACTACACTTTGCTCATCTAAATCAATATTTTCAAGAATCGTCATTCCAGCATCAATAAGGTTTACTGCTTCAGTTAATTCTGAAACTGGCAAAATCTTCATCTTTTTCTTCGACATTACTTTGTTTCTTTAATTAGGTAAGTTCGCCGATGGTTAATTCCGGATAAGGGGAATTTGTGAGTTCAACGACATCTTCCATCTCTAAGTTGAGTCTTCTTCCATTTTCGTCGATTTCATCAATTAAAAGAGATACAGAATCACAATTTGCAGTTTTATTAGTCTCTGCGAAGGAAAAGAGGCACAATCTTTTCCAAGCATCTCTCATTGTTTTTTGCTGAACTTCACCCCATGTATCCCCTATGACTGTGTCTGCATCTGAGATGTTAAATTTCTTCCAAAACTTTGCAAAAAAGTTCAGAATGCGTCTTTATTAAGAAATTTTCTTTTCCAGGCCAGACGACGTATATGCGGGGTGACTTAAGTCGAGGTACCACTGTATATTTATAAGCAATTATTGTGTTGACATAATTATTTTGAAGCACTGTTTTTAGGTAATTTATCTTGCTAGATCTTCTACTGCCAATGATAATAAACTTAGATAATAATAACAACCTGTTCTCATTTTTTTAAACACAAGAAATTAACTTGCATTTAAAACAATACAATTTTAAAAATGCAACATACAATAGTATCTTAAAGTTTGGTATTAGATAAAATATACGTACTTATATATTTCTGCATGATTTTTGGAAAATCAAACAAGCTTCTGTTTCTTCTCATTCTCACATACAGTGCCGGTCAAAAGTTTCCGGCCAGCGTAAAATTTTAGGTTAATTTTTAAGTATACCCATATGAAGAGGAATCTCAAAGTGATACTTATACACTTTATTGACATAATACAAAGGAACTTATTTATGGAATAAAATATAAATATTAATAAACTGAATTGACAAAATTAATTGCAAATGAAAACGCATGTTCTCAAAAGTTTCCGGCCACCTTGGCAAGTTTGGAAAAAAAAATGGTGTTATAACAGAAAATAACAGTGATCATCAACATTTACAATTAGTATTTTGCATTCATACATTTAGCAATAAGTACTTACTAGAAATGTTCTGCTATATTTAAATTACTTCCCCAAAACATGGAAGATTGGAGAATTGGTTTATTTCATAAAGCCCTCTAAAAAACCAAACATCGCATCTTCGTATCGGCCAATCTCCTTACTGCCAATTTTCGGTAAAATATATGAAAAACTATTATTAAAAAGGATAAACTTTAACTTATACAGCCAAAAAGAACTACAAAAATCACAACATGGCTTCCAAGAAGGTCGTTCGACGGAGTCAGCGATAGCCGAACTTTTCTCATTTATAAATCTGCTCAAAGAGAAAAATAATTATATTACCCTAATATCCCTAGATTTCAAGAATGCATTTGACCGACTACCCTGGCCAGAGACCTTAGAAGAATTAAAATTCCTAAAACTAAAACAAGCATTAATATACATAGCAGCATAATTTCTTTCAACAAGAGGAGCAATGCCGAATTGGCTGTCAAAAAAGATCCACTGGTTTAGAAGAGGTTGCCCACAGGGGTCCTGTTTTGGACCTTTTCTTTGGAGAATATTCCTGAATAAATTACTGAGAATATTAAAGAAACATGGCTTTAAGATAATAGCATATGCCGATGATCTTCTTCTAATTATTTTTGGCCAAACAAGAAGACAGTTGGAGCAGATGGGAAGAGAGGTACTACAAATAATAAGTGATTGGGCGAAACAAACGGATATGAAGTTCTCATATGACAAATGTGTAGTGTTAAATCTTCGAAGACCACGTTTCCTGAAGAGAGGACCAATATATAAATTGGATGGGCACTCCCTTAAATCTGAAAATACAATAGACTACTTGGGCTTAACATTGGATAAAACACTGTCTTTTCTTCCGCACCTGAATAAAAAACGTATAGAAATTAATCAAATATCACAAAATCTTCTAAAATTTGCCGCTGCATATGGAGGCCTTTCGAAGCAAATTTTAAAAATCTGGTACTTACAAATATTAGAAAAAAAATATCCTATGTCGCTTCATGTTGGTTTCCACACCTACCAGTCTCACATGGCCACAGGCTACTATCGGCAATTCAGACACAATGCCTTTTGCTTCTGTCGAGAGCTTATAGAAAATCATCAACGGCAGCTTTGAATGTATTGTGCGGCATTCAACCATTGGCGATTCAATTAAATGCATTAGCAATTTCAGGACAGGTCCTACGTCTGAGGATTCCAATAGAGGACAACTTTCCAGTCTTCTATCAACCGAAAATATCCTCATCCATACCTTCCCCACATCAAGATTATCTTTTACTACAAGAAGGAGTTCCATCCACTTCAACAATAAATATATACACTGACGGCTCAAAATCAGATGCTGGTACAGCGTATGCTTTCTGTGTTTATAAAGAAGGGAAATGCATCCATACTCATCAAATAAAGTTACAAATATCAAATTCAATCTTTCAAGCTGAACAACTCGCCATATTAGATGCAATATTATGGGCAGACTCCTCAGGGGACGGGAACTTCGTCATTTACACAGATAATCAGTCAAGTCTTGCATTATTGGAGAACGTTTTTAGTACAGATTTTATCACATCAAAAATTACAATAGCCTTACAGAAAACATCTAAATCAATTAAATTTCAATGGGTTCGGGGACACACAGGTGTTAAAGGAAATGAACATGCAGATCAACTAGCCAAAGATGCTATAACAAATATTAAAGTACGAGAAATATTTCATCCATACCCAGCTTCACACCTTAAAAAGAAATTGAAAAAAGAAGCCATAGACAAATGGCAGCAACAGTGGGATTATGGTACCACTGGCAGATTTACTTACAAATTATGTCCAAAAGTATCAACAGACTTCATGCTAGTACATAGAAACCTGTATATCTTCTCAACTAATCATGGACCCTTCCCGTCCTACCTATTCAAAATAAATAAAGCTCCGTCGCCACTGTGTACCTGTGGTGAAATTGGTAACTCTCTTCACTATGTGCTCAGCTGTCCATTAACATCAACCCTCCATATCCGTAAATCAGCCACAATAGAACATCACAATTGGTTCAAATTTGTGCTGAAAACACCAATGCTATATACTAAAATAATAGATTGTGTGCGGTTACTAGAAAACAATCAACAAATTTTTCAAAACCCACAAATGCCAATAGATGAACAAGATTAGCACTAATGAACAGAAACATGAACTTCAGCCAAACAGTGCCTAACTAAATCGAGAATATAAAATTTAGAGAACTCTTGTACATAGAACAGCCATACACTCAGGTTATCCATAACCTTAAAGTTATCTCACAACAAAACACTTGAACTCATGATAATAACTATTAAACTAATGCACCTGAGAATATGTAGAGCTTAAGAACATCTTATTCATCTGCTGCTATTTGTAATTAATCAATCATATTCGTGTTGAAAATAATACACATTTTCGTCTGTAAAGCGCTCAGCTCATCTGTTCTATTATTACTTTTATTATTATATTTATAATTACTATTATTATTATTTGTACTATTACCTTTATTTCTTATTGTTAAAACTATTGTTAAATATTGTAATTTTTTTTTTTTTTGAATAAACTTGCAACGCGGGATCTGGAAGCCTATGCCAATGGTGGGTTATCCCGCGTTGTAGAAAATGTAGCAATAAGTACTGCGGCGCAGCAACGTGGCAACGATTCAATGAACGGTTGTAGAACGCCAGAGCTATGTTTTTCCCATGGTTCTTGCAATTTCCGTGAAAATGCTGCTGAATTGGACTATTTATAATTCCACACACGTTTTCAAGTTAGTTTCAAAGATTTTTTATAGGATTCAAATCGGGTGATTGGTCTGTCTGTTACAAAAGCGTATTTTTTTGTGCGAAAGCCACTGCTTGACGAACTTGCACGTATGCTTTTGGTTGTTATGAGGATGAGACAAATAGCTGCGACCTCAATTTTTCCTCCAATAAGGCAGCAAATGATCTTGCAAGATATCCTTATGCATTGCACTATTCATCTTGCCGCGGATTTCAAATAACGGACAGGCACATTTTCCAGAGAATGCTCCCCACAGCATTACGTATCCTCCGCTATGCTTCATTGGAGAAATAACATGTCTCGAATCTTATATTTTGCTTTAAAGTCGTCGGTTGTTGTGTCTGTTATCATTTTCAAAAAGATTGAATGTCGATTCATCGGAAAATAGTACTTTTTTCCAGTTTTCAGTTGACCAGTTTCTGTATTCTTTGGCAAATGCCAGTCGGGCCCTCTGATTTTTTTTACTTATGAAAGGTTTCTGATACCGACTGTTCCATACAGTCCTGCGTCACATAAGCGTCTTGGCACGGTAGATCGACTTATTTCAGCAATATTTTAACACCGTAAATCGCTGGGAATTGCAGCGGCATTTTTATGCGGGTCATCAACTGCTTTTTTCCTGATAATTCTGTCCCCAACAGTAGTTGTTTTCCGGGGGCCCCGGACTGTGGAAAGTTCCGAAGGCTATGACCATCTTTATACTTTTTTAAAGTATCGTTCACAGCAAATTTCCCGATCGACAATTTCGCCGCAATCTCAGGAGAGCATTGTCCCTTTAGCGCAAACAAGTCACGCGTTTAGGAACAATAAATTGTTCAACTTTTCATATTTGAATTTCAAATACGTTATTCACATTGATTAATTAACAAACACGGCCAAAAAACCACTTTACCGATATCAAAAACTTACGGATGACAAATGGCCGGAAACTTTTGCCCACGCGAATTTCCAATTCCTCCCCTTTGAATCAAGTATCTTCAGTATCCAATCAAAATGACCACGTGGTCAGAGGTACTTTGCTTATTAATAACTTTTGGAACAATCGTGCTTCTTCTTCGCTGAAACGTTCTGTCAAAAAAATCAAAGAAACTAACTGGCCGGAAACTTTTGACCGCCACTGTATATTGGTGAATCAAATTTTGAAATCATAAAGTGTGGCTCTTTAATATAAATTACAATACACTTTTACGTTCACAGTATTTCTTTTAAGGAACATCCCCAAGTGTCAGTTCCGGATTTTGACGAGGATGATACCGTTCGAAAGTTCATGTCATAAGGTAGAGGAAATGAGGAACTATACTTCCGAATCCCATATATTTTGCGAGATATGAACTCTTTTCTGTTTTGGAAGAAGAGAAATAAAGAAGGGAAAACAGCATGAGAGTTCTTCAAAAGTTATTGAAGACAGTAATTTTGTATTATAATAAACTATGTTAATTTTTTTCTGCGTAAAACACAAGTTTTTTCAACACCATCGATGAAAAAGCATTATTGTTTGACAGTCAGCGCAGGTGTGTTCAGTAAGAATGAAGCATGCAAATTCTACTGATGGGAAGACTGGTTCCGTGTTTGGCATTAAAACCTTTTCGAAACCATACTCATGCACTCCATTGAAAGTAGGTGAACAAGTAGAAGGTCAAATGATATATCTTTAGTATACTTTCTATAGTAATAGTGTTAATATAACAGTAAATACTTCGATAAGTTTTTGAATATTGGCCTATTTTCTTTATCAAGTAGGGGAAGTGACCTAAAATGATCCTAGCGGGCAAAATGATCCACATAGGTTTTCTTCCAGACAATTCGCGTTATCTACAAGGTAACACATAAACTAGTTGTGCCAAGTGAAGAAGAAGCAATGGC
Source organism: Maratus speciosus (assembly GCA_963932465.1). NCBI lineage: Eukaryota > Metazoa > Arthropoda > Arachnida > Araneae > Salticidae > Maratus > Maratus speciosus. The sequence continues at coordinate 282,775,398 of OZ010794.1, read as the reverse complement.
GGTATTCAAACGATCGCAATATTACGCGTCTGAAAAGAATTCTTTGAAAAAGAGGTTTTTATAACATCTGTTATAAGATAGGCACTAACTTTCAAATTTATTTAGATATACAGTCTTTCATACGCATAAATATGACTTGGTTTACTTAATAGCGTATGTTTTTAGATGTGAATTACACTTGCTAAGTTTGTTATGTTTCTCGGCATCATCCAGTTATATGACCTAAAATAGATGGCCATGTTGCCGGGTAAAATGATACATTATGAGGATCGTTTTACTACCATTTCATTGGCTGAAGAAAATCCGGTACCGCGTCCTAGCTATCATGGGAGCCAAATGTGTGACTGTCACAAACCTTTCTCTTTGAGTCCATGTGTTAGCCTACGATCATAATTTTTAAATATTCCATTTTATTGTTTTTTCGAAATTATCTGTGACACTTTTTTTTTTCAAATTTACATAAAATAAATTATGTATCCTATTTGATTTCAAAACTTATTTTATTTCATTATGCATTGTCATAATTATTTTTATCTTTTATTTTGCCGATAAAAAACAATTTACAATTATTTTTAAATGAAGGACCATTTTGCCCTTGGGTGAAGGTAAAATGATCCTTTGGACACTTTTTCAAAAATCTGTTTTTTTTTTTTCATCACTCAATTTGGGTTTAAAATATTTTTCAAATATGTTTAAAATGCAAAATATAGTGTAAAACCTATTAGCATAGGGTTAAAGTTTCATTTAAACAGTTATGTTATTTTACACAAGTTTTCCCCTTAAGGGGAACTTACAGAACTTTAAGGGGATCATTTTAGACCACATTCCCTTACTTGTGGTCTTGGAAGAAATAAACAGACAGTAGCTGAAGGTATTTTGTCGATTCAGCTGGTAGAAAGACTGGCTGTATACTAGAACCTAGTTTTTCGATGCTCAAATTTTCATCTATTTGGTCTTTTCATTTGTCCAGTATCAGGATAGCTTTTCATAACCATACGATGGTGAAACACTATTAATTATAAGACAAAATGCCTGCCTTCGATAGCTTTATAAGGAATCTCATGGGTCATTTTCAAAATCTGTCCATGTTTTGGAATAACAAAATCAAATTTTTAGAAATAATCAGAAAGTACTACTTTTTTGTAAATAATTATCTTACCTCATAAACATTAATATACAAGCATCAGCAGAGACCAAATTACTAATTTAACATTTTAAAACTAATTTTTAAATGTTAATGAACTTGGTAATGAACATACGTAAGCACGGTAATGACAAATTAAGCAAAATGTTTTTGTTTTTCCCCCAGGCATAAATGGAACCCAGTGTATCTTCTGGCCCATACAATGATTTTCTATTTTTTATATAATAAAAACAGATTAAGAAATAAAAGTTCATTTAATTATCAATTAGAAGTGGGAGCGGTAATGACGTACAAAAAACTACTCACCAAAACATTCAAAATCTTTGCTTGTTTTATTGAAACTATAAAACTATTTACTCTATTCACCTAAACCTGATAACAAGTTGACTTTTAAGGCATATTTCTGCCTTGATAAAAAGACATGTGCTGCCCCTCTAAAAAATTCCAGATGAACTTTTTGTCAGAAGCATGGCAATGACACTCTTTTTTTGGACACGGTTTAAAATAATTATTAAGAATTATAGATAAGTTTAATTAATGAAAATAAATATTTTCTTAATTAGTAGCATATTAATAAATAGAAATGTATTTAAAAAATTGTAACCATCTGTTTTAAATAGAACTTAGTCAAATATTTACCTAATAAATTGCTTGTTGGGACAACCTATGGTAATGGTTGTCCCAACTTTTTCTTTTCCTTTTTAATACTTTACAATTTCCTTTTTAATAATTTTCAACTTTTCCTTTTTCTTTTTAATATGGTAATGGCATTTTGACTACAAAAGAATATATTTCCTTTTTTTTTAATTTTTATAAATAATAATATATCTGTAAATTATCATTAAAAAAATGTTAGTTAAAATGCAATAATTAAAATTATGATATTTAACCAGTGCTGTAGATGGAAAAAAAATATTTGTGGGAACTCACCTTTTCATAGAGAAGATGTTGATGTTACCGGATTTTTGCTCAGCCAAAATCCAATTTAAAACATTTAGCCAAAAGCTGATTTTTTTCAATTAACAGTTACAATTATTATTTTTCAGTTTTTATAGAACTGTATTTGTATAGCATCTATCTAATACCAATATTTAATCAATCTCATAATAACATTTTCAATTATGAATCAAAATAAATTGAAACAACAGAAATCAATCCATATATTACTTGCTGTTAAATCTATCCGAGAAGTTTCCAGAAGAACAATGATTAGAGGTGTTTTGTGTGCTCTATGATTTACGACAAGCTGTCTCGTCTGATAATTTTCTTACTGATCACTACCAAGATTTCACATACGGTTCAGGAATTTTTTTTTTTAAGGGAGGTCCTACACAGCGTATGAATATAAGTGAAACGGATCTTTTTAAAACTAGCATTAATTATAGTTTCGCTTGCCAAAAAAAAAAAAAAAAAAAAAAAAAAAAAAAGTGCTCATACCCAGATATCAATTTTAATTTGCAGAAAATTTTCAGCAATCTTACTTTGCAAAGTTGCAAAGTTGCAGCAAGCTCAGCATGACAAGCCTGAAAGTTCATAACAAGACTGCAACAAGATTATGCAAACTCCGAAGTCACCATACTTTGAACTTGCAGCTAACTTGTTGTGCAAGTTACAGTCTTGTTCTTTAAATTGACTGCAGACTCATAGCAAACTAGTAATATTGCCATGCAAATGCATTGTAAACTTGCAATCTAGCCATGACACACTATCTGCAAATGCATTGCAAACTTGGATTCTTGTCATGTCAAGCTATCTGCAAGTATGCTGTAATTTCATAGCAATGTTGTTAATTCTCTGAATTTTACGTGTAGTGCAGGTAAAATAAGATTTTTTGAGACAAGTGATGGCCATTCACCAAAACTTGGGAAGAGCTTCGTTTTGATATTCGAAATGAAGATCCGATGAGTGCTAAAAAATAAAGTTGTTGTACCCTGTTTTGGGGACAAAATACGGAGGCATTTTTAGCTCAGGGAGGGGGAGGGGTGGCACTCAAAAAGTTTTATGTAGGTGAAGTTGAATATTGTTTATTATGTAATTTATAATTCCGAATCAAATAAAATAATCTGCAAGTCGATACGATCATTTCTTACAAAGTTAAGTAGGTTTTATGAATACAAAGTCGAAAATTATACTTGTGCAGGTAAAATAGGTTTTTACAGTAATAACTGATTCCTATTCAGGAAAATTTGAGAAAAACATCGTTTTGGCACTAGAAATTAAGATACGTTGAGTCCCCAAAAATTAATGTTGTTTATCGTATTTTGGAGGCAAAAGTGGACATTTTAACATGAGATGGGGGGGGGGGGAGGACAAAATTTAATATTTTTTAAATAGGTCAAGTGGGATATAGTTTCATATGTATCTTTTAATTCTGATTCGAATAAAACCATCCGCAAGTCGATACGATCATTTGTGAGACAGTTACAGCAGGTTTTATGAATACAAAGTGGAAAATTATATTTTATTTTTAGCATAGTTTTGTCACATTTATTTTATGTTCAAAACATGTTCTTTATATCATATTAAATCATTAAGTTTAATCATTATAATATCAAAATCCTTAAATGTCTTCAAAATAGCAATAATCAATATCAGAATCATTTGAGTTTACTCCAAAGCCATTTAAGTTGCCAAAATCCACTTATATCCTGCCTTAACTTTGTAATGAATGATCGTATCGGCTTGCGTACGGTGTCATTTGATTCAGAATTAAAAACATCATAACAAACGGTACCCCATTTGACCTATTTAAAATAATTTCAGTTCTTCTACCTTACAGAGTTAAAGCGTCCCCCCCCCCCCCAAAAAAAAAACACAATAAAACTACTTTAATTTTTGGGAACTTATTGGATCTTCATTTCTAGTGTCAAAATGAAGTTTTTACCAAATTTTCATGAATGACCATCAGTTGCTGCTGTAAAAACCCATTTTACCTGCAGTAAAGTATAATTTTCGACTTCAGATTCATGAAACCTGCCGTAACTATGTAGCGAAAGATCGTATCGACTTGCGGATGGTATCATTCGATAAAAAAAAATACATAATAAACGATAACACTCTGTTGACCTACTTAAAATTTTTTTAGCTTTGCCCTTCCCCTTCCCTGAGTTAAAAATGCTCCCCAAAACATGGTTAAGTAACTTTATTTTGGGGGGATTCAAGGATCTTCATTTTTTTGTGTAAAAATGAAGTTCTTCCCAAATTTTGGTGAATGGCCATCAGTTGTCGTATATTACTCACTTATTGGTATATATATTTTACCTGTACACTAATAGTCGTACTTTTCAGGGTTGTGCGTGTTTTGTGCAAGATTCCGCGTAATCGGAGGTTTGTCAGATGCTAAACATTTTTATGCTATACAGGGTGTATCTAAACTCTTGGGCAAAACTTTAAGGGGTGATAGTGCACATCAAGACAAACAATATTAAATAGGAAACTGAGGGTCCCAAACGTCTTCCGAATGAGATAGGCGCCATTAAAGTTTAGGGTCCAAAATTTCAAATGATTATAAAAAACGGAAAAATTGGTCGATTCATTTGCGGTTTTCGCTAAAACTATTCTTTATGTCAGTATTTTCTTGAAAACGTATTTTAAAGGTAAAGTTCAAAAAATTCCGATGGAGGGCGCTTTAGACTTTGGAGTAACGAACAACTATTTTTTACGTTATTTTTTGTATTTCATTAAATACTTTTAAAAGCTTAGACTTAAACTTAAATTTGGAGCTCAAAATCTGAATTGTTGGGAGTGGTTAAGTAGCGCAAACTGAACTGTGTTCAGGAATTGAAATTTACCCCCCCCCCCCTCCCCACCCCCCTGAACACAGTCCAGTTTCCGCTACTTAGCCACTCCCAACGATTCAGATTTTGAAATCAAATTTAAGTTTAAGTCTAAACTTTTGAAAGCATTTAATGAAATACAAAAAATAACGGTAAAAAATAGTTGTTCGTTACTCCAAAGTCTAAAGCAACCTCTAACAGCATTTTTTGAACTTTACCTTTAAAATTTATTTTCAAGAAAATGTTGACATAAAAAATAGTTTTAGCGAAAACCGCAAACGAATCGACAATTTTTTTCGTTTTTTATAATCATTTGAAAATTTGGACTCTAAACTTTAATGGCGCCTATCTCCTTCGGAAGACGTTTGGGACCCTTAGTTTCCTATTTAATATTGTTTGTCTTGATGTATACTATCACCCCTTAAAGTTTTGCCCAAGAGTTTAGATACACCCTGTATAGACTGAGTAGACAAGGACTTATAGTTTAAAGTAGATTCGAAAGCAATTCTAATTTCTTATACAACTAGCTGCCCCTGGCGACCTGTTTGGTTTCCCTTAAAATATATAGTATCATTGTATCATGCTTTTTTATTATTCATAATTCAATTTACTTGCTCAAGTCTTCGCCAAATCAGAAGATTCTGATAGATAAATCAAGAACTCTGTACTTTTATGCCAGCAGGGTGTAGGTGATAATGGCCAAATATCCAAAATCCCATTGCATTTTTTTATTGCATTAATTTCATTTAAAATATAACCCTTTCATTCATTTTCTTTAAAATGCATAACTAATTTAAAACAGAAAATTTTTAAATCCAAGACTTTCACTTATTTGAAAAGAATTAATAAAAAAACCCCTGATAGATAACATAAACCAAGACATTTAATTTTAACATTAAAGCATTGTTTTAAGTTATCACGTGAAAAATAAAAAATGTTATTTGCGAGATTTGCACCTGGTTAACATAAAAGTACCAAGAATTCTTTGCGATCATACGGCAACATTTCATATATTTTTTGTTGTTACGTATTTCATCTTTCTTTACAAATACAATCACTTAGGCATTTATGCTTCATGTCCATTTGCTTATCAATTGCAATATGTTCGATAACGCAGATTTTTAAACCTATTATCTATCGTAATCGGGTCAATGGCCTATTGGCGTGTTTTAGCTAATAAGATTTGGTGCAATGGAATATTTTTTGTGAAAATCCTTTAATGATAGCTACATTTACATTAAGCTATATTGTTGCTGATATTCTTTTTGTTACATTTTAATCTTGGCAGTAGACTCGATTACGGAAGATTAGGTAATCAAATATCTTAGCTGAAATTCATCAATCTGATTTTATGTACTTAACAAATGCATATCAAATTACTGTTTTGAATGCATTTGGTCAATAAGAATGGTAAGTGTGTTCGGCAATTAACAATCATCATTTTGCATGATCTATCTTCTCGAGATGGATAACAAATAAATAGAAAATGAGTTGATCATTCGTTTTAAAATTTTATTAATTAACGATTTTTACAGGTGCTGGATTTATTTGCATTTAACTTACATTAACCCCTTGAGGCGCGGTGGGATATATTTTATCTCACCTACGATTAATGAGGATTTGCACCAGAAAAAAATTATTAAATTTTCTTTTCTAACTTTGGTCGGAAAAAGTCGTAAACTTGCTTTTCCTTATTTGGCAATAAATCTTTTTGCGGATTCCGGCGTGAATCCGACATTTCAAAAACACAATTGCTTGCCCCTCAAAGGGTTAAGGAAAGATCGGTTATTTTTAAGTTAGCCGGGAAAAGTGATAAATCCCCAAATACTGTTTCCCTTACCATCATTCATATCGCATTCATTTAATTTAAAACACACAGCTTTCATTTTAAATACATTCCTATAAAAAAATGTATCATAAACTTAAAATACATTGTTTTTGACTTGCCTGAATTGAAACACAAAATAAAAAATAACAGAAACAGAAACATTTTATCTCAGAATCAAAGAATTGTTTCTTATTTACGCCCTCAAAAAATATGCAAAAAAAAAAGCTAGCAGGTTTGATTTTCTAAACAAACTTATACATATTATTTATTGCTTGTCATTAAGAAAAATTTATGGAACTCATTCCTTTCTGAAATAAATTTCATAAATAGCTATCAATATACAAACTTTTATTGGACACACCACACAAACATTTCTCTCATAATTTGCATACATTAATATTAAATGTTTTTAAAGGCAAGTAAGAAAACTGTAATAAATTTAAAAATGCATAAGAACATCCTAAGATAATTAGAAAATTAAACTAAAAATAGGATAATTGAATTTGCAAACTTAATAGCCATGTATTTCATCAAATAAAACTTACTTACGGATTTAGTAAGATATTGCTTTTTTTACTGTAACATAAATAAATGTTTATTAGAAATACCACACATTCTGGATATTAACCTTTAACGGATGTCCCAGAAATAATCACATAACTAGTGTGAAGCGGTCTGTGAGACCGCTGCAACGAAAGATGAATAAAATGCACGACTAACTCATAGTATGGTGTTTTTGTACTAAACTTTTTGCACAGAAGTGTTATAATTAAAATTCACCTATTCAAAAGTCTCTGGTGATAGTACAAAAGTTCCAAATGGAACAAAATTTCGATAGTGTTTCTAGTTAAACTGAAAATTGGAAGTTAAACTGCAAAAATTGAAAAAAGCCGCGGTCTGAGAGACCGGTAACATCAGTTAAAGGTTATCACTGCATTTCAAAAGATTTTTTTTTTATTCTAAGATTTTTTTAATGATACAACAGAAAAATACAATTTAAAGGTTTTTCAGGAAATAAGCATGCTTGCCTGTTTATTGATGAACTTTTTAGCTAATTTTATCAAAGATAATATAATTTATATGTTTTTGCAGCCAAAATGTAATATATATATATATATATAAATTATTTGAAAAGCTTCAAAAATTTTAAAAAGACAAAGTTGTAATAAAACAATGCTACTTATAAAATAGTTACAAAGTTTATTTTTACACAAATACAAATAACAGTTTATAAATAACAGTATTATAAAGCATTATTTTCTACATATTTTGAGTTAAGAGATTGTTCCCTAGACAAAACACACAAAAAATAATTGAAAAAAATAATATTTAAATATATTTAACACTTTCCTGTTCTCCTCCCCCACCTGAGTCTGTTGCATCATGCAATTTTTCCATATTCTAATCCATGTTTTTATTGTCTCTGCATCTGAGGGAAAAAAAAGAATATATTTAAAAAAATCACAGGTTTATTTTTTACAGCTTTCAAGAATTCTGTCTACAGTTAGTTTTTAAGGTGATCATAAACTACAACTTCTCAGTTAACAAAACTACCTTGATGTTAAGGGTGGAATTGCCGGGAGGTAATAAAACTTAATAGAAACAATTAAATCGATTTTGCCGAGTGATAAGCCTGATCTTTCAGACTGAACTTTCAGGCAAACCAGACTCGACAGTAATATGGGTTAAGCTTCTGGCAAATTACACAATACATAAGAATAAAGATGACTAAACAAAGACATAATTAGAACAAACAATTTATTTACTATATTGTTTAGACCCGAGAAGAACATATTAAGATAATTCATTCAGTTGGTTTGACATTTAATGTGAAATGTTTATCTCATGCGTTATCCCGTAAGAATGAACGTATCGAAATTAAACGTAAAGTTTAATTAAACTTTTAAAGATTTAACCATTTAAAATAATTTTACTTCTTAAAATATTTGTTTTTTCCAAGAGCAAACAAGATAAACTAGTAGAAATCAGAATATTCTTTAGTAATAAAGTTTTAAATTCTTTAAGCAGTCATCAAAGCATTACCAGCGCCTTTATTAAATATTTGCGAAAGCGATTATGATTCCGCGTCGATAGGTACATCGAGCATCCGTCAACCTCTTCACTGAGCACCTGCCAAGTAAAGTCAGTGTGTAACGAAAAAATACGATTTTCTCAAAAGTATGTGACTAGGATGATCGCTATAGTTTTCCTGTATGGCTTAAATAAACTTCTAGTACTATTTTTTCCATAATTTTATTTACAGTAGATTTGGTAATAGCGGGGAAGGAGGGGGGGGGGGGGCAAATTTTTCCAGTACATTTTCGACTATATCTCTGAAAATGTAATATCTAAAGTTACAACAAATATACTTTTGGTTTCCGTATTACAAAATCTTTCGAACGATACCCCACACACTACATACACAAAAGAAAATAAAAATAAGTAGCTTATTTCCCTAATTTTTTTTCTAAAAATACTTGCGAATCGCTAATAATCAATAGCCCCACCAGTGGCCGAGAGGTTCTGCTCTCGAAGCTGGTAGACAGGAGGTGCTGGGTTCGATCCCAATCGCGCCCGTAGTCCTAATCGTTCGGAGTTTTCGTGGTTTTCTTCGAGCCGTGGATTTTCCATGCGTAGATACGGATTAGGTTCCCTTAGAAAGACCCCCACGGAGGGCACTTCCCCCTGGGCCTATATTCCTAGTGTAGATAATTGGCCGTCAAAAATCAACCAAACAACCAACCTAATAATCAATAAGTATGTTGGTCAATAACCTTATAACTCTGGCAAGTTTGAAATTTTCATGTTCCGTAGTTTCGTAAAATTGACTATGACAGACGGACAGAGAGACACACAAGTGATGTTTATAATTCTTCAGTTTTTACATTTTAAGTGCGGAAGCCAAAAAATTTAACTAAAATCAAAACTAGTTTATCTAGTCAGTTAGTCTAATTTATCTAGTAAAATTTCATCAGTTTAATCTAATTTATCTCGTCAAATTAGTTCAACCTAATTTATCAACTTTAATCTAGTCAGAGAGACAAACTAAACACTAACTAGTTAGTACCTAAACAGTACAAACGCAGAATAAAACTTTTCAACCTCAGGTATCCTATGCATGAAAAGGATTAAAAAATATTAAAATGCGAGAGAGAAATCTAAATATCTCCCATATGATTAACATTAACTTGACCGTTTCTTCGCGCGACTAGTGTAGTCTCTTATGAAGTGAAGTTACCTTTTATGAAAGATTGTTACCATAAAAATAATAATAAATAAATATAGAGTAGGTGGGGGCAAAGATACGCACTTTCCATACATTTTCATTTTTAACACACACATTAGTCTAAACTTATGTAATGAGTGATTAAAATGTTAGATTAGAACCTTAGGCAAGTGCTAACATCAACCGACATTCTGTCAAATTATAATTCTGAGAGAAATTGCAATTTTTAAAAAACATTGCTCTGCGTATCTTTGCCCCATCAGTTGGGGCAAAAGTACGCAATCGTGGGGCAAAGATACGCAGTGCGTATTTTTGCCCATTTACTGTGGGTTTTTCCCCCATTTTCAATAAAACGAATGAGTTATGCAAAAGCATTAGTAAATTTGACTAGTATTTATAGTTAAACTGAAAATTGTAAGTTAAACCACGAAAAAAAAAAAAAGGAAATAAACAGAGGGTCTGTGAGATCGCAAATAGCAGTTAACCTCAAACTACTGTGACAAAAATTGTTGAATAAATACTGTGAGCGGTCTTAAAGACCCCTTGATCGTAGAATGAATAAAAGGGTTGACTGGCTCATAAGATACTGTTTTTGCGCTAAACTTTATGTAAAGGCCTATTATAATAAAAGTTCTCCTCATTTAGAAGTCTTTAGCGATACTATTAAGTTTCCAAACGAATCAAAATTAAACTAACATCAATAGTTAAATTGAAAATTACAAGTTAAGCTATGAAAAATGAATATAGCAGCAGTCTGTGAGACCGTTAACAGGAGTTAAGGGTTAAGACTTTAAAACAAAATCGTTTTATGAAACAAAAATATTGATTTTTAAAAGTAGGTAAGTAGATATCTACGTTCTATATTTAAAAAAAAAAACTTAACTAGAAAAAGGAAAATGTAGTTAACTAGCTTATATTAGTTAAGTAGCTATTATATTTTATACAATATAAAAAATAAAACTTACCACAACGTAATTGTGGAAAGCTTTGCATCTAGCTAAAACGATAAGGCAAAGCCCGGAATCTTAATCTTGTGCGTATCTTTGCCCCAAGACGGTTGCGTACTTTTGCCCCATTCACAAAATAGTTCTAGTTACGCCTATGCCCATTCTGCAGTATTTTACTTAACCGGCTACCTACAAGTTTAAACAAATGTGATCGAGATAAACTATACGGCATTTAGAAGCTATAGAGCTTCCGTTCTCCACTGAACTTTTGGATTTGTAAAAATTGGAAGTATTGTTAGCTAAACAATAAAGTGAAATTTTTAAAATATTAGATCAAAAGTCGAAAATTTAAACTCACCTCATTTTCTTGGCACGGAATGCTACGTTTTTCATAAGGTTTGATCACACAACTACTACACATGAGACCAAACTACTACCTAGCGGTCATGATTGTAGAAATATTTCTTGACATTAAATCAGGCAGTGCGTATCTTTGCCCCGTGCGTATCTTTGCCCGCACCCACTCTACAGTTGAACACCTTTTTTACATGTAAAAAACAAAACAAAACAAAACATGTTCAATAAGAATACAAATAAACAATATTCAAATCTGACATTAACACTATAACATTGAGATTTTGAAGTGGTTATTCAATGCATTTTAGTTTAGCTTCAATTCATTACAAAAATACGCACCAATCAATATTAGTAAAATTTTTTGCGGCAGGTCTCGAAATGGAAAATCCACGAATAGGGACGCTATTTCAAAATTATCGTTGACTAAAAACTTTTTTTTTAAACTTTAGGCGAATTTATGTCTAATCATACAAAAACAATTTAAAAAGTGCATTCAAAATTCTAAATAATAAAAAAAGTTATAGACAGCACAATAAAAGCTATACGTATGAAATTGTAATAAGATGTTTTAATAACTTCACGGATCACTAACCAGGATAATATTTGTCATAATTTCACGAACCGGAGTATCGTTTCGATTTGCTCCGGTACATGCATGATTTGTGGGCGTGAAAAACTAAAAATTTTAAAATATTCATATTTAAAAGTTTTACAAAAATTCCTCTCTATTCTAAAAAAAAGTAACTACCGCTGTCACCGCCGCCGCCGCCGCCGGTTTTGAATTTTTTGTGACCGGAGGTCTTTCTTCGTTAATATTAAGAAAAATAATGCATACAAAAATATGAAAATCGGTGGTTTTATACAGAAATGTTTGATAAACATGCTGATGCAGACAGTTTTCAAATCGAAGAATTATTTTAAGAGATATTTAATGCTAAAGTTGGACAAAATCGTTCCACTAAAAAAGTTTTATAGCAGCAAAAACTATACATGGCAGTGTAATCATTTTTAGATCATTTTATGCGTTAGAATTTGCCGGAGTGCAGATTGCATTAATTTTTTTATTTTGACTCATTTTTTCAGGTTTTATTTCTATTTTAAATTCAAATTTTCAGCATTTCTAGAGATATTTTTTACAGATTTCAGAAAATTGTACTAATTTAAACTGTTGCCAACTGTATAAAAAGCGCAAGCAATAATATTTGCTTCAAATTAAAAATTTATTTACACGTGACTATTATAAATAGGAAAAAAACTTTCAAATTAAAATTAAATAATTACGTATAAAAAGCAGGAATTTATTAAAAATTATATCATAAAAAGTACACACGTGAATTTTAAAAGAGAAAGGATATTGTAAAATAATAAGTTCATTAACATGCGTTAGAAGTCGTAGGAGAAATTACGTCATATTTACGTCACATTATAGTAATTACATAAAATGAACACAAAATAATATTGCAAAAAAGTTTAAATTTAGAAATTGCGCTAGACATTTATTTAATATTTTGAGAGGATCTTTTCAACTATTTTTGTTAGGAAAGCGCAAATAATATTTCATTTCTAACAAAAGTATCTTCACGTGAATATTTAAAAGAGAAAAAAATAGCTTGGTAAAAATTACGTTAGATTAAAAACGATTAATTTAAAATGTCTCATTTAAAAGAACTTTCTTTTCGCTTTGTTAAAAAATACCAGGAGACAAAGACTCTGTTTACTTAATTCCTTTTATATTAGCTTATTTTGAAATGTTGTTACACGTATCTACGTCATCAAGTTATTTTTATTCGACGTTTTATTTGTATTTTTATTAATGTTGTACGAATTTATTTGTTCTATTGTTATTTAAAATTAAAAATTATGTCAATTTTTATAATTTGGCGAGTGGTTTGGCGATTTATATAATTTGGCGAAATTGGTCGACGAGATAATCAAGCAGTACCGCAGCGAATTTGGCATTAAAATTCCCCAATCAAAGACAAATGAATAGAAATTTGTTTATAGGGAGATCGCCACTGCTTTTTACATTATAATTCAATCTTTCGAAATCTTTTTAAAGCCGATCAAATTAGTGTGCATTTAGAGTCTGCGGTGTCTGGGCGGGGGTTGGCGAGCGTAGCTCGTAGGGGGCCGAGCCCCCTAGTGGAAATAAAAAGATTTATACACATCCGATTAAGAAGCAGTTACGTCAAAAGAAAAGAGAAATTAGATAAAACGGACGTCGGTAGGAAATACTTTTAGTAATTTCAATAAAAAATAGAAAAAAGAGGTACATTAGAAATCCAGGTAGATAAGCATAGAGCCAATTAAGAAACAGTTTAAAATTATACTTAATATTTAAATAAAAAAATGTTAATGGTAATGAAAAAATAATTTAAAGTTTAAAATCATACTCTCGATCGCAGTGTTGAATTCAGGGGGTGACCGAGAGGGGACATTCCCCCCGGAACCTTGAAATGTCGTCCCGGAAGGTTTGAATTTTTTTTTGCTTTTTAATGGACAAAAGTGCAATTTCCACCTCGGAATGTCCCCCCCCCCAGGGGCGTAGCTGCAAAAATTTTTTCGGGGGGGGGGGGAGTTAAAAATTTTCCCAACATGAAAAAAAAATGATCTATTTTCCAGCTAAAATAATATGTTCAATGTGTCTTTAATGATAATGATACTTATATGCAAAGAAGAATCTTTCCCCCCCCCCCCCAAAAAAAAAAAAAAATTGCTGAAACTAAAAACATAAAAATTATAATTATTGGTTCATTTACTGACAGTTTTTGTCTTCAATTGTGTACGACTCATAATTGTACTTTATAGAAAATAGCCTCATATTTTTAGATTTTTGAATAAGGAACAAAGTTTTGGAGGAAAGGTATTACAGACACTGTTGATGCCTTGATGGACAACAGTAGAGAAATTCATGTCTGGTAGATGTATGATATTTTCGTTACACAGAGAAACATAATGAGAAATTGAGTCTGGCTGCTTTTTGTATTTATTTTGAAAGTTGAACTATTTTACTATTACAGAACTCAGAAAGATCGTTTGCAAAACAATAAATAATTCTTTTTTTATTTTTACTTAAAAAAAAAAGAATAAGTGTTTCAAAAATCTATATTTTCCTAACTCTAAGCTCAAATTTCCCAAGTTCACATATATTGGGGGGGGGGGTCTCCCCCCATAACCCCTATCGCGACGCCCCTGCCCCTCCCCCCCCCTCCACCTCATCCCGGAGCAACAGAAATCTCTCCCGGAGATAAGCGTTTGAATTCAACACTGCTCCATCAGCGTGAAAGGCAACAACAACAATAAAAAAAAAGCAAACGAAATCTTAAACTCTCTGTAAAGTTCAGAAAAATTTATTAAAAAATATTTAACATGACCCAAAACATAACTATTGAAAAACGTAGGCATTACTTAGAAAATTAACATAACTTTTAATTTATTAGAATTTTTGTTATGAAATAAGTTGTAGATTATAAAGAAATGTTACTTTAGAGAAAATAACCACATTTGAATAATTAAAATAAGAAATACCTTTATTTCTGGGTTCCTTTATTTGAACGCTAATCAACCGCTAATCACGAGATTCAATAACGATGTGTCTTTTTCTTTTGACTCTGAGCTCTGAATTTCCAGTCATACGCTGTTATCTATTCTGCTCTCAACAAAGGGAATTTTCGCTGACGTCGTTGAAATATGACAGTGTTGCAGCAGTTTTACAGCAAAATGGCATTGCAAGGGAGAGATTGATTTTGTTTCATCTGCCTTGCAGTACTTTTGAGTGAAAATTGTTGTGTCAAATTTGTCAAGACATGGAAATATCGAGAAAAAGTCAAACTTACTGCAAACGTGCATGCTATCTGGGTACGCGATATTTTATTATTTTTATTTACAGTAACAAACCAAATATTTCTGGGAACAGCGTTCCCACCCAAATACATCACTGTATTTAACTATTTTTCTGTGCAAATGTGAAAGGATAGTAAAACGCGATACTTTTTGAAAATCATCCTCATGCTGTTTTTATCTTCATTTCTCTGCTTCCGAAACAGAATAAAGCCCATATCTCATGAATTACTGGATTCCGGAGTATAGTTCCCACACATTTCTTGACTCTAATGACAAGAGCTTTGGAACAATACCACTCTCGTCAAATTCCTAAGCGTACACTTGGGAATATTCCCTAGTTAGAGAATTCTTAATGATACAGGGTGTCGAGCAAAGGACTCTCTGATTTTAAAATTAAATAACTCGGAAACTAAGAACGATAGAAGAAGGAAATAAAAATTACTAGAGAATAGGAATTCTGCTTTTTCAGAATTTAGTGTCGCCCCCGATGAAAAAAAAAGTATATAAAGTCCCGATTATCCGAGTTAATCGAACTTATACCTTCGGAATGGATCCTTTTTTCTGATGGACTGATGGCTTCAATTATTATGAAACAGCCATTATAAATGAAGTGTTAGGTGAAGATGAAAAAGCAATCGTAAAAACTTAGAACTCTGATTCTCTGGCCAGAATGGGAAAAAAATTGGCCATAATTAAAAAAAAAAAATATGGCCAATTTTTTCCCCATTCTGACTAGAAAATCAGAGTTCTAACTTTTTACGAATGCTCTTTCATCTTCAGCTAACACTTCATTTATAATGGCTGTTTTGTAATAATTGAAGCCATCAGTCCATCAGAAGCAAATAGCTTGGTCAAAACGGAAACTCGGTTAAGCGGGACTCGGATAATCGGGACTCTACTGTAGTTCAGTTTTAACACTTAAAACACGCGATTTTATTTTATATAAAACGACGTCACCCGAATCCACTGAAGAATTCCTCATTTACGATCCAGTCATAAACAACATCTACAATAAAGTATGCATAGGACGTCACTATCTCAGAATAATACACAAATCCAGCAAAAAGAAATCAGCAAGAAGCTCGAGAAAAAAAGGCTATCTAATGATTCATATGCCTTCATGTGTTTGTAATATTAATATAGATACTTAAAATTAAATTTTGTTTATAATAGCTCCCTGTTTTATCAGAAATCATCCATTTATATTTTTCTCAAAATAGCACGTATTTTAATTCCATTTCTTTTTCAGTTTTTATGGGAAAATGGCAACAAAAAGATATAATTGCTATTTTTCAACTATTTTTCCTTTACTTTCTACAGAAATGGAGTACTTGAGTTGCAAAATTAAACAAATGTCGCTAAAAACTGAAAAAAAATAATATCTCAAAAATAAATGGAGATAAGTTTTCAAACAAATTGCATTTAAAAGTACTTTCTTTTCCCAATAGGACTGTATAAAAATTGAAAATGTGCGATGCTTAGAAGTTAAAAAAATTGTTATAGAGTATTTAATCGTACATTGAGCATCTGCTTTGTTTTATGGCTGGCTTATACAATGCAACGTTATTTTTTGGAGACGACACAAAATCAGCTGGGAGAAAGAAATAGCATACCGGGGGCTAACAAGTGGTAAGTTTAAATGGTATGTGTCGTTTTGAAAACTGTAAAAATTTGATACAAAAATTTCATAATTAGTTACACATTTTGTTAACAGGTGGCACTGTAGTCACTGAGGGATCCTTAAACAAAGGACTCTGAAGCACAGAGTAATCAATCTTCTTACTGAAGGAAATGAATGAAGTGATCTCTTCTGTGAAGCAACGTGTTTTTCTAGTACGCTAGTATGGCTATTTAAATCGCATTCCTACAACAACAAGACGCACGTTTCAATAGCAGTTTAACCCTTTATGTACTAGATTATGAATTCATGAAAATTTTATCTTCTAAAGCACTTTTCGTGAATTGTTTAAACTACATTAGAAAATTTACATAATCATTTAATAAATTTTAGAAGGATTTTAGAAAGATTGGAGGATTTAGAAGGAATAATTAAATTTGAATTTATAGGGATTTTGTACAATATTTATATATAATCCCACTCAAAATCTTTTATTTTAAATATTTTTCTTAGTATTTTGTAGAATTAGGAAATGTATAATGTTCTTACAAGAGAAATATAGAAATATTTCCGAAATGAAAAATCCCCTCCTCCCCTCAACACCGAGAAAGCTGAAAAGGTTAAAAGGAAAAAGAATGATTAAGTAGATAAATGGTTAAAGTTACCAAAGTAGATAAAGGGTTAAAGTTATTTTCCGAGAACTTCAGTGAACAGGTGATAGTTGTAAAGACTGCTTTCAAAGGACAGTCTGCAGCCAATTTCTACGACTTTGTATTGCGACTTCACTGTACAGCGCCACCTGTCGGCAAAATTTGTAACTCATTTTGAAACTATTCTATCAGATTTTTAGGACTTTCAAAATAAACATACCACTTGTTAGCCCCCGGTATGTTATTTCTGTCCTCTACCTATTAATATGTCGTTTCCAAAAAATAACGTTACATTATATAAGCCAGCCTTAAAACAAAGCAGATGTATCATTGTACGGAATAATCTCTTCTGCAATTTTTTTTAACTTCTAAGCATCGCACATTTTCTATTTTTATACCGTCGAACTGAAAAAAAAGTACTTTTTAATGCAATTTGTTTAAAAACTGAATCTCCATTTATTTTTGAGACATAATTTTTTTTGTAGTTTTTAGCACCATTTGTTTAATTTTGGCAACTCGAATACTCCATTTCTGTAGAAAGTAAACGGAAAATAGTTGAAAAAATTATATCTTTTTTGTTACCATTTTCTCATAAAGTCTGAAAAGAAAATGTAATTAAAATACGTGCTATTTTGAAAAAATATAAGTGAATAATTTCTGATAAAACATGGAGCTATTATAAAATAAATTTAATTTTAAGTATCTATATTAATGTTACAAACAAATGAATACATATGAATCATGAGATAGACGATTTTGTTTTGTCCAGATTCTTAAATGACGAAATCTCACTCTCTTTTTTTTTTTTTTTTTTTTGCATTTGTGTATTATTCAGCGATAGTCACGTCCTATGCATATTTTACAATAGACTGGATCGTAAATGACGAATTCTGTAGCGGATGCGGATGACGTTATTTTATATAAAATAAAAGCGCATATTTGGAGTCTTAAAACTGAACTATCTATATTTATATACATTGTCTTTTTTTTCATCAGTGGTGACAAAAAATTCTGAAAACGCAGAATTTCTGTTTACTAGTTTCTTTCTTATGTCGATCTTTGTTAGTTTCCGAGTTATTTAATTTAAAAATCAGGAAGTCCTCTGCTGGAAACCCTGTATGTTGCTTGTTACAGCCCTTTTTACTATTCGTGAATGCGGTATCTCGTAGGTCATATCAAGCCTATTGTTGAATTTCATATTTGTATATTCCCACAAAATTTTAAAATTATGGATATGTTGCAAAGTTGGCCATTTGCCATATCAAACGTATTGTTGCACCGCATATTTGTATATTCCCCAAAATCTTAAAATTATGATGCATATGTTGCAAATGTGTCCATTAGCCGTTACAAAATTAAGGCTTTTCTAAAATCCAAATTAGCTACCTTCTGACACATTAACAAAATAAATTTTATTCTGAAATGCGCAAAATGTGCTAGTATTGTCATTCAGAAAATAATAAATCAAATAGCCTTTTTCATTTTTTGATAAGGGCAAAAGCTTTTTTTTTTTTTAACCATTTGGAAAAATGGTTATTGTCCTCGTCAGGGTACGAAATCAAAAGCATATCTGAAGCTTTTTATTGGTTTAATCCGCATTTTATTCGTTTTCTGATTGGTCTATACACTAACCTTTACTTTCAACAGAGATAGGTACTTCTGTTGCCACTATGACAAAAAAGTAATAAAAACTACAAAGAAAAAATTAATAACTCATAAACAAATTGAGATACAGATTTCAAACAAATTGCATTTAAAAGTACATTTCTTTTCTCTATATGACGGTGTAAAAAGTAATATTGTGGGATGTTTAGAAGTTTAAGAATGAGATTTCATTTAAAATGGGTCGTCAGATTTCTTGGAAATCTGACGAAGGAAAAGCCTTTTCCCGAACAGCCAATGAAATGCTTGGATAATACGTAAGTTTCAGGTGGATAATACGAAAGTTTCATGAAATCTGACGGGTCGCAGGTGATTTTTGTCGCTTGCAATTTTTACGTGTAATAACACTATTAATGTTTAATTCATGACGTACGTAATGTATGATCAACTCCGTGAGATTTTTTATGTCTTAAATTTTAGTCTTTGAAAAAATTATTTTCCAAATGGTCTTTGTAATTTGCTAAATTGTTTTTTTTTTTTGTTGTTGTTAAAGGTGACATTTTAAGCCAACTTTCCTGACCGGATGGTCTGGGAAATATAGCCCTGCTATAACAATCATTTATAACTCAATATATAATACATTTATCACAAAATGGAAAATGCTATTCAGCTCCTAATTACTTTAATAGTCTTGCTTGCCACTTCCATGCTTTATGTATAAAAACGACTCTGGTGATTATGTCAGAAAGTTTTGCGTTTGATGAGCAGTGTGTTGAGAATAACTTTAAGAATTATGTTTTATAGCTTAGATTCAACTTCCTTCCTCATCCCTTTCATCCCCTCCCTTTGGCTTTTAATATTAAGAACATTTGTACTTACTTCCGAGATGAACAGCAGCAAAATAACGATTTTCCAAATACTTAGCCAAAAATTTAAGTTTTAATTATAAATTTTCAGAATTGCTCGCTTTTGGCTAGATCACAATTATTTAGCACAGACTTTCACCATTTCCCTAAAAATTAAACGACTTGAAATCTTGATGAGGAAATAATAAAAATAATGAAAAGACGATGAAAATTTATTTAATACTATTCTAATGCATATTTCATACAGCTAAAAAAACGTTACATTTCAGCACTTTTCAAGGATTTTAAGCATTATTTAAATATCCATAAGATTATATGCATTACAATGGCTCTAGAATAAGTATGATCCATAAAGGAAAAAAAACATCCCACTGTCGATTTATTTAAAAAATATATGTAATCTTTAAAAATTTTTTATAATAGGTATTTTTAAGCCAACGTATTGACAGATAATTTTTTAAAGAATTAAGTATTTTAACTTAACAAGTGAAAATTATATTTTAAAAATCAAACAACCCGACTGCGTAAAAAGCAAACTCATTAATTATTTCTCATCAATGTGAAACTATTTTTTATATTACTTACCTATTTTTTTTATTTACTTTTATGGATGACTTTTAAGTTGTGTTTAGTTGTTAGTTTCTAACTATAAACACTGTTTTGATGAGGCCTATAGATGTCTATGAAGTTTAGACTTGCAGTAAAGCTAGAGATCTTACCTACACAACTTTCAGGTTGCGTAATATTTAAACGGAGCTTCTGATTGTAAAATAGTCAATGAAACATCGTCTTCAATCTAAAGACCTATCTATCCAATGATATGCCACTAAAAAGGGTGCGTAATTTTTTTTTCGTCTCTACCGCCATTTTGTATTTTATGGCCGCCATTTTGAATTTATAAAAACAAAACCTAGCCTATAACCATCGGACGGTTAAGACGAATCGGTAGAGACCTTATTCATTAAAATCCATCCAGCCGTTGGGGTGTTTCGAGGGTATAAAGAAATTCACATACCCAGATACGCGTGAAACACATAATCTTTCTTGGCAGTCGGGTAATAAGGTAGGTCTATAACATTAAAAGAATGTCCGCCCCACACACGCTCAGTTAAAATACCCCCCCCTCTCCCTCCACACGCACGCGCTCAAATTGAACGTCTTTCCGAAATTTACTCTTATAAGTTTGTTCTTCAGAAATGCAAATTTTTTGTTGTCTATAAGGGGATTAACAGTTGTTAGGTAAGTTAGAGTTGGAAAAAAAGAACTATAAACCATTTTGTCCAAAATGCTTAAAATAAATCGTATCATGCCAGAAAAAATATTACATTTTAAAATTTTGACATATACAGAGTGTCCCAAAATGAACTGATATATATTTTTTCTTTTCTTTTCTCCTTTTTCATTATTAAACCAAAGTAGAAATTTCTGGCTGTTACCTATAACCTTTGCTCTCAAATCATGAAATGATACACAATTTAACAACACATGGGAATTTTCAAAATTCACTTAAAAAAGAAAAGAAATAAATCGGAAGACCATTTACATCTATGAATTAAAATATCAGCTCTATTTGGAACACTTTTTACTAACCTATAACCAGCGATTGCTCTAAGTAGTAAATTAGTCAAATAAAATAGAAGAGAATCAATGAACATGACAAAATGAAATACACTTGAAGAGTTTATTAAAAATACAAGTAAAGAAATACACAAGGCTTTAAATTAAAATGCAAAACATAAACACTTGATATTTGAATTTACATGAAAACAAACAAGCAAATAAAAATCATGCAGAGATAACTTCCAGTACTGTTAATTTGAATTTGATACAGAAATGAATTTAATACTTTTTATGATACTCTGTTTTATTCAAACATGAAATAAAAAAAACATAATATAGGTTATAATCACAAAATAAATTTTTTTGGTACCGAGTCCCCTTAAATTTTATAATTTAATTTATTTTTAAGCATTAAGGCTGCGTGGTTAGTCAACTTCCAAGCACCCCTCGATAATTTTAATTCTACGGGCGTAGAATACATTCTTGTTTTTTGAATATCTCCGTGTGAAATTAATATTTTTAACTTTTCTTTCCTTTGTACTCTTCTTAAAGGAGTCTTTTTTTTTCTTAGTTCTCAAAATATTTCTAAATCTTTGCTTAAATTAATGTTTTATGTGATAAAAGTTGGTGAACTGTGAGTAAGATTTTAACACTTCATATAAAATTAAGTATATTTTTTAGAAATATTTTGAGAACTAAGTAAAAAAGAAGCATCCTTTAAGAATACAAAGAAAACAGAAGTTAAAAAAATTATTTTCCCCAGAAGATATTTAAAAAATAAGAATGCATTCTACACCCCGTAGATTTAACTTCAATTCGGAAGTTGACTGACTAGCAGCCTTAAGTTACTTTGGTTTCGTTATTTTTTATTAATTTAATTTTCACAATTACTTTGAAAGTTTAACACAATGTTGTCATATACTTAATAGACAAAAATTGCTACAACTTTCATCTCTAGCACATAGCACAGCCCTACCATAAATTCTTAAAATACTGGAATAACCTCAAAATAAAGAACATTAAGTCACAACAATTTTGACAGGAGAACTAAAACTTCCCCTTTTATAAAACTTTATAATGATAATAAATGACACATCGAACATGAGAATATACTATATAATAATTATAACTACTATATAATGTAATATCAAATTAGGTACCTCCTTTTTATACGAGCGTTTTCATTTATTAAAATGGTATTGGTGCAACTCAAGCTTAAAATAGTGAGATTTCTTGCCAAAAAATATAGAAGCTGACAAGAAAAAAAAACTGTTACGTTTGTTTATGCATGTAATAAAAGAATTGCGCTTGATTACACCTTCTAAATAACTTACTTTCGTTTGAATATATTATAATTTATTGAATTTAAATAAACATAAAAGTTGCCAAATTACGACACAGAGTTCCAGTTTTGTATTTTTTTTTTCATTAGTTAATGATTTTATAAAAGGAAATAAATAGCTTAAAAGTGTAAATATTTTTTAAAAATTTTTCAAATATTTACTTAGGCATTTACTTAAATATTAGCTTAAAATAATTATATTTACTTGATACATTGTATGTACAAATTAAATGTTTATTTCAGCAGTTTTTTTATGTAAAGCATTGAGCATTCCTTTGGCAACAATCACTGCTTTATTGACATTAATTGTAGTCAAAGCTGCAAAATCTACCAATTTCATGCGTTTTTATTTGTTTTCTCGCTTAATTTTGAATAGACTATAGATAAAATGGCTTCTCTACGTATGTGTATAAATTAGAAAATTTGTTTAAATATTGAACGAATTGCTGGTGTGCGTGAAATAGTAAAAAGGTTACCAGAAAGTACTGGTGAAAATTTATATTTTCTTGCCATAGCTAGTTCTCAATCAAACCAAGGCACACTACAAAAAGGAAGCACCTAAAGCTAATTAACTAAAGCAAAATAAACGTACATTCTAGCATATAATGCATTTTCTAAATTTCAAGATGTATTTAGCAACTAGCTAGGTAGCTAAATTCCTCCTACCAGGCACATAGTCTTTGCAAAAAAAAAAAAACATTCAACAGTCATTTAATAAGAAAATGTAAAACATTTTGAGCAATACACAAAAATGTTTAAACATTTAATAATTTATTCCTACTGATGATCGCACATGCGATTCAACTCACTGAAATCTTGTATTGTTATTATTGTCTTGTACTCATTGAAGTATTGTTATTTCTCTTGTATTAAAAAATAAGCTTTGTTAACATCAAATATTTTGTAGCTTACACTTACAATTAAAATATCATAAGGAGAAATATATATTTTACATGCAAATTAAAAATTCAAAAACTGAAATGTGAAAAAAAAAAAAAAAGAAAACTGTAAAATATTCATACACAAGAACTGATATACAGAAAACATATACAACATATTCTATTCGTTGAATAGCACGTGTGCAGTTATAGTTTTGTTATAATTTCCTTTAACGATTTCATGGCACACATCACAAACACGAGGTTTCACAGGATTTTTCCTGCTGAATTTATAATTACTGCATGTCTTGCAGTAAGTGTGCCCACATTTCGTCTTTACGAATTTTTTGCCGTCGTTCTCTTGTTTCCGACAGCCACAGACACAGCAAATGATTTCATTACCATCATCGTCAACTACAACTGCTAAAAAAAGGCAATACTTCAGTTTTAAAGTAAAGGCTATTAAATTAAAAATTTTCTAAATACCAGATACATATTATTTCTACACTTACTGGACATTAAACTTGTTATACCAGGAAGGAATTCAATTAACATAATGATATTTATTGAATACAATAAATTACACTATACAGGGTGATTATAAATGAATATCCCAAATTTACAGGGCTATTAAAAGAAAATAAAACTAGTCGGATGTACCAATCCCAAAACTGTCTTCTATCTCATACATGTCAATACCTCAAAATTCGTTATCACTGTGCCAAAATTAAATGGCAATCTATGATCATCATGAGGATTCTAAAAAGATGAAATTCTGTGCATTATGAGATATGACTATCGTTGAAATCGTGTAAATCCAGCAAAATGCAGCACAGAAGCGCTACCTATAGGGTGATTTACACCAGAATCTAATCATCATCAACTTATGTGAACATCTAACTGAATATGAAGTTTGGGGAAAATTCGTGCATTAGTTCTTGAGGTAGAGCTATTGCGCAAATCATGACAAATGCAGCATAGCAGCGCCACTTGTTGAGCTATTTACACCAAAACATAATCAGCAGCAATATTAATCAAGGTATACTTGAATCTAATGTTTGATGAAAATTCGCGCATTAGTTCTTGAGATAGAGCTATTGAGTAAATCGTGAAAAATGCAGCACAGCAGCGCCACCTATTGGGCGATTTACACCACCACGTAGTCAGCATAATTTCATATTAAGGACTAATTGAATCTGAAGTTTGATGAAAAAGTGTGCATTAGTTCTTGAGATAGAACTACTGCGGAAATCGTGTAAATCCTGCAAAATGTAGCATAGCAGTGCCACCTGATGGGCGATTTACACCAAAACGTAAACAGCACCAACTCATATCAAGGACTAACTGAATCTGAAGTTTTATAAAAACCCTTGCATTAGTTCTTGAGATACAGCTATTGCGGAAATCCTGCAAAATGCAGCATAGCAGCGCCACATATTGGGCGATTTACACCGAAAACTAATCAGCACCAATTTATATTAGGGATTACCTGAACATTTTTTTTATTAAATTCCGTACATTAGTTCTTGAGATAGAGCGCCCACAAAATGTGTGGCACATACAGACAGACAGACGGACAAAAAGACAGACTCACAGACAGACATTTTGTAAAAACATGTTTTTTGGAATCTCTGATCCCTAAAACGTGTAGATCCGTCGAAATCCGGAAGTCGAAAATTTTCACGAATCCTATACTTTCTTCTTGTAAAGATAGAAGAAAGTAAAAATAAATACAAAACTCGAACGATTTATTTCTATTTCATTTGAATGGAATCTGAGTTTTTATTGTAGTTTAAAAAATAACAATTAAATTTAAACAATTTGAAATTTAAAGTTTTATTGGTTTAACCATATATATATTTTCGATCCCCTTTCTTAGAATTCCTTCGAATTTAACTTGAGCTCCCGTAAGCTGCGGAGTGGAACGAAGAAAACGAACAAATTAGCAAATCTGAAGCTTATGAATGTTTTGCAAAAGCTTTGGCATGGCTGGAGCAGCTGAAAAACTGTGATACTGATGAAATAATATTAAAAAAACTCCGTGATAGAGCTTCACAGCAAAGGCAATCGAAACTGCGATAAACAAAACATTTTTCCAAACCTTTGGATTATATGTAAAAGGTACTTAAATTCAAAATTAAAATTCACTTAATTTATTTTTGTTTCTATTTTGCTGTTGCTTTATTTTTATTAAGCACTTGTTACCATAATACGAAATATTGCATACATTTCTCCTTAATCTTCAAATGGAAGCATTCTCGATTATCCGAAAATTTCGATTTTCCGAAAGGGAGTCGGCCCCAATTACTTCGGATAATCGAGGTTCTACTGTACTAGATACATATTATTTCTACACTACTGGACATTAAAATTGGAAGGAATGCAATTAACATAATGATATTTATTGAACAAATACACTCATACAGAGTGATCATAAATAAATATCCCATATTTACAGGGATATTAAAAGAAAACAAAAAAAAAGTACAACCTTGTTATTCATCGGAAATCCAACATAGCAGTTGGAAGTTTAAATCAAACACAGTTATGAGCGTTCAATGTGAGCCCTTCCAGAAACATGAACGATATCGAGGCGATACGATAACTCATCCCACACTTTTCACAGCATGATTTATTTTTTAGCCCCCCCGGTACGGTATGCTATTTCTTTCTCCCAGCTTATTTTGTGTCGTCCCCCAAAAATGACGTTACCTTACAGAAGCCAGCCATGCCGTAAAACAAAGCAGTACGATTACATACTCTATAGCAATTTTTTAAACTTCTAAGCATCGCACATTTTCGATTTTTATACCGTCGTATTGGAAAAAAAAAAAAAAAAAAAAAAAAAAAAAAAGTTCTTTTAAATGCATTTTGTTTGAAAACTGTATCTCCATTTATTTTTGAAATATTATTTTTTTTTTTTTTTTTTTTTTTGTAGTTTTTAGAGCCATTTGCTTAATATTGGCAACGGAAGTACTCCATTTCTGTAGAAAGTAAAGAAAAAATAGTTCTAAAATAGTAATTATATATTTTTGTTGCCATTTTCTCATAACAACCGAAAAAAAAATGTAATTAAAATACGTGCTATTTTGAAAAAAAATATATAAACGAATGATTTCTGTTAAAACAATGGAGCTATTATAAACTATATTTAATTTTAAATATCTATGAATCATTAGATAGCCGTTTTTTTGTCGACTTTCTTGAATAACGGCATCTTTTTGCTGCATTAGTGCATTATTTCGCGATAGTGATGCGCTATGCATGCTTTACTGTAGATGTTTAAGAGTAGATCGTAAATGTGGAATTCTTAAGCGGATGCGAATGACGTCATTTTACATAAAATAAAACGTGTGCTTAAGTCTTAAAATTGAAATATGTTTTGTACTGCAGTAGAGTCCTGCTTAACCGAGTTATTTTCTTCTGATGGACTGTTGGCTTCTATTATTATGAAACAGCCATTATAAATGAAGTGTTAGGTGAAGATGAAAGAGCAGCCGTAAAAAGTTAGAACTCTGATTTTCTGGACAGACTAGGGGGGAAAAAATGGCCATAATTTTTTTTTTTCAAAAAAAAAAAAAAATCTATGCCCATTTCCCCCTTTCCCCCATTCCGACCAGAAAAACGGGCTTCTAACTTTCTGCTCTTTCATCTTCACCTAATACTTCATTTATAATGGCTGTTTCATAATAATAGAAGCCACCAGTCCATCAGAAGAAAATGAAGTAATGGAAATGCCGGGGCGACACTAAATTCTGAAAAAGCAGAATTCCTGTTCTCTATTTTTTTTCTTTTCTTTTCTGGGACCTCATAAAAGGTCAGGTGTTTGTTCAGCGGCTGAACTTCAGCCGCTACCAACTGATGTTGAAAAACTTAGAACACGCATATCTGCAGCCATTCAAAGAGTCAAACAGGACATGAGGAAAAGGTGTGTTCCTACCGTTCGTGCTTCTGGAGAAGCTCATATTCAACATTTACAACTGTAATGAATATAAACTTTCAACTATTATTTCTCATTTCCAATTAACAGCAGGGTTTTACTTTTTTTGTTTTCTTTTAATAGCCCTGTAAAATTGGGATGTTCATTTATAATCATCTTGTAGTGTGCAGAAAACGTCAGTAAAATTTCAGGAAATTCGGAGGTATAGATCCTGATAAATCAGTGCCCAAAGCAAATAACTGGCGAGTGGTGGCGTGCCAGTCGCTCGGCAACCATTAACGGGACGTTTTGAATTGGTGATAGATCAGGATAGCGTGCTGGCCAGGGCAACAATTGAACATGTTCTGCATAAATGAAAGTCAGGACAATACAGGCAACATGCGGTCGTGAATTGAAATGCTGAAATTTACAGTTAAGAAGGCCTCGAATATAGGGTAAAACCACAGGCCGTAACACCTCAAAAATATAATGTTTGCTGTTCACATTGCCGGCAATGCGAACAAGAGGTGATCGAGACGTGTACTCAGTGGAAGCCATCACTCCAGGTGATGAACCAGTATGTCGATGTCAAATGCAAGCTGCAATGTACGTTCTCCAGGATGCTGCCAAACACAGATGCTGCCGTCATGATGCTGTATATGATGAAGGAATGGCGTCACATCGTCTTTTCAGACTGCTTGGCGACCTGCAGGCCTTTATGTTTGTGTTTCCTACACTTACATATGACTACATATTTAACAATTTTCTTCTTGTATTACTGCTTCGGTGAAACTGTAAAAAGTCGAAGCATCTGTGTTTGCATGACCATTCTTATTTATTGTCATGTAGGATCAATTTGTTGTTTTTATTTACTATTATATAAACGAAAATCACTTTTACGAGGAAGATTTTCTAAATAAACATGCAAATATCTTGAGTTTGTAAGATAATTTTTAAAAAAAATAACGATCATATGTATATTAATAACAATGCACCTAATAATAGACGTTAACTTAACTTATTGCAGTAAAACCTGCGTAAACGGAGTTGCAGATGACTGAGGAAAAATCTGTTCTAGTTAGGCTTCTACTTTAACAGCTTTATATATTATTCCTTATGTTGGAAGCGTGACGTTTTTGGTTTAAGAAATAACGTCATAAACAAGATCCGTTTTACCAGTTTTACCTTTAATTTTGAAATAGTGTATTAAACGTATTTATGTAATTACAGATTATGTTATTATAAAATTAAAAATATTGAAAAGTATAATTGTAAGAATAGTAGATGACAACCACACTCACATACCATTACCTGCTTGTTTTACAACTCTGTCTCGTTTATTAACAGATCTTTCTCTTATAAATATTTATGAAAGTAATATAACGAGAATTTAAAATTAACTTTTTTGACTTTTACAAATTTTCAAAATTGATTACAGCATATATGTTATATATGCCTGCAGATCACCAAGCAGTTTTCATAATTTATATTAATTTATACTATGTAATACTATGTACTATATACTATGTATTTATAATATGTAAAACATGCAGATTTAAAAACCGACTGAATAATGATCATTTGTTTCATTAGCGGGCGTGTTTGCAGTATTTTTTAAATAAAATTTGTTTTTTATTTTCAGGAAATTCAACGTCTCTTCAATAAGTGCGGCAGAAATGATGATTTATCTGATTAAGCTTCTTTTTTGTCCTTTTTAAATGTTTTCATAAGCACTAACACTTATTAGATTTTCTGCATTTTCAATACATGTGCTTTCTAAATTCCTAATTGTTTTTAAATTTGGGTGACAGGGCATTACGAGTCGTATGCCTTCCAAATATTTTCTCACAGGGCCGAAACTAAGGGGGGGGGATGGGGCATGTGCCCCGGGCGCCAGAACGAAGGGGCGCCAAATGCAGGATTATACCTTTGGAAAGGATAATTTTCTTCGGATGGACTGATGGCTTCCGTTATTATGAAACAGCCATTATAAATGAAGTGTTAGGTGAAGATGAAAGAGCAGCCGTAAAA
Organism: Maratus speciosus; assembly: GCA_963932465.1. NCBI lineage: Eukaryota > Metazoa > Arthropoda > Arachnida > Araneae > Salticidae > Maratus > Maratus speciosus. The sequence goes on along the minus strand of OZ010794.1, from coordinate 282,745,811 downwards.
AGTTAGAACTCTGATTTTCTGGTCCGAACGGGAAAAAAAATGGCCATAATTTTTTTTGCAAAAAAAAAAAAAAAAAAAAAAAAAAAAATTATGGTCATTTTATTTTTCTCCATTCGGACCAGAAAATCAGAGTTCTAACTTTTTACGACTGCTCTTTCATCATCACCTAACACTTCATTTATAATGGCTGTTTCATAATAATGGAAGCCATCAGTCCATCAGAAGAAAATAACTCGGTGAAAACGGAAACTCGGTTAGGCGGGACTCGGATAATTGGGACTCTACTGAATATGTCATTTTAAAAATTACCTTTAGAATATTTTTGTTGATGTTCAGAGTTGACCTCCCCCTTGGATCCGCCACTGTAGATTACGTAGTTCAGTATTACATATTTTAAATTTTAAAATAAGTCGTCTATTATAAAATGAATAAAATTCTCTTTGTAAATATACTTTGTGGAAGAGGGGGGGGGGGCGCCAAAATCCATGTTTGCCCCAGGTGCAAAAAAGGCTAGTTTCGGCCCTGTTTTTTCACATATTTAGGATAATCTATTAACTAAATTACAATTAATTTCAGTAAAGGTCCGGAATTCGATAGTTAATTGCTATGAAATAATATATCATATCTGATTTTTTTAAACTAGTACTACGAGTATAACCTAATTAAAAAGTAACTAAAAGCTATTTATCAGGCATATGGATAGCACTCTTTAATTGACAAGTCCAAAATACTGGAGTCAATTAGTTCGGTCGCAGACGATTAGCCGAAAACCAAATAGCCGACAAGACATTTAGCAGACAGCACTTAGACGACAGGATGTTTAGCCGACAAGTACATTTAGTCGACACGTATATTTAGCAGACAGGACATGTAGCCGACAAGTACATTTAGCCGACAGGACAAATAGCCGAAACGTACGTATAGCATACAGGACAATTAGCCGAAAAGGACATTTAGCAGACAGACAATTGGACGACAGGCAATTGGCCGAACGTGACAATTAGCCGACAGGTTATTTAGCAGACAGGACAATTAGCCGACAGGACAATAAGTCGACAAGACAATTAGCCGACAAGACAATTAGCCGACAGGACATTTAGCCGACAAGACAATTAGCCGACAGGACATTTAGCCGACAAGACATTTAGCCGACAGGACATTTAGCCGACAGGACGATTAGCCGACAGGACGATTAGCCGACAGGACGATTAGCCGACAAGAAAAATTAGACGACAGGATATTTAGTTGAGAGGACGATTAACCTAGTTAGGTTATGGTTAGGATACTTTTAGGTTACGGATAGATTATAATTAGTTTACGGTTACGTGAAACTTAGGTTACAGTTACGTTACGGTTGGGTTACAGTTAGATTACGGTTACGTCACAGTTATGTTAATTTTAGGTAACAATTAGGTTACGATTAAGTTACAGATAGGTTAAGGTTATGTTACGGATAGGTTACAGTTAGATTACGGTTAAGTTACGGATAGGTTACAGTTAGATTACGGTTAAGTTACGGAGAGGTTACAGTTACGTTACAGTTTGGTTACAAATAGGATTACGGATAGGTTACAGTTAGATTACGGTTAGGTTCCGGATAGGTTACAGTAGGTTACGGATAGATTACAATTAGGTTACGGTTAGGATACCGCCAGGCTACAGTTAGGTTGCGGTTAGGTTACAGTTAGGTTATAGTTACATCACAGTTAGGATACGGTTAGGTTATAATTAGGTTACGGTTAGCGTACCGTCATGTTACGTTTATTTTACAGATAGATTACTGTTAGGTTGCAGTTATTGTACAGTTAGGTTATGGTTAGGTTATAAGTAGGTTACGGTTACGTTACGGTTCGGTTACAGTTAGATTACGGTTAAGTTACGGATAGATTACAGTTAGATTACGTTTCTGCTACGATTAGGTTACGGATAGGATACAGTTACGTTACAGTTTGGTTACAAATAGGATTACGGATAGGTTACAGTTAGATTACGGTTAGGTTCCGGATAGGTTACAGTAGGTTACGGATAGATTACAATTAGATCACGGTTAGGTTACTGCCAGGCTACAGTTAGGTTACGGTTAGGTTACATTTAGGTTACAGTTAGGTTATAGTTACATCACAGTTAGGATACGGTTAGTTAATAATTAGGTTACGGTTAGCGTACCGTCATGTTACGTTTATTTTACAGATAGATTACTGTTAGGTTACAGTTATGTTACAGTTAGGTTATGATTAGGTTATAAGTAGGTTACGGTTACGTTACGGTTAGGTTACAATTAGGTTATGGTTAGATTACGGTTATGTTCTATTTCCGTTACAGATAGGTTACGGTTAGATTATGGATAAGTTACAGTTAGGTTACGGGGGATCTATGTCATTTAGCCGAAAACCAAATAGTCGACAAGACATTTAGCAGACACCAATTAGCCGACAGGGCGTTTAGCCGACAAGTACATTTAGCCGAAACGTACATTTACCCGACAGGACATTTAGCCGACAGGACGTTTAGCCGACAAGACATTTAGCCGACATGATATTTAGCCGACAAGACATTTAGTCGACATGACAATTAGCCGACAACTCAAATAGCCGACATGACAATTAGCCGACAGGACAATTAACCGACAGTTCAAATAGTCGACAAGTCAAATAACCGATAGGACATTTAGCCGACAGGTCAAATAGCCGACCTGACAATTAGCAGACGGGTCAAATAGCCGACAGGATAACTAGCAGACATGACAATTAGCCGACAGGACAACTAGCAGACAGGTGAAATAGCCGACATGATATTTATCAGAAACATACATTTTGCCGAAAGAATTTAGAAGACACATTGATATGGGTCGGTGATATACCAACAATGTCAACCTCAATAACTCGTCACCATCATAATTCAACTTTTTAGCTCAGAGGCTATCAAAGTCAGAGAGCTGATGTGCCCGCCGTTCTGTATGTATGTAAGTATGTACGTACGTATTCACGTAACGAGGTAACTCTTGATAGAAACATCCGATTTGCTTCAATTTTTTTTCTACGTTCATTCTTGAAAGGTGCTTCCCTGATTAGTTTTGGGGTTTCATTGGTTAAAGATAAAGAGGGAAAAGGGGGCTAGTCCCTCCCCTTAATTTAGATAAATGGGTTTTTCATGCAGAATTATTCGATTTGCTCTAAATCTGATATACCGGTTTATTATGTTAATGAGCTTCCCTGATTAGATTTGGAAGTTCATTAGTTAAGTATGAAGGGAAAGAGGGCTTCCCCCCCCCCTTAATTTAGATACATGTTTTTTTCATTCAAAATTATTTGATTTGCTCCAAATTCGGTATACGGGTTTATTATATTAAGGAGCTTCCCTGATTAGATTTGTAGGTTCATTACTTAAGAATAAAGGGGGGATAGGGGAGCTACACCCCCCCCCCCCTTAATTTAGATAAATGGGTTTTTCATGCAGACTTATTCGATTTGCTCCAAATTTGCTATACCGGTTTATCATGTTAAGGAGCTGCCTTGATTAGATTTGGAGGTTCATTAGTTAAGAATAAAGGGGGGAAAGGGGGCTACCCCTATTAATTTAGATAAATGGGTTTTTCATGCAGAATTATTCGATTTGCTCCAAATTTGATATACCGGTTTACTATGTTAAGGAGCTGCCTTGATTAGATTTGGAGGTTCATTAGTTAAGAATAAAGGAGGATAGGGGAGCTAGTCCCCCCACCCTTAATTTAGATAAATGAGTTTTTCATGTAGAATTATTCAATTTGCTCCAAATTTGGTATACCGGTTTACTATGTTAAGGAGCTGCCTTGACTAGATTTGGAGGTTCATTAGTTAAGAATAAAGGGGGATAGGGGAGCTAGCCCCCCACCCCCTTAATTCAGATAAATTGGTTTTTGATGCAGAGTTATTCGATTTGTTCCAAATTTGCTATATCAGTTTATCATGTTAAGGAGCTGCATTGATTAGATTTGGTGGTTCATTAGTTAAGAATAAAGGGGGGAAAGAGGGCTATCCCCCTTAATTTAGATAAATGGGTTTTTCATGCAGAATTATTCGATTTGCTCCAAATTTGGTATACCGGTTTAATATGTTAAGGAGCTGCCTTGATTAGATTTGGAGGCTTATTGGTTAAGCATGAAGGGGGGGACGGAGGTCAGTCTCCCCCATTAATTTAGATAAATGGGTTTTTCATGCAGAATTATTCGATTTGCTTCAAATTTGATATACCGGCTTATTCGGGTCTATGTCATTTAGCAGACAACCAAATAGCCGACAAGACACTTCGCAGACAGCAATTAGCCGACAGGACGTTTAGCCGACAAGATAATTTAGCTGACACGTACATTTAGTTGACACGACAATTAGCCGACAGGACAATTAACCGACAGTACGTTTAGCCGATAGGACATTTAGCCGACACTTGGGATAAGTTAGGTCACAGATTACGTTTAGGTAACAATTAGGTTACTTTTAGGTTACAATTACGTTACAATTAAGTTATGGTTATGTTACGGTTACATTACGGATAGGTTACAGTTATGTTATAGTTAGGTTAGGGTAATTTATAATTAGGTTACTATTACGGTTAGGCTATAATTAGTTATAACAAACAAATTTTTAAAAAAGTAACATTTTCTACAATAAATATTGTTTGAAATGGGGTTTTTTGACGGATAACTCCGGAAAATATTATTTTTTAAATATAAGAATTTAAAAGAGGGGATGCATGAATTAAGAGTCTATTCAGGTGGCGAAAGAGTGGACCCACAGGGGGCAATTTTCAAACTTTTTTCGGACCAGTTATGTGATATATCACCGGAAAGACCACTTTTTCATGTTATAATTATTTCTTCTCCCCTCCCCTCAATTTAGCTCCCAGGGGGGCACTTTTCGAACTTTTTGAAATCGTAGCGTTTTCATCATTTTAGATTAGATTTTTTTTACGGAGCCCTCCTATAAATATTATTTATAATATATAAAATTCCAAAGAGTGGGGGGTTATTGCAGAGGGGCGTGAGAGTTGGTGCACCGGTGGCGCTTTTCCAACATTTGCAGACACCCCTCATGTGATATATCATTGAAAAACACTAGAGGCACTATTTCATATTATACACTTCCCAAGTTCCACACACACACTGCTTTGCCACCCCAAGGGGGAGGGATTTTTGAAATTTTTTGAAATCGTAGCGTTTTCATCATTTTAGATCGGAATTTTTTTACGTAACCCTCTGATAGATAATGTTTATAATATATAAAAAATTCAAAGAAAGGGAGGGTCTATTCTGAGGGGCGCGACTCCCTGGAGGGGCGCTTTTCTAACTTTTGCCGACACCCCACATGTGATATATCAATGTGATAAAGCACTGTGGTCACTTTTTCATATTATACACTTCCCATGTCCTTTAACCATCCATAAACTTTATTGATAATAAATATTAAGAAGTTCTTTAAAAAAAAAAAACGCTCAACTTTCCAAAACTGTCTAAAATATTCATGGAGACATTTTTATGCATAAAAACATCAAAATAAAATCCTTTATATCTAACTTCCTTTTATCAGTAATTTATTTATTTTGTTATTTATTTTTGACTAGATAATCATGAATTTAAGAGCTGTTTATTTTTATTCCACCCTAACATTATTTATTCCAGACAGTGTTGCGCCAACATATGCGTATTTGGCGGAAGCATGATGCAACAGTTGAAAGGAGAAATCAATCATCATGTTTGGTCATTTCTTTATTCATTTCATTTTCTTCGGTTACTAACGAAAAACAGCTATTATTTGATACCAATTTAGACGTGCTAATAAGTCTATTTTATACAAATAAAGCATATTATGGCATTAAACTGGATTATTCCTAATTTTCTCTTATTGATCAAGTTGAATTTAGACACTTTACTCCGTGAAGGATTGGATTTCTGTAGCTCCGGGGTGGGGGTGGGTGTGGAATTTGCACTTTTTGACCATTGAAAACACAAAATCTCAAATCATCCATGAGGACATTTATTCTCTGGGGAGAATGTCTCCCCCGGGTCACTCCATGAATTCAACACTGTTAATGATTTTTAAAAAAATTAGGACTCTTTCTCTTTCTGATTTAATTAAGAAATTTAAACATTTAAACACGGAATGTAAAAAATTATTTTGGAGAAACTATTATTTGTATAATGAATGCCATTGCTGGATCATATACACCTACGTTTACAAATGAGCTGAAAATTTAATAGAATAATATTAAACTAGAGAACAGGAAAACTGCTTTTTGAGAATTTAGTGTCGCCCCCGGCATTTCCATTACTTCATTTTCTTCTGATGGACTGATGGCTTCTATTATTATGAAACAGCCATTATAAATGAAGTGTTAGGTGACGATGAAAGAGCAGCCGTAAAAAGTTTGAGCTCTGATTTTCTGTCGGAATGGGGGAAAAAATGGCTATAATTTTTTTTTGAGGACTGCTTTTTCATCTTCCCCTAACACCTCATTTATAATGGCTGTTTCATAATAATAGAAGCCACCAATTCATCAGAAGAAAATAACTCGGTTAAGCGGGACTCTACTGCAGTACAAAACATATTTCAATTTTAAGACTTAAAGCACACGTTTTATTTTATGTAAAATGACGTCATTCGCATCCGCTTAAGAATTCCACATTTACGATCTACTCTTAAACATCTACAGTAAAGCATGCATAGCACATCACTATCGCGAAATAATGCACAAATGCAAAAAAATATTCCGTCATTCAAGAAAAAAAAATGGCGATCTAATGATTCATAGATACTTACAATTAAATATAGTATATAATAGCTCCATTGTTTTAACAAAAATCATTCGTTTATATTTTTTTTTTCAAAATAGCACGTATTTTAATTACATTTTCTTTCGGTTGTTACGAAAAAATGGCAACAAAAATATATAATTGCTATTTTAAAACTATTCTTCCTTTACTTTCTACAGAAATCGAGTTCTTCCGTTGCCAATATTAAAGCAAATGGTGAATTAAAAACTACAAAAAAATTAATATTTCAAAAATAAATGGAGATACAGTTTTCAAACAAAACGTATTTAAACGAACTTTTTTCCTCCAATACGACGGTATAAAAATTGAAAATGTGCGATGCTTAGAAGTTTAAAAAATTGCTAAACAGTATTTAATCGTAATGCTTTCTTTTACGGCTAGCCTCTGTAAGGTAACGTTATTTTTTGGACACAAAATAAGCTGGGAGAAAGAAATAGCATACCGTACCGCAGGCTAATAACATTTTGTTTTAAACGTGATATATAATTTTAATTGTTTCACCAATTTTCAAGTTTATTGAGAACTTTTTACGTTTCATCCTTATTCCTCTATTTGTATTAACTTAATTTTTCAATAACGGTTTCTTTGTAATCAATAATACTCTAAATTAAAAAATATATGTTGAGAAAATTAAAAATATTTTTTTCAAATAATTCTAATTTAATTTGATATTCAAAATTTAAGAAAAGCATTTATCGAATTAGATATATATGGTAAGCATATAGAATTTTTCTTTAAATTTGAAGCTAGGTTCTCCTTTATATTAATAAAATTGGTTCTTATTTAATATTATTTTTTTCATTCTTGTTAAGAAAGTTTGCATTTTTAGTCGTAGAATGTATCCAGCCTCAGCTAGGGATCTAACGAATTTCGTAAAGTATTAAGCAGAATATTGTAGATATTTAGAGGAATAAAATCAGGGTAATACATTTTAGGTAGATTTCGTAATAAGAAATACTACATATTACATTTTACCAACATTTTTGCAGATCTACGCCGATCATGAAACCATAGAACACCAAACCACCCCCAGTTCAAAACTTTATCTAACTATCTATCCATATATATCACTTTTTTATGGACACGATAACTTCCATAACTCAGCACAAACCTCTTCCAAACTGATCAAGGCCATACCATACAATCAAGGGCAGAAAATCTCGATAAAGTTCGTTAATGGGCAAAATCGACCCAAGGGTATGGAAATAGGGAAGGATTTTGTGAAAACAGAAAAAAACAATAACTTCTTAATTATAATGCATATCAAATCAGTTTAAAGTTATTATTACTTCTAGGAAAAGGTCCAAAAAATTATGCATAACAGATTTTTGATATCATTAAAAATGGGCTCAAGGAGCAATGAAAATAGAGTTTTAAGAAGAAAAAAAATTCATAACTTCGTCAATTCACAAGATATAAAATCCACTTAAATTTATTATAAATCTTCTTAATCTGACCTACAACTTTTATATTGACAAGTTTTTGATAGTACCAACTCTTACAGAGAAAAGGGAGAGGCTTAAAAAGAAAAAAAATCATAACTTCGTCATTTCACAAGACATCAAATCCGCTTAAATTTATTATAAATCTTCTTAATATTATCTACAACTTTTATATTGGCAAGATTTTGATAAAACCAACTCTTACACAAAAAAAGGAGGTTCAAGAAAAAAATATCGTATTAAGGCTGTTCTCAAATCCATAGGGGCAACTTTATGACATAAGTTTTAATTCCCTTTTCTTCGGAAACGCATGAAATTGGAAGGTGTTGTTATATGGAAACTATGTAATTGAAAGACATTTTCAGTTTTTTTTTGTAAACACAATAGATGTTTCAGAAAATACTGTCACAGTTTGAACCAAATTTCCCAACAAAAGGAAAAAAAAAAAAACACTGAACGAAGGGCGAAAAATCCCTTGTAGTAGGTCTGCCAATTTTATACAATTACGTTAAAAAATCTGTACGTCATTGTGTCAGAAAATATCAACCTTGTTGAGCAGTGTAGTTGAGAACACAGCCTTAACATGATTCTGATAAAACCAGTTTAGAAAAATGAAATTAAAAGCTCGTCAAAAGCGACCAGAAAAAATTGTCAAACTGTGTTTATCTCTATTCTTGATTTAGCCTTTTTGGTGAAATTAGTACTTAACTTCGAAATCTACCTGTGCCTGCAGGCCGAGCCGGGAGTGATTTTTTCCTCTTTCTTTTCTTTCTTTTTATTTTAATGATTTTCTCAAATCCAAATTGGCTATTTTCTAACGCATTCATATAAAACCATTTTTATTTCTTACAAGCACAAAATGTACAGCTATTTTCATTCAGATACTAAACAATCAAATTTAATTTTTTAGTGTGAGACTATTTTAAGAATCCATAATCTGCTTATTTGTCATACATTTTTATAATGAGGCTCCTAAAACTTCGCTTATCGGTGAGAATTTTAACTATGTTTTTTTTTTCATTTTGCACAAAAATATCATTATTTGATAAATTTTATAGCACAAATAATGTTCCGATACAACAGTTTGTTGAATTTTCATGATTTGTTTTGAAAAATAAACGGATATTTGCAATTGGCATTTAAAAAAAAAAAAAACTTTATGAACTGAGATAAGGATTACTACTGCAATTTGTTTATGTAGAAAAAGGTAAGTCATATAAACAAGGTTTTTTTAACAAATAACAATCTCTTTGTGATGTTTCAACATATTATATTAAACGGATAAAACAGTTAGACATATGAATAACGAAATCTATATCGAATTAAAAATAAAAAACAAACTGTGCGGTATGAATTTTTTGCTTGCTTTTTTTTAGTTCCCTACGTTACAACCAAATTTTATACAATGCAATTTTATATCACACTAGCTGACCCACCCGGCGTTTGCCTGGCCCATCATAATAACCTTAAATAAAACTCAAGTTTGTATGATTTTATATCCTTTGAAAATCTTTTAAATGAACCTAGTTTCGGTTGTTCCATTGCATTCCACAGCGTCTCGTATGTTTCCAACAAACGTCTTTCCGAACGAATCTGTAATCTGGGTCCTCGCTACCTAACACAGCATGTGCCGGAAGTGCTCCGCACGTATCGTAGACAATTGAAAAAAAAGTCTAATAGTGAGCCAAACTTCGTAGTAATCAAGCCCATAGAACCGGAAAAACGAATGCATCATTAATGTTCGAAAATGTCGTTAACTGAAGTCTAAGATAAACTTTCATAATCACAGAAAGTAGTATTTTCACAGAAAGTAGCTGAAATGTAATCTAAGTTAAATAAACCAATTCCCGTTGAAATTGGGCCCTTATAACCCGAGGAAACAATTTATCCTTACGCGGTGGAAAGTTGCCTCCCTCCTCCTCTGTAAATTTCACGGTCTACTTTTAAAATTAACACGATATTATTTAATAAACGGATGAAATCCCTTTTCTAAAATTACCTTTAACCCTTTAGTGCGCAGGGACAAAGAACAGTTTTTTTATGCAAAGAACTGTTTTTTTTAAATTTAGTAGATTTTTTTTAATTCGTATATACCTAATTCACACCAGGAGATAAAAATAGCAATATTTGTTTTAATTAATAACAGACATTCCGTATTTAAAAAAAGCGAAATTAACCATTGAAACTTTCTTGTGTAAAGTCAGATTCTCTGGAGTACGTAATTTCTAGAACGCATTCTATCATGGGAATTAAAGGGTTAAAGGTTAAGTTTTATAAAATAAATAATTATATAAAATAAGGTATTTGGAGACATAGGTATTAAAATATTTACTGATTTGCAAAATTTTAGCGTAAAACAGCCACGCAACAGTAGTTATCTATATATATATTACGCTAACGTACGTGGCACAGAAATCGTGATTATTTGTTATTGTTTAATGGCAACGCCCGAGAAACGCATCTGATTGGTTATTGTGAAACAGTCCTTGGCAGGATTTAGGGCGATCGGGTTTGTTGTTTACGTTTTGCGTTTTCTGTGCAATATCTTTCGCTGCAATTATGTAGCTTCAAAATATCATTTGAAATGCCCGTAAAAAATCTCGGTGAATGCTTGAAAGTGAAGAAGAAGCCAAATTCGAGTCGAATCGAAATAGATTCGAAATCCAAATAGAATTGTCGAGAATGCCGTTAAGCGATCGGCAAAATAGGCTTAATAACTGTAGCATGCACGAGTTCCTACTGAATAAACGTTCCGGGGCATGCATAACTGTGGGTGAAACGTGCAATTTATGCAAAGCACTGTATTGGAAATGCGAATTAAACAGCAGCAAGAAGTTTACAAAATGTTGTCATGACGTAAAAGGTAATTTTGTACGGACCTGCGATACGAATTTCAGGTTCATTTAAGAATATTATTACGGGCTTCCCCAAAAGTAAGATACAATAAAACCTGCTTAGACGTAGACGAAAACGACCAGTGATAAATTCCGTTTTATGCAGGTTATTAAATTGAACAACGCATAATAGCATTTTTTTTTTTTGGGGGGGGGGGGAGAGCTGGAACTTTTTTTTTTTTTTCGTTTATTGCAGGATTCCGTTATAAACATGCTTTATTCTATTAGAAAATAAATTTGCTGGATGGTACTTTTCTTAAAAATCTATATAGTAATATTTGCTTATAATTTTTTTTTTTCAGCATTACACTTTATGCTGTATTTGTAATTGCTTTTTCATATAAAGATTTTAAATAAAAAATTAAACTTTTGAAAATATAATTACATTTTAATTAAATTCATCAGTTAATTTAGAATAAAAAAGTTTAAAGTATGAGACATATAAAAATTAAAAATCTTAACCTTTGACTTTACACAACTTTTGAACTGAACAAGAGTCGGGCCCTGGTAATTTGCACCGTCCCCTCTGTACGGATCTGCGATAACAAATTTCAGATTCATTTAAGAATATTATTATGGGCCGGGCGGGTCAGCTAGTTATTTGTATTGCAGATGCGCAACAGAAGAAAAGAGTTCTGTATTATATGAAAAATGTATCTCTGATTTTTTTTTCATTATTTTTCCTGAGTAATAAACCTTTCAGAGAATCTTATATAATTTTTTCGAAGCAAAATATAAAATCGCGCATTTAAGGGCTAACGTAACGCGATTTTTATTTTTAATTTACGGATGTAGTGAGTAAACGTAAGCTGTTGCCGAAAAAGGAGATTAATATTCGAAAAAGGTGGTAGCTTGGGTATAAAGAAGGACCCGGCCCAGGGGGCAGGATATTAACTGGAATGTAGTTGGGTAAAGGAAAAATTTTTAATAGTTTTTAAGTAGCTGTAGGACGCAAGAACTATGAAGTAGAAAATTGTAATAGAGTAAGATCGTTTTTAAAGAAGCTACAGCAAAAGCCCCAAGAAGGAGATTAATATTCAAAATTGGTGGTAGCTGAAGTGAGAAATTTTTTTGTCGTTCATGGAGTTGCTAGAAGACTTAAGAAGTTGTTAGAAAAAAAAGCTAATGAATCGGGTCATTTTTAAGGGAGCTACAATAAAGGGCCCAAAAGAGGCCAACTGATAGTTAAGAGCAGGGCCCTAACATGAAAATATGTTAAAAGGTCTTAGATCTTCAATTATTCAAAATTAGCCATAGAGTTATGAATTATTCCTTAGAATAATAATTTAAAGAAATGCGCCAAAAATTGGGTAAATGCTTAAATGATTGTCCTAGGGACCAAATAAAATATGAGAGTGTTGGTCCTGGGAGAAGTGTCCAATACTCAGTTTTAAAATTATGCACTGAGAAGGTGAGAAAATTAGAGGGTGAAAAATGCATGGCGCACAAAAAATTCGAGGGACCTACGGGACCCTAGGGGGGAGAATGGAGCAAGGGTCTTAACTAGGGTGTAGAAATGGGAGAATAACTAAATGAAAAAAGGATACCAAAAATGAAGATCGGATTAAAAGGAAGCAATTTATTAACAATTTAGGGCGCAAAAACTTTAAGGGGTGCTGTACCGGGTCCCAGGCTGCCAGGGTCTTAACTGGAATGTAGAAATGAGGGAATAACTAAATAGGGAATTGGCCCCAAGAACGAAGAAGATCGGATATAAAGGGAGTAAGTTATTAACAATTTAGAGCATAAAAACTTAGAGGCACAGGGGCCCCGACCTTAAAAAAAAGAAAAATCTGATTGTCAGGTGCATCAGGACATGTCTTGGACTGTTCTCACCTAAATGTTCAGACTTCTACGTGCGGTAGATTTTGCTAGTCATCAAACGCAGACACACAGACACTCACATACTCACATACACACAGACAGAGCGAAACTTTCTTTTACTGGTATACGTTTTATTCAATTTTCCCCACTAAAAACTGGGTTGTCGTTAAATCCGATCTCGCTGAAAACTTAATAATATTAACTAAATAATGTTATATTAAATAAATAATATATAATATATAATAATATATAATAATAAATAATATTAACTAAATACACTTATTTATGAGGATGTCGAGTTATCGAGGCTTTAACATGTAAGCGTAATAATAATAACATTTTATTAAACTAGCTGGCTTCGCCCTCTAGCGAGCTCATAATTACATCGGGGCCTCTAATTTATGCTAACATCGAATAAAACGAATGTCGAATTCATATGAAAATTTTCGTTAGGTGCAGTAGCGTAGCTACATTGTTTGTCGCCCGGGATTTCATCCGTTTATTAAATAATATTGCGTTAATTTTAAAAGTAGTCCGTGAAATTTACAGAGGGGAGGGGGGGGGGTGTGCAACCTTCCACCGCTTAAGTGTGTATTCTTTCCTCGGGTTCTAGGCTCCCGATTTCAACGGGAATAGGTTCATTTAAGTTAGATTACAATTCAGCTACTTTCTGTATTATGAAAGTTTATCTTAGACTTCAGTTACCAACATTTTCGAACATTAATGATGCATTCATTTTTCGGGTTCTATGGGCTTGATTACAACGAAGTTTGGCTCACTCGACTTGGTTTTCGATTATCTGCGGTACGTGTGGAGCACTTCCGGTACATACCGCTTTAGGTAGCGGAGACCCAGATCACAGGTTCGTTCGGAAAGAGATATGTTGGGAACACACGAGAGGCTGTGGAAGGTAATGGGACTTCCGAAACTAGGTCCATTTAAAAGATTTTCAAAGGATATAAAATCATACAAACTTGAGTTTTATTTAAGGTTATTATGATGGGCCTGGACAACGCCGGGTGGGTCAGCTAGTGTGATATAAAATTACACTGTATAAAATTCGGTTGTAACCAGGGCTTAATTTGCGAAGGAGCCCACCAGAGCCCGGCTCCGGTACTTCTCTGTTTCTAGTAAATATTTAAATATTGTTCGGAATTCACCGGAGCTCATAAATACAGGGCTCCGGAGCCCAGTGCAATAGCGCTTCCGAAAAACCGAAGCTTAAATTACCTTTTCCTTTCTTTCCCATCTCCAAGCTTTTGCATTCTTTTTACCAAAACACTTACATGTGACCTAATGTGTCACACACGTAGGGGATGGAGATGAAACGTACTCAATTTTTATATCAATTTTTAGGCTTAGACTGACTCGAGCTCAATCTGTATTACATTTAAAATTTTATTTATTCATGTATTGAAAAAAAATCTTCTTTTAAAATTACGTTTTATATTCCACTTCAAATCATTTTAATGCTATTTTGATCAGAATGAAGGGGAAACAGAAATCGTGTTTTTCTATTTCAAATTTATATCGGCGACGTGCTGATACGGCGCCACTCAAGAGAGTGAACAATAAATTTGCTTTCAGTTCGATTTTCTTTTGTGACAGTAGGATAATTTTTTATTGGCTGGGTTTTCTTTTTTTATTTCGATATCTAACCTGAAAAGAATATTTTCTGTTTTATCCAACAAGCATCAGCTTGACGTTTTGTCTGTTCGAGGTTTTTTGTCTTCTATTGCGTACGAGTATAAAATTCACGTTAGTGATTTTTCTATTTATTTTGTATCATGAACGGTACCCGCGCTAAGGCTCTGTGCACCTATACGAAGTCACTTTCCTTTGTAAGTAGAATAATTACCATGTATTGTTATTCTGATAGAAGGTAATCGAACAGTGTTTCCCCTTTTTCTATAAAAGCATAGATTCTTTCCGATAACGTTGTCAAATTTTTAATTTTATCTGATTTTCAGGGACTCACCGCAAAAGATTGTTATGCAGAAGGAAATGATTATAGCTTAAGATATGCACCTTTTACAGGAAATTGTAAAACATTGTTCCGTTCTTCAGCATATAAATATTGATTTCTGTAAATTTCATTCATTTTTTCTTAAAAATGCATAGCTGCGAACTATCTCTTTTTTGTGTTAACACCATTTTCTAATCATAATCGTTACCCTATTTAATCGCAGAATTCTGCAATTAATTAACATAAAAAATAGGCACTGATTTTTACTATTCAGAAGAAGTGATAACTAAAAAGTAGAATAGTTGACAGCTAAGTATATGCTGATAGATATATTTAATTTTTTTATTTTGCTAAAGAAAAAGAATGTTTTAAATTTTGCAATTAATGTACGAAATATAAATATGCAGATTACAGGGGCAGGGGGGAGGGGGGTAGAACGGTACAGTTGTTGTACCGGTAGCGCAGAATATTAGGGCTCCGGAACTTTTTTTTTTAGAATTTAAGCCCTGGGCGCAGTAATCTAATTGTAACGTAACCTTAATCTAACTCTACCATAAACATTACCTAACTGTACCCTAGCTGTAATATGTTACATAACCGTAACCTAACGGTAACCTAACAGTAACATACCTTCAACCTAACTATAAACAAATTATCACCTAACCGTAACCCAACTGTAACCTAATTGCAACCTAACCTTAATCTAATTATAACATAACCGTAACCTAACTGTAACGTAGCTATAAACTATCGGTAACTTAACCGTAACGTAAACTAATTTTAAGCTAAATGTAACGTGACTGTAACCTACCTGTAACCTATCCATAATCCAACCGTAAACTATCTGTAACGGAAATGGAACATAACCGTAACCTAACCGTAACATATCTGTAACGGAAATGGAGCCTAACCGTAACCTGATTATAACCTAACCGTAACGTAACCGTAACCTACTTATAACCTAACCCTAACCTAACTGTAACATAACTGTAACCTAACCGTAATCTATCTGTAAAATAAACGTATCATGACGGTACGCTAACCGTAAACTAATTATAACCTAACCGTATCCTAATTGTGATGTAACTATAACCTAACTGTAACCTAAACGTAACCTAACTGTAGCCTGGCGGTAACCTAACCGTAATCTATATGTAATCTATCCGTAACCTACTGCAACCTATCCGGAACTTAACCATAATCTAACTGTAACCTATCCGTAATCCTATTTGTAACCAAACTGTAACGTAACTGTAACCTATCCGTAACCTAACCGTAATCTAACTGTAACCTATCCGTAATCTTAATTGTAACCAAACTGTAACGTAACTGTATCCTATCTGTAACCTAATCGTAGCATAAATGTATTCTAACTGTAACCTATCCTTAACCTAACTGTAACCTATCCGTAACTTAACCCTAATCTAACTGTAACCTATCCGTAACCTAACCTTAACCTATTTGTAACTTAAACGTTACCTAATTGTTACCTAAATTTAATCTAACTGTGACGTAAACGTAATCTAACTGTAACCTAACCGTAACCTAACTGTAGCCTGGCGGTAACCTAACCGTAACCATATTGGAACCTATCCGTAACGTACTGTAACCTATCCGTAACCTAACGGGCCCCACCAGTGGCTGAGAGGTTCTGCTCTCGAAGCTGGTAGACGGGAGGTGCTGGGTTCGATCCCAATCGCGCCCGTCGGCCTAATCGTTCGGAGTTTTCGTGGTTTTCTTCGAACCTTGGATTTCCAAGCGTTAATACGGGTTAGGTTCCCTTAGAAAGACCCCCACGAAGGGCACTCCCCCCCCCTGGGCCTATATCCCTCTTGCAGATAATTGGCCGTCAAAATACAACCAAGCAACCAACCGTAACCTAACCGTAATCTAACCGTAACCTATCCGTAATCTTAATTGTAACCAAACTGTAACGTAACTGTATCCTATCTGTAACCTAATCGTAGCATAAACGTAATCTAACGTAACCTATCCGTAACCTAACTGTAACCTATCCGTAACTTAACCCTAATCTAATTGTAACCTATCCGTAACCTAACCTTAACCTTTTGTAACTTAAACCTAACCTAATTGTTACCTAAATTTAATCTAATTGTGACGTAACCGTAATCTAACTGTAACCTAACCGTAACCTAACTGTAGCCTGGCGGTAACCTAACCCTAACCTAATTGGAACCTATCCGTAACCTAACCGTAATCTTAATTGTAACCAAACTGTAACGTAACTGTATACTATCTGTGACCTAATCGTAGCATAAACGTAATCTAACGTAACCCATCCGTAACTTAACTGTAACCTATCCGTAACTTAACCCTAATCTAACTGTAACCTATCCGTAACTAACCTTAACCTATTTGTAACTTAAATGTAACCTAATTGTTACCTAAATTTAATCTAACTGTGACGTAACCGTAATCTAACTGTAACCTAACCGTAACCTAACTGTAGCCTGGCGGTAACCTAACCGTAACCTAATTGGAACCTATCCGTAACGTACTGTAACCTATCCGTAATCTAACTGTAACCTATCCGTAATCTTAATTGTAACCAAACTGTAACGTAACTGTATCCTATCTGTGACCTAATCGTAACATAAACGTAACCTAACGTAACCCATCCGTAACCTAACTGTAACCTATCCGTAACATAACCCTAATCTAACTGTAACCTATCCGTAACTAACCTTAACCTATTTGTAACTTAAATGTAACCTAATTGTTACCTAAATTTAATCTAACTGTGACGTAACCGTAATCTAACTGTAACCTAACCGTAACCTAACTGTAACCTAAGTTTAACGTAACCGTAAACTAATTATAACCCAACTGTATTCTAACTGTAACCTATCCGAAACCTAACAGTATCCAAACCAAACCCTAACTGGGCTAATCGCCCTGTCGGCTAATTGTCCTGTCGGCTAATTGTCCTGTCGACTAAATGTCCTGTGGGTTAAATGTCCTGTCGGCTAATTGTCTTGTCGGCTAATTGTCTTGTCGGCTAATTGTCTTGTCGGCTAAATGTCCTGTCGGCTAATTGTCTTGTCGGCTAATCATCCTGTCTGCTAAACGTCTTGTCGGCTAATTGTCCATGTCGACTAACTGTCCTATCGGCTAATTGTCCTGTCGGCTAATTGTCTCTGTCGGCTATCTGTCTTGTCGGCTAACTGTCGCTGTCGGCTAATTGTCCTGTCGACTAAATGTACTTGTCGACTAAATGTACTTGTCGGCTAAACGTCCTGTCGTCTAATTGCTGTCTGCTAAATGTCTTGTCGGCTATTTGGTTGTCTGCTAAATGACATAGACCCCAATTAGTTTTCTAATTCTCCTTACTAGTTTTTTAAATGAAAACTTAACATTAAATTTCGGTAAAACTGCAAAAAAAATTTTTTTTATATAAAAGGTTTGTAAATTTTGAATCAAAAGTTATTTAATAAAAATCATGATTACTATATTACCTTTGCAAAATGACTTAAATAGAATAAATTGTAAAGTTTGGGCTGTTGAAATTTTTTTGAGTATGTGTGCAGTACAAATATAGAAAGACAGCAAGAAAACAAAACAGATGGAAAGCCGGTACGAAAGTATAAAAATTTAATCATTTTAAAGTAAAAGAAATACATAAATTATAATTTATCCAACAATGGAGGATATTCCATCTCCGTTTTGATCACGTGGTCAAGGTAAAAACTTCTAGCGTAAAGAAGGGAAGGCTCCGTAGACGTGTAATGTAAATCTCTGCTAGCCAATGAAACAGTTTATGAGGCAAAGCAGTAGTATCTTCCCTTCTTATCAGTTAGAAGTTCCTTGGGTAAATTACCGGTATCACGTGACTTTTTTCAGCCTCGAACCCATATTTGGAATATCCTCCATTCAAAATAAAATGGAAGAAATAAAGTATATACATTTGTTTATACGTTTTCTTTAACACCAAAAAAGTTTATAATAAATAGAATGCCGAATTTTTACTTTAATTTTCAAGCATTTTAGTATAAAATCAATATGGAAGAGAACAATGTTTCTCTTATTTTAGTATGATAAACAGTTTTTCTTAAGTTCTGTCGAATTATTTTCCTGACTGTAAATACTATTTGATCTATTAAAGTACTTTCATTATCTTTCTGGGCACGTTCTATGGTTTTTCTGTAGTCGGTGTTTACCAAGAAACTTTCCATTATCGTGGTCCATTGGCACGTTTCTATAAGCTAGTTGCTCCTCGAATATCAGCAGGACATTCCGCGATGATTAATGCCCGCAGTACCTCCGTCAAAAATCATTGTGATTTCATGCAAAATAAAATTACATTTAATTGTCATCTAAATTTTGTATCCAAAAACCCCTACAGTATTCGATTTTTAAAATGATGCGTGCCGAAATATAGAAGTATCTTTAAAAAAGTGGATAATAGATATATTTTTCATACAGTGGAAACCTGGATCGACAGATGAACAAACTGAATTCATTTTTCAAGTAACATAATAAGACTTATACAAATTGAAATAGTATAAAGTCATGAAAATACATGTCACCCAGTAAATATCCATCGGTTGCAATGCAATCATGATCTTTTAAGTTACCCTGTAAAGTGTAAATGAACCGTAAATATTTCAATGGCGCCTTACAACAGAGAGCTGAAATGAGTCGAATTCAGTAACATAGCTGAATATTGTGAGTATATAAACACTTTGACAAAAGATAGGCTATTTAATTTTATTTTTCTTCTAAGTATAGGAATTCAGAACTTTAAAATGTTGAGAATAAAAAACTAATCGATATTTTTACATGAAAATTTAAAGATTTGAACGGCGTATAAAAACAAATAAATTATACCAAACCACGTAAAATACAATAATTACACAATTGTTTAGTCCTATCAAAAGATCTTTTTACTTATCCTGTAAACGAACAGTAAATGCTGCAATTCTGTTTTACAATATGAAGCTTACTTAGGTCGGCCGTAGGAACACATCTTAATATCATATTTATACGACCATTTTGACAAGAGTTAGACCGTTTAATATTTCTTTGCTTTATGTTATGTATAGGGATCAATTACTGTAAACTGGTATAAACCAAAAACAAATGTATATTTTTATACGAAACTTTAAAGATCTGAACTACTCATAAAAATTTTAAATGCAGCAAACCACGTAAAAATTGGATAATTACACAACTTTTAGCCCTACCAAAAGATCTTTTGAGCGACCCTGTAAACAAACCGTAAATGCTATAATTCTCTTTTATAAAAGGAAGCTTACTTGGGTTAACTGTAGTAACATATCTTAATATCATGTGTGTACGACCATTTAAACAAGAATTACATCGTTTAATTTTTTTTTTTTTTTTTTGTCCTATGTTAAATATAGGAATCAAAACTGTTATAATTCAAAAAGTAATTAATATTTTTACATGAAACTTCCAAAGGTTTGAATTACTCACAAAAGCAATTCAGCAAAAATTTAAAGTGTCACATTTACTGAAAACCTATTTTACACGTTTTAGTGGTCAGAGATCCCCAAAAAACATGTTTATAGAAAATGTCTGTCTGTCTGTGTGCCGCCATTGTACCATCAAAAAGTGTATGAAGTTATGTATAGAATTGAACAATTTTTTATGTGTTTTTGGCTATGGCAAGCAGGTCCTCCCTTAATTTGGAAAAATTCCGACTGAAGGGGGCACTGTAATAGCAATTTTTGTTCCATTTTCATTACTGTACCATCGAAAAGTATATGAAGTTATGCATAGAATTGAATCATATTTTTTCTGTATGTTTTGGCTATGCCAAGCAGGTCTTCCTTGAATTTGGAAATATTCTGCTGAAAAGGAGCACTATAATAGCAATTTTGTATAATTTTCGTAGTTCTATTGTACACCGGTGGCTCGTAATGGATGTTAGCTTCACATTATGATAAGCCGGCTATTCGCGAACAGTTTATGTACAACAGAATAACGGAAAACTATTGATTTTAATAAATATCATGATCGAGATTAACTGGATTTTTTACTCCTATTAATTGACTGAAACAGAAATTTAAGATGAAAGTCAAAGTTGATTTAGTATTGAACTAATAATATTAAAATGTTGACATTTGTAACTACATTTCGAAATATTAAGATGGATTAAATAGACTCTTTCAAATTTCTAATACATTTATTTTCTGTTAAAAAAAAAATAGAAAAAATCTTTTTTTTTTTTGGCAAATTTTCCACAAAATGCACATTATTTTTTGAGTGAAAACTCCTTTTGAGTGATTCATCCTTCCTTAGCCACAACATTTTTCAGTTTTGCAGAATATTATAAAGAAATGCATAGGATGATCGCAAACTCTCGAAAAAAAAGTGACGAGCATGAAGCAAGAAAACAATACATAACAAGGCAACAATATACAGAGTGTCCTATAAAGACCTCCCAAAATCTGCACTGACAGATTTCTTGGCTGGAGTACATAAAAATTGCCTAATGAACTATACCTCTACGATACATAATTTCCAAAATGCGAAACAAGTGTATGACGTGATATTCGGTGCAAGAAAAGGAAGCTTTATCGGAAAATTGAACATTGATATTTGCATATGTTTGAAAATGAAAATTCAGATGCTTGTATTTGTCTAAAGATGACTAACTATAAGCTAAACGGAATTGATGTCAGAAGTTCAACTTCAGTGGAGCCAATGATATCGAAGAGAAATTTAAAGTTTATTCACTTATGTTCCTATTAATAATAATAATAAATAATTAATAATTATAATAATTATAAAATAATTTTATTATTTAATATTTATATATATACATATATATTTATTTATTTATTATTTAATATTTATGTATTTATTTATTTATTATTTAATATTTTTTAATACATGTAATTATTTTCTCATTAAACTTTATCTTATTACTCACCAAAAACACTATTTTAAAATAAAAATACCATTGACCCCGCGAAGAAACGAGAACGCTAATGATAATCCTATGGCGGCGTTATTTTCAAATGTCTAGTTTGGATTTTAATATTTTTGAATGTTTTTTTTTTAATAGGATAACTGAAGAGAATCTACAATAGGGTTAGTTTTTACTTTTCCAATTTTGGTTCCAAATTCTTTTAATAACTTTCCCTTTCGGAACCGGTTGGAACTGGTTCTGAAATTGATACTATTGTAATATGAAACAAGTCGAAAATTGTACGTCAAACGTGGCAAGTGAAGTGGGTTCGTATACTACAACTAATTTTATAAATATTCCGACCTTGGTGTAATAGTTTTTGCTCTCTTATGCACAAACGCATGAATACAAAATTTATTACGATTCTGTATATTAAATTTAGTAATACGGAAATAATAGTAACTCCATCTTAAATAGGACGTCATCACCATGGTAACCCAGAATCATTAATCATCATGGGATATCACTAATTAATTACGTATAATAGGAAAGAAAACTTATGTTAATATCTTTTTACGTTTTGATTCGATTTAAAAAAAAATTAACACGACTCGAAAAAATTCTGCGACGATTATATATATTAAATTTCAAAGCATTCGGTTGGGTAGTTTTTGCTTTGCTATATGAGGACAGACAGACGGACAGAACAGACGACGACTATAGGTACTACGCATTTATATAATTACGAACGCACCTAAAAACTATAACTACAATAGAAAAAATAAAAACTAGCCGGTTAGAGGTAGACCTCAACTATCCTATGCAAAAAAAAAAAAAAAAAAAAAAAAGTGTAATTTAATAGATTACAACGACCATTTGGAATTTATTTCGTCCACCAAATTCCGTCGCATCCTCTTCAACAACAGATCGCAAGGATCAAACTTCAGACGGCCAAAACCTTCACCGATAAACTCTCCAAGTACCGTTTCGAGAAGAAAAACAGTTTACAAATCGAAAGCAGTTCCACCGAACCATCTACAGATTACGACAAATTACCTACGTTGAGCTCAATTTTCCCCGGTTAGACTCGACCGATTGTAAAACGCCGTGGCTAGTGGATTGGAGCCCCTCGAGACATAGCCTTTTACTATCAATCAATTAAACATTAGATTGTTTCCTTTTTTGCGTTCTTCTTTTATTCCGTAATCGATTTTCATGGGCTACATAATCAATTGAAGACCTCGATTTTCATGGGCTACATAATCAGTTGAAGACCTCGATTTTCATGGCCTACATAATGAGTTGAAGACCTCGATTTTTGCTTTGTAAGTATATTTTCCTTTCGGCGTCTTTCTTTGGCTTTGGATTTTTCCATATCTAATAATTTGTGCCTACCCATTTTGTAACTTTTTCAATTTTTAACGATTGTATGCCTTTCGATTACCTATTCAAACAATTTTTAACGGTTTTATGCCTTTCTATTATCTATTCAAATAAAAATTCTTCTAAAAGTAAAGAACATCGTTGAATTTCGTTAAAAAAAAATAAAATGCGAGCATCATTTGGCCCCATCCTCGACCGAAAACAACAAACATTTCCAAATGGTTAAAAAAAAAAAAAAAAAAAAATCATTTAAAAATATTAAAATGCAAGCGAGATATTTGAAAATAATGTTCCATAGACTCAGTGTTGCCAGATTGGGGACTTTTTTAATTCAGATTATTTGACCGTCACCACTTTTTAAAAATAGTATAATTCACTTATTTTTTAGAATTTTTAATCTATTTTTAAATAGGTCGAATATTTCTATTTCAAAAAAGCGGTGACACTCAACAATCTAGGGACAAAAAAAGTACCCAATCTGGCAGCACTGTATAGACTTAACATTTAGCGTTTTCGTTCATTCCCGTTCCTAGTGTGGTCTCTTAGTACACACATTTTGATTGATTCTGACCAGCAGCTAAAAAAAGTTAGCCGACCCCTGGTTTAGTGTAAGCTTGGCATACTGAAAAAATCACATACAAAATGACGTAACATTTATTAAATTGTTTTTTTTTAATTTCATACTACTTGACTACCACGTCGACCAATTGCGTCAAATTATGCAAATCGCCAAACTGTTCGCCAAATTATACAAATAGAAGAATGTTGCCATTCTAAAAATATTTTAAGATAGGAAAATTAATAAATTTAATTTAAAAAATCACTAAAGAATAGTGTTACTGTAATGATGACGTTCACTTATGGCGTAGCAACGTACCAAATGATATAATCTATAATAATAAAGAAAGAAGTTTGTGTGTGAGTGAGTGAGTGAGTGTGTCGACGGTGTTCTGAAGAGACCACTGCACGTAGAGCTACAAAATTTGGGGAAAAGGTACGTCTATATATGAAGTTTTGCACCTTGAAGCCCGGTTTTCGATTTTTTGATTAGATTTTTTTTATTTAATTTTTTATGCGATTTTTAGCGCTTTTTTTATGTTTCGAGGCGATTTTTCCATATAAGTGAGAAGAATATGGTTTCTTTATTTTAACCCAGTATAGTAAATTTTGTTCTCTTTTCAAAAAAGTTTATTCGGAATTCGTGCAGCGATATTTGAATTTTTACCGAATTTTTTATGCAATTATTGAACAGCATTTAATGCATTTCCATACCTATAAGGATGTTTACCTATAAGGATGTTGTCGTAGAGGGTCATAGTTCTGTCGCCAAATGCAGCCAAGTTTTTCGCCAACTTGGCGGTATATCAAATTTGGTGACCAAAATGAGTCGCCAAAAGTGACGCCAACTTGGCGATATCTCTAATATTTTGCCAAATTCCCATAGACTTCCACTGTAAACCAATATGGATTACTTTCTTACAGAAAATGAACAAACTGAGGTATTTTAATGCAACAAAAACTAATATTAACTTAAGGGATTATATTAATTCGATTTTTCCACATTAGGAAAAAGAATACAGATTCTTTCTTTTAGCACAATATAGTAAATTTTGTTCTCTTTTCAAAAAAGTTTATTCGGAATTCGTACAGTGATTTTTGAATTTTTAGCAAATTTTTTATGCCATTATTGAACAGCATGTAATGCATGTCCATACCTATAAGGGGGTTACCGTAGGGGGATCCACTTCTGTCGCCAAATAACGCTAAGTATGTCGCCAACTTCGCGATATATCGCCAAATTTGGAGACCAAAATAAGTCGCCAAAAGTGACGCCAACTTGGCGATATCTGTAATATTTCGCCAAATTTCCATAGACTTCCACTGTAAAACAATAGGGTTTACTTGCTTACAGAAAATCAACAAATTGAGATATTTTAATGCAACAAAAACTAATATTAACTTAAGGGATTATATTAATTATATTTAAGGGGGTCCAAGTAAATTAATTACGAATAAAAGTAACACTATCTAATGCTTAGCATGATTTCCAAAAGATAAATTTTAAGAGAGCCCACAGGTCAAAGGAATTAGATTTGAAACTTTTATCCAATTATAGTAAATTTTGACTTTCGTGATTTTTGAATTTTTTGTGATTTTTAATGCGCTTTTTACGTTTCTTCGCGATCTGCTACAATTTTTTTACATTCCATTTTTGACCATTTTTGACCATTCCATTTGAGTACATTCTGCCCTCATTTCAATAAAGTTTATTCGGATTTCGTATAGCAATTTTCGAATTTTTCGGGAATTTTGCATGTGATTTTTAGTGTATTTTAGCGATTTGCTACTATTTTTCCACATTAGTGAAAGGAATCAACTTGCAATCTTCGAACATAATATATATATATATATTTTCTTTTTTCAGAATTTGAGAAGCGATTTAAAAAATTTTCGCGATATCTTATTGTGATTTTCAGAGCTTTTTCGTAATTCCTGCTGTTTTTTGACATACCCGGGCAAGTTCGCTAGTATATAATAATATAATATATAATAAGCCGAATATAAAATTTGATTTATTTAAATGATTTCGGACAAAAGAAATCCAATAGTTTACGTATGAAAATGCAGAATTATTAAATTAAACCATAAACAAACGGATATTTTAAAGATATTATATTTGTAAATAAAATATATAAGTATTTTAAATGTAATAGTCAAATTTATTAAGGTACACAATAAATATCAATAACAATGGAAATTTGTATGGAACCTAATGCTCTTTATTTATTCAAGATACGTAGCAGTGGCGCACCCAGGGAGGGGGCCAAGGGGCCCTGGGCCCCTCCAACAGAAAAGGGAGAAAACACTAGAAAAATATCTAAAATATTTACGAGACCAAAGTTCGTTTTTGTGTGCGTTTGTGTAAAAAGTTAATCGGCGCCCTATAAATGAGCGGGTATCCCCAGCCAATTTCAAAGGTGCCCAACCAGAGAAACGCGTTTGCTTGAGACCAAATTTCTATATATCGTTGGTGACTCGCATAACACGGATGGCTACTCTTATACGTATTGTGAAAAAATTGCAATGTTAGCATGCGGTTAAAAAAAAAAAAAAGACTTCAACAATTTTTTTCCCCATTATTACATGCAGTTTTAGAAAACTTTTTTTTTTTTTTTTTATTCGAGATGAAAACAGAAAGTTACCAAGAAAACGATCACCGGCAAAAAATGACATCCTTTTGGTGATTAAAACTGAATCATGTCTGTTTCAAGTTTCTACCGGTCGAACAATTGAGACCCAGCGTCTCGATTCAGGATGGTCCAGATGCAATGTAGTGAACTTCGGTTTGGATCATTACAGTGCAAAACCCTCACTTGGTTCGGTTGCATCCTTACCTATTCCTTTTCTTTTTGCTTGGACTTGGAATACAAAAAGAGTTATATGCGAGTACACAATAATTTATTTTGTATTTTACATGGCTATTTTGCAGTGACTTTATTGACAATCGTATATTAATCTTCAAATTAGTTTTTCAGCTGTTATAAGTAATCTGTATGGAAACTCCTCAGCGACATTTGCAAATTGTAAATTTTTTTTTAATTTTCTTTAGATTTTTTTCTTCAAAACATAACTGAAAAACGTAAACAAAGCACTTTATTGAAATTGGTTTATTTCAAAATTTAAGAAAAGGATGATTTTGCGTTATTAACACTATAAATACCGATTTCGAATCGGTTTCCCTAGTCGCAAGTAAGTCAAAGCCATTGAATAACCTAAAAGAATAGTATTTCCTTACTTGATAAGAATTATCAAGGCATCGTATTGTTGAAAGAACAAACATTTAATACTGACGATAATGTAAATATTAAAATGTTGTGGGAATCAAAACCAAATTTTAATTTTCCCGCAACCTGTGCTACATCTGCAAATCACAAAGTTTTCAATACACATGGGTTAAAAAATATACTTGGCTTGTGTATTCTCAAGTTGAAAATAGTGGATGTTGTAAATATTGTGTATTTTTTGCACCTCCTAACGTTGGAAAATCTAAATCGGAAGTAGCTGGGTAGTTAGTCATGCAAGGTTATACTAATTGGAAGAAAGCCACTGAGAAATTTAATAATCAACAAAAAAAATATATATATATCATTTCAGGGCTATTGCAACTTACGAAAAGCTACAGAATATTCGAGATGGAAAATATATTTCAGTCGATCGACAAATTGATGTGGGTCAGACATCACAAGCTGCAGTTAATCGGAAACGATTAGAACCGATTATAAAAACTGTAATTTTTATGTGGTTGAGCAGGAGGCAATCGCCACTGAAGGCAACTTTCGAACTCTTCTAAGAACATGAATCGATGCGAGTTATGAAAATCTCACTGAACATTTTAAACATTCTGCCAAAAAGCGCTACCTTTATTAGCTGGAACATACGAAACCAAAGTATAAACAATATGTTGAATCGTTTGGTAGAAAAAAAATAATTCGGCAAAATGTTTCTCATTTCTTGCTGATGAAACTTGTGACATTTGTACTACTGAACATCTTTCCTTGTGTGTCTGGTATATGGATGAAGAAAATGACAACACAATTTGTGACGAATTCTTACAATTTATTCCTGTAGCAAGCACTGCAGGAAAAAATTTGCCCGGCAAAATATTAGAAGGATTAAAGACATGTGATATCGATTTGTCCTACTTACAAATGGGCAAGGTTATGATGGTATCCCATCAATGAGCGAAACGATTAACAGATTTAAGTTTCACATATCAGTATATGGGGCATTCTCACAATTTTTTGACTTTTGGGGGAAAAATCTGGCGAAATTAAACTTGCTAAAATAACATTTTAATCTGATAGACGAATGCCTTAATGATTCAAAATAAAGAAAAAATGGTCAGCAGTGAAAATTTTTTTATTTAACTTAGGTTTATGTTAAACTTGCGAGTTTAATTTTCCTTACCATTTTATCACTAAAACTTTTTATTTTCTTCTAAATTTTTACTTATAATGAATTTGCATAGTACCCACAGGACATTCAAATAAGAAATAATGACAATGTAGTATTTTTAGTACAAAATTTTGGTATAACATTGTCTTAAAGGGGTATTAAAGAAGGGACGGTAATGTAAAAAAAGGGCATGGTATAGGAAAAAAGGAACGGTAAGGATGGAACAGCAAGGAAAATTACCACCTATTTTAGGCAGATCATGTTAAGACTAAGTGTTAACCAAAATGTTCATTGATTTTTAGAAACATTTACATTGGATTAAATTTAAAAAAAATTAATTTACTTCGAAAAGTGCAGGAATATACCTTGGGGACGGTGAGACTACCAATAAACCCACGATGCTTGAAATTGATATTTAAATGCTATTTAAATTCTACAGTAAATTTCCTGCCAAAGAATTTTAGACATTATTTCTCTAGCATACTACTGCATGAGAAAAAACTTGAAAAAAATTATGTGGCTGCATCTGGAGTGATTTTCAGTATAATTTTAGAAGAGGGATAGTAAAAAATCTAAAACCTAGGGACAGAGTTTAAAAAATAACAACCCTAAAAATGTGTGCAGGCTAATTTTTAGCTACTTATTTATATAAAACAATAGTTCCAGTTTCAGAAAAAAATTACACCGAATTATTTTTATTGAAACAATTTTATCCAGACAGCTCCAAACTTAAAAATCAGCATCAGGGACACGGGACGGTATAGGAGTTTTCCAGGTGTTTGGACCCCAAACATCGTCCAAAACTTATTTATCTCGTTAATATTGTTGTGCAATCATGCAATGGGATGTTCCCAAGTATATGAAATAAAAAAAACACAAAAACGTGTGTTAAAATAAAAATTATTATTCAGGGACATGAAAGTCAAAAGATTGTGAGAATGACCCATATATCCGCAAGCTTTATGTGTTCATTGTGCCTCACAAAGTTTAAATTTAACACTTGAAATGTTGTATCTGTGAAAAATAAGAAACTGCATTGGCATAATTGAAATGACACGCAATTTTTCAATACTCCTAATAGACAAGACGTCCTCCTCAACAATATTGACAATCATACACCGGATATTAATAACCAAAAACTACAAAAAGTTTGTCCAACTAGGTGAGTGGGATGCCATGAAACCATCTTGACCATGGTAGAATTATATGATGCAGTGATTGATATCCTTAAAATAATCGCAACTTAGGAAGACAGAGACTCGTCTTTTAAGGCAAAACTTTTGAAAAATTCGTTATGTGAATTTGGTTTCCTAATTTCTTTATTTAGCTTGCAGAATATATTTGCATACACTTTACCATTGTCTAAATTATTGCAAAAATCTGCAAGTGACTTTTTAATTGCCTTAAATTTCGCTGACGATGTTGTGGCTCACTTAAATACTATTCGTAAAGCTCCAGCTATTTCTTTCAAGGATATTTATGATGAAGCTTGTATGAAAGCCAATAACTTTCATATTGACATTAAAATGCCAAAAACTGCATCAAAACAAACACAAAGATCCAATGCTCCAGCCGATTCTGCAGAAGAGCATTTCAGAAAAAAATATTTTTATCCCATTCGTTGATCAAACGTTCACTCAACTTAATGAACGTTTCACTCGGCATCGCAACATTTTGATTTTTTTCAACATAATGGAAAAAATGCTCCAACAGCAAGTGAAATGAAAGATTTTTGTCAATTGTGTGAATTTTATGTGCATGATTTGCTTTCTACAAATTCAGAAATTTTTAATGCCGAATTCAAGTTCAGCTACAGAAAATTTGAGAAATAGCTTTCGATAACTCGATGCAAGAATGCCATTGGATCAGTTTCGAAATGGGACCAAATTATTGTATCCCAACATCTACAAATAATTAAAGATATTTGCAACACTTCCCGTTACAACCTGTCTCAGCAAAAGGTAATTTTTGACATTACACTGTTAAAAATTTGCAGCATTCTGTCCAGTCATTTGACCGTTTTTTGAAAAAAACGGTTTCATAACCATAATTTAACTGCATTCTGGCCATAAAATGGCCAATAATATGGTCAGAATTGTGTTAAATTACGTATGTGTAACCGTTTTTGATGAAAACGGTGAAATGACTGGACAGAATGATGCAAATTTTTAACAGTGTACACATTTTAAAAACTTACTTAAGATCTCCAATTAATTGAATTTTTTAAAGTAATTTTTTTTATCCGTTTAACTCGGCCCCAAAGTCGGCTAAGTCACGGGCGCAGTAGGGGCATCTACCCTTTTCAAGACTAGAGGCAATGCTTCTACAAGAATTTACTCTCATGTCCCACAAGGGATTAAATTCTCTATTAGTTTATTAATTCCCATACAATTCTAAGTGACGAGTTAAATTTAAATGAACTAGCCCAAAAGTTTGCATCCATTAATTCATCTCGTCAAGGCTATTTTGGATATTTTTCTTTAACTATAATATGTCTGACAATCATATAGATATAAATAGGAAATTCTATAAATGTTTATTTTATGAGCCCTTTAAATGTTTAACTTCTGCACATTCAAAAATTAGTAATTTTTTTAATTATTAATTAAATTTTAAGTGTAATAATTTTAATTTTCATTAAAATAAATAACCAATTAATCGATACTGAATTAATTACGGTAATTTTATGATTAATTAGTGTCTCTTCGTAATTTCCTACTTTAATCAAAACTAGAGAAATTTTGCGCCACTGATTTTATCTTGTTTCGCTGCCACTGTTCGGCCCCCTCCAAGATAAAATCCTGGGTGCGCTACTGATACGTAGAGAGATATAACTATAAAATGTATCTGAACATTAGGTATAGGCTTCAAGAAAAAAATAATCAAAATTTGCAGTAACTTTAAATAACTAAAGAACAAATAAATTAGTAAAATATTAATAAAAATACAAATAAAACGTTTCATTAAAAATCCCTTGATGACGTTACAAACACATGGAAGATGTTTAATGTCAAGTGAATGTAACATTTACGATCATCCATTATTGTCATTTAATCTTACAGTTTGGCGATAGTTTTTTGGTCGACGGAATAATCAAGTAGTACCTAAAATTTTAATAATTGAAAGCTTTTCAAAGGACTATTTACCAGGCGTTTGATCAGAACTAGAAGTTCCAGCTACTGCAGAATCATTGGAACTGGCATCTGGAACTACCTAAAAGGTAAATCGTTCTTATAGATTTATTTTCATTAATTAATATACGAGGGTAGGCTGAAAAGAAATGCATACATGCTTCTTGAACACGAATAAAAACAAATAACCAGATCGGGCAAAATGTACATTAAAATACAATTCTCAAGATTCAAAGTCATATATTTATTTTTCAACATACGTAGTCACCGTTAACCCTTACCGGCGCGGAGTAATTCTGTTTATAAAATGATGAAATATTGGACTGACACCGCAATTTATAAACGAATTTATTAAAAAATACGAACTTGCTTATTTTAATGTACATTATAATAGGAAAATTTTAGTTAAATATTCTTGGTGCCGTTTGTCAGTTTTGGAATTAAAATTAGGTGTCCTATTTTAAGGACACCGCGCCGGAAAGTGTTAAGAGTAACCCATTTCTCTCAACATGTAACAAGTTTTTTATTCCGTCACTCAAAAATTCTTCCGACTTTTCTCGAATCTGGAACTTAACAGATGCCTTCATCTCACCGTTTGAGGTATAATGATTAACCTTGAGGTTACCCTTGAGTAGAGGAAAAAAATAAAAATTTCAAGGTGAAGATCAGAGAAATAAAGAGGGTGCCGATTTACGATATCCCAACTGTTCAATAATGAAGCCGCTACGTTCCTTGGATATTCAAATATGATTTACGATACGCTTTTGCGTGATTCGCCGGTGATTTCGAATCAAATTCTCAACGAATTTGCGATGTTTATTGTCTATGGCAGTGGTCGGACGTACGCCGCGTTTTTCCTCAACAATTATGGCTTTTCCAGGCTCGCAATCAGACAATTTTGTTGCCAATCTATTTACAGCAGACCTACCAACAGCCATCGTCCGTCACCATAAACAGCCTTTAAACGACGATGAATCTCAGCAGAAGGTATTTTTTCAGTTGTTAAAATTTCTATAACAGCACGCTATTTAACTCGGGTTGAAACAGCACTAGAACACGTCTCCATACTTCCGCTTCTCAAAATACACTGGATGAATTAAACGACCTAAAATCTGTGCAAGCGTATAGAAGGGAATGTTACTTACACAACACATGCCATTGGGCGTGCTTCTGAAGGTCATTTCGTTCACACTCTACAAACATGTGTGCATTTCTTATGAGCCTACCCTCGTAGAACATTATAAAAAAAGAAACAAGAAAGAAAAATCATGCGACAAGCACAAATTATGATAGATACGACAAGCATGGATCACCTTCCAACAGATTCAAAATACCGTTACAAAACTTCGCTATTAAGATGAAATATGATTTGGAGACAAAAAAGCACATTCGTTTATAGCATATTAAGCCTATTTTTATTTCTTAATATATTTGAAATATTTTAAGACTCATCAATAATGATTGTATGAATATGACAGTGTCTTTTAAATTCATAGGTTAAAAATTTCCTGCTAAATTTTAAAAAAAAGTTTGTTTTAGTTTCAATTACATCTCACAGAACATGCATCGGAAGATCTCCATAAGCTCAGACTCAGAAAATGTTGAAAAAATTACAGAACTTTCTTATGTAATATATGTTGACAAAAAAATTTCCAGCGGAACCTTGATATAGCGTCCGAAAAAAAATAATGATCATTAGTTACTTATAAAATAATAGTTGATTTTAAAGTACACTTAAAACTTATCCAGCCGGTAAAACCATGTAAAATAAAAGAACTTCAGCTACAAATTGTATATATTGTATAAGCTTATAGAAAAAATAATAAACAGTTTCATCGTTTAATGTTAAATTCATTAAGTATTGCACATTTAAACATTCATTTAACTTGCAATTTCCAAATGCATTAAAATCGGTTGCATTTCGCGAGGAAAGCTGTTGTTCGCCAAACTGCGTGAAGCGTCCGTTTTTAGGCCAAATGCTTCAAATAATTTCATATTTTTACAGATTTTCGACTAGAATTTCACCGCTAAATTTGACTGACCCTTTTATTACGTACATAAGTAATTTCATTAACTTTTTTTTTTTCAAAGTCTTCTAACACGGAGTGGGACAAGCTTGGTAATGACAGATTTTGATTATTTTAATATATGTTGTAGGGTAGAGATCTCTTAGTTTCAGGTTCAATGGATTTTATACAACGCTTCTTAGTTCTTGAGAAACAGGGAGTCTAATATTATAACACAACTTAAATACTTACATTGTAACGAGATGACTGCGACGTTCGTAGCTCAAGTGGTACAGAGTTTGTTCGTTCTTCCACGTGTTCGGGTTCGATACAAGAACGCGCTACATTTGTTTTTATCCTCTTTTGTTTTATAAATATACTTGTAATTATAATTTAATGATATCAATTAAAAATTTTAATATCGTACATTAATTATAGTGTTAACATATTTAAATTTAAATTTATCATTTTTGATTTTTAAGCCATTATTAAACATTTCTTATCATTTAAAGGGATTTACAAAAAAAATTGGATCTATTATTGGCCAATAAAAATTCCAAAATGATACAAAATCTGTTTTGGCGCACTCTAGTTATGATAAAATAAAACATAAAATGACTATAAGTATTCAATAAAACAAAAATAAATGCAGAAAGAAGATAAGTGGGAAAGCAAAATAATTCAAAGCGCAAGCATACGTATTACAAAAATTGATGAAAAAAATATATGAAAAAAATAGGTTGTGATTTAATTCTTATGCTAATTTTTAGTAAAATTATGATTCTTACTTTAAAAGCAGAATAATGTTATCATCGTATTGACTTCCGTTGTTGAGACAATACATAAACGACGTTTCTTTAAAATCACGAATTGACACATTTGTTCTATATCATTGCATCGATAAAGAATATATGAAGTACATTTTAAAAGTGATTTCTAAAAAATTAAGTTTTATGATGTGGGAAATACGTGGTGGGAATACAACTATTTAGTTACAAATAAAAAGAAAAAAAAAGATATGTAAAAATTATAATTGATAAACAATATTATAATTTTTAATTGACAATGAGATTATTAAATTCTAATTACAAGTATATTTATAAAACAACAAGTAATATAAAAATGTTGTTTTTAAGTCAATTCCTACTTAGGTCATCAAAGAAAAATTTATTATAATCCCTTAAGCTAATATTAGTTTTTGTTGCATTAAAATATCTCAATTTGTTGATTTTCTATAAGCAAGTAGGTGTACAATGGAAGTCTATGGGAATTTGGCGGGGCTCTGCGGCTGAGTGGTCAAAGCACCAGTCAGCTAATCGCTTGTGCGTAAGAGTTTGTGGGTTCGATTCCCGCTGGTTCCATTGCAGGCACACTTTGTGTGGAACTCCCAGGGTGTATTTCTCTTGTGTTGTAATATTTCCTTGTGCTATCTTGTCTCCGACTTATAAGCGGGCTTTATGTCAAGCACACAAGTCGTATGTTTGTTATTCAGTTAAATAAATGGGAATTTGGCGAAATATTGGAGATATCGCCAAGTTGCCGTCACTTTTGGCGACTCATTTTGGCCACCAAATTTGGCGATGTATCGCCAAGTTGGCGGTATTTGGCGACAGAACAGGGTCACCCCTATGGTAACCCCTTATTGAAAATACTTTCATTGATCTTCAATAACCAATGGCCGCTATTTTGTTTCCCATGCAAAACTAAAATTAATTAAAATTTAATTAATTAATATTTGAAAAAACTGTATTAACATCAATTGTCATCCAGTACAAGTTTAAAAAAAATTTATTTCAACTTGATAGGATGAATAATGAGTATTTTATTAACGATTGAAAATTTGAACAAGATATATAAATAAACAAATATATAAATAAATAAATATAGGGAGAGTGTGAACTAATAGTAAGAATTGAAAAAAAAAATAAGAAAAACAAATCTAGCGGGTTCCGGTATCGAACCCAAAAAGTCAACGAGCAAACACCGTACCAACTGAGCTATGACCAACATACTCGTCTCGTTACAAAATAAATATTTAAGTTGTGTTATTGTATTACACCCTCCTATTCCTCGAAAACTATGGAGCATTGTATAAAATCCTGAGACTAAGGGGCCTCTACCGTACAACGTAAATAAAAATAATCTAAATCTGTCATTACCACGGATGGCCCTCTCCTTGTAAGTATGGACTTACAGTAAACTTTACTTGATACATTAAATGTTAGTAAACTTCAAATTTTGTCATATGTATATTACTACTTTAAATTTGTTAAACTTAAAAGTAATTATATCCTTCCAACACACACACATAAAGACAGTTGTTTTCTATCCCCGATATGTTTTTTTTTCGGGCAGCAATTAAAGTATCGCCCTTAAAAAATAACGTTCCGTTACATAAGCCAGCCCTAAGATGAAGCAGATGTATCATTGTACGTTAAATATTGATAATATCTACAGCTATTTTTGTAACTTCTAAGCATCGCACATTTTCAGTTTTTGCTTCTTCTTATAGGGAAAAAAGTACTTTCAACTGCAATCTGTTTGAAAACTTAATTCATTTTATTTTAGAGATATTAATTTTTTCTAACTTTAATCCCAATTCTGTAATGGTGGCAACTGAAGTACTGCATTTCTGTAGAAAGTAAAATGAAAATGTTAGATTGCTATATTTGTTTGTTGCCATTTTCTTATTAACAACTGAATTCTTTTTAAACTAAAATACGTGCTATTTTGGGAAAATATAAATGGATGATTTCTAATAAAACATAATGCTATTATAAACTATAGTTAATATTAATTATCCATATTAATGTTACTAACAAATGAAGGCATATGAATCATTACATAGACGATTTTTTTATCGAGTTTACGACATCGCTTTTTGCTGGATTGTTTCACATTTGGGAAAAAATCCAACAAAACAAACTAATATACTTGGCGAGAATAATGTTTGTATAACAGAAAATTAACTTAATGCCGCTGCACCCTCCCCCTTTCACAAGCTCACAGACTTAAATGTTTTGAATATGTTTTTTTATGAAGGGGTTTACAGTGTGAACTTAAAAAAAGGGTAAAATCCCTGCCGGCCCGGCCTACAGGCAGAGGTAGATTTCGAAGTTAAGTATTGCTGGTTTTATCAGAATCATGTTAAGGCGGTATTAAAAAAAATAATTTTCCATGCTCAACAACTCGAAATCTTCTGCCACATTTTAAGATTAATTTTTAATAGAAAAAAAAAAACTTGCTGACGTGATTTTTGAAAAGATTTATGAGCGACATGTGTTTTTATTTTTCTTTCAATTAATTGAAACTTGATTAATAAACAATAATTTTTTCAGTAGGGCAATAGTTTTCGTTTCTAACACAATCGCTTCGGGAAATTCTGTTCAAAATGCCCACTTTGACATCATTTTTTGAAATATATTCTGCCTCTATCAAAAAATCGATCATTACAGCACATTATATAGTTTCTGAAGAAGAGAACCTATCAATTGGATGCGTTTGAGAGCAAAAATGAATTTAAAAATGAGTAAGAAAATAAACAATTTGGATTTGAATACACCCTTCATAAGATGATTTTTTTCTTCAACCGCTATGTATTTTTAATTTGTTTTTGCTGTAAGAATTGGTCCTATCAAAAACTTGTCTATATAAATGTTGAAGACAATATTAAGAAGATATATGATAAATTCATGGGGGATTTTATATCTTGTGAATTGACGGAGTTATGGAAATTTTTCTTCTTCACCCCCCTTTTTTTGTTTTCGTTTTTAATTTTTTGCGGTACGAATTGGTCTTATTAAAAACTTGTGAATATAAAAGTTGTAGATAATATTAAGGAGATGTATAATAAAATTAATTGGATTTGATATCTTGAGAATTGACGAAGTTAGGAATTTTTTTCTTCCAAAAACCCTATTTTTGCGCCCCTTGAGCCCATTTTTAATTTTATCAAAAATCTGTGATACATAAATTTTTGGTCCTATTTTTAGAAAATAAAAACTTTAAACTGATTTGATATGTACAAAATTAAGAAGTTATGGGGTTTTTTCGGTTTTCACAAAATTCATCCATATTTCCATCCCCTTGGTCCGATTTTGCCCAGTAACGAACTTGACCGAGATTTTATGCCCCTTGATTTTATGTATCAGTTTGGAAGAGATTTGTGCAGAACAGATCAGTGTCAACCACGTGATCACAAACCTTGCAACAACACGTGGCAACCAGTTTTGGTGGGCAAACAAATAATAATACAGTATTCCGTACTCCTACTTCTATTCTACTTCGGTCGCAAGACGAACCACTTTGTTTTTGTTTAGTTAATTTTTCTTTCATTATCTTTTTTCTCTAAAACAGAATAACAGTAAGTGAAAGTTAGTAAGTGTCCACATAGTGGTGCTCAAGAATACAAATGTTACATTAAAAAAATATATAAATATTATTATTAGTTTCTTTCATAATTTTATTTTATGTTTAATATAAGGATAAAGGTTCCTATTAGAAATGTTAAATATATTTTGTAGCTTTTGTTTTAATGCTAACAATTCTTTTACTTATTCTGATTTGAAATAATAAGACACTTTGTAAACACTATGTAAATTTGTGATATTTTAAATGAAGGAAACGTTTTTGTACCTATGCTGTGGCGTTTCTATTTTAAATAATACACAAAAATGATTCTCCGCATTATTTAAAGCAGATAATCTAATATGCTCAATTTTAAAATGCCAAAAACCTTCTCCCGCATTTAACGCTTTCCCGCTTTTAACGCTCTTCTAGCCCGGTCCCCCGGAGGAGCGTTATATCCGGGTTTTTCTGTATATATATATATATATATATATAGAATTAAAATGAACAAAGTGAAATTGAACAGCAAAACTAAGCAATAATAATTACCAAGTTAAAATTACCTTTTACTTGATAAAGAGAGTACCATTAAAAATGCTAGAATAATAAGGTTGTAAGACTAAACTAAAAATAACATACTTAATAACATGCGCATTTGCGGCAATGTCATTAGAATGCTGAAATAATAAATTTGAAATCGCAAATATATGAATAAATTGGTAAAGTTCTAAAGATGAATTAGAAATGAGCATAGGAAACCAGTATGTAAAATAAGAAACTATGAATAACCCACAGGATCTTCAGAGGAGCTTGTGAGTTCATTCATAGAAGATGCGTTATTTCATCCAATTTTGTGGGTATTAACCATAAAATGACAAAATTTAGCTCCTTATAACGCAAACATAACAGAAAATAGATAATAAAAATCCAAGAGATCTAAAAAAGATACACCTCACACAGGATATTAATTAATAGAGCAAAATACCTAAATTACATACTAGGAAGCATAACTGCAGCATGTCTGGATGGTAAAACGGAGTTAGGACTATTTTAACATGTGGACCTGGCCTACAGTTGATTATCTGACTGAAACGCATAACTTTGCTGCCATCTGGTGTGAGAAAGGAAAAATGTAAATTGGAACTGGATTATTAACTGGATTCTATGTTTGGTGCTGCCATCTTTACCCTCAAAAAATGAATGAAATTGATTGGGGAAATAAAGAAATGACTTAGATTAACATTTAGTTAAAGTAGAATGAAAAAATAGGAATAAACTTGATAATTACTGAGTAAATACAAAAATAAAATAAAGAATAGGAATAAATTAATAAAAAATAAAATAAAGAATTATATAAAAATAAATAAATAGAAGGGCAATTGATTAAATTAACTAATTTAAAGACAAAATATTATAGTATAAAAAATGAGAATATAAATAACATTTAAAATCAGTGAGGAATATTTTGAGATAGTAAAATATAGCCTTGTATTATGTAACTAAATATGAAAATTTAAAAAAAAATTCTATTTTTTTCTACTTTTTACCAGTATAGGCATATAATATGTATATAAAAAAAACTAAAAAATAGAAAACACTATTATGGAGGTTGGGTTGTGGATTGCTGAAAAAATTATAAAAACATACACAACAAAAAATTGTGTATATGTGTATATATATATATGTATATATATATGTATATGTAGATTTATAGATTATTAAAAAAAAGTATGTGTGTGTATGTGTTTCCCATACATACTTCCTATACACTTAAAAAAAAAAAAAAAAAAAAAAAAAAAAAAAAAAAAAACATAAAAATACCATTGCGGAGGGTTGAGGTTGGGAATGCTAAAAAAAGTTTAAAACCTTATATGTTTATATATGTGTGAGCCTGTATATGTGTATGTATATATGCTTATATATTGTATAGATATACTTTAAAAAAATTAAATAAAAAAAACACGGGGTATCATGCATTTAACATCATAAATTTCTCAACAATTTTCACATATTACTTCATAATACAAGGATATATTTCACTATCTCAATATTCCTCATTGTTTTTTAAATTTTCACATTTAGTTACATAATACAAGGCTATATTTTACTATCTTAAAATATTCCTCACTGATTTTTAAATGTCATTTATATTCTCATTTTTTATATTATAATATTTTGTCTTTAAATTAGTTAATTTAATCACCTGCCCTTCTATTTATTTATCTTTATATAATTCTTTATTTTATTTTTTATTAATTTATTCCTATTCTTTATTTTATTTTTGTATTTACTCAGTACTTATCAAGTTTATTCCTATTTTTTCATTCTACTTTAACTAAATGTTAATCTAAGTCATTTCTTTATTTCTTCAATCAATTTCATTCATTTTTTTTCGGGGGGGGGGGGTAAAGATGGCAGCATCAAACATTATTGTTAATAATCCAGTTCCAATTTACATTTTTCCTTTCTTACACCAGATGGCAGCAAAGTCATGGATTTCAGTCAGATAATCAACTGTAAGACAGGCCCACATGTTAAAATAGTCCTAACTCTGTTTTACCATCCAGACATACTGCAGTTATGCTTCCTAGTATGTAATTTAGGTATTTTGCACTATTAATTTTTAATATCCTGTGTGAGGTGTATCTTTTTTAGATCTCTTGGATTTTTATTATCTATTTTCTATTATTTTTGCGTTATAAGGAGCTAAATTTTGTCATTTTAGGCTTAATGCCCACAAAATTGGATGAAATAACGCATCTTCTATGAATGAACTCACAAGCTCCTCTGAAGATTCTGTGGGTTATTCACAGTTTCTTATTTTACATACTGGTTTCCTACGTTCATTTCTAATTCATCTTTAGAACTTTACCAATTTATTCATATATTTGTGATTTCAAATTTATTATATATATATATATATAGTATCAGTAGGAAATATTAGTATATATTCAGTAGGAAATTTTATGATTTCCCGTGGGGTCTCAGGTATTCAGCTATACGTATGCAAAAATTCATGTCTCCAACTTAATTAGGGGCTCTCTTAGAAAGAATTGCTTAAAATACATATGTGGTAGCTCAAAGGGTTAAACATAAGACTTTTTCAAGATTTTATGATTTGTCGCCTGGCCTCAGGTGTTTTGCTATATGTATGCAAAACTTCAAATCTCCAATTTAATAAGGGGCTCAGTTAGAAAGAATTGCTTAAAATACGCATGTGGGAGCCCAAAGGGTTAAATGTACAGTTTTTTCAAAATTTTATGATTTGTCGTGTGATATGTGGTGTTCAGCTATAAATATGCCAAATTTCATGCCTCCAACCTAATTAGAGACTCACTTAAGAAAGAATTGTTTAAAATATACATGTGAGAGCCCAAAGGGTTAAATGTACGATTTTTCTAAATTTTATGATTTGTCGTTTGATGTGAGGTGTTCAGCTATAAGTATGCAAAATTTCACGCCTCCAACCTAATTAGGGACCCACTTAGAAAGAATTGTTTAAAATACACATGTGGGAGCCCAAAGGGTCAAATGTACGACTTTTTCAAACTTTTATGGTTTGTCATTTGATGTGAGGATTTCAGCTATAACTATGCAAAATTTCAAGTCTCCAACATGTATAGTTTCTGAGAACGGGCTCTGTGATAGAAGGACAGACAGACAGACAGAGAAGCGAGACGAATGGGCTTTCGACAGATGAACGAAACCCTAAAAAAGCGCATATCATAATTAAAAATGCATTTCGAGCAATCATTACTAATATACAGTAATTCGAATACAGTATTTTCAAATACACCGCAAACAATTTCCCCTATGCCATTATGAACGGAATTGTTTTGTGTGGCCCTGTAAATGAACAATAACTATTCTTTGCACCGCATATTAAACAGAATGCATATTTTAGTGGGCTTCATAAATGAATATCAATTTTACTATGTTTGAAAGAGTGTAACACCATTAAAAATCATTTGAAACGATTTTTTCCCATTGCCCGTAATGTAACGAAAAACTTTTGACTGTCCCTGTAAAAGAACTAAACATGCTACAAACTTCATTTGAAATAGGGAACGTGCTATGGTAGAGGTCACTAACATCCAAAAATTTCAGAATGATCCGAGCACATTTACGAGAGTTAGAGCGTGGACAGACGGCGAGACAAACCGAAGTCATAAACACTTTTCAACTTTGTTGGAAAGTGTTAAAAAGTGTGGGGTATGCCTGTACCCCAGGTAGCTTTCCAGGGTTAACAATTAATCTTCCAGAGACTACTTGATATATCATTTAATAATTATTATTACAAATATGAAAGAAATGATATTGCAAGTTGAATATTTTAAATACAGTGTGATTTCAAAAATCCGGCACCAAAGCCACCTTTCCCGTTTCTTTTTCTTTTACACTTTCAAGTTACGGGAGAAGAAAAATAGCAATTCTTTATGGATTAAAATCGAAAGTAAAAATGCAAAAAAAAAAAGAATATTTGACTTTTTTTAAATTTGTCATCGGTGATTATTTTCTGAACAAATTGAACTGCACTGTTGCTTAGCAGCGGGAAAAACGTTGTGGACAACTTTGGCGAATGCTAGGCATAATATATGGCTGGAAACTAATTTTTGGCAACGATGACATAATGATGAGAAAGAATTTTCAAGCTTTCAAATCTGCGTGAAAAGGCTGCAATTTATGAGCTGATTGAACATGCAAAATCTGAAAATGCATTAAGTGTCGAAAAAAGTGATACAGAGGATTGGCTAAGCATTGACGAAAATGCATCTACTACAAACAATTTAACGGACAGCGAGATCGTTGGGGCTGTGCTAAATGGAACCGCCGATAATGCTAGTAGCAGCTCACAAGACGAGGATGTACAACTGGCAGAATAAAAGGTTTCACCAGAAAAATGCATAAATTTGACTGGAGTATTAATGTATGTTTTAGAGAAACAAGACTGTATTTCCGAAATAGACATTCTTCATTTGCATAAAATAGAAAAAAAAAACTATTAAAGAACGGCCAAAAGAAATTGAAGCAAACAAAGTTGACTTCGATGTTCCCGAAATTACAAGAGAAGAAATAATTTCACTCTTTATTAGATTTTTTTTTTTTTTTTTTTTTTTTTTTTTTTTTTTGTAACATAGAAAATATTAAAAAAAAGTATAAGGTTTTTTTTTTGTTTCATTTCTCTTTTTCTTACATAATTATCACTTAATAATGAATTAAATAATGGATAAAGGCACTATTAAGAATATAGTACTACTTTTTATATTCATAATTCTTACTTTTGATATTCCTCAAAAATCCGGCATAGTCTCCGTCCCGATGATGCCGGATTTTTGAAGTTATACTGTACTAAATAAAATAATTTCAAAATAAAACTCTGGAACTGATGTTTGAGGTCACTGATCTGCAGATTTGCTAGTTTCGTGAATATAACTTTCATTAATATTACATTTTTTTTTTTTTTTTCAGAGGTGAATAAGGAAACGTTTAAGACAGAAAATAAGATTTTTAATAGCTTCTGTAACTTAACTGTTTTTTATTTAAATGGAGAAGGATTAAGCCCTATGAGTCCCTCTTTGACTGTGCTTTTAAACAATATTTTCAGCTTCCTGGCTGGTTTGATTGCCAGGTTATAAAATATGCAAGGTACATATACATTTAAAAAAAGAATAAAATATTGAAATTTTATTAATCACATAAAACAACTTAAAAGCAGCTATTTATAAAAGTTTTGGTGTTATTGGTAAGTATAATTTAAAAATTAAATTTGATTATTTAAGTTTGCAGTTAAGACAAAATATTTTATGCACCACAAACATTACTGAAATCGCATTTTTAGCAATGTCTGCATGGGGTGTCCATTACTGGAAAATGACTAATTAACCATCCCCGTAATGGACACCTCCTCTTAAAACCTTAAAAATAAATGAAATTTTGTAAATGGCCATTAGTGTATAAAATTCTAAGTTTTCTATTACTACTCAAACAAAAACATTCAAATTTTGCAAGAAAATGAATAATATATAAATTAATTAAACGAAGCCAGCTCTTCACTAAGATTTTCAT
Organism: Maratus speciosus; assembly: GCA_963932465.1. NCBI lineage: Eukaryota > Metazoa > Arthropoda > Arachnida > Araneae > Salticidae > Maratus > Maratus speciosus. The sequence goes on along the minus strand of OZ010794.1, from coordinate 282,702,093 downwards.
AGAAAAACAGTGAAACTTTGAAACATTATTTTCTGCTTCCTGATTGGTTTGATTAAAGGTGTCAACAACAATCCAGTTTTATAAAACATGCAAGGGGGAATTATAAAAAAATAATTAAAGATAAATATTTATTAGTTATTCTTTTATGAATCAAAAACAGTGACCCGGAGCTGAACAATTTTTGATGCTCCAGCTCCAGCTCTGCTCCTAGAGAAAATACTGTGGCTACAGCTCCGGCTCCGGCTCCAACTCGGCTCCGACTTTGCGCTTTTGAGTTGCAGATTTTAATTTACACGTTTAATTTTTTGCTCACAAATACTTTCTACCTTCATTAAAGATCTGACAAAATGCATTTTTCTTCTCATCAAACTTCAAATGCTTGTTCAGAAAGTATGACATCTTTTAGCATTTGCTTTTAAAATAGAAAGTTTGGTGGAATTTTAAACACAAAAATCTTAAATTTCTTCTATACTTTTCAAACAGCCGAAGTTGTACAACTACACATGTAAACAACAGGCGGCCATATTGGTTTTCGAATAGTGTTGTCACTTAGTTCAAGTAGAAAGTAGAAGTAAAGTAGTGTTACCATGTTTTGAGAAGGTTTCCTTCTCTAATAATAATAATAATAACCTAAAAAAGATATAATTAAAATACTGAATAATGATGCAATTAAAATATTTTAAGCCTAGAAATTTAAACTGGAAAAAAAAAAAAAAAAAAAAAAAAAAAAAAAAGATTTCAAAGAATATTAAAAACTAAAGGATGGGGAAAATTTAGAGCTCCAGCTCCAGGGAAAACACAGCTCCGGAGCGCTCCGGCTCCGGGTCCCTGATCAAAAATATCAAGGGGTGTCCATTACTGGCACATGTACCCTAAAAAATATGAAGCCACAGATGTCATATACTGACCACAAAGAAAATAAAAGTAAATAAACAATTTATTATTAAATAAACAACAATAGCCGGGATACCATGTCAGGCAAAATCACGAGATTTTGGCGTCACTTAGATACCCCGGTGCGTATATGACATCTGTGCCTTTATTTTATATGTGATTTTAAAACATAACATTATATTATAAAAGTTAATGTTACACACATCTGAAAACATATAAAAAGGCGCAAAAATATATGGTACTGCTTAGTTATCCCGTCGACCAAAACCTATCGCCAAACTATAAGATTAAATACCAATAATGGTTGGTCGTAAATGTCACATTCACTTGACTTTAAGTAAGTTACACGTGAAGTGATTTTTATTTCGACGTTTTATTTGTATTTTTTAATGTTATACTAATTTATTTGTTCTTTCGTTATTTAAAATAAAAATTATGTCAATTTGTATAATTTGGCAAGTGGCTTAACGATTTATATAATTTGGCGAAATTGATCGACGGAATAACAAAGTAGTACCAAATATATTTACTCAATATTTTATCTACAAAAAAATATCGTTTAAAAAAAACTCGAAAATTATAAATTTCAACCCCAAATATTAAAAATCTCAACAACCACATTGAAACGTGAAACATTTATCTCAAAAAAAAAAAAAAAAAAAAAAAAAAAAATCACAACAGGATACTTTACTTTTCTTTAATATTATTTATCATTTTTAACAGTTATAGATTTATTAAATTTCTATTAAATTACCATTTTGAACACGATTGGAAATTGACAACGATAAACTAAATTCTATCTTACCTCCACTGTATTGTCATCGTTAAATTCTATTTCAGGATGTGCTAGTTTTACATAAATTTTCACATTAAAAAGTTTTTTTCTTTTCAGTGCATTTTTAGCCACTTTCGCTGCTTCTGGACTTATGTATGATACAAAAACGTGGTCAGGAAAAAAGTCCACGATAGAAACGTCAGAGACTCCTTCACTATATTTGCGTACTTCATCCATAATTTCTTCTTCACTTTTACCCTCTGGAATGCCGCTTATAAACAACCTACGATTATCAGTCGACTTGCATACTGCAATACGTACGTCTGTTGTAATCTGAAAGCCATCCAAATGTTCCATTGCTTTTTTTGCATCTTCAGCATCAATGTATCGTATATAAGCATGCCCCTTATGTTCTCCTATATTTTTCATCATGAAGCGAAGTTCATAAATTTTACCAAATTGTTCAAACAAAGGAATAAGTTCAGCTTCATAGAGATCTTTTGGTATTTTTCCAATGAAAAGTTCACAATCTTTACCTGGTTTATTTCCTACCCATCCAGGAGGTGGTCCAATCTGCCTCACTCCATGATTTTCAATAATATTATCTTTGATATCACCAAAGTTTTTTGTTCTAAAATCAGGAGGAATGCTATCTGCCATGATGCTCTAATAAAATACAAAGTTGGATGAGGAGTTTTTCACTATAAGTAAAGTAAGTCGTGTAATCAATCGAATAATTATTCCATACGAATGTTCGAATAACAGTAATTCTGAACTAATAACAACAAAAAAAAACAACAAAAACAAACCAATCAAATTTCTCCAGTTGCCAATATTTAGTTACTTATTATTATTATAATTATTCGAAACCATGGTAATCAAGAACAGAAAAACAAGAACACACACACAAAAAAAAAAAAAGCAAAAAAGAAAGAAAGAAAGAAGCGCGAATTCTGCTTTTTAAGAATTTAATGTCACCCAAGGCATACTTAGATCTACTAGGCAGACCGATTTGCATTTAATGTTGAAGTCACTCGTCACAGGACTCTGATACGCTGCCCAAAACGCATATTTTTTTTTTTCCGCAACTGAGATTTGTCATCTCGTAATCTGATTGGTTAGAGCTTCCTTTGTCAAAGTGACTTTTCTTGGCGGGAAGAAAGTGTGCTTGGCGAAAACTATGAAAGTAGAAAATTTTGATAAAAATGGGGGAGGAGTTCTGTTTTTTTTTTTTTTTTTTTTTTTTTTTTTTTTTTTTTTTTTTTTTAATTTTGTTTAAATTAGAGATCAGTTGTAAAAATGATTTCTACAGAAGGATAATTTCCATTAACTAATGAGAAGGGGAGGGGGGCATCTGCGAAGTGAAAATTTCAGAGGAGAGGAGATTTATATGATTGATAAGATTTTATTTACTGTAATTACAAATTAACGACTTCATTACAAAGGTAAAGAAGAAAACAAATTTTTAATTTTACAACTTTTTTTTTTTTTAATTTTAAATTTTCTATTAATTTATAATTTTATTTAATTATAAATTTATTTAATTGAATTCAAAATTATTCAAATAAGTTAAAAATGTTACCTTTTTTAATGATTTTAAATTTAATAATTCTTACAATTATGAAACTCTGTAAGCTAGAGCTTGAATGTTATTTGAATTATGTGCTTGGAGAGAAGGAAATAAAATTGTCAGGAGTTGGGGAATCGTAGGCGATGTAATAAAATACAATTAAACAAAAACCTAATTTGAAGAACAAATTAAAAAATATATATATTTCCTACATTGTTTAAGCCCGAGAAGGGACAGATATTAAGGTATTGCATTCAATTCGTTCTACATTTAATGTTAAATTTTTGTAACAAATAAGTTAAACCAATTGAACGTTAAAAAATAAAAATAAAATTCATACAACATGATACTTTAAACACCATAAAAACTTAGATTCCGTTCAAATGAAATCGAAATAAATCTTAGACGTTTTCCAATTTTCAGTTCTAAATATTTGTATTGCAGATTTTGTATTATTTTTATGATGGTTGTATATAAAATGATAAGATACATACAAAATACGAAACTTTAAAAAAGTCTAAGATTTATTTCGATTTAATTTGAACGGAAGCTAAGTTTTTAGGGTGTTTAAAGTATCATGTTGTATGAATTTTATTTTTATTAGCCCCCGAGACGGTATGCTATTTCTTTCTCCCAGCTTATTTTGTCTCCAAAAAATAACGTTAGCTTACCGAAGGCAGCAATAAACAAAGCAGATGTATCATTGTGCGATTAAATGCTCTATAGCATTTTTTTTCATTTCTAAGCATCGCACATTTTAAATTTTTATACCGTCGTATTGGAAAAAAAAGTACTTTTAAATGCAATTTGTTTGAAAACTGTATCTCGATTTTTTTTTTTTTTTGAAATATTAATTTTTTTGTAGTTTTTAGCACCATTTGTTTAATTTTGGCATCTCAGGTACTCCATTTATATAGAAAGTAAAAGGAAAATAGTTGAAAAATAACAATTACACCTTTTTGCTGCCATTTTCTCATAACAATCGAAAGAAAATGTAATTAAAATGCGTGCTATTTTGGAAAAATATAAACGAATAATTTCGTTAAAACATGGAGCTATTATAAATTATATTTAATTTTAAGTATCTGTAGACGCTTTCAGTGTGACCTCAGTCATGACGTTTTGGTTGGAAACTGACTCCAAACAAACGGTTGCTATGCATCATTTATTTTTAAATATAAATTTTGTAAAATATTACCAGTACATATCAAGTATTAAAACACTTAGATGTGAGATATAGATATAAGATATAGCTGCAACACACAAACAAAATAGAAAATACAACATAGCAACCGTTTCTTTGGAGTCCGTTTCCAACCAAAACGTCATGATTGACGTCACGACTCGTCTATATTAATGTTACAAACAAATGAATGCCTATGAATCATTAGATAGCCGTTTCTTTAATGACGGCATCTTTTTGCTGCATTTGTGTATTATTTTGCGATAGTGACATCCTTATGCATGCTTTACTGTAGATGTTTAAGAGTGGATCGTAAATGTGGAATTCTTAAGCGGATGCGAATGACGTCATTTTAGATAAAATAAAAGTGTGTGCTTTAAGTCTTAAAATTGAAATAGGTTTTGTACTATTTATATATACATATAATTTTTTTCATCGGGGGCGACACTAAATTCTGAAAAAGCAGAATTCCTGTTTTCTAGTTTTTTAATGTTCAATTGGTTTAACATATTTGTTACAAAAATTTAACATTGAATGTAGAACGAATTGAATGAAATACCTTAATATCTGTCCCTTCTCGGGGTTAAACAATGTAGGAAATAATTTTTTTTTTTAAATTTGTTCTTCAAATTAGGTTTTTGTTTAATATGTTAAGTGTCAAGTTTTTTAGTAACTAATGCATTCAGACGAACACATTTCAAAATTAATGCAGGGTACCATGATCAGGCTTTGATTCATACGGTATCGTATCACAACTTGTGATGCAATTTACCTATGCATAATTGAAAATGTTTCACAGTGCAGTAATGCAAGTTGCTGTACTTTGGGCAAAAACTTCCAATCTGAACGTAAAAAATTTGTTTCAAAATGTGATTTTTATTTCTACTATGACGCCATATTCAACTTCTTTTTAATTCTTAAAAAAAAACTATTTCAGTAATTTTCCACGTGAAAATCATTCAAGGAAAAATAGACAAATTATTATTACGGCTTTTGAATTATTGGCAACAATGAAAAAAAAAATGTTAAATTTTATTGGAAAAATGTCTGTTGATTCTCAATGAAAAAAGCGAAAATTGGAATTATTAAGAAAAATATTTGAAAAATGTAAAATTAAATTAGCCCATGTTTCTCTCTGGGTTATAATTCACCCATATGCAAGCCTTTTTACCATTCGTTTTGACCCTGACGTCAGGCAAACGTTTTTACACTTTAAATTAATAATATCATTAGAATTAGTAAAGAATAAAAAATGAGTGGCATCAGAGACAAAAAGGTGGGAAGAAAAATGAAAAAGTTATGATCTCCATAGGCTTTTCTATGATAATTAACATTGAGAAGTGATTAACATTGACAAGTGACACTGGAAATAAATAAGCATTACGCTGACGCGCAATACTTAAATAAAATAACGAATAGGAGAGATGATTTAAAAAAGAAATACGTATAAATTTTTAACTTTGCGTGATTTCTGGGAAGTGGAAATTTCGGAGGGCGGTAAATTTAGATGAAATCTTTAGAAAAAGTGGAAATCTGCGATATGCAAAATTTTTAAAACTTAAAAAAACCCTGCTCTGTTTGTTATTTTGCTGAAATAACAACAACAAAAAAAAAAAACAATTTAACAAATTACAACGACAATTTGGAAAGTGATTTTTTCAAAGACTAAAATTTAAGACATAAAAAATTGCACGGAGTTGATCATACATTACGTACGCCATGAATGAAACATTAATAGTCTTATTACACGTAAAAATTGCAAGCGACAAAAATCGCCTGCGACCCGTCAAATTTCTTAAAACTTGCGTATTATCCAAGCATTTCATTGGCTGTTCGGGAAAAGGCTTTTCCAGCGTCAGATTTCCAAGAAATCTGACGACCAATTTTAAATGAAATTTCAATTTTAAACGTCTAAACATCCCACAATATTACTTTTTACACCATCATATAGAGAAATAATTCTGCATGAAAAAACCATTTATCTGAATTAAAGGGGGGGGGGGGGGGTGGATTAACCGCCCTTTCCCCCCTTTATCCTTAACCAATGAACCCCCAAAACTAATCAGGGAAGCACCTTATCAGAATGAAACTAGAAAAAAAATTTGAAGCAAATGGGATGTTTCTATCAAGAGTTATCTCGTTACGTACGTACATACAGAACCGGCGGGCACATAAGCTTTTAGGCTTTGATACCCTGTGAGCTAAAAAGTGTACTTTTAAATGCAATTTGTTTGAAAGCTGTATCTCAATTTGTTTCTGAGTTATTAATTTTTTTTTTGTAGTTTTTATTACTTTTTTGTCATAGTGGTAATAGAAATATCCATCTCTGTTGAAAGTAAAGGGAAAATACAAGTTACTGAATAGACCAATCAGAAAACGAATAAAATGCGGATTCAACCAATAAAAAGCTTCAGATATGCTTTTGATTTCCTACCCTGACGAGGACAATAACCATTTTTCCAAATGGTTAAAAAATCTGTTGTCTAAATTTCACTTTAAATTTCGATTTCTCCTGCCCACTTCTCAGCATATATCATCCTGAAACATTTATATAAAAATTCTTTTTAATATTCGTGGAAACAATAATCAATCATCGAAATCCCCTTGAAATTTCCGCAAATTTTTTTTTTTTTTTACCCAGCCCCCCCCCCCCCCTTTACACACAACAAAGTTCAGTTTGTAAGTAGTACACCTTAAAGTTTTTTTTCTTTTTTTTATGCACATATCTTTTTAAAGAACATTTGAAATGGGTATTCTGAATATGTTAAGGTAATTAATATGTTTCTTTTTGAAAATCATCCTCAAATCGTTAGTTTATTTCTTTTGAAGAAGAAGAAACAAGTGGGTAAGTGTGATCACAGATCACACAGAGGGTTTCGTTTAATATTCCTTTCAAAACACTTTTTCCTTTCAAAAAATCTGTTAGTTCCACATTTCACAACCAGGGGCCGCACTTGATTCTAAACAAACCTGTATCCGAACGAAAATCCGTTTTACATACTATCCGTAGATATATTAGTCGAGGGGATTGGGCCCATAGCACCCGAGATAAGTAGGCGCACCTGGCGGAAAAAATGGAACTAAAATATGTAAGGCTATGGTGCATAATATGAAAAAATGGTCAAAGGTGTGTCGGCTAAAGTTGGAAAATTTCTCCCCTGGTTAAAAGGGCGGAGGTAAGAAAAATTGCTTAAAATACACAAGTTAGAGCCCAAGGGGTAAATAATATAAGACTTTTTGAAAATTTTATGATTTGACGTGTGGTCTGAGGCATTCAGCTATACGTATGCAAAATTCCATGTCTCCAACTTAATTAGGGGCTCTCTTAGAAAGAATTGCTTCAAATACATATGTGGTAGCTCAAAGGGTTAAACGTAAGACTTTTCAAGATTTTATGATTTGTCGCCTGGCCTCAGGTGTTCTGTAATAAGTATGCAAAATTTCACGCCTCCAACCTAATTAGGGGCTCACTTAGAAAGAATTGTTTAAAATACACATGTAAGAACCCAAAGGGTTAAACGTACGACATTTTCAAAATTTTATGATTTGTCGTTTGATGTGGGATGTTCAGCTATAAGTATGCAACATTTCACGCCTCCAAACTAATTAGGAGCTCACTTAGAAAGAATTGTTTAAAATACACATGCTGGAGCCCAAAGGGTTAAATGTACGACATTTTCAAAATTTTATGATTTGTCGTTTGATGTGTGTGTTCAGCTATAAGTATGCAAAATTTCACGCCTCCAAACTAATTAGGAGCTCACTTAGAAAGAATTGTTTAAAATACACATGCTGGAGCCCAAAGGGTTAAATGTACGACTTTTTCAAAATTTTATGATTTGTCGTATGATGTGAGGTGTTCAGCTACAAGTATCCAAAATTTCATGTCTCCAACATGTATAGTTTCTGAGAACGGGCTCTGTGACGGACAGACAGATGGACAGACAGACAGACAGACGGAGGATCGAGACGAATAGGGTTTCGTGAGATGAACGAAACCCTTAAAATAAGAAATTAAGATATTTGCTGAAATTACTATTCGGAAATAGTGGTAACTAAACTTTAGACAATTGTATATTAAATAAGTAGCACATATCTCAGGACTCCCTCAAAAAAGTCACCTAAAGCGATCAGAAACGCTACTTTTTTAAATAGAAATCTAGCGCCCCACCTCCCCGGAATTTCACGTGTCATTCTTTTTTACACTTTATCTTATGTGTTATAAAATATCTTAAAGTTTCAAACAGATCGACTTGTTAGATTTCCTAATTTTAACAAAATCGTGTTATGTTAGTTCCACATTCCACCACCAGGAATGCACTCTATTCTTAACAAAAGCATATCTGAACGAAACTCCTTTACGCAATCTTTCCGTAGATACATGTTTCGGGATGGTGGCGGTCTTAAACAAGAATTTAAAACATTTGCTGCGGTAACAAACGCTAAGATTTAAAAAATAATTCTAGCTCCCCCCCCCCCCCCTCGAAATATCACACTCCATTTTTTTTTTACACTTTTTCTTATGTGTTATAAACTATCTTAAAGTTTCAAACAGATTGAGTGGCGGTTTAAACCAATAATTCAAGATATTTCCTGAAATTACTATTCGAAAATAGTGGTATGAATACTTGTAAACTTTTTCATGATGAATGATACTTATCTCGTAGCGCTGTTCAAGAACCCCGCGCAAATTATTAGATTTCCTAATTTAAGTTATTTCGTGGTTAAAAAATCACGTGTCTCCATTTTAATCGACGCATTTGACAGCAATAAACCGATTAATTAAATAATAATTAATATTTCAGCTTGTAATTAAGATAGGACTTAGAAATGGGTATCAATGAAATCAGCGAGAAATTTCACATCGGGATGCCAATAAATTTAATCAAAAAATTTAATATTTAAAAAGTTAAAATTTCGTATTAAAATATGCTACTGTGGAAAACCGCAGCGTCGTTACAGTGCCTAGACTAGAAGATACAGTGTGGAAAACGGCTATTCCTATAATTCTTTAAAAAGTGCTAAAAACTTGTATCCCATAAATCTCCAACAATGCTCAGCTGCAATATGCTGATACGAGCGCCATCTCGTAACTCTTTTCAATATAAACACTGTGTTTTCAAAAATTATAGAATGTTAAATATCGGGTTGGGTTGGGTTGATTTTTGACGGCCAATTATCTACACGAGGGATATAGGCCCGGGGGGAGTGCCCTCCGTGGGGGTCTTTCTAAGGGAACCTAATCCGTATTAACGCATGGAAGATCCACGGCTCGAAGAAAACCACGAAAACTCCGAACGATTAGGCCGACGGGCGCGATTGGGATCGAACCCAGCACCTCCCGTCTACCAGCTTCGAGAATAGAACCTCTCGGCCACTGGTGGGGGTTAAATATCGGAAACTATATATATAAGATATTTTGGTCTGTTATAAGCTAATTTAGTTAAGGAATGACGTGAAATAGGTTAAAGAGTCTCTTTTAGATTGACTATCGTTTTTAAATCACTACGATGGCGCTACAATCGACATCTTGTTATTCAGCATCGTTGTACATTTATGAGATTCAATTTTTTAGCACTATTTTGTAGCCGTTTTCCACACTGTATCTTCTAGGCGCTGTCGCGTCGTTATGCCTGATAGCTGCTTTCCCGCGGAAATGAAATCTTTTTTTCCTTGTCTTTCCAATTAAAGAAATTAAATTTTTCTCGATCGATTTTTACTGGATATTTTAACTTATACAGATCGCAGAAATGTGAACTGTATACCAAATGAAAGTAGATTTTTTTCCGCGTCTATGTATTCCATTTACAAATTTCTCGGACCAATATTTTCTGATATGAGATATCGCTTTAAAATGTCCACTTCATTTTTCGGCTTAATTTCCTCCGTGGTAACCGTGCATCGACTGATTTTACTGGCAACCCTTAGAAGAAACTCCGAAGATTTGGAGAATGTCCATTTGAACCAGCGTTAAAAAGGTGGATTGGTTAATTTTAGAAGTTAATTAGCCCGTAATTCGGTTAATTACCGACTTTTTCAAAATTTTATGATTTGTTGGTTGATGCGAGGTGTTCAGCTATAAGTACCCAAAATTTCAAGTCTCTAACATGTATAGTTTCTGAGAACGGGCTCTGTGACGGACAGACAGACAAAGGAGTGAGACGAATAGGGTTTCGTCAGATGAATGAAACCCTAAAAATAAATTACAGTCGAACCCCGTTAATACGCGCCCTGCTTAATACGCGAAATCGCGTAATACGCGAATTTTCTTCGGTCCCTTGATATACGCCTATCTTATGCATATAAAAAAACCTGCTTAATACGCGAACGGTTAATACGCGAACGGTTAATACGCGAACCCGTTTAATACGCGAAAGTTTATCAGTCCCTGGCAAGAGAAACCTTCGTTTAATACGCGAATGAGCTTGGTTCGAAACAGATGACGTTTTAGAGGGAGTATTTTCTCAAGCATTTTATACGACACTTCTTTAAACTATGAATGTTTTTTTGTGTCAAAATTTAATGAAACCATGAATAGGTTTATTAAAAATTTTAATTTTAACCTCTCCTGATTAAAGGAGAATTCTTTCCCGGCCTCAGTTACTTCGTAAAGTCAAACAGGCCAGGAAGGGAGAAGAGAAAATTTTACTGCTAACGAGCGTATTGTAAAATAAGCAAAAATGCTGCTTTTCCCCTGACCAGAAAGAGCCTGAAGAAGTTTCCTCCGATAAGAAGAAAAAAGCGAACTTTTCCCAAAACGAATGAGAAACTATGTGATGCCCCCTCCTAATTTAGAGCAGTGGCTAACCGATAGACTGCTCTACAATCGCAGTTAAACAAGTGAGTCTTCCCATTCGCTGCTTGGTCAGTACTGTAATATCTTTAAAAGAAAGAGGATCGCTTGACACTATTGATAGAATCTATAGTAAATGATATCCACCTGTGCTTTTAAAATTATAATCTATTCTATACTATGGCGGAAGAAGCAAAACATATTAAAACAAAGGCTCCCTCCATCACTGAGAAGTTACAAATTATAAATCAGTACGATGACCAGGATGTCTCGAATAAGTCTGCGTTCGCCAAAGAAAAAGTCTTACCGGAATCAACTTTAAGAACTTTGTTAAAGAAGAGGGATACCATCGTTAACCAAGCTGTTGTTGGGGGAACAAAGAAAAGAAAATAAAAGCCGACAAGTATGAGGACATGAAGAAGATAACCACGAGTGGTTTGTTAAAGCGCCCTCTACGAATATCCCAATAAGCGGCCTGCTAATCCAAGATAAAGCTTCTGAAGTCGCTGCAAAAATGGGATTGTTGGATTTCAATGTCTCAAATGGATGGATGGATGGATTTAAAGCTCGCCACGGAATAAAATTCATGCTAGTGTGCGGTGAGTCAGCTGCTGTCAACAATGAAGACGTCGATTGCTTGAAAACAAATGAGCTTCCGTAGCTTGTAAAAAACTAAAGCCGCGATATTTACAACATGGACGAATTTGGGCGTTTTTGCAAAATGACACTCAAGAAAACAATGGCTATGAAAGGAGAAACATGTCATGGGGGTAAACTAATGACCGTCTTACTCTCTTGCTCGGTGCTAACTCTGATGGATCAGACAAGTAAAATCTACTGGTCATGGGGAAATCATGCAACTCGCGATGCTTTAAAAATGTCAAGAATCTTCCCTTCCCGTTCAAAAGTCAGCACAGAGCGTGGATGACGGGCAACCTTTTTCAACAAGGGTTTATAATTTAGTGCGGCGTGTGGGAAACGAATCGCGTCATGTCTTATTGCTTATGGACAACTGTCCTGCACATCCAAAAGATAAAAAAGGCCTGAAGAATGTTCAAATAGAATTTTTACCTCCATATTCGACCAGATTCACTCAGCCAATGGGCCAATGAATAATTAACAGCGCCAAAGTAGATTACAAGACTCGCCTAATACGACGATACCTTCACCAAATGAAACTAGGCAGCAAACTTTCTTGCTATGAGTGTCATCCTATTACAGTCCTCGACGCTACGCCCGTGCTTACCGCAGCATGGGAGAGTATCCCACCAACGACGATTGCAAATTGTTTTTTCAAGAAGGGTTTCGGAAGTAGCGAGGACATAATTTATAAAGAGCCAACCTTGCACCCTAATGTTGAAGAAGACTGGCTAGGCAGACAAGAAAATGCACGGGGAGATTTTGTCGATTTAGACACGTTCATTAATATCGACAAAGATCTAGTCTCCTCCGAGCTCAAAAGTGTGGATGACATCATCGCCTATGTAACTACAACTGATAAACCGGATGAGGAGGAAGAAGATGATGAACCTGCGCGTCCGGCCCCCCTCCCCATTATCCAAAGTTACGGATGTATTCAGTTTTCTCAGACTGTATGCATCGTCACTGGACGAAGGGCCCTCGAGGAGCAAGCTTTACCATCACCTGAATAGGGCTAAAAACAACGCGACCGCATGTCAAACAGGCCAAAATTGATAAAGGTCTGTCCAGGATGTAGTGAGACTGAATTTTTTGCACCAAGCACAAAGGCAAAGGGGTGTAGTTTGCGGGCGGTACGTGCGGCCAGAAATGTAAGCTACAAAGTCCAGCGGAAGTCAGTTGGCATTAAGCCTTTGGATCGCACGGAGACACGTGTTTGCAAGTATTGTTAGGTTTTCAGAATTCAGCGGAGTGTCGAGCAGCAACACGCCATAGAGTTTTGTGTAACGTTAAACAAATCGGCTACAGGCAAGCTTGCCAGGCTACAGGAAGCCTACGGGAAGGATTCTTTGTCCAAGGCCCAAGTGATTAGGTGGCACAAAGCCTTGAAAGACCAAAGAGAGGACGTCGATGACGCTGAGCGTCCATCGAGTTCTCAAACTTCAGACAATGTGACTAAAATGAAAGCGCTTTTAAGCTCTGGTCGTTGGATGAGTGTCTGAATGATTGCGGAGACGTTGGGACTCTGAAAATCAATTGTGCATCAAATTGTCAGGGAAGAACTTCAAATGCAGAAAATTTGTGCCAAGCTGGTTCCTTCAAAGCCACTCAGTTCATGGCAAAACACAGCAACGTTGGTCTTGGCAACGCTGCCCCAACCATCATACAGCCCCGATCTGTCACCGCCTGACTTTTTTCTGTTCCCTTGGTAAAAATCCAGTTTAAGAGCCTACTTCAGTCAAGTGAAAAGACCCGTTCGCTAATGCTAATCCTATGGAAGAAATTTATAAAGATATCTCGGTTGCATTTTAATATTTTTAAATAATTTTTTTTTTTTGCATTGGATAGCTGAGATCGATCTGTACAAAGGCCGTTTTTTGCTTTTTCGATTTTCTTTACGGATATTTTTAATGAGGGCACTTTCATTTTCGAAACCGGTTTCGAAACTGAAAGCATCCTCTTAAAAAAAATCTGCAATCGAAATCGAAAAAGTAAAAAACGGCCTGCATACAGATCGATCTCAGCTATCCAATGCCAAAAAAATCATTTAAAAATATTAAAATGCAACCGAGATATCTTTATAAATTTCTTCCATTGGATTAGCATTAGCGAACGAGTGTTTTCACTTGACTGAAGTAGCCTCTTTAAAGGTCATCATTTTGACAATCTGGAGAACTTTCAGTAAAACCTAACGCATGTTCTGAACAACGTTCCAGTTGAAGACTTCCAGGCGGGCATAAATGGGTGGTAGGGTTGTTGGCAACGATGTATTAATGCAGGAGGAGGCTATTTTGAAGATATTTAAGTGTCTTCAAAATTACCTTCAAATAATAAACAAATTTTATGGAATCGGTCTCATTACTTCCTGGACAGATCCTGTAGCTATTTTGCCAAAATGTAATATTTATGTCGTTATTGGCTTTATTAAATTTTAACTTTTGTTTTTTATATTCATTTTTTATTATTATCTATACTGTTCCCTATTTATTCTGTACAGCTAACAAGGATTTTAATTTTGTTTAACATTAATTTCAGTTAAAATGGTTAGCAGGAATTTTTGTGTTCGTTTTGTTCCATTTTATGTGTCATACATAAAAAATCTAAATTTGAAAAGACTTCTTGGATTTTTACCTAAGACACTTATTTGAATTTCCGGCTTTCAAACTTTCCGGCTAAGCATATAATGATTAAAACAAATAAAATGTCATTTTATGTATTAAAAACTTTTTATGTACTAAAAATTGTCAAAAAGATGTGTTTTATCCGTGTAGGTTGTTATTAGATGGACCACTGAACGAAAATTCGCGACCTTAGCTTAATCCGCAAACCCGTTTAATATGCGAATTTTGACCGGTCCCTAAATTCGCGTATTAACGGGGTTCGACTGTATTTGTATTTTTTATTATTTTGCCTGTAAGATGTTATTTAAAGAAAAATAACCTAATGCTTACAAAATTCGAATATATTGTTCAAATATAACACAGTATTTATCCACTTAAAAATGGGCATCTTCTAAAAACCCGGCAAACCTTTACTTTCTTCTATCTTTACAAGAAGAAAGTATTAGATTCGTGAAAATTTTCGACTTCCGGTTTTAGACGGATTTACACATTTTAAGGGCCAGAGATACCAAAAACAGGTTTTTACAAAATGTCAGTCTGTGACTCTGTCTGTCTGTACGTATGTGACACAAATTTTGTGGGCGATCTATCTCAAGAACTAAAGCGCGGAATTTAATAAAAATTTATATTCAGTTAGACCTTGATATAAATTGGCGCTGATTAGTTTTTGGCGTAAATCACTCAACAGGTGGTGCTGCTATGCAGCATATTTCACGATTTCTACAATAGTTCAATCTCCAGAACATCAGATTCAATTGTTAGTCCTTGACATAAATTGACGTTTTATACATTTTGGTGTAAATCGCTCAAGAGGTGGCGCTGCTATGCTGCATTTTGCAGGATTTACACGATTACCGCAATAGCTCTATCTTAAGAACTAATGCACGGATTTTCATCAAACTTCAGATTCAGTTAGTGCTTGATATGACTTGGTACTGATAACGTGTTGGTGTAAATCGCCCAACAGGTGGCACTGCTGTGCAGCATTTTTCACGATTCCCGCAATAGCTCTATCTCAAGAACTAATGCACGAATTTTCGTCTAATTTCAGATTTAGTTAGACATTGACACAAGTTGTTGCTGATTAGGTTTTCGGGTTAATTGCCCAATAGATGACGCTGCTATGCTGGAATTTTCACGATTTTAGCAATAGCTCTATCTCAAAAACTAATGAACGAATTTCCCCCCAAACTTCAGATTCAGTTAAACGTTGACATACGTTGTTGCTTGGTGTTTTTGGTGTAAAGCACCCAATAGTTGGCGCTGCTAGGCTGCATTTTGCTGAATTTACACGATTTCAGCAGTAGTCATATCTCAAGAACTAATGCACGGAATTTCATATCTTCAGAATCCTCATTATGGGCATGGATTGTCATTTAATTTTGCCAGTGTTAGCTAATTTTGAAGTATTAACATGTATCAGATAGAAGAAAGTTTCGGGATTGCTACATCCGACTAGGGTTTTTTTTTACTGGAAATAGTTGAAGATCCAGCTATATTATTGCTTAAAGCTGTTACAATATCCACAGTATGCGGAAAATGTTATATTTGAAAAGTTTTACATAAAATAGGTAAAAATTCTAGACAAAAAAATGTATGATTTAAATAATATACCGCACAAAAGAATTTAAAGGGTTGCATATTAATACTGTTCTCAAATTTCCTCCTCACTAAATCGAAATTTTCTGACACACATTTAAGAATCGAATAGTGTTTTCCATTTTTTCATAAATAAATGACTTACAGATTTGTAAGCGATTGTTGTTACGTGACGACAGGTTTTTCTACTTCCCGCGCCGTCGCATCCAAAAATTCGGCTGAAAACGCCAACTTTGACAGTATTTTCTAAAAGATATTCTGCTTTTACCAAAAAATTGAAAACACCATTCGTTTATATAGTTTATTAATAAGAACACCTGTCAATTTCATGTGTTTCCGAACAAAAATGAACTCAGAAAGGTATTTGAGAACAGCCGTGAAATTTTCTGACACATACTTAAGAATCGAATAGTATTTTCCATTTTTTCATAAATAAATGATTTATAGAGTTATAAGCGATTGCTGCCACGTGACTATATGCTTTTCTTCTTTCGCGCTGTCGCATCCAACAATTCCGTTCAAAACGCCAACTTTGACAGTATTTTCTAAAAGATAGTCTGCTTTTACGAAAAAATTGAAAACCCCATTCGATTGCTTAGTTTATTAATAAGAATACCTGCCAATTTCATGTGTTTCCGAACAAAAATGTATTCAGAAAGGTTCATTCAATTATTTCAATTTTAAAAGATAAACATAAATTATCGAGATTCTTACGAAGAGGTTATTTTCAGAAATTGGCTCTGTCAAGGGCCGCTTTTCGTTAATTTCATATGACATAATGTATAAATCATTAATTTAAAAGAATTTGTGAACGAAAAAAATCTTACATACAAGAAACAGAAAATTAAAACAAAGAAGTGTTTTTCGCCATAGGCCGGACAAATTAAGATAAATACACCTTCAACCTGGGCAAAATCGTAGTAGAAACTCTGTTAACTCATTTTTAATTAGTAACCATTACTGTGGAAAATTTCGCAAATCCCTTCCTCTCTCGAGCAGACGGCAGACGCCAGATCACGTGGTCTGACTAGAGCCCGGTTGGCGGGCGAACCTATGGCACGCGTGCCACTTTAGGCACGCCAAAGAATAATTTTGGCACGGCGTGGCCTTGATTACGTTTATAAATGAGGATACAGCGATTTTACACAAAATACACAAACTTAGATGATCTCATTAGGTTCTAAATTCGATTAATTGCAAATTGAAGAGTTTTAATTTTATTCAATATGGTCTCGAAAATTTATCAAACAAAGAAAATATTCGAAAACTATCAAAAAGGAAAGATTATACCGATAGTGAATTATGGCAAATTGGAAATTAATTTCAGAACTATTTAAATAAACTGCCTTTTTTTAATTTTAATAATTTTTTCTACTATTTATGTCTGTTATTATCGCAAATTTAGAGTATAACAAGTAAGAAAAATCATGCGTTAAGCATAGATTATGAAACACTTTCCAACACTTCCTGAATGTTTTAACAAAACTTCGTTATTTAGATAAATAAAGTATATAAGAGAACTAAGTAAACGTTTTAGAAAACTCATGAAACATTTAAAAAACTGATTTCTGCAGTTACCGTCTATAGCCAAATATGTATTCCAATTCTTTTGAACAGCCCTGTATTTGATCTGTAGGTTGATATATATACTATATAATGGGAAAATTTAATTTAGCAAGAAAACGTATAAGAGGTTGAAAATTCTCTTTCAGCAATTTATATTAATAGATCAAAACATACTTGTATACATTTATACAGCCCTGTAGTTAGCCTAGTACCTTTATTACGCGCCACTATTTAGCTAAAGTTTAATTCAAAGTAAAATACTCTTAAAACTACTGAAAACACATTTCCAGAAATTATTATTTATAGACGGCCAAGTATCCAATTCTTTACGTGACCCTGTATATCCTTTTATCTATGTTCTACAAACATTTCTTAGTAAACCAAATGCATGTCCGCGTAAAAATGCATAACTCATATAAAAAACACCTTTAAGCAATTTGCAATCATACAAAGTAACCATTACGAATTATTTTGTGTAGCCCTGTATACGAATTCGAACATTTATACACACCATATACTAGGGGAGAGTGGGGATGAAAGGGACATTTTGCCTTTATAAGCTTATAAAATAATGACATTAAAAGATATCCTTATCATGATTGCGCCTAATTCTCGTCTAAAACTTTCGCTTTAATACTAGTAAAACCTCTTATCCCCAAATACAGTAATTTAAAATTTGTAAGCATTTTTATAAATTGGTACAATATAGTATCTGAAATCTTTTCAAATACACCGCAAACAATTCCCCCTATGCCATTATGAACGGAATTCTTTTGTGTGGCCCTGTAAATGAACAAAAACTATTATTTGCACCGCATATTCAACAGAATGCATATTTTACTGGACTTCATAAATGAATATCAATTTTACTATGTTTGAAAGAGTGTAACACCATTAAAAATCATTTGAAACGATTTTTTTCCATTGGCCGTAATGTAACGGAAAACTTTTGACTGTCCCTGTAAATGAACTAAACATGCTACAAACTTCATTTGAAATACGGAACGTGCTATGGTAGAGGTTACTAACATCCAAAAATTTCAGAATGATCCGAGCACATTTACGAGAGTTAGAGCGTGGACAGACGGCGAGACAAACCGAAGTCATAAACACTTTTCAACTTTGTTGGAAAGTGTTAAAAAGTGTGGGGTATGCCTGTACCCCAGGTAGCTTTCCAGGGTTAACAATTAATCTTCCAGAGACTACTTGATATATCATTTAATAATTATTATTACAAATATGAAAGAAATGATATTGCAAGTTGAATATTTTAAATACAGTGTGATTTCAAAAATCCGGCACCAAAGCCACCTTTCCCGTTTCTTTTTCTTTCTGACCCACTTAGAAAGAATTGTTTAAAATACACATGTGGGAGCCCAAAGGGTCAAATGTACGACTTTTTCAAACTTTTATGGTTTGTCATTTGATGTGAGGATTTCAGCTATAACTATGCAAAATTTCAAGTCTCCAACATGTATAGTTTCTGAGAACGGGCTCTGTGATACAAGGACAGACAGACAGACAGAGAAACGAGACGAATAGGGTTTCGACATATGAACGAAACCCTAAAAAAGCGCATATCATAATTAAAAAGGCATTTATAGCAATCATTACTAATATACAGTAATTCGAATACAGTATTTTCAAATACACCGCAAACAATTTCCCCTATACCATTATGAACGGAATTGTTTTGTGTGGCCCTGTAAATGAACAATAACTATTCTTTGCACCGCATATTAAACAGAATGCATATTTTAGTGGGCTTCATAAATGAATATCAATTTTACTATGTTTGAAAGAGTGTAACACCATTAAAAATCATTTTAAACGATTTTTTCCCATTGCCCGTAATGTAACGAAAAACTTTTGACTGTCCCTGTAAAAGAACTAAACATGCTACAAACTTCATTTGAAATAGGGAACGTGCTATGGTAGAGGTCACTAACATCCAAAAAATTCAGAACGATCCGAGCATATTTACGAGAGTTAGAGCGTGGACAGACGAACAGACAAACCGAAGTCATAAACACTTTTCAACTTTGTTGGAAAGTGTTAAAAAACAAATAGAAAGTGGTTGCCATATAAATTCATTTAGTTTGTATTCTGTTGAAATTAACTGAACAAGAACATGATATTAATCATTTTTCACCCAATTCATCCAAAATACAACAATTAATCACATTATTTTTTTAAATATAATTGTTTCTATAATTAATGCAGTGTAATACTTACATGTATGTTACTCATTTTGGAAAATATCCTAATATGTAATTTTCAAGTAATTTTGATTCATTATATTTCAATCCATTGAATTTGTTTTTTATTGGCACGTCAAGGTCAAGTAAAATATTTTTTGAAAAGAAATTGGCACGCGACTATAAAAAGGTTCGCCAACCCTGGACTAGAGAATTAATATTAAAAGCATTTTTTCTCTTGTTCTTTTTAGTTTAGTTTTGAAGTAGTAATGATAAAAGTTGAACGCAGCAGGTAGACTGTGTATATGTTTTTTTTTTTTTTTTTTTTTTTTTTTTTTTTTTTTGTCTTGGTCTTCTATTAGAAGAAATGATGTTTTAATTTTTAAAAAGGACATTTATCTTCAATATGAAATCATTCTATTGTTTCCTGGCTTCTTTATAGAAGAAAATTATTGCTGAAATTATAAAAAAATATTATCTTGGATTCCCAGTGAGGAATATATATGTATTTAACAAATATTATTCAAATGTTTTCACTGTAAATATTGTACATACTTAAATGTGTAAAAAATAGAATAATCAAAGTTTTTAATTATCCTGTGCTCACTTATACTGAACAACACCTGCGCCACTTCCAATCGCGAAATATGCTTGATTACTTTAATATGATTTAAAACGAATCGTGAATTCTACAACTATGCTCTCCCAATAACAATATCTTGAATTGCGATAACCTGAAATTTCGTGGAAAACATGAAGATTATTCATTATTTTGGTGCCCAAGATCCCGAGAAAAGGTAAGAAATACCTTTATTATTCTGCATGACTTTTGACTCTTGATTTACTGAAAATAACGCTTTTTCATGATAATTTATTTTGAAAATTGAATTAAAATTTAAACACGGATAAACAAGAAAACCATAAAAGCAAAAGAGCTACTGTTCGCGCAGCTATTACGAAATTAATCACAAAATGTGATACATTCTTATCTGCTGATATTGATAAGACTGATTGCGATTCTTTAATGGAATCATTGGAGCTCTTAAATGAAAAGGGAACTCTAAGATTCCGAAATAGATGAACTAATTCAGGAAAAAACTGAATATGAAAAAGAACTAAAATCGGTAGAAGAATATTCTGAAAAAATATCAATTTTAAAATTCAAAATTAAGATGAGGCTTAAAAAATGTAAAATCGAAACTGAAATAAAAGTTTTACTAGAATCAAGTAATGGTTCAAAAATCGGTAGTAAACCAGTTTCGGTAGTAAAGCTACCTAAACTTAACATAGAAAAATTTTTCTGGTGATGCAAGCCAGTTCTTAGAATTTTTTAATTTATTTACTAGTGCGATAGATTCAAACGAATCGTTATCAAAAATTGAAAAATTCCAATATCTGAAATCTTTGTTGTCTAGACTAGCATATAATATTGTAGCTGGTTTTGAACCGACAAATCAAAATTATTCTACGTGTTTAAAGTTGTTAGAAGAAAGGTACGGGAAGCGGGAAAATATCATAAACTGTTACATGAATAAAATTTTAAATCTTGAACCAGTGAAATTTAGTAATGATGTCACTTCGCTCAGGAAGCTGTACGATAATATTGAAACTTGTATAAGAAATCTTGATGCATTAGGAGTAACATCAGGATCCTTAGGCCATTTATTACTACCCATATTATTACGGTTATTACCCGAAAATTTGATACTAGTTTTCATCGAAAACGTGACGCCGATAAGGACTGTGAAGTGACTGATTTAATAAATTTTATTAAAACGGAACTAAGATGCCGTGAAGCTACTAATTTAGTAAATAATTCCCAAAGCAAGGCTTATGAAAATTCTAAAACCAAATATGAAAATTCTTCAAGTAAATATCAAAATTTTCCTCAAAAGAAAAATGTATCTTCAGGTACTGCTTTAAATACATCTACAAAACAGTTTTGCATATTTTGCAAGTCTTCTGATCATGTAGGACTAAATTGTTCGAAATTCACTGATGAACAAAAACGATATAAATTAAAGAAAGAAGGTCGCTGTTACAAATGCTTTTATAAGTCGCATTTATCAGTTAATTGTAGAACAAAAATTAATCCTTGTTCCAAATGTGGTAACAACAACAATAGTTGTTTGTTTTGTTTTAAAGAAATAACAAAAGAAAATCCTGAAAAAGAATAGAAAGGTGCAATTGTATCTATGATGTCGGAACAAAAATATAAACAAAATAAAGCTACTTTATTGCAGACTTGTACAGTTTCTGTGTCTGCTGGTAAACAATGCTTGTTGGCTCGCGTTTTATGTGATAGTGGTTCAGAAAAATGTTTTGTGAAGAAATCTCTAGTGCAAAAATTAAAATTGAAGCCATTACGAAGAGAAAATTTATTAGTTTATCCTTTTGGGCGGAGACGCCCTTATGAATCATCTTTCGAAGTTGTTGCTCTTGAATTATCCAGTGTTGTGCAACCTATCAACTCGATAAAGATCGAAGCTCTTGTGGTTGATAATATAACTGGAGCTTCTGTAAAAACCTTAGAACCAGAACTTCTAGACATAATGAGAACAAAAGGTTATAAGCCTGCTGATACAGGTCTTGAACAGGAAATAAATATTTTGCTAGGGTCTGACTTTTTGTGGAAAATATTAAAGGGAATTGAGGGAAAATTGACAAAAGAGTTATACGTTGTAGAAACTATTTTCGGTCATACGGTGAAAGGGCAGTTAGAGTCGAATAAAAAAGAAGTAGCTTGTTTGCGTGTTTCAGCTGAAAATATAAATACTCAGCTGAAGGCATTTTGGGATCTGGAAGCTATTGGCATTGCTGAAAGCAATGAAAAGAACATTACCGATCTTGGGGTAATAAAAGAATTTAAAGAAAATTTAAATTTCGTAAATGGGCGTTATGAAACAAAATTTTTATGGAAAAATTCTCGTGAATTGCTTAGAAATAATCTTGAAGTAGCAAAGAAGCGGTTTTCCAGTTTAGAAAATAAATTCTTAAAAACGATTCTTTACTTAAGGAATATAACTCCATTTCGCTAGAGCAGTTTAATGAGGGTGTAATGGAATTGTGCACCGAGAAACATTCTAATAACTCCTATTACATGCCACACAGACCTGTTATCCGTGACGACAAAATTACAACAAAAATGCGCATAGTCTATGATGCTACTTAAAAATATGGTGATTCTCTATCATTAAACGAATGTTTGAATCATGTCCCTAACTTGAATTCTAATGTTTAGATGATGAAAACATAACTATTTCGAGTTCCGAACACCTAAATACTTCCTTGAAAATTTCAGGATTGATCTGGAACAATACAGAAGATAAATTAGGACTAGAATTACGACTCTTGTTAAAAAAATTAAATAATGATTCTTCTACTAAACGCAATGTTTTGAAAATTGCAACTATGTTCTTTGATTCAGCCGGATTTATTTCCCCTTTTGTTATTCGCATCAAATGCCTCTAACAATATTTATGGGTAATGAGAATAGTATTGGGTGAAAGTTTTTCTGAGGAACTAGAAAAAGATTGGCAAAATTTGGCTTTCAGAAATCCCGGCTCCCGCTCACTTGAAAATTCCCTGGCAGTACTTTAGCAACATGATCATGGAAAAGGAGCATCCCCAATTTCATTTTTTCCAGATGCTAACCCTAATGTGTATGTTTCTGAATTTATTTCCTTGCTCGAAGATCAGTGGCCTAAGGTTAAAATTGCTGCATCACGATTACCTGATGTTTTTTAAGAGAAGTCTCGAAAAGCAGCAATCATTTCTTGCGTTGTTCAAACAAATAAAGCTGATGAAATTCCCATTTTTAATCTTGAAAAATATAGCTCCCTAAAAAAATTGTATCGAGTAACTGCATGGCTATTTTGATTCATTTCTAATATAAAATTAAAGGTAGAAAAAAGGATTTTTCAGAATTATCAGCTGAGGAAATATTTCATGCTAAAAAGTTTTGGTTAAAGCTTGTGCAGGAAGAAAGTTTCCCTGAAGTTATAAAAAGCTTGAAATGTAGCAAGAGTATCCCTAAAGAATAGAATCTTCTACAGTTAAATCCTAATTTGTCCGATGACGGTTTGCTGTTGGTACGAGAATGATTACAAAAGTCTGACTCCTCATTTTATGAAAAACATCCTGTTGTTATTCCTACAAAACATAAATTGACTGAAATAATCGTGAAAGATGCACATGAAAAAGTTTTTCATTCAGAAGTGTCCAGTACATTAGAACAAACTCGTCAAAAGTTTTGGATTTTAAGATCTAGTCAGTGCATAAAATCAGTCCTAAACAAACGTACAATCTGGAAGAAATCTAACGCACGCTCTGGCGGACAAGTTAGAGCACCTCTAAAACATATCTTGTGTTTACCTACCATAAAAGTGAACGATTTAATTTTACCAGCAACGAAAAAATCTTTAGTGAAACGCTTTCGTTTACGCGAGACTCTTCTAAATCATTTATGGAAGCTCTTGAAAATTGAGTACCATCTCAACTTACAATCTCCTCACTACACGGACCAGAATAACACTTCTGACTTTGATGTAGATGATGTGGGTCATATGCATATGAACATGTATCAAGAACTTTCTGGAAGTTGGGTATTTGTGGGCAGAGATTTAAAAGAAAAGGGGTCTTATGAACTGAAGACAAATAATTCCATTATTAAAAAACCTATTAATTTCTGCTGTATAACTTAGAACTCTGACAAACTGAAAACAAAACTTTGATTTTATTAATTGACTCAAACCTCTCACTTGATTTTTTGAAAAAAAAAATTGCTTTTTGTTTATTAATATTTCTAATTTTTAGTTTAATTTTTGTATTGAATATTCTAGAGAAATTTATATTGATTCAAATTGTTCTTTCTGTTTTTAGTAGCAGAAACCTCTCCCCAAATTTTTTAAAATGATATAATTTAACTTTATTGTTTTTATTTGAAGTTCAATATGTAAGTATATATTTTGATTTGTATTGTATTTATCTATAGTGTAACTGATGATCTTTTAGAATAATTTTTATTTGTACTTTAATTATTTTGAATCCGCATTTTGATGAACCCTTGTTCCTCGGGTGGGAGTTTGTGGAAAATTTCGCAAACCCCTTCCTCTCTCAAGCAGACGGCAGACGCCAGATCACGTGGTCTGACTAGAGAATTAATATTAAAAGCATTTTTTCTCTTGTTCTTTTTAGTTTAGTTTTGAAGCAGTAATAATAAAAGTTGAACGCAGCAGGTAGACTGCATATATGTTTTTTTTTGTCTTGGTCTTCTATTAGAAGAAATGATGTTTTAATTTTTAAAAAGGAAATTTATCTTGAATATGAAATCATTCTATTGTTTCCTGACTTCTTTATAGAAGTAAATAATTGCTGAAATCATAAAAAAATATATTATCTTGGATTCCCAATGAAGAATATATATGTATTTAACAAATATTATCCAAATGTTTTTACTGTAAATATTGTACGTACTTAAATGTGTAAAAAATAGAATAATCAAAGTTTTTAATTATCCTGTGCTCACTTATACTGAACAACACCTGCGCCACTTTCAATCGTGAAATATGCTTGATTACTTTAATATGATTTAAAACGAATCGTGAATTCTACAACTATGTTCTCCCAATAACAATATCTTGAATTGTGATAACCTGAAATTTCGTGGAAAACATGAAGATTATTCATTAATTACAGTAAACTCTGTCTAAGGCGGAATCGGTCGGGACTGAGAAAATTTTCCGTGGCAGACACTATTCCGGCTTATGCAAAAGAGCTCCCTCCTCCCCCCCCCCCACACACACACAAAAAAAAGCTTTGTTATTAAATTTACTGTTTTTAATAATTTCGAAGGACATTATTTGAACAAAAAACTAAATATTACCAATACAAAATTGCTCAAATTCTGAAATGTATTAAAAATCATTTAATTTAACCAATAAAATTACATACTTCATATTTCACATAGCAGTTCAATGAATAAAAAAATAATCTTTTATCGATGCTTGATTTCTCTTTCGGTTTACCATGCATTCTGCACTAACGCGTAAGTGTATTATTCTCGGTATTATTTTTTTATTTTTCTGAACAAGAAAAATAATTTCGAGGCACCTAATTCTTCTCAAGCCGTTCTTATATGTTTGAATTCCACCTCTGTCTTCAACGTTTTCAGAAGCGTATGGTCATCGGCATTTGCTTTCCTAAGACAATGATCAGTTTTTTCAGGCGACATTTCTGAGCAAAGTATAGCAATCCATTTAACAGCATCGAAAACACTACGGTGTTTTTATTTAGTTAGGTGGCTGAAGAACAATCATCAAAAGACGCACACAACAGATACCTTTTGTAGTTTGTTTCAGCATTTTAATAACTCATTGATCCATTGGTTTTGTCGCTGCAGTAGTATCTGATGGAAGAAATTGTAAATTTATATTCGACAGTTTAGTGTCGGCATGACAATGTTCATTATCAAGGAACACTTTTTTTTCTTTAATCAGTCGTCTGTTGAACTCCTTCAGCTATCCCCCCATTAAGACAATCGACATCCAGTATTTTTTCTGAGACCTTCAAGTCACAGGCAGTTTAACAATATTTACATTCTTGAAACAGAACGTAGTTTTCGATTTCCCAATCACAAACTTTTTTTTTTATAAACTGCCCTCCAAATTCGCAAAACATTAAACAGTGACACGCTTGTTGGATGTTTTACCTCAGCGGCATTAGATTCCTCTTTTTATAAGTGACTTACTTGGCACACACGATAAAATAGTCCAGTCTCATTGCAATTATATATGCCCTTTTCTTGATATCTTTCAATCGGTAGATGAAATTTTCCTTTCCATTCCCGAATTTCATTCTATGGGACATTTTTCGGGTGTCAGCAAGCATGCTTCATGGCAATGTTGTGTAGATTATGGAAACTTGTTAAC
The DNA here is from genome assembly GCA_963932465.1 of Maratus speciosus. Taxonomy (NCBI): domain Eukaryota; kingdom Metazoa; phylum Arthropoda; class Arachnida; order Araneae; family Salticidae; genus Maratus; species Maratus speciosus. The sequence continues at coordinate 282,675,326 of OZ010794.1, read as the reverse complement.
CATTCACTAGAAGCTTTAAAATGCATTTTATCTATTTTTTTCGCAATAAAGTCCACGTGTGAGCAAACTTTTCACCCTAGTAATCGAAAAACATTCAAAAGTTAATGCACCAATGTCTTCATTTTTCACAGCACGTTTCCTCATTCTATTAGATATTTTCAACTCTTTCTTTTTATAGCGTCATAAATTTGAGTTTTACCATAATTAAACTTAATACAATGATCTTCTACAGAATAATTATTTTTCTTTTAATTTGGTAACATTGACTTTATCCTGCAGGGATGGAGTATTTAGTTTAGATTTTTGAAGCAATTTTTACGATGCACATACTAATATCCTTAGAAAAGGTAAAACGACGAAGAACAAATAACTCGTGCAATGCGTTTTCTAAACACGTGATTCATTGGAATGAAGCATACGTCAATCGAATAGCGTTTCATGTTTTTGATAAAAAGGTTGTATCTTAAGTTGTAATAAACTGCTTGCCGATGACGATCTTTCACTAATTGTCCTGACTCGAAAATCGGTTGAAAACTGAAATTTTAAAACTCTTTACAGATAAATGAGAAATGCTGTTCAATTTCTTAGTACTGCTGTAATACCTGCAAATTTGAAGTTTACACTCAAACACGCATACACACACAAAAACTTCGGGAATGAGACACAAAGATATCACTTTGAATTTGAGTACAACATTAAAGCATAATATAAATTTAGAAAATACATATTTTCATAAAGGTCCATCCTTCGAGTAATAATAACTTTTACATCCAAATTTATACAGGAAAAAATGATTATTTCATTTTTTAAAGCCACTTAAATACGTGTACCGGCCACTACTGACCACAACACGGTGCCCCGCAAAAGGACCGCCACGGCACCCACTGCAAGGGGGTCTCCACCAGACATGGGCTTGTCATTCATACCTGCACCGATGTAGTCTTAGAAAGTAGAGCATCCCAAGCAGGATTGTCCCGCTTTAGTCTCCTCAGGGGTCATTTTTTAAATGCAAGAATTCCTTAAAATTTAAACAGTTTTTAGTTCCTTAAATTAACTTTTTTAAACTATTACGGAATTTCATTAAAATTCTCGGTATGACGCTACTATACGACGCAGCATGACGTGGCTATATGACGCATGTATTAAAGTATCATGAACGAAATGCTTTTCATTTTTAAAATATCTTTTTTTCCGTCTTATGCAAAATTTTGGTTTCGGTGGGACCTTAAAATCATTTCCGTTTCCGCGTTAGACAGATTCCGGCTTGTGCAACAAGAATTAATGTTGTTTTCTAGGGTTCGCCGGGACTTGAAAAAAATTCCGCGGTAGGCAAATTTCCGGCTTGCACAGAGTCCGTCTTAGACAGAATTTACTGTACTGAGAAATATTACCAAAATCAGACAAAATCCAGGCGCGGGAACAGCCTTCAGGGTAACCGTCAGTTACATCTTTTCCCATACTGCATATGATACATTCTTAACAGCACATCTACGCATTTGCTATTGAAGTTATATATTTAATTTTTTTGGGGGTGAGAGATATGACTCATGACTTTTAAATGGTATAATTTTTTAAAGACATCTGTCGCCTGTTTTTTTTTATTTTAATTTAATTTTTTTTCCATGTTTCCAATAGACATCAACAGATACCGGTGCTGCTGGTTTTCCGCATGGATTAAAAAAGGACTGTTCTTATCGTTTTCATGTGTTTCCTTGTTAAACGTTATCATTACCTCTCTCATAAATTCAATAAAAGATATATTTTAGACGATATTAACATAAAAAGTCCTTCAATAAGTGCTTTTTTTTTAGCGAAATGTTGTTTTATTCGGTCATGTCACGCAAGGATGAGGAAAAACCTTTTAAATTCCAGCAACCCTATAACTTCCGTTCGCTCCACCCATGAGCCAGGACAGAAAAATTTCCCTTTCCTCCATGTTCGTCGGGAAATTCGGTTCAAAGCATCGAATTTGACTGACAGTATTTTCTGAAAAATCTGTTGTGTTTACAAAAAAAAAAAAAAAAAAAAAAAAAAAAAAGTAATTTAACGAATTACAACTGCCATTTGGAAAATGATTTTTTCAAGGGCTAAAATTTAAAACATACAAAATCGCACGGAGTTGATCATACATTACGTACGCCATGAATTAAACATTAATAGTGTTATTATACGTAAAAATTGCAAGCGACAAAAATCGCCTGCGACTCGTCAGATTTCCTGAAACTTACGTATTATTCAAGCATTTCATTGGGTGTTCGGGAAAAGGCTTTTCCATCGTCAAATTTCCAAGAAATCTGACGACACATTTTAAATGAAATTTCATTCTTAAACTTCTAAACATCCACAATATTACTTTTTACACCGTCGTATAGAGAAAAATGTACATTTAAATGTAATTTGTTTGAAAGCTGTATCTCAAATTGTTTCTGAGTTATTAATTTTTTTGTAGATTTTATTACTTTTTTGTCTTAGTGGCAATTGTCCAGGGAAATGTACCAAAAACAAGTGGGTAAGTGTGATCACAGACCGCACAGAGGGTTTCGTTTAATATTCCTTTCAAAACACTTTATCTTTTTGAAAAATCTGTTAGTACCACATTTCGCAACCAGGGGGCGCACTCGATTCTAAACAAACATCTATCCGAACGAAAACCCATTTTGCATACTGTTGCAAAACACCGACCTCCATGGACATTTTCTCTTCGAATGAAGACTTTTTGTTTTTGCCGTTTGGCAACAGAAACTTTTTGTTTTTAGAACGAAAGAAGAATGATTTTGAGATGTGGGTTTTTTTTCCCTCATCAAACCGAATTCGATATTAATTCATCTTATGTACATAATGTAAATATTCTTTTGTATAAGTTAGCCATATAAATAATCTAAAATGACAAGAGATCTTTTCTTCATTTCCGACTATTTCTTGTGAATTATTCTAACTACCGAATCTGTTCTTAGTGAGAGGAATTCTGATTCTAACGAAGGCGGCCTACCTTGGATCGGTAAGCATTTTTACTTACCTTTATAGATTTGTATCACATGATTTATTGTGTATTCGACATTTCTGGCGCCCGTAACAGCGACTGCCTAAAGTATTTGAGTCAGAATAAGAATTTCGTTGAATTAGAATCTTTATTGAAGTGCTTTGTTTATATAAGATAATTGCAGCTAATTTTATTTTTGATTAATTTATTGTTATAACATTGATTTATGAGAATGGATGCAGTTAATAAGACTAAACGCACTGCTGTTAGATCTCAAACGACGAAATTAATTAATAGAATAGAAGCGGCAGTTTCAGAAAATAGTGCTGATGAAGAGACATTAGAACAGTTTCTCGCTGAGTTAGATTTGAAAGAAAAAGAGCTTAATTATCTAGATACTGAAATTCAAAAATCTAGTAAATTAGATGAATTAGAAGCTGAAGTTTTAAAATGCGATGAGTATAATTCGAATTTGGTAATTTGGAAAACGAAAGTAAAAAGGGCTAAAGTGAAATTAGAAACTAAATCTAATTCGAATGTTTCTACTACGACAATCAACAAATCCGAAGAAAGAGTTGTAATTCGGGGGTTGGAATCCATTCGCATAAATTTACCCAAGCTAGTAATTGAAAAATTTGACGGCGATCCTTTGGATTGGCAAAGATTTTGGGACCAATTCGAATCTACAATTCATAAAAATGCAGAATTTTCTGACGTAGAAAAATTCAATTATTTAAAGTCATATTTGACTTCAAATGTTGCTAAAGGAAACTATAAAAAGTTATAGTTTAACTAATAGTAACTATTTATCTGCAATAGAAACTCTAAAAGAACGTTTCGGGAAGAAACATTTGGTAATTAACTCACACCTTCATAAACTTTTATCACTTAATTCAGGAAAGAAATCCAGTGATGTTTTTGCTTTCCGCAGATTGCTGGACACTTGCCAGACCGAAATTAGAAATCTGAAATCTCTCGGATTAGAGATTGAAAATTATTCAGCGTTACTCTCCCCATCCTAATTAAATTATTACCTTCTGACATAGTGTTGCAAATAACAAAAAAATATGGTAATGATGAAGAATTAAAAGTTACGGAAATAATTGATTATTTGAAAATGGAAGTTATTTCCCGAGAGAGAACTGCTTTTTTAATCTCTAATCAAGCTTCTTCGAACGCAGACATTACGTCTGGGAGACCAGTACGCGACAAGCAGTCGCCGAAAATGATTCCTACAGCATCTGGCTTAGTAAATGAAACGGTATCATTTTCTAAACAAATTAAATGCCCGGAATGTAAAGAAAAACATTTTGTGATCGAATGTGAGTTATTTAAAAATAAATCATTACAGGAAAAAAGGAAACTTTAAAGAAGTACAGTTATTGTTTTGTTTGTCTCAAAAATGCAGGACATATAAGCCAAATATTGTAAAAAATTTGTTAAATGCAGTAATTGTTTAAAGCGGCATTATAAAATTTTATGTCTCGAAAAAGAAAATGCCAGATCACAAGAAAATAATGAAAGCACGACATTATCAAATAAAACTTGTAATCGCGCAGTATTAATGCAGACTTTAACTGTCCGTTTAGAATCAAAGGATCAATATAAACACTTGTTAGTACGCTGTTTGATTGACACAGGTAGTCAACGGTCTTATCTGAGTAAAGATATTATTAATCGAATGGGATATGAAGCTATAGGAGAAGAAAAAATAGTTCACGGTCTTTTTGGTGGTATTCAAGAAACACACTTTCATAAGCGGTATAAAATATATTTAAGTAATTTGGAAAATACTTTTAAATGTAATTTTGATATCTATGATCAAGACAAAATATGTACTGAGGTTCCAAAAATAAAAAATGGGCCTTGGATAAAGGAAGCTAAAAATATGGGATAAAATTCTCAGATTACGATGCATATACAGGGAAGCAAAAAATTACAAATGAACAAGAGATAAGCTTACTTATTGGAGCAGATATTTATGGAAAGTTATTAACGGGGAAAATTAAATCCTTGGATAGTAATTTAACTGCTATACAGACCAAATTGGGGTGGACATTGATGGGTAAAATTAATGAAAAAGATACAAGCGATTCCACAAAAGTTGTTTAATCCTTACATGTAAATGAAGCAAAACTCACAGATTTATGGCGATTAGACACTTTAGGAATTCTTGATCCAGGTGACAGACGTTCTAGTTCAGAACTCGAACAAGCCGTAAAAGAACATTTCAACAAAAATATTCATATAAACAATGAAGGACATTATCAGTTTAGTCTTCCATGGATTGTTGGTCACCCCCCTCTCCCCAGTGCTCGGAAAATTCCAGAATGTAGATTAAAAAATGCGTAGATTCATTAAAGAAATCCGGCAATCTAGCTGCCTATGAAGCGGTATTTAATGAGTGGCTTCAAGAGGGCATTATTGAGGAAGTCGAATCAACTCCTGGAACGGAAGCTGAATTTTTTCTGCCACACAGAGCAGTAATAAAAGAAAATTCCACAACCCGAATACGCCCTGTTTTTGATGGGTCCGCTAGGGAAAAAGGCTCACCCTCTATTAACGATTGTTTGTTGAAAGGCCCAAATTTAGTAGAACTTATCTTCATTGATAAATCGGTTCCGATTGAAGAAAATTGGTGTAATATCAGACATAAGAAAAGCATTTTTACAGATTAGCTTAAATGAAAATGACAGAGCATTTTTAAGATTTTTATGGTGGAAGGAGGGAAATTCTGAAGAAACGAAAATTTTCCAACATCGAAGAGTTGTTTTCGGGCTTACATGCAGTCCCTCTTTATTGGCAGCAACTTTGCAACACCACTTAAAAAAATCACCTCCCTCTATGCAGGAAACAGCTTCTAAACTTTCCGGATCCTTTTATATTGACAATTGTGTCACTAGTGTTGACAATGAAGAACAACTCAGTAATTTTATGACAGAGTCAAAATACATTCTCAGCCAAGCTAAATTTGACCTCAGAGGTTGGGAACACAGTTACTCTCACTCCTCAATGAAACAAGAACTTTCCTTAGAAAACAAAATTGTCCCAGTTTTAGGCCTACGATGGCTATTACCCTCTGATGTTCTTTCCGTAGATGTAAGGGAAATTAATAAAGATGATGAACCCATCACTAAAAGGAAAATATTGTCGGAAGTTCACAAACTTTTTGACCCCATCGGTTATACCTGTCTAGTAACTCTTTTCCCCAAAATACTGCTACAAGATTTATGGAAAAAGAAAATAACTTGGGATTCTGAATTACCAACATCGATTGCCAAATAATTTCAGAAATGTAAAAATCAATTGAGCTCACTTAAAGATATTGCTATACCTAGATGTTTAATAGGTGATCCAGATAGCATTAGCGACTTAAGTTTGCATGTATTCTGTGACGCGAGCAAGGTAGCTTATGCTACATGCATATATTTACGGAATGAAAACGTAAAATCAACATCATGTAAACTGATCCAAGCACGATGCAGAGTAGCCCCGCTGAAATGTGTTACCATCCCCAGACTTGAGCTCCTCGCATGTACGATTGGTGCACGATTATCTAAAGGGGTTAAGTTCGACTTAAAATTAGAAAACCTTCCAACTTTTCTCTGGACAGACTCTAGTAATGCGTTGTACTGGATAAAAAGAAGTGAAAACAGGGCTCCATTCGTATACAATCGTGTTAAAGAAATTCGATCACTTAGTAAACCAGAAAATTGCCACTATGTGCCCGGAACTCTTCATCCGGTCGATCTACCTTCCCGGGGATGTTCCACAGAATCCCTTAAACAATCCCTCTGATGGGAGTTACCTGACTGGTTGAAAAAATCTCAAGAATTTTGGCCAAAAAGTAGTTTAAATCCCGATTTTGAAGTAATTAACTCTGAAAAAAGAAAGACAGTTGTCAGTGCAGTAAATATCCCTCAAACTCCAATTGAGTTATATGAAAATACATTTGAAAATGATAAAAGTAACTGCCTGGATATATAGATTTTTTGGAAATATCGGAAAGAGACCGAATGAGCGAAACTTAGAGAAAATTTTAACAATTGAGGAAATAAATCACGCAGAACACGTCGTATTGAAATATGCTCAAAGGTATTTATTAAGTGAATCAAAATCATGTTATACCTCTTTACAGACTTTTACTGATGAGGTAACGAGTAAAAACACGAATCTCTATGCGAAAAGATTTCCATTCTTTCCGATATCCGATAGTTCTGCCTTTTGATTATAATATTACGTATTCACTAATAAGAAGAAAACATGTTGAACTTTTTCATGCAGGAATACAAATTGTAATGTCAGTTTTGCGGGAACAATTTTGGGTATTAAGATGAAGGCGTACAGTTCGAAAAATTATAAAAAGTTGCATGACATGTAGACGAATTACTGCCTCACCCGCTGAGACACCTAATGCCCCTCTCCCTGAAGAACGAGTCAAAGATGCTTCTATTTTTGAAATTATTGGTCTAGATTTATGCGGACTGTTATTTTTAAGGAATGGCTCAACAGTTTGGATAGTCCTTTTTACATGCGCCGTATTTCGCGCAATTCATCTTGAATTGGTATCTTCACTTTCAACGGAAAATCTTCTATTAGCTATGAGAAGATTTATCTCAAGAAGAGGCAGACCCTCTATTATTATTTCTGATAACGGAAGAAATCTAGTGAAAGCATCATCAGAACTAAAATTGATAAATTTTGAAAGCTTGCAAAATTGTGCTATTGAACGAAAAATTCAATGGAAATTTAATCCACCTTCAGCTCCCTGGTGGGCAGGTTTTTTTGAGCGCAGGATAGGAATGTTAAAAGGTATTTTACGAAGACTGCTTGGAAAGGCCAGCCTAAATTATGAAGAATTATACACCGTGTTATGTGACGCGGAAAGTGTAATCTATTCTAGACCGCTGACCTATGTCGCAGATGATGATGATCTTGACCCTCTTACCCCCGCGATGCTCTTGCAAGATATCAAAGATTCGAGAGTTCCTGAATTTGACGTAATTGATTCAACAAAAATGAAAAGAAGATTTGCTTATCAGCAAAAAGTCCGAGAATATCTTAGAAAACGCTTTAGAGTGGAATACCTGAGGCAACTTCGAGAAAATGCGGAAAGAAATAGGGAAACTGAGTTAAAAAAAGACAATATTGTCTTAATTGGGGATGATAATTCAAAACGAATTAACTGGCCTTTAGGCAAAATTGAAGAATTATATCCCGGCAAAGACGGAAAATTCCGCGTAGCGAAAATCAAAACGAAAACAGGTTCCTTTTTGAGACCCCTTAAAAGACTTTATCTTCTTGAAATCAATAATGAACTAATGCCTAGTTTTTTACTATATAGATATCCTGTTCCTATAGACGACAACTCTGTTCCTGCTCCTGAGCCCGAGTTTTCAGATCCTGTTTCTGTAGCTGAATCTTTGGATAGCGTCCCTGTTCCTCCTCCTATGCCAGAGTCTTCATATTCCACTTCTGTAGCTGATCCTCTGGATATACCCTCTGTTCCTGCTCCTGTGCACCAGTCTTCCATACCTGAGGATGACAATCGGCGATCGCGAGCTGGCACAAAACTGAAACAGCCTCAGCGACTAGAACTATAATTTTTGAGCTTCATTTGTCCTGAACCTCGAAGGTGGGAGGATGTTGCAAAACACCGACCTCCATGGACATTTTCCCTTCGAATGAGGACTTTTTGTTTTTGCCGTTTGGCAACAGAAACTTTTTGTTTTTAGAACGAAAGAAGGATAAATTTGAGATGTGGGTTTTTTTTTCCTCATCAAACCGAATTCGATATTAATTCATCTTATGTACATAATGTAAATATTCTTTTGTATAAGTTAGCCATATAAATAATCTAAAATGACAAGAGATCTTTTCTTCATTTCCGACTATTTCTTATGAATTATTCTAACTGCCGAATCTGTACTTAGTGAGAGGAATTCTAATTCTAACGAAGGCGGCCTACCTTGGATCGGTAAGCATTTTTACTTATCTTTATAGATTTGTATCACATCATTTATTGTGTATTCGACATTTCTGGCGCCCGTAACAGCGACTGCCTAAAGTATTTCAGTCAGAATAAGAATTTCGTTGAATTAGAATCTTTATTTGAAGTGCTTTGATTATATAAGATAATTGCAGCTAATTTTATTTTTGATTAATTTATTGTTATAACATTGATTTATGGGAATGGATGCAGTTAATAAAACTAAACGCACTACTGTTAGATCTCAAACGACGAAATTAATTAATAGAATAGAAGCGGCAGTTTCAGAAAATATTGCCGATGAAGAGACATTAGAACAATTTCTCGCTGAGTTAGATTTGAAATAAAAAGAGCCTAATTATCTAGATACTGAAATTCAAAAATCTAGTAAATTAGATGAATTAGAAGCTGAAGTTTTAAAATGTGATGAGTATAATTCGAATTTGGTAATTTGGAAAACGAAAGTAAAAAGGGCTAAATTGAAATTAGAAACTAAATCTAATTCGAATGTTTCTACTACGGCAATAAACAAATCCGAAGAAAGAGTTGTAATTCGGGGGTTGGAATCCATTCGCATAAATTTACCCAAGCTAGTAATTGAAAAATTTGACGGCGATCCTTTGGATTGGAAAAGATTTTGGGACCAATTCGAATCTACAATTCATAAAATGCAGAATTGTCTGACGTAGAAAAATTCAATTATTTAAAGTCATATCTGACTTCAAATGCTGCTAACTCTATAAAAGGTTATAGCTTAACTAATAGTAACTATTTATCTGCAATAGAAACTCTAAAAGAACGATTCGGGAAGAAACATTTGGTAATTAACTCACACCTTCATAAACTTTTATCACTTAATTCAGGAAAGAAATCCAGTGATGTTTATGCTCTCCGCAGATTGCTGGCCACTTGCCAGACCGAAATTAGAAATCTGAAATCTCTCGGATTAGAGATTGAAAATTATTCAGCGTTACTCTGCCCCATCCTACTCCCTTATCCTACTCCCCATCCCTTACTCCTCCTCCCATGCGCGACAAGCAGTCGCCGAAAATGATTCCTACAGCATCTGGCTTGGTAAATGAAACGGTATCATTTTCTAAACAAATTAAATGCCCGGAATGTAAAGTAAAACATTTTTTGATCGAATGTGAGTTATTTAAAATAGTTATTTATTATTCGGCATTTCTAGAAATGTCGAATACACAATAAAGCATGTGATACAAATCTATAAAGTTAAGTAAAAGTGCTTACCGATCCAAGGTAGGCCGCCTTCGTTAGAATCAGAATTCCTCTCACTAAGAACAGATTCGGCAGTTAGAATAATTCACAGGAAAGAGTCGGAAATGAAGAAAAGATCTCTTGTCATTTTAGATTATTTATACGGCTAACTTATACAAAAGAATATTTACATTATGTGCATAAGATGAATTAATATCGAATTCGGTTTGATGGGGAAAAGAAAACCCACATCTCAAAATCATTCTTCTTTCGTTCTAAAAGCAAAAAGTTTCTGTTGCCAAACGGCAAAAACAAAAAGTCCGTCCTCATTCGAAGGGAAAATGTCCTTGGAGGTCGGTGTTTTGCAACACATACTATCCGTAGATATATTAGTCGAGGGGATTGGGCCCATAGCACACGGGATAAGTATGCGCACATGGCGGTAAAAAATGGAACTAAAATATGTAAGGCTATGGTGCATAATATGAAAGAATGGTTAAAGGGGTGTCGGCAAAACTTGGAAAATTTCTCCCCTGGGTAAAAGGACGGAGGTTAGAAAAATTACTTAAAATACACATGTTACAGCCCGGAGGCAGGGGCGTAGCTACCGTGGAGCAATTGGAGCAAACTGCTCCAGGGGCACGAATCCTAAGGGCGCAAAATTAGAAAGAGCGAAATAAAAATTTGCAAAAATATTTGCATACTTTTTCCCTTATTAATTAGATATTATAGATGAACTTCGTTACAATCAGAATATCCTATGCCATTTTACTTTGTATTTAACATCGGCCATTTAGATTTAAAACATGTTTTTAAATTAAGAGCAATTACTTCTCTTCGCGAAGTTTTAATTTTAATTCTTAACATAGTCCATATTGCAGCCTCAAGAAACTTCTCTAAAACTGTTTCAGTATGCTTAATTTTTTTTCTGTAACTTTTCTGTAGACGACAGTTGAAGATTTTCAAATCTTAAAGTAATCAAAACGTATTTACAGGGCTCTCAACGATCACTTTGTTGGCTACCACTATTTCCAAACATTAATCTTCCTGGTGCATTTCTATTGAAAACGTTTTAAAAGTTTATCATGATGATTACTGTATGAAAGTAATCGTAGCCAAAGAAATTACCACTGATAAATCTATATTTAAGATGCAACAACAATGCATTAGCTATTTAGTTATTTTAAGATTTGAAAGAAAAAATGGTTTTACAAGTTGAAGAGAATTATTGACCATTTTACAAACAAAAAAAACAAGAAAACGAAAATTTTGAATTTTTTTTTTGTTGTTGTTGTTGTTTGGTGGAAACTAAATATGCATGCACCAACACAGATTACAAAATGATAATAAAATTTAGGCATATTCCACATCAATCCACGGTGATAAAATTTAGAAGGGGATGAAAGGGAAGCGGAAAATTAAATTTACTGCGTATTGTTTTTGAGATTTTGAAAATATGGCAAATCTCAAATGCAGAATTTGTAAGCATTTTCCTTGGAAAAATTAAGTATCAAATTCAGTGTACTTTACGACCTGATGCAAATTTACCACTTTTTTCGAAAGTATTTCTCCGTATTATACAGGGTGACCAGAAAGAAACACCCCAGTTTGAATATTCAATAATTCATTAACTATAATAAATCTGAATATGAAATGAGTAACATTAACATCTGGTGGATCTTAAATGTCACGTACTGTAAATGTAAAAATAGTTTAAATTTACGTCAATAGATGGCGCTGCACCATCTCAAACTACAATAATGCTCAAATAAATTAAAAAAATTTAATTGTCTTTTCGTGTTTCAATCGCTAAATATAATAAATAATACAACTTGAGATTTTGTATGCAGAATTACATGCTAGTTTGAGCATTATTGTAGTTTGAGACGGTGCAGCGTCATCTATTAACAGGAATTTGAACTATTTTTACATTTACAGTAAATGAATTTTAAGTCCCACCAGATGTAAATGTCACTCGTTTTATAATTATATTTATTATAGTTAATGTATTATTGGATTTTCAAAATGGGGCGTTTAATTCTGGTCACCCTGTACTTTATTTAGTAGCAGAATTTTAGGATTAAATAAGGCAAAACATGTTTTTTGAAAATAGTAATGTGAGTTTACTTTGGCCGTAATAAGGTCTCTCCTCCCCCCCCCCTCCCCCGCCCAACCAACAACACCATCGATATCACATATTAGTAGTCAATGAGTTTTCGAATTATGAAAGGAAAAAAAAAAGAAGCTGGATTTACTCCACTCAACTTTCCGAACAATTTACAGAAATAGTGTGTGTTCAAAAAGCATAACAATGAATAAAAGCTCAGATCCTAATTTTATACAAAGGTGAAATATTTACGCTGGCGATAAAGACTTCGTGTTTTAAGCAAAATATGCACTTTCATTCATAAATCTTTAACATTTTTCTAATGGCATAAGTTTCAGCAAATTTTATTCCGCCTATAAATTGAAAAAACAAGCCCTATATATAAAAAAATAAAATAAAAAATAAGATTTTACCAAATTAAGCCACATTTTGGCTCGACGGCAACCGACCTGCGGTTCGGTGTGCCCTAAACCAGACGAAACTGCGTTCTCTCTCAGGTGAAGCTAATAAATGCAAAATTAGCTACAAACATTAGTTTTGAACATTCTTAAATTATTGAATAATTAAAAGAAAAATTCACTTTGTTGAAGCATTTTTTTAAAATAATGATTTTTTTCTTTGCAAAACATAAGAAGTGAATTTTTTTTCCGCAAAGTTTCTTCAAACCATTTAAATCTTTTAAAATCTAATGTATATTCTGTAATTCTGCCTGTTACCAATGGCAACATGATCTACCCCAAGAATTTTCAGCCTGCCTGACACCCAAAAACATCACCCCTATTTCACAATATATATATATATATATTTCAGTTATAATTTAATACACCAGGGGGTATTTTTAGCTAAATTTTGACGATATTGTTAAACAGTTATTAATTAATTTAATAGTGCATTTTAAATAATGTAATTACTATCTAGTTATTTTTTATTATATTAAATGTGTTTAACAAGGTATTTCAAATTTTATTTCAAAATGTATTAACTGCATCCTTTGGTATCATTTACTGTGATTTCTTAACTGTTTTATTCACCTTAATCTTTATGATATTCTGGTAGCCATGTGCGCGTGGATATTTGTAAAATACTGAAATATTAATCGGTATGGTGTTTATTATTTATATTTTATATCCTATAAATATTTAAATACGTTTTATTGATTCTTCCATTTCATATTATTTGTTTCTATTCTGCTTTCATTTTTAATTATTTCACTTGATTTTAATGGTTGTTTGGGCACAGGGGAAAATAATTTTTAGCTTTAGCTTATTTTTCCCACAGAAAACAACCATTTTGCTTATATCATTGAATTCTGTGCCCTTGATAACGTAATTCAATGTATAAGCTTTTCAATTTTGTCGGTGTCCACATTTTCTTTTTCTTCCATAATAATTCTTATAATAATTTTTTTTTTATTTTTTTTTATACTTACAGCTTTAATTCATAATAATTGACGGTGGTAGGTTATGTTTAATTAATGGTTATATATATATATATATACGCATTTTCATTATTTAGTTTTTTGTAAAATCCTTTATTAAATATTGGTTTGAAATGTGTAGGTTTCGTGTATTCGTACAATGCTGTGGCTGTAATTTACCCATAATAAATATTTATTATATGGATTTTTGCGCTTGATTCACAAAAATATTCATAAAGAATATTTTCGGCAAGAAAAGTTAAACATTCTTTTTTGTTAAAATTACATTTTAATATCAAAACGGGACTGTTTCAATATTGTCTATAAATGTGATAATCAGCTATTTTGTATAACATGTTAGAACATGACTGTTGAGTGAGATTCTTTTTGCGCCCCTTCGATTTCTGTTGCTAGAGTTTTTTTTAAATACACTGCACTCTGCATAAGACGAAATTCTGTTTTACAAAGAGCTTTAGACAGAGTTTGCTGTAAAAAATCTGTTTTAAATACTTTGCTTTAATAACATCTACAGGTTTCTTAATATTACTAAAAGATAGCCCGTCAGAATGACGTGCTTGCATTTTTAAATGAATGATATAGTATTGCATTATAAAAAGAATTATGAAGTATTTAATTTTACCTTATCTGACTAATAGGTTCAAGTGGGGGTAAAATAATTGTAAAAACAACCCCTTTTCCATACAAACTTAATTTGCAAGAAAATTATTAATTGAATTGGTAAAATAATGACATTACGCAAATGAACTTCACTCACAAAATTTCAAGTACTATTTCCCAAAACACATGCAAATTAGTACTAATAATGCTATTTTAAAACATATTGCCAATTAACTATTTTACCCCATGGTATGGGGTAAAATAAGCATACTCAGTTAAAGCATGCTATATCTGTAATTAAGATAATAATTAAACATAAATCAAACAAAAAATGTATTTTAAAGTTACTAAAAGTGTTATATCGTATATTAAAATATTTATAAATACTTATCGCGCTTTTCCTATAAAAAGAATTTAATTGAGATACAAAAGAAAATCTTCATCAGTTATTCTCACCGAATGGTTGAAAAGTAGTTTACATACCGAACCCGTCGGCCGATTTCTTCAAAAATTAATACAATTTTTGCTACAGATTTATAACATACCTGCCGACATCATCAAAAACACACTGTGATATCGTACCTTCGCCACACATTTTCGATGGAGAAAGCAACAGGCATTTCCGTGGAGGACAATGATCTTTTGTGTAAAGGCATGCAGGGGAAATGCCTGGCATACTTCTGCCCTTGGGATCTGCTCAACAGGGTATTTCAACTTTTCCAAGAAATAGGGGTGGCTGGACAATGTGTGGGAATTCGTCCCTAAAGTGAAAGTAAAAAGAGACTCATGCAGAAGCTAGTGTGGAGGCTGAGAGTAGACTGGGTGACACTGATGAAGTGAGGTTGTTTTTTTTACCAACGGAAGAGATGCGAGTAAAAATCGTTTTACTCAGGTTGGCTATGAGAAGTATAGAACTGTTAATAAAAAGTGAGAGTGTCTACCTATGAATGGTAAAGTTTGTTATTTCAT
Organism: Maratus speciosus; assembly: GCA_963932465.1. Classification (NCBI taxonomy): domain Eukaryota; kingdom Metazoa; phylum Arthropoda; class Arachnida; order Araneae; family Salticidae; genus Maratus; species Maratus speciosus. The sequence continues at coordinate 282,660,028 of OZ010794.1, read as the reverse complement.
TTTTCAAATCTATTTTAGTTGTTCTAATAAAGAACTTTCGTAAGAAACATGTATTATTTTTCAACGATCATCTCACAAGAGCTTAGTGAACCAAAAAGCTCTGGCCCACTACATCACAGCTATAGTATTATAAATGGTGGCAGCGGTGGGATTAATTAGGTCTAGCATAAATTAGACTGGACCCACGTGAACTTGATGTACAGAAGGAAACTGTGTTAGAAACAAGGACAGTCGGTGATGAAATCTTGTGTTTGACGAGAAAGATTTTCAAGTGTATCCGGTGAGGAACTGTGAAATCTGGAGTGTCGAATATGTTAGCTGGTATGTAACAAGGACTAAGGATTCGACGATATAGAAAATTTCTTCAGTAAACACACAGTGCAGTGGATAGAAGACTATTCATCGATCGCCCTTAGGAATCCATGGAGACAGCTTGTGTGTAAATTTCCCGGTAGAAATCAAGTTAGATCCGGAGATACGACAGTACCTGAAAAAAAAAAGTGCAGGAAAGCCTTGGAGCAGTGTAGAGAAATGTCTACATTTGAAGGTAAGCCCTTTTATGAAATTTTCCAGAGAGGTCTGTTAGGATTTAATATTGTATATGTCTGTTCTTGGTAATTTGTATATGTTTAATAGATAAAAAGTCCAGGGTAGCTATTAATTTGGGTTCGAAATTTTTAGTTAGATTTTTTATATTAAACGGGTTTCTTAAAGTCTGTACGGTAATTCATTTGGTTTTGAAAATTTAATATTTATGTATTTCATAATTTAGGATAGTAAATTACGGTTGATTAATAAAAGAATATTAATCATTAAAATTAATCATAGTTGTGGATGTAACTTTTAGTTATAAAGTTGGGGCATATACAGCTTTTGTTTATTATAGCAATAAGGTTATTTGAAATTTTATGGGTATGGTGTAGGAAAAAGCAGGATTAATTGTTTATATATAAATTGTATTTATATAGTACTGTGAGTATCAAAATAATTTTGAGGGTTTACTCAGTTTTAAAGGATATAACAAGTGCATGAAAATTTTCGGTAGGAAAATTGTATTATTGTTTTATTCATTGAAATATATCTAAAGGATAAAATCCTATTCCTTATTGTGTTATATATATATATATATTTTTTTTTTTGGTTTTTGGTGTTTTACAAATTGTATATATTTGTGTATTTTTGTGATTAGTATATTTTGGGGGAAAATCATGGAAGAATTTCTAGGGAAATATACTAAAAATATCTTGCTTTTGCTGGCAGAGGAATTTGAGACCAACGTGTCGGCAACTGATAAGAAAAAAACTATAATTCAGGCTACTTTAGAAGCATCGGATTATAATGAGAGTTTTGCTAAATCGAATTTGGAATGTATTCTTAAAGAGGATGCAGAACGTAAAGAAAACGAAGGACGTGAAAAAACAAGACAATTTGAGTTAGAAAAATTAAGAATGGACCTTATGCACGCGGCCTGAGGTCAAGGCTAAAATTCGTCTGCTGGCGGTATTTACTGGCGGTGTTTAGCATAGCAGTGTATGGAGTGTGAATTATTAATGCTTCTTTGTTAAAAATACCGCAAAAGAATTCTTTGATGCAGCAGCATATACTTAATATATTGTAATCTAAATTCAAAATGTTGTTCTGTATGCGAAAAAATTCCCTAAGTTTGCAAATTTTCAGTTAAAATATATGCACTCAACCTGGGTCAAGGCTACAGTCGTCTGCTAGCGGTGTTTGCGCCTGCGCATTCCGGTATTCTGCCGGTGCAGTAACTAGAATAACAGATCATCATACCGCCAGCTCTGCCGTCTGACGTCACCTGAATAGAGTCCATTCAAAATTCTTCGGAAACTGTTAGTCTTTCGTCTAGTGATATCAATGTAGGTTCGCATAGGAATCCAAAAATTAATTTGAAAGAATTAGTTCCACGCTTTGATTCTAAATTAATTGACATCACTCTTTTCTTTATGATCTTTGAAAAACAGGCAGAAAAAGCTAAAATTTCGCAAGAGGATATGGTTAGCCAATTAATTCCCTTATTGCCATCAGATATCGCGGAAATTATAGTGAAACAACCAGCAGAATTAGGAGATGATTTTCAACATGTAAAAAAAGTTTTATTAAATCGTTTTAGATTAGGAACAGGTGCTTTAAAACAGAAGTTTGAAAATCATCAAAGGAAACCTGGAGCGTTATGGGTAGACTTGGTATATGAATTAAGGGGTTATTTGGATAATTGGTTGGAATCATTAGAAATAAAGGATTTCGAGTCTTTAAAAGAGCTCATGCTCACAGAGCAAGTAAAAAAACGCGTTCCTTTTGAAGTAAAAGAAAAATTTATGGATGAATGGGATGAAATGAAAGAAGCTTCGAAACTTGCTGATAAATGTGACAAATATGAGAGTATTAGAAGTAGTTTCAGGAAATCAGAAAAAAAATCTTGGAAAAAAAAAACCTTATTCAGAGATGCAAAGAAGCAATTTAAATCCGAAAATTAGGGGTGAAGTAAAAGCTAAATCGGAGTTAGAGAATAAAACGGAAAATTTAAAAAATGATAAACTTAAACAAGACCAGGCTTTTGAGAGGAAAAGGCAGATTAGGTGTTTTTTTTTGTAATCAACCAGGGCACATAAAACCAGATTGTGCGGAATGGTTAAAAAAGAAAAATCAGTTCAATACAGTTAATCATTTAGGTAATGATGTTGATTTAGGGGATTGTTTTAAACCTTATCTAAAAAAAGCTCTAATAAACGGGGTTGAAAGACACTATTTGAGGGACACAGGAGCAGGGATTGATCTATGCGATAGAAATTGGGTTAAAACAGAGGATTTTACTGGAGATATAACTTCGGTACGTCAACCTCTTGATAATGAATGTAAATGTTTACCATTGGCATGGGTGACTATAAAAGGGGATTTTGGTTGCATCACCACTAAGGCGGCGATTAAACCATCGGAGTCGGAGCAAGGTTACTATCTCTTAGGTAATAAAACTGCGGAGCTTATTGAGCAAAATAAAGGAAATGGTGTTCCTATAAATATGGTGGTTACCCGTAGTAAGACGAATTCTTTAAAAAAAGGAATGGAGCAACGGGATGTTGATAAGGAAATGTCGTTTGTTGATCAGGCAAAGTTAGAAGAGCAACCAGGTAGGGTAGATAAAATTGGGGATTGCTCACAGAACAAAGAAACGCAGGTAGTTCAAATGGATGAGAATAGACAGGATGAAAGTCAAATCGAAGATCTTATGTTATTACCGAAATGGGAGGTGAAAGATAATGTGGGATTGAATAAAATTACAGCGAAAGATTTCAGCTTAGCTCAGAAACAGTGCTTATCTTTAAAAACATTATGGGAAAAGGCAAATAATGTAGAAAAAAAGGAATTTAAAATAATGGGAAATAAATTAGTAAGAGTTTCACATTCAAATAGTGGGGATGAGAAATTACAATTATGTTTGCCATTAGAATTTAGAGAGAAAATAATGAAGATGTGTCATGAGGAAGTTGCGGGACATTTAGGGGCGACTAAAACAAAAGATAGGGTAATTAAATGCTATTTTTGGCCAAATTGTTACAAGGAAATTGAGGCATTTGTAAGAACTTGCGATCTGTGTCAAAAGGTTGGTAAAAATAGAGATAAAAAGAAAGCTCCCTTGAAGCTCGTGCCAATAATTTCAGAAGTTTTCTCCAGGATAAATATTGATGGTGTAGGCCCTTTGAGTTTAAGCGAGAAAAATAATAGATACTTGATTACTTCAATTTGTGTTGCGTCAAAATATCCAGATGCGATTCCAGTAGAAGATTTAACTTCTCCGTCAGTGATTGAGGGGCTAATACAAATATTTTCTAGGACTGGTTATCCAAAAGAGGTACAATGTGATTTGGGTAGGTCATTTACAAGTGAGTTGGCATTGGAATTTTTTGATAGGTTTGGTATTAAGGTTGTACATAGTTCAGTTTGCCATCCAGAATCGAATAGCGTTGAACGGATGCATGGTAGTTTAAAAAAGGTTATAAAGACATTATGTTTGGAGGCAGGAAAAGATTGGGAAGCGGTCTTGCCAATGGCTTTATTTGCTTTGAGGACTGTAAGTCATGAAAGCACGGGATTTAGCCCTGCTGAGCTTGTACATGGTAAGAATTTACGAATGCCACATACTCTTGTATATGAAAATTGGATGGAAAAGGAAACGATAAATCAGAATGTAGTGGACTATATTTTGAACTTAAGTAATAGATTGAAACATTGTCAAGAATTAGCGTGTAAAAGAATGAAAGAGTGTCAGGAGAAACGAAAACAATGGTATGATAAGAATGCGGTGTATAGAAAATTTAATGTTGGAGACAAAGTGTTAGTTCTGGCTACTTCGAAACCAAATAAAATGGCGGTTAATTGGATAGGACCGGGAACTATTACTAGCGTAATATCTCAAACTAATTATACTATCGATATTCCGGAAAAGAGAAATAAGTCTACTATTTATCATGTTAATTTAATTAAACCATATTATAGTAGACCTGAATTTGTAAATTTGTTGATTGATGAGGAGTGTGAGGAAATTGAGGATCAAACGGAAATTCCTTATCCCATTGCGGATCCCACTCAATTAGACTTTTGGGAATTAGTAAAAGAAAGTAATTTGGAAAAACGTGTTTCTACAGAGCAAATAGGAGATTTCAGGACAATGATTGAGCGTCATATGAAAGTTTTTTCTACGGACCCTGGGAGTACCCCGTTAGTTAAAATGGACATTGTTTTAACGGATGATGTGCCGGTAAGATCAAAACCATATCGTATGTCGCCGAGGCAATTAGAGATTATGCGTGAAGAGATTCGGAGGCTTTTAGATTTGGGTGTGATTGAAGTCGGGCAATCAGATTATGCTTCGCCTATGATTTTAGTTGAGAGTGCGGGTAAAGACGCTCGCCCTTGTGTGGACTATAGGAAATTAAATGCAAAGACCAGAACTGAATTTTTCCCTTTGCCAAACATTGAAGAGGTTGTTGAGAAAGTGAGTACAGCGCCTTTTATTACTGTTATGGATCTGACGAAAGGTTATTTTCAGATTCCTCTCACGGAAGAAGCTCAGAGATATGCGGCTTTTGTAACACCATTTGGGACTTTTTTACCTAAAGTCATGATGTTTGGACTTTTAAATTCAGCATATTATTTTTGTAAATTGATTGCCATAGTTTTATATGGGTTAGAGTCATTTGCGGTTCCATATATCGATGATATAGCTATATTTTCTTTGACATGGGAACAGCATTTAAAAGATGTGGAAGCGGTTCTTAAGCGGTTAAAAGAAGCAAATCTAACGGTGAAACCATCCAAATGCCAATTCGCGCAAGATCACGTAAAATTTCTGGGACACGAAGTTGGGTCAGGAAAAAGGTCTCCTAGTGAAGATAAATTGCAGGCTATTAAAGATTTTCCAATTCCGACGACGAAAACACAGCTAAGAGCATATCTGGGAATGGTAGGGTATTACGCGAGGTACATAAAGAATTATGCTACCATAGCAGTGCCGTTAACAGATGCTTTAAAAGGGAAAATAAAAAAAGAAAAAATCATATGGGACGAGAAGTGTAATAATGCAATTGAAGAATTAAGATTAAAATTAATGAAAAGTCCTGTGTTATATGCGCCTGATTTTAAGCAGAAATTCATTGTGCAAACATGCGAGTTTGTATGGGGCAGGAATTGTTTTATCTCAAATTATTGCAGGTGAAGAGCATCCAATTTTGTATCTTAGCAAAAAATTTTCTCGTGCGAAGCAAAATTATAGCACGATAGAAAGAGAATTAGCGGCTATGGTATATGGATTAAAAAAGTTAAATTATTATTTGGATGGGCAAAAATTTGAAATACAAACCGATCATAATCCGTTAGTGTACTTAAAGAAAATGGTTGGTACAAACTCTCGTTTGACACGTTGGGCTCTATTTTTGCAGCCATTAAATTTTGAAATTACACATAAGCCAGGAAAATTACATGGAAATGCAGATGGTCTAAGTAGGAAGATTTAGAATCAGAGTTAGATTTTCTGTTTGGAATTTAGTGTTCAAAATTTTAATACTTGTAATTAGGGCGTTTTATTAAGATATTGTGCTGTATGTAAAAATTTAGTTACCTAGATTGTGTTATAGTGTTTTTTTTCTTTTTTGAGTTAATATTATATTCAAATATTTTAAATTTAAATTAATTGTTCTAGCATCAAAAATGTAAATTATTTTTATTCTTTTGATTAATTATGTGTAAGGAAAATTCTAAAAATTTCATATTTTGGTATGTCCTTTGAAACTGAGAGTTGGTATTCTTGAATTTAAGTAGAACTTTCATAATTGGGTCAAAAGTCTAAATGATATTTTATTGCTGATTTAATGGTGTGCTTGACCTCTCGGGAAATCTATTAAAAGGGCTTATTATGTGAATTCATGCCAAATATTTCCTGTGGAAATCTCTTTTGGGGGGAGGTGTTGTGATATCGTACCTTCGCCACACATTTTCGATGGAGAAAGCAACAGGCATTTCCGTGGAGGACAATGATCTTTTGTGTAAAGGCATGCAGGGGAAATGCCTGGCATACTTCTGCCCTTGGGATCTGCTCAACAGAGTATTTCAACTTTTCCAAGAAATAGGGGTGGCTGGACAATGTGTGGGAATTCGTCCCTAAAGTGAAAGTAAAAAGAGACTCATGCAGAAGCTAGTGTGGAGGCTGAGAGTAGACTGGGTGACACTGATGAAGTGAGGTTGTTTTTTTACCAACGGAAGAGATGCGAGTAAAAATCGTTTTACTCAGGTTGGCTATGAGAAGTATAGAACTGTTAATAAAAAGTGAGAGTGTCTACCTATGAATGGTAAAGTTTGTTATTTCATTTTTCAAATCTATTTTAGTTGTTCTAATAAAGAACTTTGGTAAGAAACATGTATTATTTTTCAACGATCATCTCACAAGAGCTTAGTGAACCAAAAAGCTCTGGCCCACTACATCACAACACCAAATTGTTCTATGGGAATCTGAAAACGTCTTGAAATTTTCGAAAAAAAACTAAAGATTGAAATCGCCAAATTGCACGTTTTTTTTTTCTTGTTTTTTTTTTCGGCGGCGACACTTTGAATGTTGTTATTGTACGATTAAACCTTTTCCGTGTAAATAATTATTTGTGTTTTGATATTCTTAGTGTTTCACAACGAATTTATTACTACCATTATTTGAATTTGGCTAGTTTTTCTTTAGCGATTAGCCAAATTGCTCAGGTTAGTCAAAAGCCAGTGAGAAACCTGGGTATCAACCTTTATCGTTGCCCCTTGGCTAATTTTCTAAACTATTAGCTGTAGAAATAAAGTTCCAATAGTAAAAAAAGTTTCAAAGTTGTTTTTCATCCTCTTAAAAATAATTTACGTCAAAAAGTTATTTTTTCAAAGTTACGAGGTTTATATTTTTATTCTGTCCTTGCGTTCTATACGTTATACAGTCGAACCTAGTTAACGCGAACACTCAAGGGGAAACGTTTTTTGTTCGTGTTATCCGAACTTAAACATATTGTATACAACAGGACCGGACAATCGGAAACAGTTCGTGCTAAAAGTAATGCACGTTAAGCGTGTTCGTTTTAACGAGGTTTGACTGTAGTTAGAAAAATCTTTTCTGTACTTTAATAGGTAAAATAATAAAAATTTATTTTTTGGAAGACAAAAACTTACCGAGTTTTGTTACTTTGAATGTTATGGAATTTTAGTATTTTCTGGCACTAAACACAGAAAAACGTGTTTCAACCACATGCGATAAGTTAAAAAACAAAAAATTCTTCACAATAGTATTTTTTTTATTATTAGTATTCTAAAATGCTTCGAAACCCTTAAAAATAGAAACAGATATTAAAGGCGGCAGATTATACTGGCGCATTTAAAACGAAAACCATACCCAATTGGCAGAAAATATTAGTAGGTATGCTGTACTTAAAGAATTATAATTCATTTCATTATTCATTTCTTATTTTTAATTATTTGTATTTAATACGTTGTTAAAATATTTTGATTTTCAAATTAAAGTAAGGTTTTGAATCGAATTAAGAATAGCGTATAAACTTAAAACTTCAAAACAAAATTGCGCAGAACTTTTTCGAGTGACAAGAGGACGCACAAACTTTACTTGCTCCAGGGCGCTGAATACGTAGCTACGCCACTGCCCGGAGGGGTAAATAATATAAGACTTTTTGAAGATTTTATGATTTGTCGTGTGGTCTGAGGTTTTCAGCTATACGTATGCAAAAATTCATGCCCCCAACTTATTTAGGGGCTCTCTTAGAAAGAATTGCTTCAAATACATATGTGGTAGCTCAAAGGGTTAAACGTAAGACTTTTTCAAGATTTTATGATTTGTCGCTTGGCTTCAGGTGTTCTGCTATAAGTATGCAAAATTTCAAATCTCCAATATAATTAGGGGCTCAGTTAGAAAGAATTGCTTAAAATACACAAGCTGGAGTTGAAAGGGTTAAACATAAAACTTTTTCAAAATTCATTATTTGGCGTGTAATCTGGGGTGTTTAGCTATAAGTATGCAAAATTTCACGCCTCCAACATAATTAGGAGCTCACTTAGAAAGAATTGTTTAAAATACACATGTAGGAGCCCAAAGGGTTAAATGTACTACTTTTTCAAAATTTTATGATTTGTCGTATGATGTGAGGTATTCAGCTATATGTACCCAAAATTTCATGTCTCCAACATAATTAGAGGCTCACTTAGAAAGAATTGTTTAAAATACACATGTGGGAATTACCGACTTGTTTACCGGCATTAATTCTTCTGCGAGTTAACCGATTAATTAAATAATAATTAATATTTAAGCTTGTAATTAAGATTGGACTTAGAAATGGGTATCAATGAAATCAGCGAGAAATTTGACATCGGGATGACAAAAAATTTAATCCAAAAATTTAATATTTAAAAAGTTAAAATTTCGCATTAATATATGCTATTATGAAAAACCGCAGCGTCGTCATGTCTACCTGCTTTCCCGCCGAATTGAAATCTTTTTGCCTTGTCTTTCCAATTAAAGAAATTAAATTTTTATAGATCGAATTTTAGTGGATATTTTAACTTGTACACATCGCAGAAATGTGAACTTTATACCAAATGAAAGTAGATTTTTTTCCGCGTTTGTCTATTCCATTTACAAAGAGTCTAGCGTCTAGCCGGATAAGCATAGCAAAATGGCTCCCACGGCCGATGTTTGAAATAATATGTGTGGTAATAAGGCTCACCATGAGAATACAATATAGAGTGATTTTAGCCTTTAACCGTGAACAGTCCTTGAGATAATCGGGGAAGTATGCGCCGGCGCTACTATTTTTCAAATACGTTTTTCTCAAAAAGAACAAAAGTTAAAAAAATGAAACCAACGCCAATTATTGAAGAATATATTAGATCACATTATATATATTTTTCACATTTTTACAAAAAACAGTAACATAAAAAAATAAACAAAAATATTAAAAAAAAATTATTAATATAGTAATTTTATATTTACACCAACCAAAAAATTACAGAATAAGCCTGAAAGTATGTACTTTTAAGAAAAAAAATTCGTTAAAATCGAAGATGCGCTTTTTGAGTTATAAAAAAAATAATGTTAGCAACTTGCTAAAATATTCGTAACTTTCCCTGTTTGCATTTGCCGAAATACGCTTCTATCAATGCACTGGTCGATTCGGGGGATTTCCACTCGGGCAGGATGCGCAATGCGCCAAAATCAGAGAATGTTTCCATACATACCACTTCCCTATAGGTTTGTTTCGTGTTTGTAAGCATTCTGTTATTTTGGAGTACTGCGTATCCTTCTCTCATAATAATATCAAGTCGATGGTATAGTCCATTGTGCAGGTGAAGCTATAGGGGTTGTAAATATATACGGTTATCAATTTTTGGTAATTCCGGACCCCCTCTCAAACTTCCCATATCATATGTTATCATTCCTCGAATCCCCCTCCTCCTAGTAATATTGTTATCAGTGTTTAAAAATTCTTTTTATTTTTACAATTGTTTTCCTTTTTTTTTTCTTTTTATACGTTTGCAATGATATACAGTTATGGTTGTACATTTTTATTTGCATATTTTACTTATTTAAATAAAGGGAAGAAATTCATAAGATATCACTGTTATATAAGAAATAACTTTATACCAAATAACATTTTAAAGAAATATTATTTAAAAGTTTTTAATAATAACTCTTTGTTACATAATGCATTGAACAGTAATATTGTCTTCTTGCATTTCGCCCTTGCACGGGGCTAAACAGAACTTCTTGTAAACAAAACAGGCGGACAACAATCTTCCCCATCTTTTACTAGCAAAAATAACAAGTATAATTTTGAATCTGGTTTCTCTAACAACGAATTATATACGCATATGGCAGGAGAATATCAATGGCGAACGTTGGGTTATTCCCTATTTTGGAATGAAATGTTTTATAATCATTCAATGGTTTTAATTATAACTTTGTATTTTCATAAAAAGAAGAAAACAGACTTAAAAAATTTAAGATAATGGATGTAAAGAAAAAGATACTAAAAAGTAAATTTGTTTTGATCAAAAATGATAACGATATATAACGATATCAAATGATAACCCCCCTTCCCCTATAGATATCCTACGATGTCAAGTGCCAGACGCCCCCCCCCCCACACACACACGCTCCCCCATAAAGTGATACGTTATATATGTACACTGTTCAGCCCCATAGCTTTCTTCTATGTGAAAATCATCGTAGGAAAATGTCACTATTTTGTTTGTCACTTCTTGATATTATTATGCGAGAAGGATGCGTTGTACGCCAAAATAACAAAATGTTTACAAACACGAATCAAACCTATAGGAAAGTGGTATGTATGGAAACACTCTCTTATTTTGGCGCACTCCGCATCCTGCCCGAGTGGAAATGTCACGAATCGACGAATGCATTGACAGTAGCGTTTTTCTGCAAATGCAAACAAGGAAAGTTACGAATATTTTAGCAAGCTGCTAACATTATTTTTTTTTTATAACTCAAAAAGTGCATCTTCGATTTTAACGAAATTTTTTTTCTTAATTGGTGTTAGTTTCATTTTTTTAACTTTTGCACTTTTTGAGAAAAACGTATTTGAAAAATAGCAGCGCCGGCGCATACATCCCCGATTATCTCAAGGACTGTTCAAGGTCAGAGACTAAAAACACTCTATATTGCATTCTTATTGTGAGCCTTATTACCACACATGTTCTTTCAAACATCGGCCGTGGGGGGCCGTTTCGCCATGCTTATCCGGCTAGACCCTTTCTCGGACCAATATTTTCTGATATGAGATTTCACTTTAAAATGCCCACTTCATTTTTCGGATTAATTTACTTCGTGGTAACTATGCATCGGCTGATTTTACTGGCAACCCTTAGGAGAAATACGGAGTATTTGAAGAAGTTCCGTTTGAACCTGCGTTAAAAAGGTATATTGGTTAATTTTAGAAGTTAATTAGCCCGTAATTCGGTTAATTACCAACTTTTTCAAAATTTTATGATTTTTAGTTTGATGTAAGGTGTTCAGCTATAAGTACCCAAAATTTCCAAGTCTTCAACATGTATAGTTTTTGAGAATGGGCTCTGTGACGGACAGACAAACAAAGGAGTGAGACGAATAGGGTTTCGTCAGATGAACGAAACCCTAAATACCTTTACCTTGCAAAAGGTCGGGTAAAAGATTTTTTTTTCTGAATTGTTTTTAATGATGCCAACATGGAAAAAACAAGTTTTCTAACAAAATTTCTTAAGGCTAAATTTTCTGTGGCCAAAAAACAACAAAATTTTGAGACTTTTTTTGATTTTTTTTTTAAATATCTCGAGACTCGTTGCCGTAGCATATTATTTGTTAATTACAATATTAAAGGGGACAAAATAATTCTCTACAACTTTCATATTTACAACTTTTTTATACACTCAATAGCAAGTGCAGTACGCCATTTCAAAAATAGGACAATTTTTTCAATTTTCTTAAAAACCATGAAAAACTTAGTTCTGCCCCGATTATTCAAATGTTTCCCCCCCGATTTAATCGTGTATGTCAACTTCTATATATTGGTATCAGTAAATTAAGTGTTTCAGGGCCAAAACTAGCCTTTTTTGCGCCCGTGGCAAACATGGATCCCCCCCCCCCTCTTAAAAATAAAATTTACCACGAGAATTTTAATAAATCTCTAATAGACGGATTTTGAAAATTTTAAGTGTGTAATTATTAAATACGTAATATGAACTACGTAATCAGCTTTGCCAAATATTGATTCATTAAAACCTTGAAAACCGAACCGAAATTATTCCGCTTTAAACAGGTTTCCATCTTAGCGGGTATAGTTGTTCATATTCTCTATCTTGAAAATATATAATTTTTTCTTTAAAGACCGGATTCCGTAATACAGATTTCATTTTTGAAGATTTTACAGTAGTTGTAGTAGGCGTTTAAAGTCACAATTATATGAATTATGAAACTAAATTAGTCACACGAAGGCATTCGCAAGGTAATATTAAACATATGGGAGCATTCTTGACAAATACCTCGCTTGCATTTTATTACTTTTAAATTTCCTTTTCTTTTTACGGTTTCGTTCTTCTGACGAAACCCTACGTCTCACTGCTTTGTCTGTCTGTCTGTCCGTCCGTCTGTCAGTCTGTCCGTCACAGAGCCCGTTCTCAGAAACTATACGTGTTAGAGACTTGAAATTTTGGATACTTATAGCTGAACACCTCACATCAAACAACAAATCATAAAATTTTGAAAAAGTCGGTAATTAACCGAATTACGGGCTAATTAACTTCTAAAATTAACCAATCCACCTTTTTAACGCAGGTTCAAACGGACATTCTCCAAATCTTCGGAGTTTCTCCTAAGAGTTGGCAGTAAAATCAGCCGATGCACGGCTACCACGGAGGAAATTAAGCCGAAAAATGAGCGTTTCTGACCGCTTTAGGTGCCTTTTTTGAGGGAGTCCTGGGATATATGCTACTTATTTAATATAAAAGTGTCTAAAGTTTAGTTACCACTATTTCCGAATAGTAATTTCAGCAAATATCTTAATTTCTTATTAAGACCGCCACCACCTCGAGTAACATAGCTACTTATCGGTTGTTTAACGGAGTTTTCTTCCGATACAGTTTTGTTAAGAATAGGGTGCGCTCCCTAGTGGTGGAATGTGGAACTAACATAACGCGATTTTGTTAAAATTAGGAAATATAACAAGGTGATCTGTTTGAAACTTTAAGATAGTTTATAACACATAAGAAAAAGTTTATAAAAATGGTGTGTGAAATTTCGGGCAGGGTGGGGGACGCTAATTTCACTAATTGATTTATTTCTATTATATACTTTTTTTTACAAGGGAGTCACGTGATGTTTCATTGCAGTATACTTCTGAACGGTGTCCGATTTTTAAAAATACAGCATAAATGTTACTTATGCCAGATGAAAATGTCAGAAGTATTGATACCACTATTTTCGAATAGTAATTTCAGCAAATATAATAAATTCTTGGTTAAGACCGCCACCCCCTCGACTAGCGTATCTCCTGATAGGTTGTTTAACGGAGTTACGTTTAGATACAGTGTTGTTAAGAATAGAGTACGCTCCCTCGTGGTGGAATGTGGAACTAACAGACCGCGATTTCATTTAAAGTAGGAAATCTAACAAGGCGATCTGTTTGAAACTTTAACATAGTTTATAACACATAAGAAAAAGTTTATAAAAAATGGCGCGTGAAATTCCGGGCAGGTGGGGAGAGGGGGAGGGACAAAATATTTCTTTTTAGTTTCATACCGTTTCAGGTGCGTTTTTTTCACGGAGTCCTCAGATACATGCTACTTATTAAATATAAATATGTCAAAAGTTAAATTACCACTATTTCCGAATAGTAATTTCAACAATTATCTTAAATTCTTGCTGAAAACCGCCACTCCCTCGAATAACATATCTACTGATAGGTTGTGTAAAGGAGTTTCGTTCAGATACGGTTTTGTCAAGAATACAGTGCGCTCCCTGGTGGTGGAATGTGGAACTAACAGACCGCGATTTCATTTAAAGTAGGAAATCTAACAATGCGATCTGTTTTAAACTTTAAGATACTTTATAACAAATGATAATGAAGTATAAAGAAGAATAGCGTATCGCATTTCGAGGAGGAATGATGGAGGGGCGCGAACAAAATTAGGAAATGTAGCTGGACGATCTGTTTCAAACTTTAATATAGCTTCATCAGGCCGCGTCAAAAATCATGGTGACCATTACCCCGCTACACCCCCCCCCCCAAAGGGGGCACTTTTCTAAATTTGGCAGATACCCGTCATGTGATATATCGTAGCAATTGGGGGTAGGGGTGGAACGAACAAAATTAGGAAATATAACAAGGCGAATCTGTTTGAAGCTTTACGATAGTTTAGGAAGTGTTTGCCAAAATTTAGAACATGTTCCATGGCGATAAATGTACTGGACGTTTTGAAAGGAATATTAAACGAAACCCTTTGTGCGATCTATGATCACACTTACATACTTGTTTTTTTATGGGATACCTGAGGTCAATATCGAATGTTGTGCTTTTGTGCTTTTTCGGGTTTGGTTGCATTTTTTGTTTTTAACATTCGGGCACTTTCAGTTTTGAAAAACTGTTTGGAACCCGTTCTGAAATTTAAAGTATCCTCATTAAAAAAAATGCAACCAAATTCGAAAAATTAAAAACGCACAATGTTGGATATCGACCTCAGATATCATATGGAAAAAAAATAAATATTGAAATTCCAGCAAGAATTCTGAAAAGAATGCTCCCATAGGTTTAACATTAGCGTGCAAATTTTTTCGCGTGAGACTACACTAGTCACGCGAAGACATTGGAACGCTAATGTTAAATCTATGGGAGCGTTCTTTTTACAGTTTCCTGCTTGCAATTTAATAGTTTTAAATGATTTTTTTTTGGCGTAGAATTGCTGACGTTGAATTATAACCAGATTAGTGTTTACCTTTTCTATTTTCGTTTAGACGCAGCCAAACATCATTCACTTCGATGCTACCACCAAATCCAAACCTGGTTAGGAAACAAAAAAAAACCCCAGAGGAGTGCGGTTGGGTGAACATCAATAATAGGCTTATACCCATTGAGACAATTAAAGATCCAGCGCTCAATCGTCGCTACAAATAATTTCTTCCTCATGTAAAAAGGGTTGCGGTAAAGCATGTACATGCCGAAAGACTGGAATAAAGTGCTCTTCGATTTGCAAAAATTGTTGCGGAATCAATTACGGAAATGTAGTTAAATTTTCTCCAGATGACGATGAAGGTGAAGATGACACTGTGACAGAACTAGAGAAAGTGCAGGAAAGCGCTGATGAATAGGAAGTATCAGGCTTTATACCTCGAGATGATCCAGATATCTGCCTTATCCAGGATAAGGATATTCCGTCAAAGCGAGATGCTAATAATCCTACAACAGTGTCATCAAAAAGAAAAAAAATATTGCTAAATAGCCTATAGAAATTATTATTATTAAAATACATTTTTCCATTTAGTTTATGCAGTCATATTGCGTACCTTACTTTGTGTTGGGAAAGTGGAGTTGAATAAATAGGTGATCAATGCGAAAACAAAAATGTTTATATGGTCTACAATCATAAATAAATTGGTATTTCATTTGATAATTGGTATCACTGAGATAATTAAACAGATATCATTTCAAAACAGTACATGTTACAGAAGATTAGAATATTCCACAAAGTATATTTTTCAACAACCAAAGTAAGTTTTTCTGCTTGAGCTTTAAAGCAATTAATAGAAAATCTTAAAAGCTTTATATATTTCTGCATGCTAAAATGATATAATCTCTTGTTATATTTATTGATATAAGTGGAAAAGATATTGACAATATTTTTTAAAACTAATCTTTTAAATAGTTTTATGAAGCCAGTGATCTCAAATATTTTATTGACAGAATTTTAAAATTTTACAAGAGAAAAATGCAGAACATTAGTTAGTTAAATAATCTGTTGTCGTTTTTATAGTAGCTATTTCATAAGGTAAAAGTATTTCTTACATAAAAGATATTTATTTTTTGAGTCCCCCCTTTTATATGGAACTACAATCCAATGTTTTCTATCTTTAAAACATTAAAACATATGTTATCAATAATTAGTAAATAAAATATACCATTGTAGTGTGGAATAAAATGTTTTTCGCAAATTTTCATACCTATCCCATTGATACCTTGAAAAATATGTATGCATTATAAAAATTATAAAAATTATTAAATTATTAAAATTAAACAAGAATTCTTTCTTAATTGAAACTATCGTGAAAATAAGTTACTAAATATTGAAGTATTCTTTTAAACAATGCTTTGAAGTCAACCTTGTATACACTTAAAGTTACTGTCTAAATATGGAATTTGTCTCATTCATCTACACTCTGCCCTACTTTTAAAATGATATAAATTTATTGAATGTAAAATGTCTGTTGAGAGGAAAATAAAGACATGAGTGCGCAAATAATAGATAATTTACTGCTATCAATTGTTAGAAATCGACATACACGATTAAATCCGCTGGGAACATTTGAATAATCAGGGCAAAACTACGTTTTTCCCCGTTTTTCAGAAAATTATAAAAATTGCTTATTTTTGAAATGGCGTACTGCGCTTGCTATTGAGTGTATAAAATAGTTTTAAATATGAAAGTTGTAGAGAATTTTGTCCTCTTTAATATCGCTATTGACAAATAATATGCTACGGCAACGAGTCTCGAGATATATATATATAAAAAAAAAAGTCCCAAAATTTTGTTGTTTTTTGGCCACAGAAAATTTATCCTTAAAAAATTTTGTTAGAAAACTTGGTTTTTCTATGTTAGAATCATTATAAACAATTAAATAAAATCTTTTACCCGACCTTTTGCAAGGTAAAATGTATATTTCCCCTGGACTACAACAAAAGTATCCATCTCTGTTGAAAGTAAAGGCAAATTACAGATTATTGCATAGACCAATCAGAAAACGAATAAAATGCGAATTCAACCAATAAAAATCTTCCGATATGCTTTTGATTTCCTACCCTGACGAGGACAATAACCATTTTTCCAAATGGTTAAAAATATTATTTTCCTTATGAGTTTTAAAATAAGAATACTTCCCACAGCTGCAGGATTAGCATTAAAGAGGAAATTCGAGATATGAGTGGCCAACAACCTTAAGATAAATTACACTAATTGCATTAAAACGTTCAAGAAAAACTTTCTCAAAAAGATGATATTAATTCTTAATTATGCGTAAGATTCTTCAAAGAATGACAGAATGATTCAGTCCATTAAGTGATTAAGGGGTCTCAGGACTCTTAAAGCCTTAAAATTTTCGAAATTTTAATTTTTTTAGATGTTAACTATCTTTTCTGAACATTTTGATATGACAGTTTCCTTGAAATTCCTATTAGAACTGAAGTTATGGCTTTTAGATTTATACACGTTCGATAGCTGAAGCGTCGTTTCGGAAACTTTGAAGCCATTTTTCTCCAAATGACGTTTTTGGGCATAACGCGCACTATATCTCAAAAACTTATGAATATTTATTCATGAAATTTTCAAAACGTATGTTTCATGCTAGTCTGTATAAACTGAACCTAAAATTTTCTTTTTATTGTTCAAAACAATATTTTTTTAGGTGATTATACTGTTGACATTTTCTTAATTTTGCATTAGCTAAATACAACTTTGTATTAAAAACATAAAAAAGCTTTAAATACAAATTTATTTAGGTTCAGGGTAATTATAACAATCTGAAGTATAAGTAGGTACCAAAATTTTCATTCTAGTTGCAACACTTATTTTGTAATCGTGCGCGTACGCTGTTATGCCGATTTTTTGCTCGAAAAATGTCTAACAGTTTGGAGCCCCCTGTCAATACTAATTCTGTATCGTATAATTTTTTAAATACGTGAAATGAAAGAACATACTTATATATTTTATTCCAATTAAAATTGTTTCTTAAAATCAAATACATTTTAAGATATTAAATGTTGAAAATGGTCTTTTTTTTTCATTTTTTCCAATTTTAAGAGTCCTGAGACCCTTTAAGTACATTAACATATAATAGATAACTCGTATTAATATATTTATGCTAAATTTCAAGAATAACTCAAGTTTTGCGTTGTTGATTTGTACATTCGGTTCTTGTGCTGCAAAGAGTGTTTCGCATCCAGTTAAGCCGGCAGTTCACAGCCAGCTGACAATGGGAAAACGAAAAATGAGACTTGAATGTTTTTAAGGGATCAGCGTCAGATTCAATCAAAAAATGGTGAAACACAAGCTCCTTTATTTTCGATGGATAATTCAAATTCATCATCAAATTTCAATAACACAAATGTCTGCAATACCTCAAACGGAGTTATAAGATTTATTGAAACTGAATTATCACTCCTAAATGAAACTTTCTTGTATTAATTTGATTCTTCTTCTTTTTTTAAATTTCTTTATTTATAATCAAACTTTTTTTGCTACTATTATTATATAAAATAAATAAATAAATAAATAAATAAATAAAAATAAAAGAAAGCTTGATTTTGAAATGTAAAGAGATACTTTATTAAAATTTAGAAAGCGCTTTTTCGCTTGAGTTAGAATGTGTATATATGGCGATTTCTGCTTTTCTATATGTTATCCGACTCCTCGTAGTGTCCTCAAGGATCATACATGAAAGCAACTGATACTTTAAAGCATTATTGTGCTAGTAATATTTGTTCATCCGAAATGTAAATACGGAAGTTTCTTTTCGTTTATTGTGTGTCCCAAGCTCTACTCGATATATATGTGATGCTTTTCAGAGTAATAAAATTGTGTTTTTCAAATGAACAAGAAAATTTTAATCGGATTACGCAGAGAACATAAACAGCTTTTATAACTTATTTTAATTTTGATTTATTATTCAAAAATTCGAATTTATGCCTCTCATGGAATAAAATTCCGACAGTGATTAGCTTGTACGAAATGATTAATTAAAAAGTGTCGCTGATTTCCGAACTACACTGAAAAAAAAAAAAAATCTGTAAAGTTACTAAAATTTTCTAGGAAACTGGGATTCCTAGAAATTTTTATGCTACAGCAACAACAAAAATTCATGTAGCAGTAATAATCATGAATTGTATGTGATGTTGTCATGTAATAGTAATTCATAAACAGTTCAATAATACACTTTTGCACCGTAAATCAAGAAAATCTGTAAGGTTACTAAGAATGTTTTGGGAAATTAGGATGCCTAGAACTTTATATGTAACTTTAACCCGGGTTACAGATTAAGTTTAGTAAAAATACTGTAATTTTAGTAGATTCTATTGTAAAGCTACAGATTTTTGTAGCTTTACAAAAGCTAGTTTTGCAGGTTTACGCCTTTTTTTGTACAGTGTACAGATAAAAATTTAGTAAGCATACATATTTCTGTAACTTTACATTTGTAGAATTACAGATTTTTTTTTACAGTGTAGAAAAATTTGTTTTTCGTACAGCGGTCTCAGAGTGACTCCAATACTGCATTTGCATTGACGAACGCCACTTATCTGACGTTAACATCGGAGCTTAAGGCTGCTAGTCATTGAGCTTCCAAATTCCCATCACTAATGTTAAATCATTGCTGTTTGAGGCATTCGTATATTTAAAGTATCTCCTCGAAAAATTACTATTTTTAAGGGTTTTTTCTGTGTAATCTTCTTAAAAGATGTCTTTTTTTCTTAGTTGTCAAACTATTTGCTCGCAGTCCGTCAGCTTTTAAATCTCGTAAAATATTAAAATAAGCATAGACTTTAGAAATATTTTCAGAAATAAGAAAAAAAATAAATATATTTTAAGAATAGCCCAAAGAAAAAAAAACAATTACTAGAGAACAGGAATTCTGCTTTTTCAGAATTTAGTGTCGCCCCCGACTTCATTAATTCATTTTCTTCTGGTGGACTGGTGGCTTCTATTATTATGAAACAGCCATTATAAATGAAGCGTTAGGTGAAGATGAAAGAGCAGCCGTAAAAAGTTAGAACTATGATTTTCTGGTCAGAATGGGGAAAAAATGGCCATAATTAAAAAAAAAAAAAAAAAAAAAAAAATATGGCCATTTTTTATTTTTCATTCTGACCAGAAAATCAGAGTTCTAACTTTTTACGGCTGCTCTTTCATCTTCACCTAACGCATCATTTATAATGGCTGTTTCATAATAATAGAAGCCACCAGTCCACCAAAAGAAAATAACTCGGTTAAGCGGGACTCGGATAATCGGGACTCTACTGCAAATAGGGATTACAATACCGTATCCCGAGATCCCGGGATCCCATATCATTTTTAATCCCGAAAATCCCGCGATCCCAGGATTTTCGGGATTGTCCTTTTTTTTTTAAATGCTGCTGAAAAAAAAAAAATATTTATAGACTTTCTCTTTTGGAAAGAAAAAGAATTAATTTTTATGAAATTTATATATCCTTGAAAAAATATACATATTTCAAGTATTTTTTACATATTTCAAAGCGATTAAATCGCTTAACATGAAAACCTTTTGACTTGCAAACAGATGTAACCCGCTCGGCTATTATTCGGGAACAATGAAATCATTTGTTTTTTTCGATTTCGCAGCGTTAAAATGCCGGTCGTTTCAGCAACTGGGAATCACAAAATTTCGAATTAGAGTTTACTGATAAGCGTCGCATTTGAGTTTCAAAGTCATTATTATGTGCTAATTTCTTTGCTTTTCGGGCGTTTATACTTATTTTGCTTTAAAGGTGTCAATTGAAAAGGATTTTGTAGCTCATAGGAAAGATAATGATACATCTTCAGTATGGCACTGCTATTTAAGGTCAAAAGATGAAAAAATCGCTAAACGTAAAAGATGTAGCCAAGTGCTTAAAACGTTAGGTGCATCGACTAAGGGTTGCATGCACATTTATCGACGAAACATGGTACTAAAGTTTAGAAAGAATTTAATACATCATCTCTTCCTTCCACACGTCAAGATTGCATAGAACATGCATTGCTTTTTAAAAAGCGGAAAATAGAAGATTATTTTAGTAGTGATAAGGAATCACTGGATTTAATTTTATTGCGAATGACAGCTAAAGACTGTTTTTCATTTAACTTCAACTGATTTAAGAAACTTACTGATAGCTGAAGGCTATAATGATTTGCCAAAATCTGCAGTATCAATTCGAAATCGTGTAGTGACCTATAATAAAAGAGTTAATTACAAGTGAAATACAAACTTTTAAAAATTCAGGAAAAAAATTTAGTTTGACTTTTGACGAATGGACATTTACTGCATGCAAGCGATTTATGAATATTAATGCCCATTCAAGAAATTTAAATTTGAGCAAATTCAGGAATTTAGACCTTATGCGCATATATGGATATTTTACAGCAAAAAAGAGCATTGAAATGCTAACAGAGTGCTTAAACGAATATGACATTTCCCTAAAAACAGACAATGTTACAACTGGAACTTGGAGATGAAACTTTAGATGCCGTCATATTTCTTAGAACATATTTTCAAAGGAATACCGATTAGTTAGGAAACAGTGAACTATTCAAAATATTCTTTTTTTTTTCACGAGGTACGTAATAATTTTTTATATTATGCAACGTTTTCAAATTTTAACAGCTATTGCTATTTAGAAATTTAGACTATACATCTATGTATTATTTTATTCTATGTGTGTATGTGCTAAGTTCTTTTATTTCAAGAAAAAAATCGTCATGTTAGGAAAAACCTTGCATTTGCAATATCCTAGAATTATAAACTTTAATTATGTGGGTATGAGAATAATTCATAATTTAATTCGTGATATTAATTAGTTTTTAATATTGTAAATATTAAACTATTCAAAAACTTGTTTAACAGGAAATAAAAGAAATTATCTAGAAGATGAAGCATAGACATTTCATGTTTTGTTGCATTTACAAACATCAACAGCGTATTTCTTTTAATTTTCAATTGTTCTAATATATCCTATAAGTTCTGATAATTAATTGAAGTTAATTTTTTTAATTTGGTATATTTTCATATGTAAATTAGGCTGAAATTTTGCTTTGTCTTTTCTATAGTATTATGATATTTAGCTATTGTAAAAATTGATGATATTACAGAAATTCTAATTTTCCTGATCCCGGGATTATCATGGGATCCCGGGATTGAACCTAAGCAATCCCGAAATCCCGGGATTGGAAATTAGTCTCGGGATTGTAATCCCTAACTGCAAAACATATTTCAATTTTATAACTTAAAGCACACGCTTTTATTTTATGTAAAATGACGTCATTTGCATTAATATAGAGACTTAAAATTAATTATATTTTATAATAGCTCCATGTTTTATCATAAATCATTCATTTATATTTTTCTCAAAATATTTTAATTTTTTTTTCAATTTTTATGAGAAAATGGCAACAAAAAGATATAATTGTTATTTTTCAACTATTTTCCCTTTACTTTCTACAGAAATGGAGTACTTGAGTTGCCAAAATGAAACAAATGAAAAAATTAAGTAAGTAAGTAAGTAAGAATAAAAACTACAAAAAAATTAAGATTTCAAAAACAAATGGAGATGCAGTTTTCAAACAAATTGCATTATAAAGTATTTTTTTTCCCAATACGACGGTATAAACATTGAAAATGTGCGATGCTTAGAAGTTTTAAAAAATGCTGTAGAGTATTTAATCGCACAATGAAACATCGGCTTTTGTTTTACGGCTGGCGTATACAAGGTAACGTTATTTATTGGAGACAAAATAAGCTGGGAGAAAGAAATAACATACCCGGGGGCTAATTAAAAACGTTAGTTTCCCGAGGAGAAATTTTAAATAAACGAATGCATTCTACGCCCATAGACATAGCATTACGAGGGGAATTCGAAAGCTGAGTGAGTAGCAGCGTTAAATCAAAATAGCCTAATACTTATTAGATTAATTTTTAATACAATTATTGAATTGGTAAATAAATCGTAACAGTCGTGAATTTCCAAGTGCATGAACAGCCCGGACTTTTTTCACCCACTTGGAAATTCACAACTGTTAAGCCTAAGACTTAACTTAAAATGGAAAAAATGTAAGCGAATTCTATCAAATTTGACTGCTGCCTTACGCCTCAAAAAATTAAATCCATCCTTGCAGCTCACAAAACATACGAAAATTAAATTGAAAAGTAACGGTAAGGAATTTTAAAAATCTAATTAGTATTCAATGCACCTATAAAGCATCTCTATCAGTGCGTCTTAAAAATCTGAAAATCATTCTTAAACGAAAGAGAGTGCAAATGAAGTATCATCCATTGCTACATTCAAATTTATTTCCTGTTACAAGGGCGAAAGAGGAGGAGAAGGGGGGGGGGGAAGGTTGATAAATTTGCTTTAGTGGGTTGAAAGTCTTGTTTAGGTATAAAAAAATCACGTATAAAATTTGGTCTGATACGCATGAACAAAAAAGTTACAGCTGATTGAATATTTGAATATTCTAGAAATATTATAAGTACGCTGTACATATTTTTTTGGAAATCAGCTTCCCGCTTTCTTTATAATGTATTATATGACTTTATGTGGGTATTCATTCATAAATACTGATGTTGCTTCATGGTATTTCTAAATCTGTTACTCTATGCAAGGTGATCACACTTATCCAGAAGTTAATTTCAAAACCATTAGCTTTAGAGGTATAGTTCCAATTGCAAAAATGTTTAGATGTCGCTCTTTATCACATTAAAAACCAGTTAGGTCAAAATAGTTGTGTTTGTAAAACTTACGAAATTTAATTTTGTATACGATCCCTGAGTGAGTACTATAAGTTATGTTTAGAAAAACTTTATCCGTGGTATAACAAGTAAATCAATAAAAGTTACACTTTTGTACGATTAAATTTACCAAGTTATGATACAAGATAGCATGGAGCATGAAGAAAATTCTTTTAAGTGTAATTCATAGCACTCAAGTGTTATATGAAAATTTTAATTTCGTAACTGTACGAAAACTACTGACGTAAATGACGTAAATGACTTCGAATAGGATGAAGAACCACATCTAAAATATTTTTGCGATTGGAACTATACCTCTAAAGCTAACGGTTTAGGAATTAGCTAACAATAAGCGTAATTGGGATTACGAGAAGACCATTGGGCCAGGGTTGGCAAGGTTTTGGACACAACGGTAAAAACCACGGTAAAATCCATGGTTTAAACCGTACTGTCCAAAACCCTTCTGTCTAAAACTGTCTTAAACTGTCCAAAACTATATTTTGTTGTAAAATCGTATTTATCAGAACAATGCTAAAAGTTTAAAAAATTGGCAAAAAGATTACAATACAAAAATAACAGTTTAGTATTAACAACCTAATTATCCTACGTTATATTACCTAACAATTTAGTAGTAACAACCTAATTGCCCAATGTAACAAAGTAATTACATGAAAAAGATATTAAATTTAATTATGTATCATAATTTTAATGTTATTCATTTAAATAATAGTAGTTAATAGAAGTACTAACGATTTTTATGAAGAATACATTCTGATTCTGTTACTGAAAGTCCCGAGAGTTGTTACTGGAAATAATTCATTAATGGAGTTCAGGTTCAACATACTGATTAAACCAGCTTACTGCTGGCAACTATGTATATGTGTATATTAAGAAATAGTATTAATAAAAATAATTGATTTTGTTTTATTATGAGATATTGACTAGTATGATAACACTATATTATGACTATCTATATTATAAAGGACAAACATATCTGTGCGTAACGCATACGTCATTTTGCGAATGGCAACACTTTGAAATTTGAAATAAAATTTTGGTTTTGCAATTTTCTCTACTGCAAATTTTTAAACTTCTAAACATCGCACATTTTAAATT
This sequence comes from Maratus speciosus, assembly GCA_963932465.1. Taxonomy (NCBI): domain Eukaryota; kingdom Metazoa; phylum Arthropoda; class Arachnida; order Araneae; family Salticidae; genus Maratus; species Maratus speciosus. The sequence goes on along the minus strand of OZ010794.1, from coordinate 282,635,118 downwards.
TTTACACCGCCGTATAAGGAAAAAAATGCTCTTTCAAATGCAATTTGTTTGAAAGCTGTATCTCAATTTATTTTTGAGATATTAATTTTTTTGTAGTTTTTAATGCCATTTTTCTTATCGTGGCAACAAAAGTACCTCATTTGTATTGAAAGTCTTTGAAAGTAAACGGAAAATAGTCAAAAATAAGAGATACAATATATTTTGTTGCCATTTTCTTATAAAACCAGGAAAAAAAAGTTGAAATTAAAATTTGGGCCTACGTAAAGAATATTGTCTGTTATTACGTGATAATGACGTCATATACATACTTTTCTATAGACGAAGTTTAAGACTGGGATTGTAAAAGTGGATTGCGTTAGCGGATGCAAATGACGTCATTTTATAAAAAAACGTGTATTTTAATTCTTAAACCTGAATTATGTTTTGTAGAAGTGCGTCATTTTTACAGCCCAGCTGCTTTCAAATTCTTCCCAGGTGAAAATGCTTCACTTTTGAAAATAATGTAATCAATATCGCACACTGATAAAACGCAATGTTAATTTTTCCTAATTTTATATAATCTATATATTTAAAACACAAATGTATTTTTCAGTCATCCGCCCTGATCTTTCTGCTGAACCAATTTTACTAATATATATATATATTAACTTAAAGCTGTTTATTTGTAGATATGGTCGAACTAGGTTGTTTCTTTTTTTTTTCTTTTTAATATCCCCACTTTTATTTTTTAATTTTAAAAGCATTTTATGAAATTTCCTTAAAATGGTGAAAATTAGATAGCTTTCATTATTGCAGACAAGAGAGAAATAATGAGGTATTTTTATCTTTATTCCTGCTATTTTTTGTTCAAAATTCAAAATTGTTGATAAAAATTGTTGTATAGGGTTTAGTGTCGCAAAATTCCATTAGGGACATATTGAAGGAAAATGGCATACTGCTTTTGAAAACACGCATTTTTTTCATACATTTTCTATATTGTTTTTCCTTCTGCATGTGTACTAATACTAAGTTTCAGACACTAGGGGGGAGACTTAAGGGGAAAATAAGTCCTATTTTTAAAAAACGATCATTTTTTAGATAAAATTAAACATTTTAACACAAATGAGTCTAAAAAACATAAATTACGGAAATTCTTTACTCTCCAGAATTGAGATTAGAATCTCAAGTAAAGAGTGCGTCTGTTCACATAAAAGATGTTGCTGACAATCGTGACTTGAAGTTTTGAGTTAAAATGATTTCTAAATGATCAAGCAAAATACAAATTTTTTAAAAATGATGAATATAGATATCATAAGTGCGTATGCAAATTTTGAGAAGGTGAAAATTGCTGTTTTTCATTCCGGAATACCAAGCATAAGAGCCTCAATTCTTAACCACGTCGTAATAACTGATCTTTATTATATTTTACTGATTAAGTATCTATATTATAAAGAACAAACGTATATGTGCGTAACGCTGATGTTATTTTGCGAATGGAAACACTTCACGATCAAATTTCGGTCTTGAAATTTTCGCTACTGCAATTTTCTAATCTTCTGACCGTTGTACATTTTTAATTTTCGTCACATAGGGAAAAAATTTACTTTCAAATGCAATTTGTTTAAAAACTGTATCTTAATTGACTGATGTATTATATTTTCTAAAATAATTTTTAAGCATGATTTTTAAAAAAGTTTATCTTATCACGTGCCGATTTCCATACATAATAATAATAAACATTTTGCGCATAAAGCAACAAACATTTTTCAGCATTTGTTTTACTATTTTTGCATAACGAAATTAATACTTCCTTTATAAAGAAATAAAAGAATAATATTAAAAAAACCACCAATCTAACATATTTGTGAGAGACAAATTAACGAAATTAATACATCTCTTATAAACAAATAAAAGAATAATATTAAAAAAACAAATCTAACATATTTGTGATCGTACAATTTAAATTTTTAGATCACCAAATAGGATTTTTTTTTTCAAATGGAATTTGTTTGCAAAGTTCATATCAGTTTACTGATTGTCTATGGCTTTAAAAACAATTATAAAGCACGAAATATTTTTTAATTGATCTATATCGCGCGGACTTCGATTACGAAAGATTAATCCGTTTGCCTTTAAAACAAAATAAAGAGTTCATCATTTTCTTACGGCTAATATCCATTAAAAAAAACATCCCTATGAAAAATTAAATAAAATAATATAAATAAAACACATATTTAACAGACATGTATAAGATCTGAAATTATAAGAACATAAAAGGATGACAAAAGTAGCAAAATCTTGGTCAAATAACTCTTAGCATGCGGCTAATAAGAAAATATCCTTTTGATAAATTTCAAAACACTATTTGATTGTATAATTCGTATTTTTCATATGAAAAATGCTTTTTTAATGTAAGTGAGCAATCAAAAAAATTTATTGCATATAAAAAAATTATTAGTTTTCAATTACAAAAAAAAAAAAAAAATGTTTTCACCTTTATTCTTTAACCCGGGAAGCCCGGGTACGATCCCCTAGTTATTATAAGAACACTATTTAACTCTTAAGAAATAGAATGTTCACTAGAATTAAATTCATAATAAAAATACATATTTCAAAAAATAACTTCTAGATTTTAAATTAAATATTTGTGTTTTCTTTCATTATCCTATAATCTAGAAAAGATAATTTACAATGAAACATTATTTAAAAGAAATTTCTTTGTAACATTTTCTTGCACAAAAATTGAAACAAAAGCAAATCTCCCCTCCCTATACTACATGTGTGGTATTATAAAGAATTTCTTACTATTATAACTCAATTTTAACAGAAACAGAACTTTTTATGTCACACAGGTATTAGAAAAATTTGAACTTTTTTTCATTTACCAAAGAATTAAATGGAATGTTAGTAAAATATATTGTGAGATATTTATATTCATATGTTTAATAAGTGTGCAGTGGTTACATGTGGAATGTTGCTTTTTTTAAGGTTTTGGACACTTTAGTACAGTTTTGGACGCTTTAGTACAGTTTTAGACACTTTAGTACAGTTTTGGACAGTAAAACCCACATGTCCTGTCCAAAACTAGTTTTGGGTGTCCAAAACCCCACCCTGCATTGGGCATAGTCACGTGTTGGAGGAAATTTGATTAGCGGGTCATTTTATGTCACTACCGGTTAGAGTCAAGTTAATTTTATCTTAAAAACGGCTCAAACGATTTTGACTAAATTTTGTATCTTACCGTTTTGGATTATGAGAAGACCATTGGACTGGGTCACATCTTCGAAAAAATTAGATTACTGGGTCATTTCGGTATTAATACGGGTCAGTGCATTTCAACGGGAAAAAAGGTTGAAACAGTTATTAAATTTTTAAACAATGGCATTAAACGAAACCGCGAAGTTAGCAACATTAGGCCGAATTTGGTGATATTTGACGAAATATTGGCGATGTTTGGGTGGAAAAATCAACTACCAATGTCGAAGTACATGCTTGGATCCAAATGAAAAAAAGCACCGAGTTTGCAAGTTTTTGCCAAATTTTGGCGAAAAAGTTGCCTTTCAGAATTTGAAGGAATTTTCCAGAACTTCTCATTAGGAGCTGATATACAGGGGGGTTTAGAACTGTATGTCAGAAATGTAAAGGCAGGTAGAGGGTACCTAAATAAGCTTATTTTGTATTGGATTGAGGGTGCGGAAATGCAGTGTTGAGGCAGTAGAGGGCGCTGTTGAATGCTCTTCGTTGGCTTGAATTGTCATTTCGCGCACGGATTTCGAGCAACATGCATTATTACATCTTGCTGGCATGTAATTCAAGTACAAAATTGCGCAAGGAAATAGGTTAGCTTCTCAAAGGATTTAGATTGAACGATTCCCGGATAGGATTCTGCCTGATCCCCGAACATTTGAGCAACTTCATGAGGAGTTGTGCGAGAGTGGATTGTTTTATGCTTCCAGGCGTGATAAAGACACTGTAAGATATCGCAGAGTTCTTGCAGTGCTAGAAGCAGTGTTACACACAGTAGAGGATAATCCTTCGACGAGCTCAAAATCTGCAGACGTGTGTTGGGTGTGAACCATTTTCTTGCTTAGCCCCATACATGAAATTCATCTGAGCAAGCTCGGCATTGGAGTAACGATCCATGTTGCTCGAAATCGGTGAGGGAATGACTATTCAAGTCAGCGAAGCTCTTCTATCCACCGAACTTAACAGCGCCCTCTACTACTTCTACGCTACATTTCTGCACCCGCATTCCTATACGAAATCTGCTTATTTAAGTCCCCTCTATCTGCCTTTACATTTTTGACATATACAGCTCATATTCAAAATATTAGAATAATTGAGAAAAAGTATTAAGAAAAAATTATTTTTCATTTGTGTCGTCTAGTTGCAAAACAGGCCATCTCCAAAAAAGTCCTTCCGGCCAGTGCCGGGAGGAAGAGGTAGCTTTCATAATCCTTATTTAAAAAAAGCCAACTTATATCATGCAAACACACGAAGCTCAATTTAGTGGAAACCGAATATAGGAGATTCAATACTAATTTTTATCAATATAATGAATGAGAATTTCGCGAAATTAGTCAGCTTTATCCAAGCTGCTTTCTTTAAAGTAACTTATATTTGGCTGCCAAATTCGGCAATTTCTTAAAGTGCCTGTCATTTTAAGACAACATGGTGGATGAGGCTAAGCAGTGAACTTGGTCGAGACCTTAGTAATTGCTGTGCACATGCTCACTCACATCGGAATCGGTTAATATATAGGAGTGCTGTCGCATGCAAAAAATCAGATTTTTCAAAATGTCACCCACAATAGAAATTGAAACTGCTATATCTGAGCCATTTTTTAAGGTAAAGACAAACAAAAAATGCTCCTGAATCCTTATATCAAGATCAAATACTTAAGAAAGAAACCTTTTTCAATTTCTAATTTTTTTGCACCTCACTTTAAATATATATATATTTTTTAATTTAATGGCCGCCATTTTGAAACAAGATGGCTGATGAATCTGGCCAGCGAACTTGGTCGAGGTGTTGATGTATACTATCCGCATGCCTTCTTACATCGAAATAGGCGAATACGTGTGTTATCGCGTGACAAATACAAGATCGTTTCAAAATGTTAGCCATGCTAGAAATTCAAATTGCTATAAATCAACCATTTTTTAAGATATCAACAAAAGAACAAATTTTCAGAAACAAAAACTGCTCCGGAATCTTTGTATCAAGGCCAAACACATAAAAAAAATCTTTTTCATTTTCCAATTTTTTAATACCTCATTTTGAATTTTAAATTTAATTTTTTTAAATGGCAACCCTTTTGAAACAAGATGGCGAATGAAGCTGGCCAACGAACTCGGTCGAGACATTGGTATGTACTATGTACAGACCAAGTTACATCCAAATAGGTTCATAAATACGCCTGTTATCGCGTGACAAAAATCAGGTCGTTTTAAAATGTCAGCCACAAGAGAAATTCAAAATGCTATTATTCAGCCATTTTTTTTTTAGATATAGACGAAAGAAAAACTGTTCCGGAATCTTTGTATTAAGGTCAAACACATACAAGAAAAATCTTTTTCATTTTCCAATTTTTTGGTATCTCATTTAATTTTTTTTATTTTTTAATTTTTTTAAATGGCCGCCATTTTGAAACAAGATGGCGGATGAAGCTGGCCAACGAACTCGGTCGAGATATTTGTATGTACTATGTACACACCAAGGTACATCCAAGCCGGTTCATAAATACGCCTGTTATTACGTAAGAAAAATCAGGACGTTTCAAAATGTCAGCCACGCTAGAAATTCAAAATGCTATAACTCAGCCATTTCTTAAGATATAGACGAAACAAAAACTGCCCCGGAATCTTTGTATAAAGGTCAAATACATAAGAAAAAAATATTTTTCCATTTGTAATTTTTTGGTACCACATTTCAAGTTTTAAATTTTTTTAAAAATTTTAAATGGCCGCCATTTTGAAACAAAATGGCGGATGAAGCTGGCCAACGAACTCGGTCGAGACATTGGTATGTACTATGTACACACCGAATTACATCGAAATCGGTTCATAATTACGGGAGTTACAGTGTGACATAGGTCAGATATATATATATATATATATATATATATATATATCAATTTTGAACGGAGGGTGGTTTCGGGGTCAGGGGGTCATGATCGATGAAAATATACCAAAATTTTTTGAAATCGCTTTCCTCCGAACGGCTGCAATAGGTAGCTTTTTTGTAAAGAAAGCTACCTAAAATAAAATTTTTCAGGAAAGCAGGGATGCAAGCGCTGCGCCACAAATGGCTGGTTTCTACCACTAAATTTTTATAGTATTGCTCTTATACTCACTGTATTTAATCTCCCAATTTCGTGACATCTTATAAGGCGAAGAATATTATTAAATTTTAGTGGTGAAAATCAGCCATTTGTGGCGCAGCGCTTGCATCCCTGGGAAAGCGGATTTTTTGCCACACTTAGCCACGTAAAGTTTGGAACCAAAACTCTTCAGTTTTATAGTCATTAGGGCAGCATATTTGAAAACACGAAATAATGTGGCAGGGGCGCATGAAGGCAGGGGATTATTTAAGTCTTTGTTTTGGATTTGGCCGCCTGGCTGGTTTTGCAACAAACTAGAAATTAATTTTTGCTAAATTTAATTTGACATTGGGTTTTTTGGGCTAGGAAATGCACAAAAATGTTTTGTTCAACTAAATGTTATTTAAAAAAAGAACTTTAGGAAAGTTATTAACGTAAAACGACTTTTAGACAGTTATTGTTTGTTAAAACTGACTAACAGCTAAAAGTAACTGATTAGCTGTTAAAACTGACTTAAATGTCACTAAGCAAATGATTTAAATAATATATTATTTTAAATAAAATTATTAAAATTTAAAACCTTAAACAAAAATCATACTATGTACATGTACATACAATTTCAAACTTTAGTGGTCTCATCGTTTTCAACAGTCTCACAAATTTTGTCATGATGGTCAATCCATGCGTCTTCTTCTTCATCATCTCTACTTCCCGTAAGGCATGGCGACGTCACAGCGACGTCGTTGTGAAGTCACACTGTGACTTTGTGACCGTCGATGTGACGTCACGTGACGTCGATGTGACGTCATAGTGACTAGAATGCGAGGTCGTTATGGCCGTTTTAGAGGTCGTTTGTGACGTCACATTGTGACCACTCTGTGAAGTCGCAGTGTGACTAATTTGTGAAAAGTGTGACATTTGTGACTACTTTGGCATTAATTTTGTGACGAACATGTGACGAAAGCGACAATGCTTTGAAGTCACATTGTGACCAATTTGTGAAATATGTGTCATTTGTGACGAACTTGTCATAAACACTGTGATGATTTCAAATGAAAATCAAATTTCAAATTAATTTCTTAAAAGGCGCAAAGACCAACCTAGTGAAAATGATTCCATGCCGGGACTCGAACCCAGGCCATCAATATAACGCACTGACATTCTACCGACTAAACCACACGGAACGATACCCAGCCTAGAAAATTTCACACAATTACATGTTGGCAAGGCTACAAAAGCAGCACAAGATGGGATATTTATCGTGAGCCACCGACATGGAATAAACAGGAAACTTAATTCAATCTAGCATCGATTGAATCTATATTAATACTTGGAAATTTTTACAGGGAGAACCATTCGCCTTGCATACAATATTTCAAATGAAAATCAAATTTCAAATTACATGCTTAAAAGTCAATTTTAATTTGAAATTTGATTTTCATTTGAAATATTGTATGCAAGGCGAATGTTTCTCTCTGGAAAAATTTCGAAGTCTTAATATAGTTTCAATCGATGCTGAATTTAATTAAGTTTCGTGTTCGCCCCATGTCGGTGGCTCACGATAAATATCCCATTTTATGCTGCTTTTGTAGCCTTGCCAGCATGTAATAGCGAGAAATTTTCCAGGCTGAGTGTCGTTCCATGTGGTTTAGTCTGTAGAATGTTAGTGCGCTATGCTGATGGCACGGGTTCGAGTCCCGGCATGGACTCTTTTCACTAGGTTGGCCTTTGCGCCTTTTAAGCAATTAATTTGAAATTTGATTTTCATTTGAAATATTGTATGCAAACCGAATATTTCTTTGTGGAAAAATTTCCAAGTATTAATATTGTGATGAATTTTAAAATGGACAATTTTAAAATAAAGTTTTGTTTGAGATATAAAATCGTATCTTTTTACCGTATTTTTTAGCAAAATATAGCTATTTTGGAGTCCTATTCTTCTAAAATAGTTTTATTTTTTCCACTTAAAAAACAATGTTTGTCAACTGACATCTTTTTTTAATTAAGTTCTAAGCTTGATCTTGAGTTCAAGCTTGATATTAAGAATGTATAAGATTTTAAGGTGTTGTGGTTGTGATTAATCTTTGCTTTATTAAATACGACGTAAGCCATATTTATTTAAATTTTTTATTTCCGTGTAAATTGTATTTTGTGAATATGAGCTTAAATAGATTTGGCATGCTCTATAGGAAAAGACTGATCTGGGAAATAGAAAAAACAAGTAAGAAAAATCATGCGTTAAGCATAGATTATAAAACACATTCCAACACTTCCCGAATGCTTTAAAAAAACTTCGTTATTTAGGGAAATAAGGTAAATAAGAGAACTAAGTAAACATTTTAGAAAACGCATAAAACATTTGAAAAACTCATTTCCGCAGTTACTGTCCATAGATAAATAGGTTTTCCAATTCTTTTGAACAGCCCTGTATTTGATCTGTAGGTTGATATATATATTATATAATGGGATAATTTAGTTTAGCAAGAAAACGCATAACAGGTTGAAACTCTCTTTCAGCAATTTATACTAATATATGGAAACATACTTTAATACTTTTGTACAACCCTGTAGTTGACCTAGAACCTTCATTAAACGCCACCGTTTAGTTAAAATTTAATTCAAACTAAAATACACTTAAAACAGCTGAAATCACATTTCCAGAAATTATAATTTATAGACGGCCATGTATCCAATTCTTTGCATGACCCTGTATGCCATTTTATCTATATTATACAACAGTAAATTAAATTCAGTTCAGCGTAAAAATGCACAACTCATTTAAAAACCACCTTTAAGTAACTTGCGCTCATACCCAGTAATCCTTGCGAATACTTTTGTGTAGCCCTGTATATGAATTATAGCATTTATATACACCATATACTGTGCATAAATATAGTGAATCATAAAAGCGCATATCATAATTAAAAATGTATTTCCAGCAATCATCACAAATGAACAGTACTTCGGATACAATATAGTATCTGAACTATATTGTGTGTGCCTGTAAATGCTATATACACTTCATATTCTACATGAAAAATTTATAGTATGTAAACCTCAGCGACGTATATCATTTTCATTATATATGAAATAGATTAACATAGTTAAAGTACACCTCAAACAATTCCCTCCACCGCTATATCATTATGTATTGGAACTTCTTTTTAGCCCTGTAAATGAACAATTATTCTTTGCATCTCGTATTCTTCAGAATGCATGTTTTAGTACGTTTCATAAATGCATATCAATTTTTTTCTGTATGAAAACGTGTAAAATCATGAAAAAACCTTTGAAACGATTTTTTCCCATAGGCCGTAATGTAACGGAATACTTTTGACTGTATACCTGTAAATGAACTAAACATGCTACAAACGTCGTTACACATAGGGACCGTGCTATGGTAAAGGTGAATAACATCTAAAAATTTCAGAGCAATCCGAGTATATTTACGAGAGTTAGAGCGCGGACAGACGGCTAGACAAACCAAAGTCATAAACACTTTTCAACTTTGTTGAAAGGTGTTAAAAAGGAAATATAAAAGTAAAATAAATGATTGAAAGGAAATATAAAAGTAAAATAATGAACTTTAAAAAATATATACTAAAGCAGTTTAATCTATAAGCTTCCTATCAGGCATGAAAAACACTTTATTTCAATGCTTAAATATAATATTTTATTTTTTAAGGGTGTATTTCAATCCAAACTGCTTATTTTCCGATTCATTTTTAAATTCCTTTTTGTTCTCAAACGCATCAAACTGAAAAATTCTCTTATTTAGAAACTACCTAATGTGCCGTGCTTCTCGATTTTTTGATAAATGCAGAAAATATTTTTAAAAAATGCTGTCAAAGTAGGCGTTTTGAACAGAATTTTTCACAGCGGAAGATCTGGGAATGAAAAAAAAAAAGGTCTTACTGAGAAAATAATTATTTAAAACTTAAATTCTAATGAATTGAGGGGAAAATGAAATCACACGGCCTCTTAAACATCTCTTCAAAAATCACCTCAGCAAGTTTCATGTTTTTACTTTTAAAGATGAGTCTGAAAATGTCTCAGAAAATATCGAGCTGTTGAAGGTGGAAAAATATTTTTTCGAATACACCTTTAATGCCAATATTTATGTGTATCGAAAACGTAGAAAATGAGTTTACAATCGAAGAAAATTTAATAACTGATTCTGAATGTCTATAATTAAATGTTTGATTAAAATCGCAAATAGAAAAAAAAATGCTTAGATACAATTAAAAATAAATAAATAAATATACCAATTTGAAAAACACTAAAAATAATAATTAGTATTTTTAATTGTACTATTAAACAACAACTAACTAATGCATTTAATTCATCTATTGATGAATTAAATGCATTATTAGATTTAGCAATTTCTCAAAAATCTTTCCATATGTTATAAGGAATTCCTATTATTTTATAATTTTGGCAAATGTTAAATCTGAAAACATTGGTATGAAGATTCAGGATTTTAAATAATAATTTAAAATATTATTAGCAAAAAAAAAAAATAAATAAATAAATAAATAAATAAATAAAAAAAATCTTTCAAAAGTTACGCTATTATAATATGTAAAAAGACATTTTCCCACTATAATGTTAATTTCTAAACTGAAACAGTTTCGTAATATCATACTATTCGAATATAATATTTAACTCCAAAACAATAATGACGATAAATACTGTTATATGAGTGTTAGTAATCAGAAAAAAAATAAGAAGCCGAAAAAAATTCCACATCACTGTCTCAATCTCAAGTAACTGCAAATTAATGTTTATATTCATCCCACTATGAATGTAGACATGATTTTTTTTTTTTTTGAGCGATGGCCGGTTAACACATTTTACAAAATAGTGTCGATTAGGAAAATTTCGCTTCAAAACAATTCCAGATCAGTCACTTTCTATATGTATAATATAAAACTATTTAATTCATACTCGTAATATACAAACAGAAATAAAAAATTTAAATTAAATAAGACTTACCTTTTTTTTTGCTGTAAATTAATAATATCCGAGTATTTTTGCCCGAAAATGGCAGACGTCTTTCTCTTACATTTAAAAAAGCAAAAACAAAAGCTGACATTGTAGACTTGGTCATGTTCTTTTCCGGCGTGTATTACAAAAAGTTCTCTGTTTACCCTGCGGTTGCGGTTATATCCGACGCAGACGATCTTCAGCAGCTGATTTTAATGTTTATTTTTGCAGTCCTAACTTTCAGGCGGAATAGTTTTATGAGTTAGTCTGTATTTAAAATTTTCTATTTGAAGAATTTTCCAATGCATTTTACCATTTCTTTTTTATCAGTTTCAAAAAAATTCATTTGAAAACGGAAGTTTATTAGATAAAACACTGCTTAAATTTTTAAAATGTGTAAAAATAAATTTAATGGTAATAATACCACCCCCCTTTTTTTAAGTAAAGTTTGTTTCATGCGTAATAAATAAAAAATATCTTCTTAATAAATAAAAAAAATGTTTTCGAGGATAAAAAATTTTTCTTTGTGAATCTGTCAATCTTTTTATGTTAATTTTCTGCAGAATAAAACAATTTGTAAAATAACTTTTTTAAAAGTCATACCTCTAAAACACAAATTGGAAATGCGAAAAATTAATTATATCATGTGTTTTGCATAAATTTTGTATATATATATATATTTTTTTTCGGAAAAGGCTAATTTTATTTAAAAAGGCTGAAAGAAGTAATTTTTTTTTTTAAAACAGTTACTAAAAATAGATTAACAGGAAAAAAATATGACTTGAATGCAAATTATAAAGCAATAAATGCATATATGACTAAACTCTGAAGATTCTTTCTGCGTGCTCATTAAAATCTGCAGACTTAACTGTAATAGAAAATGTTTAGTTTGAAATCACAGAAGTGTTTCGACCAGTGGTCGCCAAAAAAGTTAAAAAATTTCCTCCCTGCAAACTAAATATGTAAAGTGTATAGATTTAATATTTCTAATTCTAAATATGTTTCAAATTGCTCCAGCACATAGCATTTTTCTGAGAAATACTTTTATAATAATAACAATCCGTGATGTATTATTATATTAAATTGCAATGCTAGATAAAATTGAAATCATGAAAAAAGTATACTTTCACTTCTTAGATATCAAATTGATAAAATATAGCATGGAAATCTAGTTTGTTGATACTTGTACCGTGCATTTTTCTTTTTCTCCCCTCCCCCTTCTTTTCGTGTCCGAATTTACTATTTGCTGTCCATTAATATTCATTCCTTATGCCGCTGTAACTAGGGCATGTTTTAAATATTTCTCTTCATTTTCAAAAATTTTTGAAGTTAATATTTTTGTCACACTGTGATTTACAATATGGTGGTTTTTTTGTCACATATATGACGTGACGTACGTTACATGCAGTGACATAACAGTGACGTTACAATATTTTTTTAATTGCCGGAAAAATAAAATTTTACAATAAGTAACATGTTTTGAAGAATTTTTATAATTGTTTAAAGTTTTCTAAGAAGTTCACATCTCAGTCACAATGTGACATCACTGAGTGGTGGCATTTTAGTCACAGATGTGACGTGACCACAGTGACTTACAGTGACGTCACAATGACGTCACTGTGACCATGCATGCTATGAGGGTTTCTGCTTCTTGAACAGCTGATGACAATATATTTTTGTAAAAAAAAAAACCGCTTGGCAGCATCCCAATTTGGTCCGAAATGTTTTGTCAGTAAGTTTTGGACAGCCCGAAGTTTTAGAGGCTTCACCACGGTACCCGGAGCCACGTCCTCAAGCTTGCTTTTCATAACTCGCTGCTCTCGTACTCTTGACAACATACTTTCTAACTTCTATCTCAGATTTGTAGAATACCCCCCTTGCACCAACACCTTATTTTTATACTTTGTTATGATTTTTTTTTTCGTAGGAGCAAATTTGAAATGCCACTGTGCAGGTGGTTTGGGGAAGAAATTGGTGGTCTTCTTCCACTCATGGTTGGTGTAATCTCTTCCCGGCTTGAAAACTGTTCCATGTTCAGATAAAATTTCTTCATACTTTGCAGGCTGAACGAGGGACTCGATTTTCATCAATCTCCTTTCAATTTGAGCTAAAACACGGTCTGGAGGGATAAAAGAATTCTGAATCAACGTAGGCAAGTTATTATATTAAGAACATATTATGGCATCATGATGATTATTTAATCAAAATATGCTAACTATGATGCTATTATGTTATCAATTAATTATGTGTTATATTATCACCAGGGTGATTAAACATAAGGAGAACTTAGGCCATGGCCTAGGGGCGTACGTTGAGTAGAGTTCACAAAATTAAGAAATTTAATGTATTTAAATTTAATGAAATAAGGATAATTTAAAATTTTAACGAAAAGTGTTAAATAAAAAAGGAATTTGTAACAATTACATTTAAAACAATTTTTCTACTTTTCGATACACCAACACAAAATTATCTCAGATTTTAAGTGTAACAAAAGCCCGTTCATTCCCAATCTACAATCCTCAAAATACTACAATTTATAAAACAAAATTTAAATGGATTATTAATTAATTATGTAGATTAAAAAATTCTTAAATTTATCAGAGAAAATTCACTTACAGTTTTATGAAGGTGGGGGGGGGGGGGGGGGACACAGAAGGAGGTCCTAGGGCGTCAAAAAATGATAAACCGCTGGTTATCGAAAGGTGAATTTTGGCTTTTCTCCTTTTTCACATCGTTGGTCCACTTTGCCGATTCCTTGGTTGATTAGTAGACACTTACTTCTTACACAAACTTTTCCATAGTCGGAGAGAACACGAAGCTAAATTATTAGAAAATTTGTATGCACCAAGGGAGAGCAGTCACAGGCAAGAGAAAACACGATAACGTTAATCTAATGAATAAGTGAGAGGTTATTGTGGGGTCGAGCTGAAGCGTCATCTAGTGGATATGGAGATGGCCGGTTTTGAAACTCACCGGCTGAAGGATTTGGCCGGTTTTGCAGCATATCGGGATTTTCAAACGCATATAACACAGGGAATTACCGGTTTTGGCATGATTTATCGTTTCCAGATGGTAGAAACCTTCACTCAGAACTGAAAAAACTGAAAAAACACATTTTCCATTTTTGAGGAGTTGGCCGGTTTTGCAACTAGACGACACATTTCTTTATTTTTGATACTAAGTAAAAGCAATTAAATTTCTTATAAATTAAATCTGGAATATTTAGATAAGATTTTTAACATTTACAAAATATAAAATACAGTACAATAAATTAGATATACAGCTTTCTGAAACACATCAAAATATTAGAATAAAATTTAGATTGGTTCAAAATATTAGAATATTTTATTTTACTTTTTATTTATATATATTATTAATATTTTATAATAATATAATAATATATTATTAATATTTTATTACTAATATTTTATTTTACTTTACTTTTTTATTTTACTTATTTTATTTTTTTATATTACCTTATGAATATGAAGCAAATGGTAGTTAATATTTTGTAACATCCCTTTTAGCTTTCATAACAGCGACAATCAATCTTGCATACTATATACAAGATGCTTACAAACATTTCTATCTATATTAGCCGAAATAGGCTTTATACGTGCCAATAACACAGTTTTTCTTGAAGGATGATTTTCTTGGAGTTTTTTCTTCATTATACACCATAAGTGTTCGATGGGATTAAGGTCTGGTGAGTTTGGTGGCCAAGGAAGTACCTTAATGTTGCGTTGGCGGAACCAATTCTTAGTTGACACCGAGGTATGCGGTGACGCTAAATCTTATTGAAAGATGAAATCATCTTTAAATAAATCTTCTGATGATGGAATCATGTAATATTCCAAAATTTCTTGATATATCGGAGTGTTAACCTTTTCGTAGACTATGCATAACTTTCCAGGTCCTTCTGCACTCATGCAACCCCAAACCATCACACTAGCAGCAAATTTTATGGAACGTTTAAGGCATTCTTTATCAAATGCCTCGTGCTTCATTCTCCAAACTCGAATACCTTGATTACCATGTGAAACACAAAACATACTTTCATCACTAAATAATATAATTTTCCAATCTTCTTCGCTCCATAAACCTCTTGACTCACCAATTCAATCTTATACGCTTTTGTTTGCAGCCATGATGAGAGGTTTTGTTTTCGGTACACGAGATTCAAACTTAAATTTATGGACACGTCTTAATGTTGTCGATGTAGAAACTTCAACTCGTTCTTCTTTCCATTTTCGGTGCAAGAATCGCACACTTTTAAAGCGTTTTTTTTAAAACTATACGCTTCAGTGTTTCCTGTCTTTTCTAGCAAATGTTTTTGGTTTTCGGCCGCCATTTTGGCAATTATTTTGAAATTTTCCATCTTTTTAATATTGTGTTAGTATTTTACTAACGCTTGATTGTGAACAATTTAAACAATTCGCTATATAACATTGATTTTTACCGTGCCGATACAAATCAACCATACGAAGTTTAATAGATTCAGGAATATCACTAACACGATCCATTTTAAGACGAAAAAGCAAACAAACTGCAAAAGGAATACTGATTTTAAATAAAATCGTCTGAATTTAATAAATGATGCCACCAGTTATGAATTGGTGATAATAAAAAGAGAATTAATGTGAAATATTCTAATATTTTGAACCCCTTGAATAACTTTTCTAATATTTTGACTTCTCAAAATATTTTTTTTTCAATTAATTTTTTCAAAAAATGACATTAATTTTAAGATAGTAAATAAGTTTAATCAACAATAATTTCTTAATAAAAATATCGTTTGCATATTTGCATTAAAAGACATTAAATTACCAGCCGATATTTTCAATTTGTAAAAAAAAGTAATTATTCTAATATTTTGAATATGAGCAGTAGTTCTAATCCACCCTATACATGATTCAACCAATCTGAGTCCATAGAACATTCCTGACATTCCGTACAATACATTCCGTGTATACTTGCTGAATAAATACAACTGTCACATCAGCGTCGATGTTTTATCGAGTATGACACAAAGATACTTTTAACTGAACGGTCTCCCCCGCTGGTTTATTTTTCACTGTTAAATGGTATAAAACGATTGTTGAATCTTAATTCCCAAATGCCTACTCAATTGGCAGTTAGTTGCCTTATGTAATTCGCAAATAACGATCTACCAGCAAGTGCTTTCATTCTCCTAATTTGGCTATGACTATTGTTTTCGAAAGCATTTCAATGAGGAATCGTTTAAGCCGAGGTTTGAAATTTTAGTAGCCAGCAAGTTTTTGAGAGCTATGAGTAGAGGCAAACTTCCACCAGTAATTCTGAATAGTTATCATCACCTTATTTAAACGCAGAAATCGCTTGAAAAAAATTTCTATTCTAAAAAACTAGTGGCAATTCGCCCCTCCGTTAATCAGGCTCTGGTGAACGGGATTTTTCAAACCCTGCTCTGAACGATGATCTATACTCACAACCAGCAACAGGCGGACCGCCAAAAATTTTCAGTTTGAATAAATAATTTATTAATATTTACATATAATAGATACATTTGAGATATAGCCTTATGAATGTTTCTTATATTTTACAATAGCCCGATTAATTTGATGTTTTAATAGTTATACATAGTTGCTATGATGTTAAACACAAAATATTGCGTTGGAGCGCAGGCGTGGCGGTTGGAGGGAGTGGACTGACCGGCTCTGTTGGTGCGCATGCGCGGCGGTAGGACTGGCCGGCTGAGTCTCAGAAAAGTAGGAAAATTGCAAAACACTAGCTATTAACCTGACTACTATGTTTGGCTGCACATATGTACGAAAATGTGAAACAACTTTTTCCAAAATGAATTTTTTGAAGAACAAATATCGTTCGAGATTAACAGACGTCCCCCTTGAAGACACTCTTCGCATTAGCTGTTCACTACGTCTACCAAACTATAAAAATCTGGCTTAAGACCGCAAGTGCAATTTTTCTCATTAATTTTTCAACGAATACCAGCCTTTTCTATTTTATTATGTGTATGTAAAATTTTTCAGAATGTATACCTGTGTATGTAGTAATTTTTCACAACGAATACCTGATTTTTCTATTATATATTATATGTATGTGGATGTAAAAATAAAAATTTAAAAGTAATAAGTACTAACAAGGGAACCACTTTTGGTGTTGCTCGCACCTAGCATCGAGACCTGGTGCATTTTGTAGCCCTATACATAAAAGTTAGAGAACCGAAAGAATTTCTCCGTTAAAATAATATTTTATATACTTTTTTATACTTTTAATTTTTTATTATTACATATTTATTTGTTTATTTCACGCTAAAAGTGAGTTAAGTCGCCAAATACGGCGCTACAATTTTTCCGCTCGCTTTATATTATCCAAAGAGAAAATAACATATAACTAGAATTATATCAGATTGCGATTTTTTTTTTTTTTTTTTTTTTTTTTTTTTTTTTTTTTTTTTTTTTTTTTTAATAATCGATAGCATAAGAAACAAATATTAGGTTTTTATTTTTTTTTTCTATGCAGACGATAAATACATAAGTAATAAATATAATTCTATAAAAGCTTCGAAGATCATTGAAAACTATTTTTCAGTGAAATACAAAATAAGCAAACTATTCTCTTTTGAAATCGAATGAAATAAAGTTTCGAATGTTTAAAATGAAATGTTGCTGTAATAAATGGTCTTTCGGTAAAAGTAATCATAAAGTAAATTAATATTATTACAGAATTTAGAAAAATTACTGTGGCAAAATAGGTCGCACATTGAAATTTCTAGCTATTACAAATTCAGCTATGACATTTGGCTAGGGTTGCCGGAAAGCTCTACTTTTGAAAATAAACGCCAACTGTTTCCCGCCAAAAATATGAATATAAAGTTGCAATTTTTCAAAATCAAATTCGTGGGGTTTTGAAGGAATTTTCAAACTTTTTTCAATATTTTATGCTTATTATTAACTAATTTTTATTTTTAAATGCTTTTCTTTAAAAAAATTCAATGTTAATAGCCCGATAATTGGTCTCGGAAAATTGCATTTTCAGAAAGTTATGCTGCTGTATAACCAAGAAATATTATTTTAACAGAAAAATTTTATCGATTCTCAAACTTCTTAATATGGGGCTTTAAAATGCACCAGGTCTCAATGCTCACCAGGTCTCAATGCTAGGTGCAAGCAACACCAAAAGTGGTTCCCTTGTTAGTACTTATATTACTTATGCGGGGTTATTTTTTCTGGACCTCGATGAAATTTTTCAAAAGTGTTCCGACCCCACTTGAAATTACTTGCCGACCCCTGATCTATACTAAAGACAACATAACGTGTTCTCAGTGTCAACTACATTAGATCATCGGTCACCAATCTTCCCGACCTCACGGACCACTAGATTCATAATTTAAAATGGCGTTGACCATTAGAAAGAATTTTTCTAGGACATTAAAGCATTTTTATAGTAATCATCAGGTAATTGCTATTTTATTAATATGAAAGGTAACTTTCTAATAAAACAAAATCATAAATCCCAATTTTTTTCGAAAACGCTTACTTAATAATAACAAAAGCTTTAAAGGTTGCGTAACTGCAACAACTATATAAAATTAAATAAAAAGTTAAAATTTCAATGCTAAATACACCTTGTTAAAATGTAATTTATAGAAAAACTACATGTAAATACACCATCTCTACGTAAAGGTCCGTACAACATAATATATAATCATTTAAAATGCATTAAAAGTCCTTTAAAATCAAAATGATTTCAACCGAACTTACTCGGTCGTCATCAGTGGAGATCTAAAAGCTGTTGCGTCTTCTAGATTTGCCTGGGAGCGACCATTCTACTTCAAGGGTGGTATTGAACATGAGGTAGCATGGAAAAGGCATTCAAAATTTCAACAAAAAGAGGTTTTATCTATTATGTAATTATCCCTTCCAGACTGCGTGGATATCGTATGATAATGCATCATTACAAACTATTTCTTTATTAGATATCCTTTCCAGAGATGGTCTTACAATAGCTTCTTGGTAATTTCCTTTACGGAAGATAATTTTGGATCTATTGAAATCTACTTTTATAGGTTGAGTTTCTGCTAA
Source organism: Maratus speciosus (assembly GCA_963932465.1). Lineage (NCBI taxonomy): Eukaryota > Metazoa > Arthropoda > Arachnida > Araneae > Salticidae > Maratus > Maratus speciosus. The sequence continues at coordinate 282,615,747 of OZ010794.1, read as the reverse complement.
TCTTACTAACGCAGTACGGCATCTATTTAATTTGAGATCTGCTTCGGGTTCTTTTATTCTGTCTCGAATTTTTCTCATTGTCATACCTATGTAAAGAAAATCTTCATTATCTTTCTTGAAAAGTATAATGTATACCGCTGATCTATTGACAGATTGGATTGGATCAATTTTCGTATTTAACAGAACTTTAGACTTTGTGGGAGAGATAGCAATTAATTTAATATCAAATTTAAAGAGGGTGTGTCTCACGTTTTGATTTTAGAAGATTTTAATGTGTTTTAAACGTTTTAATATTATGCTGTTCGCCCCTTTAAGCAGTGATTGTAGATTTATTAGCCCCTAGGACGGTATGCTATTTCTTTCTCCCAGCTTATTTTGTCTCCAAAAAATAATGTTACCTTACAGAAGCTAGCAATAAACAAAGCATATGTATCATTGTGCGATTAAATCCTCTATAGCAATTTTTTTAATTTCTGAGCATCGCACATTTTAAATTTTTATACTATCGTATTGAAAAAAAAACTACTTTTAAATGCAATTTGTTTGAAAACTGTATCTTCATTTATTTTTGAAATATTAATTTTTTTGTAGTTTTTAGCACCATTTGTTTAATTTTGGCAACTCAAGTACTCCATTTACATAGAAAGTAAAAGAAAAATAGTTGAAAAATAGCAGTTATATCTTTTTGTTGACATTTTCTCATAACAACCGAAAGAAAATGTAATTCAAATACGTGCTATTTTGAAAAAAATATAAACGAATAATTTCTGTTAAAATATGGAGCTATTATAAACTATATTTAATTTTAAGTATCTGTAGACGATTTCAGTGTGACGTCAGTCATGACGTTTTGGTTGGAATAACTGACTCCAAACAAATGGTTGCTATGCGTCATTTCTTTTTAAATATAAATTGTGGAAAATGTTACCAGTACGTATCAAGTATTAAAACACTTAGATGTGAGATATAGATATAAGATATAGCTGCAACGCACAAACAAAATAGAAAATACAACATAGCAACCGTTTGTTTGAAGTCAGTTTCCAACCAAAACGTCATGACTAACGTGACTACTGAAATCCTCTATATTAATGTTACAAACAAATGAATGCCTATGAATCATTAGATAGCCGTTTTTTTGTCGAGTTTCTTTAATGACGGCATCTTTTTGCTGCATTTGTGTATTATTTTGCGATAGTGACATCCTTATGCATGCTTGACTGTAGATGTTTAAGAGTGGATCGTAAATGTGGAATTCTTAAGCGGATGCGAATGACGTCATTTTACATAAAATAAAAGTGTGTGCTTCAAGTCTTAAAATTGAAATAGGTTTTGTACTATTTATATATACATATATTTTTTTTCATCGGGGGCGACACTAAATTCTGAAAAAGCAGAATTCCTGTTTTCTAGTTCATACATTTTTCTATAAATTTAATTATAAAATTAGTTTAATTTTTACAAATTAACTGAACATTATTTAAGTATCTCATAATTTAGCATGATATTAGTTCATGGTTGTTTGAAATTTGTTTATGGATTTTTTTTTAACTCCAATGAGAATACTGCACGACGGAAAATTGTCTTCATTTCAAGTCTAATTGCTAAGAGAGGCGTAATTTTCTTTTCGCACAAATATACTGATGAAATCTGAAGTAAAAATGTCATTGATTTTTCACTCAGCAAAATAATATCAGACTTTCCTATAATTGTTATTAATAAAACTTAATAAATGCAAATAGAACGGGGGCCGGCAGCACAGACGACCACCTCATCGAGTTGGAGGCTGAAATTCCAGAATTAGCTAAAACTCGATTCCCATATTAAAACGCAATCGGTCTGCCAACTCATATCTTGGTGGGAAACACCTAAAAACCCGATTTTAGCGGTCGACTCGTAGGTTTACCATTGCGTTTTTCTGCACCCAAAGGTATGAAAACATGGCGGACTGGGAGAAGGATAACACAATGGTAAACCTATGAGTCAGCCGGTAAAGTCGGGTTTTTAGGTGTTTTCCACCAAAATATGATTTGGCAGACCGACTGCGTTTTAATATGGGAATGGGGTTTTAGATTAATTCTGGAATTTCAGCCTCCAACTCGAAGAGGTGGTTGCCTCATGGTTCGTACTCCTCCTTGAATTTTTCAGACCACAAAAATTTTCGGCACCAGTATTATCTTATAGAAAATCCCTTCTTAAAAGAAGGCGAAATTTTACGCGTTTAACCTAGATTTCTTTTTCTATAAAAAAATGCTGGTAGTTTTCCTGGAGAAACAACGGTATCCGTACGAACCATGTGTCTGTGCTCTCGTCTCCCGGTCTAAAATAATGTCCATATTTTTCTGCGGATGACCAAAATTTTTTCGCTGACAACCGGTGGTCCACAGACCACCGGCTGGCGATCTCTGCAGCAATTTTTGGCAAAGTTAAACTCTAAGTTGTGTATGGCGACAGCGTATGCAACTGAAGGACTGTTAAAGGCAACTGACTCTATGAGCATAAGACATATTAAATGTAAAGATGAGATTTTATCATGATTATAATACTTTCATTACACTCTATGTGTCCGGAAAGTTAAAGGCAAGTGACTTCATGAGCATGAGACATATTAAATGTAAAGGTATAACAAAGTGTTTGGAAAGTTGAAGGCAACTGTCTTTATGAACATGAGACATAAGATATATCAAAATTTTACCGTCGCGATTTTATCATGATTACGATACTTTTCTGGAAAGTAAAAATAAAAGGGTATCATGCAATTTAATTGCTGTCTCATGCCTCAAAAATTGAAATTCGTCCTTGAAGCTTTCATAAACATACGACAATGAAAATGAAAAGTAACGATAACAAATTGCAGAAATCTATTTCGTATTAAATCCAATGCATCTGTAAAGTTATTTTATTTCTTCAACAAAAGAGAGGGAAAAAAGAAATATTACTCATTCAAATTTAGTTCCTCTTAGAATTTTTTGTTTGCTAATTTGGTTTCTGTTGCAATGTTGACAATTTCTGTTCATGAGTCAATCTGAATAATATTTCTGTCTGTTGCAAAATTGAATCATCATTCGACAATTAATTAATGTCGTGTTAGCTAATAATCGTACTATTTAAAAGCCAATATACATTCGTAATCATGAAAAATCATTTTCATTTGAACGGCGGCGATAAGTACAGAAGAAAAAGCAATCATGAGTGCAATGGCGATGTTCTACCGAGTGTCCTTTATATACTGCCTTATCTATTCAGGTATAGTTAATTTATTCTATACTAAAACTATTCAACTATACTCGTTCTGCGAGGTGGAAATATTTATAAAAAATTGTATAAATCCCTTGAAATGCTTAATAAGGGGTGTATAAAAGGAATAAAATTAAAAATAATAACAATAATGAAAATTGGGAAAAATCTTCGTTAAAACTTCCTTTTGAGATACATTAATATATAATAAATACAATGTCAGTCATAACGAGCTTTTTGACAACCACGTATCATTTAAAAAAAAAAAGTAGGGTAAGGTGCCCTATTATCGTCCCCCAGTCACTTTTAGGCCCTTGGAAGTTGTAATTTTCAGTTAAAATCTACCAAATTTGGATTTTACATAGAATAACTACCCACGCACATAGAAACGTAGGTAAATATCGTACAAAAAAATTTTAACAATGCGAAAAATTGTTTTTTCAAAAGTATCTAAAAAATGCAAAAGAAAAAAAAATGGTCCCAATTTCGTCTCCCCAAAAAATCCAATACGCCGAGGCGTAACTTATAACTAAATCAAAATTTATTTCAAAATGAGTAAGTAATTTAATTTACATTAAAGTAAGGCACAAAGAAATGTACTAATTATCAGTGGAAGAATAACTTAACGAAACAGTAGCACAGTTTCCAACCTCCGATTTTTTTCATACTGATATTTTTATGCAGAAATACTTGCTTTATACAATCGCAGTTTTAACGAAATTAAATAAAGAAAACATTTTTGTAAGATTTTACTAGTATACAAAAATCGGGACATTGGCAACTATGCATTAGCCATCCAAACATGAGGAAAAAATTAAGAAAAATATCATGAAAAAGCATTCCTAATTTCGTCTCCGGGGCGAAAATAAGAACTGCAAGGGGGGCGAAATTGGGACCACGCTACTTCCCAATATTACGGATCTTCAGTTCCCGTAAGATGAACTAAGCGTCCTAAAACTCACTGTATGCTACTGTCAGCATCTTATCTAAGTAAAATACATGCATTGAATAAGAAATAAATACTTACAGTACAGTAAATAACGTTCTACAAACGGCGTAATAAGAACTCAGGTCTTCTAAAAATAGGAAATTCGCCGTCTTTAATTTATGTATCCGTCTTGGCGAACGAAACTTTCAACACTGACCCCTTTTACCTTCCGTCCCCTGTCTCTTGCGTCATAAGTGGTGCCACTTTCGCAGAAGCGGAGAAGTTAAGGGGACGAAATTAGGAGAGAAGACGAAATATGGGCACTTTACCCTACTAGGGGGCTCTGCATCCTGCGAGTTACGCTCACCAACCCTCGTCCAGGCACCGTGTAGACACCTAAAAACATGCTAATTTACGCTCTAATTTAAATACTAATTTAAAAGATTACTGAAGGTTGAATTAAAATTAAACGACCAATGACGATCTTCTGTAATCGGGTTTTCATTCTTTTCTTTTGACTGAGGGATTTTACAGCCTGCTGTCGCGACAGATAACGGCTGTTTTTGTGTTTGATTAAATTAAAAAAAATAAAACCAGCTTTTATAACATGGCTAAGTAAACGATGTCGTTGCCTCATGGAATTTTGTAATGGTGCTATAAGAAATTCGTTTTACATGCATAGTTTTAAATGTGACGCAATTTTCACCAAAGTTTTCTTTCTCTTTTTAATATTCACGTGAAAATACATTTTTTAATTGAAAAAAAATTATATTATTTGTCTTTTTTTAATATTGACAACAATAGGTAAAAAGACTTTTCGAAAAATGTAATAAATCTCTCGTGGAACTTTGGAAATGAAGCTGTTTGGTAATATTGTTATATGGGAATTTTAAATATAGCACATCTATCTCATTTATTGCTTTTAACGCGTAATAATAGAATCATTATTTTAAAGTTTTCTTTCTGTTTTCAATACTTACGTGTAAATAAATTTTTTACTCTGAAGGAAAAAAAAATATTTGTGCTGTCTTGCAATTTGACAACAATTTAAAATATGAAAAAAGAAACGCATTTGGAAATAATGAAAATTTGAATGAAAAATTGTAAACAAAACCTAAAAAAGATTAGTCAAATTAAAAAAGATAAGTACAGTCTGCACACCGCAAGCTTGTGAAGTGTGTCCCTAGAAAAGATGACTAAATTCCTATGGATAGTCTTCATTCCTATAAAACTGTTTTGACCGACTTTAACATTAAATATCTCTTAAAATACAGGGTGGCTACTAAATACTGTTACAAATATTCAGTCATTTTATTTTATAAATATAAAATAGAAAATGATAACTACACTAACATGATGAACATCATAGATGAAAGTTTACAGGGAAAAAATTTTACTCGAATTGACCGCCATCTTTAACGATTACCATAGATAATCTCTTATGCCATTGTCAGACTGCGGCACGAATCCTTTTAAGAGGCAATCGGTATTTTTCGCGCAATATGGAAGCTTTGTGAGAGTCCAAATTTCTGTGTTTGTTGCTGTTTACTTTAGCCTCTAAAATCCCCCAGACGCAATAATCTAAAGGATTTAGATCTGGTGAAGAAGGTGGCCAATCTTCTTGCATGATAAAGTTTGGATAATTGACAGGGAGCCAAGCCCGTGTGTATTTAGCTCGATGCGAAGGTGTAGAATCTTGCTGAAATGCCCAATTCTGTTTCGGATACAACCTTTCAGCTTGTGGGAATAAATGTGTAGCCAATATATCCTGTTTGTAATATTTGCACTGATTTTTATCCCTTTATCGATGAACTTCAAAGGCAATTTTCCATTGTTTGACACTGCAGCGCAAACCATAACAGAATTCTTGTTCTGAAAGCGTTTAACAGTTCAAAAGGTTTCATGTATATCCTCGAGGCTTGCTGAATATACGACATCATTTTTAGCATTATAACACTGTTCAGTGCAAAATAGCTTCCCATCAGAAAATTTTATTCTGTCAACACTTTTCCTACCGTGCCGTTTCATCAATTTCTTCCTCCTTTCCAATGTTTTTATTCTTTGTGCAGCAGTCAAACCTTGAATTTTTCTTTTGCGACAAGGGACATAACCCAGATCTTCATTTACAATAACTTGCATAGTTCTGCGACTCGCGTTATCTCCTGCAGCCATTTTATTTACAAAACGTTGTGGATTTCTTCACACCTTTTCACGAATTCTTTTGATGCGCTTTATTGTGCGAACAAACCGTGGACTTCCAGGCCTTGGCCGATCTTTACATAGCTATTAGTATCCAATAATCAATTTATAGTTCTACATATAAATGTTCCATTAAAATCAAGGCATTTTAATTGCTTTAAGTTTTCACTAGCGGAAAATCTGCGATCAAAGAGCTGTTTAATCATCATTCTTTTGGCTTCCATCTTTAAAACAATTTTAAATATTTGCTTTATAACAAAATTCGTCTGCACTAATAGAAGATTGCCAAACATTAAAATAGAGAAATAAATTGTTTTACCAAACAATTAAAATTAATTCGTATTTTTTGGAGTGTAACAGTATTTAGTAGCCACCCTGTAATTCTTCGATTTAAAAACTGTCTGATTCAACGTATTTATCGATCTCTATAAAACTACCAATTTTGATATTTTTATATGCAATAGTTTTTTTAATATTAACCGAGAAAGACATCAGGTCTAATATATATATATATATATTTATTTACGGTGGCAGCATCGACAGCGTTAGTTACTTTTAGCTAGATTTCATAAGAAATCCTACCTATTGCTGTCGTTACCATGGTGCGACCTTTGAAAAATTCCTTCGTAACATTAGAACTGTTTTGTAATATTGTTATATGCATAGGCGTAACCAGCCTTTTGAACGGGGGGGTGCCCAGACTTTTTAACCAGAATATGTTGGATACAAACAATATCTTATATAGTAAAACCTGCTAAAACGGAACCCCATTAAACCGGCCGCATTTCCGTTTTAGACAGGTTATCCTCTTAGAATTCATAATTGTGTGTTACTTCTTTTAAAAAGAGCTCAAACGCGATTTTTGTTTGCGTGAAGAGGTGTGAGAAAGGGTCCAAAACATCAAAATTAAATCTAATGGTAAAAAAAAAAGATATGTAAATCTCCTTGCAGCAGTGAAATAAGACAGTGACTAAGTGATGTCAAAAGTGTAAAACTTTTTGGCACTCTAACTTCTTACAAAGATTAAAAAACGCCTTTAATCTTGTTGGAAACTTTTATAGGCACAGGGGCATTGCATGAGACGTAAACCTAGCATTATCTATGTCAAAGTCTTGTAGATGAAATTTTGCCGGATGATAAATCTCAGATAATACATGCTGTACACAAGTACATACCCACGAAAGTTTTTCAGAATGTGACTCTATGACTTCTTAGGGATCACCCGGGGAGAACCAAGAAATTTTGGAGGGAAGTGCATATAAATAATTATTATAATATTATAAATAATTACAATATTCAATAATAATTCATGTTTTAACCTCAGAATGTGTCCAATGTATTAGGTAAAGCAATACACTAAATTTTGTCAAGATGATAAAAATTATATTATCATGATGCGGCTGCAATAATAAAGATAGGTGCTTGTCTGTCTTCGTGTGCGTGTATACGCGCGAGCGCAAAACTGTGAAAAAACAACGCAGTCCTCACAGCCGCAAGATTTGACAGGAAAGTACCTGTTTGCCTGAAGTCATGCATATCGAAGACAATTTCTGGAATTTTTCAATTAATTTTTTATGCGAATTTTTTCAAATTAGTAAAAGAGAATCCGATTTATATATTTTATCCAGTAAATTTTGTCTTCTTTTCAATAAAGTTTTTACGAGATTCTTAGAGCGATTTTTCAATTTGTAACAATTTTTTAATGTTACTTTTAGAGGGTTATTTTCGCGTTCCTAAAAGAAATCCGGTTTAAATATTATACCCAATTAGTTAATTTCGTTCCCTGCTGGCCTTTAATCTTTTCCGAATTTTTAATGCGATTTATAACGGGGTTTTTTGCACGTTGAGGCGAGTTTTTGACTTTTTTTTAAACATAAAAAACTCTCCGATAATTTTTGCAATTGCCGTGATTAAATTCAAATTGAAAGAATGTCAAATCAGTTCTCATAAGAAAGCTGAAAATTTAATATGGCTCGGAAAAAAAAAACTCGATAATTCAGAATTCGTTTGTTTCGAGACGGAAGTGATCGTAGCTTGGTCGGGGGTACGTTGCCAAATGCAGTCCCCCCCCCCCACACACACACCCAATCCTAGATTTCTTTAATTCTATGTTCGTTTAAAAAAAGCAACCAGCAAAACTCTAATAGAAATGAAGTTTTCTTTGAGGGACAGAGTTTGAAATAACGTGCGGGATTGCGTGATTTGTGCACAGAAAAGGAAAGATCCGTATAATAAAAAATGCTGTGCAGTATTTCCGCCCTTAAAATTCTTTCACAGATCTGTAATTCTTCAGTGAGTATTTAAAAAAAAATTAAGTTCGCGATTTTTATTTCTTTTGTGGAATGAATTAAAATCAATTCGTGACTCGATCCCGGAAAAATTTAAGAATTTCTTCAAACGAGCGTGAAAAATATCGTGAATTTCGATAAAAGAGTGTAGAAAGAAATCGCGAATTTCGTCAAAGATTGCGCAAAAAAAATCAAGAATTTCGATAAATGATTGACGAGAAAATGTTGCAAATTTCCTCAAAAAGTCGCGGAAAAGAGCAGATGATTTTGTTAATTGGTACGGAAAGATATCGAGGATTTTCTCGATCGATAGCACAAAACTATCGCGAATTTCGACAAATGATCCTTGTAAAAAAAATCAATTTCGTGAATAGGCCAAAAAAAAAATAATTCGTCAAAGGATCCCGGTGAAAAAGAGAATTTCGTCGAAGGAGCGCAGAAAGAAAATGCGAATTTCGTCAAAAGATCACTGAAAGAAAAAGCGAATTTTGTCAAAAGATCGTGTAAAGAAAACACGAATTTCATCGAAGGATCGTGCTAAAGACATCCCAATTTCGTCAAAATATCGCGGTAAAAAATGCGAATTTCATCAAAGGATCGAGATGAAAAACACGAATTTTGTCAAAGGTTAGTGTTGGAAAGTGCGGATTTCGACAAAAAATCGCGAAGAAAGACGTGAATTTCGTCAAATGATTTTGGGAAAAATTGTAAATGTCATGTAATGATCGCAGAATAAAGTCGCGACTTTCATCAAAATTTAAAGTACTGGGCTAAAACATTGAAACCGGGTCCTTTTCCTAGTTTCAAAAGAACTCCGCGAAACGAGAAGAAACTCCAAAAATCACGTTAAAATTTTCAGAGGAAAAAAATTACTGTATTGACTTGAAAGACTGCAACCATATTCCTTTTACGAATGCCAAATTTTGTCGCGAAACACGAAATTCAACCAACCAACCGACTTCAGATTAATTTTAATTTTCTGTGTTTCTCATTTCATCAATTTCTCATTTTCAAAGAAACGGGGTCTGTGCACCCCCATCTTTCCCCCGGCTAATCGCCTTTTACAATTACTATTTCACATCTGCATTCGCTTTCAAATTTTTTTGCTTCATTCTAGACTTTAGACTGCGAAATCAAAGAGACAAATAATTTCTGTTTCTATCCTCGTCAAGAACTTGCGTTAATTTCTCATGAAATTGCAGAAATATGCAATAAAAAGAACGGTGTTAAAAAAATCTCCCACAAAAAAAAAAAAGGAAAAAAAAAAGACTTCAAAGTGGGATTATAAAATCTGCTTTTTGGCTTACTACGACTAATACAGATTCTTGTAAATATTCTAGTTTAAAAAAAAAATAATAAAGAACATAATTTTAAAAAAGGAACGTGATTTTTTTTTTTTTTTTTTTTTAAATCACAGTTCAAAACTTAGGTTGTTAGTTATCTGACCTAAACTAATTTGCTAAACTAATTGAACTCTGCTTTCACTTCTTTTTTTCTTTTGTACAATTCGATTTTTTTAAATAATTGTGCTTGAGTCTGCGCAAGCGGGGGGGTGCCCGGGCACCCAGGGCACCCCCCCTGATTACGCCTATGATATGGGAATTTTAAATATGGCCCATCTATCTCATTTATTGCTTTTAACGCGTAATAATATAATCATTATTTTAAAGTTTTCTTTTTGTTTTCAATAGTCACATGCAAATATTTTTTTTGCTTGGAAGGAAAAAAAATATTTGTGCTGTTTTGCAATTTGGCAGCAATATAAAAAATGACCTTTTCTAAATCTCTATAATAGTAGCCTAAGTCACGTGACTGTCATCAACAGTTCCGGGACGACCGCTTCGCTTTTTATATACCAGGTGACCATTTTTTACATTTTTATTTTTCGCGTGGTAAATTAAAACAATGCTTTGATGTTGAAATTAAAAGTCATGGTTTTTGCTATTATTTATTATTTTTCTTTTCTTTTTCTTAAAAAAAGGGAAGAAAGAAGTGAAAGTCAAGAATTTCAAATTAAAATTATGTATTTTAAATAAAATGAGTGAAATTATTATATTTTAGATGAATTTAATGAAATATGAAAAAATGCGCGTGAAAGCCAATGTTTGATGATTTATCACTTGCGCCTGGCTGACATAAGAAGGTACTACTTAGTTATCCCGCCGACCAATTTCGCCAAATTATATAAATCGCCAAACTACTCGCTAATTATACAAATTGACGTAATTTTTATTTTAAATAGCGAAATAACAAATAACTTAGTATAACATTAATAAAAATACAAATAAAACGTCGAAATAAAAATAACTTGATGACGTAAACACATGTAAACTTGCTTAAAGTCAAGTGAATGTGACGTTTACAATTAACCGTTACTGGTATTTAATCTTATAGTTTGGCGGTAGATTTTTGGTTGACGAGATAACCAAATACGGAGTTCCTGATTTCTCTACCATAAACTTCTGATTTGGCGAAGTATTCAGAAAGTAAATTAAATTTTGGATAAAAGTAACATGGCACAATGCTTAGCACGCATCTAACGGAGACCAAACTGGTCGCCAAGGGCGGCTAGTAATAAATAAATCTCTATTGGGAATATGAAAATTCGAATAAAACTTTAAAAGAAACCCTAAAAAATTAGTCGAATGAAAAAAAATAATAATTGCATACTGTACACCGCAAGTATGTCCTTTCAAAAAATGGCTAAATCGGGGGATGTAGTGAATGTATACGGCGGTACACGCCGTATAACCTATGGAACTTTTAAAGAATCTTCGTATACTCTCTGAAATAAAACTACGTATGAAATTTATTATTCAGAAAGCAAATATTTATTTTAGTAAATTAAAGGTTTCAGACTCCTACAAGTTGCACTCGCCAACCTCCATTCAGACACCACGGACTCTAAATACGCTCTGATTTGACCTAATTTAAAACGATTATTGAAGATTAAATTTTAATTAAACGACCAATGGCGATCTTCTTATTATCGGGTTTCCATTGATTTATCTTCGAATGAGGAATTTTAAGGCAGAGGCGCCATTTCAGAACTTTCTTGAGGGGGGGGGGGGGAGTTTTCTTTCAGAGAGGTGGAATTGGCATGGCCGAGGGTGAGGCTTCGGAGACGGGGTCTGTACCCTCTCCGCTCCGAACGAAAACCGGTTAAAATTTCAGTTTTAAGCAGGTTTCCATCTTAGCAGGTATAATTTCAAGATACTGTCTAAGAAAATTTTCCGTTTAAGACAGAATTCCGTTATACACAGTTTTCATTGTTACAAGTATCCTTTTCTGGAGTATAGCTGGTGTACGTTAAACACTTAACATACAGGGTGATTCAAAATGAATATAGCGATTATAAACGGCTATAACTATTTAATCGAAAAGAATTTATCGATAAGCATTATACAGAATGTAAATGGAAGTTACAAATTTTGTTTACATGCTTTATAAATGTTCTATGTGACTCCCCTTGGTCACACGGACAATATCTAAGCAGTAGTCCATTTTACGCCGTACATTATGAAGCATAGGTGGAATCACCAAAATTAAAGCCGGACAAATTTAAAAGCAAGCTTCGTTAAATTAAGGACATCGAAATGCGGGAAGGGTTGGGACTGGGGACCTGAATTTAGGGGACGACCTTTGCGGCTTCTAGCTTAATGTTTTCCTCGGCGGTATCGGGGGAATGTGGGTAGGCCGACGGCCTCAGAATTTGCGGGCTTGCGATTCATTGCGTTTGCGCCACAACTAACGAATTTTGAGCTTCCTTCTACATTCTGGATAAATATCGATAAATTTTTATCAATTAGAGAGTTATAGCCGTATGTAATCGCTATATTCATTTTGAATCACACTGTATGATCGTCAACTGCGAGTCAAAGTCAATGGATTGTTAAGTGGTGATAATAAGTGATGGAGTGATATTGGCAATAATATCACTCTGTTGTGACAAGGCTGAACTAGATCTAAGGCTCGCACAGCTGTAGGCCTGCTATATGCGCGTGATCTAGTTTAGCCTTAGTTCTGTTAAACTATTCTTACTAAAATATGCCAAGTATTGTACAATAAGTAAATATCAGTGAAATACTGTAAGAATCAATCCCTTGAAGTAGTTTTTATTTCTTTCAAAAAAATTACTTGTTTTCATTTCAGTGATCAAGACAAGTTCAGCAGAATGTCCACCAAATGAAATACCAGTCGATTGCATGAACATATGCCAAACATGTGTAAATCTAAACGGCGGCGATTGCGTTCAAATTGAGCAATGCATGGAAGGCTGTAACTGTATTGGTGACTATTACAGAGATGGGAATGGCAACTGTGTTCCTGAAAGACAGTGCTAGTAAGTTTTTGTTTATTCTTCCCAAGAGAGAAAAAAGTACAGGATATTAAAAAAAAAAAAAAAAAAAAATGTATACAGAATTTATTCGATAAATGTATAATTTTTGGTAGACAATTTCGAACGCCGTTTTATAATTTAAAGTGCTGAAACTTGCTTAAAAGGCGTGTTGGTTTCTTGAAGGGTTTTGCGTGTTCCAGATACTATCAATGTGTTCAAATTATCGCATTTACTAATTTAATGCTATTAAAAATTATTAACGTAAAAAATAACTCGACATTCAAAATCACGCAACCTTTATTGACATCTAGCGTGGAACACCAACCAAAACTCTTTTTTTAACAACAACTTGTTCTACATTTTGATTACGATTATTTACATTTACTTACATCTACAGGCGTACAGCCAACAGAGTGAAACTACTCGGATATATCAATCTCAAAACTTTATCTATCTCATACATGTTAATACTTCAAAATTCGCTATCACAGTGCGAAAATTAAATGGCAATCTATGCTCATCATGATGATTCTAAAAAGATAAAATTCCGTGCATTAGTTCTTGAGATATGAATGTCTCTGAAATTGTGCTGTACAATATTATGCGCAATGAGTTTTAAATTAATCGCGTTCCAAGGTAATTTTTTTAAGTTAATTATTTTACATTTCAAAAATTTCATAATGTTAAAATGATGTATGCCAATTTGTAGCACCAACTAAGTGCATTTTAATAGTGATTTCAACGAAGTTTTTAACTACTGTTTTTTTTTACCTTAAATTTTCTTTTAATTTTCATAAGTTAAAAGGATTTATGATAGTGCTTATTATGGCTAGAGTTGCTGCAAAAAGTGGCGAGCAAGCGAAGCGAGCTGGGGACGCGTGCGGTCCCAGTATAAATTGTGTCGCAATTCACGGACGTTGGCGAGCGTTAGTGAGCAGGGGGCCCCTTGTATATAATAGGAAAAATCTAATTATGGATATTTTATAGTTTTGAGAATCAAAAGTGGAGAAAAAATGCATGAATACCTTAGAAACATTTCTTGTTCAACGGCCTTGTAGCGTGATGGATAGAGCGAGCGTCCTGTGTTCGTAAGTACCCTGGTTCAAATCCGGAAGGCAGAATGAAGGTAAGAAATTTGTTCCAAAAAGCTGTCTTTCATGTGATTCCGTGTACGTGCTTGATAATTGTAATGTCTGTTACATGTAAATCAGTGTGATTAATAGGTAAAAATATACGTATTTATTTAAAAATAATAATTAAATTCTTTTATATTACTTTAAATCATAGCTTCAAAATATTTTGAGCATATTAAGTGACCTTGAAGTTTCCCAAAGTCCTCCAATATCACATCCTAAAATCTTCCTCAGAACCTCCCGAGGAGGACCCTATGAAGGAGGACCGGTGAAGCTCCTTAGGATGCTGTAAGACGAACATTTTCTGTTCCTGAGTACCTCCTGATGACAATTTTCTGCATCCTCCAGGATACCTGGGGGATTATGGTGCTTTATTATAAATATTCCTGGGGATGTCCTGGGGAAGCAAATGGGCAATATGGGTTAATGTGTACCCAGAAGAAGAAATCCAGAAGTGTAAGGTCGGGCCTTCGTGGAGGCCACGGAATTGGGCCGTCTGGTCCAATCGATGAGTTGTGAAACTTCTCATTCAAGGCTATGTTCAAGGCAACGCCATCTAGTAATACTTAAATTCTTTCACTACATCTCAACACAAGAATTATTACCGTACGTATAAGAATTATTTTTTATAAGGTTGCAAAATACCGGCATTCTTTTTCGATGACTTTATATATTTATATTCTATTTACAATATATTGTTTCTGCTGTACTTTACTAAACTAGTTTACTGATATCATATTAAATTTAGTTGAAATCCCTGCTTGTGTGGCTATACTCAAAAAACATTCGGCAAAACACTTGAATTTTAGAAGGAACTTTTATATCTCCTTGAATATACATCATATTTTTACATATAGGAACACAACTGTTGTAAATGACCCCCAGACGCTACAGTCCCCTAACTGACTCGTGACCCATAGCGGCCAACATCTTACTCTTTCTTGAACCACAAAAATTTAATAGAAATTTTTGCCTTATTTAATCGGCAGATAACGGCCATTTAAGAAGGTAAAATTTACTTTTAAATTTTTGTGTTACAAAAAAGCGTAAGAGTTGGCAGCTATGCTCGTGACCAAACCGTTACTGAAAAGTATGAGATTAAATATGTTCTTCATATTCCTGAAGTTCAAAAAGAATTTGTCAGGTGTTGCTTTAGAGGTCCAAAATCGAAAGTGTCAAGTGAATATTGGCCATATAATGTACAGCCCTGGAAAAAAAGTAACCATTCCCTACTACCTCTGTAACTAATTATAACAGAAGGTAGTTACTGGTACCAATCGATTGGAAATAGAGTCTACTTTTAAGTGATGTATATAAAATTTGCTTAGGAAGCCATCTGCAAATTAAAACTAGACCAAACTTTGTTTTTTTCAATGGCAACACCCAATTTTGACAATATATTTTAAATCTTCGGTTCTAACTGTGCTTAGAAACAAAATTTCAAGTTGAAATTACATTTTCATATTTTTATTAATATCTCCTGACATTATAATCCTAATGTGATAATTTTTTGCGTAGTTTTAATACTAAAAAGCTCAAACATAAATACATTGAATTTGTAATTTTAAAAAAACTTATGATATGAATTATGAAATTAATATTTGAAAAAAATATGGATTGCAACCAACAATTTTTTCGATAGATTTACACTTATTATGTTCTGCTTTATGTGAATTCTGAGTTTCAAAATTTTCTTCCAAGTAGATTTCGAATTATGATTTAAAAACGTTAAAATAATGGTTTAACCCCTTGAGGGGCGGTGGAATGTTTATGAAACCACTGAATTTTAATTCCCAAATGCCACATTGGCACCAGAATTTTGGCTAAAAAAAAATTCCGTTTATTATGTGTGTGAAATATAGCTTTTTCTTATATACAAATAAATTTGTTTTCAAATTACGGTGGCATTGATTAATTTCAATGCTTTAGCAATGGAATTGCTTTACCATTGAAAGTGTTAAGAGACCATCTATGATGTGCAGAAAAGCAAACATTTGAAAAAAAAATGTATTTTACTCATTTTTATGAAACATTTGGGCTGGTTTTCGAAATATATTAAGCGAGTAAAACGGTCATACTGGCAAGAAATAATAAATTAACAAATTGTATGCGGGACACGTACTAGTATGTTTTTGTGGGTTGGGGACAGAAATGATTGCTGGTACCGTAAATTTTGTACGGACGAAAAAAGAAGGTGTAATCCAAGAATACTTGCTTCTTATTGGTTGAGAGCAGGTTTTAATTTACAGTGGCATTTGTGAACGTAAATTTAGTGCTCATTTTCGAAAAATTGCCCGCATACAACGTGTTAATAGAAGTGGCATAGTCATTCTGCAGCATTTCAAATCGAGTAGCGAACTTCAATTTGAATACAGCCCCTAAAATAAGCTCATTTTAAAATAATTAATTTCTCTGAGACTAATCGTACTCATTTCATGAAGAATTTTTAAGTCTAATTGAAGAGGCTAGAATTTGTTTATGGTGTCAAACTTCGGTATTGCTAGTGAAAAAACAAAATTTGGGTTCCTTTTGATATGTAGATGCCCCCCTAAGCAAATTTTATATACATCATTTAAAATTAGACCTTATTTCCAATCCCTTGGTACCAATAAATTTCTTCTACACTAATTTGTTGCAGAGTTAGTAAGGGGTGTTTACTTTTTTTTCCGCGACTGCACATATATAAAGTTATATAGCTTCTAGAAATCGTTTTTTTTATTCACTAGGGGGCTCAGCCCACGACGAGCTACTCTCGCCATCCCCCGTTCAGATACCGCAAACTCCAAAACACGCTAATTTGAAAAGCTTTAAATTTTTTTTCGAAAGAATGAATTATAATTAAAAAAACAGTGGCGATCTCCCTGTTAACGAATGAGTATGAATATGAATTACAATATGAATACAATATGATACAATATGATACCAATATGAATTTTGAAAATAAATTTTCGAAAACAATATTAATTGTAACTTATGATTTTTTTTTTAACAGAAATAGATTTCTAGAAGCTTCAAATATCCGAATTCAGAATTATAGCTCATTCCGCCAAATAGTTTTTTATTTATGCTTAAAAACCAAACGAATTGCAATCTGTTTATCAATGATTAAAAATTAATGTAACAGTGTATATTAGATGTAAATTTCCAACTGGGCGAAAAACATAAAAAATATAAAATATTTTTCGCTCAGTTGGAAATTTACAGCTAATCCGATTTGTTTACCAATTAGAATTATTGTGTTAATAATAATCTAGTGTAACAGTATATATTGGGAGGCGTCTGCACAGGCCTTCACCTCATCGAGTTGACGGCTGAAATTTCAGCATTAAACAGAACTTGATTAGCATATTAAAATGCAGCTGGTCTGCGAAGTCTTATCTTGATGGAAACCACCTGCGGACCCGATTTTGGTGGATAGGTAGATTTATCTTGGTGTTTTCCTGCACACAAAGCTGTGAAAAAATGGAGGACTAGGAGCAAAAAAACACAGTGGTAAACCTACCAGTCACTCACTAAAATCAAGTTTGCAGGTATTCTCCACCAGGATATGACCTGGCTGATCAGTTGCATTTTAAGATGCGAATCGAGTTTTAACTATTCCTGGAATTTCAGCCATCAACTCGGTGAGGTCAGGCCCTGATTACTGAATAGGCACAAGAGGCACGTGCTTCCCCTAGAAAATTTTGAAGGGGCTCGAAATTGAGAAAACAGAGGGCCCCAAATTTTATATTGAATTGATTCCATTCCAAAATTATTTCTTTTCAAATTATTAACTCATTTATGTACGTACATATATATTTTAAAGTGTTTCTTAAAAGTACCTTTCATAACAAATTAATTTTTCATACAATAGATCAGCTTCAACACATGATCATAATTTCTTAGTGTTTTCAACCAACCAAAGTCGTCAATTTATCAGGCAAGGAGGCAAGCAGTATCGTCCAACCAATCAAAATCGATAAAATCCAATCTCTATAATAATAGCCTAAGTCATGTGACTGTCATCAATAGTTCCGGGTTGACCTCTTCACTTTTTATATGCCAAACAGCCAATTTGGTAATTTAATGTTAGCCGGGCGCAGGTGAAAATCTCTATAATAATAGCCTAAGTCATGTGACTGTCATCAATAGTTCCGGGTTGACCGCTTCACTTTTTATATGCCAAACAGCCAATTTGGTAATTTAATGTTAGCCGGGTGCAGGTGATAATCTCTATAATAATAGCCTAAGTCATGTGACTGTCATCAATAGTTCCGGGTTGACCTCTTCACTTTTTATATGCCAAACAGCCAATTTGGTAATTTAATGTTAGCCGGGCGCAGGTGAAAATCTCTATAATAATCTCTATAATAATAGCCTAAGTCATGTGACTGTCATCAATAGTTCCGGGTTGACCGCTTCACTTTTTATATGCCAAACAGCCAATTTGGTAATTTAATGTTAGCCGGGTGCAGGTGATAATCTCTATAATAATAGCCTAAGTCATGTGACTGTCATCAATAGTTCCGGGTTGACCGCTTCACTTTTTATATGCCAAACAGCCAATTTGGTAATTTAATGTTAGCCGGGCGCAGGTGATAAGTCGCCAAATATTGTTCCATCGCCATCATATCATCAGTATTATAATAGTCCATCTCATACGACTGTCATAAACAATTTTTCGCGAGGTAAATTAAAACAAAGCTTTGATGTTGAAATTAAATGTCATAATTTATAGTATTATTTATTATTATTATAATTATTATTATTTTTTTTTTTTTTAAGAAATAAGAAAAAATTGAGAGTCATGAATTTTAAGTATTTCAGTTTTAAATTAAAGTTGTGTATTTTAAATAAAATGAGTGAAAGTGTTATATTTTAAATGAAATTAATGAAATAAGAAAAATTACGGCGGGTACAATGTTTGGCGATTTATCACCTGCATTCGGCTAACATAAAAATACCGAATTCATGATTTCCTGATTTGGCGAAGGATTGAGCAAGTACATTAAATTATGAATAAAAGCAACATGATACAATGCTTACCATAGGTTTAAAGGAGACCAAACTGGTCTCCAAGGGAGTCTAGTAATATAATATTTGTAGTAATTTGAATGATGCATTGTTGAGTTTCCGGGTATATGTGGAATTTAGGAAACTTCTCGGATGAAAGGGGGCCCCGAAAGGACACTGCACTTCCCATAGCTTCATAGGCTAATCGGCCCCTGGATGAGGTGATGGTTTGTGCAGTCGCCTCCTGGTCTATAACTAAATTATAAACATTACAAACCCACTGCTTGTGTAAAAATGCGATATAAAGTGTAGAAAAGATAAATAGATAACAAATACAGTGTTAACACTGCAAACAGAAGCGTCTTAAATTTAGACATATATGTGACTGAAAAAGAATTTTAGACACTTAAGTGTCTTAATCTGAAAATTAAGACACTATAGATGTCTTAATTTAAGATACATAAGCGTCTTACTATGACCCTGGTGTAAACGAGCTGAGAATAATGTCTAAAATATCCGCAAACGACTTATTTTAAGACACTTCATTGCTTTAAACGTGTCTTAATTTAAGACGTTTTGATTCTTCCGACGCAATAACCACCAGGTGGCACTGGGGCACTGCCAGTCGCGCATGCGTTTTAGATGTCTTCGTTCAAAGTTGGTATACGTTGTGATTCAAACGAAGTTTGTTTTTATCTACGCGTGTATTTTAATTCGTTTTTCGCGGAATGTGAAGTTCTGTGATTTAAATTCGTATTCACTTGGATTATTTATTTATTGAATACATACATCTGACGTGTGTGCTTGACATCAAATGTCTCTTAGAAGCTGTCGTCCATATAAGGGCGGGATAGACACAGAACAGAAGTAGATGACGCTTGAAGATTACACCCGGAAATTCTACAAAGCGTGTGCAATGGACTTAGTGTTAATTCGTATTAATTTATATCAATAATATTGTGTTATTCATCTTCGTCCTGTCGAAGCTAGTAAAAAAAAAAAAGAAACTTTTGTCTGGCGGGTCCTATTTTGAGGATGAAACATTTCATTCTTTAAATATGGCTAGTCGGATATATTATGGGATTTCGTACTAAAATGATCCAAGCCTTTCTCCTTCACTGGGGTAGTTTTTGAAATTTCAAATCGAGGAATTTTTCTTATTTCTTGCAGCAACTGAAGTAAGTTTCTTTATAGTACTAAAATTAGTGTATTTTATGATTTTATTTATTGTACTAAACAAAATCCTGCATGAAATTTAATTAGTTTTGAATCTGTTCGCAAAAAACCCCACTAATTCTAGAAGTATATATTTTTAAGCTTATGACGTTGTTTTTTATTACGAATTATTATATATTCAATGTCAGTTCTTAGTTTCAATGGATAATTCTTATCTCACAGTAAACGACGGCCACAAGGAAGTTGTATGTGAATACTGTGCGTAACTTTAGGAATGAAGACGATTAGGTTTCTTTTTCACATTTTTTATAACACACAGCACACAAATGTTACAAACAATCACGAACACTGAAGAACATAGAATGATGAAGTGACGTTGGGGTAATAACCCGCTGTTAGAACAAGTGACGTTCATAAAACACATTTTTGGGGAATACTCCCGCTATAAGAAACAGAATAATTGGGGATAAGACCCGCTATAACATAACGTGCCACAATGGCAGCTCAAGAACAACATACTCTATACTTGGGGATAAGACCCGCTAGAATACACAACGTGCCGCAATGGCAGCTAAAAACACAACTGCACTGGGTCACATGACCGCAAAGCTGCGGAGCTCGTTCGGCATGCGCACAAGGTCCGAACATGCCGCCCCGCGTTGCAATGTGCGTAGCACATTCAAAATATTAAAAATACACTATAAATACAAGAACTAAATAAAATACCAATACCATAAAATAATATTACAATACAAATACAATAATAATAAGTTGCAATAACAAGGACTATGCAATACAATAAAATTAAATTCTTTGTTACAAAATTAAGCTATTTTCTAAAAATAGTTCGATGTATTCTTAAGAAAAGTTGAATGTAAAATAACATGTAAATCTTAGGTGCACTTTAAAATAAGTAGACAATGAGAAAAGGTATGTACATTAGGTTTCATTAATGGGCAAGACACACAATCTAGATATGGATCTAAGAAAGATATTTGAGGCTGTTTTAACCTTTGCAACCCTAACATTACCATCCTTTCCTGGTATAACCTCTAAGATTCGTCCTAGCATCCACTTACAGGGAGGTAAATTGTCCTCCTTTATGACTACCATCGCCCCTGGTTTGATGTTTTCCCCTTTTACCTGCCATTTTGAACGATTTTGGAGATGACTCAAGTAATTTAATTGCCAATTTCTCCAAATTAATTGGACGAATTTAGTGATTCTCTGCCACCTAGATAATTTCGATTCTGTGATATCAATCAACTGAGGTTCTGGAATGGCATCGATAGGCCGACCAATTAGGAAATGGCCTGGTGTCAATGCATTAAAATCATTTATATCGGTCGATAACGGAGTTAAGGGACGCGAATTTAGTACCCCTTCGATTTGGGTGGTGACTGTTTGGAATTCTTCCATAGTCAATCTAGCACCTTTTAATGTTCGTTTAAGATAATACTTGAAAGATTTTACACCAGCCTCCCATAAACCGCCGAAGTTGCGCGATCTAGGAGGAATGAACTTCCATTCAATAGCTTCTGAAGTAAGGTAATTAGCTAATTTTTCATCCGGTCTACGAAGTAACTCATGAAGTTTGTGCAATTCTGATTTAGCACCCCTAAAATTCGTAGCATTGTCTGTCATAATAGAAGCGCATTTTCCTCGCCTTGAAACAAAGCGTTTAAGTGCGGCGATAAACGCATCAGAAGTTAGATCCGTTACTATTTCTAAATGAATAGCCTTTGTTACTAAGCAAACGAAAATCGCGACATAAACATTATGAAAAATCCCTTTTCTTTGATTTTTATATTTAATCTCAAAAGGGCAGCAAAAATCGGCTCCTGTATGGCTAAACGTAAAATTTGGAGTTACTCTTTCCGATGGGAGGTCACCCATGATTTGTTTAGCAGTAACTGGGTTGTTCCTAAAACAGACAACGCAATCATGCACTACTTTTCGCGCTAAATTTTTTCCATTTACGGGCCAAAACCGCATTCGTACGTAATGGATTAAAGTTTGGGGACCAATATGAAAATACTTCCTGTGAAAATGCTCACATATGAGTTTTGTGAGCTTATGGCCTTTCGGCAAAATGATTTGATGCTTCTTATCAAAGTTTAAATCTGAATTTTCCAACCTACCGCCAACTCTTAAGATATTATCTTGATCCAAAAAGGGGGATAAACATTTAATTTTACTGGAAGGGGGAACCCTTGATTCCCGTTTTAAACCCTTAATCTCTTCCTGAAATTCTGCATTTTGTACTAATCTAATTAGAGAAACTTCTGAATTTTTTATTTCTGGGGTTGTGAGGCTGCCTCTGCGCCGGTCTGCTAACTTACATTTGCAATTGTGAAAAAACCTATAAACATATGCCAGTATGCGAAGAATACTATAGTATTTACCACTTATGTTGAGAAAAAAATTTACTTCTTCAGGATTCCTGAAAAGAGAAAGAGAAATATTAGAATTGAAATCATTACAGTTATTTTTATATTTTGATTTAGTCTCTGGAATGTAATCTGTTTCTGGCACAGAAATAGTTTCTTGCTCAGTCACTAAGTCATCAGCTGCTAGGAAGTTTGGTCCCCTAAACCACATTGGATTCTCTAGAAGGGAATTAACACTCGCACCTCTGGTCAAGAGATCGGCAGGGTTGTCCTTGCTGGAGCAGTGATACCAAGAGTTCGAATCTGAAAGTGCATTAATCTCTATGACACGGTTTGCCACAAACTGCTTCCATCGCTTTGATGATCCCTTGATCCAGAATAAGGTTATTTTGGAATCCGTCCAATAGTACACTTTCGATGTGATTTTTTGATCTAGGATGGGTTTTACTTTATTGGTCAGTCTTGCACTTAGTAAGGCTCCGAGAAGTTCTAGCCGAGGCA
Organism: Maratus speciosus; assembly: GCA_963932465.1. Lineage (NCBI taxonomy): Eukaryota > Metazoa > Arthropoda > Arachnida > Araneae > Salticidae > Maratus > Maratus speciosus. Next base: position 282,592,564 of record OZ010794.1, on the reverse strand, counting down.
GAGTTATCTCCTTTATCGGTGCAACACGACTCTTCGAGGTCACGAGATTGACTTCCACTCCACTCTCTCTTTTTATTCTCAGATAAATTGCAGAGCCATACGCTATTTTACTAGCATCAGAAAAGGCGTGTATTTCTACAGCTATTACTTGATTCAAGCAACCAAGAATTTTCCTCGGAATTTTTAATTCTGCTAAATTTGGAAGTTCTTCGAACCACTTTAACCATTTTTCGTGCACATTAGTTGGTAACTGTTCATCCCATGCTGTCTTCTTTAGCCATAGTTCTTGGAACAGGCATTTTATTCTAATGGTGAATGGCGTCAGCATGCCTAACGGATCGAAGATTTTACCAACTGCTTGCAATAGTAGACGTTTTGAGCTTTTTTGCGATGACAAGAATTCTATTAAACTTTTGACTTCGAATGTCAGACAATCTTCTTCTGTTTTCCAGGACATTCCTAATACCTTGCTTAGATTGCTTCCTAGGCTTATTGCAGCATGTTCTGTTTGAATATTTAAACCTTCCTTTTGCCAGCACTTCAGTAACGCTTCATCATTGGTTATCCATTTTCGAAGAATCATTCCAGCTTCAGACATTATTTTGTTAGCATTCAGGGAAACATCAAGAGCTTCTTGCAGCGTATCTTCGCCAGATATAAAATCGTCCACATAAATATATTTATCGAGTAGCTGAACAGTTCTTGGGTGTAGGTTCATAAACCACTTGATGTGCTCCTTTATTGTAGCAGATAGGAGGAATGGAGAGGCATTGACTCCAAAAATAACACGTTTGAATCTGAAGACCTTGAAAGATTTTAAACCATCATCATGCCACAGAAAACGGACAGAATCCCGATCTTTTTCAGCGAGTGAGATTTGAAGGAACGCCTTCTCGATATCAGAAGAAAAGGCAATTTCGTATAATCTAAAGTGGATTAAAATATCAAATAGAAGTGGATTTAAGTTGGTGCCGGGCCATAAACAATCATTAAGGGACAAATCATTGTTATCATGAGAGCTGGCATCGAAGACGATTCGGACCTTTGTAGTAAGTTTATCTTCTTTACAGACCGCATGATGGGGCAAATAATAAACTGCCCTGTCTAAAACAGGTTCATTTTCTTGCACCTGCTCTATAATTCCTTGCTTTAAATATTCCGTGATTATTTCAGAATATTGTCGAAAAAGCTCTGGGTTTCGATAAAATTTTCTTTTTAGACCTTCCAAACGCTGTTTCGCAACATTAAAATTATCATTTAAATCCTTCCAGTCCTTTTTCCACGGTAACTGAACTTCATAACGATCGCCTACAAATTTGACAGTTTTATCGAATATTTGTTGTGCTTGATCAGTTTCCGATATTTTCGGATCATCATGTTTAATGCCTATAGACTCAAGCTCCCAAAATTGTTTTAAATTATCATTTATTTATTCGAAATCTCTAACGAAATTGCACATAGTAATATTGTTTGTTTGCGTGTTCTCCTCTAGCGCCCCAGTTGGGATCCATCCAAAAACAGTGTCTTGCAGAAAAAGTTTTTCATTTATCTTAACTGAATTATGCTTTAAAATTCTATAAAATAATTCAGCGCCAACCAATGCGTGAATTTTTCCCGGTTTGAAAAATGTGGGGTCTGCCAATTCTACAATATTCCGTAAATTAATGTCCGATACATTTAATTGCTTTGATGGAATTACATCCGTGATTTTGGGAACAATTAAGAAATCTATATTCTCCCTGAAAGAGCCATCTTCGTTTGTAATTACACTCGAAATTTTATTTTTTACATTATAAGTATAACCGTTTAATCCTGTAACGGGTACATTAATTATCCTTTTTTTAAATTTCAGCATGTCATCGCAATCCTTAGTTAAAATATTGACATTGCTAGCATTATCCAAAATTACTCTAAACTTTCGTTTATTTCCGAAATTATCTTCTATAAAAACAAAGCATGTACTCAATAAAATTGATTTTCTTTCTTTACTTATATTATTCAAGGTCTTTAAAGATTCATTATTTATGGAAATGTTTTCCGTTTCTCTATTTACCGCACCTGCAAGAGGGGAGAAAATTTGGGGGGAAGCCAATTCATTTTTGGATTTATTTTTCTTATCTCGATGAAGCGATGAGCTGTGTCGCAATCCACAGGTATTACAATTATATTTTGAAATGCAAGAATTTACGAAATGAGAATTATTCAAACAATTGGTACACAGTTTATTTTTCTTCACAAAATCGTATCGTTCAGAAACATTCATTTTTAGAAACTGAGAACATTTGTTCAAATTATGAAAAGCCAATTTACTCAGAATACAAGTTTTTCCATTCGATTTATCATTCGAATTTAGCATGAAATTTTTTTGTTTGTTCGAAAGAGGAATGTTTTTGTTTAAGGGTTTTGAAGCAGAGTATCTATTTACGCTTTCTAACGTAGAACTGCGGTTTTCCAAAAATGACATTAATTCATTAAATTGCGGGTATTCTGATTTTTTAATCGAATATTCAAATAATTTTCGAGATTCCTTATCTACCTTTTGCAATATAATATTGATAAGGATAGCATCAGACAGATTGTTTTGTTCATATTGTAATACTTTTAAGGCCCTCAAATTTTTATTTACACAATCAATAAAGGATCTCAATTCTTTAGAAGACTCGTAATGTATTTTTTCATAATTAATTATGGCTGATAAATGACTGTCAATGAGCAAACGTTGATTTTCGAATCTTTCAGTAAGTGCTGTAAACAATGACTCAAAGGAATCGTCTGGGCTCTCTAGTTGTTTTGCTTCATTTTTTAGCGATGCTCGCAAATAAAACAGCTTCTGAGCGTCATTTAACTGGACATTATTGATAATTAAATTTGTAAATTGTACTTTAAAGATTGACCACTCCTCATATTTACCATTGAATGTTGGTAGTGGGATTTCAGGTAACTTAACTTTAATATTATTCAAACTTATAGATTCAATACTATCAGCATGCACATTTATTTCAGAAACTTTAAGATTTTTAAGAAATATGTTGAGACTTACCTCAAGTTTCTCGAGACGATCTTCGAGTTCATCTAACTCGTTTTCGATTTCTGGTAAGTCCTTAATCTCAGGGATATCATAATATTTATCCCGTATTTCCGATACTTTTGCTTGAAGCTCAGGTAATTTTCGAATCTTTATTTCGAGCTCGGTACTCGAGTAATTAATTTCGTCTGTATTATCTTTTACGAAATTTTCTAATTTCGTTATAGCACCTTTTAGAGCACCTTTTGTTCTATTTAATTTTTCCATAGCAGCTATTTCGCTGCGAAATCGACGGACCACAAAAATGGATGTGAATACTGTGCGTAACTTTAGGAATGAAGACGATTAGGTTTCTTTTTCACATTTTTTATAACACACAGCACACAAATGTTACAAACAATCACGAACACTGAAGAACATAGAATGATGAAGTGACGTTGGGGTAATAACCCGCTGTTAGAACAAGTGACGTTCATAAAACATATTTTTGGGGAATACTCCCGCTATAAGAAACAGAATAATTGTGATAAGACCCGCTATAACATAACGTGCCACAATGGCAGCTCAAGAACAACATACTCTATACTTGGGGATAAGACCCGCTAGAATACACAACGTGCCGCAATGGCAGCTAAAAACACAACTGCACTGGGTCACATGACCGCAAAGCTGCGGAGCTCGTTCGGCATGCGCACAAGGTCCGAACAGAAGTAAAGAAAAAAAAAAAACTTTGAAAGATGACCTAATGCTTTCTTACTTCCTGGCATAAAACCGCAGATTAAAAAAAGATAAATAAAGTACATGAGACTCGTCTATTATATGAAGCTGCCTGTAAAAATATGCATATGTATTTGATTTGCAATCAACTCTAATACTGATTTTTTGATTATTTTTAATAAAAAAGTAATTTGAAATTTATAATGGGAAAAAGAAAAAACCTGTAACTAGATTTCGTATTTAAAATTGTGGTAACTTTATTTATATGCACTTATACGAAAAATACAAAAGTGACAGATGTTACTGTATATATTTAAGACGAAAGAAGTTTGGAAACCATAAGTTATTTTTTCCTCATGTTTTTAATATAGAATATGTACTTATTTGTTTTTATTGATAATTGCATAGCTTTTGTGATTACCCTCTGATCTACATAAAAACTTGCACATGTGGAAATATAAATTTTTTAAAAACATAATTTTTAAATAAGTATTTTCATTTTTTTTTTGGGGGGGGGAGGGGGGGGGGATTTTGCATGAAATTTTCGTAAGGCTGATATCTTAAATCTTGCACTGATTACAATGAAAGTTTTGAACTTTTAGAGTAGGACAAGTTTAAAAACGCAAATATATTTAACAAAGTAATTTTTTCCCCAATGTTATTAAAGTAGAATATTTATTTATTTATTTTCATTATTCATAGTTAAATGGCTGTTGTGATTATCAAGTGATGTATATGTAAAATTGCCTATGTGGCAATATATTTTTTAAAAAATCTAATTTTTAAATTATGAGTTTTCATTTTTTTTTTTGGGGGGGGGGATTTTTGCAATTTTCGTACATCTGATATTTTAAATCTTTTTCCACATTCAACCGAGTATAATAAATATTTTGAACTTTTAGAGTAGGATAAGATTATAATATATATATATATATATTTATCTATGTAAAACAAGCGTAATTTAGCGGTTAAACAAGCGTAATTTATCTCTATTCTGACCATATTGTTGCTCATACTATGATCAGAATACAGTTAAATTACGGTTAACTAACCGTTTTTTTTTTTTTTTTTTTTTTTTTTTTTTTTTTTAAACGCTCGAATGACTGGACAGTTAGCTGTAAATTTTTAACACTGTAGCTTCAATTCTAATTGTTGCTAGAACAAGCCACAGTAAACTTCAATAACATACTACACGAATTGCATGACAATCCAAGCACATTTATGGGAATTAGAGGGCGGATAAATGGCAGAAAAACGCAAGTCATAAGATAAACTTCAGACATGCTGTAGTTGTCTACCGCAAACATACAAACCGAATTGATTAATACTTTTCAACTATTTTTGGGAGTTTCATCTATGTCAAAAAGTGTTAAAAAACAATTGTCAGAGCCATCCTAGATATGTGCAATAGATGCGTTGAAATCTTTAAACCTGCATAACTCCTAAACTACTTGGCCAAATAACTTCCCGTTTGGTATCTTAAACTAAAATGTACTGCAGAAGTTAAATATGATATCACAATTATCTGTTAATGTAGAAAACTTTAAAGTTAGACCGCCCAGTGCCCCTCTATGCTCCACTGCTCCATTTTTTTTAACCAAATGAGGTCATTTTTAAGGGGTCGCAGGACTCTTAAAGCTTTACAATTTCTGAAATTTTAATTTTTTTTTTTAGATGTTAAACCCTTATCTTTTCTGAACATTTTGATATAATTGTTTCCTGAAATTCCCATTAGAACAGAAGTTATGGCTTTTAGAATTATACCCGCTCAATAGCTGAAGCGGCGTTTCCGAAACTTTGAAGTCATTTTTCTCCAAATGGCGTTTTTGGCCATAATGCGCACGATATCTCAAAAACTTCTGAATATTTTTTCATGAAATTTTCAAAACGTACGTTTCGTGTTAGTCTATATAAACTGAACCTAAAATTTCCTTTTTATTGTTCAAAAAATATTTTTTAGGGGATTATACTGTTGAAATTTTCAAAATTTTGCGTTAGTTAAATACAACTTTGCATTAAAAATATAAAAATGCTTTAAATACAAATTTATTTAGGTTCAAGGCAATTATTAAAGACTGAAGTATAAGTAGGCACCAAAATTTTCATTCTAGTTGCAAAACTTATTTTGTAATCCTGCGCGTAATCTGTTATGCCCATTTTCCGCTCGACAAATCTCTGACAGTTTGGAGCCCCCTGTAAATGCTAATCCTGCGTCTTGAAATTTTTTAAATACATGAAATGAAAGAACATACTTGTGTCTTTCAATTCCAATAAAAATTGTTTCTTAAAATCGAATACATTTTAAGATGTTAAATGTTGAAAATGGTCTTTTTATTTCATTTTTAGGGTTTAGATCATCTGACGAAACCCTATTCGTCTCGCTCCTCTGTAGGCCCCACCAGTGGCCGAGAGGTTCTGCTCTCGAAGCTGGTAGACGGGAGGTGCTGGGTTCGATCCCAATCGCGCCCGTCGGCCTAATCGTTCGGAGTTTTCGTGGTTTTCTTCGAACCTTGGTTCTCCAAGCGTTAATACGGGTGAGGTTCCCTTAGAAAGACCTCCACGGAAGGCACTCCTTCCCTTAGGGCCTATATCCCACGTGCAGATAATTGGCCGACATATATACAACCAACCAACCTCGCTCCTCTGTCCGTCTGTCTGTCCGTCACAGAGCACGTTCTCAGAAACTATACATGTTAGAGACTTGAAATTTTGGTACTTATAGCTGAACACCTCACATCAAACAACAAATCATTGATTTTTTAAAAAGTTGGTAATTAACCGAATTACGGGCTAATTAACTTCTAAAATTAACCAATCCACCTTTTTAAGGCAGGTTCAACCGGACTTTCTGGAAAGTATCCGTGTTTCTCCTAAGGGTTGCCAGTAAAATCAGCCGAATGCACCGTTACCACGGAGGAAAATAAGCCGAAAAATGAAGTGGAGATTTTAAAGCGAAATTGCATATAAGAAAATATTGGTCCGAGAAATTTGTAAATGGAATAGACAGACGCAGAAAAAAATCTACTTTCATTTGGTATAAAGTTCACATTTCTGCGATGTGTATAAGTTAAAATATCCACTAAAAATCGATCGATAAAAATTTAATTTCTTTAATTGGAAAGACAAGGAAATAAAAAGATTTCAATTCGGCAGGAAAGCAGGTAGACATGACGACGCTGCGGTTTTCCATAATAGCATATTTTAATACGAAATTTTAACTTTTTAAATATTAAATTTTTTGATTAAATTTTTTGGCATCCCGATGTCAAATTTCTCGCTGATTTCATTGGTACCCATATCTAAGTCCTATCTTAATTACAAGCTGAAATATTAATTATTATTTAATTAATCGGTTTATTGCTAACAAATGCGTCGATTAAAATGGAGACACGCGCTTTTTTAACCACGAATTAACTTAAATTAGGAAATCTAATAATTTGCGTGGACTTTTTGAACAGCGATATGAGATAAGTATAACTCATTCATCATCAGAAAGTTTACTTCATACCTCTATTTAGGGTTTCGTTCATCTGACGAAACCCTATTCGTCTCGCTCCTCTGTCTGTCTGTCCGTCACAGAGCCCGTTCTCAGAAACTATACATGTCGGAGACTTGAAATTTTGCGTACTTATAGCTGAACACCACACATCATACGACAAATCATAAAATTTTGAAAAAAATGTAAATTTAACCCTTTGGGGTCTCAGATGTGTATTTTAAACAATCCTTTCTAAGTGAGCCACTAACTAGGTTGGACGCGTAAAATTTCGCATACTTATAGCTGAACATCTCACATCAAACGAAAAATAATAAAATTTTGAAAAAGTTGTAAATTTAACCCTTTGAGGTCTCACATGTGTATTTTAAACAATCCTTTCTAAGTGAGCCCCTAATTAGGTTGGAGGCGTGACATTTTGCATGCTTATAGCTGAACACCTCACATCAAACGACAAACTATAAAATTTTGAAAAAGTCGTACATTTAACCCTTTGGGCTCCCACATGTGTAATTTAAACAATTCTTTCTAAGTGAGCCTTAATTAGGTTGGAAGCGTGAAATTTTGCATACTTATAGCTGAAGACCTCACATCAAACGACAAATCATAAAATTTTGAAAAAGTCGTGGTTTTAACCCTTTGGGCTCCCCCCATGTGTATTTTAAACAATTCTTTCAAAGTGAGTCCCTAATTAGGTTGGAGGCGTGACATTTTGCATACTTATAGCTGAACACCTCACATCAAACGACAAATAATAAAATTTTCAAAAAGTCGTACATTTAACCCTTTGGTCTCCCACATTTGTATTTTAAACAATTCTTTCTAAGTGAGCCCCTATTTAGGTTGGAGGCGTGAAATTTTGCATGCTTTTAGCTGAGCACCTCACATCAAATGGCAAACCATAAAATTTCGAATAAGTCGTACATTTAACCCTTTGGGTTTCCATACGTGTATTTTAAACAATTCTTTCAAAGTGAGCCCCTAATTAGGTTGGAGGCGTGACATTTTGCATACTTATAGCTGAACACCTCACATCAAACGACAAAACATAAAATTTTGAAAAAGTCGTACATTTAACCTTTTGGGCTGCCACATGTGTATTTTAAACAATTCTTTCTAAGTGAGACACTATTTAGGTTGGAGGCGTGAAATTTTGCACACTTATAGCTGTACACCATCATGCGACAAATCATAAAATTTTGAAAAAGTCATACATTTAACCCTTTGGTCTCCCACATTTGTATTTTAAACAATTCTTTCTAAGTGAGTCCCTAATTAACTTGAAGGCGTGAAATTTTGCATACTTATAGCTGATCATCTCACATCAAACGAAAAACAATAAAATTTTGAAAAAGTTGTAAATTTAACCCTTTGGGTTCCCACATGTGTATTTTAAACAATTCTTTCTACGCGAGCCTCTAATTAGGTTGGAGGCGGGAAATTTTGCATACTGATAGCTGAACATCTCACATCAAACGTAAAACAATAAAATTTTGAAAAAGTTGTAAATTTAACCCTTTGGGGTCTCACATGTGTATTTTAAACAATCCTTTCTAAGTGAGCCCCTAATTAGGTTGGAGGCGTGGAATGTTGCATGCTTATAGCTGAACACCTCATATTAGACGATAAACTATAAAATTTTGAAAAAGTCGTACATTTAACCCTTTGGTCTCCCACATTTGTATTTTAAACAATTCTTTCTAAGCGAGTCTCTAATTAAGTTGAAGGCGTGAAATTTTGCATACTTATAGCTGAACATCTCACATCAAACGAAAAACAATAAAATTTTGAAAAAGTTGTAAATTTAACCCTTTGGGCTCCCACATGTGTATTTTAAACAATTCTTTCTACGCGATCCTCTAATTAGGTTGGAGGCGTGAAATTTTGCATACTTATATCTGAACATCTCGCATCAAACGTAAAACAATAAAATTTTGAAAAAGTCGTACATTTAACCCTTTGGTCTCCCACATGTGTAATTTAAACAATTCTTTCTAAGTGAGCCCTAATTAGGTTGGAGACGTGAAATTTTGCATACTTATAGCTGAACACCTCAGATCAAACGACAAATCATAAAATTTTGAAAAAGTCGTGCATTTAACCCTTTGGGCTCCCCCATGTGTATTTTGAACAATTCTTTCAAAGTGAGCCCCTTATTAGGTTGGAGGCGTGACATTTTGCATACTTATAGCTGAACACTTCACATCAAACGACAAATCATAAAATTTTCAAAAAGTCGTACATTTAACCCTTTAGGCTCTTACATGCTTATTTTAAGCAATTCTTTCTAACTGAGCCCCTTGTTAAATTGGAGTTTTGAAATTTTGCTTACTTATAGCAGATCACACGAGGCCAGGCGAGAAATCATAAAATTTTGAAAAAGTCTTATGTTTAACCCTTTTAGCTACCACAATGTATTTTCTTGTATGTCTCTTCAATGTATTTAGCTACCACAATGTATAATTCTTTCTAAGAGAGCCCCTAATTAATTTGGAGACATGAATTTTTGCATACGTATAGCTGAATACTTCAGACTACACGACAAATCATAAAATTTTCCAAAAGTCTTATATTATTTACTCCTCCGTGCTCTAACTTGTGTATTTTAAGCAATCTTTCTAACCTCCACCTTTTTCACCCGAGGTTCACTTTTACAACTTTTGCCGACACCTCTTTGACCATTCTTTCATATTATGCACCATAGCCTTACATATTTTAGTTCCATTTTTTTACCGCCAGGGGTAGCTATTTATCTCGATGCTTTGGGCCCAATCCCTTCGACTAATTTATCTACGGATAGTATGTAAAACGGAGTTTTGTTCGGATAGAGGTTTGTTTAGAATAGAGTGCGCCCCTGGTTGCGAAACATAGAACTAACAGGTTTTTCAAAAGGATAAAGTGTCTTGAAAGGAATATTAAACGAAACCCTCTGTGCGATCTGTGATCACACTTACCCACTTGTTTCCAATTTTAAGAGTTCTGAGACCCCTTAAATTGATTAGACACGTGTTTTAAAGTTTTCCGAAATTCCAATCGTTCACGAAATAGAGAGGCGTATGTGGGACTTTTGGCGGTCCAATCCTGTATATAAATCTAATAGCAAATATCCATCATTTTAAAGGTTCTCAATTTTTTTATCCCCCCCCCCCCTCTTCAAGAACTCTAATATGACCTAATCACTCACAAAGTCAGTTTCCTACCTAAATGCTTAAAAGTTGCACATTTTACTATAAGACCCTATATGCTTACTTATAAGATATTTTTACCGGGAGCGGTGGTTGCACAGACCGTCATCTCATAGAGTTGATGGCTGAGATTTCAGCATTAGACAAAACTAGATTGCCATATTAAAATACAACTGGTCTGCCAAGTCATATCTTGGTGGAAAGCACCTACAAACACGATTTTAGTGGTTGATAGATAGGTTTATCATTATGTTTTCTTGCACACTAATGTAAGAAAACATAGAGGGCTTGGAGCAGGAAAACACAATGGTAAACTACCAGTCAACGACTAAAATCGGGTTTAAATGTTTTCCACCAAGATATACATAACTTGGCAGATCAGTTGCATTTTAATATGTAAATCTAGTTTTTACTAATCCTGGAATTTCAGCCTTCAACGCGATGTGGTGATGGGTTGTGCAGCAACCTTCCGGTCTACTAGTTATGCGTCTACGAATCGAAAAATGTTTTTTTAAAGCTCAGTTCGTATTCTTAAAATCAGAAAAAAAAATGTGCAACCATGGCAGAAAAGCACGCGTTCTGATTTCCGGGAATTCTGAGAAAGACCTCCAAACAGAAAGAGGGGATAGAAGAATGATATTTTGCTTCTTTTTATATTACTAACATTGACCTCTTCAAGGCTTCAAAATCAGATAGGATATTTCTTTTTATAAATCACCAAAAATCAACGTTTAAACACAAATTAAATACATTGGGCAATGTGAATAAAACCAGACGTATACGTTTCGTGAGTTCGAGGACTCACATCATCAGGGTATAAAATCTATGTATAAAAACAGTATCCCCTCAGCTTCATGCAAAGCGAAAACCCAAATGTCAGTAAACACAGCACCGAAAGACCATCAAGTTCCAGCAACCAACGAAATCAAACCAGAAGTGAAGCATAGTAACACAACACTCTTCCGTTTGGATTTCATTGGTTGCTGGAACTTGATGGTCTTTCAGTGCTGTGTTTACTGACATTTGGGTTTTCGCCTTGCATGTAGTTGGGGGGATACTGTTTTTATACATAGATTTTATATACTGATGAAGATGATATGAGTCCTGGAACTCACGAAACATATACGTCTCGTTTTATTCACATTACCTAATGTATTTAATGTGCATTTAAACGTTGATTTTTGGTGATTTAGATTTCCGCACAAGTTTTTATTTACTGTTTCTCTTTATGTCCCATCAAAAGCAATTCAATTGCCCTTCAAACTGATTCTTAGAGGATTTTAAAACACTTTAAGAAACTTAGACTTACGTTCTTTTTCCTCAAAGGACAAGTATTTTCTCCTGAATTTCTATTTGCAAATACATAAAATTTTCACATCGAGCCCGAGCTCGCCAGAGCTCGTTTCGTCTCTAATTCACAGATGTTAAATTATCGAGAAGTTACAGTATAAACCAGATGTTGGCTTTGGATCACAATTACCAAAATGTGAGTATTAAGAAAAGACTGTTTGTGTCAGTGGTAGTTTCTTTTTAAAACGATCTTTTGGTGAATAATAAGATAAATTTTGTTAAGAAAATGATTACAACACGCTTTTTACTTTCTTCTATCTTTACAAGAAGAAGAAAGTTCGACGGAAAGTTTTTCGACGGATTTAAACGTTTTAGGGGTCGTACATCCCGAAAAACATGTTTTTACAAAATGTCTGTCTGTCACTCTGTCTGCCTGTCCGTATGTGACACAAATTTTGAGGGCACTCTATCTCAAGGACTATTGTATGGAATTTAATAAATAATTATATTCGCTTAGTCCCTGATATAAATTGGTGCTGATTAGTTTTGGGTGTAAATCACTCTACAGGTTGATGCTGCTATGCTGCCTTTTTTACGATTTTCACAATAGAACTAATGTACGGATTTTCATCAAACGTCAGATACAGTTAGCCCTTGGTATGAATTGATGTTGTTTACTACGTTCCGGTATAAATCGCCCAGCAGGTGGAGGTGCTATGTTGCATTTTTCACAATTTCTGTAATAGCTCTATCTCAAAAACTAATGCAGGGATTTTCCTCAAACTTCAGATTCAGTTAGACGTTGACATGAGTTGTTCCTGATTGAGGTTTTAATGTAAATCACCCAACAGGTGGCGTTGCATTTCGCAGGATTTACATGATTTTCACCAATAGCCATATATCAAGAACGGAAAATCATATCACGGCACGGAATTTCATATCTTTAGAATCCTCATGATGGGGATAGATTGTCATTAATTTTTGGCACTGTGATAGCGAATTTCGAAGTATTAACATGTATGAGATAAAAGAAAGGAGTGGCACATCCGACTAGTTTAAACTTTAAACATAAAAATTACAATTATAATTATAATTATAATAAAAAAGAAACATAACTGAATGAACTGTAATTTTCTCTTCGATATCAATGTTTTTCCTGATACTGAAATTATGGCGTCAATTCAGTCAAATCTGGCCTATAGTTATCTGATTTTTCGGTAGTTAAGCCGCTCCTGTTCTTAGTTAAAATAAATTTTATATTTAAAAACATTTGTAAAAAAAAAAAACTGTAGCCAAATTGTAGCAGTAGCTGAAGCCGACTTTTGATTGGACAAAAGGCGAAGATGCGGCGAATGTGTCGTAGGCAGCGATTGGACGCTGTCTTCCGCCGCACTTTCGTTCCTCTAATCGCTGCATTTGTTATGCATGTTCGTTACTGCAATTTTGTAACCACCTCACTTCACTACGTACTGATTGTCCTCTAATAGCATATTACCACGTTAAAAAACACAGAGCTATGGCGATTCGGGATTGGATTAATTATATTAGTGAAAGTATTGTTCTCATGAACAGAATATCAGCACTAATGAGATTTATAGAGAAAAAATGAAGTCATTTTTAGAAATAATTATGCGCACCTCTCAAACACTTCTTCAGAGGACGATTTATGATTTTTTTTGTTATCTTCTTTCTTTCCATTGTAAATAGTTTTCATATATATTCATTAAATATTATTATTATTAACTTTAATATTACTGGTATTACAGTTATTACAAGTAGTGTTTTTGTTATTAATATTTTGTATTTATTATAATTCGTCATGTTTTGAACCAGGCAGCTATATTGAGAATCTTACAGTTTTTTTTTTTAATTACAAAGCATAAATATAAACATTGAACTTTTTTTTAAATTGCTGCCAAAGGGATGAACTAACAAATGGGTTTCGGCCGTTCATAGGAAAACACACCATCAGGCTTGCAGCTTGGAGCTACGGTTCGGATTCCCCCTGCAACTTTGTAATCAAACAAAATTGTTATTGTTATTATTTATTTTCAGTTTATTTTTTTATCTGCTCTTCAAGTGTTCATTTTATATTTGTGTTTTAGGATTTCTTTTCATACGTATATTATCTTTTTTTCGGAACTCAAATGGGTCACTTGAAATTATGAAATGGGTCACTCGGTGACTCGCAAGTGATAGGTTGCCGACCCCTGGTACAGACTGTTATTTTCCAGTAATGAATTTTACTCTTTCATTCATTTTCATTGTTCTTTTTCAGGCTGCAAAGAAAAATTACCTGCAGAAGCAGCAACTATGAACTGTGAAGTATTATACTTTATTTCGACTTCTATTTCGCTTTACATAGAAATTGTTTCTGAAAATGTCAAATAATATATGACATGAAAATATAGAATAAAGTGGAAAATTTCACAAACTATTATCTTTTTTTCACAGTCTTTGTTATTTATTTTAGTTTAAGCGCAACAAAAATGGCAAAATTTATAATCGAAATTCATTAATTTAACCACTTACCAGTTTCGCTCGTACACTGTACTGGCAAAGTTTGCTTGCTTCGTTACTAATAGCTTTCCGACACCACTAATTGTAAGCTTTAATTTTTGTTTTATTTAATGGACAGACAATTTTCTATTATATAAAGCAAATTTACGTATTAAAATATACGGAAAAAGTGGTGTTATGTCCCTATTTTAAGGTTATTGTTTCAAAAACAAAACAAAACTGGTAAGTGGTTAAGGTGTCAGATAACCTTTGAACCAATAAAGTACATGGAAAAGTGACCTCTGTAAGAATTGCAGTCATTCTTTAACTAATTAACTTTTAATTATAAAATTAAAAACACATGTTAGGAACGATTTATTTTATCAATCAAAGTTGTTAGAAAAGGTATACACATATATAGTTTTTTTTTTAATTTATTCTTAAAGATAATACAATTTTTACGAAAGAATTATTCTTGCATGCATTGCGCGCATGATTTTTCCCATTTGAATGGCTGAAACGAGCCAAAAATTTTTTAATGAGTACAGATATAAAGTGTTTTCAAAATGACCTACATCCGTGAATTCTAAACTTCTTACTTGAGAAACATAATAATAGGTCATTTTGTGCTTCTGTACGTTTAATACATCCACCAAAAATTTCGTGAAATTCTAGGCAACCGTTTTTCAAATATCGTGCGCGCAATGATCAAAATCGCTGTTTTGAGAAAGTTGGCTTTAAAGATTGAAAAACCCGTTGATCATACAGCAAAAGCTCAAACTGTTTTAGACATAACTTCTCTTCTTAAGCGATTTTTTGGATGGAGTTTGCTTTTAAATGTTCCCAAAGAATCATATTTAATTATAAGCTATTAAAAAAAAATTTGATTTTTGGAAGCTTCAAAGGTTACCTGACCCCTTAATATCCTTTATTGCACTGAAGAATAACGTCTATAACTCTGAAAGAGAAAATGGAAATTTAATAGACCATAGTCTCATGACATTACATTAAGAGAAAGAACGATGCAATAGATTGTTTACTTTTTGTAAACGTAAAGGATTTTTTTCAATATTTTTATCCAGGGTTGTAGTTTTGACTGGTCGAAACTAATTTTAACCAGCATAGTTGGTCAAACTGCTCAAAATTGGTTTTAAAGTCTTATAAATGATCGAAACTATTAAGGGGGCAAGGACCTTTGAATTTGTCGAAACGATCAAATACAACGCCTTTTTCAAAGTACGAAAACACAAATAATATACTATTAAATCTTTTTTCCCCTTTAAACCTAAAGTATACATTCTTAGCTATATTATCCTGAAAAATAATTGTTGTATATGCAAAATTATTATTTTAAATGTTAAAACTCTAGATTATACATATATGAATTGAACAAAATACAATCTTAACAAACAGACTTCTAAATTAAAATCAAAATATATACGAAAAGTTTTGTTTAAAATTTAATTTTAGCAAATAATAATAATAATAATAATAATAATAATAATAATAATAATAATAAATATATATATAACCATTAAATAAACATTACCGACCACCAACAAAAACTGTGAAATTATTAATAAAATAACATTAATAAATACAGTCCCCCCCCCCCCAACACACTTAACATAGATTCCAAAAACATAGTAAAAAACAGCAGAAATTGAATAACAGAAATGGAATGATGGAAATTTGTAAAACTTAGACAGAATCATCGGGTCCGAAATACCTTAAGTTCCACAAATAAAATGTGTGGTTTCATCTTCATATTAGCCATAAATTAGCTAAAGATTTTGAATTTGGGACTACCACACACAGAAAATCGAGAAATAAACCATTGAACACCAATTAAGATAAAAATGAAACGAGATTAAAAAGGATAGAAGAAAAATAAACAAATTACCAAATTAAAATCCATACTGCTATAGCATTAGGTATAACAAATACACTCATTATGAATTTTATTCTCAATTAAGATAATATACTATTAGAAATTAATATGATATTGTCCTGAGTAGGCTAAAATTTAAATATAAGTTAATCGTTAACTTTATTAAATATTAATGAATATGAACAAATTTAATATGAATTGATAAATATATAAATATAACTACACTATTATACATATAAAAGTATCGAATCAAGATCCCTTATAAAATGTGTATTAGCAACGTTATATCAAAACTTTTAAAATCTTTTTCAAGTGCAAAAAAATTAATAACCAAAATATGTGATTTTTTTTTTTTTTTTGGGGGGGGGGGGGTGTTAGCATGAAGATTATAAAGAAACGCATATTTGGTTAAATTTTTAAAGCTGTAGCTTATATAGTGTGAAAGTAACAGCGGGCAAAATCTCCAAATTACTAATCTGAGACAACGCGTTTTAAAGTTTCAATATCAACGGACTTTCAATTGTACTGACCGTCTATAAATGATTATAACACAAGAAATAAAGGAAATTTCTGAATGTTTTTTTTTTCATATTGTTAAGAATTTTTTAAAAATTCAGAATAAAACAAAATCCGAAAACTGCATTTTTGAAAGTCTTGTGCTCCTTAAAATAACTTTACCTTACACAAATTGATTAGACTGTATCTTTACATGACTATTAACCCCTTAACCATTAAATGCCGGGTGTTACTTTTCGGCAACATACCTAATTTAGGCTCTAAAATACTATTAGAATAATATTGAAGCTATAATGCCCAATGTTGCCAATAAAATACATTCTGAAAATATTATTAAATCGATTTTCGACATGTAGACGGAAACACTTGTGCTGTTTAAGAAAAAGATAGATTTATTTTTTCAATTGCTGCTACTTGTTCTTTTTGTTTTGTTTGGAAGCTTGCGAAATACCCTATTTTGACCTGCAGTGAGCAAGTAAAATTTATTTCTTATTATAGTTCCTAAAATTCTTGTGTGTTTAATATTATAGAATTTTATCAAGGGAAATTATTTTTTCAATTAAACACCAGTATTGCCGATTAGTAACAAACTATTTTTTAGCCGTAAACTATACTTGAAACAAAATATGATTTTTTAAAGTATTTTTCCCATGATTTATTTAAACAAGTGGGTAAGTGTGATCACAGATCGCACAGAGGGTTTCGTTTAATATTTCTTTCAAAACACTTTATCCTTTTGAAAAATCTGTTAGTTCCACATTTCGCAACCAGGGGCGCACTCTATTCTAAACAAACCTCTATCCGAACGAAACTCCGTTTTACATACTATCCGTAGATATATTAGTCGAGGGGATTGGACACATAGCACTAGAGATAAGTAGGCGCCACTGGCGGTAAAAAGTGGAACTAAAATATGTAAGGCTATGGTGCATAATATGAAAGAATGGTCAAAGGGGTGTCGGCAAAAGTTGGAAAGGTGCTCCCCGGTGAAAAGGGCGGAGGCTAGAAAGATTGCTTAAAATACACAAGTTAGAGCCCGGAGGAGTAAATAATATAAGACATTTTGAAAAGTTTATGATTTGTCGTGCGGTCTGGGGTATTCAGCTATACGTATGCAAAAATTCATGTCTCCAACTTAATTAGGGGCTCTCTTAGAAAGAATTGCTTAAAATACATATGTGGTAGCTCAAAGAGTTAACGTAAGACTTTTTCAAGATTTTATGATTTGTCGCCTGGCCTCATGTGTTCTGCTATAAGTATGCAAAACTTCAAATCTCCAATTTAATTGAGGACTCAGTTAGAAAGAATTGCTTAAAATACGCATGTGGGAGCCCAAAGGGTTAAATGTACGACTTTTTCAAAATTTTATGATTTGTCGCATGATGGTGTTCAGCTATAAGTATGCAAAATTTCACGCCTCCAACCTAAATAGGGGCTCACTTAGAAAGAATTGTTTAAAACACACATGTGGGAGCCCAAACTGTTAAATGTACGACTTTTTCAAAATTTTATGGTTTGTCATTTGATGTGAAGTGTTCAGCTATAAGTATGCAAAATTTCACGCCTCCAACCTAATTAGAGGTTCACTTAGAAAGAATTGTTTAAAATAGACATGTGGGAGCCCAAAGGGTTAAATGACGATTTTTTCAAAATTGTATGGTTTGTAATTTGATGTGAGTCGTTCAACTACAAGTATGCAAAATTTTACGCCTCCAACCTAAACAGGGCCTCACTTAGAAAGAATTGTTTAAAACACACATGTGGGAGCCCAAAGGGTTAAATGTAAGCCTTTTTGAAAAATTTATGATTTGTCGTTTGATGTGAGTTGTTCAGCTATAAGTATGCAAAATTTAACGCCTCTAACCTAATTAGGGGCTCAATTTGAAAGAATTGTTTAAAATACACATGGGGGAGCCCAAAGGGTTAAATGTACGACTTTTTCAAAATTTTATGATTTGTCGTTTGATGTGAGGTGTTCAGCTATAAGTATGCAAAATTTCACGCCACCAACCTAATTAGGGGCTCACTTAGAAATAATTGCTTAAAATACATATGTGTTAGCTCAAAGGGTTAAACGTAAGACTTTTTCAAGATTTTATGATTTGTCGCCTGGTCTCAGGTGTTCTGTTATAAGTATGCAAAATTTCAAATCTCCAATTTAATAAGGGGCTCAGTTAGAAAGAATTGCTTAAAATACACATGTGGGAGCCCAAAAGGTTAAATGTACGACTTTTTCAAAATTTTATGATTTGTCGCATATTGGTGTTCAGCTATATGTATGAAAAATTTCATGCCTCCAACCTAATTAGGGGCTCACTTAGAAAGGATTTTTTAAAATACACATGTGAGACCCCAAAGGGTTAAATTTACAACTTTTTCAAAATTTTATCATTTGTCGTTTGATGTGAGGTGTTCAGCTATAAGTATGCAAAATTTCACTCCTCCAACCTAATTAGGGGCTCACTTAGAAAGCATTGTTTAAAATGCAAATGTGCGAGCCCAAAGGGTTAAATGTACGACTTTTTGAAAATTTTATAGTTTGTCGTTTTATGTGAGGTGTTCAGCTATAAGTATGTAAAGTTTCACGCTTCCAACCTAATTAGGGGTTCACTTAGAAAGGATAGTTTAAAATACACATGTAGAAGCCCAAAGGGTTAAATGTACAAGTTTTTCAAAATTTTATGATTTGTCGTTTGATCTGAGATGTCCAGCTATAAGTATGCAAAATTTCAAGTCTCCAGCATATATAGTTTCTGAGAACAGGCTCTGTGACAGACAGACAGACAGAGGAGCGAGACGAATAGGGTTTCGTCAGATGAGCGAAACCCTAAAAATGAAAGCCGAAAAACATTATTACAATGATTTTTGAAAAATCAGGCATTTAAGGGTTAATTCTTGCTCCCGTGACATTCACGGGCAGTGTCTTTTGTTCAGATTGTTTGATTCCCACCAGTTTTCTAAAATGGTGTAATTGGCTTTATTATGGTATCATTTTACCTGTCATTAATGCTGTTTCGAACAGAATGAGGGGGAAACAGAAATCGTATTTTTCTTCTTTTCTGTATTATAATTGGGATACTATTTGCAGATTCATATCCGGTCTTGACGGCGACGATCTGATTATGTGGTGTGGCGCCAATCGGAATATGGGTGCCAGGATATTTTTTAACCGGAACGTTTATTTATTATTATAATACAGTAGAACCTCTATTATCCGAAACTCTTTTTACCGAAACTCTCGGTTAACCGAAATCAATTTTTAAAGTTTTTTTCTTTTCTATTATCGCATTCCTTGTGTGCACATCCATTTTGAAAGTTTTTTTTTTTTTAAACTAACATATTCCTTGTGTGCAAGTGTTCCTTTCCGAACTACGAATACATATAAATATTTTCGATCTCCTTTCTTAGAGTTCCTTTGAATTTAACTTGAGCTCCCGTAAGCTGCGGAGTGGAACGAAGCAAACAAACAAATTAGCAATTCTGAAGTTTTTGAATATTTTTCAAACGTTTTGGCACGTCTGGAGCAGCAGAAAGACTGTGATACAGGTGAACTAATAATATTAGAAAACTCAATGATAGAGTTTCAAAGCAAAAGCAATCGAAACTGCTACAAACAAAACATTTTTTAAGCCCTTGTCATATATGTAAAAGGTACTTAATTTCACAAATAAAATTCAGGTAATTTATTCTTGTTTCTATTTTGCTATTGTTTTATTTTTATTGAACACTTGTTACCATAATAAGAAATATTGCATATATTTCTCCTTAATCTTAAAATGGAAGCATTCTCGATTTTCCGAAAAGGGTCGGTCCCAATTACTTCGGATAATCGAGGTTCTACTGTAATTATTATTATGCACTTTTTGCTTTTTTCTCTATATTTTATTAAAATTTAATTTTTTTTTTTTTCAACTCTTTCCTATTTAGTTTTTTTTAGAGATCAAATGCGAAATGGATATTTTCTTTTGTTTTTAGTCAACCAACATTAGCTTAAGGTTTGCGAATTTTTAGTGTTTTATTGTGTGCTAGTTATAATCGCTCTTTATATGAAAATAACGTCATCACCAACTTTGCTCATACAGCTTGCTCTCCTCTTCACGTTCGCGAACTCACTTTCATTTGTAATTAAATATAATTAGCATGTATTGTTATTCCAATAGAAAGCAATCGAGCAGTGTTTCCTCTTTTCCTATAAAAACTTCGGATCTTTCAGATAACGTTGTCAAACTTTTAGTAAATCTGATTTGCAAGGACACGAGAATTACGAAAGATTGTTTTGAGAGAGGAATTGATTATAATTTAAGATGTACACCTTTTATAGGAAATAGAAAAACGTTGTTCGATTCTTCGTCATATAAATAGCAACTTCTGAAAATTTCGATCATTTATTGATAGAATGAATTTCGTTAATGTCTCCGTCAGATTTGCTTGTTGGGGAGACAAATGAAGAAAATTCTTTTAAGAAAGTATATATTTATTTGATACGAAATTTCTTTTTCGATAATATTGAATGTAAATAATGTAAATTTCATAAAATTAATTATGAGCTAGGAATTAAGAGTTATTTTTATTTCCATGAAAGGAGTTGTTAAAAAATGAGATATTACATTTAGAACAATTTTCAATATTATTAGCTATTCAATATTATTTCAATATTATTATAGTATGCTATTTCTTTCTCCCACCTATTAATATGTAGTCTCCAAAAAATAACATTATGTTGTATAAGCCAGCCGTAAAACAGAGCAGATGTATCATTGTACGGAATAATCTCTACTGCAATTTTTTAAACTTCTAAGCGAATTTTTATACCGTCGTATTGGAAAAAGAAAAAGTACTTTTAAATGCAATCTGTTTGAAAACTGCATCTCCATTTGTTTTTGAGATGTTAATTTTTTTGTAGTTTTTAGCACCATTTGTTTAATTTTGACAACTCAAGTACTCCAAATCTGTCGAAAGTAAAGGGAAAATACTTGAAAAATAGAAATTATAACTTTTTGTTGCCACTTTCTCATAAAAACTGGAAAAAAGTATTAAAAATACGTGCTATTTTGAAAAAAATATAAATGAATTTATTTCTTTTTGCTGCATTTGTGTATTATTCTGAGATAGTGAGGTCCTACCCATACTTTATTGTAGATGTTTATGACTTGATCGTAAATGATAAACTCTTCAGCGGAGGTCGTTTTATATAAAATAAAATCGCGTGTTTTAAGTCTTAAAATTGAACTACAGTAGAGTCCCGATTATCCGAGTTCCGCTTAACCGAGTTTCCGCTTTAACTGAGTTATTTTCTTCTGATGGACTGATAGCTTCTATTATTATGAAGCAGCCATTATAAATGAAGTGATAGGTGAAGATGAAAGAGCAGCTGTAAAAAGTTAGAACGCTGATTTTCTGGTCAGAATGGGGGGGGGGGGAAATGACCATAATTTTTTTTTTTTTTTTAATCATGGCCATTTTTTTTTCAACTGGGTTCAAATCCGAGTTCTAACTTTTTACGACAGCTCTTTCATCTTCACCTAACTCTTCATTTATCATGGCTGTTTCATAATAATAGAAGCCTTCAGTCCATCAGAAGAAAAAGGATCCATTCCAAGGGTATAAGTTCGATTAACTCGGATAATCAGGACTCTACTGTATCTATATTTATATACATTTTTTTTTCATTGGGAGGGTCACTAAATTCTGAAAAAGCAGAATTCCTGTTCTCTAGTGATTTTTTTTGTTTTTTTTTTTGTATTGCACTAGGGGGCGCTGCCCCCTACGAGCTAAGCTCGCCAACCCCCGTTCAGACACCGCAAACTCTTGCACGCTAATCGGCTTTAAAAAGATTTCGGAAGATTGAATTATAAGCTAAAAAACAGTGGCGATCTCCCTATAAACGGGTTTCTATTCATTTCTCTTTGATTGCGTAATTTTAAGGCAAAATCAGCTGCTGTTAAAAGGAACAATGGCACTTTCAGTCTTTGATTAAATAAAATCAGTTAAACATTTCAAAATAAGCTAATATAAAATGAATTAAGTAAACAGAGTCTTTGTCTCCCGGTATTTTTTAGCAAAGCGAAAAGAAAGTTTTTTTTAAATAAGACACTTTAAATATATCGTTTTTAATCTGACGTAATTTTCATCAAACTTTTCTTTCTCTTTTTAATATTCACATGAAATTACTTTTGCTAGAAATGAAGTATTAGTTGCGCTGTCCTAATAAAAATAGTTCAAAAGCTCATCTTAAAATATCAAATAAATGTCTCGCGCAATTTTTAAATTTAAACTGTTTTGCAATATTATTTTTCTTTCATTTTACGTAATAAGTGTAACGTGACGTAAATGTGACGTAATTTCTTCTATTTAAGACTTCTGACGCATGATAACGAATTTATTATTTTACATATTCTTTCTCTTTTAAAATTCACGTGTAAATATAGTTTTAATGAAGTAATTTTCAATGAGTTCCTTCTTTTTATATTTTCTTTTTATAATAGTCACGTGTAAATAAATTTTTACTTTGAAGCAAACATTATTGTTTACGCTGTTTATACAGTTTGCAACAGTTTAAATTAATACCATTTTCTAAAATATGTAAAATATACCTCTTGAAATGCTGAAAATTTGAATTTAAAATAGAAATAAAACCTCAAAAAATGAGTCAAATTAAAAAAAATAAATGCTGCCTGCACACCGGGAAATTCTAACGCATAAAATGATCTAAAAATGATTAAATTCCCATGTATAGTTTTTGCTCCTATAAAACTTTTTTAATGGAACGATTTTGCCCAACTTTAGCATTAAATATCTCTTAAAATAATTATTCGATGTGAAAACTGTCTGCATCAGCGTGTTTATCAAACATTTCTACATAATACAACCGATTTTCATATTTTTGTATGCAATATTTTGCTTACTATTAACGAAGAAAGACCTCCGGTCACAAAAAATTCAAAACCGGTGGCGGTGACAGCGTTAGTTACTTTTTCTTAGAATAGAGAGATACCAAAGCGATATAAGTAAGCGTACGATGTCAATACTGGGAATCTGGAGTATATTGACACAGCTGCGCCATCTGGTAGACGGGGTGAATAATGCAAATACGCGGGTTTTCCGTATGACGTCATATATGACAGAATATGTACTATCTGCGCATCTCTTGCGCATATTTTCTGAATCTTTACTCATTTATGGAAGATGAGATTACCAGATTTATTGCAAAATATTTTTATTACAGCTTGTTTTGATAAAATTATGTACATTAAGAAAAAAAAATAGTCGCAATATCATTTTAATTTCGGGAGAAAAGCACTAATGCTACAGAAGCATTGCTGCCTTTTGCCCTTAAACTAAAATGACATTGCGACTTTTTTTTTTTTTAAATACACATATTTTTATCAAAACAAGCATTAACAAAAATATTTTGCTATAAATCTGGCAAACAATATTCATCTTCTGTGAGTAAGTAATAATCTGAAATTCGTAATTGAATTTTTAACAGGGATCCTCTAAATGGCTTTGTCTGTTTCAAAAAAAAAAAAAAAAAAAAAAAAAAAAAAAAAAAAAAAAATCTAATCAGGCGATTTTAGGAAAATTATTGAAGTTATTGCCGAGACTGGCAAAATATTTAAACAAATAAATGAACAACACTTGCTCGTTTAATAGTACAACATTTAATGCAAGCATTTTAAATTAAAGTTATTCGGAATATAAAATGAAATGAGTTTTAAATTAAATGAATGAAATATTTGTTAGTTAAATAAGATTTCAATGCGATTAAGAGAATATTGGAAATTTATCGTTTGCGCATGATAAGTGAACAAAAGGACTTAAAATTGAATATTTTATTTATAATTAAATTCTATACATATTCTAAACATTCATAAACCTTGTATTCTCATCGGGAATACAACCGTGTATATAATTTTTTATCACTTTAGCACATCAAGAATTGAGTAAAAAATAAGACTACAAAATTCAATCTTTACACATTAACCACTTACTAATTTTTATGAGTCATTTTTTATTTCATTAAAAGAAAATAATTAAAATCGAGCGTATTTAAATCAACAACATTTGATAATATATATTAAATAATATTTTATCCTTTTTAATAAATTAAAGTTAAAATACGTAACTAAATTGTTTTATTCTTTGGAAAAGGACAGATATGAATTTTACAAGAAAAAGAATTTTCTTACAATTTCGAAAACTACAGTTATTCGATGGCCAACATTTTGCCCTTTTAACAAATAATATTAGTTCTAAAAAGAATTGTTTTTATTTAAATAATTAACTATAATAAATAAGTCAAAAAACACAATTAATAGAATATTCTATTATACCGTCAGAATATAAATGCTACAAACAAATGAAAACACGACTTTTGCGCTTGCGCAGTTATTTCATAGATGTACAATTAATAGATTATCCATAAAGAAGAAAACAGTTAGGCATCTTTCTGTACTTCACCCCGTCCGCTACGTGGCGTGCGACCTTGATTGATGTGGCCTCGCCTTTAATCTTGCGGTTACCTCTCCCATTTAAAATAGGACACTTACTTATATCGCTTTGGAGAGATACTTTAAATATACGGCTTTGGCTCTGATTACAAAAAATCTTTCGGGCTAGGCGGGACCGGGCTCCGAAAAGTGAGCCCGAACTCATCTCTAGTGCTGACTTCGACAGTGAGAGAAGCGAGAGGCTCCAAATGGCGCATGCGCAATTCAACACTAGAACCGGCAAGGCGGTCATTTTGACCGTTTCGAAACTTTCATTCCATACCAATTTGTTTCTATTTAGAGTATAACTTTTAGTTTCCGTGACTTTTCCTATAATTCGATAAGCTATGATATGTCAGGGATAAATTTTCCAGTCAACCAAAATTTATGAAGTATTGCAGTAGTATACCTGGAACCGCCGAAACGGTCAAAATGACCGCCGTCAATTTAATGCACATCTTATCTAGTAGATGTCGCAACAGTCCATACTTCATACAACCATACTTCAACAAAGGTTACAACATTACCACAGATAACTTCTTTACTTCACTGCCCCTTGCAGAAAAGCTGAAGTCACTAAAAATAAGCATTCTTGGCACAGTCAATCGCGGACGAAAAACAAAATTCCACAGGTCATAATATCTGAAAAAAGTCTTTGTACAATAGCCAAATTCTTGCCAAAGATGATATTACGTTGAGTTTATCAAAGGAAGAAAAATAAATATGTTTTAATTCTAAGTTCCTGGCATCCATTAGTTACATTTGAAACCGCAGATAAACACTTACAAGGAACTGTAAAGTTCTATAATTCTACAAAATTTGGCGTCGACGTGCTCGACCAAATGGCACGAAAGTGTTCTACAAAAGCTAGTTCTAGACGGTGACCTCTACAAGTGTTTTATAATTTTCTTGATCTGGCGGGCATAAATTCTGAAAAATACAGTCAAAAAAGGTGTTATATACCAGTATTTTGTTAAAGAGAAATCAGCTTTCTTTAATCTCTTTATATTATTCGTAGTATTTTCTAGAAGAAAATACTGGTACTGCCCTCTTTTTTTGACTGTGCTTTTCCCTGGCCACTCGCCACCTTGAATATTGTATTGCTCAGGGGATAAATATAAATGTTTGTTTTCACCAACTTTATTCAAGTTTTTAGCAATTTCGATTTCTCATGAAAAATATTTTTTATTATAAAAATATTCTTAATATAAAGAATATACATATATACAGCTCAATATAATATAATTATACCAATAAAATATGAAAAAATATAATACAAATTATGAAATATATTTTATTATATGGGCAATGATGGTAATAATTGTAATAAACGATACTAAGAGTAAAAAATGGAGAGTAAACAATAATTGAGCGTGGTAATCCACATCGGTCAAAATGACCGCTTTGGTGGTTATAGGTATACATACGTTTTTGCAACGGTTCTAGTGTTAAGTAGGAGCCAGACTTCGTAGGAAAAGCACATCCACAAAAGCAATTTTCGGGAACGCCATGAAAGGTAAAAGAACGATCTCCGCTAACGCGGGGAAAAGCAGCCGATGATAGGCTTAAAATCGCGCTCATGACTGAAATTAAATTATTACCTATGCTAAAAAACTGAAAAGGAAGACAAAAATATATAAAATTTAAAAACTGGGAGAATTTATCTCACAATTTTTTTGTAATTTCTTCAGCAGGATGCTCTCAAGTCCAAAGGAGCTACCTTTTGACAAATTTTTTTATTCATTTATGTTCGCAATCACATGAAATTGGCAGGTGTTGTTACTGAGAAACTATGTAATCGAAAGACGTTTTCCGTTTTTTGGTAAACTCAGAGGATCTTTCAGAAAATACTGCGTTATGAGGCGAAATTCCGCACACGACACCGCTAGACAGGAGAAAAAACGAGTTGTCACGTTTGACACTTAATATAAATTAGAAACTGAAACATATTGCACATAGCATGAAACTTTAAAAAATAATTAAAATAAAGTAAAATAATTTCAATTTTTCCCCCTCTTTCGTTACAAAATTGATCAATTGCAGTCCTCCCCACTTACGGAAAATCGAATAATCCGCTTATTCGAATAGAATCCTCTAGAACCGAATTTATTCCTCTTGGTTCTATGTTATTTTTCACCGCTTAAACCAAATACCTTTTACGAACTGTCCCCGCTTATACTCACTGTAGGAAAAATCGGCTTTTCAAGGACAAAGTCCTTTTTTCCTTTTCCGTTCGTCACCATAGTTACTAACCTAAGATAAGGGCCGAGGAGTGATCAACGAAGAGCTAATGAAAAGAGAACGTTTGTCCTTGAAAAGCCATTTTTTCCTACAGGGAGTATAATCGAATAACAACTGTGTGGCCGATTTTGAAATTAGGCGCGGAAAGCACGTTCCAGCTGGAATTTACTTCCACCTTTTGTCATTTTCGGTTCCTTTACGCTAAAAACAAATTTTCAGTTCTTCCTAGAATGATTTCGGCCGGCAGGTTTATAATGGACAGGTCAAATGATTTCCCCACCGTCACTTCTTGCTGTTAACTAGGCTTTAATGGCAATGTGCCGTTTCTTCGAGACTCGAGATGGTAGTTGTGATATTTTGCACTCATTCGAAAAATAACTCGATATTTACTCCTTTAAAATTCCACTTAAATAAAACCACTTTAAACGATTTTTTAAGGCAGTATAAATAACGTAAATTAGAACTAGCAAAGTTTTGACCGAATTCAAACGAGCTACATTAAGTGTGATGTAAACCATATAAATGTATGTACTAACATTAAATTAATGCGTATTTACTTTATATTAGCATTTGTATTTATTTTAGTTTATGTTATTCTGTTAACTATTTATTATGCTGTTAATTAAATATACCGTAGGTGGTTGTTTTGCCTTTTTATTATGCATTAAATCCCGATGATTAACGCCCCGTTTAATCAAATAACCCGCTATTTCGAATATTACTTCTGGAACCGTCAATATTCGTTTAAACGAGACGACTGTAATTGAAAAGACACGATTTGCTTTTAACCTTCACAATAATAATAATAATAATAATAAAAATCTTAATTTTTTTTTTACATCTACGTAACAAAACTGATAAACTAATTGAAAACTGAACACGATTTAATTTTAACATTTACAAAAAAAAAAAAGAAAAAAAAAAAACCAAAAAAAAAAAAAAAAAAACCAATAGGATTTAGTTTCAAGTATAAAAAAAAATGTTATGTTTTATACAACAAAATTTAACAAATTGTAGGATTTAGATACAAGTATAAAAAAAATCCCTGCCGGCTCGGCCTACACGCGAAGGTAGATTTCGAAGTTAAGTACTAACTTCACCAACAAAAACTAAATCAAGATTAGAGATAAATCCAGTTTAACAATTTTATCTGGCCGCTTTTGACGAGTTTTTAATTTCATTTTTCTGTAAGAGGTGGTTTTATCAGAATCATGTTAATAAAATAATTTTTTCTTCAACCTCTATTTTTGTTTAATTTGTTTTTGCTGTAAAAGTTGGTCCTATCAAAAACTTGTCAATATAAAAGTTGTAGATAATATTAAGAAGATTTATAATAAATTTAAACAGATTTATTGATATCTTGTGAATTGACGAGGTTATGAATTTTTTTCTTTTTCAACACCCCCCTTTTTTACTTTTTAATTTTTTTTTTTTTTTTTTTTTTTTTTGCGGTAAGAGTTGGTCCTATCAAAAATATGTCAATATAAAAGTTGTAGATAATATTAGGAAGGTTTATAATAAGTTTAAATGAATTTGATATCTGGAGAATTGGCGAAGTTATGAATTTTTTTCTCCCTAAAACCCTATTTTTTCGCCCCTTGAGCCCATTTTCAATTTTATCAAAAATCTGTGTTAAAATTAAATTTTTGGCCCTTTCCCTAGAAGTAATAACAACTTTAAACTGATTTGATACATATTATAATTAAGAAGTTATAGTATTTTTTCGCTTTTCACAAAACCCCTCCCTATTTCAACTCCCTTAGTCCGATTTTGCCATTAATAAACTTGACCGAGATTTTCAGCCCCTTGATTTTATGTATCAGTTTGGAAGAGATTTGTGCAGAATTATGGAAGTTATCGTGTCCATAAAAAAGTGATATAGATAGATATATAAAGTTTTGAACTGGGGGTAGGTGTGGGTTCTATGGGTCATGATCGGCGTAGAAAATGCAAATTTTTTCCAGAAATTCCAACATAGGAAGAAGGTAATAGGTAGTATTTCTTACAAAATCTACCTAAAAATGCTATGTTTTTTGCAACAAAATTTTAAAACCAAATACTTAATTTGTTTTAGTGAAAAAAATAATAAAATAAATGTAAGGTTGTCTGCTTCTTCATTCCGTAACCTGTTGTGCAGTTTAAACTGAATTAAACCAAAATCTTAAAAGATTCTTTCTTGGGACGCTATAGCTTATTATCTAAATTAGACGGTTTATATTTTAGTGGCTGTTCTAAGTAAATATAATCTCACATAATTATCTGTTCTCCATTTAAAAATTCAGCTTCATACGAAAGATTTGGAAAATATTTTTATTTATTTATTTATTGCTAAAAATGTCACTGCCGGAGTAAAAGTTCTTTATTATTCTTCTTCGGCACAGCCAATAACAGTTGAAAATTCAGCAATTCATGTTGATTTGACTGAAAATATAAACTATATAATGCACAATGACATTTTAAAGATATAACTCGGATGGTGGCGGGAGATGCCCCCATCCGAAGAATCTACAACAGTCATTTTCCATTTTTTTCGGTCAAGGGTCCGTTCCTCCTCCAAACCTCTATCCCTCATTGCCTTTGCAATATCAGCCACCCAGCTCTTTCGTGGCCTTCCTCGTTTCCTTTTTTTTTTTATTTGTTTTATAATTGAATGTGATTTTGGGTAATCTTTCTTCATTCATTCTTTTAACATGACCATATCAGATTAATTGCTTTTTTTGATTGTCATCTAATATGGTTCCCTTTATTTTCATCATTTCCTTGATTTTTTCTATTCTTGATACCCGGTATGATCTTCTTAGGGCATCCATTTCTACTGTCGCTAATTTCTTTCTTTCTGTCTCCATAATTCTCCATCCTTCTGCTCCATATAACAATATGCTCTTTACAATAGAGTTGTATATATTATGCTTTCTTTTCCTAGAGATCTCCTTACTCCACCAAATAGAATTTAATAGTTTTACAGACTTTCTCCGTTTAATTTCCTGTGAGTATCTTCCTTCTTTATTAATGTCTACACCTAGATATATATAATGATTACAACTTTCTATTTTTATGTTAATATTTACATTTAGGTCTGTCTCATTTCCTCCTATACATAGGTATTTGGTCTTGCTGACTTTCATGTGAAGTCCCCATCTCTTCTATTCTTCCTTAATTTTTTACCGTCATTTTCTCTAAATCATTCTTACTTTTTGCCATTATAACTTGGTCATCTACGAATTGTAGAGTAAAAATTGATGTTCCATTCATATTAAGTCCCATTTCTCTGCATTTCGCCTTCCAAATTTTTGAATGCTTCTTCAACGTAAATTTTAAAAAGTCTTGGGGGGATAAAACATCCCTGTCTGAGTCCTTTATCTGTTATAAAACGGTTACATTTTAAAGATAATTATAAAATATATGAAAATATTGAAACTACACACATCAGGATATTTTGAAAATAAACATTGGATATATTTCATGACAAGATAGGTATCCATTGCTATATATCATTCAGCCCTCAATAGATGTAAAAAATATATTAGAATATGCTATTAAATATAAATATCAACTATTTGCTGTACAATTCTGTACCGGTAAGTATATTTTGTAAACCCTGCGAATCTCCTGATTATTTTTAGTTGAAAAATACGTATAAGTGATCATAAATGATTTATAAGATCAAAAAACTAATAATAATAATAATAATAATAATAATAATAATAATAATAATAACAACAATAATAATCAGATTTTGTCATAAACAGAAATTTCGAATTCTATTGTGAGGGTTATATGTTGTATTATTTAACTTTTGTATTTCATTTTGAATTAGCGAAAGTTAAAAGAAAGAAAAATAAAAAAAAAAACGAAAGAAGAATGCCGTAACTAGGATCGAAACCTTTGCTATTGTGGCCACAACGCCAATGTACTAACCGCTATACGATCACGGCAACATTCAGCGATATTTGATTTTGCACTTTCTAAAAATTAGTTCACTTACTGATTGATTTTCAAAATTAACTTACTGATTGATTTTCAAACCCATTAGGAAATGTGTGTGTAATGATCTGAAACCAAACACATTATTTTAAAGAAGTTTTTTGTTTTGTCAGTAGATGGCAGCACCAAATATTTTAAATATAGTTTTTCTTTTTCTTTTTAACATTACATGCATCTTCTTTAGATTAAAGATCAAAGACGATTATTTCTTGAAGAAAACACAGGGCGCAGAGCTATTCCATAGTACAATGCATGAAGATAGAGTATATTCTATTTTCTACCTTCATGGTATAATGATATCTTATGAATGAACATTTTGGAATTTCGCTCGTTAGATGAAATGTTATAATGTAATAACATATTCAGTTAAGGGCTAAAGGGGGGGGGGGGGACGATTCATTTATATTGCTACCATAGACTTGCTACCAACACTATATTTTAAATACTCTATGTCTATAGCAACTTAATAACATTTTATCACAAGATGCAAGATCCTATTCCATCCCCCCCCCCCCCCCGCTAATAGGATATAAAACAAGAAAGAAAAATCATGCGTGAAGCATATGAAACACTTTCCAACACTTTTTGAATGCTTTAACAAACTTCGTTATTTAAGGGAATAAGGTAAATATTTCAAGGTAAATTTTATATTATTAAAATAATATAATAGTAAATTAAATATTTCAAGGTATTATTTTTAGGTAAATATAAGGGAATAAAAGTAAAAATTTCAGAAAACGCATAAATATTTAATCATTTCAGCAGTTACCGTCCATACCAATAGTACCTTTATTACACGCCACTATTTAGCTAAAGTTTAATTTAAACTAAAACACTCTTAAAACTATTGAAATCATATTTCCAGATATCATCATCCATAGACGGTTATGCATCCAATTCTTTGCAGGACACTGTATATCATTTTATCTATATTCTACAAACATTTCTTAGTAAACTAAATGCAGTTCAGCGTAAAATATATAACTCCTTTAAAGACCATCTTTAAGCAATTTACGCTTATACTCAGTAACCCTTACGAATTCTTTTGTGTAGCCCTGTACATGAACTATAGCATTTGTATACACACCGTAAAGTATGCATAAATATAGTGAAACATAAAATCGCATATCATAGTTAAAATTGCATTTTCAGAAATCATCGCATATGTGCAATACTTCGGACACAATATAGCATCTGAAATATTTTGTGTGTACCTGTAAATGCTATGCACATGAAATAACTTATAGTAAACCTCAACGACATATATCAATTTCATTATATATGAAATAGTTTAACATAATTAAAATACGCCGCAAACTCCCTAACATATAATTACGCAACGAAATTCTTCTGTGTGGCCCTGTAAATGAATAATAAGTATTCTTTGCACCGCATATTATTCAGAATGCTTATTTTGGTGCACTTCATAAATGCATTTCAATTATTTTATGCTTGAAAGCGTGTAACATCATTAAAAACCATTTGAAACGATTTTTTCCCATCGACCGTAATGCAACGGAATACTTTTGACTGTCCCTGTAAATGAACTAAACTTGCTACAAACTTCATTTGAAATAGGGATCGTGCTACGCTGAACCTTAATAACATCCAAAAATTTCAGGGCAATCCCTGTATTTTTACGAGAGTTAGAGCGCGAGAGTTAGAGCGTCTTTTCAACTTTGTTGAAAAGTGTTTAAAAGAAAAACAGATTGTAAGCAGTCTTTATTTTATGGATTTGAAAGTGTGACCTTAGAGGTCTTCACGGACCCATCCTTGGCTCGAGGCCTGTATCCGGCTTGCAGGGCCATAACCAGCAAGTCATGTCAGCGGAGGGGGCTGAAAAAGTTTAGGAGGTCTAACATCGTTTAACAATCTCTATCTCTTATGGAAATTAAATACAGTAAAACTTGTGAAGACGTTCCTGATAAAAAGGAACCCACTTGTGATGTAACTTTGTTATAAAGAAACCCGCCTATAACGTAACCCGTATTTAAAGAAATTCTTATACGGAAAAATATTCATGATCTGGGGAAAAGAATACAAAACAATTAGGGGCGCAGTACCGGGGCCGTCGCGAAACAACTTCCTTCTCTTACGGGCCTGCTTCAAGACGAAAATGTACAGCAAGATGGCGGTGCAAGGGATCTGAGTAGCAAACGAAATAGGTCGGATAGTTGTATATTTGTATCAAAAAAAGTGCTAGAAATTTCCGTTTTAGAATATTTTATTGAGCAATTTGTGGCTTGTTTTAGATCTATTTGATTTATACATTCAATAATTAAACAGAGAAGGGTCATTAAACAGGTGCTTTTTTTTCTCCTTTTATTTAAAATATATTCAAATATATTTGATTCGCCGTTTTTATCGGAGATTTTAACTTGAAATATACATTTATGGTAGAAAAAATAATACATTAAAATTATCAACTTTATCATGAAAAAATAAAAATACAAAAATAGTTAAAGAATTGGGATTCGTGGTATTTTTCGGAGAGTTTAACTTGAAACATACATTTATGACAGGAGATATCATGTATTAAAATAACACAATTTTAGCAGATGATAATTAAATTTCCCTTTAAAAATAAATACGTCTTAATTTAAAAGTATAAATTTCAGGATTGATATTACATAAAATCAAAAATAAAGATATTAATTTTTTTAAAGAATTAAAACAAAAATTCTATTTATCAATTAAAATTTTAATTTTAGAATGAGATTGCCCGAATAAAGTGTATATGTACATGATGTAGGCAGACAGTGGTAAAATAAAATGGCTCCAGGAAATGTTATTATTTCTAATTGTAAATGGTTTTCAAATTTTTAAAAACTAATTATAATTAGTTTTTAAAAACCCTTTTACAATAGTATATTTAACAAAGTACTTTCCTAAAATTCCAAGAGCCCAAAATCCTATTGTACAACTCACTATTGAAAATTTAGGTCTGGATTTCATAAGTAAATGCAAGTGTGGAAACCAACGTTGCTATCTATCTATATTATAAAGGACAAACATATCTGTGCGTAACGCATACGTCATTTTGCGAATGGCAACACTTTGAAATTCGAATTAAAATTTTGGTTTTGCAATTATATCTACGGCAAATTTTTAAACTTCTAAACATCGCACATTTTAAATTTTAACACCGACGTGTAAGGAAAAAAATGCTCTTTTAAATGCAATTTGTTTGAAAGCTGTATCTCAATTTATTTTTGAGATATTAATTTTTTTGTAGTTTTTAATACAAATTTTGTAATTGTGGCAACTGAATTACTCCATTTATATTGAAAGTAAAGGGGAAATAGTCATGGTTTATTATTTTTATTGATTATATCCTTATTGATGCCATTTTTACAATACAAATAAAAGTAACTTTTTAATAATTTTTGAACAGAAAATGATGTCAGACATAAAAAAAACACGCATTCTTCTTCATAAATCAGTTACATTTCAATATTATTACATTACGCTGATACTGAGTTTGAGACGCTAGGCAAAATGATTCAGTGAGTAAAAATTATGTCATATTTAAAACAAAACGATCATTTATTTTGATAAAACTAAATATTTGACCAATACTAAATGGCCAATACTATGACAATTAAAGGCAAATTTCTGAATTTTTTTTTTCGCGGGTATTGAGATTAGAACTTAAAGTTTGTGCGAATGTTCAAATGAAAAGTTGTATCGGACAAACGTGACTTTAAGCTTAGAAATACATTCATTAATAATCTATTCCGCGTTAAAATACATTCAAATTGTGAATTTGAGTGGTGCGTATGTTAATTATGGGAATGTGAAAATAACGTACAATTTAGATTTCATGGGGGAAAATTTTATGATGTGACAAAGCGAAATCCTTTTTACTGATTTTTCATCCCATAAAAACAAACATAAAAGTCTCAATCGATAAATTCCTCATAATTACTCATCTTGATTACGTATTCTAATAGAGTTTAATTTTTCAATAATTTAAGCAATTGAAGTTTGTGGAAATAATATTTTGGTAAGTTTAGGTTAAAAACATTATTTGTTTTAAGAGTAAAAACTATAACATTTTTATTTATGAGTTTATGTAATATCAATCCTGATATTTATAACATTAAATTAAGGCATTTTAATGTAAGAAATTTTTAAAGGGAACTTTGTCATAAATGTATATTTCAAGTTAAAATCATAGATAAAAACCGCGAATCAAATGTTTTCGAATATATTTTAAATCAAAGGGCAAAAAGAAGCAAAAAAAAAAAAAAAAAAAAAAAAGAAAGAAAGTGCCTGTTTAGTGACCTTCAATGTTTAATTATTGAATGTATAATTCAAACAGCCATAACATAAATATTACAAAACGGAAATTTATAGCACTGTTTCTGATGCATACATAAAACTATTCGACTTGGTTCGTTTGCTAATTCAGATCTCTTGCATGACTTGTCTTATTCTTGAAGCAGGCCCGTAGAGAAGATAGTTGTTTCGCGACGGCCCCGGCAGTACCTGCTAAGACGAGAACCTATCTAAAATAGAATTTTTTTCCATCCCGTGGGATTTTGTCTTAGTAGATCTACTGTATTTATTGTAAAACACACATTGCATTCGACATCTCACAAAAAGGTAACTTCATTCATATCTATATCTTAGTAAAGAAATATCATGCATTGCGCTTTGTTTAACTTGATATTTTCCAATTTTCATAGCCTATAATTGTGTTCATTTTATTGAGCCTATTTTGGAATTAAAATATTTCCGATTAAATTCACAATTCATATGATAAGTAAAAATTATCAATTGGCGTTAAGACAAGTTTTAAAAAACTGATTACGTAACAAAAGTAAAAAGAAGAAAAATCACTGTGACATTGATTGAACACTGATTTAAGTTGTACTTTACGATTTATTATATTAGATTGTCTGCTATTGATTTCGCTTAATTCAGCCCATTCAGAAATATTATAAAAGTAGCAAACAAACGTAATTTTGATTACACAGTGTTTCCGTTAAGTATAAATAGTAACTTTCTAAATCAGTCTAAGAGTCTAAGTAATCATTAATTTTACTATTGTGTATTTTCTGTCTTGACATGGTAATCTAAAATACACTGTACAATTTCCCCAGAAATATGTATTCAATATTATTTAAAAGAATGTGAATTGTATGTTTAAAAAAATCGATTTTTTCCGGTATCTAAGCATGTTTTCACTGATTTTTGTACGGGCCGGGCTGGGCGTGAATGGCGAAAATATAAACTAGAACTGTAGTTTTTACAGCGGGCCGGTCTTGGAAATTCCGGGCCTAACGGAGACGGTCAGTGAACAAAATAAGACATGAAGCTAAGATAATATCAGTCCTCATTAAAGAAATCCTTTTCAGCTTCAATACTGTAATGGTACTTTGAAATTATATAATCATACATAATAAACAAATATAATTCTGTTATTTAACTACTTTCATAGTATGTAATTCATTTTTTTTATTTCTTATCAAAATATGTATTTTTTTCCCCATCGTTGTCAGTTTATGTTATTATTTTTTTTCTTTTTTGAACTAAGAAGTAGAATATACCCTATAAGTTTTACTCTCAAACCCTATAGGGTTACTTTTACTTGACCTAGAACACAACGATGTGTGTTGCCTCTCTTTACTCTTTCATTGGTATTTTACTATAACAGCTTTCTGAATCAATAACTTCATCCGATAAGGGAGATACGATTAAGGATCGACCGAAACCTAAGCAAAACCGAATTTCGGTAATCTTCCTATTTTCGGCTGAAAACGAAAACGAATACGAAAATGTCCAAAACAATTTTTAAGTAATTAATACATACAAAAATGTACATAATTATTAATTAATTATACGTGTTTATTAAATATACATAATTTTTAATTAATTATACGTGTGTCCCAAGTTGGCTGTCTGTGCCTCTGGCCCAAACTTTTTATTTTCAATACAATAAAATGTAATTAATTCATCCACGACACAGAATGATTTTCTAATTATACGAATTTCATCTAATTAAAAAATGTTTTATGCGTACATACGTCGATTTATCTTTTATAGTGATTTTTGTGAATGATCATCTGTTATGCCAGAACTTTCTCAAAGAGTATTCGAAACACTTCTGCGATTTCGAACTGAAAATTTTCTATTACTGTTAAGTCTGCAGCTTTTAATGAGCACGTTAAAAGCGTGTTCAAAGTTTAGTCTTATATGCTTTACAATTTGCACTCACGTCTTGAGACAGTTATGACTGATAATTATAAACAGTCAAGTTCATAGCAATAAATAAAGGGTGTTTCATTTGAGCAGATATAGTTCAAATCAGTGAGCAATGATGAAAATTTCACAAAGTAGAAACGATATTTTTGGAATAGAGATAGTTTCGGTCGAGTGTGGGCCTGACCGAATTTTCGCCGAAAATTCAGTTTCGGCGAAACTCTGATTTTGGGCCGAAAACGAAAATGAAACCGAATTTTCGGTCGATCCCTAGATACAATATCAAAAACTGCTTCATATGTGGACGTGAGTTTCAAAATTCCAATCCATAAAAAATGTTTTCAATAATAAAATTGCAAATGAAAAGAACATCTTTCGCTTAATGAGATAAGTACATGCACAAATTATTATGAAATTGCTATATTTTATCACATAAGAAAATTATCCTGTGTGGAAAACAGTATTTAAAGGGGAAAAAAAAGGTTTTCGTTGGACATTTTGATAAAATGTAGACCTGAAAAGTTATGAAGAAAAGTTTTAAATGATAACAAGATACTAAAATATTTTAAATCGTTTAATGTACAATAGAACCTCCATAACGAATACTCCCGAAAAGCGAAGCGGACACTTTTAGGTAGCTTTCTTTGCAAAAAAGCTACCAATTGCAGCCGTTCGGAGGAAAGCGATTTCAAAAAATTTTGGTATATTTTCATCGATCATGACCCCCAGACCCCGAAACCACCCTCCGTTCAAAATTGATATATATATATATATATATATATCTATATATCTATATATATATATATATATATATATATATATATATCTGACCTATGTCACACTGTAACTCCCGTAATTGTGAACCGATTTCGATGAAATTTGGTGTGTACATAGTACATACCAATGTCTCGACCGAGTTCGTTGGCCAGCTTCATCCGCCATTTTGTTTCAAAATGGCGGCCATTTAAAATTTTTAAAAAATTTTAAAACTTGAAATGTGGTACCAAAAAATTAAAAATGGAAAAATATTTTTTTCTTATGTATTTGACCTTTATACAAAGATTCCGAAGCAGTTTTTGTTTCGTCTATATCTTAAAAAATGGCTGAGTTATAGCATTTTGAATTTCTAGCGTGGCTGACATTTTGAAACGTCCTGAATTTTGTCACGCGATAAAAGGCGTATTTATGAACCGATTTGGATGTAATTCAGTGTGTACATAGTACATACCAATCTCTCGACCGAGTTCGTTGGCCAGCTTCATCCGCCATTTTGTTTCAAAATGGCGGCCATTTAAATTTTTTTAAAAATTTAAAAATTGAAATGTGGTACCAAAAAATTGAAAATGGAAAAATATTTTTTCTTATGTATTTGACCTTTATACAAAGATTTCGGAGCAGTTTTTGTTTTGTCTATATCTTAAAAAATGGCTGAGTTATAGCATTTTGAATTTCTAGCGTGGCTGACATTTTGAAACGTCCTGAATTTTGTCACGCGATAAAAGGCGTATTTATGAACCGATTTGGATGTAACTTCGTTTATACATAGTACATACCAATGTCTCGACCGGGTTCGTTGGTCAGCTTCA
This sequence comes from Maratus speciosus, assembly GCA_963932465.1. NCBI lineage: Eukaryota > Metazoa > Arthropoda > Arachnida > Araneae > Salticidae > Maratus > Maratus speciosus. The sequence continues at coordinate 282,553,438 of OZ010794.1, read as the reverse complement.
TCTGCCATCTTGTTTAAAAATGGTGGCCATTTAAATTTTTAAGAAAAATTTAAATTTGAAATGTGGTACCGAAAAATTAAAAATTGAAAAAATATTTTCTTTTTATGTGTTTGACCTTGATAAAAAGATTCGGGAGCAGTTTTTGTTTCGTCTATATCTTAAGAAATGGCTGAGTTATAGCATTTTGAATTTCTAGCGTGGCTGACATTTTGAAACGTCCTGATTTTTCTCACGTAATAACAGGCGTATTTATGAACCGACTTGGATGTACCTTGGTGTGTACATAGTACATACAAATATCTCGACCGAGTTCGTCGGCCGGCTTCATCCGCCATCTTGTTTCAAAATGGCGGCCATTAAAAAAATTAAAAAATTAAAAAATTTAAATGAGATACCAAAAAAATTGGAAAGTGAAAAAGATTTTTTTTGTATGTGTTTTACCTTAATACAAAGATTCCGGAACAGTTTTTCTTTCGTCTATATCTAATAAAAATGGCTGAGTAATAGCATTTTGAATTTATCTTGTGGCTGACATTTTAAAACGACCTGATTTTTGTCACGCGACAACAGGCGTAATTATGCACCTATTTGGATGTAACTTGGTCTGTACATAGTACATACCAATGTCTCGACCGAGTTCGTTGGCCAGCTTCATTCGCCATCTTGTTTCAAAAGGGTTGCCATTTAAAAAAAATTAAATTTAAAATTCAAAATGAGGTATTAAACAATTGGAAAATGAAAAAGATTTTTTCATGTGTTTGACCTTGATACAAAGATTCCGGAGCAGTTTTTGTTTCTGAAAATTTGTTCTTTTGTTTATATCTTAAAAAATGGTTGATTTATAGCACTTTGAATTTCTAGCATGGCTAACATTTTGAAACGATCTTGTATTTGTCACGCGATAACACACGTATTCGCCTATTTCGATGTAAGAAGGCATGTGGATAGTATACATCAACACCTCGACCAAGTTCGCTGGCCAGATTCATCAGCCATCTTGTTTCAAAATGGCGACCATTAAATTAAAATATATATATATATATATATTTAAAGTGAGGTGCAAAAAAATTAGAAATTGAAAAGGGTTTCTTTCTTAAGTATTTGACCTTGATATAAGGATTCAGGAGCATTTTTTGTTTGTCTTTACCTTAAAAAATGGCTCAGATATAGCAGTTTCAATTTCTATTGTGGGTGACATTTTGAAAAATCTGATTTTTTGCATGCGCCAGCACTCCTATATATTAACCGATTCCGATGTGAGTGAGCATGTGCACAGCAATTACTAAGGTCTCGACCGAGTTCACTGCTTAGCCTCATCCACCATGTTGTCTTAAAATGACAGGCACTTTAAGAAATTGCCGAATTTGGCAGCCAAATATATGTTACTTCAAAGAAAAGCAGCTTGGATAAAGCTGACTAATTTCGCGAAATTCTCATTCATTATATTGATAAAAATTAGTATTGAATCTCCTATATTCGGTTTCCACTAAATTGAGCTTCGTGTGCTTGAATGATATAATTTGGCTTTTTTTAAATAAGGATTATGAAAGCTACCTCTTCCTCCCGGCACTGGCCGGAAGGACTTTTTTGATCCCCGACACATATATATTTGTACATTACCTCTGAATAGCAGAAAAATTTTACGTTTGCGACGTGTCCGTTATTTAGAGATTTACTATTTAAATAAAAACTATGAGTTTTTCAAATATTTAACTAACTTCGCAAATGATATAACTCGAGAAGATCAGGTCATCGATTTAGAATAAAAGTTATATTCCTTCTAAACTGGAAAAGTCAAGAAATCCGAATTCGGTACTTTCTGACGCATTCACGAAGCCATTTTCATTCGTACATGAATAAATTTTAAAATTACTCTTATTTAGGACTAAGAAATCGAACAGAGCTTTAGGTTTTTCTATAAAAGCAAACGAATTTTCAGAAAACACCGTCAAATTTGGAGATTCGAGGCAAGTTTCGGGTGCGGTAATGAAAAAAAATAATCGTAGGATACTTAAAAGTCAATATTTATCAATCTTATAGCAAATAAAAAATAGATTTTAAAACATATGCTGTAAAACGTATATTAACCTGTAACAGGGGGCTTGAGAAAGTAAAACATAGTAACATGGAACGTGCGGTCTCAGAGACTATTTTTATTTATAAATACAATAAAATTTTCCATATTTAAATATTTGCATGAAATTGTACAGATGCGTACAATTTCATACTGATTGTGTTTAATGACAGATGAAGATTTCACTAAAATATCTTCATTATTGTTACATATTGTATTCATCGATGTTATACGGATTTGGCTTAACGTGAGGGGCGTATAGAAATTCCGGACCAAAGAAGGCAGAATTGATCAACCCCAAAATTCCGGACCAACATTTGGTCCGGAATTTCAATATGGATGAAGCAGGATTAATCGAGATTTGAACATTCTACTTGCAAAAAGGAAAAAAACCAATTTTCAAAGAAATTTTTGCTAGAAAATATTTTTAAAAAATCGTGAAATATTAAATCATCAAAAAATTTCATTAGGCTTAAACGACGCAGTCGATCTCAGAGACTGCACCTTCTCTGTTATTAATTAAAATATGCTATATAATTTTTAAGTCTCTGAATGTGAATACCAAAATTTTCAGTCAACTAGGTATGAAAATCAACCAAAATGCATAAAAAATTTTCAGCTATTGTTTCGGTAATTATTAAAATTACCCGTGCTTTTGTTAAGCATGTGGTAAGAATCAATACACACACACACATATATATATATATTAGATGAGATTCACTTAAGGGGGCTAGTCACCCAGCTTCCGATTTCCCCTCACTAATTTAAAGTCTATTGGGCATTTGATGCATTCGTATATTTAAAATATCTCCTCGGGAAATTAATATTTTTAACTTCTATTTTTTGTGTACACTTCCTAAAAGATGTCTCTTTTTTTTCTTACTTCTCAAAATATTTCTAATGTATAGACTTAATTTTATATGAAGAGTAAAAATCTTGCTCACAGTTCGCCCGCCTTTAACACATAAAATATTAAATTCAGCATAGATTTTAGAAATATTTTGAAAACTAAGAAAAAAAAAAGACAGCCTCTAAGAAGAGTACACAGAAAAAAGATTTTAAAAATATGAATTTCCCGAGAAGATATTTTAAATATACGAATGCATCAAAAGTCCATAGACTTAACATTACGGAGGAGAATTCCAAAGCCGAGTGACCCGCCTCCATACGGAAAAAAAGGGGGGTGGGGGCAGTCAACTAAACAGAGGGTCGCAATTCCTGTTACCTCCATCGAAAGTGAAAAAACATAATATTAATATTTTAGAATTAATGCGTGAACCAAATAGTAAATACAATTCTGAGACTCTGATGGAGCATAGAAAAAAGAACTAGCTTCTTCGTATGCATTCCAGAGTTGACGAGCACGGGGGTTTGACGTTTGACCATCTTTCGCAGCCACACTCAATTGAAGACGGGTAAGATAAGCATCGGAGGGGGGGGGGGGGGGTTACCAAGAGGATCAGAGAAAGCTCATGAAGTCCCTGAAAACCCTAAATGAAAAGTACGATTCAGTCCTTAAAAAGTAGCGCTTTGAAAGTAGTGAGAAGTCTAGAATAGGATTTCCTTCTTGTGTCATCAATCCAACCTCATTACGTCTTACTAAACCGGCATCACATTCTTAGGTTTGGTCTTGAAAAAGACCGTGGACTTGTCTCCATTAACGATCCAGAAATGTTCATGGTCCTACAGTCAGGTTTAGAAAAATAAAAGCCATTGGATTGAATTGCCTGTTAGAACTCAAATATTTAAACTCGACCCTGAAGCTTGGGCGTAGACAAGAATGGGGGGAAACGAAAAGGTAGACAATAAAATTTTATTTGTCAAATTTCAGAATTTAGGGCCATTGTCCCTCTCTGGATTTTGAAATTTAATAAACTAAATTTTCTTTTTGTTTAATAGTTTAAAAAACAAGAAGGGAAAATCAGTCATCAGGCATAGATTATGACACATCTTTCAGCACTTTTAGAATACTTTAACAAAACGTCACCATTTAATAAGGTGAAAGGTTTTGTCCTATTTATAAAACGCATAGCACTTTTTAAATCCCAATTTATGTCCAAATTATGTTTTATTGTCCAAATAATTATGTACAAATTATGTCCAAATTATGTTTTTTAATCCCACTTTTTAAATCCCAAAATATGCTATATAATTTTTAAGTCTCTGAATGTGAATACCAAAATTTTCAGTCAACTAGGTATGGAAATCAACCAAAATGCATAAAAAATTTTCAGCTATTGTTTCGGTAATTATTAAAATTACCTGTGCTGGTGTTAAGCATGTGGTAAGAATCAATACACACACACACATACACTGGTGTCCAAAAGTAAGGACCGATCGCAAAATGCTAATTTTTAAGTACGCGAATATTCAAAAGGAAATAATATAATTCGAATAATTACTGTCTCTACAGCACACCTAGTCCATATAACATCTCATTCATATCACACATGGTCACAAGTGTCATAGTCACTACGGTGAAACAAAAAAACAGGAAATTCCATACATCTCATTATGAGTCTCAAATGATCACTATATGTGACTCCACTGAGACGTCACTGTGACTGCTGCTTTGTGACGTGCCACCATGTGACTTTACAATGTAGTTACATTGTGACTCTCCTGTGACTGTCATCTGCAGACTCAATTTCAAAGTCATCGTGAACGCTGCATTGCGATAAGTTACCAAATAATGTCACATTAAAGTCACATGATGACTTTCAGGTTACAGGGAGACTACTGTGAAGTCCCCATTGGGCTCTTTTGTAAAAAGTCAACATGTGACTATAATGTGATATTATTTGGTGACTTATCATAGTGCAACGTTCATGATGACTTTGAAATTGAGTCTAAAAATGGCAGTCACATGAGAGACACAATGTAACTACATTGTAAAGTCACCCGATGACTCGTCTCAAAGCAGCAGTCACATTGACGTCTCGGTGGAGTCACATATAGGGATCATTTGAGACTCATAATGAGACGTGTGGAATTTCCTATTTTTTTGCTTCACCGTAGTGACTGTGACACTTGTGACCATGTGTGACATGAATGAGATGCTATATATAGCTGTGCTATAGGGATTGTAATTATTTGAATTATATTATTTCCTTTTGAGTATTCGCTTACTTAAAAATTAGCATTTTGTGACTGGTCCTTAATTTTGGACACCAGTGTATATATATTAGATGAGATTCACTTAAGGGGGCTAGTCACTCAGCTTCCGATTTCCCCTCACTAATTTAAAGTCTATTGGGCATTTGATGCATTCGTACATTTTAAATATCTCCTCGGGAAATTCATATTTTTAACTTCTATTTTTTGTGTACACTTCCTAAAAGATGTCTCTTTTTTTTCTTATTTCTCAAAATATTTCTAATGTATAGACTTAATTTTATACGAAGAGTAAAAATCTTGCTCACAGTTCGCCCGCCTTTAACACATAAAATATTAAATTCAGCATAGATTTTAGAAATATTTTGAAAACTAAGAAAAAAGAAGGCAGCCTCTAAGAAGAGTACACAGAAAAAAGATTTTAAAAATATGAATTTCCCGAGAAGATATTTTAAATATACGAATGCATCAAAAGTCCATAGACTTAACATTACGGAGGAGAATTCCAAAGCCGAGGGACCCGCCTCCATACGGAAAAAAAGGGGGGGGGGGGCGGGTGAAGTCAACTCAACAGAGGGTCGCAATTCCTGTCACCTCCATCGAAAATGAAAAAACATAATATTAATATTTTAGAATTAATGCGTGAACCAAATAGTAAATACAACTCTGAGACTCTGATGGAGCATAGAAAAAATAACTAGCTTCTTCGTATGCATTCCAGAGTTGACGAGCACCGGGGTTTGACTATCTTTCGCAGCCACACTCAATTGAAGACGGGTAAGATAAGCATCGGAGAGGGGGGGGGGGTTACCAAGAGGATCATAGAAAGCTCATGAAGTCCCTGAAAACCCTAAATGAAAAGTCCGATTCAGCCCTTAAAAAGTAGCCCTTTGAAAGTAGTGAGAAGTCTAGAATAGGATTTCCTTCTTTTGTCATCAATCCGACCTCCTCATTACGTCTCACTAAACCGGCATCATATTCTTAGGTTTGGTCTTGAAAAAGACCGTATGCATTCTGACAAAATTTCACGCAAATATATTTAAAACATTTTATGTAATGGAGTTCATTGAAGATGGAAATAACGGAAAAAATAATTTTCCAGAAATCGCATTTAACGTTTCATTGTCTATATTGTTTCTTGAGTATAAAATTAATCGAATATTGTTCGACATTTTTCACCAAAACGGCCATTTTAATGTAGACAGATATTTTGAAACAAAAAAATGTTGAGATTATATTATATTTTAATGCTTATTTATTTTTATAACAGTAAAATATCACTATCATATTTCATTTTCCCTTCAAATCATGTTTATTAAAATGTGTTTTATTTTTAGGGTTTCGTTCATCTGACGAAACCCTATTCGTCTCACTCCTCTGTCTGTCTGTCTGTCCGTCCGTCTGTCTGTCACAGAGCCCGTTCTCAGAAACCATATATGACGGAGACTTGAAATTTTGGATTCTTATAGCTGAACACCTCACATCAAACGACAAATCATAAAATTTTGAAAAAATCTTATATTTTCCCCCAGGACTCTAGCTTGTGTATTTTAAGCTTTTCTTTCTAACTAAGACCCTAATTAAGTTGAAGACTTGAAATTTCGGATTCTTGTAGCTGAACACCTCACATCAAACGACATAATATAATCATAAAATTTTGAAAAAGTGTTATTTTTACCCCCTCTGGGCTCTAACTTCTGTATTTTTAGCAATTTTTCTAACCTCTACACTTTTCACCCGAGGTGCACTTTTCTAACTTTTACCGACACTCCTTTAACCACTCTTTCATATTATGCACCATAGCCGTACATATTTTAGTTCCAATTTTTACCGCCAGTGGGCGCATACCTATCTCGGGTGCTATGGATCCGATCCCCTCGACTAATATACCTACGGATAGTTTGTAAATGATACGTGTCAGAATCTTTGAAACAAAAAAACTCTTATAATATCCCAGACTTTTAAAGACTTTTCTTTTAATTAATTTTCTGTTACTTTCATTTCAGGGTTCTTTGATGTGCGTGTTTGTGCCCAACCCAGATTTCTGCCGGTTGATGTTCCTACATTGGGCATGTATGTCATGTGGACTTTGCCCAATGTATCTGTATCGCTTTTTCGCGCGTTCTTCTATAATGTTTCTTTCGGAAGGGAAGAGGTGTTTTTCCCTCTCCCTCCATTTTCTGTTATTAATTACATTTAACCTAGAAATTTATTAAATCATTTAAAGGAAAAGAAATCTGCTTTTGTGGTTCAACCATGCACACTAGTGATTCAAAGGAAAAATAATAAGCAACACATAGTCAACTTTCTATTTATAACACTATAGGTATTTTTCTTGTGAAATATGCAGATGTCTTCAATAAAGAAGTTCAACCAAGGATCGGGGCGGACCCTGCGATATTCTGAGGTAAGAGAAATTCCTTATCTCTTTTTTCTAATTTTGAGAAAATGATATATTAGAATATATAATATTCAAAGAGGTCTCTCCTTAATATCAGATTATGTGACGTGATTTGTCGCATTGCTACAGAGGAAAATTGGAAAATTATTGCTACTTTATTCTTTAAGAATAGTATCTGAAAATGTTTGAAATATAGAATTTGATATCATATGAAATTTTAGAAAAATGTTTTATAATATGTATTTTTGCTATGCCTAAAAAAGTGCAAGCAACTTAATGATACTATTGAGACATTATTATTTAAAACCTTTTTACTCATATAATTTGAATATTGACATAATATTTATATATATATAAGATCGTAGTCTATATATGAAAAATGAGTATCTTAAAGGATACTGTGATAGAAAAACTGAACGCAAGCAATTATAATGTTTGGAAGTTCAGATTAGAGATGTATTTACAGAAATAGGACCTCTATAGTGCTATCAGTCAGGACCCGCCCGATCCAATAACAGATGTTTTCAGAAACAAAAATAGGAAAGCGCGTGCCATTATAAATTTGTTGATCGATGATGATCAAATTATAAATGTGAAGAATTTAGAAAGCGTGTGACAGTGTTGGCTTGCTTTAAAGGAAGTACATGAACGTTCTAATCTAAGTAGTAAACTATTTCTTCTAAGAAAACTTTATTCCATAAAATTAAACGTAGGTGGTAATATGGTTGATCACCTTACCAAAATTTATGAAACTCGCGATAAGCTCGCCGCTATCGGCGAAAATGTAAGTGATCAACACCTTGCTGCTTTAATGCTCTGCTCTCTCCTTTCCAGTTATGACGGTCTCATTACCGCTTTGGAGGCGAGGGATGAGCGTGACTTTAGTGCTAGTTTTATTCGCACTAAATTGATAGACGAACATTCGAAAAGAGTTGAAAGTGAGAACAATCACTCCGCATTAAAGGTGGTGAAATTCCATAAAAACAAACAAAATAAATTCTGCCGGTACTGCAAAAAGAACTCTCACAACATTGATGATTGTTGGACCTTGAAAAATAAAAATAATCCTAAGTAGTACCAACACCCTAATCGTTTTCCCAACCAGTCACAAAAATCGGCTATATGCTCTCAAGGCAGTGCATATGCGAATACTAACAAAATTAGGAATTTTGAAAAAGAAACACCTAATGATAGAAATGTTACATTTTTTGTTGGGTATAATGTAAAAGATCTCTGGGTGACTGATTCAGGGTCTTCAACTCATATTTGTAATAACAAAAACAAGTTTAATGATTTTCATAACAGTGCTTCTAGCGTAACAATTGCAAACGGTCAAGAGCTTTGCTCTGAGGGTTACGGGACTATAAAATTAAATACATTAATGTCGGATAATGCACACAGAACGATAACACTAAAGAATGTATTGTATGTACCTGAAATTGAAACAAATTTAATTTCTATAAAAAGGGCTACTGAAAATGGTTGTAAAGCCATATTTGAAAAACAATCTTGCAAGATAACTCACGAAGGTGTTACGTACCTCGAGGGCTATGTAAACAATAATTTATATGAATGTAAAATAGAGCAAAATATGTCTCACAATGTAAATATTATAAATGAATGCAAAAATAAAAATTGTCTACACAAGTGGCATAGGAGATTAGGCCACAGAAACGTTAATCATATTAAGGAATTAGTAAATAATGATATGGCGTTAGGAATTAAAATTGACAAATGTAAACACGGTGATACATGCAAAACATGCATAATTTCTAAACTCACTAGTGATCCATACCCCAAAGCCGCTAGTTTTCGAGCTACAAAGCCCACAGAATTAGTGCACTCCGATTTATGTGGGCCTATGCAAACAGCGTTGGTTGGCGGAAAATATTACTTTTTGACTTTTGTAGACGATTTTAGCCGGTTTACCATAACGTACTTACCGAGAACCAAAGATGAAGTTTTCCCTAAATTTAAAGACTATGTTGCAATGACCGCGAATAAATTTGGCAGGAAGCGGCGTGCTATCCGTACCGACAACGGAGGGGAATACACAGGGAAGGAAATTGAAAATTATCTAAAAAATGAGGGAATTAACCATCAACTTACTGTTCCGTATTCCGCGCCTCAAAATTGGGTTGCGGAGCGTAAGAACAGTACCTTGATGGAGATGGCTCGCTGCCTATTTAAAGACAGTGGTTTATCTAACTCATTCTGGGGCGAAGCCGTCTGCACCGCAACTTACATACAAAATCGCCTCCCGACTTCATCCAACGACTGCACTCCCTACGAAAAATGGACTGGTCGCAAACCAGATCTTTCAAATATTAAAACCTTCGGTTGTCGCGCCTTTGCTTATGTGGAAAAGACTCATAGAAGAAAATTGGATAATACAGCCATAGAGGGGATATTCGTAGGTTACGACAATAGTAGTAAGGGCTACAGAGTTTGTACGGGCGGTAAGAAAATCGTAATAAGTAGAACCGTAAAATTTCTGGAGACTAAAAGTAAAAACATAACTGAGGATAGCATATCAAATAAAACCAATGATATACCGAATTCTGAAAATCCGGTTCCGAAATTACAATTAATCGAGGATAATATTGACAGCGCCGAAGAAACAACGCAAAATCAAAATGCAAATTCGGATACAACGCAGAACGTCCCGCGTAGATCAAACAGACCGAACAGGGGAGTTCCTCCCGATAGGTTTGCGTTCTTAACAGATAACGTTAAAGTAGAAGATCCGAAAAGTTGGGACGATATAAAAAATATACAAAATCCGATTGAAAAGGAAAAGTGGATAGAAGCGACTTTAGAAGAAATGAATTCTCTTCGCGAAAATGATACATGGGAATTAGTCGAAGTCCCACCAGGAACGAAAGTGATTGGTTGCAAGTGGGCGTTCAAATCTAAATACAATAGCCAGGGTTTGCTGGAAAAGTTTAAGGCTAGGCTGGTCGCAAAGGGTTTTTCCCTAAAATATGGGGTAGATTATGATGAGACCTTTGCGCCAGTCCCGTCTCATACGACAATTAGAAGTTTTTTATCAATGGCATTGTATAAGGATCTGAACTTAAAACATGTAGATATTAAGACCGCTTTTCTTCACGGGGAATTGCAAGAAAATGTGTATATGCATCAGCCTGAAGGCTATGCAGTTCCGGGAGAGGAGGTATGCAGACTCAAAAAGGCCATTTATAGTTTGAAGCAGGCCGCCAGAGCGTGGAACCTGACATTGCATAAATCATTATCTAAATTAGGTTTTCACCAAAGTAGGATTGATAAATGTTTATATAAACAAACAAACAATAAACAACCACAGCGACTTACGTAATCGTTTATGTAGATGATCTCCTCATAGCTGGGAAAGATGAGAACATTAATAAACTTGTAAACGAATTAAACAAAGAATACCCTGTAACTGACTTAGGTGAAGCAAAATATTATCTAGGGATAAATATAAATCGGTCTGAAAAAAATATCATGACTCTTGATCAAATTAATAAAATTAATGATTTGATAATCAAATTCGGCTTAGAAAACTCGAAACCAACTAATATACCAAAGGAACCGGGATACGTTAAATTAGCGGATAATGAAAATCTCCTTTCGAATAATACGAATTACAGACAAGCCGTAGGAGCTCTACTGTACATCGCGACTGTATCTAGGCTAGATATTAGTGCCGCCGTAAATATTTTAAGTCTCAGAAACGAGCGTCCAAGGGCTAAGGATTGGGAAGCTGTTAAGCGAACAATCAAATATCTTAAAACTACAATTGACTTAAAATTAACATACACTAATTTAGAGAAACCTGTCTTGAGGGCAAATTCTGATTCAGACTGGGAAAATGATCCTACTGACAGAAAGTCAGTGTCAGGAATCCTATTTATGATTGGAAATAACCCACTTCTGTGGACATCAAAAAAGCAGGCTTGCATTGCCATGTCTTCAGCTGAGTCAGAGTACGTGGCTGCCGCTTGTGCAGCACAAGAGACAATTTGGATCCTACAACTCCTGAAGGAGCTGGACCTCGAGCAAGAACTACCTATACAATTGTTTGAGGACAACCAGTCCTCCATTAAACTTGCCGAAAGCGACAAGCATCATCAAAGAACCAAGCATATATCTCTCCGTTATTATTTATTGAGAAACCTTGTTGAGGAAGGGGCAATAACTATGACTTACCTTGAAACTGCAGCAATGACTGCCGATCTGCTGACGAAACCCCTGACCAAGCCTCGATTCGTGCTTCACAGAAAAACTATATTAAACTTATAAACTTTTTTTTTGTTCCGGCGATTCAGCGGGCGTGTTACGTGTCAGAATCTTTGAAACAAAAAAACTCTTACAATATCCCAGACTTTTAATGACTTGTCTTTTAATTTATTTTCTGTTACTTTCATTTCAGGGTTCTTTGATGTACGTGTTTGTGCCCAACTCAGATTTCTGCGGTTGATGTTCCTACATTGGGCATGTATGTGGACTTTGCCCAATGTATCTGTATCGCCTTTTCGCGCGTTCTTCTATAATGTTACTTTCGGAAGGGAAGAGGTGTTTTTGCCTCTCCCTCCATTTTCTGTTATTAATTACATTTAAACTAGAAATTTATTAAATCATTTAAAGGAAAAGAAATCTGCTTTTGTGGTTCAACCATGCACACTAGTGATTCAAAGGAAAAATAATAAGCAACACATAGTCAACTTTCTATTTATAACACTATAGGTATTTTTCTTGTGAAATATGCAGATGTCTTCAATGAAGAAGTTCAACCAAGGATCGGGGCGGACCCTGCGACATTCTGAGGTAAGAAAAATTGCTTATCTCTTTTTTCTAATTTTGAGAAAATGATATATTAGAATATATAATATTCAAAGAAATCTCTCCTTAATATCAGTAAAACGGAGTTTCGTTCGGATAGAGGTTTGTTTAGAATAGAGTGCGCCCCCTGGTTACGAAATGTGGAACTAACAGATTTTGCAAAAGAATAAAGTGTTTTGAAAGGAATATTAAACGAAACCCTCTGTGCGATATTTGACTTACCCACTTACTTGATCACTTACCCACTTGTTATACATGGTTATACATCTTATCAATGACCAGTAGGTAATTCCTAAACTGTTTGTTTTAGAGGTATAGTTCGACTTGCAAAAATGTGTCAAAGGTTGTTCTTCATGAAAATCGATGGAAATCGATTTACGTCGAAAAAGTTACTTTTTAAATGGCTGCAAATTTAAAATTTCATACGATGTCTGGGTCCTAAAATTTTTATTGTAAAAGTTTCTCACTTTTTGAAGAATGAGATCAATAATTAGTCCAGTTAAATTGCCAAAAATAGATGCCAAAATTCTGCTAGAAGATTTTTAGTTTTTAAAGTGTTTATGGGGATACTAATAACAGGAATTAATTGTTTTCCAACAAAATATCTCGAGGATAAACTTTTCGGAGCCAAAAAATCGCGAAATTTTCGGACTTTTTTCAGTTTTTTGCCTATAACTTGAAAATTATAAAATGTTTGTGTACCATACTTAGTTACAAAAAGGAAGAACGTTAAATTCTCTACAAATTTCATAATTAAAAACGTTTTTCTAAACTCACTTCTAAGCGCGGTACGGCTTTTTGAAAAATACACTTTTTTTCTAACTTTGTGGAAAATCTAAAAAACAAACATTTGACATAATTTTTTATTCATTTTATCCTCTTTAATGTAACTTGTTTATATTGCAGGTTCTTGCATGATAGCAATAACGGTTAATTACAACGGTAACATTGTAAAAAAATTTACTATATGGTAATTTTATTATTATTATTATTATTTTTTTTTTGTATTTAGTACTCAAGTGGAGAACATTAATAGTAGGTATTTACATGAAAGCAAGTAAGAGTTACGGTAACATTTTTAATGTATTTAGTATCTTCTGTATGTAGTGCTTGCGGGTTGATGGGTTTGGTCCGTCAACTTCTGTCTGAGGAAAAAACGAGCAGTTTGCTTGTTTTTCAACAGCTTTGATCTTCTTTGAGCTTGTTGTGACATCATCAACCTGGTTGTCAAAGTCAACGTCGTTGCTGGTTTGGTCGCTGGTTTCCGAGGCATCAGCTTCATCAGCCTCTTCTTCTGTGTAAATAATGTCGTCCACATTTTCGCAGTTGACCCCGTTACAGTTTTTGCAAATTGCTGAATATTTGAGTCCTGATTTTTGTTAAGAACATGCCTTGCTGCACCCTTTTATACAGGCACATGTGACAAGTTGTCACAACCCAAAACCCAGCACCTGAATCCTTGCTGCATGTTGTCACTGACAACATGCAGCAAGGATTCAGGTGCTGGGTTTTGGCACATTTAAACTGGCTGAAAGAGACCGTCACACCTGCAAACCCAACCCCATTTTTCAGGGGCGTGTTGTTTCCTAGCCAAGCTTGTATCTCATAATAACATCGGTGGAAATTATGCTGCTCAGAATCTCGCGTTGGTGGTAGCCTTGCAAGATGAAGTTTGCTTTTAGTAGCAGATTTAGCAAATAACAGGAACATCAAGGTGTTCAATGCCTGTGTAGTGCGTATGCATCCGCTGTATAGTGTGGTATTGAATTTTTCTTCAGCCTTGATGATTTCTTGACGGCTTGATTCTGGTTTATTAAACACACGCGCTATTTCCTTAAGCTGATCATGTTTTTTCAAAGTGTTACAAAACTTTGACTTTCCTTGCCCAAAAAGAGCATATGTTGTATCGCATCCTCTGATTGCATGTGTGAAAAGAACATTTTTGTAATTGTATCTGTATGACATGGTTGGAAACCACTTGGTTTCGATGTTACCTCTGCCTGGATTTTGGAAAAAGAGATTTTTGTGTTGATATTCCAAGCTCGTCATGACAACGAGAAAACAAATGTCTTCTCCGACAATGCTACACTTTCAAAGGCTTCGGCTCTTGAAATGGCTGAGGTATAACAATCATGACATCAGCGTCTTCTTCTGCCAGGTCAGCTTGAATTCTGTTATTTTGAAACTCTGTTTTAAGAAGTGAAATGAAGCGATTCCCGTTTCTTTCTTTGGCTAGAAATTTGTCGTGACGGAAGATTTTGATTGAAACTAGTTTTTGTTTTACTGTGCTATCGTCCTTTTTCGTACTATGCTAAACTATGTTGAATATGTCAGTAATGTTTTCGTTAACGATGTTTTTTAAAATGTGGTTACTATTAATTAATCGATTTAATCATTATTATCCAACTATATTTGTATTACATTATTCTGTTAACATGTTTTAACTAATTTTGCAGTCATATCCCATTATGAATTAAAAATTAATTGAATTGTAAGAATAAAGATAAATCATACCATCCTACAATTCAATGATGATCATGAAAATTTTAGCAATGGACACCCTACAAAAATAAATATTTTTATTTAAGCTTGTGATCGTTGCGCCCGATGCATTCACAGAGAAATTGCCCTGCGCTCGACGATTAGGGGTTAAGCATAAAGGGTGATAATACATCAAATAAAATATCTAAACTTAAGATACAGTTATACTAAATTAAAAATTTTATAATGTGTATATTTATCTTCTATACTATACTATATAATCTATACTCCTATTATAAAGAGGAAAAAATTGTTTATTTGTCGGAGGTAAGCTCTGGAACTACCGAACCGATTCCAAAAGTAATGGTATCAAAATGATGGTGTGAGTCCAACTTAGAACATAGGCTATATCTTATGTCGGTGCCACTACCTCAAAGGGGGTGTAGGAGCAAAAAACGTTCTAAAAATGCGATTTTAGCGTTACTGAGGGCCTAGAAGTATGAAATTTTGAGTATTAGTTACTTATAAGATATAAATGATGTCTAAGAACAGTTCTTAAACAACTCGAAATTTAAAAGGGGTGAAAATGCACAAAAAACGTTCTAAAAAACGTTCTAAATGGTAGTTTCCACACAATCTGATAAAATACCAAACCGATTTAAAAAATATTGGTGTCAAAATGATGGTGACAACGCTTGCTCCAAGATAGGATATGTTTTATGTCTGTGTCACTACCCCAAAGGGGGTGCAGGAGCAAAAAACGTTCTAAAAATGCGATTTATGCGTTACTGAAGGGCCTAGAAATATGAAATTTTGAGTATTAGTTACTTATAAGATATAAATGATGTCTAAGAACAGTTCTTAAACAATTCGAAATTTAATAGGGGTGAAAATGCACAAAAAGCGTTCCAAAAAACGTTCTAAATGGTAGTTTCCACACAATCTCAGGAAATACCAAACCGATTTAAAAAATATTGGTGTCAAAATGATGGTGACAACGCTTGTTCCAAGATAGGCTATGTTTTATGTCGGTGTCACTACCCCAAAGAGGGTGCAGGAGCAAAATACTTTCTAAAAATGCGATTTTTGCGTTACTGAAGGCCTAGAAATATGAAATTTGAAATATTAGCTACTTATTAGATATAAATGATGTCTAAGAACAGTTCTTAAACAATTCGAAATTTAAAAAGGGTGAAAAAGCACAAAAAGCGTTCTAAAAAACATTCTAAATGGTAGTTACTACATAATCTCAGGAAATACCAAACCGATTTAAAAAATATTGGTGTCAAAATGATAGTGACAACGTTTGCTCCAAGATAGGCTATGTTTTATGTCGGTGTTACTACCCCAAAGGGGGTGTAGGAGCAAAAAACGTTCTAAAAATGCGATTTATGTGTTACTGGTGGGCCTAGAAATATGAAATTTGAAGTATCAGCTACTTATTAGATATAAAAGATTTCTAAGAACAGTTCTTAAACAATTCGAAATTTAAAAGGGGTGAAAATGCGCGAAAAGCTTTTTAAAAAACGTTCTAAATGGTGGTTTCTACACAATCTCAGGAAATACCAAACCGATTTAAAAAATAATGGTGTCAAAATAAGGGTGTCAAAATGACGGTGACAACCCTTGCTCCAACATAGGCTATGTTTTATGTCGGTGCCACTACCCCAAAGAGGGTGCAAGAGCAAAAAATTTTCTAAAAATGCGATTTTTGCGTTACCGAAGGGCCTAGAAATATGAAATTTGAAATATTAGCTACTTATTAGATATAAAGGATTTCTAAGAACAGTTCTTAAACAATTCGAAATTTAAAAGGGCTGAAAATGCGCGAAAAGCGTTCTAAAAAACGTTCTAATGGTGGTTTCTACACAATCTCAGGAAATACCAAACCAATTTAAAAAATAATGGCGTCAAAATGATGGTGAAAATCCTTGCTCCTACATAGGCTATGTTTTATATCGGTGCCACTACCCCAAAGGGGCTGCAGAAGAAAAACGTTCTAAATTGCGGTTTTTGCGTGACGGAAGGGCCTTGAATCGTGAAATTTAGAATGGTAGTTAGTTATAAGATATCAATGATTTCTAAGGACATTTCCTAAAAAAAATCGAAATTTAAAAGGGGGGTCAAAATGCGCAAAAAGCGTTGTAAAAAACGTTCTAAATTGCAATTTCTATGCAATCTCAGGAAGTACTGAACCGATTTCAAATATAATGGTGTAAAAATGATGGTGACAGATCTTGCTCCAAGACAGGCTATATTTTATTTCTGTTTCCACTACCCCAGAGGAGATGCAGGAGCAAAGTGCGCGAAAAGCTTTCTAAAAACATTCTAAATGCCGATTTGTCGGCAATATCTCAGGAAGAATGAATCTGATTTCAAACGTAATAGTAGGAAATTGATGCTGACAACCTCTGCTCTAACATAGACACTATTTTATGTCGTTATCACTACCACCAAGACGTTTCAGGGACAAAAAAGCGTTCTAAATTTCGATTTTGTGATCGGTAGGGGCTAGCAACTTAAAATTAGACAAGGTACATATTTATTAGATATGAATGATCTTTAAGAACAGTTTCGAAAAAATTGGAAATTTAAAAAGGTGTGAAAATGCGCGAAAAGCGTCCTAAAAACGTTCTAAATTGCGATTTCTACTCAATCTAAGGAAATACCAAAGGTATTTCAAAAGTAATGGTTGCAAATAAATGGTGACAGTCCCTGCTATAACATAGGTTATATTTTATGTTGCTGTCACTACCATCTGAGGCTGAGGGTTGCAAAAGAAAAACATGTTCTAATTTGCGTTTTTTGCACAACTGAGGGGTCTAACACTTTGAAGTATGGCATGCTTACAAGATGCAACTGCTTTCTAAGAACTGTCGAAAGAAAATTCCAAATTAAAAAAAAATGAAGTGAGTGAAAAGCGTCATAAATTACAATTTTTAAGCAAACTTATAAATTACCAAACCGATTAAAAAATAATGATGACAAATTGTTGGTGATAGAACCTGCTCAAACATAAGCTATATTTTATGTCTGTGCCACTACCACCAGGGGGTTGCAGGAGCTAAAAACTTTCTAAATTGCGATTTATGTGATACTGAAAAGGCTAGAAACTTTAAATATGGCATGGTAGTTACTTATAAAATATAAATGCCCTCGAAGGACTGTCAAAAATAAATTCGAATTAAAAAGGGGTGGCGTGAAGGGGAGGTGCGAAAAGCATTCTAAAAAAGTCCTAAATTACGATTCTATGCAATTTGAGGGAATATAAACCGATTATAAAAGTAATAGTTGCGAATCAATGGTAACAGTCTCTGATCCTACACAGGCTATATTTTATGCCGATGATTCTACCACCTGGGGTTCAAAGGAACAACAAACGTTCTAAAAAAGGGCTTTAAAAGCTTTTTAAATTACGTTTCTGTGGAGTATTGGAAAACAACAAACCGATTTAAAAATTAATGTTGGCAAATTAATGGTGACAGTTCCAATTTCAACATAGCCCTTTATGTCGAGAGAGGTGGTAGGACTTGGAATTTGACATGATGGTTAATTTTAAGATGTAAGAAGATGGTTTCTAAAAAAGATCAAAACTTCAAATGAATACTGAAATGAGCGTATTAATTGAGCATAAAAGTTTCAAAATATTTTCTAAATTATTATTTATTTAGTTTTATTTCGTTTTATTAATTTAAGTCTCATTTCTGCCTTATGCAGTGTAACAATGATGTTTAATCAAACTGTCTTTTAAATAGTATTTTTTTTAATTATTCCTAAATGTAATAAGTACCTTTTAATAAAATAAAAATTTAGTTAGTAAGTTTTAATAAAAATTAGACATATCGATTTGTCAGCGATGTCTCAGGTAGAATCAAACTGATTTCAAACGAAATGGCAGGAAATTGATGCTGACAAACTCTGCTCTAAAATAGACGGTATTTTATGTCGGTATCACTATCACCTAGAGTTGTTGCAGGAGCAAACTAGTTGGATGTGCCAATCTTAAAACTTTCTTCTATCTTATACATCTTAATATTTCAAAACCTAGTTACACATGTTAATACTTCAATATTATTAGTTCAATACTATACCAACTTTGATTTTCATCTTAAATTTCTGCTCAAGTCAATTAAACGGACTAAAAACGAGTTAATCTATATCATGATATTTGTTAAAATTATTAATTTTTCCTTATTCTGTCGTTATCAGCTGTTTGCGAATAGCCGGCATAGCAGGAAGCGAGTTCCCGCCGCTGCATGAGCCGCCGATGCGCAATAGAACTACGAAAAATCAAGAAAAGTATACAAAAATCGCTAGCACGGAGCCCCTTTACCGCGTGACAATATTTCCAAATTCAAGGAGAACCTGTTGGCCAAAGCCAAAAACAAGCACAAACATTTTGGTTCAATTGTATGCATAATTTTATATGCTGTTCGATGGTACAATAATGAAAATGGCACAGAGATCGGAATTATAGCGCCCCCTTCTTTCGGCATTTTTTCAAGTTCAGGGAGGACTTGTTTGCCATAGCCAGAAACATGCACAAAAAATTTGGTTCAATTATATGGATAACTTCATACACTTTTCGATGGTACAATAATGAAAATTGTACAGACATCGCAATTATAGTGCCCCCTTCCGGCAGAATATTTCCAAATTCAGGGAGGACCTTCGTGACATGACCAAAAATAAACACACAAAATTTGGTTCAATTCTATGCATAACTTCATACACTTTTCGGCGGTACAATATTCAAAATGGCAGAAAAATTGTACAAAAATCGCTATTACAGCGCCCTCTACGAACGATTTTTTTTTACAAATTAAGGGAGGACCTCCTTGCCATAGCCAAGAACTTAAAATTTTTTTTTAGTTCAATTCTATGCATAACTTCATACACTTTTCGATGGTGCGATATTCAAAATCGCACAAAAATCGCTATTACAGCGCCCCCTAACGGCAATTTTTTGCAAATTCATGGAGGACCTGCTTGTCATATCCAAAAATTTAAAATAAAAATTTGGTTTAATTCTATGCATAACTTCATACACTTTTGGACGGTAAAATATTCAAAATCGCACAAAAATCGCTATTACAGCGCCCCCTACCGGCGAATTTTTTCCAAATTCAGGGAGGACCTGCTTGAAAAACTTAACCAAAAACTTAAATAAAAAATTTGGTTCAATTCTATGCATAACTTCATACACTTTTCGATGGTACAATATTCAAAATCGCACAAAAAACGCATTAACAGCGCCCCCTACCGGCGAATTTTTTCCAAATTCAGGGAGGACCTGCTTGTCATATCCAAAAACTTAAACTAAAAATTTGGTTCAATTCTATGCATAACTCCATACACTTTTGGATGGTACAATATTCAAAATCGCACAAAAATTGTTATATCAGCGCCCCCTACCGGCGAATTTTTTCCAAATTCCGGGAGGACCTGCTTGCCATAGCCAAAAACTTATAATAAAATTTTGGTTTAATTCTATACATAACTTCATACACTTTTTGATGGTACAATGGCGACAGACAGACGGACAGACGGACAGACGGACAGACGGACGGACGGACAGACGGACGGACGGACAGACGGACAGACGGACACACAGACAGACAGACATTTTCTATAAACATGTTTTTTGGAATCTCTGACCTCTAAAACATGCAAATCCGTCGAAAACCGGAAGTCGAAAAAAATTTCGATTACAATACTTTCTTCTATTGAAGATAGAAGAAAGTAAAAACCGTTCTAAATTTCGATTTTTGCGATCGGTACGGGCTAGCAACTTAAAATTAGACAAGGTACATATTTATTAAATATAAATGAACTTTAAGAACAGTTTCGAAAAAATTAGAAATTTAAAAAGGGTGAAAATGCGCGAAAAGCGTTCTAAAAACGTTCTAAATTGCGATTTATACACAATCTCAGGAAATACCAAAGCTATTTCAAAAGTAATGGTTGCAAATCAATGGTGATCGTCCCTACTATAACATAGGTTATATTTCATGTTGATGTCACTACCATCTGAGGTTTGCAAAAGCAAAACATGTTCTAATTTGCGTTTTTTGCACAACTGAGGGGTCTAACACTTTGAAGTATGGCATGGTATTTACTTACAAGATGCAACTGCTTTCTGAGAACAGTAAAAAAAAAAATTCCAAATTTAAAAAGATGAAGTAAGCGAAAAGCGTTATAAATTACAATTTTTATGCAATCTTATCAAATACGAAACCGATTAAAAAAATAATGATGACAAATTGTTGGTGTTAGAACCTGCTCCAACATAAGCTAAATTTTATACCTGTGCCACTACCACCAGAGGGTTGCAGGAGTTAAAAACTTTCTAAACTGTGATTTCTGTGATACTGAAAAGGCTAGAAACTTTAAATATGGCATGGTAGTTACTTATAAAATATAAATACCCTCGAAGGACTGTCGAAAATAAATTCGAATTAAAAAGGGGTGAAGCGAAGGGGAGGTGCGAAAAGCATTCTAAAAAAGTCCTAAATCACGATATCTATGCAATTTCAGGGAATATAAACCGATTATAAAAGTAATAGTTGCGAATCAATGGTAACAGTCTCTGATCCTACACAGGCCGATGATTCTACCACCTGGGGTTTACAGGAACAACAAACGCTCTATAAAAGGCCTTTAAAAGCTTTCTAAATTACGTTTCTGTGGAATATTAAAAATAACAAACCGATTTCAAAATTAATGTTGGCAAATTAATGGTGATAGTTCCTAATTCAACATTGCCCTTTCTGTTGAGAGAGATGGTAGGACTTGGAATTTGATATGATAGTTAATTTTAAGATGTAAGAAGATGGTTTCTAAAAAATTCAAAACTTCAAATGAATACTGAAATGAGCGTATTAAATGAGCATAAAAGTTTCAAAATATTTTCTAAATTTTCATTTATTTAGTTTTATTAATTTAAGTCTCATTTCTGCCTAATGCAGTGTGATAATGATGTTTAATCAAACTGTGTTTTAAATAGTAATTTTTGAATTATTCTTAAAAGTAATAAGTAAAAATTTAGTTAGTACCTTTTAATAAAAATTAGACATATAAATATCACTTGGCATATTTCAAATATTACGCGAGCAAAGCCACGGTGTTTGCTAGTAATCATACTCCTATTATAAAGAGGTAAAAATTGTTTATTTGTCGGAGATAAGCTCAGGAACTACCGAACCGATTCCAAAAGTAATGGTATCAAAATGATGGTGTTCGCCCAACTTAGAACATAGGCTATATCTTATGTCGGTGCCACTACCCCAAAGGGGGTGCAGGAGCAAAAAACGTTCTAAAAATGCGAATTTTGCGTTACTGAAGGGCCTAGAAATATGAAATTTGGAATATTAGTTACTTATAAAATATAAATGGTGTCTAAGAACAGTTCTTAAACAATTCGAAATTTAAAAGGGGTGAAAATGCACAAAAAGCGTTCAAAAAAACGTTCTAAATGGCAGTTTCTACATAATCTCAGGAAATACCGAACCGATTTAAAAAATATTGGTGTCAAAATGATAGTGACAACGTTTGCTCCAAGATAGGCTATGTTTTATGTCGGTGCCACTACCCCAAAGAGGGTGTAGGAGCAAAAAACTTTCTAAAAATGCGATTTATGTGTTACTGATGGGCCTAGAAATATGAAATTTGAAGTATCAGCTACTTATTAGATATAAAGGATTTCTAAGAACAGTTCTTAAACAATTCTAAATTTAAAAGCGGTGAAAATGCACGAAAAGCGTTCTAAAAAACGTTCTAAGTGGTAGTTTCTACACAATCTCAGGAAATACCAAACCGATTTGAAAAATAATGGGGTCAAAATGATGGTGAAAATCCCTGCTCCAACATAGGCTATGTTTTATGTCGGTGCCACTACCCCAAAGGGGCTGCAGGAGAAAAACGTTCTAAATTGCTGTTTTTGCGTGACGGAAGGGCCTTGAATCGTGAAATTTAGAATGGTAGTTAGTTATAAGACATCAATGATCTCTAAGGACATTTCCTAAAAAAATCGAAATTTAAAAGGGGGGTCAAAATGCGCAAAAAGCGTTGTAAAAAACGTTCTAAATTGCAATTTCTATGCAATCTCAGGAGATAATGAACCGATTTCCAATATAATGGCGTTAAAATGATGGTGACAGATCTTGCTCTAAGATAGGCTATATTTTATATATGTTTCCACTAACCCAGAGGAGATGCAGGAGCAAAATGAGCGAAAAGCGTTCTAAAAACGTTCTAAATGCCTATTTGTCACCAATATCTCAGGAAGAATCAAACTGATTTCAAAAGTAATGTTAAGAAATTGATGCTGACAGCCTCTGCTCTAACATAGACGCTATTTTAAGTCGGTATCACTATCACCTAGACGTTGCAGGAGCAAAAAAGCGTTCCAAATTTCGATTTTTGTGATCGGTAGGGGCTAGCAACTTAAAATTAGGCAAGGTACATATGTATTACATATAAATGATCTTTAGGAACAGTTTCGAAAAAATTGGAAATTTAAAAAGGGGTGAAAATGCGCGAAAAGCTTTCTAAAAACATTCTAAATTGCGATTTCTACTCAATCTCAGGAAATTCCAAAGCTGTTTCAAAAGTAATGGTTGAAAATCGATGGTGACAGTCCCTGCTATAACATAGGTTATATTTTATGTTGCTGTCACTACCATCTGAGGGTTGCAAAAGCAAAACATGTTCTAATTTGCGTTTTTTGCATAACTGAAGGGTCTAACACTTTGAAGTGTGGCATAGTATTTACTTACAAGATGCAACTGCTTTCTAAGAACTGTCGAAAGAAAATTTCAAATTTAAAAAGATGAAGTGAGCGAAAAGCGTTGTAAATAACAATTTTTACGTAATCTTATCAAATACCAAACAGATTAAAAAAATAATGATGACAAATTGTTGGTGATAGAACTTGCTCAATCATAAGCTATATTTTATGTCTGTGCCACTACCAGCAGAGGGTTGCAGTAGCTAAAAACTTTCTAAATTGCGATTTCTGTGATACTGAAAAGGCTAGAAACTTTAAATATGGCATGGTAGTTACTTATAAAATATAAATGCCCTCGAAGGTCTGTCGAAAATAAATTCGAATTAAAAAGGGGTGAAGTGAAGGGGATGTGCGAAACGCATTCTAAAAAAGTCCTAAATTACGATTTCTACCCAATTTCAGGGAATATAAACCAAATATAAAAGTAATAGCTGCGAATCAATGGTAGCAGTCTCTGATCCTACACAGGCTATATTTTATGCCGATGATTCGACCACCTGGGGTTCACAGGAACAACAAACGCTCTAAAAAAGGCCTTTAAAAGCTTTCTAAATTACGTTTCTGTAGAATATTAGGAAATAACAAACCAATTTCAAAATTAATGTTGGCAAATTAATGGTGACAGTTTCTATTTCAACACAGCCATTTATGTTGAGAGAGGTGGTAGAACTTGGAATTTGACATGATGGTTAATTTTAAGATGTAAGAAGATGGTTTCTAGAAAATTCAAAACTTCAAATGAATACTGAAGTGAGCGTATTAACTGAGCATAAAAGTTTCAAAATATTTTCTAAATTATTATTTATTTAGTTTTATTTCGTTTTATTAATTTAAGTCTCATTTCTGCCTAATGCAGTGTAATAATGATGTTTAATCAAACTGTGTTTTAAATAGTAATTTTTGAAAAAGTAATAAGTACCTTTTAATAAAATAAAATATTACCTTTTAATAAAATGAAAATTTAGTTAGTACCTTTAAATAAAAGTTAGACATATAAATATCACTTGGCATATTTCAAATATTACGCGAGCAAAGCCGCGGGGTTTGGTAGTCATCTATACTCCTATTATAAAGAGGAAAAAATTGTTTATTTGTAGGAGGTAAGCTCAGGAACTACCGAACCGATTCCAAAAGTAATGGTATCAAAATGATGGTGTTAGTCCAACTTAGAACATAGGCTATATTTTATGTCGGTGCCACTACCCCAAAGGGGGTGCAGGAGCAAAAAACGTTCCAAAATGCGATTTTTGCGTTACTGAAGGGCCTAGAAATATGAAATTTGGAATATTAGTTACTTATAAGATATAAATGATGTCTAAGAACAGTTCTTAAACAATTCGAAATTTAAAAGGGGTGAAAATGCACAAAAAGCGTTCTAAAAAACGTTCTAAATGGTAGTTTCTACATAATCTCTGGAAATATCAAACCGATTTAAAAAGTAATGGTATCAAAATGATGGTGTTAGTCCAACTTAGAACATAGGCTATATTTTATGTCCGTGCCACTACCCCAAAGGGGGTGCCGGAGCAAAAAACGTTCTAAAAATGCGATTTTTGCGTTACTGAAGGGCCTAGAAATATGAAATTTGGAATATTAGTTACTTATAAGATATAAATGATGTCTAAGAACAGTTCTTAAAAAATTAGAAATTTAAAAGGGGTGAAAATACACAAAAAGCGTTCTAAAAAACGTTCTAAATGGTAGTTTCTACATAATCTCAGGAAATACCAAACCGATTAAAAAAAATATTGGTGTCAAAATGATAGTGACAACGTTTGCTCTAAGATAGGCTATGTTTTATGTTGGGGCCACTACCCCAAAGGGGGTGTAGGAGCAAAAATCGTTCTAAAAATGCGATTTATGTGTTACTGAAGGGCCTAGAAATATGAAATTTGAAGTATCAGCTACTTATTAGATATAAAGGATTTCTAAGAACAGTTCTTAAACAATTCGAAATTTAAAAGGGGTGAAATTGCGCGAAAAGCGTTCTAAAAAACGTTCTAAATGGTGATTTCTACACAATCTCAGGAAATACCAAACCGATTTTAAATATAATGGTGTCAAACGGACGGTGACAACCCTTGCTCCAACATAGGCTAAGTTTTATGTCGATGACACTACCCCAAATGGGGTGTAGGAGAAAAACGTTCTAAATTGCGGTTTTTGCGTTACGGAAGGGCCTAGAATCGTGAAATTTGGAATGGTAGTTAGTTATAAGATATCAATGATCTCTAAGGACATTTCCTAAAAAATCAAAGTTTAAAAGGGAGTCAAAATGCGCAAAAATCGTTGTAAAAAACGCTCTAAATTGCGATTTCTATGCAATCTTAGGAAGTACTGAACCGATTTCAAATATAATGGTGTAAAAATTATGCTGACAGATCTCGCTCCAAGTTAGGCTATATTTTATATCTGTTTCCACTACCCCAGAGGAGATGAAGGAGCAAAATGAGCGAAAAGCGTTCTAAAAACGTTCTAAATGCAGATTTGTCACCAATATCTCAGGAAGAATCAAACAGATTTCAAAAGTAATGGTAAGAAATTGATGATGACAGCCTCTGCTCTAACATAGACGCTATTTTAAGTCGGTATCACTACCACCTAGACGTTGCAGGAGCAAAAAAGCGTTCCAAATTTCGATTTTTTTGATCGGTAGGGGGTAGCAACTTAAAATTAGGCAAGGTACATATTTATTACATATAAATAATCTTTAAGAACAGTTTCGAAAAAATTGGAAATTTAAAAAGGGGTGAAAATGCACGAAAAGCGTTCTAAAAACGTTCTAAATTGCGATTACTACTCAATCTCAGGAAATTCCAAAGCTATTTCAAAAGGAATGGTTGCAAATCAATGGTGACAGTCCCTGCTATAACATAGGTTATATTTTTTGTTGCTGTCACTGCCATCTGATCACTTGCCATCTGAGGGTTGCAAAAGCAAAACATGTTCTAATTTGCGTTTTTTGCATAACTGAAGGGTCTAATACTTAGAAGTATGGCATGGTATTTATTTAGAAGATGCAACTGTTTTCTAAGAACTGTCGAAAGAAAATTTCAAATTTAAAAAGATGAAGTGAGCGAAAAGCATTGTAAATTACAATTTTTATGTAATCTTATTAAATACCAAACCGATTAAAAAAATAATTATAATAAATTGTTGGTGATAGAACCTGCTCTAACATAAGATATATTTTATGTCTGTGCCACTAGCACCAGAGGGTTGCAGTAGCTAAAAACTTTCTAAATTGCGATTTCTGTGATACTGAAAAGGCTAGAAACTGTGCATGGTATATGACATGGTAGTTATAAAATTTAAATACCCTTGAAGGACTGTCGAAAATAAATTCCAAATAAAGAGGAGTGAAGAGAAGGGGAAGTGCGAAAAGCATTCTAAAAAAGTCCAAAATTACGATTTCTATGCAATTTCAGGGAATATAAACCAAATATAAAAGTAATAGTTGCGAATCAATGGTAACAGTCTCTGATCCTACACAGGCTATATTTTATGCCGATGAGTCTGCCACCTGGGGTTCACAGGAAGAACAAACGCTCTAAAAAAGGCCTTTAAAAGCTTTCTAAATTATGTTTCTGTGGAATATTAGGAAATAACAAACCAATTTCAAAATTAATGTTGGCAAGTTAATGGTGACAGTTCCTATTTCAACATAGCCCTTTATGTTGAGAGAGGTGGTAGGACTTGGAATTTGACATGATGGTTAATTTTAAGATGTAAGAAGATGGTTTTTAAAAAATTCAAAACTTCAAATGAATACTGAAATGAGCGTATTAAATGAGCATAAAAGTTTCAAAATATTTTCTAAATTATTATTTATTTAGTTTTATTTAGTTTTATTAATTTAAGTCTCATTTCTGCCTTATGCAGTGTAACAATGATGTTTAATCAAACTGTGTTTTAAATAGTAATTTTTTTAATTATTCCTAAAAGTAATAAGTACCTTTTAATAAAATAAAATATTACCTTTGAATAAAATAAAAATTTAGTTAGTACCTTTTAATAAAAATTAGACATATAAATATCACTTGGCATATTTCAAATATTACGCGAGCAAAGCCGCGGGGTTTGCTAGTAATATTATAAAGAGGTAAAAATTGTTTATTTGTAGAAGGTAAGCTCTGGAACTACCGAACCGATTCTAAAAGTAATGGTATCAAAATGATGGTGTTAGTCCAATTTAGAACATAGGATATATCTTATGTTCGTGCCACACGACAAAAGGGGGTGCAGGCGCAAAAAACGTTCTAAAAATGCGATTTTTGTGTTACTGAAGGGCCTAGAAATATGAAATTTGGAATGGTAGTTATTTATAAGCTATCAATGACCTCTAAAAACATTTCCTAAAAAAATCGAAATTAAAAAGGGGTGAAAATGCGCGAAAAGCATTCTAAGAAA
The DNA here is from genome assembly GCA_963932465.1 of Maratus speciosus. Lineage (NCBI taxonomy): Eukaryota > Metazoa > Arthropoda > Arachnida > Araneae > Salticidae > Maratus > Maratus speciosus. The sequence goes on along the minus strand of OZ010794.1, from coordinate 282,525,346 downwards.
CGTTCTAAATGGCGATTTTTAGGCAATTTCACGAAGTACCAAACTGATTTTTTAAAAAATGGTGTCAAAATGATGGTGTCAATACTTGCTCCGACGTAGGCTACATTTTATGTCGGTGGCACTACCCCTAAAGGGGGTGCAGGAGCAAAAAAACGTTCGAAATTGTGATTTTTGGTGTTACTGAAGGGCCCAGATACATGGAATTTGGCATGGTAGTTACTTATTAGATATAAATGATCTCTAAGAAAATTTCTTAAAATTTTCCAAATTTAAAAGGTGTGAAAATTCGCAAAAAGTGTTCTAAAAAACGTTCTAAATGGCGATTTTTCCCAATCTCAAGGAGTACCAAACCGATTTAAAAAATAATGGTGTCACTATGATGGTGATAACCCTTGCTCCAACATAGGTTACATTTAATGTCGCTGCCACTACCTCTAAAAGGATCTGCAGGAGCAAAAAAAAAAAAACATTCGAAATTGCGATTTTTGTGTTACTGAATGGCTCAAATACATGAAAATTGGCATAGTAGTTACTTATTATATATAAATTATCTCTAAGAACATTTCTTAAAAAATTCGAAATTTAAAAGGGGTGAAAGTACGCGAAAAGTGTTCTAAACAACGTTCTAAATGGAGATTTCTACGTAATCTAAGAAAGTACCCAACCGATTTCAAAAGGACTGGTTGAAAATTGATGATGCTCCAATACAGGATCTACTTCATGTCGGCGTCACTACCACCTTGTGGTTGCATTTTAAAAAATGTTGTAAATTATGATTTTTGTGCTGCTGAAGGGGATAACAACTTGAAATTTGGCATAGTAATTACTTATGAGATGTAAATGCTCTCTAAGAAGAGTTCCTTAAAAATTTGAAATTTAAATGGGGTGAAAATAAACGAAAAGCATTCTAAAAATATTCTAAATAGCGATTTCTACGCAATCTGAGGAAATATAAACCGATTTCAGAAGTAATGGTTTCAAATTGATGGTGACAGTCCCCGCTCCAACATAACCTATAGTACGTTGTTGTCACTACCACCTGGGGTTACAGGGGCAAAATATGTTCTAAATAGCGTTTTTTGTGTTAAAGAGGGGGTTTAACATTTTAAATTTGGAATGATAATTACTTCAAAGATGCAAATGCTTTCAAAGAATTGTCGAGAGAAAATTCCAAATTTAAAAGGATGAAGTGAGCGAAAAGAGTTCTATAAGCGTTCTAATTTACGATTTTAATGCAATCGTATGAAATACGAAAGCGATTTCAAACATAATGAATTCATACATAATGAATGGATTTCAAATTGATGAACCTGCTCAAACATAAACTATATTTTATGTCGGTGCCACAACCCCTAAAGGGTTGCAGGAGCAAAAAACTTTCTAAATTGCGATTTCTGCGGTACTGAAGAGGCTAAATACTTTAAATATAGCATGGTAGTTACTTATAAAATATAAATGTCCTGTAAGAGCAGTTGAAAATAAATTCAAGTGGTGAAGCGAAGGGAAGGAGCAAAAAGAATTTTAAAAGAGTCCTAAATTATGATTTCTATGGAATCTCAGGAAATAATAAACCGATCACAGAAGTTATTGTTTGCGAATCAAGAGTGATAGTCCCTGATCCTATACGAGCTATATTTTATGCCGGTGTCACTACCACCTGGTTGGCAGAAACAACAAGAAAGCCTTTAAAAATATCTAACTTCCGTTTTCTATAGAATATTAGGAAATACCAACCGCTTTCAAGGTTAATGTTGTTGGCAAATTAATGGTGAGAGTCTCTGTTTCAACATTTTTCGAGACATTTTATTTCAACTCTGTTTTGGCATTTTATGTTGGTGCCTCTAACACCAGATAGGTGGTAGACTGTTAGACAAGAAGCTTGGAATGACATGCTGGTTAATTTTAAGATATAAATGTGTTAAGATTGTTTCTAAAAAATTCAAAACTTCAAACGAATACTGAAATGAGCGTATGAGATGAGCATAAAAGTCTCAAAATGCTTGCTAAATTATCATTTATTTGGAATTAGTTTTAGTTATTATTAATTAAAATCTCATTTCTGTCTATTGCAGTTTTATAATGAAGTTTAGTCAAACTGTGACTTAATTTGTAATTTTTGAATTATTCCAAAAAATTGTTCTTCTAATAAAAAATAGTCATGCAAATATCACTTCGCATATTTCAACTATTACGCGAGCAAAGCCGCGGGTTTTGCTAGTAATCTATAATAAGGTTAAGTTCACACGATCTAATGCTACAGCAAATACTCCGTTAATATTACACAACTTTTGCAAGATTTTTGTATTACCGATCTGAAACAAGCCGTTTTTACATTTGATGCGCATGTGTATAACTTATTTTTGGCAAAAGGGGAAATTTTAAAGTAAACTAGAAAATATTTTTCTTTTTAAACTATCAAAAGTAAGATGTGGTAAAAAAACGGAAGAAATCGTCATACGGACACATTTAAACGTACACTTAATACCTAAAATGCGCTATAGACCTAAAAAGCACTAAAAATTGTACAACTTACGAGAAAAACGTACAATTTGGCAACCCTACCTTCTACCCACCCTTTTTGAGAATTTCCCTGCTTAATTATCTCGTCACTCCTTACTCGTCAATAGGTACAATTCATTTCCACAGTTCGTGATGAAAAGAAATTTTTTGGGGATGGGAGGCGAAAAATAAGTCACTTTCTGTGAAGTTGAAAAAAAAGGTGTTTTCAAAAAGCCGTAGCGCGCTTAGTATTGGGTATAGAAAAGCGTTTTTATTATGAAATTTGTAGAGAAATTAATTTTCTTTCTTTTTGTACTAAGTATGGTACACAAAAATTTTATAATTTTCGAGTAATAGGTCAAAAACAGAAAAACATCAGAAAATTTTGTGGTTTTTTGGCTCTACAAAGTTTAGCCTCGAGATATTTTGTTGGAAAACAATTAATTCCTGTTATTAGCATCCCCACAAACACTTTAAAAACATAAAATCTTCTAGCAGAATTTTTGCATCTATCGGCCCTATTTTCTGACAATTCGACTGGACTATATTGAGTGTCAACAACTGAGAATAAATAAAATTTCATTTTTCTATGACCATGTAACTTTCCCAGTTATGATTGCAAAAATGTCTCAAAGGTTGTTGTTCATAGTATGAAAATCGATTTACGTCGAAAAAGTTACTTTTTAAATAGTTACGAATTTAAAATTTCATACGATGTCTGGATCCAAAAAATTTTGTTGAAAAAGTTTCTCCATGTTTGAATAATGGGATCAACAACTGAGAATCAATAAAATTTCATTTTCCTATGACCACAACTTTCCCAGTCATAATACTTAAAATTTTATGAATTTTTCGTGTTTCATGAAACTAAAAATGGAAAAACATGTTTTTAATGCCAAAAATCTCTGAAAATTTATGAAATTTAGAGTATCATAACTAAGTTTTTGCAAAAATTGAATTTTTATTATGTAATTATATTTTAATGGTGTGGATCCATCACACTATAAAACAACGGCTATAATTACCTAGATTAATTTTAACACAATTATTCTAATTGGTAAACAAATCATATTAGACGTAAATTTCCAACTGGGCGAAAAATGTCCGAACCAGGATTCGAACCCGGGACCTCCTGGCTGAAGCCGCCAGTGCTCTGCCATCTGAGCTATCCCGGACGACTCTGGTCGAACTTTTTCACCCAGCTAACCTTGATTGATTACAGCATCTGGTCTGAAACCTGGTTCAGCTCAACAGAATCAGGCTCAGGTAATGGAACTCCAGAAATCGCTGGATACGAAATTACACTAGATTAATTTTAACACAATTATTCTAATTGGTAAACAAATCATATTAGATGTAAATTTCCAACTGGGCGAAAAATGTCCGGACCAGGATTCGAACCCGGGACCTATGGGCTGAAGCCGCCAGTGCTCTGCCATCTGGCAGAGCACTGATGGCAGAGCACTGGCGGCTTCAGCCAGGAGGTTCCGGGTTCGAATCCTGGTCCGGACATTTTTCGCCCAGTTGGAAATTTACATCTAATATAATTACCTCACAAAATTATTTTAAACATTCTGTTTAAAGGCCTTTTAATTAAAATGTCTGTTGGCAGCATTTTAATTTTCGTTGGCAGCATAAACGATTGGTTATATGTTACAAAAATAACAGTACTGGAAGAATGGAGTTGTGAAGAAAGAGAAGGCGACGTATAGTGTAGAGTCTATCACTTGCGAGTGAAGTGACTGAGGAGGTTTTCACAATAAGGTTCCGGCCCACCAGTGGCTGAGAGGTTCTGCTCTCGAAGCTGGTAGACAGGAGGTGCTGGGTTCGATCCCAATCGCGCCCGTCGGCTTAATCGTTCGGAGTTTTCGTGGTTTTCTTCGAACCTTGGATTTCCAAGCGTTAATACGGGTTAGGTTCCCTTAGAAAGACCCCCACGAAGGGCAATCCCCCCTGGGCCTATATCCCTTGTGCAGATAATTGGCCGTCATAAATACAACCAGCCAACAAACCACAATAAGGTTCCGATTTTTTACATCAGGTCAACAGTTTCTGATTGCCAACGAAGCAAACTTCCCCCACTAAATTTTGAATTGAAAATTTCGTCTTATTTTAGCATCTCATTCATGCAAAATTTCTCTCAACAATTATGGAAAAAAATAATATTTGTTTTTACTGGTGGAAATTAGAACGGGTATTATAATGTCTTTCACTGACACTGAAAGAAGGTTGTTTGCTTGTCACAATATGGCAAAAACGTCTACCGACGAAATAAACTTCCACCAGTAAAAATAAATATTTGTTTTTGGTCATAATTATGACTGAAATGAGCCATTAATAAAGCGAATAAATAAGGAGAAAATTTCTATGCAAATTTAGTGGTGGAACTTTTCACCGGCGGTAATGAGCCACTGCGAAACCGGTTACAGTTTCAGCTTCAGCATTTTGAGGTTATGTCAATTCCTGTTTATTTATCCTGTATCCTGTATCCTGTTACCATGATTGGAACTTTTTACCAATGCTACCGTGAAACGATATAACCTTTTAACCAAAAGGAACTATATTTCTTATCTCTAATGTTTCCTTCAACGAGCTACAACCCTACCTTCTCAACAAGGAATGTCCTCTAGTAAGCTACAATAATATATACCAAGCTTATGGCAATCCAAGTGTATTTTCGCGAGATAGAACATTGCCAGACAGCCAGACAGCCGAAGTCATAAACACTTTTCAACTATCTTGGAAAATGTTAAAAAATCAAACCAAAAATACACAGTTTGGAAGTTTTTATAAAGTTGTTAATTACCGTGAAACGATATAACCTTTTAACCAAAAGGAACTACATTTCTTATCTCTAATGTTTCTTTCAACGAGCTACAACCATACCTTCTCAACAAGGAATGTCCTCTAGTAAGCTACAATAATATATACCAAGCTTATGACAATCCAAGTGTATTTTCGCGAGATAGAACATTGCCAGACAGCCGAAGTCATAAACACTTTTCAACTATCTTGGAAAATGTTAAAAAATCAAACCAAAAATACACAGTTTGGAAGTTTTTATAAAGTTGTTAATTACCGTGAAACGATATAACCTTTTAACCAAAAGGAACTACATTTCTTATCTCTAATGTTTCTTTCAACGAGCTACAACCATACCTTCTCAACAAGGAAAGTCCTCTAGTAAGCTACAATAATATATACCAAGCTTATGGCAATCCAAGTGTATTTTCGCGAGATAGAACATTGCCAGACAGCCAGACAGCCGAAGTCATAAACACTTTTCAACTATCTTGGAAAATGTTAAAAAATCAAACCAAAAATACACAGTTTGGAAGTTTTTATAAAGTTGTTAATTACCGTGAAACGATATAACCTTTTAACCAAAAGGAACTACATTTCTTATCTCTAATGTTTCTTTCAACGAGCTACAACCATACCTTCTCAACAAGGAATGTCCTCTAGTAAGCTACAATAATATATACCAAGCTTATGGCAATCCAAGTGCATTTTCGCGAGATAGAACATTGCCAGACAGCCAGACAGCCGAAGTCATAAACACTTTTCAACTATCTTGGAAAATGTTAAAAAATCAAACCAAAAATACAAAGTTTGGAAGTTTTTATAAAGTTGTTAATTACCGTGAAACGATATAACCTTTTAACCAAAAGGAACTACATTTCTTATCTCTAATGTTTCTTTCAACGAGCTACAACCATACCTTCTCAACAAGGAAAGTCCTCTAGTAAGCTACAATAATATATACCAAGCTTATGGCAATCCAAGTGCATTTTCGCGAGATAGAACATTGCCAGACAGCCAGACAGCCGAAGTCATAAACACTTTTCAACTATCTTGGAAAATGTTAAAAAATCAAACCAAAAATACACAGTTTGGAAGTTTTTATAAAGTTGTTAAGCTCACAATTTTAGAAAATCAGAAATAACTGTATTAACTAGAAAGTTTACCGTACATTTTAAATTCGATTTTTTTAGCTTTTTACTTTCTTCTATCTTTACAAGAAGAAAGTATTGGATTCGTGAAAATTTTCGAATTCCAGTTTTCGACCGATTTACAAGTTTTAGGGGTCAGTGAACCTGAAATTATGTTTTTACAAAATGTCTGTCTGTGAGTCTGTCTGTCTGTATATGACACAAATTTTGTGGACGCTCTATCTCAAGAACTAATGAATGGAATTTAATAAAAATTAATATTCAGTTAGTCCTTGATATAAATTGGTGCTGATTAGTTTTTGGCGCAAATCATTCAACAGGTGGCATTGCTATGCAGCATTTTTTACGATTTCCGTAATAGCTCAGTCTCCAGAACTAATGCACGGATTTTCATCAAACTTCACATTCAGATAGTCCCTGACATGAATGGACGTTTTATATATTTTGGTGTAAATCGCCTTGATATGAATTACTGCTGTTTATGTTTAGGTGTAAATCGCTCAACAGGTGGCGCTGCTAAGCAGCATTTTTCATGATTTCCGCAATAGCTCAATCTTCAGAACTAAATCACGGATTTTCATCAAACTTCAGATTTAGTTAGTCCTTGACATGAATTGACGTATTACACATTTTGGTGTAAATCGTTCAACAGGTGGCGCTGCTATGCAGCATTTTTCACGATTTCCCCAATAGCTCAATCTCCAAAACTAATGCACGGATTTTCATCAAACTTCAGATTCAGTTAGTTCTTGACATGAATTGACGTTTTATACATTTTGGTGTAAATCGCTCAACAGTTGGCGCTGCTATGCTGCATTCTTTACGATTTCTACAATAGCTCTCTCTTAAGAATTAATCTTGGATTTTCAACAAACTTCAGATTCAGGTATACCTGGATATGAATTGACGTTTTATACATTTTGGTGTAAATCGCTCAATAGGTGGCGCTGCTATGCTGAATTCTTTGCGATTTCAGCAGTAGCTCTATCTCAAGAACTAATGCTTGGATTTTCAACAAACTTTAGATTCAAGTATACCTTGATATCAATTAGTGCTGTTTATGCTTTGGTGTAAATCGCTCAACAGGTGGCGCTGCTATGCTACATTTTTCATAATTTCTGCTATAGCTCTACCTCAAGAACTAATGCACTAATTTTCATCAAACTTCATATTCAGATATACTTTGATTTGAATTTGTGCTAAACTGATGTAATTTCCTGTTCTATTTAAATGAGTCAATTGACGTGATTTATATAGAAGAAAGTTTTGAGAGGGACACAACATACCAGTTTTATTTATTTACTTTTGGAAGGTTGGATAGGTGGGAAGTTGGGATAGGTGGAGGTCAATAAGATCCTAATAGAAATCTGTTTCTGTTACGCTTAAAATTTCTTGGCCCCAAGTAATCAGGATTATAGAGAGTTTTGTAGACATTTTATCTTTTTAATTCTGGAATTTTTTTAAACATTATTAGGTATCATTTACATCAATGGAAACTGGTCGGATGTGGCAATCCCAAAATTTCTTCTATTGCTTACATGTTAACCCCTTCGGGACGGGAGCCTTTTACAAAATTTTTAATCTTTTGTCACCGTTTTTTAAAAACAGAAATGTTTGTCTTCTTGAATCGAGAAAATGCGCTGATTAAATAAGGCAAATTTTACAGTAAAATTTTACTGGTGAGGAAAAACAAGGATTTTGAGCGCTTCATGCGGCACATATACGTGTCGCTCGTCCCCAAGGGGTTAATACTTCCTGAAAATGCAGTGCCACCGATTAGGTGATTTACATCAAAATCTAGTCAGAAACAACTTATGTCAACTTTTAACTGAATCTGAATTTTGATGAAAATCCGTGCATTAGTTTTTGAGATACAGTTATTACGGAAATCGTAAAAAATTCTACATAGCAGCGCCACCTGTTGGGCGATTTTCATCAAAAACTAATTAGGACAATTCTTACCAGGGACTAACTGAAACTGAAGCTTGATGACAATTCATGCATTAGTTCTTGAGATACAGCAATTGCGTAAATCGTGAAAAATGCAGCATAGCAGCTCCACCTGTTAGGAGATTTACACGAAAAACTAAACAGCAGTAATTTATATTAGGGACTAACTGATTTTGAAGTTTGATGAAAATTCGTGCATTAGTTCTTGATATATAGCTGTTTCGGAAATCGTGCAAAATGCAGCACAGCAGTGGGACCTGTTAGACGATTAACATAAAAAAGTAATCAGCACCAAATTTATATCAAGATATAACAGAATCTAAAATTTTGTGAAATTCCGTGCATTAGTTCTTGAGATAGAGCGCCCAAAACATTTTTGTCACATACAGATTCACAGAGTGACAGACAGACTCTCAGAGAGACGTTTTCTAAAAACCATTAAATCGTGCTCGGGACCTTCTAAAACGTATAAATCCATAGAAAACCGGAAGTCGAAATTTTTCATGAATCCAATGCTTTCTTCTTGTTAAGGTAAGAACAAAGTAAAAAAGGAACTACCATGTATAAATTTTCAAGTTTCTAACCTCAACAGCTTCACAAAAGTCGCAATATTAGAGCATTTTTCTTTGCTCTTGCACCCCTCTAGCCCCTACTACCTTGAGGGTAGTGGTTTGTAAAGAAATAAAAATATAGCCTATGTGGAGTAGTTTTAAATTTTGATAAAAAAAATGTTCTGTGGAAACACGTATGTCTTAAAAGTAACTACCATTTCATCATAACCACTTGCTTCCAAGAATAACGTAATAAAACTAACATTTCCCCTTCCTCTTTTGTCATATTTCTCATTCCACTTTCGACATACAAACAACTGCGGAGAGCAAATAAAGAACCACGATAAATTCTATTTTCAGAATATAATAGCGATTTTAATGTATCTGAAGATACATAAAACGCAGGTGACACGCGCGCAGGACTTGAGATAGGATTGGGATAGTTCATGCCTTTAAAGAGTTGCCGACACCTTCCCATATCTGCAAGTCCTCCGACGTCACTTGACATCTTCTCAAGGCCAATTTGGTCTTTTCAAGGGATCTCTTCTGCATCTTCTCAAGGCCGATATTCGAATATGGTTGAAAAGTGTTCACGCCTTTGATGGGAGATATATCGACGCGTTCCCAATGCAGCAAGTCCTCTGACGTCACTGGGCGTCTTCTAAAGGAGCCTTTTCTGCATCTTCTCAAGGTCAATATTCGGATATGGGTGAGAAGTGTTCACGCTTTTGATGGGAGAGATGTCGACACGTTCCCATTTCAGCAAGTCCTCTGACGTCACTGGGCGTCTTCTCCACAGACTTCTAATATAAGTAGACTCCCAATCGGCAACCTTTTCTTGTCTCCTACATCTCTGCCCTCCATCACGTGATGGAAGGCAGATTTAGCGCGCCAAACCGGTTTTTCTTCTCGGAATCTCTCTCCAGATTCCCGCCGAAACATCGTCTGTCATGAGTTGACCGCACTTTTGCTTTGCCAATAAAGGGATTACCGCCAAAATACGGCACCCTTTTGGCGATGAAAGCAAAACATGTTGGAGACAAAATTTTCCCAAGAGAACAATGGGATTGGGAGTCTACTTATATTAGAAGTCTGTGGTCTTCTCAAGGAGCTTTTTCTGCATCTTTTCAAGGTCGATATTCGGATATGGGTGAGAAGGGTTCACACCTTTGATAGGAGCGATGTCGACACGTCCCCATTTCAGCAAGTCCTCTGTCGTCAGTGGGCCTATCTGATCTCAAGGCCAATCTGACCTTCTCAAGGAATCTCTTTTACATCTTCTCAAGGCCGATATTCATATATAGGTAGAGTTGCCACTTGTCCTGATTTTCAGAAGTTCCGCGAAACCCAGTGCGCGGGACGCCAAAATTCCCGATTTTTCACGGTACACAAATTCTTTTAAATTTATTTTACCACCATGCTATTCCTTAGTCTGAATCGCTGAATCCAGTAGAAATTATTCAGCCAAATATGTGAAAGCAGAAACTGTGTGTAATAGAAAATTTTTATGATGCGGCAAAATGGGCTAACGTAGAAATCTACCTGCTAAGACGGAAAGCTGTCTAAAATGGAACATTTTTCTAATCCATTAGTGATTCTGTTTTTACAGTTTCTAATGCACTTGGTTAAGTAAATTTTATGGAAACGAAACCAAGCGGAATCATGTTTTAAGCATAAAAATTTCATATTTTCTTATAGGTGAAATACCGTACAATAATAATTAATAGGAAAGCTCTTCAGAACGAAATTTTGTTCCGATCCCTAGCGATTGAGCTTTCACAGATTTTACTGCATAATATTATTGTGTATAACTAATACGATAACCTACTAAGACGGAATATCGATCCCAGAAAATTCCGTTTTAGACAGGTTTTGTATTTGCCGGTATATTTATATGGTGTTTCTTCTGTAGTGACCATGATTTTTTACTTTTAATATAAGATTCTGCTATAAAGATGTTCTGTTTTAATAGGATTTACTGTATTTTTATGCCCGACTAAGAGGAGGCTGTCCCACCCCCCCCCCTTTTTTTTATCTCCCTGTCCCCTTTTTTATAAAGTGGACCTGGCAACACTAGATATTGGTGAGAAGAGTTCACGCTTTTGATGGAAGAGATGCCGACACGTTCCCATTTCTGCTAGTCTTTAGAATGGTTTCCGCTCATTTCACTTTCTTAAATTTCGAATTTATTCGAAACCATTTTTAACGAGCATATATATTTTAAAAGTAACTATCATGTAAAATTTTCAAGTATTTATATCTAGCAATTTTAGAACTTTTTTGTATTTCTTTTATTTTTCTTTTAACAATTTTCAATTTTTATTCACTAATCGATTTCTGTTAACATACAATCTTTAATGCTTTTTAATGACTACAGCACAAAATTCCAGATTTTAGGAAATTGGATTGTCATCAATGTCCTGTTTATAAAATAATTTGTGCATCTACTAATAAACATTGCATAGTAATCTTTCGCAACAAAAGCGGCTCCTGCTAGGGGGCACTTGGGACCCAACCCCGCATTTATCTGTTGTTTAATTTCTTGATATTAAACTTAATGAATTTTATTTAAAAACTAGCTATTTTAAAAATTGTATGCACCAGCAAAAATATAGCTGGTCTCCTCTATAGCTGTGTAGTGTACCAACGTAGTTAGTCCTTTCCATAGCTGAATAGTGTACCAATGTAGCTGGCCTCTTCCGTAGCTGTGTAATGTATCAGATGTCACCAATCACACCTCAGTGATAGATCACATGCTGTCCTGTGCAGGAGTATAGTGGAGGGTATACGGCGGTATACGCCATAGACCTTCTGGACTTTTTAACGATACACCGTATACCTTTTGTTTCTGAAATGAAGATATTGCCCAGCATATACTTTCTGGCTTCAGAGTAACTATACCCACTGTTTTTTTTTTCACGACTACAGCATGGGATGAAGGTACCACAGCTGTACCAAAACAATGTGCCCATTATTTCGCAGATATGGCATTGCATAACAATGTATGACACGTATGGCATTGTATACTCCCGCAAATCTTTCACCAGATAGCTATTCATCGCCAAAGAGTGTTAAACATACGCTGAATTTGGCATGATGCGGGTACCACATCTAACAACCTCCATGAAATAAACAAATATGCTTTTTCAAAATCTGGTAACCTGTCGTGTATCAACAACTCAAGGAATTGGCGAGTTTTACTCATCGGAACATTTTTTATTTTTTTGTGTCACCCCTGTTTTTTTTTTTTCTTTCTTTTTTTTTTTTAATTCCATAGCGCTAAAATTTTTATGTTTATTTGTGGTGAATCTAATGACTTTAAAACTTTTGAATTAACGAAAAATTAATAATACTTAATTAAATTAATTTATGAGTTCCTTTATAAATAAAAGTAATTTCTTGTCTTTAAATGTTGATTTTCGTCTTTTACTGATTGAAAGAAAAAAAAAAAAACTTTCAGTTGAATTTTATTTTATCTCTTTTTATTCGACATAAATATAATGAGACAATTTAAACAATCTACCGGGTGTCCTAAAAAGGACTGACTGATTTTAAAATTCAATAACTTGCAAACGGTGACAGATATTTAAAAAATTCTTGCAGGAGCGTTATGCATAAGGTTAAAAGTTTTTTTACAGTGATTTTCGATTTTAGTTCGAATTACAAACAATAGATGACGCTCTAAGCAATAGGCGCTAAAAACAGGCTCAGGACAAAAAATCGAGCCTGAATTTAGTGTCTATTGATTGCAGCGCCATCTATTATATGTAATTCGAACTAAAATCAAAAATCACTGTAAAAAAACTTTTGACCTCATGCATAACCCTCCTGCAAGAATTTTTTAAATATCTGTCACCCTTTGCAAGTTATTGAATTTTAAAATCAGTCAGTCCTTTTTAGGACACCCGGTATATGAAATTAAATAATTTCTATTTTGATGCAATTATTACAATCTGCAAAGACTTTTCAATTTAAAGAATAATTATGTTTTAAGTTTAAAAAAAATAGAAAGGATTTAAAAATTTTAATATCAGTTTATAATGGTAGTATAACTCGATTAATTGCAGTAATTAATTTATGCTAATCATGAACATACAGGAAAATAAGAGACATAACATAGTTGTTGGGGGAACATGCATGTTCTACATTATTTCTTTTTTTTTAGAAATATCAATATTCTCTAATAAATGTAGAAGGGAAAAAAAGTTTATGTCAGAAAACATTGAAATGGTAATAAAAGAAAATTGCATGTCATTATTTCTTGAGGAGTGATGTATTTATTAAACTATTTTCCATGTTTGAAAAAAATCTCATAAAAGTATTTTTGACACGTTTTCCAACGACGCATTTTTTATAGATTAATAATAAGGTAAGCTGCGGTAACTGGATCCACGAGGTAACTGGGCCATAGGCTATTTTATAAAAAAAACCGCTGATGATTTTGAAGTTTTAGCTTTTTTCAACATTGCCCCCCCCATCGCTACTTCTTTAACCTTTTCCGACACAGGCAAATTTTGTTGTAATATGATGAAATCATCGACTGCCACCGGAATTTACATACGACTTTTTTAGAAATTATAAACTTGTTACTTTATGCTTTCATTGTTAATGCAAAATTTTATTAAAATATTCTTGGTGCCGTTTGTAAGTTTGGAACTAAAATTAGGTATCCCGACCCGGTCACAGCGTGCCGGAAAGGGTTAAACAAAGTGTGTCAACTCAACCATAACTCTGTCTTTGCTGTGATAGGTTGCCGAAAATTTGGGTTTCTTTTTTTTACAATCAAAGTCTATTTGGTTGAACTTCCTCGGCTTTTTATTAAAATACGGTAAGTACTTTTATTAAACAATCTTTATTCTTAAAGATTAGGCATATAAATACATTAACCCTCTCACTGCGCAACCAGAGATATGCTCGGGCATGCATTTTCCCGTATAATTAATACTATTTGGTTATTCCCACCAGTTATTTTTTAGCGAAAACTTTGTCTGATTTAATCAGGACATTTTCCCCGATTACGATAGTCAAAAATTTCTGCTTTAAAGAACCGGGGATAAAAGATTAAAAATTCTGTAAAAGACTCTCATCGCGAAGAATTACTTGCGCAGCGAGAGGGTTAACATTATTAGGCATTTACACATATTTGCTTCATGTTTCAAATTTAAGGTCGGTGTTCCAGTTACCCCATAAATTTTTCAAGAATGGGGTAACTGGGACTTGTATCAGGGATAACTGGACCATGTGGAATTTAGTTACCCCAACAGTTATAAATAATTTTTTGGAGTTTCTCTTACAACGGGAAATTAATTTCCCCACTATTTTTTTGCTAATAAAGAAAATTATGTAATAGCTTTTTAAAATTACGTAATAAAATTTAAAAAAAAAAACGTTAGCGGGTATCAAACCAAATTTCTTATGTGAGAGAGTCAAACTCAAAATTTTACGATACAGATGAAGAGGTGTACATAAAGTGACATTATTAGAAAAATATTGAAATCAATAAAAAATAGCTCCGTTCGGCATGAAAAATGATTACATTCTCCACAGATTTATTGGACTTATCGAACTTTCATTGAGGTAAATAAAAAAGAGAATGAGATACTAAATATACTTACGTACCGTTTGTTCATAGATTTATCTTTTATCCCTTAAAATACCCATGTAACTTATATATTTTTTACCTATATTAAAGTACATAAGTACTTACTTAATTCTCTTGTTTTTGTATAAATAAATCTAATAATTTCACATTTGGTGCTTTTTTTAGACACCTTGACAGCAAAGGTTTCCTTTACAACGCTCTTTAGTTGATACATAATTTACATGATCTGCCTGGTTTACATTTTTTTTTTTTTACACCTTTTCAAACAAGACCTAATACCCCGTATTAAACACAGATCTACGTGGTCCAGTTGCCCAATTTTTATGGGGCATCTGGACCCATGAAGAAAGAAAGATTAGACATACCATATTTTTTTTAATTTTAGGCATTAAAATGTAATTTTGAAAATTTCTTTCTGATAGAGTGAACCTAACTGAACACATTTACGAAGGTTCAGACTTTAATTCAAGTGAACATTAGCTTTTGGAAACTGAATTGCTAGAAACTCCAGAGTCACATTGTAAAATCATGGCCCAGTTTCCCCACGTAACCTTATTCAATAAGTGAAGTGTTCTTAATCATTTTTTTTAAATAACTTTTTCGTACGTTAAAACTTCACTGCTTGACTGAAGATTACCCGTTTCCTACTTCCTTATTTCCAAAATCTACGTTTTCATATTGTGTTGGAAATTTTAGTAGCCGAAAAATAATCTAACATGCAAAATCAACGCTTCCATTAATTTTTAATGTAACATAGTATAAAATTGAACTTTTATTTCAAAATTTACTTCATTTCTGTGCAGATCTTGTTTCGAATTCGAAACACGTGTGCCCGCATTATAACAGAAACTACACTGTTAAAAATATCCCTGTAAAATTACGGGCAGAGGCCGGCAGCAGAGATTCCTGTCATACCCCGTAAAAAAAATACATGCCCATCGTTTTGTGCAGCCTGTAATTTTACAAAAGTAATGCACTTTAAAACAGAATAACACTTTACTTACTGTTCCGTAGCACGTAGCACGTTAGATAATCATCACAGATTCGACTTTTTGGCGGGTTAAAAAATATGTTACGGCCATGTTGTAGTGACATTATTTTTTGAAACACGACTAAAATAAAGGGTAACATCCTAGTGGAAGAAAATATATGGAGTAGTACGGTATTTTTGCTAACAGATGGGCTAAAACTATAAGAATATGTGGATTGCCCTTAATTTTCTAAGTATCTAATGGGTAACGCTTATTTAATGGATCAGACCGTTTTCACCGTAAAAATTGAAGCGTAAACGGTCATAAATTTACAGATTTTTCCCGAGAGTGTATAATATATATGATTTAATCTTCAGCCTACAGATTTGTGTTGTTCTCACACACTTGTAATACAGGTGCCCTCACCAATGAAATATGGCACGAACCGCCACAATTTCACGATATTTTTACGAGTTGGAAGAAACATAAGTAAGGACGGAAGCTAATCTTTTAGTGAACCCTTCTGAATTATTTTTCTTTTTTAGCTAAAAATTAACTTTTTCCTATGTTGCAACTTCACTTGCTTGACTGAAGATCTCAATATTACCTATTTCTATTTCCTTATTTCCAAAATCTTCTACGACTTCATATTGTCTCGGAAATTTTAGTTGCTGGAGGTTGGCTGAACGTTGAATAATCTAACATGCAAAATTAACACTCCCAGTAAATTTTAATGTAACATAGTAAAAAATTAAATGTTTTATTTAAAAATTTATTTAATTTCTGGGCATATCTTGTTTTTAATCAAACGCACGTGTGCCCGTATTAGAATCGAAACTATAGTGCATATGACTCATACGAGGTTTGAAGCATGTCAAGTTCAGGAAAGGTTGCAGGTGGCCGAAAATTACTTTGGCGGGTTCAGGTGGTATTGCTGGTGGATGAAATTTTCTTTATCGGGTTCGTGTCAGGTTGTGTATTGCGGGTTGACTTCAAATGGAATTTTCGGGTTCAGGTCGAGTAAAACCAGATCCGTCAAGGTCTTTAGTATAGAGTTCAACCTTTCAGTAAACGCGGGCGCACAACACCTAGACGCAAACATTGAATGACGCCATTATTCATATGACTAGAGACATAGCGCAATATTACCTCACTATAGTAGGGGGTTAAGGTTGTCAGTTTAGCCTCCTTTTTTTATTCAGAAATTCTACAGCCTACAGATTTGTGCTGTTCTCACACACTTATAATACAGGTGCCCCCACCAATGAAATATGGCACGAGCCGCCACTATTTCACAATACTTTCACGAGTTCAAAAACACATGAGTAAGGATGGAAGCTAATTTTTTATATTAATATGATTGAATAAGTGAACCGTTCTTTATTATTTTACTTTTTATCTAAAATAAATCAACCGGTCATGTGCGAGTATTACTTGCATACAGAGGGTTCCGTACAATAAATATATGAATTAGTAACTGTACATTACATTACACAAATATATCATTAAAAGTTGTTATTCAGGCTTTAAAAGCCGATGGTGCATAAAGTACGCCGCCCGTGTCTTTATGCGAGTCCAAATCATCCGTGTCTTTAAAGGTTAATATCTTTATCAAATTACCGAAAATTGCTTTCGAAAATCATTGTCAATAATCCTTTTATACTTCTGCGACGATAATTACCTCCAGCGCTACTCAACTTCTTTGCTGAATGCCCGCAAATCGAAATTCGTGTGTAACAGAAAAATGCGATTTTCTCAAAAACTATATGGCCTAGGGTAATCGCTATAGTTTTCCTGCAAGGTTTAAACTAACTTATACTATTCCTAATTTTTTTTCATATTTTTAGTTTCAGTTGATTCAGAAATAGAGGGTGGGGGGACATATTTTTACATTACATTTTCGACGAAATTTATGAAAATATAATACCTGTAATTAAAAGAAATGTATTTTTGAGCTCGACGTTACAAAAGCTTCCATACGATACTCTATACGATATGCAAAGAAAATATTTGTTTTCCAGGTAACTTAATTAGCCCCTCTACATTTTTACTCAATATATTTGTGAATGGTTAATAATCTATAAATATGTGGGTCAATAGCGTTTATTACTTCAGCCAATTTGAACTTTCCACGTTCCATAGTTCACGAGTAAAACAGCTGTGACAGACGGACAGACAGACACAGGAGTGATCTTATAATGGTTCCGTTTTTACTTTTTAAGTACGGACTCCTAAAAATTAACTTTTTCATATGTTACAGCTTCACTGCTTGACTAAAGATTTCAACTTTTCTATTTCCCTATTTCCAAAATCTTCAACATGTTCATATTGTCTTGGAAATTTAAATTAGCTCTCTCAATAATTTTTAATGTAACATAGTATAAAGTATAATTTTTTATTTCAAACTTTACTTAATTTCTGTGCAGATCTTGTTTCTAATTCGATCCCGCATTGAAATCGAAACTATAGTAACATGACTCACGCTACAGATTTGTGCAATTCTCACACGCTTGTAATACAGGTGCCCAAATAATAAAATATGGCACGAGCCGCCTTTCTTTCACAATATTTTTACGAGTTGAAAGAAACATGATTAAGGATGAAAGCTAAATAAACACAGATTCGCAATCCTGTGAACGCGCGTGGAGGGCTGGTTCACTAGGTGACGTAACTGGGCATTGACTTGGGAAGCGAAGCACAGAGTAGGGCTGTCCGAACCTTCAGTAAATGCGGGTACACCACATCTAGAGGCAAACATTGAAAGACGCCATTATTCATATGTCTAGAATCATAGAGTGTCTCACTCTTTACTTCACTATAGTAGGGACCAAGTTTATCAGTTTGTCCTCCTTTTTTATTCAGAAAATCCGAATTCATACCAGAAATTCTGAAAGAATAATTTTTATTTTAAGTAATCTTGAAATGTCTGTCATTAAATAAATCAAAAGTTACTATTCGTAATCTTCAGTATGAATTCGGATTTTTTTTTCTTTTTTAATGGAAAAGGAGACCAAACAAACTACCGTAGTAGAGGTAATGGTATGCAAACATCTTACGAGATTCACAGACGCGTCACAGTTTGCGCAAATAAGCCCCACTACTAAGCTGGGCTCGATGGGAGAAATAAATGCAGAAAAAATCATAAATCATAGTAAATATAAAATTACATTTATCTCAGAGAGGCCTATTCCAGAATAATTTGTAGAGAAAGGAGACAAAATTTTAAAACTGCCTATGACAAAAAAGTCATGCGTAACACTAATGATAAGAAGCATATTTTAAAACGGATTTTCATTTTTAAAAACTCCTAGTAACAGAAAACATTCGAAAGGGCGCCAAGAAACACGAGTTTTGAAGCTTGGAGCATAGTGATATTTTTTACTTTTTCGACGTGTTCAAAGGTATCCTACCCCTTAACACTTTCCAACATAGTTGAAAAGTGTTTATGCATTCGGTTTGTCTGACCGTCAGTCAATCTGGCGGTCTGGCTACGCTCTAACTCCCGTAAATATGATCGGATTTTCATGCAATTGATAAACCTTATTTAGGGTCACATAAGCATGTTTGGTATTGTGTACGAAGTATGTGGGATTAATAGTTCATTTACAGGGGCACTCAAAAGAATTCCATTACATTATGGTATACGGGAAAATATCCTTTGCAGAGTATTTTAATAACATTACGCTATTTCAAATGTATTCAAACTGATATAAATCCCTGAATATTGCACTACAAGATGATTACGATAGAATAGGGCATTCATAGCATTTGTTGTTCATTTACATGGACGCACAAAAGAAATCGATCACAGTACTGTCTTTAAGGTATAATGGCTGGAAGTGAGTTTTCAATTCCGGCAAGCGCTTTTAAATTTAACTATTTTTTTTATTATTATACTATTTGTATATAAAGTCTATACCTCATATACTGGGCTGCACAAAAGAATTCACGTGACATTCTCCTTTTTAGCGGAAATTGCTGAAGGGGAAATTTCAACTAATGTATATATGTATTTCTTATCTGAACTAAATTTTAGCATGCATGTAGTTAATGCATGCAAATCTATATACAGGGCTGCTCAAAGAGTTAGACTAATTTTCAGATTGTAGATGGGAACAGCTGAAATTGGTTTTTCAAGTGTGTTATGCATATCCATGTAATTGAATTAGACATAATACTTTAACTTATTAAACGGTGCAGTTATGTTACAATATTCTGAATGTGTTTGAAAGTGTTTCATAATCTATGCTTGAAGCATGATTTTTTCTTTCTTCTTTATTTTTAAAGTGGTTTTAAATATTTCCACAAGTGAAACTTTAAAAACTTCCCCCTAATTCATTGTGTTACTTTTAATCTGAACATAAATTATTTTTGAGAACATCTCTTACATTTCTTGAATTATATTTAAAAATATTAATATTAATAAGAAACAATGACATAATCACTAACTGTATTTTAAAATTTTGTCATAATAATTTATATTATAAAAAACAAAGGAAAAGAAAGAAAAACATAAATTAGGTGAATTATTTTTATGAACTAATTCAATCAAGAAATCTGTTACATTTTTCACAAACTTTTGTTTCAGTTTTATCCGTATGGTTTTCGATGTGTATTAATGGATCATCATTTGTTTTACAATGACGAAATTTTCAGCCCGATCTGAATATATTTCTCTAATTTTTGGCATTTCCAATTTAGTACTAATTTGTTCATCTGTGTTTAGAGCCGGTAATTTCCTATTTAGTGTTATAGTTGTAAAAGAAACCACGCCAGAGCTTTATTTAAGAAACAGAGGGTATACTGAGCACCTTAAAAATTTTCAGAAAGTGGATACGACTGTAACCAATAAGCAACACAAACGGAACCAAATGTTCAAATTTCCCGTTTCTATGTTTTCTAGTTCAAACTTGTATGTTGTGACCATCACAAAACTTTCTTCTATATAAATCATATAAACAGCACTAATGGATATCAAGGTATACCTTAATCTGAAGTTTGATGAAAATTCGTGCATTTCTTCTTGAGATAGAGCAATAGTGGAAATTCTGAAAAATGCAGCATAGCAGCACCACCTGTTGAGAGATTTGCACCAAAACATAAACAGTACTAATTCATATCAAGGTATACCTGAAACTGAAATTTGTCAAAAATCCAAGCATTAGTTCTTGAGATAGAACTAGTGCGAAAATAGCAAAAATGCAGCATAGCAGCGCCACATGTTGAGCGATTTACACCAAAATGTATAAAACGTCAGTTCATCTTAAAAACAGACTGAATCTGAAGTTAGATGAAAATCCGTGCGTTAGTTCTGGAGATTGAGCTATTGCGGAAATCGCGAAAAATGCTGCTTAGCAGCGCCACCTGTTGAGCGATTTACACCTAAACATAAACAGCAGTAATTCATATCAATGCGATTTACACCAAAATATATAAAACGTCCATTCATGTTTAGGGACTATCTGAATGTGAAGTTTGATGAAAATCCGTGCATTAGTTCTGGAGACGGAACTATTGCGGAAATCGCGAAAAATGCTGCATAGCAGCGCCACCTGTTCAGCGATTTACACCAAAATATATAAAACTTCAATTCATGTCAAGGACTAATTGAATCTGAAGTTTGAGAAAATCCGTGCATTATTTCTGGAAATTGAGCTATTACGGAAATCGGGAAAAATGCTGCATAGCAGTGCCACCTGTTGAATGATTTGCGCCAAAAACTAATCAGTACTAATTTATATCAGGGAATAACTGAATATAAATTTTTATTAAATTTAGTTTCTTTTAGCTTTAGTTCTTGAGATAGAGCGCCCACAAAATTTGTGTCACATGCAGACAGACAGACAGACAGACTCACCGACAGACATTTTGTAAAAACATGTTTTTCGGAATCTCTGATCCCTAAAACATGTAAATCCGCCGGAAACCGAAGGTCGAAAAATTTCATGAATCCAATACTTTCTTCTTGTAAAGATAGAAGAAAGTAAAAAGATATATAAACTCAAAATTTTGAGTTTTAGACAAAGACTCACTCAATCACGGATCATCAAAAATCTCAAGTACGTCTCGTAGTCTTAGAAACTTGAAATTCGGCATGAAGGTAGTTTTTAGGAAACAAAGAAAGGAAACAAAAAATCCAGAATATTCGGAAAAAAACCGAAAAATTAAAAGAATCGAAAAATCGAAAATAATTCGCTTTTTTGGAATTTCCAGATTTTTTAATTTTGTCTTTCTTTGAATTATAAACATAATCTTTATGCCAAAAATCAAGGCTGCGAGTTATACCTGAGATCAAACACAGTCTTAGCTAAGCACCTTTTCTGAAAGCAACTCAGGTAGGGATGTAGTGGAGTGTATACGGTGGTGTGCGCTGTATACCTCATGTTTTTTTTCTTTTTTTTTAACGAACTCCATATGGTTTCTGTTTCTCAAAGAAAATTATAACGTACACTCTTTGCCCTCTTATTCCTCTGCCTAGAGCGTATACCCACGTCTTTTTCGACAACACCACTGAACTCAGGGTACTTTTGATCACAATATCTTTGTGTTGAAGTTGCCCAGAAATCTGAACTTTCTTTAAATAGCTTTCATTGCAAAAAGTAAAAAGCTACCTATTGCAGACGTCCGGAGGAAAGCACTTCCGGAAAATTTTGGTATATTTTCACCGATCATGACCCCCAGACCCCAAAATCATTCAAATGTGACTTATATATGTATATCTGATTTTTGTCATGCGATAACTCTTGTATTTGTTAACCGATTTTAATGAGATTAATTGTACGCATAGTACATACCAATGTTTCGACCGAGTTCTTTGGCCAGTTTCAACCGCCATCTTGTTTCAAAAGGCGGCCATTTATAAAAATTTTGAAATTTTAAAATTTAAAAAGCGATGCGAATTAATTAAAAACTGAAAAATATTTTTATTTTAGAGTTTGATCTTAATACAAGGATTCCGGAGCATATTTTGTTTCGTCTTTATCTTAAAAAATGGCTGAGATTTGAATTTCTAGGATGACTGACATTTTGAAACAATCTGATTTTCGTCATCCTGTAACTCTCGTATTTATAAACTGATTTGGATTAGATTGATTTATG
Source organism: Maratus speciosus (assembly GCA_963932465.1). Classification (NCBI taxonomy): domain Eukaryota; kingdom Metazoa; phylum Arthropoda; class Arachnida; order Araneae; family Salticidae; genus Maratus; species Maratus speciosus. The sequence continues at coordinate 282,502,722 of OZ010794.1, read as the reverse complement.
CATAGGACATATCAATATCTCGACCGAGTTTGTTGGCCAGCTTCATCTGCCGTCCTGATTGAAGATGGCGGCCTTTTGCACCGTGCACTGCCGCGCAATGCTTAAATATTATTAATATCCGTTAGCTTCAAATTCTCGCCAAGCTTGGCGACACTCAGCGAAATACCGCTAAAATTAGCGACCAAAAATAAATAACCGTAAATGATGACAACTTCGCTGTTTTGGTACAATTTGATGTATACTAATTTGGTGCAATTCTCATTCAAATTCAATATTGCGAATATTCTCATATCGTGTTCGTCGCATTTTAGTTTCTTAAAATTTAAGCAAAACTAGCTTCGGGTAAAACTTGCAAAATTTTAAAACCAAGAAATATGAAAGCTTACTCTTCCTCTCGGCACTGGCCGAAAGGACTTTTTATTTAGAGGACTTTGCGAACAGAACTAAACCACAAATATTTCGTTTTTTTCTTTTCTAGTTCATAAGATATATGAAGTAAAAGTCACCAGATATATCAATCAACTTACCCGCGTCAGCGAAGTATATATTAAAATTAAAAAAAGAAAAAGAAAAGAGGACTACTTACAAAAATAAGTGAAATCCCAACAAAAACATCTCGTGTAAAAAATGTAGCCAAGTTTCGTGATTCTTTAACCGTAAAAAGTTTTGAGATCATGTGGAGCCAATCTCTCACATTAACCGCTTAACATACGATTTACGTTTCAACAGGGTGGCCCTAAAACGTAAACAAGATAGTGCAGCCTTCGAGCCATTCCACAGTTCGGCAAATCCATAGCTGCCGACTTTTACACTTCTTTGCTACCACTACAATTTAATAGATATTTTCGCATTATTTAATGAGATTTCGACGATTAAATATGACAATATCTACCCTATATATATAAAATCCTAATGAAAAGTTTTTATGAATCGGATATATGAAACGGCTGAGATGAAACGAATTTATGTAACGATTCTTTGAAATGACTGATTAAACAACTGATTATGTTTCACGGCGATTTCTCCGAAAATATTGTATACTTTGCGATGAAATTAACACCAAAAATCAGTATTGATCCGCAGATCTCAAAACTGGTATTAGAATTTTTAAATTCGAATTAGTTTTCGAAATATTACTTTTTTTCTAAATTTAAACACATTTTTCTAATGATCGCAACTTAAATTTTAATCATAACAGATATATTTTTTTCATATTTCAGAAAAGGTTATTATTTTAAACTAATTTCGCGACCAGATTGGCCTCCCTTAAATGTATCCTAAGAAATGTATCATGGTACTTTTATTCATAATTCAATTTACTTGAACAATCTTTCGCCAAATCAAAAGAGTCTGTTAGAGAAATCAATTCTGACGGTATTTTTATGTTAGCGAGACGCAGGTGATAATTCGCCAAACATTTTTCCCGTCGCATTTTTTTATATTTCATTAATTTCATTTAAAATATAATCCTTTCATTCATTTTATTTAAAATACACAACTTTCATTTAAAATTGATGGCTTTCACTTCTTTCTTAAAAAAAAAAAAAAAAAAAAAAAAAAAAACCAAAAGAAAAAGAAAAAAATTAGGCACAGATGTTATCTAAGTACCGGGGTACCTAATTGGCGTCAAAATGGCATTATTGTGATTGACATGATAACCTGGCTATTGTTGTTTATTTAATAATAAATGCTTATTTACTTTTATTTCATTTTAAAAATTATATAAATTATTTTGTTCTATAGTTATTAATTATTTTTTGTATTTTCTTTAGAAAATAATAGAAAATAATTAAAAAGTACGGTACTACTTAGTTATTCTGTAAACCCATTTCGCCAAACCACTCGCCAAATTATACAAATTGACATAATTTTTATTTTAAATAACGAAACAACAAATAAATTAGTATAACATTAATAAATATACAAATAAAACGTCGAAATAAAAATCACTTGATGACGTAAACACGTGTAACTTGCTTAAAGTCAAGTAAATGTGACATTTACGATCAACCATTATTGGCATTTAATCTTATAGTTTGGCGATAGTTTTTTGGTCGACGGGATAACTAAGTAATACCAAAAATGCATATGTAACTGGTATTTGAAAACGAGGTTTTCACCAAATTTTCATTAAAAAAAAAAAAAAAAAAAAAAAAAAATCACGCCAAACCTGCGGTGCGTATATGACATCTGGCCAAATACTACCACTCGAAAAAAAAATGCTAACTGGCGAGTTGAAAAAAAGCTATTGGCGAGATTTGCATCCGGCTAGCGTAACAGTACCAAGAATTCTTTGCGACCATGGCAACTTTTATGTAGTTTTATTCGAAAAAACTCTTTTTGATTTTTCACTTAAAATGGAAAACTTACGGCCTCATATTGCCGCGATTTTTTTCTGACGCTAATATCATATACGGAACGGGCACTTAACTGTCGCCAAAGTATCGTTATTTTGCTTGATATGGTAAGCCGGATGTTGTTGTTTATGCTGTTGATGCGTTCCCCAAATTGGCGTCGGAAAAAAATCGCGCGAATATGAGGGTATATGACATCTGTGCCAAACTATCATATGAAAGGCGAAGTGTTCAGACCGTATTTGTTTATGGCAGTTGATGACTTGAACTATTATAATATACATGAAATTATGGCGATAGAATAATATTTGGCGACTTATCACCTGTGCCTGGCTAACATTAAAGTACCAAAATGCCACCTAGAGTATAAAAAGCGAAGTGGTCCCCCCGGAACTGTTATGATAATTCCATGACTTAGGCTATTGTTATAGAGATTGTTTTAAAATACCGGGAAACAAAGACTCTGTATACTTAATTCATTTTATTTTAGCTTCTTTTCAAATGTTTAACTGATCCTCTTTAATCAAACACGAAAACAACCATTGGATGTCTTAACAGCAACTGATTCGCCCTTAAATTTTTGCAATCAAAGGGAACTGAATGGAAACCCGTTTACAGGGAGATTTGTACAACATTTTTCAGTATAATTCAATCTTCTCTAATATTTTTAAAACCCATCAGATTAGCGTGTTTTTAGATTCTGCGGTGTCTGAATGGGGGTTAGCGAGCGTAGCTTGCAGGGGGCAGAGCCCCCTAGTTTACTATAAAATTATAGTGGTAAGAATTTACATTTGGCTCGATAATTGTGACTGGGGCTATGCTCGTAATATTTACATTTGGCCCGAACGATGTACTACGGGCCAGGCCTGTGGTAATCAGTTTTGTCCCGAATACAAGACCACGTGTCTCACATGTTGTTGTAGTTTCATTCATTCTCTGACATATTCATTCATAAATCACTCCTAGTGTCCACGTGTTTAGTTAAACAATATTTTATTACTTGGTAATCACGCAGCACAGAGAATTTATTTACACCTTACTATGTTTTGTTATGGTATGAGATTATTTGATTAAGGCCGATTATGAAAGCGAGGCATGCAACCCTAAAGCAGGGATGCCTTGGGTGGAGGTCTTTGTTTAAAAAGGGTGGTATCTAGCTTGTAGTTACGTTACATCCGAAGAAAATCACGTAAACTCCGGACATCCAAGAATAATAGGTGGGAATGTTCTGATTTTTATATTGCAGGTTTTAAAATTGGAGATTACTTACAGATTTTCAAAAAATCAGAAAAATTACTTTGAAAGCCGAATATTTCACTAATTCATAACTTGGTACACAAAGCACGAGATTTGGCTACTTTTTTACATGAGATGTTTTTGATGGGTTAAATGCTTTGTAAAGGTATGACAATCTATGATTAAGGCTAGAAATTAAGATTAAGGCTTTTTTTCTGTCCGCGGCCTAAACTGTTGGGGATCGAGCTCTGGGTGCAGCAATATCTTTTAATTTCGTTTTTTAATCCTAACGGGTTCTTTTTTAATGAATGGAAAGTAATAATTTTATCTTTGCCATTTTTATGCGTATTACGTATTATAGCAATAGCAAGTTGAAACTGTACAAGATCTCATTTTAAATTATTATTATAAATGTAATATCTTCTCAATAACAGCAAAAATAATCATTTGAATGGAATTAAATACGGATGTATCGAATAACAATTTCTCTGAATTGACCGAATACTGAATATTCGGTCAAATTTTAGGCCGAATACTAACTTAAAAACTAGTATGTTGTGGCCATCACAAAACTTTCTTCTATATAAATCACGTCAATTAAATCATTTAAATAGTAAAAGAAATTATATCAATTTATTCATATAAAAGTATACCTGAATTTGAAGTTTGATGAAAATTCGTGCATTAGTTATTGAGATAGAGCTGTAGGGGAAATTCTAAAAAATGCAGCATAGCAGCGCCATCTGTTGAGCGATTTGCACCAAAACACAAACAGCACTAATTCATATTAAGGTATACCGGAATCTGAAGTTTGATGAAAATCCGTGTATTAGTTCTGGAGCTAGAGCTACTGTGGAAATCACAAAAAATGCAGCAGAGCAGCGCCACCTGTTGAGCGATTTATACCAAAAGGAACAAAACATCAATTCATGTCAAGGACTAACTGAATCTGAAGTTTGATAAAAATCCGTGCATTAGTTCTGGACATTGAGCTATTGTGGAAATCGAGAAAAATGCTGCATAGCAGCGCCACCTGTTGAGCGATTTACAGCAAAACATAAACAGCAGTAATTCATATCCAGGTATACCTGAATCTGAAGTTTGTTGAAAACCCAAGCATTAGTTCTTGAGATAGAGCTACTGCGGAAATCACAAAAAATGCAGCATAGCAGCGCCACCTGTTGAGCGATTTACACCACAAGGTTCAAAACGTCAACTCATCTCAAGCACTAACAGAATCTGAAGTTTGATGAAAATCCGTGCATTATTTCTTGAGATAGAGCTATTGCGAAAATCGTGTAAATGCTTCAAAATGCAGCATAGCAGCGCCATCTGTTGGGCGATTTGCACCAAAACATTACCAGCACTAATTCATATCAAGGATTAATTGAATCTGAAGTTTTATGAAAATCCGTGCATTAGTTCTTGAGATAGAGTTAGTGCAGAAATCGCGAAAAATGCAGCATAGCAGCGCCACCTGTTGGGCGATTTACACCAAAAACTAATCAGCACCAATTTATATTAGGGACTATTTGAATATAAATTTTTATTAAATTTAGTGCATTAGTTCTTGAGGTAGAGCGCCCACAAAATTTGTGTCACATACACACAGACAGACAGACAGACAGACAGACAGACTCACAGAGTCACAGACAGACATTTTGTAAAAACATGTTTTTTGGAATCTCTGACCTCTAAAACGTGTAAATCCGTCGAAAACCGTAAGTCGAAAATTTTTACGAATCCAATACTTTCTTCTTGTAAAGATAGAAGAAAGTAATAATTAAAGTATGTATAATTTTTTTAATGTTAAATTGGAAATAAAGTAAAATAAAAGAGAATTTTGTATTATTTGTATGCTTAAATATTTTAACAGCTTGATGGGGTTGTTTTTTTTGTAATGTTTGAAATACTTTGATGCTAAATAATAAAACAAGGATTTTAGTTAACCTAAATCTCAAATAGCGTAATTCTATCTGTAGATAGTACATGTAATATTTTATCTAAAATATCATTGTAACTGTTAAATGTAATTTTTGATTTTTAAAAATTTCACTTCAATACAAAAAATTAAGAGCTTTAGCCACCGATATGCTTCAGACAACAATTAAAATGTCGTCACTAAAAATAACGTTGCACCTAAACATAAGCCACACGTAAAACGAAGCAAGTGTATCATTGTATAGTTAAATGCTGATAATCTACTGCAATTTTTAAAACTTCTAAACAACGTACATTTTCAATTTTTGCACGTTTTTACAGGGGGGAAAAAGTACTTTTAAATGCAATTTGTTTGAAAACTGCATCTCAATATATTTTTGAGATATTAATATTTTTGTATCAATGTTTCTGATTGATATTTTTTTGTAGTTTTTAATGCCATTTCTGTAATGGTTACAACTGAAGTATTCCATTTCTGTAGGAAAATAGATAATGTGCATGTGATGTCAAGCACTCAAAAAAGACATATTTCCCCACTTGGTGTACGCAAAAAGTAACAATTCCTGCTGTGTTAGTAATTTATAACGCATTATTTTACAATCTATCTATTCTATACTAATGTTATAAAGTAAAGTTTGTTTGTTTGTTTGTAGGGTTGTTATCTCTGGAACTACCAGACCGATTTCAAAAGTAATGGTATCAAAATGATGGTGTTAGTCTCTGTTCCAACATAGGCTATATGTTACGTCGATGCCAACCCAAACGGATTGCAGGAGCAAAAAAAGTTCTAAAAATACGATTTTTGTGTTACTGAAGGGCCTAGAAAAATGAAATTTGGCATGGTAGTTACTTATGAGATATTAATGAACTCTAAGAACATCTCCTAAAAAATTCGAAATTTAAAAGTGGTGAAAATGCGCGAAAAGCGTTCTAAATTGCGATTTCTACGCAATCTCAAGAATTACCGAACCGATTTAAAATGTTATGGTGTCAAAATGATGGTGACAGCCCTTGCTCGAATATAGGCTATATTTTATGTTGGTGCCACTACCACAAAGGGGAGGGTGCAGAAGCAAAACACGTTCTAAAATACGATTTTTGTGTTATTGAAGGGCCTAAAAACATGAAATTTTCTATGGTAGTTACTTTTAAGATATAAATGATCCCTAGGTATATTTCTTTAAAAATTCGAAATTTAAAAAGGGGGGGGGATGCGCGAAAAGCGTTCTAAAAACGTTTTAAATGCCGATTTGTAAGCAATCTCTGGAAGTATCAAACCGATTTCAAAAGTAATGGTTGGAAATTGATGCTGACAGCACTTGCTCTAACATAGGCTCTATTTTATGTCTGTGTCACTTACCACTTAGATGTTGCAGGAGAAAAAACGTTCTAAATTGCATATTGTGCTACTTCTGGGGCTAGCAACTGGAAATTAGGAATAGTAGTTACTTATATGATATAAATGAACTGTAAGAACATTTCTTTAAAAAAAAATTGAAATTTAAAAGGGTTAAAAATGCGCGAAAATTATTCTAAAAACGTTCTAAATGGTGATTTCTGTGCAATCTCAAGAAGTATCAAACCAATCTTAAAAGTAATGGTTGGAAATTAATGGTAACAGTACTTGCTCCAACGTAGGTTCTATTTCATGTCGGTGTCACTATCACCTGGGGGTAGCAGGAGCAAAAAACGTTCTAAATTGTGTTTTTTGTGATACTGCAGGGGCTAGATTGAAATTTGGCATGGTAATTATAAGATGTAAATGTTCTCTATGAACAGCTTCTAAAAAATTCGAAATTTAAATGTGGCGAAAATGCACGAAAAGCTTTCTAAAAACGTTTTAAATTTTGATTTCTACGCAATTTCAGGAATTATCAATCCGATTTCAAAAGTATTGGTTGCAAATTGATGGTGACAGTCCCTGCTCCAACATAGGTTATATTTTGTGTTGTTGTCACTACCACTTGGGTGTTGCAGGAGCAAAATATTTTCTAAAATGCATTTTTGTGATACTGAGGGGACTAACATTTTGGAATTTGACATGGAAATTACTTAAAAAATGTAAATGCTTTCTAAGAACCGTCGAAAGAAAATTCCAAACTTAAAAGGATGAAGTGAGCGAAAAGCTTTTCTAAAAACGTTCTAAATTACGATTTTTATGCAATCTTATGAAATACCAAACCGATTTAAAAAATAATGGTTGCAAATTTGTGGTGATAGAACCTGCTCAAACAATAAGCTATATTTTATGTGGGTTACACTACCACTAGAGGGTTGCAGGAAAAAAAACGTTCTAAATTGCGATTTCTGTGATACTGAAAAGGCTAGAAACTTGAAATATGCCATGGTAGTTACTTAAAAATATAAATGCCGATTAACAAATTCGAAATTTAAAAGGGATGGAGCGAAGGCGAGGGAAGGAGTGAGAAGCGTTCTAAAAAAGTCCTAAATTACGATATCTATGCAATCTCAAAAAATAATGAACCAATTTCAAAAGTTACGGTTGCGAATCACTGATGACAGTTTCTGATCCTACACAGGCTATATTACATGCCGGTGGCACTAACACCTGGGTTGGCAGGAACAACAAACGTTCTAAAAAAACCTTTAAAAACTTTATAAATTAAGTTTTCTATGGAATATTAGGAAATATTTAATCCATTTCAAAATTAATGTTGGCAAATTCATGATGACAGTCGCTATTTAAACACAGGCATTTTATGCTGGTGCCAATACCACCAGATAGGTTGTAGAACGTTAGACAAGAAGCTTGGAATTTGACATGATGGTTAATTTTCAGATGCAAATGCGTACTAAGAAGATGGTTTCTAAAAAATTAAAAACTTCAAAAGTATACTGAAATGAGTCTAGGAAATCAGCTTTCTAAATTATCATTTATTTAGAATTAGTTTTAGTTCATCTTATTAATTTAATTCTCATTTCTACCTAATGCAGAGTATTGGTGAAATTTAATCAAACTGTGGCTTAAATAGTAATTTTTGAATTATTCCTAAAAGTATAATTTCTTCTAATAAAAATTAGACATACAAATATCACTTGGCATATTTCAAGTATTACGCGAGCAAAACCGCGGGGTTTGCTAGTATATTATTACTACGTGAAAATTACGAGCATTTTAGTATAATTTCAAACAATTTAGTTCGACTTTTTGCCTACATTAAGTTAAGCAGTCACCCAACAAGCCAGTTTGTTGACAAACATGCACATTTTCTATAGTAGATTACTATATATTTTTGTTGCTATTTTCTCATACAACAACTGAAAAAAAAATGTAATTAAAAAGCGTGCTATGCCAAGAATATCGTCTGCTAAATAAAAATGTATTTCAAGGAATATTTGTGTGACTTATTTTCACCGCTTTTACTTAATTCCTGTCATAAAGCTAAAAGAATTGAATTTTAATCCGTGTGTAATAAGATTTTCCAAATTTTGAAAAAATAGAAATGAATGATATCTGATAAAACAGGGAGCTATTAAAAACTATATTTAATTTTCAGTATCCATATTAATGTTACAAACAAATGAAGACATATAAATCGTTAGATATGCGATTTTTTTTATGGAGTTTCTTGAATGACGACATCGCTTTTTGCTGTGTTTGTGTATTATTTCGCAATAGTGACGTCATTTGCATACTTTTCTATACATGTTGTTTAAGACTGGATCGTAAATGTGGAATTCTTCAGCGGATGCAAATGACGTTATTTTATGTAACATAAAAGCCTGTATTTTAAGTCTTAAAACTGAAATATGTTTTGGACTATCTATATATTTGGTATATGCATTTTTTTTGTCAATATTTTTATATTTTTTATATATCTACTTTTTTACAAAATTCTGAAAAATTCCTGTTGCCCAGAATTCCCGTTTATTTTTAGACATATCAAATTGATTTTTTGTAAGACAGGATGGTGTGTTATTTCCATTAAATTACAAAGAATATTTTTCATTTCTACTATTCAGTTGTACTTTTATCCTTTCTGATATTCAGTGTTAAGAGAGCCCTCATAATGCTTATCCTTCCTCATAAGTAGCGAGTTGCCTCTGAAATAGCCTTGGGAAATAAATTTTCTTTGAAGAAGTTTGTGTGTAAAACATTCACTCCCCATTTAAAACATAAAATGTACTATTACACATTATTCATTTTATTAACTAAAGCTACAATGATGCTTTAAACGCAAAAATACAAACATGTAGCTGGAAAAAGGCTTTTATTTCTATAACGTCATTATTTGTGCTCGTTTCGAATGTAAATAACTTAACAATACAACATAAACTTATATACAATTTAAAACTACAATAGCGTTAGAATTTTTTAATATACCAGGAGGTCCTGCCCCCTATGAGCTACTCTTGCTAACCCCCATTCAGACACCGCAGACTCTAAAAACACGCTAATCTAAGGAAGCAGGACGTTTCGGCCCCGACACTTCGGTCCCGCCGTTTCGGTCCCAAGGCATTTCGGTCCCGAGACATTTCGGTCCCAAGACATTTCGGTCCCGAGACATTTCGGTCCCGAGACATTTCGGTCCCAAGACAGTTCGGTCCCAAGACAGTTCGGTCTCGAGACATTTCGGTCCCTGGCCATTTCGGTCCCTAGCCATTTCGGTCCCTTCTCCAGGAAGCTGAAATTTTGTGCATTTGAAATGAGTGACATAATTTTATAGGGGACAATGTAGAGTTTTTTAAATAAAGGCCTTAAAATTTTAGTAACAGCTCAAACAAATTTCGTATGGTAATCATTTTAAAAAGTAGGGGAGGGGGATTGATATTTTCTATATTTTAATGTATTATAAGTATAAGCTCCAGATAAATTAAAACATTTATAACTCGATCTATAATTATCGCAAAACACTCATATTTTGTATGGTAAACGCAATCTTTATAAAAGGAGGGACATTATCGGATTTTTTAACTGAACTCCCTAAATTTTAGTATAAACCGAATATAAGGACTCGAAAACGCAAACACTTGTAACACAGATCAAAATTGTCGGAGCCCACACAAATTTCCTATGATAATCGTAATCGTTTTAAAAAGCAGGGGGGGGGGGGGGAGTCTGTTGACTTTTTCTTTATTTTTAGCGTATCTTAAGTATAAGGTCCTGATAAATTAAAACATTTATAACTCGATCCATAATTATCGCAAAATACTCCTATTTTGTACGGGAAACGTAATATTTATAAAAGGAGGGAGATTATCGGATTTTTTAACTGAACTCCCTAAATTTTAGTATAACCCGAATATAAGGACTCGAAAACGCAAACACTTATAACACAGATCAAACTTGTCGTAGCCCACACAAATTGCGTATGATAATCGTAATCGTTTTAAAAAACCGGGGGAGGGGGCTCTGTTGGCTTTTTCTATATTTTAGTGTATCATAAGTATAAGGTCCTGATAAATTAAAACATTTATATATCTCTCTATAATTATCGCAAAACACTCATATTTTGTATGGTAAACGTAATCTTTATAAAAGGAGGGACATTATCGGATTTTTAACTGAACTCCCTAAATTTTAGTATAACCCGAATATAAGGACTCGAAAACGCAAGCACTTATAACACAGATCAAAATTGTAGCAGCCCACATAAATTTCCTATGATAATCGTAATCGTTTTAAAAAGCAGGGTGGGGGGGGGGGAGTCTGTTGACTTTTTCTTTATTTTAGCGTATCTTAAGTATAAGGTCCTGATAAATTAAAACATTTATAACTCGATCTATAATTATCGCAAAATACTCATATTTTGTGCGGGAAACGTAATATTTATAAAAGGGGGGACATTATCGGATTTTTTAACTGAACGCCCTAAATTTTAGTATAAATATTTACAATTGAAGCGTTAATTAATCAAACAATCACTTACTACCTGTAGTGTTTTTAGGTATTTTATAAATTTTTATTAATAATCTCAACTTTTTGTATTAAGTAATGAAGAGCTAAACATAATATGAAACAAAATAAAGGTTTGATGAAAAAGAGTCTCCAAAAGAGAAAAGAAAATCTGCGATGACCGTCTCCCGTCTCGAACTTTCTGCTACCGGGATTATATCTAATGTAACATGAAGAGCAAATTTATATAAAAACATTTCATGACATAATTTTCTTTTACTACATGGCTGTGGAAACAAATGTTTTCTATATAGAATTCAATTCAGTTATGTGTTTGCATTTAAGATCACATACATAAATTAGTAGCGATTGATATAATCTATATAATAGCTGATTTTAGTAAAGAAATAAGGGTGAGATGTTTGTTTTTTAATTTATAACTCAATATCCCATGAGCGTCCCAAAATGAGAAAGTCAGATATTATAGAGGAACAATGTAAGAATAACATATGGGTCAATCCATTTCAAGTGGTCCAGCACTGGTTGCTCGACCATTTTTAAAAAATCTGAAATTTTTTGTACAACAACCCTAACATGATGGAAGTTCAAAATGACTATTATTTTAATTTTATTAATTTTTGTTTGTGCATGGCGGCCATCTTTGTTTCATCGTCTGCAGCAATTTTCTCACAAGAAGGGTTTACGGAATTGTAAATAGAATACATTGGGCTAAAAATTTGGTAATGGAGTAGTTTCCGAAACTAACTGCTTATTGGTAAAATTTAAGCATAAAGCTTCAGTTTTTTTCCAAAATTTGTCCGTTTACAAGTGGAAATTGTTTTAGCAAGGAATGCTGTCAACATGACATAATGTTTTTTACAAATAGGCCAAAACTACTTGTACTTACACGCCGAGTTCCAGATCTGGTACTTGCTTTCTCTTCGCTAAAAAAAATCCCAAATTTTTCAAAAATGACAAAAATCGCACTTTTTAGGCTTTGATATCTCTGGTGGGGCCCGAGATAAAAATCGGAATTTTTTTTTTTGATAAGAGTACTGTATTGCAGTGTTATGCACAAGAAATTTCAGGATGGAGATTTGACTACAAGCTGAGATATGGCAAGGGCAACATGTCAAAACAATACTGCCAAACTATTGTTTTGTTCTAGTCACAGCTATTTATCTCAGAGTATGATTTAAATTTATTTTTTAGATTATCTTTAAATAATAGTAGCAGAAAATAAAGCCTTTTGCAATTAATTTAAAAAATAATTGTGCCTAAGGCCTACATTTTGTATGGTTTCAGTAATTTTTGTTGTAATTTTAGTAACTAAAAGAAATCTCAGCACTTTTACATATGGCTGAATCCATATCAACTCAGGCAGGGGGGTTACCTTCATAGTCTCAGAAGTTTTTGAATTGAACATATGTTAAAATTTAAGAAAAAGTAAGATACTTGTATATTTTCATTTTGACCAAAAAAATTCCTGGCCCGAGATACAGGCCGCCAAAGATGACATCCCAGGCATCCTTTCTCATTCGCGATTTTCGATAAAAATTTTAAAGTGTACTATCTCTAGAACGGTGCAAGATATTTTGTTGCGGTTTATTTTATTTTAAAGATAATATTCTTCTGTTTAAAATGATATACCCAATTTTGAAAAATGTATTCAACTTTTCTTGTGGCAACCTTTTGAAAAAAAAAATTTTTTTTTCAAAAAAAAATTTATTTTGAAAATGCCAATCCTAAAAATTTTGATTTTTTTGCTGTTGATCAATACCATTGGGAACTATCTTCACTGTAAAGGAGAACTTCCACTTTTGAGTTTAACAAATTTTAGAAACATTTAAAAAATTCAGAGAATTTTACAGGAGCTGTATATATACAGTTCCAGTAAAAGTCACTGAATTTTTGCTTATTTGTATCATATTTGTAAGGATAAGCCTACTATATATATCCTAAACAAGTTAGAAATTGCAATATCAAATGTGGCAAATGAGGTGCGTGCGTACTATAACTAGTTTTATAAATATTCAGATCTTGGTGCAATAAGTTACACTCTTGGGCAAAAAGGGCATGACTACAAAATTTATTATGATTCTACATATTAAATTCAGTAATACGGAAGTAATATGAATTCATCTTAAAAGGACTTAATCGCCATGGCAACCTAGAATCATTGCCTATCATGGTATATCATTGAATCAATTATGTATTATAGGATTTTTAAATAGAATGAAGAAAACTTTTATTAATGTCTTTTATGTTTTAATTTGATTTTCATAGCATTTGAAGTGATACATACTTTATTTTCAATACCGAACATAGTAAAATAATCTCAATAACATATATCAATTACACAGCAATACAAATTATATTAATACAAGTTAGAGTTCAGACGGATGAGCAGACAAATCGAATCCATAAAGACTTTCAACTATGTTGGAAATTGTTAAAAACACATAAATAGGTCGGAATTTGACTTTTAGAAATTTATGTCAATAGACGGAAGCATACTTGAATACTTTTATACAACCCTGTATTTTACTTACTATCTTTATAAACATGCCACTATTTAGCTAATATTTAATTAAGATTAAAACATCCTTAAAACCAGTGAAATCACACTTCCAGAGATTATCATCCATAGACGGCCATGTATCTAATTCTTTGCGTGGACCTGTATATCATTTTATCTATATTCTCCAAACATATCTTAGTATACTAAATGTAGTTCAGTGTAAAAATGCATAACTCATTTAAAAATCACCTTTAAGCTACTTTCATTCATACTCAGTAAACCCTTAAGATTTATTTTGTGTAGCCCTGTACATGATTTACAGCATTTATGCACACAACGTAATATGGAAAAAATTAGTTAAACTTAAAAACTCAAACACAACTAAAAATGCACCTCCAGCAATGCCCTTACGATTTCTTTTGTGTAGCCCTGTATATGATCTACAGCCTTTATACACACAACGTAATATGGAAATATTTAATTAAACTTAAAAACTCATATTGCAACTAAAAATGCACCTCTAGCAATCATCGCTAATGTACAGTATTTCCAATAAAGTAAAGTATCCGAAATGTTTTGTGTGTCCCTGTAAACACTATGCACTTTCTATGACACAGGAAGTAATTTTTGTAAACCTCTGCAATAAAGTATGTATCACTTCAAATGCTATGAAAATCAAATTAAAACATAAAAGACATTAATAAAAGTTTTCTTCATTCTATTTAAAAATCCTATAATACATAATTGATTCAATGATATACCATGATAGGCAATGATTCTAGGTTGCCATGGCGATTAAGTCCTTTTAAGATGGATTCATATTACTTCCGTATTATTGAATTTAATATGTGGTATTATAGTAAATTTTGTATTCATGCCTTTTTGCCCAAGAGTGTAACACTTATTGCACCAAGATCTGAATATTTATAAAACTAGTTAATACTATGCACGCACCTCATTTGCCACATTTGATATTGCAATTTCTAACTTGTTTAGGATATATAGTAGGCTTATCCTTACAAATATGATACAAATAAGCAAAAATTCAGTAACTTTTACTGGAACTGTATGTATACAGTTCCTGTAAAATTCTCGGAATTTTTTAAATGTTTCTAAAATTTGTTAAACTCAAAAGTGGAAGTTCTCCTTTACAGTGAAGATAGTTCCCAATAGTATTGATCAACAGCAAAAAAATCAAAATTTTTAAGATTGGCATTTTCGAAAAAAAAATTTTTTTTGAAAATAAATTTTTTTTTTCAAAAGGTTGCCACAAGAAAAGTTGAATACATTTTTCAAAATTGGGTATATCATTTTAAACAGAAGAATATTATCTTTAAAATAAAAAAAACGCAACAAAATATCTTGCACCGTTCTAGAGATAGAGCACTTTAAAATTTTTATCGAAAATGGCGAATTGGAAATGGTGCCCGGGATGCCATCTTTGGCGGCCTGTATCTCGGGCCAGGAATTTTTTTGGGCAAAACCAAAATATACAAGTATCTTATTTTTTATTGAATTTTAACATATGTTCAATTCAAAAACTTCTGAGACTATGAAGGTAAGATTTTTTCTTTGGCTGCCTGAATTGACATGGATCATACCATATATATATACATACATATATATATATATATATATATCAAAAACAGAATAGGGAAAGAGAAAAGCTGTTAATGTTGGCATACTTGTTGAGACATGATCAAACGTGTCAAAACACATTCCTGCTTGTTGGTTTAAAAACCACAATTTTAATGCTGCTTGCCAGTCCCTGAAATTTGTTCCTACCATAAGTATGTTCCTGTAAATGAAACATTATGCGATGTTACCATGCATCAGCCTCAAGTAATTTTCAGAAAGTAAAGATACCCAAAGCCTTTTCAAAATTTATACTGCAGAAAAATCACATTTTTGCATAATAAGTAAGCTACGAATAATTAATGAATTGAAACTTGCACATAGTGATTTAAAAGTATATTTCTATGAGCCAGCAGGGCCAAGATCTTCAATCAAGTTATCAAGAGATGACAAGACTTGGTTCCTACACTTAAAATTTTGAGAAAGATCAAAATTGTGATTTTTTGAACCAACAAGCAAGAATGTGTTTCTACAGGTTTCATCATGTCTCAACAAGTATGACAACATTAACAGCTATCTTTTTCCCTATGTTGTTTTTGTCTCAGGTCTTGTATAAAAATATTTTTTTTTCTTTATGTAAAAGTGCTGAGGTTTCTTTTAGTTACTAAAATTACTTACAACAAAAATTACTGAAACCATACAAAATGTATGGCCTTAGGCATAATTATTTTTTTAATTAATTGCTAAGCTTTGCAAAGGGCTTTATTTTCTGTTACTATTATTTAAAGATAATCAAAAACATTAATTTAAATGACACTCTGAGATAAACACTTAGTTGGGACTACAACAAAAAAATAGTTTGGCAGTATTGTTTTGACAAGTTGCTCTTGCCACATCTCAGCTTGTAATCAAATCTCCATCCTGAAATTTCTTGTGCATAACACTACCATACAATACTCTTATCAAAAAAAATTTCAGATTTTTATCTCGTGCCCTACCAGAGATATCAAAGCCTGAAAAGTGCGATTTTCGACATTTTTGAAAAATTTGGGATTTTTTTTAGCGAAGAGAAAGCAAGTCCCAGATCTGGAACTCCGCGTGTGAGTACGAGTACTTTCGGCCTATTTGTAAAAAAAAATTATGTCATGTTGACAGCATTCCTTGCTAGAAAAATTTCCTCTTGTAAACGGACAAATTTTGGAAAAAAACTGAAACTTACTGAAAAAACTGTTTAAATTTTACCGATAAGCAGTTAGTTTCGGAAACTACTCCATCATCAGATTTTTAGCCCAATGTATTCTGTACAAATTGCTTTAATCCGCAGTTGAATTTGATAAATAAACGATGAATTATTTACAATTCCGTAAACCCTTCTTGTGAGAAAATTGCTGCAGACGATGAAACAAAGATGGCCGCCATGCACAAACAAAAATTAATAAAATTAAAATAATAGTCATTTTGAACTTCCGTCATGTTAGGGTTGTTGTACAAAAAAATTCAGATTTTTTAAAAATGGTCAAGCAACGAATTGATGATTTTCTGGACCACTTGAAATGGATTGACCCATATATTAAAAAAATAAATAAATAAATAAAATACCGCTTTTTGAGATACAGAAGGTCAAAGGTCAAAACGTTTGACCTTGAAATTAAAAATTAAATAAAAATATGCATGTGACATATCATAAGAAAGACCACAGCAAACCCTTTCCAACAATACTAAGATTAAAGCTATATGTCAATTAGGGAATTAAATATGAATTGTTTTGTAGTGCACGAAATTCAAAATTTTGTACTTTTTTTCAATTTTTGTTGCTATTTATCTCAGAAACCATGAGAAATAGAGGCTTATTATTTTGCATTTGATGATTTCTACATAAATTTAACAAGTGAGCCAAATTTCATAAAATTCTGAGGGGGTCGGGTTGTGAGCTGTGTTGATTTGACCCGTATTTATTAATAACAATTCAAAATAACTTAAATTATTAATTGTGTATATAACTTATTTATCAATTACTTGTTTAAAAACTATTACATGAACTATATAATAGTTATTTTAGGGTAAATGCAAATATATTTTTTAAATTTTCGGTTATTATAATGTTATTAACTACATTGGGATATATAAAAATGAGAAAGATTCTGAAGATAAATATGTTGTTTATTTATTAGTTAATTTAAAATATTTTTCTTGTTCATTTAATTAAAATTAATTAATATATTGCTTTTTGCGAATTGCAAACTATAACTGTGCTTAAAAATTAAAATCTGCATCTGGACAATAATGTCACCTAACGCTGTTAAAATTATTTTTATGTATTTGTACAATATTGCATTATTATTATGTTTAATTAATTAATTATTACTTCGACTTTATGTTTTTGACTGATTTTTCAAAAAATTTCTATTTTATTTTTTTGAAAATAATAAATCAAAAATTTTGAATGAAAACTTGAATGATGACTTGTGATGAATAATTGCTATTAATTAATTCTCAAAACAGTTAGTAATTTTAGTATAAAAATTAAATTAATATTTTATTAAATATATATTTTTTAATTTAATGTATCCTTAATTTATTAAATTAATAACATTATTAATATACATTACAAATTTCTACTTTAAAATAAAATCGATACATAATATATTTTATATTCAATTTATCATTATATTTTATAATAGTTATAATCTGAAATTTATCTTTTACCTGTTTATTTTTATATTTAAAGTTACCGAAATGTAAAACTATTAATATAATTATTAATAAAAGTAAAATAAAAATATATTATTATTTTTCTGGGAAAGTGGGAGGAAAAGGGTAGTATAAAAAATAAATAAATAAAAGACAAATATAAAAAAGCTTAGTTTTGTCAGTTAAAATTTACAAATAAAATTAATTAAAATAATAGTTACATTATTATATAATATTAAAAATAATAATCTTATTACAAAGAAATAGACACAGATTCAATAAAGTTAGCTCACAAAAATCGTCTTCAAAGGGTGAGAAGACTTAAAAAATTGCAATAATTATATATATATATATATATATATATATATATATATAAAAGTGGTGGGTGGAGTTTTCTGAAATTAAAATATTTTTCATAGCACGCCTAGTTACCAAGTCACTATTGTTTTCCCAATGTTTATAATAGTAAAGTAACTTACGAAAACAAATTTATACGATGCAACTTTGTATTATAAAAATAATAAGAAAAATTAAATTTGTGCTCCAATAAATATATCTTATTTCTGAATTATTAAAGGAGAGGGTGTAGAGGGGTGATTTGAGGAAATATTTGCATATAATAACTTATAAGTGTCTAATTGAATTATTGAAGACATTTATGATTAATCTAATTGGAAAAAAAAATAAGCGCAGTTTAATTATTTAATTAATGATAATTTAAACGTTCTAAAAATGTATGAAAACAACCAAAAAACATTGTACGGCAGTTTATAGTATACATAAAATACCTAATAGTAATAATAAATAATAAAACTTAAAAAATCCATTGTTAAATAATACTAGTTTAAAAAAAAAAAAAAGACAATGTCCCCTGTAAAATTATATCACGTTGTTCAAACAAACAAAGTTTCAGCTCGCTGTGATTTCATTATCACGAGTTATAAAAGTTTAAATTTATCGGACTGTTATATTCAGCTTTTTATAAAATTTGAGGAGGGGTGGGATATTTTTTAAAAGGGCCCAAATAATGTTCAAATTGCAGCGTTTGGCGGACCCACGACAATTAGAATCCGAGTTATAAGGTGGAGAGTACCAAAATTGCAAGGGACCGAAACGTCTCGGGACCGAAATGTCTCGGGACCGAAATTACCAGGGACCGAAATGGCCAGGGACCGAAATGTCTCGGGACCGAAATGGCCAGGGACCGAAATGGCCAGCGACCGAAATGTCTCGGGACCGAAATGTCGTGTACCCCTAATCTGATCGGTTTTAAAAAGATTACGGAAGATTGAATGATAATTAAAAAAAACAGTGGTGATCTCCACGTAAACGGGTTTTCATTCATTTCTCTTTGATTGGGGAATTTTAAGGCCCAATCAGCTCCTCTTAAGTCATTTAATTACTGTTTCCGTGTTTTATTAAATAAGATCAGTTAAACATAGGAAAATAAGCTAATATAAAATAAACTAAGTAAACAGAGAATTTGCCTCTCAGTTTTTATTTAACACCGCTATAATAAAAAAAAAAAAAAAAAAACTGTTTTAAATAAGACATTTTAAAAGCATCGTTTTAAATCTGACACAATTTTCACCAATTTTAATTTTCTTTCTCTTTAAATATACAAGTATAAATACAATTTTTATGACGTAATTTTCAATATTTTACTGCATTTAGCATTTAGTCATTTAACTTTAATTTTAATTTATTTTCTGTTTTTAATAGTCACGTGTAAATAAATTTTTAATTGAAATGTAATATTATTCTTTGCGCTGTTTTTATAATTATTTAGGTGGCATAAGTAAAGTTAGAGATTTTTATCTCTTGATAGGTACAGCATCCCAAAATAAGTCAAAATTTTTGCATAAGCCATGAGAAATACATCATTTTTATTTCATAAATAGAAAACCCAAAGTGTAAACTTTTATTAAAAAAAAAAAAAAAGAAAGAAATTGGAAATTTCATTTGCCTTTTTGTGGAGAGCTTTTTTGTAAAATGACAAAAATTCAGAAAAATAACCGTAACTTTCAATTATGGTTTAATTTCTTGGCCTTAAAAATTACAAATTAATTTTTTGCATATTTTTTATTAGAATCTGCATCTTTTGATGCACTTACAGTGATATTTTAAAGCACATTTGGATCTTAGATCCAGAGAGACAATTTTTTGAAGATGGAACCACAGTCTACAAATACAGACTCAGAAATGTGCGATTAGAGAAAAATCCAAAAACTGGACCCCCCCATATCTCACAAACAATGAGGTGTAGGAAGGAAATTTATTTTATTTGTTCATTTCAGGGTAGGGCTAGTATGTACACAAAGTTTCACCCAAATCCCTGTCGGTCGGGTTACAAGGTCTGGTTGAATTGACATGGAATGACTCGTAGATTAGTGTTGAGAACTCGGAGTTTGAACCCGACCTTCAATTCGGGTATATTCAAATGAGCGTTTCATCAAAGAGAGTGGTGGATCTAACTTATTCACTGTCACTTCACAAGAATAATTTTTTATAGAAGTTTTTACTTTAAAAATTTCAAAAACTCCTTTAAACTATGTTTCAAGCAATTTTTGTTAAAACAAAGGCTTTAAATTACTTAAACTGAGTTTAAAAACAAGCAAACAAACAAACAAGTTGGTGGTAGTGACACCGGCATAAAATGTTGTCCGTATAGGATCAGGGACTACCACCCTTTATTCGCAACCCTGTAAACAAGTGGAAGTCTAAAAATTTCCCGATTTATGTATTTTCTTTTTATCTATATAAAAAAAATAAAAGGGAAAATCCTTAGGAACGATATTTTACCTTTTTTGAACAAATTGTATCTTTTTGGCTACACCTAACATACACTATATGGCCAAAGGTAACCGGTCACTTGCGATTTTAGACGTTTTGTTAAATATCTAGAAAAATACATGAGGAATTAACCTGAAACTGCAGGTGTGTAAACAGTATAGTATAGGTCATATATTTCCGCGGAGATGTTTTCCTGAAACCACATAGGGGATCGTCAACAAATTGAAAAAGAACGAATATCTTTTGGATAACCCTGTAAAAACTAATGTAGCAAAAGCAATCAAACACGAGATTATTAATAAGTGGCTTATTGTAATATACTGTGTTCATTTTTATGAAGATGATAGCATGTATACTCGTAGAGAAATTAAGGTTTTTATAAAAACAGCCTCAAATTTCGCCAAGTCTTTTGCTTATAATTTGCAGAGTTCTCAATATAAAAAAAAGTTCTTTTCAGAAAATATGACAAACAATATTGTAGTAAATACTTTGCAATCAGAATTAAAAAATAATAAAAATTGGATGAAGAATGGGCAGGTATACTAAAAAATGTTTCACTGCGCATGCGCGAATGCAATCAAAATATAATGTACATAATGTATTAGCTAAGTATATAGAGCAACTTTTGTGAAAGTCTCAAAATCATAGCTTGAAAATTCTGAAAATAATCGTCGATAGAATAAGCTCGAAATCCGTTGTTCCCAAAAAGAAGCAAAAAGATCGGGGGTTGTATCAAAGATCTGTTGATTAGTGCCAAGATAGCGTACACAATATTGCACGTACTGATTTTTTTGCATGTTTTGCGGATTTTGAGCTTATTCTATCGACGATTATTTTCAGAATTTTCAAGCTATGATTTTGAGACTTTCACAAAAGTTGCTCTATATACTTAGCAAATGCATTATGCACATTATATTTTGATTGCATTCGCGCATGCACAGTGAAACATTTTTTAGTAAACCTGCCCATTTTTCAGTCAATTTTTATTATTTTTTAATTCTGATTATAACGTATTGTGTACAATGTTGTTTGTCATATTTTCTGAAAAGAGCTTTTTTTTATATTAAGAACTCTGCAAATTATAAGCAACTAGTATGTTGTGGCCATCACAAAACTTTCTTCTATATAAATCACGTCAATTAAATCATTTAAATAGTACAAGAAATTACATGAATTTAGCACCACTTCATATCAAAGTATATCTGAATTTGAAGTTTGATGGAAATTCGTGCATCAGTTCTTGAGATAGAGCTACAGCGGGAATTCTGAAAAATGTAGCATAGCAGCGCCACCTGTTGAGTGATTTACACTAAAAATAAACAGCACTAAATGATATCAAGGTATACCTGAATCTGAAGTTTGTTGAAAATCTAAGCGTTAGTTCTTGAGATAAAGCTATTGCGGAAATCGCAAAAAATACAGCATAGCAGCGCCACCTGTTGAGCGATTTACACCAAAAATTAACCCTAGAACTACCGGAAATTTTACTCAAGTTTTATAAAAACATTCTACACCAGAATTTTTACTTAAAACTATTTAATTTGTTTATTTAACTTATTATTGTCTGATTTATACATTTAGTTTGTTTTGAAGAAATTTCTGGTTTGAATAAATATTTTGAATGTACATGTCGGGTCCATTGGACCCTTCTGGTAGACAGAGGGTTAAACAACACTAATTTACACGTCAATTCATGTCAAGGACTAACTAAATCTGAAGTTTGATGAAAATCCGTGCAATAGTTCTTGAGATACTGCTCTTGCGAAAATCGTGAAAATGCAGCACAGCAGCGCCACCTGTTGGGCGATTTACACCAAAAATTAAACAGCACTAATTTATATCAAGGACTAACGAAATCTGAAGTTTGATGAAAATTCGTGCATTTTTTCTTGAGTTAGAGCTATTGCGATAATCATGAATAATGCAGCATAGCAGCGCCACCTGTTGGGCGATTTTCACAAAAAAGTAATCAGCACCAAACTATATCTTGGACTAACTGAATCTGAAGTTTTATGAAAATCCGTACAGTAGTTCTTGAGATATAGCTATTGCAGAAATCGTGAAAAATGCCGCATAGCAGCGCCACCTGTTGGGCGATCTTCACCAAAAACTAATCAGGTCTAGTTTATATCAAGGTATAACTAAATAATAAGTTTTGTGAAATTCTGTGCATTAGTTCTTGAGATAGAGCGCCCACAAAATTTTTGTCACATACAGACTCACAGACAGAGTGACAGAGTGACAGAGTGACAGAGTGACAGAGTGACGGAGTGACAGACAGACTCACAGACAGACATTTTCTAAAAACCATCAAATCGTGTTCTGGGCATTCTAAAACGTGTAAATCCGTCAAAAACCGGGAGTCGAAAATTTTCACGAATCCAATACTTTCATCTTGTAAAGATAGAAGAAAGTAAAAAACTTGGCGAGATTTGGGGCTGTTTTTATAAAAACCTTAATTTCTCTACGAGTATACATGCTATCCTCATAAAAATGAACACAGTATATTACAATAAGCCACTTATTAATAATCTCGTGTTTGATTGCTTTTGCTACATTAGTTTTTACAGGGTTATCCAAAAGATATTCGTTCTTTTTGAATTTGTTGTTGGTCCCCTATGGGGTTTCAGGAAAAAATCTTCGCGGAAATATGTGACCTATACTATACTATTTACACACCTGCAGTTTCAGGTTAATTCCTCATGTACTTTTCTAGATATTTAACAAAACGTCTAAAATCGCAAGTGACCGGTCACCTTTGGCCATATAGTGTATTTTAACGGTGTATAATAATTATTATTTTAGCATATAGATGTATACGAAACGCTGTGTAAAATTTTTGTGGAACTAGTCAAATGTTATAATTGGATGCATTATTTTAATGGAATACTGGCGGTTGGTGAAAGGTTGTGTTATTTTTGCAGTCCACAAATACAGTCAACTTTCATGAAATCGTTTGTAAAATCGGCTAATTCTAATTTAGGCACAAGTATTCGTTTTGAAGTCGTATTATCAATCGGATAGTAAGGGCATAAGAGTAGCGAGTCATTGGTTTAGCAATCCGGTGGTTTCTCCATAAAAAAAAAGAAAAAAAAAAGAAAAGAAAAAAAAAACAGTGCCTATTATCGTTCTAAGGTGTTTATTCAATCAAAATATGAAAATGTAAAAACAAGTCCCACATTATGAGAAAATTCGTAAAGCCTTCAGGCTGGGACATGAATAGCTATAAAATCTTAAAAGCAAATTTAGAATTCTACAATACTATTAGACACCAGGTAACATAGCACTTGAACAATTCAGAAATCTAAGCTCCGAAGTTACTACATCTGGTTTTTGTTAGAGCTCGCGGAGGGTGGCAGATTTTGACGTAGTACAAAAACGAACCAGAAATTGAGAGGCGCATTTCGAACAACGGCCATCTAAACTAAAGGTGCTAGAGAGGGAGTGGCTTAGGAGAAGGAATCCTATACCTGGTAACGTAGGGATTTCGAGGTAAAAGGTTTAGCGTCTAAAGGGCGCGTGAGGACTAGATTCGTGGAATTAAGACTGGAGATAAAAATAGCAAAGTGGCTTTTAAAAGCATTCGAAAATAAAAACTAGCTTCTTTCAAAATGAGGACGTGAGTTTCAAAACTCGCCTTATCCAAAAAATCAAATTTTGGGAAATCGCGAAAAACCTGTAACTGCGTTCCCGTGCAACGGATACCTCCAATTTTTTGTATGCTTATAGCTAGTTGCTCTGTGATATCATTGTGTTAAGTTGGAAAATCTACTTTAATTCATTTAATTAATAAATTGAAAAAAGTTTCGGATAAGAAGAGTTTTGTTGCCAACCTATGGATAAGAAGAGTTTTGTTGCCAATCGTCTATCATACTTGCTGAAACAAATTAATAGTTTCAACTTTTGGTCATCGGGTGATATTATTTTGGATTAAAAAAATCCCTGCCGGCCTGGCCTACAGGCGGAGGTAGATTTCGAAGTTAAGTATACTAATTTCTCAAACAAAAACCAAATCATGATTAGAGATAAACCTACTTTTTATCCACTTTTACCACAATTTTATCTGGCCGCTTTTGACGAGTTTTTATTCCATTTTTATATAATAACTGGTTTTATCACAATCATGTTAGGGCGGTATTAAAAAAAATAGTTTTCCATGCACAACTCGAAATTTTCTGGCATAACTACAGATTCATTTTTAATAGGAGAAACATGAAACTTGTTGACGTGATTTTTGAAGAGATTTATAAGCGACCTGTGTTTTTAATTTTCGTTCAATTAATTAAAACTTGATATATAAACAATTATTTTCTCAGTAAGACAATATTTTTCGTTTCTAACACAATCGCTTCGGGAAATTCCGTTCAAAATGCCCAGTTTGACATCATTTTTTGAAATATATTCTGCCTCTGTCAAAAAATCGATCATTACGGTACATTATAGTTTCTGAATAAGCGAATCTACCAATTGGATGCGTTTGAGAGCAAAAATGAATTTAAAAATGAGTCAGAAAATAAGCAGTTTGGATTTGAATACTCCCTTAATACGATGATTTTTCCAACACAATCCTCTTCGGGAAATTCGGTTCAAAAGGCCCACTTTGACAGCATGTTTTAAAATATATTCTGCCTCTATCAAAAAATTGACCATTACAGTACATTATATAGTTTCTGAGTAAGAAAAGGTACCAATTGGAAGCCTTTGAGAGTAAAAATGGATTGTGAAATGAGTAAGAAAATAAGCAGTTTGGATTTGAATACACCCTTACGATGATTTTTTTCTTCAACCGCTATGTATTTTTAATTTGTTTTTGCTGTAAGAATTGATCCTATCAAAAACTGGTCTATATAGATGTTGTAGATAATATTAAGAAGATATATGATAAATTCATGGGGATTTTATATCTTTTGAATTGACGGAGTTATGGATTTTTTTCTTCTTCAAACACCCTTTTTGTTTTCGTTTTTAATTTTTTTTTTGCGGTACGAATTGGTCCTATCAAAAACTTGTGAATATAAAAGTTGTAGATAATATTAAGGAAATTCATGATAAAATTAATTGGATTAGATATCTTGAGAATTGACGAAGTTATGAATTTTTTTCATCTTCAAACGCCCTTCTTGTTTTCGTTTATAATTTTTTTTGCGGTACGAATTGGTCCTATCAAAAACTTGTGAATATAAAAGTTGTAGATAATGTTAAGGAGATTCATGATAAAATTAATTGGATTTGATATCTTGAGAGTTGACGAAGTTATGAATTTTTTTCTCCCCAAAACCCTATTTTTTGCGCCCCTTGATCCCATTTTTAACTTTATCAAAAATCTGTGATACATAAATTTTTGGCCCTATTTTTAGAAGTAATAAAAACTTTAAATTGATTCGATATGTACAAAATTTAAGAAGTTATGGGGGTTTTTCGGTTTTCACAAAACCCCTCCCTATTTTCATCCCCTTCGTCCGATTTTGCCCATTAACGAAATTGACCGAGATTTTATGCCCCTTGATTTTATGTATCAGTTTGGAAGAGATTGGTGCAGAATTGTGGAAGTTATCGTGTCCAGAAGAAAGTGATATATATAGATACATACATACATACATATATATATATATACATATATATATATATATATATATATATATATATATATATATATATATATATATATATAAAGTTTTTTACTAAGGGTGGTTTTGGGCTCTAGGGGTCATGATCGGTGTAGATCTGCAAAATTTTTTCAGAAATTCCAACATAGGAACGACGCCAATAGGTAGTATTTCATACGAAATCTACCTAAAATAAACCTTACGAGAACAATAAGTATGATTAAAATTTAGTATTACGTTTTATTATAAAAAATCAAACTTATCAATAATCAAATAAAACTTATCATAAATAGCTTATAATTAAAATAACTTTTTTAAAAAGAATGTAGTATAATATAATCTATATAACATATAAAATTATATATATACATTATCTCCTTCTGTTCTGATTCCTTAGAAATAATATTTTCATAGAAAGTAAGTACCTACATTTCTGACCAGTTTTCGTCAAAATGTTTTGTAACAATCCGTGGACATCCTTAAGTTTCTCTTGCTTCACGGGGACTCCCACCCCCTTCTTTTTAAAAAGAAAACCCAGTTTTATGTGGCTCTAGCACAATGTTTACACTCTGAATTTTGATATAACAAGAATCTTCCGAAATACACTTCCACAAATTTGAAGATGGCCATGGTTCTTAGTCTTTATATAGTATAGCACCTTATGGTAATGCCTTTTAAATCACAGTGAGATGCACTTAAAAAAACTTTCAAGGTGAAAATTTTACTTTTCTGTATCTTTCATGAAAGGAAAGAAATCTGGAAGGTTTCTTGAAAGGGATGTTTGAGATGTGAACTTCAAAATAAATTTATCTTATGTAGTTTTGTCTTTACTTGAAAAAAAAGCTTGGTGGAAGCGTCGAACATCTTGCATTGATAGAGTTGAATATTCGAGATTCTCTTTCTGATGAGTGCGCTTTGAGAGGACCGGAAATGCCTTAGGTTTATGTCTGAGAATAAAAATTAAATCTTTTAACACCTTATGACAGTAAGAAATATGGAAAGCGATACTCCATTTTGAACTTACATTTTAATCTTCTTTTGCGTGTATTCTTTACTAGCCCATGTGTTCGTATTTCTTTTTCTCTTCTTCCCACTTCCCCCACAAAATGCTAGAGTTTATCCACTGTCCGTTATACATAGGACATACTGTAAAACTTATTTAATTAGTTTGTATGAATAGAACAAGTAAAAACTTTAAACACAAATAGCAACATATCGCAGAGAAATGAAGGAAAATTACAGTGATACTAGCTCATAAGCTAGTCGTTCGTTGGTTTTACGCATGCGCAGGGATAAAGCTAGTTTTGTTGCCAACTCCCTAGTGGATAAGGCGAGTTTTGAAACCAAACAATATTTTAGGAACCCAAAAATAAAGGATAAAAATATTTTTTTTCAAAGATTATAGTGTTTTTTCTGTGCAGGTTTACCAATAGAATAGATTGGTAGAGAAAACTCGATTTTTTTAATTTTGGATAAGGCGAGTTTTGAAATTCACGTCCTCAAATATTATAACGTGGGTAGCTGATAAAAATTTATGAAGGTATTAAAAGTTTTAGATTGAGATTTCGAATAAGATAATTATTAATATACATGTTTTAAATTTAAAGGAAATTATACAGGAATAAATAATAGATATTATTAACAAAATAGGGAAATAATGATATGCCGGAAACTTAGAATAATTTAAATGGATATTGCAAAGCAAAATTTTTATATAACATATTAAAAAATATAGACGTATATATTAATCAAATAATAAGAAAATAAGTATATAAAAACAAAATATAAAAATAAAAACTAAACTTCTTTGGGGAGCATTATTTTATGTAAAAGTAATCTGTGATATAATTCGATTCCATATAATTTATGAGCGTCTAACTCAGTTTTCTTTGGATACATGCTTTATAAAACTTCTCGAGACATTTTCATACTTCACACAAGGAAAGTAAGTCTTGTAAATATCGTTACGGAATATTGAAGTATTTTATCGAAAACAGATAGATTCCGAAATAATACAAGTTCAATTTTTTCTTTTTATCAACTGAAGTGAAAATGTATCCAGACCAGGGACTCGAATTCCTGAACTTTTTTCTTTTTGCTTCCAACAAACTTTACAAACTAAACTATCCTGGACAACCGTGGCAGACATGATTCTCTCATACAATCTTTTGACATTTATATCCGGTCTGCAATAAATAACACAGCTTAACAGATTAAACTACAGGTAATGGAATTCCATTTTAAACGATACGTAACGATATTAAGTTATTTTAACTAAATCAAACTTTGATACCGAAATCATACAAGTTGATTTTTTCTTCCCTTTTCTTCAATGCATTGTGTTGCATCAATCAGTTTGACTGAGTTAGAATAATTCAGTATCATAACATATCCAATCCATCGCTTAATCTGCAGTTTCAGTACGTGGGATTTAATCTGTTGAGCTGCCTTGTTTATTGTTGGTGGATACTAATGGCTAAAACTTTTCGGAGTCTACGGAGTCTGCCCTACTTGCCAAGGATAGCTTATTTGGAAGATTGTTCGCAGCCAAAGCGACCTGGGAACAAATTCTCGATCTATACACACATTTTTGCTCAGTTGAAAACAGAAATAAAATTCAACTTGTGTCATTACAATCTCTACTTCATCGTTAAACAAATGAACAGGAATTCGAGTTCGATTTTAAGGAAGATATCTTGTATTTTTGGGTGAATAAGTAGTTAAGCGACCCTCGTTTGCTATACAAAAATTGCTTGTCTTGATGTGTATTAGGAATCCTTAATGTATGTGGTATTAGGACCGTGGTTACATGATATTGCGCGCTTGTCACAATTTGTAGATAGTACACTCTAGGCATAGAGCTAATTAACTCATATAACTGCACCTAACACACCCCCCGCGCTCTTTTCATTTTCAAATTTCTTAAGAAAATTCACCTGATCATTTTTTTTCAGGGGAAAACTAAATTCAAATTTAATTTAATTTGCAGACCGGCCCGATGTTTCTCGGTATTAATTTTAAATATATTCCCTTACTTTGGTCCATTTTCTCAAACTAACTTAGGGTCGGGGACCCACTGCATTCAGCATACTACACCCGGACTTAATTTGAAAATGCCAGAAACGCAAATCATTACTATTTAGTTTTACACATACAGACACAAAAGTCCGTAACGTTGCTGATTGTGATCGCATTGCAGTCGCAATTTTAATCGGTAGAATAAGCGGATACCTTTATTTTTTTTCTGCTTGAAGAATATGTTTTCCCCGGAAATGGATGGAAGCGATTATGGGAGTCTATTCTGTTATTCGTAGAATTCGTTTTTCAAATCAAATGTTGAAATTTTAAGTTTCTATCTTTTATAGTTCAGAAGATATATGAGCTCAAAGTTCCAATTTTTAGATACTGACTGATTTTCTAAATACAGCATACCCGGACATAGCTAGAACCGTTTCTGAAAGCAACTCGGTGTAGTTTTGATACCCCATATCTTTGTGCTTAAGCTGCCCAGAAACCGGAAACTTCTTTTTATCTAGAGGACTTTGCGTACGGAACTAAAACTCTATTTATTTATTTATTTTTATTTTTATCATTTTTTTTTTGTCTGTTCTTTTCTTAAGATATATGAGCAAAGAGTCACCAGATTTATCAATCAACTTACCCACGTCAGCGAAGCCTATACATAGAGAAAAAAAATAATTAGAAACGGATACATACCAAGATACACACCGAAATCAAGAAAAGGAGACGTTTTACTAAAAGAAGCGAAATCCCATCAAAAACATATCATGTAAAATATCTAGCCAAGTTTTGTGAATTTTCAATGATAACAAGTTCTGAGATCATGTAGAACCAATCTAGAGCTCTCTTACTAACTCTGACATTTTCATTCAGAAACCATTCTTAGTTTCTAGATCTTTAGTTAAGAATAGTTTGTTACTTGGCAATTATGATGCACAGGGAAGTTATTACTTACTATGTTATGAGAGGAAATGCGATAGAATCATTTGATTAAGCAGGTTATGAGAGCGAGGAATATAAGCCTTTAAAAGAGGGATGCCTTGGGTGAAAATATTTCTCAAAAAGGGACATCTGGCCAGTATTCAGGTTGCATATATATAAAAAAAACACCCAAAACTCTGGACATCGAGCTCGATCGCAAGAGAGGTTTTGCACTCAGGCTTACTATATAAAATTAAGACCATTTTTTAAATGCATAGTGCTCATATAAATACTATTTTATGCAATACTTTATTAATAAACGTAATTATTTAAATGTAAGCAAGTGATAAAATATTCTTTAACTAAGGATTTAGAAACTGCGATTTGTGAATGAAAATTTCAGAGTTAATAAGACAGCTAGACTTGGTATTAGACAAATAGGATAATAAGATAGCTCTACATCATCGCAGAACTTGTTACTGTTAAAGAGTTACAAGACTTGGCTACATTGTTTACATGAGATGTTTTTGACGGAATAAATACTTCGTAAAAGTATGATAATCTAAGATTATTTTTGTTTTTTTGCCCAGGGCTTAAACTATTGGTGATCGAATTATGAATGCAGCAATCTCTTTTAATTTCGTTGATTAATCCTAACAAATTCTTTTGCAATCAATGGGAAATAATATTATTATCTTTGCTATTTTCATAAGTAGTATTACGTATTGCAGCATGTGGCTGAAACTGTACAAGATTTCATTTAAACTGATTATTATTAAATTTAATATCTTCTCAATAATAGCAAAAATAATCATTTAAATGAATAAAATACGAATATAACGAATAATAATTTCGCTGAATCGGTCGAACACTATTTTTTTTTTTTTTTTAAGTATGTTTAAATTATATTTTTAAGTTTTAAATTGGAAATGAAGTCAAATACGAGGGAAGGGGATATTTTATTATTTGTATGTTTAAAAGTTTTAACAGCTTGAAGTACGTTTTGAAATGTTTGAAAAACCTTGATGCTGAATAATAAAACAGGGATCTCACTTAATCTAAATTACAAATAATTTTAACTGTAGATAATACATGTAATTCATATCATTTTATCTAGAATAGGAACTCATTATTATTATTGTTAAATGTAATTTTTGAATTTTTTGGAAATTTTTTTCAATACAAGAAATTAAGAATTTGTATTTTATCTTGTTTATCCAGACATATCAAACGGATTTTATATAAAACAGAATCGTACGTTATTTCTGTTAAAATACTAAAAAAGTATATTTTTTATCTCTACTATCCAGTTGTACTTTTACCTTTTCTGACATTCAAAGTTCAGGGGGACTTCATAATGCTTATTATTCCTCAAAGCAGTGAGGTAAATCTAAAATAGCCTTGGTGAAATAAATTTCCTTGCAAGAATTTTGTGGGTTAAATATTCCCCTGATTTAAAACTTGAAATGTAGTATAAATATTATTCATTATACTAAGTAAAGTTACAAAGCTACTTTAAATACAAAATGCGAACATACAGCAGAAGAAATGGTTTTATTTATATAACATCATTATTTGTTCATATTTCAAACACAAACAGCATAACAATGCAACTTAAACCTATGTGCAATTAAAAATTGAATTAGTGTTAATTTTTTTTTAATATACTGAATTATTATTCTGCAATATTTTGAATAAAATATATTTAAGAATGTTACTGAAGAATTAATACAAATTTTGAACAAGGCGAATCTTCTTGGCACAGTAGCAAAGTCATTGTTACATGTGAATGAAATTTGCAGACGCCATTCAACTGCTTTAGAATTGAATGCAATTTTTATTTTACCATAAATGTATGGAATCTATATCAATTACCCCCAATAGCTGTGTTTTTAAAATCTACTTAAATGTCCAAATTCAGTTCCTTTTTCTAAAAGATTCTTAGTTTTTAAAGAAAACTAAGAAATGCCATTCGACTTCTTTGTGTATAAATAAGAATACTTGGAGATTTTGCGAATTGAAGCATGAAAATGACTGCATGAATGTATCAAAAATTTCTAGCTTGGATTTGAGAAGAGCATTGCAAGAAAAAAAAAGAGTAATTAGTTTTAATTGGTATCTATTCGGTTAAATACGTAAAGAAGCCGATCGAAGCGAACCGGATATTCCACAAAGGATCGAATAGGCTGAATACTGAATAGTGGTCGAATGTTCGTTACATTACTAGAAATAAAGAGACTAAATTTTTCAACAATTGAAATATTTTTTTCTGTTCCGTGTTTTGTGGTAATCTGCTAATTTCCAAAAAGACAGCAGATGAACGGCCGATCTACATGAAGATCGACCGTGAGAAGATGGCTAGTGACATCAAAAGACTTGCGGAAATGGGAACGTGTGTAGATCTTTCCCCTCAAAGGCATGAACTAGCTTCGCGCGTGGAGCTAATTTCGGAATGCATAGAAATAGCCGTTATTATAGAATTTATGATAATTCTTTATTTACTCTCCGCAGTTGTTTGGATGTCGTAAGTAGAATGAGAAGTATGACAAAAGCGGAAGAGAAAATATTAGTTTCATTACATTATTCTTCGAAACACGTGGTTATGATGATGAAAGAGGTTCTAAATTTTTGCAAATTGCCGCTGGCCAGAAACATTAAATTTGACGTGGTAATTATTTTTAAGACGTGCGTGTTTCTCCAAAACATGAAAAAAAAAATCAAAATTTAAAATTCTGAAAACAATCGGAAAACTTTCTAAAATCACATTTATACTAGAACTGACAATTTGATTTCAAAATTATTGGTGGCAATAAAATGATGAGAGTCTCTACTCTAGCATACATAGGCTTCTCAAGGAAGGGTGGTGTCGGGAGGGGGGAGGGGGGGATTTGCAGGAACAAAAGAAAAAGAAAGAAAAATAAAACGCTCTAAATTGCAAATTTTGTGTTATTGTTGAATCTAGAAACTTTTTTTTTATTTATGTAAATGAGAGAATGTTTTTAACAAGAATACATTTAACCAATATTCGAGATTTAAAAAGATTAAATAATTATAAAACGCTCTATAATTATGGTTACGCGGAGATAAGGGAATTGAATAAGCAAAAATATCTTTTCTTTTAAAATAAATCTAATTTTAAATGAAGAGAAAATTGTTTACAGTCGAGTCTGTTTTTCTGAATTTGCCAGCCTACAAACCTAACAATCTAAAAACTTCCTTTTTTTTTTTTTTTTTTTTTTACTCATTTCAACCCACCAGTTGAAAAATATTTGTGACTGCAGTTTTCCCGGCCGCCTATACAGAGTTGCTCTAACACGCATAAATGTACTTGAATTATTATGAGCTTGGAATATGCCATTAAGGTTTATCATATAACATTCCTTATTGAAAATGGAGTGTTATAGTTCACTTATAGACACACACAAAAGCATTCCATTACATTATGAAAAAAATGTTTTGCACTGAATTTTAGTAAGGAGTAGTAAGGCAGTGTATATGGCCAATACTGCCCATCACACAGTGCGTTACTACCGATTCCAGACGCTGCGATAAAACCCAACTCAACACATTTAGATGGGCCGGAACAGGTCCAGTTTTGAGAAAATAAATTTTCAAATATGTTATACGTTTCACAGCTGAATTAAATTTTTTTCAAACCATGTGTATACAAACCTATAAACCATATACATAGCTATTGAAAATAATTCGAATGTTTTATCGACTATAAGCGCTAATTGCCAAAATTAAGAGTTCAGTTATGTTATGAGTTTTCAAAAATGTTTATTTCGATATCTTTTATTTATTTATATATATTTTAATTTTATTAAATAGCGATTTTTTTCTTACAGGGTACTGGAAGTGTGGGAAGGTGTTTCAAATTCTATGCGTGAAGCATCATTTTTCTTTATTGTTATATATTTTTTTTGTGTCTCTCTGTAAATCAACGATCAATTCCAAGCAATACATAATTTATACTAGAAAAAACACGTTATCATATCAATTTCTATATGTTTGAATATATATATATATATGTACAGGGTCTGACCAGTAAGTAATGAGACTGATTCCATAAAATTCGTTTATTTGATGATAATTTTACAGACACTTAATTTTCTTCCAAATAGCCTCCTCCTGCATTAATTCACTGTTGCCAACAACTCTGGCACACATTTATACCCGCCTGGAAGATTTCAATTGTAATGCTGTTAAGAACGCGCATTACGTTTTTCTGCAAGTTCTCCAGATAATAAAAACGATTGCCTTTTAAGCAGGATTTCAAACGAGGGAATATAACAAAATTCTGCGGTGACAAATTGGGGGTGTACGGTGGTTGGAGCAGCATTGCGACGCTGTGTTTTGCCAGGAACTGGATCAATTTGAAGAATGTTTTGGAAGCAGCATTCACAAATTTTCCGCATTTGAAGCTCTTCCGCGACAATTTGATACACATTTCGATTTCGAAAGTTCGAAGGTCTCCGCAATCATTCGGACACTCATCTGATGATCATAGACCAAAAGCACTTACAATTTAGCCACATTGTCTGATGTTCGAGAACTTGATGTACGCCCAGCGCGCGTTGTTCACCATCGATGTCCTCTCTTCCGTCTTTGAAGGTTTTGTGCCACCTAAACACTTAAGCCTTGGACAAAGAATCCTTCCCGTAGGCTTCTTGTAACATGGAAAGCCTCTCAGAGCCGATTTGTTTAGTTTTTACACAAAACTTTATGATATATCTCTGTTCGACAGCCCAGTTCATTCTAAAAATCTAAAGGCCCTTTTTAAGGGGTCTCAGGACTCTTAAAGCTTTAAAATTTTCGAAATTTTAATTTTTTTAGGTGTTAAACTCCTATCTTTTCTGAACATTTTGATATAATTGTTTCCTTGAAATTCCTATTAGAACTGAAGTTATGGCTTTTACATTTATGCACGTTCAATAGCTGAAGCGTCGTTTCGGAAACTTTGAAGCCATTTTTCTCCAAATGACGTTTTTGGGCATAACGCGCACGATATCTCAAAAACTTATGAATATTTTTTCATGAAATTTCCAAAGAATATGTTTCATGTTAGTCTGTATAAACTGAATCTAAAATTTCCTTTTTATTGTTCAAAACATATTTTTTTAGGTGATTATGCTGTTGAAATTTTCTTAATTTTGCATTAGCTAAATACAACTTTATATTAAAAATATAAAAAAGCTTTAAAGACAAATTTATTTAGGTTCAGGATAAGTATTACAATCTGAAGTATAAGTAGGCACCAAAATTTTCATTCTAGTTGTAATACTTATTTTGTAATCGTGCGCGTAATCTGGTATGCCGATTTTTTGCTCATCAAATCTCTAACAGTTTGGAGCTCCCTGTAAATGCTAATTCTGCATCTTATAATTTTTTAAATACATTAAATGAAAGAACTTACTTATATATTTTATTCCAATTAAAATTGTGTCTTAAAATCAAATACATTTTAAGATATTAAATGTTGAAAATGGTCTTTTTTTTTTCATTTTTTCCAATTTTAAGAGTCCTGAGACCCCTAAACACGTGTGCACTGCAAAGGCTCAAGGTCGACTGACTTCAGATGGAATCTGTAGCTGACACTCCCCCCCCCCCCCCCCCCCCACCGAACGTATCACTCGCAATGGCCTTCTTGTAGTCGCGAAAAAGTCAATGTCATTACTTAATGGACAGACCCTGTATGTGCAACTTAAAAAAAGAAGAAGAAAATATGTATATGTATTACAGAACTGAAAACGAGTAATTTTCATCATAGATAATAATCGAATTATTTTTTGTGTAAAATGAACAATAACTGCTGTGTATTCTATATTTTGCAATAGTTGATATTTTTTACACTGTCATTAAACAGAAACTGCACACGATTGTTTTTTTCTCCCTCGAATTCTTTTGAAATAATATTTCTTTTCTGAAAGCGAACATATTGTAACAGACTTCAATAATTTATGTAAATTACGTTTTAAGCCTGATAAAGTTTAAGCGTAAATTACGTCTAAACGTAAGCCGAACGTTTTAGTGTTTATGAAAATCGGGGCGCAGTACACAGTAAATATCGAAATGAAAAACACTTTTCAATTGTTGTTTCAACATAACAACACTCAATTTTATCTGTCAGCGTCCACAGGTATTCGATTTTTTTTCAGCAGTCCTGCGTATTTTCTAGAGAATTGTCCACATAATGTTACTAAAATTTAATTAGATATAAAAAAAAAAAACAGAGAAGAGAATTTACTACAAATGGTCTAAAATATTGCACCCTAATTGTTCAGCGAATGTCAAAAAATCGTCACGAAATATTCAAACCGATAAAAATCGAATAAAATATGTTAAAAACTCAAAAATCGTAAAATTTACTATATTAGATAAAATTTTGAAACCCAATTGAGCTGTTACTAATATTTTGAAAATCACCGCGAAATGCGAATCAATTCTAAACATTGCATAAAAAATTAATGAAAAATTCAAAGATCGCTACACGAATTCCGAATAAACTTTATTCAAACGACAAAGTTTGCAATAGTGGACTAAGACATCGTAACCAGAATTCTGTCATAAATGTTAAAAAATCGTCGCGAAATGCTAAAAAACACTAAAAACCAAATTAAAAAATCGTTAAAAATGCAAAAAATTTCGCAGAGTACAAAATTTACTACTACAGTGAAGTAAAATATCGTCGCTGGAAATCGTAGGTCAAAAAATCGGCGCAAGATGGGAAAAACATATATAAATTGCAAAAAATCCCAATAAAAATTAAGAAATTCTAAACTCGAGGAAGATAAAACTTACTATAAAATTGCAAAAAAAAAATGTATGATGTCACATTTGGAGCTCAGGAAATAGAAATGAGATTGTAAACTGGATGAGAAACAAGATATCAAATATATGCAAAAGTAATTCTTAAAATTTGTACCTCTGACATTTGTAAAAGGGAAACAAATTAAAAAGATACCGACGCTAGGTGTGTGTCTAAATGCAAATGAACGGGAAATGCAAATTGGCTCTCTTTAAAACGCTGCATTTCGAAACTATTACCGATCTTCTCATAGTGATAATGTATTCTGATTGTGAGTATTGCGATATGTACTTTATTTTTGGTTAGTTCAAAAGTATATGTATTTATTTTTGGTTAGTTCCAAAGTAATGCATTACAAATAGCTAGGGAGTACGTGACATCAAATGTTTTCTTTTGCATTTTTCTCGAAAACTATGCGCCCTCGAGGTATGACTCTTTGTACAACTTTCATGTACTCATGCCGGAGATTTTTATTCTGTTGATATATTGTGAGAGATAAAATAATTTTTATTTTCATTCTTATACTCTATAACTACGAAGTGTGAAATTACAAAATTTTCGACCCCTCAATCGGGGGTTTCCGAACGCTGCATGTAACATTGTCGCATGATATTTTATCATATAAAAAATGGGCAGACTACGGCAATTAGAACGTGAATTAGAAGCATTTGAAAATTCAAGGTCCACTCCATGGGGAGCTTGCAATCACCATTTGTAACTTTGTGTCACATTGTCCACGCAAACAAAATGAGGACGAAGAGCGACAATATGGTTACGAAGTACAAGAGTTTAAAGTAATTAGGTTCTTAATTCAGTTTATTATAAAATTGGACGTGATTCGATGAAATACCCTCCCTTCTAATGATCCCGCATGATGTTTAATCATAAAACGTTTGATGGGCTTACGATAATTATAGTCTGATTTATATTAGTTTAAAGTTCTTGTGATCTTATATTTATATTATATTTAAATATGAAGGCTTAGTAAAAAAAGCGAAAGAGACTCCCCTTATACGATTACGTTAACCACCCAAAACTTTAGTGGAATGTGACAACTGGGATTTGAGTTATATTTGTGTTTAGCGTTATCGGGCTCTTATTTTCGTTTTATACTAAAATTTAGGGATCTTCGATTAAAAAACAGATAGGGCGCCGCCCAGAACCCCTAAATTATGGTGATTACGTTCACCATGCAAAAATTGTTTTGGCTGCGACATTTAGAGCCCAAGTTATAAGTATTTTAAGATATAAGGACCTTATATTAATATTATACTATAATATGTGGAGACTTCGATGAAAAAATTTCGGTAGTCCTATTTTATAACGATTAATATCAGTTAGCACCGCCATCAGCGGTAAAGTGTAATGGTGCCATTACTTAAACCAGTACAAAAGTGTCCGCGCGGAATGCAGCTGGCCCATCAGTGATGGCCAACAGCAGGCCAGCATTGGTATGCCATCACATTACTTCAATCCGGCACTTTTCCTGCAGTGCTAGCACCTATCCTACTGCTATTTCTTTGCTGGCCCAGCACTTTTCCTTACAAAAATTTCTTATAGAATTCAATAAAAAAAACTTATAGAAATATTATTATTGAATAATGGCCCGTTTTTTATGAGCTAGTTTCACTAACACCTATAGAAGTGTATATAATAGAAATGTCTATAGATATGTATATATCTAAACCTGCAACTGTTTCTATGTGGTCACCCTCCCAAGTACTAACCGCGTTCGGTGCTGTTTGGCTTTCGTGATCGGATATGAACAATTACTTTCAGCTTATTCTACGAATGCTCGTAGTTTTAAGCTCTCAATACACTATTTCAAATTTTTTTTTTTTTTTTTTTTTTGTGATTTGCGTTCCCAATCGTTAAACTTGTATAGAAATTATTGTATTGTACAGAAAGCCTATATATTTTATACGTTGATTGACTCTCAACTGTGTAAATTACGAAAACCGAAATCCTTTGTAACTTAGTAAAACCATATTTAAGAAGAAAAAAAGCGCGTAGAAATAAAGAATTTATTTATATATTCATTTACTTATTTATTTTGTTGGTGGCAGTGGTGCTATATTATTTATAGTTTTTTTAAAAAAAGCTTGACAGCTTAAATTGTGTTAAGATATTCATTTCAGATTTGTGTTCAAATTCATTAATCTGCCGCGGGGTGATAAAAATAACTCTTATTTTAATATAGACGACAAAATATTTAAAAGTCTAATAAATTATTATTTGTTAGACTTGAAACATCATTGTTTAAATATTTTTACACTTCAGATTACAATACTTGAATAAAAATTAGAATTAGCGATTTTTTTTTTTTTACTTAGATGAATTACACAACCTAGCGTAAGGGTTCCCAGCAGTAATACTGCAAAAGTTCGTGCACTTCCATGGTGTGGTGGGCCAACGCAAGAGATAAAACGGAGGCCCATCAGAATTTTATCTGATGATTTCCAACAGCAAAGTTGACTGAAGCTGTCCAGCAATGGTCATGCAGTGGAAGACCATTAGCCAGCACTTCTCCATCATTGCCAGCACCTATCTTGTTGCTGGCCAGCAATTTCTTCTTTGTTGGGTAGTAACTGACCGATTCTGCTCTCAAAGCTGGTAGATGGGAGGTGTGGGTTCAAAACCATTTGCGCCCGAATGCCTAAACGTGCGGATTTTTACGTGATTTTCGTTGACCCTTGTGTAAATACGAACCAGGCTCCCTTAGAAAGACCCCCCCTTTAAGGAGGGCATCACACCTCGGGTCTATATCCCTCGTCCTGATACTCGGCCATCATAAACAACACTATATCGATTACATTTATTATATAAAATTGTAAGTGCTTACTTTTTTCCTTGCATTAAGGTAGATTAAAGTGGAGGACATGAGTTTGAACTCGACCTTCAACTCGACTATAACCAAATGAACGTTTCATCTCAGAGAGTAGCGGATTAAACTTATTCACTGTACAGCAAAAAGTGTGTTGTGCGCTTATAGATGTTTTCACTTGACAAATTTGGAGATTAGTTTAAAAAGCGAGAGAGTTCTCCTTAAAACAATAAATTTAACCCCTAACACTTTTAGCGTAATGCGACAATTAGGATCGGAATTATAAGTGTTTAACACCTTGTCTGTAACACACGAACTCAGTTCGGGAAACTCAAATGGGCTAATTTTGGAATACCCGGCCTAAGTTCTGCAAAAGAAAAATCGGTGTTTCAATTCCGTGAAGCCCGAATTCAGTTCCTCCAATCCATAATAGGTAATTGACCATTTTCCGACAAATGGCGATGCTTTCCCGCGAAAAGTTTGGCAGTTTCGCACCATTTGTTGGATTTTTGTAATTTTGCAGTTCTTCCCAAATTTCATTCAAAGCGCATTATGTTCGAAAGTCAACTTTCTTCGGTCCATACTACAGAAATGATTGAGATGGACAATTGGAAGAATCAAAAGAAAATGAAACCTAAAGTAGCTGGTGACTATAACAAGACAATGGGAGGTGTTGATAAAATTGATCAACACTTTACAGACTATCCCATCGACGGAAAACGTGGAAAGAAATACTTCGTAAAAATATTTTTCCATCTTCTGGATCAAGCACTTTGGAATTCCTTTATTATCATTCACTCGTCAGGCGGTGGAAAATGTAATATGAACTACAGAGTACAGAATCTCAACTGTGGAACAAATCATTGAAGATAATAAGCCATACATTCAGCCGACAGGACCAGGGCGTCCTATTATGAACTTGTTGCGAGTTACGGGTCGACAATTTCCTGAACACATTCTACCAAAGGAGAAAAAGACTAGTCCAACCAGACAATGTTTCCTTTGTTGTTGTAAAACTGGTGAAAAGGGAAAGAGGATACGACACGACACTCGAGTTTATTGTAAAGACTGTGATGTAGGCTTGTATGCCATGCCATGTTCTCGTATATACCATACTGTAAAGGATTTGTGAAATTAAAAGGAATCTGAAGGGCATGGAATTCATGACAGTTGATACAAATAATAATATTGTTGTAGTATATTATATTTATCTTGAAAATTATTTCATTTGATTTATTTTACTATAAATTGAGCAAAAATTACTGTAATCCATTAACATTTCTCATATATGCGAAAATATTGAATGTAGTAGTTATCTCATCTAATTTTTTTTTAATAATGCATTTCTAGCATTTTGATGATAATGACGAACAAAATTAAAGATAATTTTTTTTTTCAATTTTTGGCATTTTTTTATCAAATATATTCCACAGGTAAGGGGTTAACGGTATTGTACCCTTGTGTTCGAGCTATGCTAAAATTTAGGGGATGTTAAACCCATTTCAAAACCACAAGGAAGAAAAGTCATGCGTCAAGCATAGATTATGAAACGCTTTCCAACGATTCCAAAATATTTTAACAAAACTTTCCTGTTTAATAGTGTAAATAAGATGCCTAGGAAAACATTAAAAAAAACAAATAGCAGATTTGAAAACAAGGTTTCAGTACTTACCATCGATAACCGGAAAAGAACTTAATTTCTTTTGTGCAGCTCTGTGTATGATTTATAAATTTGATAATTTCTACATAGTATTCTTATATTTAGTATAGTATGAAAATGCACAACACAATTAGAAATTCATCTTCAGTAGCATTAGACGATAAGGTATTTGGATTATTTTGTAGGCGCTGTATATTAATATTATTTATAAGCTGAAATTTAATTCAGGAAAAACACGCTTAAAAATACTGAAATCATATTTCCAAAAATTATCAATTACAGACCGCCATGTATTGAGTTCTTTGCATAGCCCTGTATATGATTATATTCATGTGCTACAAACATCTTTTTGAATACTAAATGTAGTTGAGCTTGAAAATATAAAACACTTTTAAGCAATTCACGGTAATTCTCAGTATCGCTTGCGATTTCTTTTTTGTATCCCTGTATATTATAGTCTATAGCCACGTAGTATGAAAGAAGTTAGTTAAAGTTAAAAACTTAATCCATAACTCAGCAATCACCTCTAATACACAATACTTCGGATACAGCATTATATCCGAAATATTTTATGTGTGCCTGTAAATGAACGATATGTGCGATGCACATTACATTCTAAGGCAAGCATCTTGCAGAAAACGTTAGTAATATACAGGGTGCAATATGTTATCTATCGCCGACCTTTAATTTCTCAACCGTTGGTCGTAGACATATAGTTCCAATTACAAAAATGTTTCAAATGAGGTAAATATTCATGTTGTGGCATTATTTACAGTAAAAAATCAATTTTACGAAAATTACAATATCTAATTTTTTATACGGTCCCCCAGTCCCTATAGTTATATTTAGTAAAAGTTTACACATATCATAACAGATATAACACAAAAAGTTTGACATCTGTACTACAAAAATTGACAGAGTTATTAAATTTCAAAGTTTGAGATTGTTTCGCATGATTTTGTCTTTCAATGAGGGAGAAGTTAAAAGATTAATTAAAGTAATTCGAGATCAAAATCAGGGTGCAATGTCCTTTTTTACTGCGAAACCACCTTTAGCCCGTATCGCCAAATTGGGGTATCACCAAAGAGGGTTATTTCATTAAAAAATTTTAACTGACATTTAGGAGTCGTATACAAAGCGAAGAATGAAATATTGAAATTAAACTGAAAATAAATATCAATTTATTGTAATATTAGAAAACGATCTATCATAAAAAATGAATATGTCAAATGACAAAATCTACTAGAGATACTGCTCATAGTGTTCTCCATTGGTGGCAATGCACAATTGAATGCGTGACAGTACTGAGTCCTGGACACGTTACAGCTCAGCAGGTGTGTAAACTGTACGACAATCAAGGATGATGCGCTGCTTCAGATAAACCAGAGAAGTGGTCTCAGTCACATAGACTCATCCCTTGATGTAACACTAGAGGTACAAATCCATGGTAGAGATACAAGCCATATACACCGGTGAAAGCGGTGTCCACTCTACCGGACCACCATATCCAATTATCTGTTGACGGAATTCGGTGGTCAGATACGCCCGGACGTTTGATGTTTTGTGTGGAGAGGGCTTCATCATGTTGAAACCACACTCGGCATGCATGTCGGAGAGGCAAATCTTCATACCAATCACGTACCGTGTTTGTAGCAGATGCAGTTGACGATCAACCGTTAAGGTCCCATCGTAGAAGATGGGTCCAACAATCTGGGTTCCCCACATACCGCACCACACGTGTCGTACTGGTCGGGCTATGTGGAGGTTTTCCAGATACCAGTAATCCACATTGTGCACATTTACAATGTCGC
This sequence comes from Maratus speciosus, assembly GCA_963932465.1. Lineage (NCBI taxonomy): Eukaryota > Metazoa > Arthropoda > Arachnida > Araneae > Salticidae > Maratus > Maratus speciosus. Next base: position 282,459,103 of record OZ010794.1, on the reverse strand, counting down.
CCCGTATAAACAATGACTAATCTGTCACACAGAATGTCACAAACGAATGACGGATTTTCCTCTAAGGTGTTGAGCATGAAATTATAATAAAAAAATCGTCGTGTGTGGTCACCCAGCATCAATGCTTGCACCAGTGTCGGATATGGTATGTATGCTCATCAAGTGCATGTAACAAATGCCAGACATGCTGACCACATACCTCGCTCATTTCCACCGAGCTCAATTGTGGAATTAAAAGGGCGAATCCGAGCACATCCTCCGCTGTCACTCAAACATTACACCTTGCCTGTCTACTTGTTCTGTGTCGTGGTGAAACAGAGCCGGTCTCTCTAATATGGTGCAATGCATTAGTTACAGTTTCATGCGTTGGATGTAGATCTTTATGGAAACGTTCTGAATAAACACTCGCAGCCTCTCTGGCATTCCTTTGACATTCACCATAAATAAGTATCATTTCCGCATATTGCATGCACGCGTAGCTTGCCATCACGATCTCAGCGCTGGCTAGCATGTCCACTGCTAAATGACTCATGTTTTATACCGAGCGTGTGGTGCTGCGGTACTATTGTAATTTGCAAAATCAAAATTTTCATGATCGCTATAGTTAGGCTGGTCGTTTTTAGTCCGCTGCCAATTATCTAGTCCTTAGTGAATATGTTTTATTTTCCGATTGACGATTCTACCTACTTTGACGTTTGAAGGTTGTTCGACCCATAAAAGAGTTAAACAACACTTTGAGCAGTATATCTAGTAGATTCCGTCATTTGACATATTCATTTTTTATAGTAGACCGTTTTCTGATATTATAATAAATTGATATTTATTTTTCAGTTTAATTTCAATATTTCATTCTTCGCTTTGTATAAGACCCCTAAATGTCAGTTAAAATTTTTTAATGAAATAACCCTCTCTGGTGATACACTAATTTGGCGATACCAGCTAAAGGTGGTTTCGCCGTAAAAAGGACATTGCACCTTGATTTTGATCTCGAATTACTTTAATTAATCTTTTAACTGATCCTTCATTGAAAGACAAAATCATGCGAAAAAATCTCAAACTTTGAAATTTAATAACTCTGTCAATTTTTGTAGTACAGATGTCAAACTTTTTGTGTTATATCTGTTATGATATGAGTAAACTTTTACTAAATATAACTATAGGGACTGGGGGACCGTATAAAAAGTTAGATTTCGTAATTTTTGTAAAATTGATTTTTTACTTTAAATAAAGCCACAACATGAATATTTACCTAATTTGAAACGTTTTTTGTAATTGGAACTATATGTCTACGACCAACGGTTGAGAAATTAAAGGTCGGCGATAGATAACATATTGCACCCCGTATATCAATTTCATCATGTTTGAAATAGTTCAACATAATTAAATGCGAATAGTTATTCTCCGAAGACCAGAACAGAATCAAACTCTTTTGTGTGCCCCTGTAAATGAAAGATCAATACTTTGCACATGATATTCTACAGGAAGTATTTTTTAGTGCATCTCAACAATTCATTTCTATTTTATTATGTTTATTTAAGAACAACATCATTAAAATCCTCCCAAAGAATTTTTCTTCGTGGACCATAATATAACTTAATACTTTTGAGTTCCCCTGTATACGTATTTGAGTGCTAATTCTATAGTAAACATATTCTAGTACACCTTAATAAGGTGCAGTAAACTCCCGACTATCCGGCCCTCCGTACTATCTGGCCTATTAAAAAAATGAGGAATGTTGCAAGCGGCCAAGGCAGGCAGGTTCCCGTCCAGGTGAGTGCCAAAAGAAAAGGAAGAAATTCGAAATATAGCAATTGCAAGGTCTTGAAACAGCCTTTTGGACCAAAAAGGTAAACATAAACCCGTGTGGTCAACTGCAACAGGAGATGAGAACGCTAAGCTTCTTTCGTTGCAGAAAAAAAAACCGGGCTCTGACGATGTCAATGCAGAAGACATTACATAATGGATGACAAACGACGAAATTAATGAATTAATTGAAAACGATACTGTAGAAGTGTTGGCAGAGGGAGAAATATGAGAAGAAAGAAGATTCAAAGGATTGCAGGAAAAATCTCATCCCACTCGCAAGGTTGAAGAATATTGAGACAGCACTGCAGTGCATTAGTCAGCAGGAATCGACGCCACCTAATAGAATCTAGCATCTACTTTCGTAAATGGAGAGGTCATTGCGTCGCGCAAGAGGGCTAATAGGGAGAAGAAGTCCTCTATTAAGGACTTTTTTAAAAACAAAAAAACTGTAAGTTTTGACTCTTATCTTATGCATAACATTTCGTATTTTTGTGCATTTATTTACTATTAAACAGCAAAATAAGATTTACTTATTTTTTCACGAATTAGGATTACGTTTTATATGTTAATGGTTCCCTCCTTTTAAAACTGTTTGCACTGTATATATAAAATTTATCTTAATATGTGTAACATGTGTTTTCAATATCGTGGCAGGAGGAGGACACGAAGTTAATAAATATTTGTAGAACTCCGGCCTAACCGGCTTTTTCCTTATCCGGCCTACCCTTCCGCCACATTAGGCCGGATAGTCGGGAGTTTACTGTATATAAATTTCATAATTTTAAAATAGTGTAACACCATTATAATACACCGCAAATGATTTTCCCCTATACACCATAATGTATCCAGATACTTTTGAGTGATCTTGTAAATTAACTATTAATGCTACACACCTCATTTTCAATACCGAACATGTCAGTATAAATCTCAATAACATAGGTCAATTGCATAACTATCCGAGTATACTTACTCGAGTTAGAACTCGGACAGACAGACTGTCAGACAGTTTGCCAGAGAAACCCAATTCATAAACACTTTTCAACTATGTTGGAAAGTGTTAAAAAGTGGCCCAACTTCCTTAAAAGGAGTTCCCTTTATAACGATAAAGTTAATCCCCACAAAATTTTAGTGTAATGCAACAAGTATGATCCGAGTTGTAAGTGTTTAACTTAATCGTACCTTGTGTTCGAGCTATATTAAAATTTAGGAGACTTAAAAATAAAAAAAAGACTCCCTCACCCCTTTTAATGATTACGTTTACTATACAAAATTATTTGGGGTACGATATTTAGAGCCAGAGTTATAGGTCTTTTAAATTGTCAGGTCTTTATACTGCTTTTATTCATAAATATGTAGGGCCTTCAATAGATAACCATAAGGCCCCCTTTATAATGATTAATTTTACTATTAAATATTTGAATGGGCGTCGACAATTAAGATCCGAGTTGCAAGTATTTATCTTTCCTCTCTCAGTCGTGTAGATAAGGGTTGAGAAACCGAGTTAAACTCGTCCTTCAATTCCAGTAAACCCAAATGAGCATTTCATCAAAGAGAAGTAACGGATCTAACTTATTCACTGTCACTACACAGGAGTAAGTGCTTATAGAAGTTTTACTTTAAAAATTTGAAAACTCTCGTAAAAAATGTTTCAAGCAATTTTTGTTAAGAAAAAAAAAAAAAGTCTGACATTGTACGCCAAACGTGGCAAATGTGGTGCGTTCGTACTATTACTAGTTTTATAAATATTCAGGTCTTCGTGCAACAGCTGTTGCACTCTTATGCAAAAATGCATGAATATAAAATTTATTACGAATACAATTATTAACTTCAGTAATGCGGAAATAAAAGGATTTCATGTCAAATAGGACGTCATCACCATGGCAACCTAGAATCATTACCTATCATGAGATATCTTTGAATAAATTCCGTATGATAGGATTCAATAGAAAGAAGAAAACGTTTCAAAACATCTTTTTAGGTTTTGATTCAATTTTCATACAGTTTGAAATGACTCGACAAAATTTTGCAACTTCTGTATATACTAAATTTCAAACCATTCGGTTGGGTATTTTTTGCGCTGTTATATGCGGAGAGACGGGCGGACGGATAGACAGACGTACCAGACGAGGACTATAGGTGCTACGTATTTATATAATTACGAACGCACCTAGAAAAGTCTTTAAATTAAGGAATCTGAGTTTTAAAAAAACAAACAAATTACATTTTAATAGGTTTTATTACAACAGGATTAAATCTGTTACATCTGAATTTTTAGTATTATTTACAGATAAGACAATAAGAAATTGTGATGTAAAGTATTGCAGTTTTTTACATTTTTTTTTCTTGCTTCATTTCTTTACTTCTGAAGTGATACGGAGAATTTGTAGTTTCTGTATTATCGGGGGTCACATTGCTGCATATTTTTCTATTAAATGTTGAATATGGCATGAAAATTACTTTTATTATTTCAGTGAACTTGATTATCATTGTTATTGAAAAGTAACTCGATTATTATTATTATTGAAAAGTAACTTGATTATTTTTGTTATGAACTGAAATTCTTGTTATTTTAATATGAACAAATATAGCTATTGTATAATATAAAATAATCATTTACCATTTAAAACTATTTGGCCAAACGACTTAATATTTAGTGTTAATTAAACCCTTAATAAAAACTAAACTTACATTAAAACTTTAAACTAAAACTTAAAATTAAAAATTAAATAAAAATTAAAAAAAACCTATAAATATTAAATCGCTTGAACAAATAGTGAGGGTTAAATGGTAAATGAAAATTTTATATTATACTGGGTAATATATAAACGAATTGTTTTTATGTTAAGAAAAATTAATGTAACATATTTTTTGCACATTGTTTTCCAATTGTGTGTCTGTATTGCACTTTTATATAAATATTATTAATGATCAAACTGCTGGATTCATAAATGTAAATACTATATTATATGAGCTGAAATGGAAAAAATAGCTTGTAATGGTTATTTCTGAACTTAAATTATTGATTTAGTTTATTTTATTGATATGGTTATTATTATTTATTTAGCTGTGAAAAATTTGTTTTGCTATTTCTTATGAGGAAATATGCAGCATGACCCCGCGATAAATTACAGCTTTTGAACCAACTTGAATAAGTAGTTTTCTGGATGTAGCATTCCATTGGATGAGTTATTATCAATGAAACAATTCAGCAAGTACACCCCGACTTCATGATTCCAATACGATCTGCCTTTTCCTGCTTTGTTTTCTTTGTGAAAATCTGTAACAGAGGTGTTATTATTTTTTATTTTGTCCTCAGGTGTGATCTGCTGTATTTGGTGACTGCACATTTTGATTTCTTCTGTAACTGCATCTGTCTTGGAATCCTGAATTTCAATGTTACTTTTTATTTCATCCTCTACTTCTGTTGTACTTATTTCTGAAATGATAGTTTCCTTCTGGTTTTTGAGGTTTTCATTTACAATTTCTATCTTTTCTTTGTCATCATTAGTGGAATGTACGTGGGACTCTGATAAAGATATTAATAAATCAGCGAGCCGATCATCTTCACTGTTCTTTTCTGCTTTTTCTGTATAGTTAACTTTTTGGAAGGGTTCTAGGATTCCTTCTTTTTTATATAATGTATTATCCTCCAGAATAAGCATATTTCTCTCAACATCACCAGATAGACCATTTGGAGGGCTTTCTTTTGTATCAATAACTTGAGAAATTTTCTCAACATCTTGATCTTCATATGATGCCTCGTAGCCTTTTAGCAAACTAATCTGTTTTTCAATATTCTGCCAGTGTACTAATAATGAATGAAGAAAAGAAAATCACTTTTATTACTCAACAAGAAAATTCGTTATTAACTAAAACTTTTCTATAAAACCTAGTTAAGAATTATTGTGTATTATAAAATATTATAAAATACCTTCATAAACAAAAGGGGAAAAATATTATTTCACAATAAACATTTTCACAAATTATTCACTATAGATTTATATATTGGTATTTTTAAATTTACAAATAAGGATGAAAGAAATCAGTGTTGAATTCCAATATTTCTCCACAGGAATGGTTCCTGTGTAACTGAATGAGAGAGGGGGAGCTCACATCTAAACCATTAATAACTCAAACCTGCAAAATTTGAATTGTGTGATGTTTTTCAGCTTTTGGTAGTAATCGATTCTTTGCGCTGAATACGAACATGACCTTCATTTTTTACCATCACGTAAATATTTTTCGTAAATCACAATTTTTTATAAAGTCGAAATATTGCGAAAATCTTATACTACAAAATATGCATAAAACTTTTATTCATACAAAAAAAAATATTCATTTTTTGGCTTATACTATGCATTTTTTACAGCTAAACATGTAAAATATTAGTATGTATGTAAAATACTTACAATTTTACTAAATGCGTGGAAGCTTTTTTGTACCACCCAATCCTCCTCACCAGACTATTCAACTGTTTAGCTATAACAATCCCCAGTATAAGCCAAAAAGTGAATAAATTATTATACAAGAAAACATCTATTTTATAGTATCAGAGTTTCGCAATTTTTCGAATTGTCAACAGTTTTATTATTTACGATTAGCAAAAAATCAGGACGTGATGGTAAAGTATGAAGGTCATTTACAGATTCCGCGCTAAAAAATACATAAGAATAAATTATCAAAAGTAAAAAAACAACAACAACAGCAAAAAAACATCCCAGGCTTGTGCAATCAGAAAATCCGAAATCTTCCGAGAGATGTTCTTTCACCCTTCCCTGGGTGAAAGAACCCACCCTCTGGATTCATGAAGCATTGAGGGTGGAGGGGGAATCTGTTTATTTCCAGTACAATTTAAGTATATTTACGGAATTTTTTCTTCAATTAAATGATTTTCTGAATGTGTCAGAAAGTAGCGAATGTGGATTGAAGAATATCCTTAACAGGTAATAGTTCTAATGCTAAAAATCTTCTAAATTTGTTATTTTCGGCGAATTTTTTATTAAATTGTTGCTCTTTTTAAAAGAATTTTTACATTTTTCCGTACATTTCCGAATTTTTACTATTTTTTTTTCCTTTGCACTGCAATAATAACAATAGTTTCTACAGTTTTAATGAAAATCAAAAGTTAGCATCATCACTCAAACATATTCTCAAATCCATACTTCGTGATTATGACAAATTCCCGAAATCACATTCATGGAAAAGAAAATTTCCGAAAAAATACTGAAATTGTGCAGACAATCAAAGTATTTCTTTATTATTATTATTATTATTATTATTATTATTACAGTACTGGTTTAAAAATCATTTCTATGCTTCGGATTTCAACGCAGTATTATTACATCACTAATAGACCGAGAGGCGGTTTTACAGACGATCACCTCATCGAATTGGAGGCTGAAATTCAAAGAACCGACAGAAAAAAATTAGCATATTAAAATGCAACTGGTCTGCCAAGTCATATTTTGGAGGAAGACCTGATTTTAGTGGTTGATCAATACATTTATCATTGTGTTTTCCTGCACAAAAAGTTATGAAAACATGGAGGAGTGGGAGCAGGAAAATACAATGGCAAACCTATCAATCAACCAATAAAATCGGGTTTGCAGGTATTTTCTACCAAGGTATGAGTTGGCAGACCAGTTGTATTTTAATATGCGAATGATGTTTTAACTAATCCAGAAATTTCAGACGTCAACTCGATGAGGTGATTGTTTGTGCAGCCCCCACGCGGTCTACAACTAAATTATAGACATTACAAAACCACTGCATGTGTAAAAATACGATATAAAGTGTAGAAAAGATAAATAGACCACAAACACTATAGTGTTATAAATTTGCAGCAAACTATCCAGTCATTCGACCCGTTTTATAGTCAACGGTTAAACAAGCGTAATTTAACTCTATTCTGACCATATTGTTGCTCATTGTATGATCAGAATAGAGTTAAATTACAATTAACTAACCGTTTTTTTTTTTTTTTTTTTTTTTTTTTTTTTTTTTTTTTTTTTAACACTCGATTTACTGGAAAGTTGGCTGCAAATTTTTAGCACTGTATCTTCAACTCTAATTGATGCGGGAACAAGTTAGAGGACGGATAGATGGCAGAAAAACGTAAGTCATACGGCAAACAAACTTCAGACATGCTGTAGTTATCTACAGTAAGCAAACAAACCGGCAAACAGACAAACCGAATTAATTAATACTTTTCAACTATTTTGGGGAGTTTCATCTATGTTGAATAGTGTTAAAAAACAATTGTCAGAGCAGTCCTAGGGATGTGCAATAGATGCGGTCGCACATAGCCTCACGCCTAGGAACACCTTGCACTCGGAAAAATGCTTTTCTGTTTCATAAAAAATATAATAAATTAAATCTAAATACTTAGCATTTGATTCGTTGTAATTTATTTATTTCACGACAAAAGTCATATAATTATTATTTAGATAAAATGTAAAAGGTTTCGTTAATAAATTGTAAGGCTCGAGCGCTCGAGATCATACCATATTATTTAGAGGCTATACTGAATCTCTAAACAATGTTATATTGTTTGGTGATAAAGATATCTCTGCAGGTGCATGAATTGAATAGTGTTGATTAAAATTCTGATAAAGGCACTGTTATTTTAATGATTATTTGTAATGTAATAACACAACACTACTTTTATGTAAAAAATATTTTACAACTCATTTACACATTTTAAACTTTAATCAAGTTTGTATTACATGAATATCCATATTCCTGTGCACAGGCATACGTATGTTCGTGAGTTTTTTCAAAAATTGATTATATTATAGGAAGAGGGGAGAGGTCAATACTTTGAAAAGTAAATGCCTCGCGAAAGTTTTTGCATTCCAGTTCGGTTTCCGACAAATGTATAAAACTCACTAAAGTTGTTGTTTTTTTGTTTTTGTTTTTTGTGTAATTTTAATTTTAAATTCTTATTTTCCGCAAATGTGTTTGGCTTTTTATGTAATTTCACGATATCTAATATTACAATTAACTAAGTGTCCATTAAATATGATGGTATTTTCAGATAAATTGTAGAAAATTTTTACATGTACTGAATTTTTTTGTAATATCAATATAAAGTTATAGTTCCAGATAACATTTATGTTTTATTCCACGAGGTGCCAAACTGCTTATTGCGAGATAAAGTATAGGCGTACTTTGCAAAAAAATAAGTTGGATTATTGTTTAGTATACTACTTTTTCCTTAACATTAAATTTTTGTAAAACTCTTTTCGCGAGAATTGAAGTAGATAACGATTATGCAAGTAAAAATATGGAGAAAAATGTTTTTTTTTAAAATTTAAATTAAAAAATAAAGCGTGTAGAATCACATTATATTTTTTATTTGCATGCGTGCGTTTTAAAACCGAAATTTATGTATTTTTGGTTATAGATAATACAGAAGTTGTTCACACATTTTTCTTTCAATTTAGGAAGAAAAATGTATAAACAAAGATAAGAATTTTATTTTCTATTGTCTTTATTCTGATAGCCCTTTTGTTGGAGTATCATATTACATCTTGATTAACAAGGTAAGAGGGTTTTTCTTAAAATGTTAAAGTTGATTTTGTTCCAACAGAATCCTTCCAATGTTCTGGAATGCAGTTTATAAAGATCTTTTTTTCAAAGTCCAAATGCACAGTAATCCATAAGAGACATGTCACGGAACTTGTGTGAAATAGTTTAAATGGAATCGCCTCAATTCCAATTTCAATCCCCATTTTTTTTTTTTCTAAAAGTGCAACAGAAGGTTTGCAGGTATGTCTGGTAGACTTATTCTGAAGAAACTTAACACAATGACGATTGTTTAGGTTAAGAGATGGAGTTTTGAAAACAGGTGTTAAAACATAGCTCCAATAGTAATCCCAGTTAATTTTGACATTTTCCATATTTTCCTTATTTTAAGTTTAATATTATCGAGCAATAACTATAAAGCCTTTAGCATAACATTCCCTGTTTTCTCAGAGTCAAAATTTTATGCGACTTTTGATATAATAAACGTCGACCGTACCTTTGTTGGGGATGCTTTTTTTACCTTTTTACGAGTCAAATATAAAATTTGACATTTAATTATATTCATTAATTATGTCACTTATTTTGAGTGTCGAAAAACCATGCTTTTCACATCTTTTTCTTAAATAATCGAATAAGAGTACTTCTTTTCGTAAAGCTCAGTTACATAGCTTTCGATCCATTGTTTATTTTCCTGCCACATTTTAAAGCAAAGAACGTTTTTAATGATGTAGACGATAATTAAACGCTATTCCGAATTGATGCCATATTCATTTCATTATTTTTTCACTTAAATTTAAATCCTTCAGAAAAGAAAAATCGCTACAAAAATATATTAACACTTTCTGTATTTTAACAGAAGGTCCTCTGAAAAACTTACCTTTTTTGTGCCACATTTTGTCTTTTTTTGGCAGAAATCCAGACTTATTCAGCAAGTCGTGCCTCAATAGATCTTTAACTGTAGGGCGTTCAACTGGATCAAAGAGAAAGCAAAAAGCCGCGAAACTTCTGGCTGATTTCAGAATATCACTCTCAGAAGCATTCTTTAAACATTTTCTGTGCAGCTGGTTAAACTTCTTCTTCTGCAATAAAATCAATATATGACAATCATTTTTAAGTTATCTATGTTTTGATTTTCCGTAAATGTTGGTTATTTGTTTATGCATATAAAATAGTATAATGAAACACTAGCCACAAATTACGTTAGATTTTGAGGCTGAAAAACCATGTTTGTCCCTAGAAGCAAACCAGTATTGGGTAATACCTTGGCTAAATATGGGCCCTTCACTAAATAATGGAATGAAAAATGGGACAATATTGGTATTTCATCGGAATTATTTCTAATTCAAAGCTAATATGTAAGGAAAACTGGTGAATCATTAGAAATAGTACTGCCAATGTAAATCTAATATGTAGCCTGTATTATAATTACATCGAAAATGTTTCAACCGCAAAAGTAATATTTCGTCAGTTTGGATGTATACACCATTGAAGCGCTAATATGGCCTTAATATTGGCTTTAGAGGCTTTCTATTCATGAAATATTTATTCCTAATATTAGTAAAATGAAAATCCCACGTTTTGCAGCAATATTTCATGAAAATGATTGCAATATTTGTCCAATGTCGGCCAATATGGGCTCGATATGATACATGTGCATGAAAATATTCCATGAGCTGTGGCGGATATGCCTTTGAATTTAAAACAACTAAACCCACACTTCCAGAAATTGCCATCCATTGATGGCCATATAATTTTGTTTTTTGCATAGTCATGTGTATGATTTTATTTCTGTTGATTTATATATATATATATGCTACATATTGCGCTTAAATTAATTCCAGATATTAAATGCTTAAAACAGTTGAAAATTGTCTTTCAGCGATTCCCGTCAATGAATGGAAATGTACTCGAAATATTTCATTATCAGTTAGGAAAGTACTTTTATACTAAATACAAGTACAGTTGTCTGCAAATATGTAAAAAATATGTAATTCCATATGTTCCTTCAATAAAGACTTGATGTTTGGGTCCTTATATTATTTGTAATGCCAATATGGAAAAATGCAGTAAAACAAAAATGGAAAATGCAAGTTTTTCCGTATCATTTTGAAATACATCAAATCAATCTTTTTTTTTTTTTTTTTTTTACTGGCAAATAATCTAAAAAGTGTTTCTCTTCATACACTTATTCATATACTGTATTAGTATGACTAACGCCAGTTTTCACTATTTATGTTGAAGTATGCAGTAAACTAGTAAGTGGTGCAACGAAAGGGCAGAACATAGGACTTAACACACCTCTCAGAACTCACATAGATGCATAGAAATCCATTATGTTAAGATGAAAAGATGATGTGTACAATCAAAAGCATAAATATCCAAAAGCGTTTACGCATACAACTTTTCAACACTGACCAATAGGAAGCCTTGAAACAGCGCCCCTGCTTTCCCTCGAAACGAATGAAAAAATATAAGCAAATTACCTGTATTACAGCTTAATTTTTTTTTACCTTTTTTAAAATTTGTGATCTAAAACTGAAGAATGGGCAACTTTTATAATGCCTTGAAACATCTGAATATGAAATTTATTTTGACTACTCGTGTTTTTAATTACAACAATTGTACTCCACGAATTTATTAAAAACTACTTTATAAACATGTAGAACATGTAAATTGTTCATTTTGAGAGTGATTAATGATTTAAAACGTTTCCCACTTGAAGATACTGGCTGCGCCACTGAAATAGGGAGAACAGGAGGACCTGAGAATTCAGTTTTTAATGCAACCAATGAAAGAGACAGGCCACGGCGCACCACTGATCTCGTCTGTTTTCTAGTCTACTTTAAACACGTGGCAGTTCGACAATTAGTGGAAACTCGCCTATCTTCATCACGTGTCACCCAAGATATGTGAATTAGCGTGGACTATCTCTTTCCTCACCTGGGTATTTTTTACGTTCCGCCCACCGCGCATAGTTATGCCTCTGAAAATTAATGGGGAAGAAAGATATGAAATATTATTACCTTTAACACCTTGAAGATTGGGGAATACACGTCCTTACTCCAATAAGTGACATCGTCTGGAAGGCTCTTTTCTAAATATAATCCCGTGAAGATGTTCATTGCAAGTATTCCTAGGCTCCAGATATCTACTTTTGTGCAGTCAACGTAAGAAGCACCATCACCATTTCGAAATGCTTCTGGAGGTCTGTGGCTATATTTTAATCCGACTCTGTAGAAGAAATTAAGGAAGCGAGTGTAAACTTCACATTTAGCTTTATCTTATTTTCAAAAAGAAAAATTATATACATATATCATTAACTGTACGCATTTAATATTTTTATTGCAACTGGAGGAAAATACCAGATTAGGTTATATTCCTGAATTGATATTGATTTCCAAGTAGAATTACAAACAAAAGAATTGCATAAAAGAATAATTATAAATGTATTTTTTTTTTTTTTTTATTGAACATGCTTTCATTAAAATTCACAAAAATGTAGAAATAGAGATTAATTGATTTAAGTGAGAATTTTGACAAATTAGCCAACCATCGCCAAGTTGGCTTCATATATGGTAACTTATTTTTACCGCCAATCCTGGCGCTATTTCGCGGAGTTAGCAAAATTTGGCGCTATTGTAATAATCCTGCCATTAGAACTTTTCAAAAAATACTCATTGTTGAAGCTGATATAGGTTTCTCCATAGGAAATTAAACTACAATTTAGTAACCATTAAGTTTAAGTAGCGTTAGTTTAACCTTAGCTTGCGCTTTTGGGATGTCTTTCGAATACGGAGGGCACTTGGGGGAAGGCTCACCTTTTTCCCCTTTTAGGAGTCGAATTTTGAAATTTTTCGAAATATGTGTTTACTAATTTTAGTTATACTATAGTCATGTTTTCAGATCGGTTTGTAAGATAGGGTGATTTTTTTTTATTATTATTTCCACCTCCCCGTTCCACTGCCGACTTTAGAGATTCGAATTTTATAAAATCCATGTCCAATTGATGTATCACCCTCAGGAATACAGATATATTCCAAATTTCAAAACTCTATTCAACAGGAAGTGGGTGCAAATTAAGTAACAAGATTTGACTGCAATATACAAAGAGAATTGTAGGTCAAAAGAAAGCGTGTAAAAAACAAGCTATCGCCATTAGTAGGCAAATGTCTACATAATCGTGAGAGTAAAAATTCTAAAAGAGATAATTAAAGTGCGTTCGAGCTATAATTAGTTTTAAAAGAATTTTATTGCAAAAAAATATGTAATAAACTAATTAGGCAGTATGTAAAACATGAACATAACATAAAAAATTCACATTGGTTTGATTTTTTATCGAAGTTGCGTTCATATTTGACCCCAATACTTTAGTATTTCCGACTAGAGTCCAGTACGGGTCGAGTTATGCCCGACGTAAAAAAAATCCGTTAACCCGAAACCCAACAACATTATTTTCGTCGGCCGGAAACCCGACACAATCCCGATCCGAAATCCGAAATAAAAGAAAATTGATCCCTGATTTAATGCAGTTATGAAAAAAATATTCTACAATCATATATCTAATATAAATTTGTTATATGAAGAAAAATTAATCTATATAGATCATTTATATTGAAATTTATATAGTTTTTCATTGGATAAAATATTCTAGACTCTTTGAAATTTGGGTCAAATAGAACCCGATCTACTAGAGTCAAATGGACTCGCAACGAAAAAAATTAGGCATAACTAAAACCACTGGGCGGGTCAGGTTCGTGTAAAATTAGGTTACTCGACCCGATGCAGGACTCTATTTTCAAATACTGTGCCTTTTTGGTACAAGAGTGTTTCAATTACATGTGATTCTGAAAATGTGATATAATATTTTAAAAAGCTCGTTCGTTTCAAACTGTTGATAGTTGTCAAGAGTAATACAGAGTGATTCAGAATTCATCTTTAAAACTCAAATTAGTAGTACAGCACTCTGGAAAACATTTTTTGCATGGGGATCCAGAGGTGTTATCCATTATCCATTTGTTGTTTTCGGTCGAGGATGGGGCCAAATGATGCTCGCATTTTATTTTTTTTAACGAAATTCAACGATGTTCTTTACTTTTAGAAGAATTTTTATTTGAATAGGTAATCAAAAGGCATAAAATCGTTAAAAATTGTTTGAATAGGTGATCAAAAGGCATAAAATCTTTAAAAAATGAAAAAGTTACAAAATGGGTAGGCGCAAATTATCAGATATGGAAAAATCCAAAGCCAAAGAGCGACGCCGAAATGAAAATCGTCTTGCAAAGCAAAAATCGAGGTCTTCAACTGATTATGTAGGCCATGAAAATCGATTACAGAATAAAAGACGAAAGCGAAAAAGGAAACAATCTACTGTTTAATCGATTGTTAGTAAAAGGTCATGTCTCGAGGAGCTCCAATCCACTAGCTACGGCGCTTTACAATCAGTCGATTCTAACCGGGGAAAATTGAGCTCAACGTAGGTAATTTGTCGCAATTTGTGGATGATTCGGTGGAACTGCTTTCGATTTGTAAACTGTTTTCTTCTCGAAACGGGACTTGGAGAGTTTATCGATGAAGGTTTTGGTCGTCTGAAGTTTGATCTTTGCGATCTGTTGTTGAAGAGGATGCGACGGAATTTGGTGGACGAAATTTAGATTTTTCGGTTAAATTTTGTTACGAAGGTGATTTATCGCAATCTGTGGATGATTCGGTGGAACTGCTTTCGATTTTTAACCTCTTAGCTTTCTCGGTTTCTCTTGTCGAAATGCTTCAAAATTAAAACTAAGTAAATATTAAGTTAAAAGAAAAAAAAAAAAATCCAAATGGTCGTTGTAATCTATTAAATTACAATTTTTTTTATTATAATTGTTATAGATGTAAACAAAATTCCGGGTTAGGAGTAAAGTGAGACATCCCGTATTTTGAAGTGAATAAATGGATTAAAACTCATCCATTATTGTGTAAAACATACAATTTTTTACACAAACATTGTATGTTTTAGAGAGTATGTCATACTTTAACCTTTAACTGATGTCACAGAAATTGTCACATAACTAGTGTGAAGCGGTCTGTGAGACCGTTACAACGAAAGATGAATAAAAGGCACGATTAACTCATAGGATGGTGTTTTTGTACTAAACTTTTTGCACAGGACTGTTATAATTAAAATTCTCTTTTATCTGGTGATAGTACTAAAGTTCCAAACGGTACAAAATTTCGGTAGTGTTTGTAGTTAAACTGAAAATTGCAAGTTAAACTATAAAAATTGAAAAAAGCCGCGGTCTGAGAGACCGGTAACATCAGTTAAAGGTTAAATTTAGAATGATCCTATCTGAATCACCCAATGTATTTGTGTTATCTATTTTTTCACCTAAAAGAAAAATATCAACTAAGTATTAAAAGCATACTTTCTAATCTCACGCATTTTTTAAATAAAAAAAAATACACTTTGTGTGAAACTGAATGTTTAAAATCTACTTGATGTCATTCAGTAAGTAAAATTTTCTTGTTCAAAGTATGTTATTTTTAACTAAGAAAAAAGGTTGAGTTCTGCTGGTTTAATTAATTTTTTGATTACAGGACAGTACCGGGGGTTATTTTTATATTAACTTGCACCACAATTTACAAAAATCTTTCTTTGTGGTAAATTTCTCTTTAAAATATCTATGGTATAAGAGTATGGCAGAGTTTATTTTTCAAAAAGGTGTTTGGTTTTCAAGACAGAAATTGTTATATGGCTATAAAAATTTATTACTATCACACAGTTGGCATATTAACTCATTTGACGAATTTTACTACTAGACGCACGCACATCCATGTCGTTACCGTTATACACTGCTCAAAACAATTAAAGGATATTTGAAGTTTTATATAAAATAAAGATATAAAAGAAATTTTTTTTGCCGAAAATAGAAGAAGAGAATCACAAATGCAAATTTTTCTGGTTTTCAAACTGTGGAGTATGCAAATTTTGAGTTCGACGTCAAAAACGTCGCTTCAGCGGCAGCGAATGAAATTTGACTTTCAACTGGATAAAAGAGAATGAAGACAAGGATGATCGGCATTCAGTGATTGCTTTGTTTCGATGAGTACGATGTCTCAGCGAAGTCATTTGACAGATTCAGAAGCTTTGAGAATTGTTGGTAGGTTAGAAGGGGGCCAAACTCAAGCCGAAGTAGCGCAAGCCATTGGAGTGTCACAAAGTGTCATTTCCAGGATCTGGAACTGTTTTTTGGAGAGTGGATGTGCAGGCCGAAGACCAGGGCAAGGTAGTAGATGGGCAACAACGCCCAATGAAGATCGGTATTTAGCGTTAACAGCTCGGAGACACCGAATCATGAACGCTACTCTTCTCCAACAACACCTTCGCTCGGCTACAGGCACCACGATTTCAACTTAGACTGTCCGAAACCGGCTCCATGCTGCAGGTCTGTATGCTCGCCGACCGATGGTATGTGTTAGATTAACATCAAGGCATCGTCGCGACCGCAGGGAGTGGGCAACCGAGCATGTAAACTGGAGGAGAAATGAATGGAGCAATATTTTGTTTTCTGACGAGTCCCGTTTTTCTGTGCATCCGGCTAATAGGCGTATTTTCATCTGGAGGGACCGTGGCAGTAGGAATAATCCTGCGTTCGTGCACGAAAGTGTCAGATTTGGCGGTGGAGGAGTGCTGGTGTATGGTGGCATCTCCATTGACGGGCGCACTGACCTCTACATCATTCGAGATGGAGCTCTGACTGGTCGCCGATATAGGGATGAGATCCTCAGACCTATTGTAGCCCCTTACGCTGCAGCAATCGGAGATAACTTCATTTTAATGGACGATAACTGCAGGCCACATCGTGCAAACCTGGTGGAGGATTTCCTTTTCGAGGAAGGAATCGTTCGAATGGAATGTCCAGCGTGTTCTCCAGACATGAATCCAATCGAGCACGTTTGGGACGCTCTAGGAAGACGAGTTTCTGGCCGCCAACAACCCCCACAAACTCTCCAAGAACTGGAAAGAGCTCTTCTGGAAGAGTGGAGCAGAATACCCCAACTCGTCATTAATAGCCTCATTGAGTCCATGCCTCAAAGGTGTGCAACGTTGCTGGCCACCCGTGGAAACCATACCCCCTACTGAAAATGATTTTCTTTGAAGAAAACACCTTTTCTTATTCTTTTTTTCTCATATGCACAAATTGTGTTTTTTTCCTTTAGTACACAAATGCGCAATAAAATGCATTTTTTTCTGCCAAACATGTGTAATTTATTCTCATATAACCTACTATGTCTGTCGACCATGTATCAATCAGCTAAACAGTTTACCAGATACAAAATCCACCTAAAACTGCAATATCCTTTAATTGTTTTGAGCAGTGTAGTTCAAATCATCATTTTCAGTTCTAAAAGACGTGGATCCGTGTTCACTAGTGTCGGAAATAAACGATGCAGTTTTGATTTTTTTTTTCAGCAAAACTAAAAATATTTCGAACATTGGATCATATTATCTATACTCTTTTTATATATTAAAAATAAATATGCTGATAAACCTAAAAAACCAAAGGGCTGAGAAATAAATACCATTTGGCCCAGGTTCGCTTATGTTCAACATGGAACAATAAATAAACAGGAATTAAAATAGCCTCAAAATGGTGACGCTTCAACTGTAACCAGTTTTGCAATGGCTCATTATAACCGGGGAAAACTTCCACCAGTAAATTTGTATAGAGATTTTCTCCTTATCAAAACGCTTTACTAATGCCGAAATCCAGTAATAATTATGACCAAAAACAGATATTTATTTTTACTGGTGGAAGTTTACTTTGGCAGTAGACGGGACTTGTGTTTCTACCATATTGTTACAACAAAACAACCTTCTTTCAGCGTCACTGAAAGACATTATAATACCCGTTTCAATTTCCACCAGTAAAAACGAATAGAATTTTTCCGGATAGTTCTGAGAGAAATTTTGAGAGAAATAAGCTGCTGAAAAAGGGGAAATTTTCTATTCAAAATTTACTGGTAGCAGTTTGCTTCGTCGGAAATCAGAAACTGGTGAAGTGATGTAAAAAATCAGCAAACGTATTGTGACAACCTCCTCAGTTATTTCACTCGCAACGGGTAGAACCTATACTATGTGTCTCCTCCCCTTGATTCCTAACTCTATTATTTTAACATCAAACGACCACACACCCCAAAACAGGTCACAGAAACGGTAAGTGGGATGCTTTATTTACATGCTGGAAAAATTTCTTACAATCAGTATGAATACTATAACTAATACATTGTATGCAAGTCTAGACTGGATGCGGGATCCGCGTACGCCCACCCCTAATGATGAACTAGGCGCGGATCTGTTTTTTTTCTTATCCGTTTTATACGCAGTCAGCATTTTAAAAGTGAAAATATTTGTGCTTCAACAACTTTCTTTCATTCAAAATTTTCAGCAAGTTGAGTAATTTTATAGTAATTGATTTACCATTCGGATTTTCGATGTATTTCTTTAAAACTCGTTTTGAGTGAAATATTGAACATTTAAATATAGAAAATACTTATAGTCTGCCGAAACAGTATACTTAAGGTTCGTAATAATGTTTTTTTTTTTTTTCGAATATTAGGAAAAGAAAGGTATCCAAGTACACGCAGACTGGGTATGAAGTAATAGTATTCAAAATGATTAAAACAAGTTGGAATAAAACCCGAAATATTCGTTGCTCTAAATTCAGTGAATACAAACGATGTATAAAATAGCAAAATGTATTTATACACTGCAAATTAAAATAATACACAAATTCATGCACAGTTTGCTAACATTATTTGCATTTATACATATTCTTTAATTGTCTTTTTTTTATATATATTATGTTTTTTGAGCGAAACGAAAAAGTAACTTACCTGTTTGATGCTTTCTTACTTGTATTCAGAAAGTGAAAATCTGTTATTTTTGCTATTCGATTATCTTCTATTAATATATTGTTGACTGTGATATTGGTGTGTGAAAACTGCTTACTATGGATGTATTGTAAACCTGACGCAACGTCTTTTAACCATTTAGATAAAAACATGGAGGCTTGTTTACTACATTTAAACTCTTCACTATTGATGACTTGCTTCAGGGTATACTGCAGATAGGGTGAAAGGTAGCATATAGCCTCGTCTTCTTCATGGCTTTTTCTATTCAGTAGGTTCACTATATTCTGATGTTTCATATTTTCCCACTCCTTTTCATGTAAGCCTTCATCTTTTGCTTTGATTACTCTGAGACTTAAAGCTTTACCTTCTTTTGAGTGGTAATTTAATACATTAGAATATGTCCCATACACAGTTTCTATTTTGCTGTCTATATCATAATATGGGCTTATTTTACGCAAAATCAAATTTCTTTCCATAGCTTCCACGTATACATATGGAATTTCTTTCTCATATTGATCTGCAGTTATAAGCCTTTTCTTGTAGAGCTTACTCAATTTGTCGAATTTATCAGATGGCTTTAACATGATGTTGTAATATGAAAAAAAAGAAACCGTCTCTTTGGAAAAAATCTTCGTGTAAAACTGAAAATACAGAGAATTCGTTATTTTTAATATTATTTTACATATTTTTACTATTATTCGTATATAAAGGCATATTTTAAACTTGAAAAAGTGAAGCTATTGCAGAAAGAATGATACAATTTCAGTTGATTTTGTATTGTTTAATACCGTTGCATTGTTACTTGTAATGTGCAACAATTCATTTAAATAAAATTGCTGAACAATACACAATATTGAATTATTAAAGATCTTTTTCAATAATTAAAAATTTATAACAATAAAAAGTATTGTTATTCAATTCGTAGCTAATTTATTATAAAGAAAGGGAATATCAACCGGGAAATTGGATGAAGAATCCGGAAAGCTAACAATCCCGGATACTGTCAAACACATATCTATAATATTCTAAAATTCCTCGAAGAACAATATAAGAAAAATGTAACAATGAAAATTTATATAATAGAAACGAGTCAACAATGAATGGCAAAGTTTTACATATTGTACTATTGTATGGTCGAATTTGTCGAGTTCCTTGGTAACTTGAGGGTTATTTTTATTGCCAAATATTTCTTTATAAATTTCTAAACCGTTAAAGACTAGGGCTTCTTTAATACAGGCTGACTCGTCAAGCATCTTGTTTCCCACTTACTGTTTGCTGCCCTTCGGGAGAGAAACGTTTAAATGCTTATCAAGTAAAAAAAAAATCTTTGAAATTTGACCGTTGTTCGTGAAAAAAAGATTATTTTAAACCTGTCAAGAAATGGGTGTAGAACTTTTAGATTCCATATAAATGAAGAAAGTCAAAATAAGTTGCCTATAAATGCTTAGAAGAATAGATCAAGGTTGATGAATTTCGCAAAATACCGCGCCGCTTACTGGGTGCTGGGGGTTGAACCTGGTCACTTGTATAGTACAACAAATCGGTTCTTCAATTCCGTTATATTTGAACCAGACATTCTCACAGTTGAGAAAAGCCTAATTGTAAAACAATCAAATCTTGCTCCTACTCCTATGTCCAGAAAGTCCACCTTATTTATTTATTTTATTATATATTTATTATATTTTTTGGGTGATAGGCGGTTGATTTAAATGGTTGAGTTTATTTACTGTTGCTAAAAAGAAAAGAACGAAGAATTTTTTTTTTAAATCGAAATTTAAAGATTTTACACTTTGTGCTATACAGGGAAAAGGGAATTCAAAAGAAAAGTTCAGTGTGGAGGGAGGGGGTGGGGTTTAGATGATAATATATTTATTGTTAGAAAAAAGTAACAACAAAATCTGAAGAAAAAAAATGTTTTAAATATTTTTAATTTTATCATCTGATAAAGAAGGGAAGTGGCAGATTTTTTTACCTTGGGTTGAGGAGGGGATGGTTTGTTTTGACAATTCCTTATTTATTTACTGTTACTTACAAAATTACAAATAGGAAAGAAAAAAATTAAAAATTAAAGAGTTTTGTTCAACTATTTTATATTTTGAATGCTCAGTTCGAGGAAGGAGAAGTGAAATCAGTAATTTCGGAAGGATAGAATTTAAATAATTGATTATTTATTGCTGCAATACGTAATAAATGACCAAATAAAAAAGAAAAGTGCCCAGTACTGATGTCCAAAACTGATGGCATTGAGCTCACAGGCAGTTCACACTAATTGTATATTATACTTTTATTTAAAAAAATAATACCCCTCAAAAAATAAATGAAAGGGGATTAGTCCCCGTTTCCCCCCTTTTACTTAACCAATGAACCTCCAAATCTAATGAGGGAAGCTCCTTAACATAGCAAACTGGTATACCAAATTTGAAGCAAATCAGATAATTCTGCATGAAAAAACCATTTCGCTAAATTAAGGGGGGTATTAGTTACCCCATTTCTCCCTTTAAGGTGATAAATGAACCATCAAATCTAATCAGACGAGCTCCTTATCAGAATGAACCTAGAAAAAAAATTAAAGTAAATTGGATAATTCAGCATGAAAACCCATTTATCTGGATTAAGGGGAGGGGACTTGCCCCAATTTCTCCTCCCCTTTTATGCTTAACCAATGAACCTCCAAATCAAATGAAGGAAACGCTATATCAGAATAAACTGGTATATCAAATTTGAAGCAAATCGAATAATTCTGCATGAAAAACCCATTTATCTAAATTAAGGAGGGGACTAACGGACTAGCCCCAGTCCCCCCCTATATACTTAACCAATAAACCTCCAAATCTAACCAAGGCAACTCCTTAACATAATAAACCGGTATACCAAATTTTGAGCAAATCGAAAAACTCTGCATAAAAAACCCATTTATCTAAATTAAGAGGGGAGGAGTCTAGCCCCCCCCTTTCCCCCCTTTATACTTAAGTAATGAACTTCCAAACCTAATCACGGAAGCTCCGTAACTTAATTAACCCGTATACCAAATTTGGAGCAAATGGAATAATTCTGCATGAAAAACCCATTTATCTAAATGAAGGGGGATACTAGACCTCCTTTTCCCCCTTTATCCCTAAACAATGAACCACCAAAACTAATCAGGGAAGCTCCTTATCAGAATGACCCTAGAAAAAAAAATGAAGCAAATCGGATATTTCTATCAAGAGTAATCGCGTTACGTACGTACATACAGAACCGGCGGGCACATAAGCTCTCAGGCTTTGATAGCCTGTCAGCTAAAAGGTAAAAAAAAATAAATAATAATAATAAGTTTTACAAATTTTAAACTTTGCGTGCTGGGGGTTGGAAATTTCGTGGTGTAGGAGGAGGGGGTTGAGATGAAATTTAAAGAAAACGGAAATCATTCAGAAAATACTTGGAAAATTTCCCAGAGAGAAACATTCACCTTGCATACAATATTTTAAATTAAAATCAAATTTCAAATTAACTGCTTAAAAGGCGCAAGGGCCAACCTAGTGAAAAAGACATGCGCGCAAATCGTAAAAACTGGATATTTAACTTAGGAAATTTATTCATAGAATATCCAAACGAAATAACTTTCATCAACGAATCGGAAATAAAACGCAAAGGTGCCGACGCATTTGAAAACTTGAGCCATGTAAACGTTAAAGCTACATTTCTGTTGCGAGTTATCGGGAGAAGATCGACACAAACAGCATGCAAATGTGATATAGGGAATAAGAAGAACACGTATGCAAAATGTCGCCTAGGTTAATAACATAAAAGCCGCTGATCCGAGTGTGCATCTGTCAATCGCGGTAGGAACGTATCGGGAAATGTTGCCTTTAACTAATAGAGAAAAGTCTGATATGCATTTTATCTATGAAACTGCAAATGGAAATGGCTTAGAGACTCAACGATTGTACGGAGAGCGGTTTCCCAACAGGCGATTGCACGTCCGTAAAACATTTGAGCTCTTGCACCGACGGGATCCTTTCTCTCTTTCCGGTCGGATGCAAGTCGTGCAAAGACGTACGGAACGTTAGTTGTGGTAGAAGCCATTCTGAATACGGTGGCTGATCATTCAAGTACAAGTACACAGCTGTGGCTAAGCAATTACATATGCTCCACTCTCCACGACATGGTAAGTACTGAAGGATGAACGTTTGCATCGTTATGTTCAGTGAGTCCAGGAACTGACCCAAATGCATATATTTTGCTTTTTTCTCAATAAAATGCAATACTGAAATTTCCACGTGCTTTTATCAGATCAGAAAAACTTACCTAATTGTTTTTATTTTTATTTTTTATTTAATAAATACTAATCATGTTCTGATGAAATATGATTAGTATGAGTATAGGTTTAAAAACAGCGAAAATGGATTTCGCGAGCCTAAACATGTAAAAATATACCAAAATTTACACATTCAGGTTTTTATCATAAATGTAATATAAGAAGAGTGTATCCGCAATAATATGTTTTCATCATGTACCCAATTTTTTGTCCGTATATTTTATTTCACGAAATCGAAAAGTTGGCCAACTAGGTGGGAAATATAACCCACAGTGTGCAATATCAACAAACTCGCCTCTTCCAACTTTATTATACCAAGACGACAATTTTAACTCTTTCCAACATAGTTGAAAAGTGTTTATGAATTCGGCTTGTCTAACCGTCTCACAATGGAGTATTTGACGCAGAAACTTGGCCAAAGATGAACAAGTGGGTAAGTGTGATCATAGATCGCACAAAGGGTTTCGTTTAATATTCCTTTCAAAACGTCCATTACATTTATTGCCATGAAACACCTTCTAAATTTTGGCAAACCCTTCCTAAACTACCGTAAAGCCTCAAACAGATTCGCCTTGTTATATTTCCTATTTTCGTTCGTGCACCCCCAACCCCGAAATGCTACCATATATCACATGACGGGTATCTGCCAAATTTAGAAAAGTACCCCCCTTGGAGGGGGGCGAAGTGGGATAATGGTCACCATGATTTTTGACGCGGCCTGATGTTTAAAATTTTTGTTATGTTTTATAAGCTATATTAAAGTTTCAAACAGATCGTCCAGCTATATTTCCTAATTTTGTTCGCGCCTCTCCCTCAACCCCCTCGAAATGCGGTACGCCATTCTTCTTTATACTTTTTTATCATGTGTTATAAAGTATCTTAAATTTTAAAACAGATCGCATTGTTAGATTTCCCACTTTAAATGAAATCGCGGTCTGTTAGTTCCACATTCCATCACCAAGGAGCGCACTCTGTTCTTAACAAAAGCGTATATGAACGGAACTCCTTTACACAACCTATCAGAAAATATGTTACTCGAGGGGGTGGCGGTCTTCAGCAAGAATTTAAGATGTTTGTTGAAATTACTATTCGGAAATAGTGGTAATTTAACTTTTGACATATTTATATTTAATAAGTAGCATGTATCTGAGGACTCCGTCAAAAAAAGGCACCTGAAACGGTATGAAACAAAAAGGTAAAAAAAAGAAATATTTCGCCCCTCCCCCTCTCTCCACCTGCCCGAAATTTCTCGCGCCATTTTTTATAAACTTTTTCTTATGTGTTATAAACTATCTTAAAGTTTCAAATAGATCGCCTTGTTAGATTTCCTATTTTAAATGAAATCAACGTCTGTTAGTTCCACATTCCACCACGAGGGAGCGCTCTCTATTCTTAACAAAATTGTATCTGAACGTAACTCCCTTAAACAACCTATCAGGAGATATGCTAGTCGAAGGGATGGCGGTCTTAACCAAGAATTTAAGATATTTGCTTAAATTACAATTCGAAAATAGTGGTATAAATACTTCTGACATTTTTATCTGGCATAAGTAACATTTCTGCTGTATTTTTAAAAATCGGACACCATTCAGAAGAATACTGCAATGAAACATCACGTGACTGCCTTTTAAAATAAGTATATAATAGAAATAAATTAATTAGTGAAATTAGCACCCATCCCCCCTACCCAAAATTTTACGCGCTATTTTTTATTAACTTTTTCTTATGTGTTATAAACTATCTTAAAGTTTCAAACAGATCGCCTTGACAGATTTCCTAATTTTAACAAAATCACGTTACGTTAGTTCCCCATTCCACCACCAGGGAGTGCACTCTATTCTTAACAAAACTGTATCGGAAGGAAACTCCGTTAAACAACTTATCAGTAGATATGTTACTCGAGGTGGTGGCGGTCTTAATAAGAAATTACGATATTTGCTGAAATTACTATTCGGAAATAGTGGTAACTAAACTTTAGACAATTTTATATTAAATAAGTAGCATATATCTCAGGACTACCTCAAATAAGGCACCTAAAGTGGTCAGAAACGTTAACTTTTAATATAGAAATCTAGCGCCCTCCACTCCCTCCCAGGAATTTGACGCGTCATTCTTTTTTACACTTTATCTTATCTTATGTGTTATAAAATATCTTAAAGTTTCAAACAGATCGACTTGTTAGATTTCCTAATTTTAACAAAAGCGCGTTACGTTAGTTCCACATTCCACCACGAGGGAGCGCACTCTATTCTTAACAAAAGCATATCTCAACGAAACTCCTTCACGCAATCTTTCCGTAGATACATGAGTCGGGATTGTGGTGGTCTTAACCAAGAATTTAAAACATTTGCTGCGGTAACAAACGCTAAGATTTTAAAAATAAATCTAGCTCCCCCCCCCCCCTCTCCTCAAAATATCACACTCCATTCTTTTTTACACTTTCTCTTATGTGTTATAGACTATCTTAAAGTTTAAAACAGATCGAGTGGCGGTCTTAACCGATAATTCAAGATATTTCCTGAAATTACTATTCGAAAATAGCGGTATGAATACTTGTAAACTTTCTGATGATGAATGAGTTATACTTACCTCATAGCGCTGTTCAAAAACTCCACGCAAATTGTTAGATTTCCTAATTTAAATTATTTCGTGGTTAAAAACAGCACGTGTCTCCATTTTAATCGACGCATTTCATAGCAATAAACCGATTAATTAAGTAATAATTAATACTTCAGCTTGTAATTAAGATAGGACTTAGAAATGGGTATCAATGAAATCAGCGAGAAATTTCACATCGGTATGCAAAAAAATTTAATATTTAAAAAGTTAAAATTTCGTATTGAAATATCCTACTATGGAAAACCGAGCGTCGTCATGTCTGACACCTGCTTTCCCGCCGAAAAGAAATCTTTTTTTCCTTGTCTTTAAAATTAAAGAAATTAAATTTTTATCGAGCGATTTTTAGTGGATATTTTAACTTATACACATCTCAGAAATGTGAACTTTATACCAAATGAAAGTAGATTTTTTTCCGCGTCTCTCTATACCATTTACAAATTTCTCGGACCAATACTTTCTGATATGCGATTTCGCTTTAAAATGTCCACTTCATTTTTCAGCTTAATTTCCTCCGTGGTAACCGTGTACGGGCTGATTTTACTGGCAGACCTTAGGAGAAGCACCGATGATTTGGAGAAAGTCCGTTTGTACCTAGGTTAAAAAGGTGGATTGGTTAATTGTAGGAGTTAATTAGCCCGTAATTTGGTTAATTACCGACTTTTTCAAAATTTTATGATTTGTCGTTTGATGTGAGGTGTTCAGCTGTAAGTACACCAATTTCAAGTATCCAACATGTATAGTTTCTGAGAACGGGCTCTGTGAAAGACGGACAGACAGACAGACAAACAAAGGAGTGAGACGAATACGGTTTCGTCAGAAGATTGAAAACCTAAAAAATTAAAATTTGCTCATCAATTGCAAAAAAACATATTTTTTAATAGCTGACTAACTGGCGCGTCGATCTATGTCTATTTCACAAGCATGAGTCCTATCCGGCGGTTCCTAGCCTCAGTTGAAGAGGAGATTTCTTTGCAAGAAGGTGTGCTTTATTGTTATTTCAACTTTGTTATTATGTTTAAATGTATATTTTTGTGGTTTCATGAATTGTTGAACTCAATAGCTTTATTTTTAATGTAATAAAATAAATAAAAGTAATTAAAAATGTGTTCATTTTAAGCATTTTTAGCTCTAATTTCGATATATAGATTTAAATATACAGGGTGTATCAGAAATGATTCAACAAACTTAGAGGGATGATAGTACTCATGAAGACGAACAAAATATGCAATGGAACATGGGGTCGCAAATGACGTTTAAAGGATGAAAATTGAGAAAATGTGTCTGTAAGTGGACAAACTGAGGTAAGAAAGAAACACTCCAGAAAATTATTTATTGCACAGAATAGGTACAACACAGCTCGTGATGTCCAGAGGCAAAAATATTTTACAACATTTGTTCAAAGTGTCGACCGCGGACATATTACACAAAGTACATCTACGGAGGAACGACTGGCGGACACGCTCTTAAAACTACGTGGCTTTGCATACTTGGATTCCTGCTCACAGATTTGTTTGCCTCTCTTCCAAGTTTTTGTTATCATTTTCTGACTGGATATGCACAAAGTGAAAGGAAAACCAGCTTCGGGCTACCAGCCAGTTCTGCAGAAAAGCAGCATGCGAGATTTCGATATTTTTATTAGTTTTGCAATTTTCACGCTTTAAACGTCATTTGCGACCCCATGTTCCATTGCATTTTCTGTTCGTCTTGATGAGTACTATCATCCCCCTAAGTTTGTTGAAGCATTTCAGATACGCCCTGTATAGCTTTTTAACCCTTTACGGCGCGGAGTAGTTATGTTTGTAAAAGGATGAAATGATGAACTGACACCAAAATTTACAAACGAATTTATTAGAAAATAAAAACTTGTTTAATTTACTGTACTTTATAAAAGGAAATTTTTGATTAATTATTCTTGGTGCCATTACTCTTAAAATTAGATGTCCTTTTTTGAGGACACCTCCCGCTAAAGCGTTAAAGGCGTTCTCGGATTTTCCGGACCATTTTTGAAGTATAGTCGTATTGGTTATAGTACTGAAAACCAATTAAAAAAAATGTTCGCATATAGTTGCCATTTTTATATATAAGTTGTTTTAGTAATCTATTAAAAACATTCAAAAACCAGCTTCTCTTTACTACAACTAAAATTTAGAAACTCAACTTTGCAAAATACTAAATGCAAATAATATATATATTAATACACTGGTTTATATAAATAATTTAAATTTTACATATAATAAAATTAACCACATTTTTTTAAACAATAGTTGTAACTTGTAAGTTAAACAACTCTAATCAACAATTACTTTCCTCTTATAAACAGTAAAAAGTAAAGTAAACTTTGTATTTTATTAACCATTTGGAAAAATGGTTATTGTCCTCGGTCAGGGTAGGAAATCAAAAACATATCTGAAGCGTTTTATTAGTTGAATCCTGCATTTTATTCGTTTTCTGATTGGTCTATACAGTAATCTGTATTTTTCCTTTACTTTCAACAGAGATGGATACTTCTGTTGCCACTATGACAAAAAAGTAATAAAAACTACAAAAAAAATTAATAACTCAGAAACAAATTGAGATGCAGCTCTCAAACAAATTGCATTTAAAAGTACATTTTTTTCTCTATACGACGGTGTAAAAAGTAATAGTGTGGGGGTGTTTAGAAGTTTAAAAATGAAATTTCATTTAAAATTGGTCCAGGAATATTAATGTTTAATCCATATCGTACGTAATGTATGACCAGCTCCGTAGAAGTTTAAAAATTTACAGTACCGAAAAATGTAAAACTGAAATTTCTCTCTATTCTAAAAAAAAGTAACTACCGCTGTCACCGCCGCCGCCGCCGCCGGTTTTGAATTTTTTGTGACCGGAGGTCTTTCTTCGTTAATATTAAGAAAAATAAAGTACACAAAAATATGAAAATCGGTAGTATTATACAAAAATGATTGATAAACGCGCTGATGCAGACAGTTTTCAAATCGAAGAATTATTTTAAGAGATATTTAATGCTAAAGTTGGACAAAATCGTTCCACTAAAAAAGTTTTATAGGAGCAAAAACTATACATCGGAATTTAATAATTTTTAGATCATTTTATGCGTTATAATTACCCGGTGTGCAGAATTAATTTATTTTTTTAATTTGACTCATTTTTCGAGGTTTCATTTCTATTTTAAATTCAAATTTTTAGCATTTCGAAAGATACTTTTTACTTATTTCAGAAAATTGTACTAATTTAACCTGATGCCAACTATATAAACAAAGGAAACAATAATGTTTGCTTCAAATTAATAATTTATTTACACGTGACTATTATAAACAGAAAAATCTTTCAAATTAGAATTAAATAATTACGTATAAAAAGCAGGAACTTATTAAAAAATACGTCATAAAAAGTATACACGTGAATTTTAAAAGGGAAAGGATATTGTAAAATAACTTATTGAAAATTACTTCATCTATAATTACACATGAATTTGAACAGAGAAAGGATATTGTAAAATAATAAATTTATTAACATGCGTTAGAAGTCTTAAATAGGATAAATTACATCACAATTACCTCACATTACAGTTATTACATAAAATGAACACAAAATAATATTGCAAAACAGTATAAATTTAAAAATAGCGCGAGACATTTACTTGATATTTTGAGATGAACTTTTCAACTATTTTTTTTTTTTGACAGCGCAAATAATATTTCATTTCTAATAAAAGCATTTTCAGGTGAATATTGAAAATGGAAAGAAAAGTTTGGTGAAAATTACGCCAGATTAAAAACGATATATTTAAAATGTCTTATTTAAAAGGACTTTCTTTTCGCTTTGTTAAAAAAATACCGGGAGACAAAGACTCTGTTTACTTAATTCATTTTATATTAGATGATTTTGAAATGCCGTTGTATCTTTTAACAGCAGCTGATTTTTCCGTAAAATTCCCTAATCAAAGAGAAATGAATAGAAATCCGTTTATAGGGAGATCGCTTTTGTTTTTTTTTAAATTATAATTCATTCTTCCAAAATCTTTTTAAAGCCGATCAAATTAGCGTGCTTTTAGAGACTGCAGTGTCTGAACGGGGGTTGGCGAGCGTAGCTCGTAGGGGGCCGAGCCCCCTAGTCTTTTAAAATTTGTTCATGATGGGTCCAGGAATGCTAATGTTTAATCAATGGCGTACGTAATGTATGCTCAACTCCATGCGATTTCTAAAGTCTTAAATTTTAGTCTTTGAAAAAATCATTTTCCAAATGGTCGTTGTAATTTGTTAAATTGCTTTTTTTTAACTTTTATTTTTATTTTTATTTTTTAAGTAAATGCCTACATAATGTGTATATAACAACGGCTAAAATAGAAATGGGTTGGGCACATTGCAAGAAGACAAGAAAATAGATGAAGCACAAACACCCTACGTAGCGAAAAAAATTATTTTTTTTTAAATCAAAAACGGGTAGGTGCCAAAAGTTGCCTTTATACTAGCACATGAACTGCGTGCAACTTTTCCGCTGCAAAAAAAAAAAAAAAAAAAAAAAATGGCTTGAGTCAGCGCTTTTGGCCCAAAATTCGAAATTTTGGGTAAACTTTGACATTTTTTCAAAAAAAATTCCTATAGAGATGGTTATTATTTAAATGTGTTATTTAAACCTTTATTATCAATGACTTAACATATTTAAACGATAAAACGATATCTTTATTCTGTATAAGTGGAGAAAAACTGATAACTTTTGGTAAAAAAAAGGCATTGTCATTCTGTTACATGTCATACAAATAATTGTTGTTTAGAATACAGCTCTTACCTATAAACTGTAAAAAAAAAAAAAAAAAAAAAAAAAAAAAAAAAAAAAAAAAAACGGATTTGAAAACGGAGATTCTATTGGCAATCTAGACGCCAGTACTATTTCCGTATTTTTACGGAAATTTTTCCCCATAAATTACAGAAAAAATTCCGTTTTTCTGATTAAAAACGGAAAATTTTCTGTAATTTATGGGGGAAATTTTCCGTAAAAATACAAATACAAAACGGAATAAAACAAATACTAAAAAAAGGTTTTTAGGACAATGGTTCTTTGCATACGCAGAGGAAATTCTGATTTCAATGCTCTGTGACGTTCGCCATCACATTAAACAGCCAGCTGTTCAGCACATAATATTTGAAAGATGGGAGTAAACGCTGGCATATGCAAATCTAAAATATCGACAATCAACTTTGAAGCGGATAATTATATAAATCTAATTGATTGGAAAATTGCTGTGGTAACACGACCCCTAATCAATATGCATTTATCTGGTGCAATCTTGGTGAAAATAATAGACGGCTGAATAGATTACATGAATATCATCCCCACTGCATTACATTGTTTGCCTTCTCTTACACAAGCAGTAGAAAAATACATGAAGGCGATCACAGCAGCATTATCCAAAGTCTGTGGATACAAAGAAGAGATGGACTAGGTTGATGCATAGAAAACTTATGCCAGTCTTTGATTTAAAAAAAATCGCAGTTCAATGTATAACTAAAACATTGTGTTCAGATAGTAATGTGGTCGAGCTAGATGTCCTGGG
The DNA here is from genome assembly GCA_963932465.1 of Maratus speciosus. NCBI lineage: Eukaryota > Metazoa > Arthropoda > Arachnida > Araneae > Salticidae > Maratus > Maratus speciosus. Next base: position 282,427,406 of record OZ010794.1, on the reverse strand, counting down.
TAGTTTTGAAAGCAAATAGGTAAGAGCCATATTCTACTCTCATAACAACAATTCGTTGAATGACACAACAAAATGGCAACGCCATTTTTTACCGAAAGTTGTCAGTTTTGCTCCAGTTATACAGAATAAAGATATTGTTTTATCGTTTAAATATGTTAAGTTATTAATAATAAAGGTTTAAATAACACTTTTAAATAAAAACCATCTCTAGAGGATTTTTTTAATTTTTTGGAAAAACGTCAATTTTTCGACTTTTGGACCAAAAGCGCAGACTCAAGCCATTTTTTTTTTCAGCGGTAAAATTGCACACAGTTGATGTACTAGTACAAAGGCAACTTTTGGCACCAATTTTTTTCGCTCCACCCTAACCTACAGTGGTATCCCAGAGATGTAAAACAACCACAAAGACGACCACGAGTAAGATGGAGTGACGAAATCAGAAAAGTGGCCATGTTAATTGGGTGACTAAAGCACTAGACAAGAAACAGATGGAAAAGGTGGGAGGGATCTACATCCAGCAGTGGACTGAAAACGGTTGTTGTGTTGTTCATGATGATGTGATGATGATAACATTAATTAAGTGTATTTACTAACAGTAAATCAACAGTAATGATTTTAACAGTAAAACACATGAAAAATAATTTTGCCCAGCATTTTGCTTCAAATACTCACCTGTGCGTCTGCCTGTAAGGGAAGCACTCAAAAGAATTCCATTATATTATGGTCTTTGAGAAAAATCGTTTGCAATTTATTTCAATGATGTTACACCATTTCAAACGTATTGAAATTTATATGCATACAGACACACACACAAGATTTCCTGCCTATGAGCAAATTTGATGGAAATGCGCTTTTTTTTAACCTTTTTATTTATATTACTTAGTGTGTATAAATTTCATAGATCATATACACTATATGGCCATTAATCACCGGACATTTTCAATTATAATCATTTTTTCGAATATTTAAAAATATACTTGTCGGATTCTTCTGGAACTTTAGGATTATAAAGAATATGTTAGGCCTCAAATTTACCAACGTAGATTTGATAAGGAGGACAATTAGGGGACCGACAAAAAATCAAAGAAAAATAATAATATTTGGGATCACCTCGTAAAATAAAACGCACGAAATGATCTATCGTTGCAGAATACAAATATGTGGATACTGCACAACATGTTTACTGATTTTTGTAAGAATAGCACGTATATAGCTGCTTTTAGAGAGAAACTAAAAATCAGCTCACTCTATCGCCGTTATCTTTCTAAATTTTCACTATATTTGTTTGGATATTTTTTGGAGACCCCATGGAATTGACTATTAAATTATGTAAAAAAATCTTTGTTATCGTTCGCGCATGCGCAGATACAAATTATTTCATACAACTGCTCATATTTCACCGAATATTAAATATATTTATATTCCAGTTTCACTATATTGTTTCTACTACACTTTGCTAATTTTTCTGTAACTGGCGTTAAATTCGGTTAAAAATCCTACATGATATCAGCTAAAAAAATATGCAAGAATTTTTTGAACTTTTAAAAAAATCGCTATATTTCCATGAATATACGTGCTATTCTTACACAAATCGGTAAACATGTTTTACATTATCCACAAATTTGTATTATACAGCGGTAGATCATTTCATGCATTTTAATTTACAGGGTGATCCCAAATAGTATTATTTTTCTTTGATTTTTTGTTGGCCTAATTATCCCCTAATTATCCTCCTTATCAAATCGACGTTGATAAATATGAGGTGAAACATATTCTTTATTCTGAAGTTCCAGAAGCAAGTATATTTTTAAATATTCGACAAAATGTCTAAAATTGGAAGTGTCCGGTGATTAATGGCTATATAGTGTACAGGAGTGCATAAAAGAATTCGAGTATATTTCCATTTAATGACGGAAATTGCTGAAAGTGAATTTTCAAATGTTTCATGCGTTTCTTAAGTGAACGTAATTATAGTATACTATACAGTATATATGTGAGGCATTCTCACAATCTTTTTACTTTCTGGAATAAAAATCTGGTGAAATTAAACTGTCTAAAATAACATTTAAATCTGATAGACGAATGCCTTAATGATTCAAAATAAAGAAAAAATGGTCAGCAGCGAAAAAAATTTTATGCAACTGAGGTTTAAATTAAACTTGCTAGTTTAATTTTTCTTACCATTTTACCGCTATAACTTTCTATTTTCTTCTAAATTTTTACTTATAATGAATTTGCATACTACTCACAGCACATTCAAATAAGAAATAATAACAATGTAGTATTTTGAGTACAAAATTTTGGTATAACATTGTCTAAAGGGGATGGTATAGGAAAAAAGGGGGATGGTAAGGATGGGACGGTAAGGAAAATTACCATTATTTTTAGACAAATCATGTTAAGACTAAGTGATAGCCACAATGTTCAATGATTTTTAGAAACAGTTATTTACATTGTATTAAATTTTTAAAAAATATTAATTTACTTCGAAAAGTGCAGGAATAAACCTTGGGGACGGTAAGCCTACCAATAAAGCCACGATACTTGAAATTGATATTTAAATGCTGATTTAAATTCTGCAGTCAATTTCCTGTCAATGAATTTTATACATTCTTTCTCTAGCATACTTCTGCATGAGAAAAAATTTTGAAAAAAATTCTGTTGTTGTATATGAAGTGATTTTCTGTATGAGTTTAGCAAGAGGAATGGTAAGGAATCTAAAACCCAGGGACAGAGTTCAAAAAATAATATCAACCGTAAAAAATGCGTGCAGGTTAATTTTTTGCTACATATTTATATAAAACAATTGTCCCAGTTTCGGAAATAAATTACATCGAATTACTTTTATTGAAACAATTTTATACAGACAGCTCGAATCTTAAAAATCAGCATCAGGGACACTGGACGGTATAGGAGTTTTCCTGGTATTTGGAACCCAACGTCGTCCAAAACTTATTTATTTCGTTAATATTGTTATGCAGTCATGCAATGGTATGTTTCCCAGTATATGAAAAAAAACCCACAAGAATATGCACTAAAATAAAAATTATTATTCAGGGACTTAACCCCTTCGGGACGGGAGCCTTTTACGACATTTTTAATCTTTTGTCAATGCGTCACAAAACATACAGACTGTCTTTTATGTCCTTTTTTTCTGCTCTTGTAACAAGAATGTAATTTCTAAAATATTCATGTTTAACCAGATGCGGTGGCTGTTCGTGTCATTCTTTATTGATGAGGTACGTGTATTACAAGTACATATGAACAGTACAAATTTGTAGGGTGATTCATGCATACTTAAGTGTCGATTCTAATGCGGGCCCACATGCATGGAATTAGAAACAGGATCTGCACTGAAATGAGAAATATTTTGAAATAAAAAAGTAAATTACTGTAAAACCTCCCTAAAGCGACCATCTTCCGTTCCAATAAAATGGGTCGCTCAGGGAGGTGATCTCTTAATGGAGGTCATGTTTAAATCTAGATTTTAATGGTTGAAAAAGGGTAACAATTAATGTTACTAAAATTTATTTTTCACGTTGGGAAAAAATATGAAAATTTAAGTATCAAAACAAAAGTTAATTACATAAGTTAATTACTACAGAGTTTAAGAATACATTGACGTTTGTTGTGATTTTACGGTTTTATCTTACGGTAACATTATATTGCGCGCTTATCACAATGTGTAGATAGTACATTCTAGGCATAGAGCTAATTAACTCATATAACTGCACCTAACACAACCCCCGCGCTCTTTTCAATTTCAAATTTCTTAAGAAAATTCACCTGATCATATTTTTTCAGGGGAAAACTAAATTCAAATTTAATTTAATTTGCAGACCCGCCCGATGTTTCTCGGTATTAATTTTAAATATATTCCTTTACTTTGGTCCATTTTCTCAAACTAACTTAGGGTCGGGGGCCCACTGCATTCAGCATACTACACCCGGACTTAATTTGAAAATGCCAGAAACGCAAATCATTACTATTTAGTTTTACACATGCAGACACAAAAGTCCATAACGTTGCTGATTGTGATCGCAGTGCAGTCGCAATTTTAATCGGTAGAATAAGCGGATACCTTTGTTTCTTTTCTGCTTGAAGAATATGTTTTTCCCGGAAATGGATGGAAGCGGTTATGGGAGTCTATTCTGTTATCCGTAGAATTCGTTTTTCAAATCAAATGTTGAAATTTTAAGTTTCTATCTTTTCTAGTTCAGAAGATATATGAACTCAAAGTTCCAATTTTTAGATACTGACTGATTTTCTAAATACAGCATACCCGGACATAGCTAGAACCGTTTCTGAAAGCAACTCGGTGTACTCTTGATACCCCATATATTTGTGCTTAAGCTGCCCAGAAAGAAGTTATGAATTTTTTTCATCTTCAAACGCCCTTTTTGTTTTCGTTTTTAATTTTTTTTGCGGTACGAATTCGTCCTATCAAAAACTTGTGAATATAAAAGTTGTAGATAACGTTAAGGAGATTCATGATAAAATTAATTGGATTTGATATCTTGAGAATTGACGAAGTTATGAATTTTTTTTCTCCCAAAAACCCTATTTTTTGCGCTCCTTGAACCCATTTTTAAATTTATCAAAAATCTGTGACACATAAATTTTTGGCCCTATTTTTAGAAGTAATAAAAACTTTAAACTGATTCGATATGTACAAAATTTAAGAAGTTATGGGGTTTTTTCGGTTTTCACAAAACCCCTCCCTAATTTCATCCCCTTGGTCCGATTTTGCCCATTAACGAACTTGACCGAGATTTTATGCCCCTTGATTTTATGTATCAGTTTGGAAGAGATTGGTGCAGAATTGTGGAAGTTATCGTGTCCAGAAGAAAGTGATATATATATATACACATACATGTATATATATATATACATATATATATGTATATATATATATATATATATAAAGTTTTTTACTGAGGGTGGTTTTGGGCTCTAGGGGTCATGATCGGTGTAGATCTGCAAAAATTTTTCAGAAATTCCAACATAGGAACGACGCCAATAGGTAGTATTTCATACGAAATCTACCTAAAATAAACCTTACGAGAACAATAAGTATGATTAAAATTTAGTATTACGTTTTATTATAAAAAAGCAAACTTATCAATAATCAAATAAAACTTATCATAAATAGCTTATAATTAAAATAACTTTTTTAAAAAGAATGTAGTATAATATAATCTATATAACATATAAAATTATATATATACATCATCTCCTTCTGTTCTGGTTCCTTAGAAATAATATTTTCATAGAAAGTAAGCACCTACATTTCTGACCAGTTTTCATCAAAATGTTTTTTAACAATCCGTGGACATCCTTAAGTTTCTCTTGCTTCACGGGGACTCCGACCCCCTTCTTTTTAAAAAGAAAACCCAGTTTTATGTGGCTCTAGCACAACGTTTACACTCTCAATTTTGATATAACAAGAATCTTCCGAAATACACTTCCACAAATTTGAAGATGGCCATGGTTCTTAGTCTTTATATAGTACCTTATGGTAATGCCTTTTAAATCACAGTGAGATGCACTTAAAAAAACTTTCAAGGCGAAAATTTTACTTTTCTGTATGTTTCATGAAAGGAAAGAAATCTGGAAGGTTTCTTGAAAGGGATGTTTGAGATGTGAACTTCAAAATAAATTTATCTTATGCAGTTTTGTCTTTACTTGAAAAAAAAGCTTGGTGGAAGCGTCGAACATCTGGCATTGATAGAGTTGAATATTCGAGGTTCTCTTTCTGATGAGTGCGCTTTGAGAGGGCCCGAAATGGCTTAGGTTTATGTCTGAGAACAAAAATTAAATCTTTTAACACCTTATGACAGTAAGAAATATGGAAAGTGATACTCCATTTTTAACTTACATTTTAATCTTCTTTTGCGTGTATTCTTTACTAGCCCATGTATTCGTATTTCTTTTTCTCTTCTTCCCACTTCCCCCACAAAATGCTAGAGTTTATCCACTGTCCGTTATACATAGGACATACTGTAAAACTTATTTAATTAGTTTGTATGAATAGAACAGGTAAAAACTTTAAACACAATTAGCAACATATCGCAGAGAAATGAAGGAAAATTACAGTGATAGTAGCTCATAAGCTAGTCGTCCGTTGGTTTTACGCATGCGCAGGGATAAAGCTAGTTTTGTTGCCGACTCCCTAGTGGATAAGGCGAGTTTTGAAACCAAACCAATATTTTAGGAACCCAAAAATAAAGGATAAAAATATTTTTTTCAAAGATTATAGTGTTTTTTCTGTGCAGGTTTACCAATAGAATAGATTGGTAGAGAAAACTCGATTTTTTAAATTTTGGATAAGGCGAGTTTTGGAATTCACGTCCTCAAATATTATAGCGTGGGTAGCTGATAAAAATTTATGAAGGTATTAAAAGTTTTAGATTGAGATTTCGAAAAAGATAATTATTAATATACGCGTTTTAAATTTAAAGGAAATTATACAGGAATAAATAATAGATATTATTAAGAAATAGGGAAATAATGATATGCCGGAAACTTAGAATAATTTAAATGGATATTGCAAAGCAAAATTTTTATATAACATATTAAAAAATATAGACGTATATATTAATCAAATAATAAGAAAATAAGTATATAAAAACAAAATATAAAAATAAAAACTAAACTTCTTTGGGGAGCATTATTTTATGTAAAAGTAATCTGTGATATAATTCGATTCCATATAATTTATGAGCGTCTAGCTCAGTTTTCTTTGGATACATGCTTTATAAAACTTCTCGAGACATTTTCATACTTCACACAAAGAAAGTAAGTCTTGTAAATATCGTTACGGAATATTGAAGTATTTTATCGAAAACAGATAGATTCCGAAATAATACAAGTTCAATTTTTTCTTTTTATCAACTGAAGTGAAAATGTATACAGACCAGGGACTCGAATTCCTGAACATTTTTCCTTTTGCTTCCAACAAACTTTACAAACTAAACTATCCTGGACAACCGTGGCAGACATGATTCTCTCATACAATCTTTTGACATTTATATCCGGTCTGCAATAAATAACACAGCTTAACAGATTAAACTACAGGTAATGGAATTCCATTTTAAACGATACGTAACGGTATTAAGTTATTTTAACTAAATCAAACTTTGATACCGAAATCATACACGTTGATTTTTTCTTCCCTTTTCTTCAATGTATTGTGTTGCATCAATCAGTTTGACTGAGTTAGAATAATTCAGTATCATAACATATCCAATCCATCGCTTAATCTGCAGTTTCAGTACGTGGGATTTAATCTGTTGAGCTGCCTTGTTTATTGATGGTGGATACTAATGCCTAAAACTTTTCGGAGTCTACGGAGTCTGCCCTACTCGCCAAGGATAACTTATTTGGAAGATTGTTCGCAGCCAAAGCCAAAAGGACCTGGGAACAAATTCTCGACCTATACACACATTTTTGCTCAGTTGAAAACAGAAATAAAATTCAACTTGTGCCATTACAATCTCTACTTCATCGTTAAACAAATGAACAGTAATTCGAGTTCGATTTTAAGGAAGATATCTTGTATTTTTGGGTGAATAAGTAGTTAAGCGACTCTCGTTTGCTACACAAAAATTGCTTGTCTTGATGTGTATTAGGAATCCTTAATGTATGTGGTATTAGGACCGTGGTTACATGATATTGCGCGCTTGTCACAATGTGTAGATAGTACACTCTAGGCATAGAGCTAATTAACTCATATAACTGCACCTAACACAACCCCTGCGCTCTTTTCAATTTCAAATTTCTTAAGAAAATTCACCTGATAATTTTTTTTCAGGGGAAAACTAAATTCAAATTTAATTTAATTTGCAGATCCGCCCGATGTTTATCGGTATTAATTTTAAATATATTCCCTTACTTTGGTCCATTTTCTCAAACTAACTTAGGGTCGGGGGCCCACTGCATTCAGCATACTACACCCGGACTTAATTTGAAAATGCCAGAAACGCAAATCATTACTATTTAGTTTTACACATACAGACATAAAAGTTCGTAACATTGCTGATTGTGATCGCAGTGCAGTCGCAATTTTAATCGGTAGAATAAGCGGATACCTTTATTTCTTTTCTGCTTGAAGAATATGTTTTCCCCGGAAATGGATGGAAGCGATTATGGGAGTCTATTCATTCTGTTATCCGTAGAATTCGTTTTTCAAATCAAATGTTGAAATTTCAAGTTTCTATCTTTTCTAGTTCAGAAGATATATAAACTCAAAGTTCCAATTTTTATATACTGACTGATTTTCTAAATGCAGCATACCCGGACATAGCTAGAACCGTTTCTGAAAGCAACTCGGTGTACTCTTGATACCCCATATCTTTGTGCTTAAGCTGCCCAGAAACCGGAAACTTCTTTTTATCTAGAGGACTTTGCGTACAGAACTAAAACTCTACTTTTTTATTTATTTATTTATTTATTTTGTCTGTTCTTTTCTTAAGATATATGAGCAAAGAGTCACCAGATTTATCAATCAACTTACCCGCGTCAGCGAAGCCTATACATAAAAAAAAAAAAAATACTTAGAAACGGATACATACCAAGATACACACCGAAATCAAGAAAAGAAGACGTTTTACTAAAAGAAGCGAATCCCATCAAAAACATATCATGTAAAATATCTAGCCAAGTTTTGTGAATTTTCAATGATAACAAGTTCTGAAATCATGTAGAATCAATCTAGAGCTCTCTTACTAACTCTGACATTTTCATTCAGAAACCATTCTTAGTTTCTAGATCTTTAGTTAAGAATAGTTTGTTACTTGGCAATTATGATGCACAGGGAAGTTATTACTTACTATGTTATGAGAGGAAATGCGATAGAATCATTTGATTAAGCAGGTTATGAGAGCGAGGAATATAAACCTTTAAAAGAGGGATGCTTTGGGTGAAAATATTTCTCAAAAAGGGACATCTGGCCCGTATTCAGGTTGCATATATAAAAAAAAAAAACAACCAAAACTCTGGACATGGATCTCGATCGCAAGAGAGGTTTTGCACTCAGTCTTACTATATAAAATTAAGACCATTTTTCAAATGCATAGTGCTCATATAAATACTATTTTATGCAATACTTTATTAATAAACGTAATTATTTAAATGTAAGCAAGTGATAAAATATTCTTTAACTAAGGATTTAGAAACTGCGATTTGTGAATGAAAATTTCAGAGTTAATAAGACAGCTAGACTTGGTATTAGACAAATAGGATAATAAGATAGCTCTACATCATCGCAGAACTTGTTACTGTTAAAGAGTTACAAGACTTGGCTACATTGTTTACATGAGATGTTTTTGACGGGATAAATACTTCGTAAAAGTATGATAATCTAAGATTATTTTTGTTTTTTTGCCCAGGGCTTAAACTATTGGTGATCGAATTATGAATGCAGCAATCCCTTTTAATTTCGTTGATTAATCCTAACAAGTTCTTTTGCAATCGATGGGAAATAATATTATTATCTTTGCTATTTTCATAAGTAGTATTACGTATTGCAGCATGTGGCTGAAACTGTACAAGATCTCATTTAAACTGATTATTATTAAATTTAATATCTTCTCAATAATAGCAAAAATAATCATTTAAATGAATAAAATACGAATATAACGAATAATAATTTCGCTGAATCGGTCGAACACTAATTTTTTTTTAACTATGTTTAAATTATATTTTTAAGTTTTAAATTGGAAATGAAGTCAAATACGAGGGAATGGGATATTTTATTATTTGTATGTTTAAAAGTTTTAACAGCTTGAAGTACGTTTTGAAATGTTTGAAAAACCTTGATGCTGAATAATAAAACACTTAATCTAAATTACAAATAATTTTAACTGTAGATAATACATGTAATTCATATCATTTTATCTAGAATAGGAACTCATTATTATTATTGTTAAATGTAATTTTTAAATTTTTTGGAAATTTTTTTCAATACAAGAAATTAAGAATTTGTATTTTATCCTTGTTTATCCAGACATATCAAACGGATTCCATATAAGACAGAATCGTACGTTATTTCTATTAAAATACTAAAAAGGTATATTTTTTATTTCTACTATCCAGTTGTACTTTTACCTTTTCTGACATTCAAAGTTCAGGGGGACTTCATAATGCTTATTATTCCTCAAAGCAGTGAGGTAAATCTAAAATAGCCTTGGTGAAATAAATTTCCTTGCAAGAATTTTGTGGGTTAAATATTCCCCTGATTTAAAACTTGAAATGTAGTATAAATATTATTCATTATACTAAGTAAAGTTACAAAGCTACTTTAAATACAAAATGCGAATATGCAGCAGAAGAAATGGTTTTATTTATATAACATCATTATTTGTTCATATTTCAAACACAAAGAGCATAACAATGCAACTTAAACCTGTGTGCAATTAAAAATTGAATTAGTGTTAAATTTTTTTTAATATACTGAATTATTATTCTGCAATATTTTGATTAAAATATATTTAAGAATGTTATTGAAGAATTAATACAAATTTTGAACAAGGCGAATCTTCTTGGCACAGTAGCAAAGTCATTGTTACATGTGAATGAAATTTGCAGATGCCATTCAACTGCTTTAGAATTGAATGCAATTTTTATTTTACCATAAATGTATTGAATCTATATCAATTACCCCCAATAGCTGTGTTTTTAAAATCTTCTTAAATGTCAAATTCAGTTCCTTTTTCTAAAAGATTCTTAGTTTTTAAAGAAAACTAAGAAATGCCATTCGACTTCTTTGTGTATAAATAAGAATACTTGGAGATTTTGCGAATTGAAGCATGAAAATGACTGCATGAATGTATCAAAAATTATCTAGCTTGGATTTGAGAAGAGCATTGCAAGAAAAAAAAGAGTAATTAGTTTTAATCGGTATCTATTCGGTTAAATACCTAAAGAAGCCGATCGAAGTACCCGGCGAACCGAATATTCCACAAAGGATCGAATAGGCTGAATACCGAATAGTGGTCGAATGTTCGTTACATTACTAGAAATAAAGAGACTAAATTTTTCAACAATTGAAATATTTTTTTCTGTTCCGTGTTTTGTGGTAATCTGCTATTTTCAAAGACAGCAGATGAACGGTCGATCTACATGAAGATCGACCGTGAGAAGATGGCTAGTGACGTCAAAAGACTTGCGGAAATGGGAACTAAGACTACTATTATAGGAGTTCTAATGGGAACGTGTGTAGATCTTTCCCCTCAAAGGCATGAACTAGCTTCGCGCGTGGAACTAATTTCGGAATGCATAGAAATAGCCGTTATTATAGAATTTATGATAATTCTTTATTTACTCTCCGCAGTTGTTTGGATGTCATAAGTAGAATGAGAAGTATGACAAAAGCGGAAGAGAAAATATTAGTTGCATTACATTATTCTTCGAAACACGTGGTTATGATGATGAAGGAGGTTCTAAATTTTTGCAATTGCCGCTGGCCAGAAACATTAATTTTGACGCGGTAATTATTTTTAAGACATGCGTGTTTCCCCAAAACATGAAAAAAAAAAAATCAAAATTTAAAATTCTGAAAACAATCGGAAAACTTTCTAAAATCACATTTACATTTATACTAGAACTGACAATTTGATTTCAAAATTATTGGTGGCAATAAAATGATGAGAGTCTCTACTCTAGCATACATAGGCTTCTCAAGGAAGGGTGGTTTCGGGAGGGGGGGGGATTTGCAGGAACAAAAGAAAAAAGAAAGAAAAAGAAAACGCTCTAAATTGCAAATTTTGTGTTATTGTTGAATCTAGAAACTTTTTTTTATTTATGTAAATGAGAGAATGTTTTTAACAAGAATGCATTTAACCAATATTCGAGATTTAAAAAGATTAAATAATTATAAAACGCTCTATAATTATGGTTACGCGGAGATAAGGGAATTGAATAAGCAAAAATATCTTTTCTTAAAAAAAAAATCTAATTTTAAATGAAGAGAAAATTGTTTACAGTCGAGTCTTTTTTTCTGAATTTGCCATCCTACAAACCTAACAATCTAAAAACTTCCTTTTTTTTTGTTTTTTTTACTCATTTCACCCCACCAGTTGAAAAATATTTCTGACTGCAGTTTTCCTGGCCGCCTGTACAGAGTTGCTCTAACACGCATAAATGTACTTTAATTATTATGCGCTTGGAATATGCCATTAAGGTTTATCATAGAACATTTCTTATTGAAAATGGAGTGTTATAGTTCACTTATAGACACACACAAAAGCATTCCATTACATTATGAAAAAAATGTTTTGCACTGAATTTTAGTAAGGAGTGCTAAGCCAGTGTATATGGCCAATACTTTCCATCACACAGTGCGTTACTACCGATTCCAGACGCTGCGATAAAACCCAACTCAACACATTTAGATGGGCCGGAACAGGTCCAGTTTTGAGAAAATAAATTTTCAAATATGTTATACGTTTCACAGCTGAACTAAATTTTTTTCAAACCATGTGTATACAAACCTATAAATCATATACATTAGCTATTGAAAATAATTCGAATGTTTTATCGACTAAAGCACTAATTGCCGAAATTAAGAGTTCAGTTATGTTATGAGTTTTCAAAAATGTTTTTTTCGATATCTTTTATTTATTTATATATATTTAATTTTATTAAATAGCGATTTTTTTCTTACAGGATACTGGAAGTGTGGGAAGGTGTTTCAAAATCTATGCGTGAAGCATCATTTTTCTTTATTGTTATATATTTTTTTTGTGTCTCTCTGTAAATCAACGATCAATTCCAAGCAATACATAATTTATACTAGGAAAAACACGTTATCATATCAATTTCTATATGTTTGAATATATATATATATATATGTACAGAATCTGACCAGTAAGTAATGAGACTGATTCCATAAAATTCGTTTATTTGATGATAATTTTACAGACACTTAATTTTCTTCAAAATAGCCTCCTCCTGCATTAATTCACTGTTGCCAACAACTCTGGCACACATTTATACCCGCCTGGAAGATTTCAATTGTAATGCTGTTAAGAACGCGCATTACGTTTTTCTGCAAGTCTCCAGATTGTAAAAACGATTGCCTCTTAAGGGGTCTCAGGACTCTTAAAATTGGAATAATCGTAAAAAAAAGACCATTTTCAACATATAATATCTTTAAATGTAATTGATTTTAAGACAAAATTTTATATTGGGATGAAAGATATATGTTCTTTCATTTCATACATTTGAAAAATTACAAGATGTAGAATTAGAGTTTACAGTGGGCTCCAAAATGTCAGACATTTGACGAGCATAACAGTACGCGCTCGATTACAAAATAAATTTTGTAACTAGAGGGGAAATTTTGGATCCTACTTATGCTTCAGATTGTAATAATTACTCTGAACCTAAATAAATTTATATTTAAAGCATTTTTCTATTTTTAATACAAAGTTGTATTTAGTTAATTCAAAATTTAGACAATTTCAACAGTATAATCGCCTATAAAGACTATATTTCTGAACAATAAAAAGGAAACTTCAGGTTCAGTTTATAGTGACTAACATGAAACATATGTTTTAAAAATTTCATGAAAAAAAAAAAAAAATCAGAATTTTTTGAGATATCGTGAGCGTTATGCCCAAAAACGTCATTTGGAGAAAATTGACTTCCAAATTTCTGAAACGCCGCTTCAGCTATTGAGCGTGTATAATTCTAAAAGCCATAACATCTGTTCTAATAGGAATTTCAAGGAAACATTCATACTAAAATGTTCAAAAAAGATAGTAGATATATCTGAAAAAATTAAAATTTCGAAAATTTTAAAGCTTTAAGAGTCCTGAGACCCCTTAAGCAGGATTTCAAACGAGGGAATATAACAAAATTCTGCGGTGACAAATTGGGGGTGTACGGTGGTTGGAGCAGCGTTGCGACGTTGTGTTTTGCCAGGAACTGGATCAGTTTGAAGAATGTTTTGGAAGCAGCATTCACAAATTTTCCGCATTTGAAGCTCTTCCGTGACAATTTGATACACAATTCGGTTTCGTAAGTTCGAAGGTCTCCGCAATCATTCGGACACTCATCCAATGATCAGAGACCAAAAGCACTTACAATTTATCCACATTGTCTGAAGTTCGAGAACTTGATGTACGCCCAGCGCGTTGTTCACCATCGATGTCCTCTCTTCCGTCTTTGAAGGTTTTGTGCCACCTAAACACTTAAGCCTTGGACAAAGAATCCTTCCCGTAGGCTTCTTGTAACATGGAAAGCCTCTCAGAGTCGATTTGTTTAGTTTTTACACAAAACTTTATGATATATCTCTGTTCGACAGCCCAGTTCATTCTGAAAATCTAAAGGCCCTTTTTAAAAGGTCTCAGGACTCTTTAAAATTTTCGAAATTTTAATTTTTTTAGGTGTTAAACTCCTATCTTTTCTGAACATGTTGATATAATTGTTTCCTTGAAATTCCTATTAGAACTGAAGTTATGGCTTTTACATTTATACACTTTCAATAGCTGAAGCGTCGTTTCGGAAACTTTGAAGCCATTTTTCTCCAAATGACGTTTTTGGGCATAACGCGCACGATATCTCAAAAACTTATGAATATTTTTTCATGAAATTTCCAAAGCATATGTTTCATCTTAGTCTGTATAAACTGAACCTAAAATTTCCTTTTTATTGTTCAAAGCAATATTTTTTTAGATGATTATGCTGTTGAAATTTTCTTAATTTTGCATTAGCTAAATACAACTTTGTATTAAAAATATAAAAAAGCTTTAAATACAAATTTATTTAGATTCAGGGTAAGTATTACAATCTGAAGTATAAGTAGGCACCAAAATTTTCATTCTAGTTCCAATACTTATTTTGTAATCGTGCGCGTAAGCTGGTATGCCGATTTTTTGCTCATCAAATCTCTAACAGTTTGGAGCCCGCTGTAAATGCTAATTCTGCATCTTATAATTTTTTAATACATTAAATGAAAGAACCTACTTATATATTTTATTCCAATTAAAATTGTGTCTTAAAATCAAATAAATTTTAAGATATTAAATGTTGAAAATGGTCTTTTTTTTCATTTTTTCCAATTTTAAGAGTCCTGAGACCCCTTAACACGTGTGCACTGCAAAGGCTCAAGGTCGACTGACTTCAGATGGAATCTGTAGCTGGCAGCCCCCCGCCGTACGTATCACTCGCAATGGCCTTCTGGTAGTCGCGAAAAAGTCAGTCTCATTACTTAATGGACAGACCGTGTATGTGCAACTTAAAAAAAGAAGAAGAAAATACGTATATGTATTACAGAACTGAAAACGAGTAATTTTCCTCATAAATAATAATCGAATTATTTTTTGTGTAAAATGAACACTAACTGCTGTGTATTCTATATTTTGCAATAGTTGATATTTTTTACACTGTCATTAAACAGAAACTGCACACGATTGTTTTTTTCTCCCTCGAATTCATTTGAAATAATATTTCTTTTCTGAAAGCGAACATATTGTAGACTTCAATAATTTATGTAAATTACGTTTTAAGCCTGATAAAGTTTAAGCGTAAATTACGTCTAAACGTAAGCCGAACGTTTTAGTGTTTATGAAAATCGGGGCGCAGTACACAGAAAATATCGAAATGAAAAACACTTTTCAATTGTTGTTTCAACATAACAACATTCAATTTTATCTGTCAGCGTCCACAGGTATTCGATTTTTTTCAGCAGTCCTCCGTATTGTCTATAGAATTGTCCACATAATGTTACTAAAATTTAATTAGATAAAAAAAAAAAAAACAAGAGAAGAGAATTTACTACAAATGGTCTAAAATATTGCACCCTAATTGTTCAGCGAATGTCAAAAAATCGTCATGAAATATTCAAACCGATAAAAATCGAATAAAATATGTTAAAAACTGAAAAATCGTAAAATTTACTATATTAGATAAAATTTTGAAACCAAATTGAGCTGTTACTAATATTTTGAAAATCCCCGCGAAATGCGAATCAATTCTAAAAATTGCATAAAAAATTAATGAAAAATTCAAAGATCGCTACACGAATTCCGAATAAACTTTATTCAAACGACAAAGTTTGCAATAGTGGACTAAGACATCGTAACCAGAATTCTGTCATAAATGTTAAAAAATCGTCGCGAAACGCTAAAAACACTAAAAACCAAATTAAAAAATCGTTAAAAATGCAAAAAATTTCGCAGAGTACAAAATTTACTACTACAGTGAAGTAAAATATCGTCGCCGGAAATCGTAGGTCAAAAAATCGGCGCAAGATGGGAAAAAAATATACAAATTGCAAAAAATCCCAATAAAAATTAAGAAATTCTAAACTCGAGGAAGATAAAACTTACTATAAAATTGCGAAAAAAAAAATGCATGATGTCACATTTGGAGCTCAGGAAATAGAAATGAGATTGTAAACTGGATGAGAAACAAGATATCAAAAATATGCAAAAGTAATTCTTAAAATTTGTACCTCTGACATTTGTAAAAGGGAAACAAATTAAAAAGATACCGACGCTAGGTGTGTGTCTAAATGCAAATGAAAGGAAAATGCAAATTGGCTCTCTTTAAAAAGCTGCATTTCGAAGCTCTTACCGATCTTCTCATAGTGATAATGTATTCTGATTGTGAGTATTGTGATATGTACTTTATTTTTGGTTAGTTCAAAAGTATATGTATTTATTTTTGGTTAGTTCCAAAGTAATGCATTACAAATAGCTAGGGAGTACGTGACATCAAATGTTTTCTTTTGCATTTTTCTCGAAAATTATGCGCCCTAGAGGTATGACTCTTTGTACAACTTTTGTGTACTCATGCCGGAGATTTTTATTCTGTTGATATATTGAGATAGATAAAATAAATTTTATTTTCATTCTTATACTCTATAACTACGAAGTGTGAAATTACAAAATTTTCGACCCCTCAATCTGGGGTTTCCGAACGCTGCATGTAACATTGTCGCATGATATTTTATCATATAAAAAATGGGCAGACTACGGCAATTAGAACGTGAATTAGAAGCATTTGAAAATTCAAGGTCCACTCCATGGGGAGCTTGCAATCACCATTTGTAACTTTGTGTCACATTGTCCTCGCAAACAAAATGAGGACGAAGAGCGACAATATGGTTACGAAGTATAAGAGTTTAAAGTAATTAGGTTCTTAATTCAGTTTATTATAAAATTGGACGTGATTCGATGAAATACCCTCCCTTCTAATGATCCCGCATGATGTTTAATCATAAAACGTTTGATGGGCTTACGATAATTATAGTCCGATTTATATTAGTTTAAAGTTCTTGTGATCTTATATTTATATTATATTTAAATATGAAGGCTTAGTAAAAAAAAACGAAAGAGACTCCCCTTATACGATTACGTTAACCACCCAAAACTTTAGTGGAATGTGACAACTGGGATTTGAGTTATATTTGTGTTTAGCGTTATCGGGCTCTTATTTTCGTTCTATACTAAAATTTAGGGATCTTCGATTAAAAAACAGATAGGGCGCCGTCCCAGAACCCCTAAATTATGGTGATTACGTTCACCATGCAAAAATTGTTTTGTCTGCAACATTTAGAGCCCAAGTTATAAGTATTTTAAGATATAAGGACCTTATATTAATATTATACTATAATATGTGGAGACTTCGATGGAAAAATTTCGGTAGTCCTATTTTATAACGATTAAGATCAGTTAGCACCGCCATCAGCGGTAAAGTGTAATGGTGCCATTACTTAAACCAGTACAAAAGTGTCCGTGCGGAATGCAGCTGGCCCATCAGTGATGGCCAACATCAGGCCAGCATTGTTATGCCATCACATTACTTCAATCCGGCACTTTTCCTGCAGTGCTAGCACCTATCCTACTGCTATTTCTTTGCTGGCCCAACACTTTTCCTTACATAAATTTCTTATAGAATTCAATAAAAAAAAAACTTATAGAAATATTATTATTGAATAATGGCCCGTTTTTTATGAGCTACTTTCACTAACACCTATAGAAGTGTATATAATAGAAATGTCTATAGATATGTATATATCTGAACCTGCAACTGTTTCCATGTGGTCACCCTCCCAAGTACTATCCGCGATCGGTGCTGTTTGGCTTTCGTGATCGGATATGAACAATTACTTTCAGCTTATTCTACGAATGCTCGTAGTTTTAAGCTCTCAATACACTATTTCAAATTTGTTTCTTTTGTGATTTGCGTTCCCAATCGTTAAACTTGTATAGAAATTATTGTACTGTATAGAAAGTCTATATATTTGCCGAAACGTCAGTGAAGGCTTACTGTGGAGACACAAAAAGTTTTGGTTTCTGTTAGTCTGTCTGTCTGTTCCGCGATAACTGCCGCAAAAAGCATCCGATCGGCTTGAAATTCACTGGGCATGTTGATGAGGTACCCGGACTTAGCTGTATAGTTTTTGGTTAAATTTGGTTCATTCGTTCGGGAAATATGGAACATTTTATTTTGCTCTATAATGCTTTTCAATGGCAAGTCAGACGATTTTCAGATTTTCATTTGTTGAAAGAAATTGCTCATATGAAAAATGGATTTAAATGGTAAATTTTTGATGCTGAAATTTTTAAATAACATTATTAAATTATTCCAATAAATTATGTCAATATATTTGCGAGATTTTTTTAATTAGGTTTATAATATTGGGGGGAATTTTATGCATGTTTTCCAATAATATAAAGGATTTTGTTTTATCAAATTGACATAATGCATACTTCATTTTTTTCCTTTTCTTTCTCTGTTGCCTAGCAACGTATTTGGTCCTAATAATATTAGTATAATTGCGTGTATAATGCTTGAGTAAAGCCAACGTCAAAACAGATGAATTAATGCATTTGTATCTTTTCATATAGAAGGATTTTAGCCCAGAAATAAAAATAGGCAATATTTCATTTATTTTATTGAAATATTTTGCTTAAAAATACAAAAGTTCATTATTTTCATAGAGAATAACGTAACATTTTCCCATAACATTTACCAATATTTCTTTAATTGTTGCCAAGAAAATCAAAACCCGGAATAATATTTTCTTTTAAACAATTTTCAATTGAAATGTTTTGTCGTGAAACAGGAAAATGAAAAATAAAATTAAGAATAGAAAAATTAATATGGCGGCATATTAAAAAAAAAAGAAAACTCTCGAGTATTTCTTAATATAACAAGATGAAAAGTTTTGAGTAAGTACGCATAGCAGGTGAATTAGACGTCATTTATCGAAAACAAAGATGCTGGAATAAAAAGATCTTGGGTAAAATAAAATTAACTATTATTCACGGAGGAAAGAGATAGATGGAGATGCAGTATGCCGTAAAAACAGTTTGCAATACGATGTGCGTTATCGCTCAGATTTAAATGCCCTCATTCGGCCCAAACAAAACAAGCACGTGGAACAGGGACCAAATTCTTTGACTTCAACCGTTTTTATTTATTTATTTATTTATTTATTTATTTATTTATTTTTTTTTAAGCACGTCGTTGTGTTGTGCCGAATGTAGCGGATTTTAGGGTTACATTTTTGGCGTCACTCCAAGATTTAATGTCTGTGTACGGTTAATATGAATATTTTATTTTAAATTTAAATTTTATTAATTTATAAAAAAAACTTATGCTTATCCTTATAAATCACAGCGTAAAAAAAATCTAAGATATACTATAACCATCCGCACAATCAATAAAAAATTACGAATGTAAATTTAAATAGACTACGGGAGGTTCAGGGGGGCAGAGCCCCCCTGAAGAAATGCAATTTTTGATTTAAAAAGTTACCAGAATAAGTAGCTCATCAGAATTTCAGAACATCAATGTACAACCACTTGTTTAACACTTTTAATTTCTGAAACTTTACGAAGTATCTTGTATGCTCATAAATATTTATGTAATTTGAAAACATTAAAAAGCGATTTGTAGGAAGTTGAATATTATGCAATGAGTGTTAAAAAACAATGACTTGCAAAGATGACGTTGAGGCTCCTGATCTGCAGATTTACTAGTTTATATGTTGATTGACTCTCAACTGTGTAAATTACGAAAACCGAAATCCTTTGTAACTTAGTAAAACCATATTTAAGAAGAAAAAAAAGCGCATTGAAATAAAGAATTTATTTATTTATTCATTTACTTATTTATTTTGTTGGTGGCAGTGGTGCTATATTATTTATAGTTTTAAAAAAAAAGCTTGACAGCTTAAATTGTGTTAAGATATTCATTTCAGATTTGTGTTCAAATTCATTAATCTGCCGCGGGGTGATAAAAATAACTCTTATTTTAATATAGACGACAAAATATTTAAAAGTCTAATAAATTATTATTTGTTAGACTTGAAACGTAATTGTTTAAATATTTTTACACTTCAGATTACAATACTTGAATAAAAATTAGAATTAGCGATTTTTTTTTTTTACTTAGATGAATTACACAACCAGCGTAAGGGTTCCCAGCAGTAATATTGCAAAAGTTCGTGCACTTCCATGGTGTGGTGGTCCAACGCAAGAGATAAAACGGAGGCCCATCAGAATTTTATCTGGTGATTTCCAACCGCAAAGTTGACTGAAGCTGTCCAGCAATGGTCATGCAGTGGAAGACCATTAGCCAGCACTTCTCCATCATTGCCAGCACTTATCTTGCTGCTGGCCAGCAATTTCTTCTTTGTTGGGTAATAACTGACCGATTCTGCTCTCAAAGCTGGTAGATGGGAGGTGTGGGTTCAAAACCATTTGCGCCCGACTGCCTAAACGTGCGGATTTTTACGTGATTTTCGTTGACCCTTGTGTAAATACGAACCAGGCTCCCTTAGAAAGACCCCCCTTTAAGGAGGGCATCACACCTCGGGTCTATATCCCTCGTCCTGGTACTCGGTCATCATAAACAACACTATATCGATTACATTTATTATATAAAATTGTAAGTGCTTACATTTTTCCTTGCATTAGGGTAGATTAAGGTGGAGGACATGAGTTTGAACTCGACCTTCAACTCGACTATAACCAAATGAGCGTTTCATCTCAGAGAGTAGCGGATTAAACTTATTCACTGTACAGCAAAAAGTGTGTTGTGCGCTTATAGATGTTTTCACTTGACAAATTTGGAGATTAGTTTAAAAAGCGAGAGAGTTCTCCTTAAAACAATAAATTTAACCCCTAACACTTTTAGCGTAATGCGACAATTAGGATCGGAATTATAAGTGTTTAACACCTTGTCTGTAACACACGAACTCAGTTCGGGAAATTCAAATGGGCCAATTTTGAATGCCCGGCCTGAGTTCTGCAAAAGAAAAATCGGTGTTTCAATTCCGTGAAGCCCGAATTCAGTTCCTCCAATCCATAATAGGTAATTGACCATTTTCCGACAAATGGCGATGCTTTCCCGCGAAAAGTTTGGCAGTTTCGCACCATTTGTAATTTTGCAGTTCTTCCCAAATTTCATTCAAAGCGCATTATGTTCGAAAGTCAACTTTCTTCGGTCCATACTACAGAAATGATTGAGATGGGCGATTGGAAGAATCAAAAGAAAATGAAACCTAAAGTAGCTGGTGACTGTAACAAGACAATGGGAGGTGTTCATAAAATTGATCAACACCTTACAGACTATCCCATCGACGGAAAACGTGGAAAGAAATACTTCGTAAATATATTTTTCCACCTTCTGGATCAAGCACTTTGGAATTCCTTTATTATCATTCACTCGTCAGGCGGTGGAAAATGTAATATGAACTACAGAGTACAGAATCTCAATTGTGGAACAAATCATTGAAGATAATAAGCCATACATTCAGCCGACAGGACCAGGGCGTCCTATTATGAACTCTTTGCGAGTTACGGGTCGACAATTTCCTGAACACATTCTACCAAAGGAGAAAAAGACTAGTCCAACCAGACAATGTTTCTTTTGTTGTCGTAAAACTGGTGAAAAGGGAAAGAGGATACGACACGAGACTCGAGTTTATTGTAAAGACTGTGATGTAGGCTTGTATGCCATGCCATGTTCTCGTATATACCATACTGTAAAGGATTTGTGAAATTAAAAGGAATCTGAAGGGCATGGAATTCATGACAGTTGATACAAATAATAATATTGTTGTAGTATATTATATTTATCTTAAAAATTATTTCATTTGATTTATTTTACTATAAATTGAGCAAAAATTACTGTAATCCATTAACATTTCTCATATATGCGAAAATATTGAATGTAGTAGTTATCTCATCTAATTTTTTTTTTAATAATGCATTTCTAGCATTTTGATGATAATGACGAACAAAATTAAAGATAATTTTTTTTTTCAATTTTTGGCATTTTTTTATCAAATATATTCCACAGGTAAGAGGTTAACGGTATTGTACCCTTGTGTTCGAGCTATGCTAAAATTTAGGGGATGTTAAACCCATTTCAAAACCACAAGGAAGAAAAGTCATGCGTCAAGCATAGATTATGAAACGCTTTCCAACGATTCCAAAATATTTTAACAAAACTTTCCTGTTTAATAGTGTAAATAAGATGCCTAGGAAAACATTAAAAAAAACAAATAGCAGATTTGAAAACAAGGTTTCAGTACTTACCATCGATAACCGGAAAAGAACTTAATTTCTTTTGTGCAGCTCTGTGTATGATTTATAAATTTGATAATTTCTACATAGTATTCTTATATTTAGTATAGTATGAAAATGCACAACACAATTAGAAATTCACCTTCAGTAGCATTAGACGATAAGGTATTTGGATTATTTTGTAGGCGCTGTATATTAATATTATTTATAAGCTGAAATTTAATTCAGGAAAAACACGCTTAAAAATACTGAAATCATATTTCCAAAAATTATCAATTACAGACCGCCATGTATTGAGTTTTTTGCATAGCCCTGTATATGATTATATTCATGTGCTACAAACATCTTTTTGAATACTAAATGTAGTTGAGCTTGAAAATAAAAAACACTTTTAAGCAATTCACGGTAATTCTCAGTATCGCTTGCGATTTCTTTTTTGTATCCCTGTATATTATAGTCTATAGCCACGTAGTATGAAAGAAGTTAGTTAAAGTTAAAAACTTAATCCATAACTCAGCAATCACCTCTAATACACAATACTTCGATACAGCATTATATCCGAAATATTTTATGTGTGCCTGTAAATGAACGATATGTGCGATGCACATTACATTCTAAGGCAAGCATCTTGTAGAAAACGTTAGTAATATACAGGGTGCAATATGTTATCTATCGCCGACCTTTAATTTCTCAACCGTTGGTCGTAGACATATAGTTCCAATTACAAAAATGTTTCAAATGAGGTAAATATTCATGTTGTGGCATTATTTACAGTAAAAAATCAATTTTACGAAAATTACAATATCTAATTTTTTATACGGTCCCCCAGTCCCTATAGTTATATTTAGTAAAAGTTTACACATATCATAACAGATATAACACAAAAAGTTTGACATTTGTACTACAAAAATTGACAGAGTTATTAAATTTCAAAGTTTGAGATTGTTTCACATGATTTTGTCTTTCAATGAGGGAGAAGTTAAAAGATTAATTAAAGTAATTCGAGATCAAAATCAGGGTGCAATGTCCTTTTTTACTGCGAAACCACCTTTAGCCCGTATCGCCAAATTGGGGTATCACCAAAGAGGGTTATTTCATTAAAAAATTTTAACTGACATTTAGGAGTCGTATACAAAGCGAAGAATGAAATATTGA
Organism: Maratus speciosus; assembly: GCA_963932465.1. Classification (NCBI taxonomy): domain Eukaryota; kingdom Metazoa; phylum Arthropoda; class Arachnida; order Araneae; family Salticidae; genus Maratus; species Maratus speciosus. The sequence goes on along the minus strand of OZ010794.1, from coordinate 282,403,701 downwards.
AATTAAACTGAAAATAAATATCAATTTATTGTAATATTAGAAAACGATCTATCATAAAAAATGAATATGTCAAATGACAAAATCTACTAGAGATACTGCTCATAGTGTTCTCCATTGGTGGCAATGCACAATTGAATGCGTGACAGTACTGAGTCCTGGACACGTTACAGCTCAGCAGGTGTGTAAACTGTACGACAATCAAGGATGATGCGCTGCTTCAGATAAACCAGAGAAGTGGTCTCAGTCACATAGACCCATCCCTTGATGTAACACTAGAGGTACAAATCCATGGTAGAGGTACAAGCCATATACACCGGTGAAAGCGGTGTCCACTCAACCGGACCACCATATCCAATTATCTGTTGACGGAATTCGGTGGTCAGATACGCCCGGACGTTTGATGTTTTGTGTGGAGAGGGCTTCATCATGTTGAACCCACACTCGGCATGCATGTCAGTAGTATATGGGGCCTACTCTGGAACACTTTTCATACTCCACTAAATAGAAATATTTAACGATTTTTGTAAGATTTTGCTCAAAAAAATTGCCTGTTAAAATATCGAGGATGTAACGATTTTATTACGATTTATCGAGCAAATAATGATAAAAAATTGTATGATTTGCATTGGTTGGATATTTTTATTTTTTCTACAAAATTATGTAAAGAAGAAGTTTTAAGAATGGGTTATAAAGAATCAAATAAACGGGATAATAACGTAATCAATTTAGATTAAATAATGATCATTTTTAAATGCTAATATTTAATTATTATTGTGATGAAAAATTTTGACAGACGTCCTTTCTTAATAGTCTATCAATTGCTAATAAACAACCTTCCTCTAGGATAATCTTGATAGGAAAAGCAAAGAGCAGCGTTATATAATAAGTTATCGGCATTATAACCAATCCTAAAATCTTTAGTTGCATTAAAAGCTATAGAATAGTATAAGTTATTATCTCCGGGAATATAAATATGAAAATATTCTTTTGTTTCTGGTATTATATTCCAATTGTCATCACATTTACTTTCTATCCAAAAATAAACACCAGGTTGAGAAAATTTAGAGGCTTGATCCATTTTATATATTTTAGCGGTGAAAGTTAATTTTATTGTATCATTGAAACTATGAAATATAGTATATTTATTAGAGTTATCGATGCTATGATTTGTAATAACGGGGTCAAATTTAAAATAATGAAAGGTAGGCGAAAGACAATTAAAGAGTAAAGTACTTATGACAAAATATTGTAACATTTATTTAGAAAAAAATTGGACGTCAAATAAAGGATATAATCCTTCGGCTTAAAATTGAAATGTTAATTAAAAACCGTTGATATATGATATCCATTCCCAGTCAACTTTATCATTAAATTCTTTTAAAAAATCTTCGGATAAGACCTGATGATAGGAGATCCCTTCCCTGTCAACTTTATTTTTAAATTCTCTAATAAAATCTTCGGATAATGTCTGATGAAATGATATACACCGCCACTCAACTTTATTTTGAAATTCTCTAATAAAATCTTCTGATAATTTTTCATTCTGTGATATACAGTTCCAATTAAGTTTATCCTTAAATTTTCTTATAAATTCAGTGGGCAATTTCATAATATTTTTACTTAAATGAAGATCAATTTTATTCATATATAATGAAATAAATGTATGAAATGTTTTATAACGATAAATTGATAAATAAATCTTTATATTTATGAATTATAATATCGTCTAATCTTTGAGCCGACCCCATTTATATAGAAGCATTTTTATAAACACTTTTATTTTTCGTCTTTATTTAAAAGCAGTCGCAATTCATTAATAAATCGTATTAAAATATTTTTTAATTCCAAAACTTCATCTATTAATCTTTCTCTATGAGGTTCTTCTTCTTCATAATAATGGCCAAATTTTTTATTTAATTCACCAAGTTGAACGGAAAGAATTTTTTTCCATTTATCGTTATAAAAATTATCTGGTAATTGATCAAACTTATATTCAATGAGATTACAAAAATCGAGTTTATGCATATATTTTTCTAAAAACCTTTCACCAAATGTTTGAAAGCGGGTTATTAGCAACCAATTCAATCCTTCTTCTAATGTGCACATAGTGTTTTCTGAAAGTTTTTGGAACCTGGATACTTTATGTAAATCTAATTTTTCATGATAGGTTTGAATAAATTCGTCACTTAAGGTTTGATATTGAGAAATAACAACCCAATTTATATAATTGGAATGTTTTAATATAAATTCTTCAGACAGCTTTTGATTTTTAGAAACTAAATTCCAATCTAATTCTTCTTTGTACTTTTCGATAAATTCTTCCGAAAGTTTTTGAAAAATGCATATAACATTCCATTCAATATAATCTATGAGCTCTTCCATAAAACATTCGGGTAATACTGAATATCTACAAACTAACTTCCAATTGAGTTGATCCTTCAAATTTCGTAGGACATCTTCGGATAAATTTTTCGTTTTAGAAAATTCGTCCCAGTTGATATCCATTTAATAATGGACATATTTTAAAAAGGGATTTTTTCAATATGAATATAAGTTTTTAAACTGTCTGATTCGCCATCAGGCAATATTGAAAATGTAATGATATCATTGCGTTTTCCATAGGCCAAGCAAGTTGCTGAATCTCTTTCAGCCATTCTTCTTTCTAAAATAATTTTATCATTGATTTTTAATTTTATCAATGCATTCGTATTAAGATCATAATCAGCATAAATATTATGCATGACTACCTGTTTCTTTTTTAAATATATAGTAATTTTCATATCCATATCAGTAGATAATCGCATTTCTTGATCCAGTAATTTAGAACTTATCAAGTCGAAATTTACTTTTTTAAATTCTTTATCTGTAAAAGTCTGAAAATCATCTTTTATAGTAACCCAGATATCTTTACTGTCTACATATATTTTATTGACTACGTCTGTATCGTTTTCGGGTTCCGAAATATTCGTAATTATTTTATTTTTTGCATCAAATTTATCACTCTTTAATATTAACGCATTTTTATCTAAATATCGTTTATTCACAACATTTTTATCATCTTTCGGATCAGCGACATTTCCTATTCTTTTTCCTTTAGCGTCGTAAGCTTTTCCTTCGATTAGATGTAAAGTGTTTTCATCCAATTCTTTAATTCTCTTACCAGTTTCTCCAACGAAGGTTAAAAAATTACTATCGTAATTGTTATTATTTTTTTCTGTAAAATCTCTTAATTGGAAATGATTATTCTCTATTTTATTCAAAACGAAACTTTTAGTGGTTAAATCTAAATCATCGATTGGATCTGAAGCATTTTTTAATATCTTATTTTCCATATCGTAATGACCATCGTCCGTTAATTTAAAACCTATACCGGGGGGTCCGATAGGACCTTTTCGCACTGGATTATCATACGGTGGATAATAAACAGCCATTTATAAAGACTAAAAAATGTTATTCTCCTAACGTTTTAATCATAGTAATTTCTTTTTTATTCATATTTAATATACATTTCTTTCTTACTTCTAAAATATAGTAAAATACATATTCTTTGGTTGTTTCTTTTTCTAATTTCCAATTGAATTCTATTCTCAAATTTTCAAGAGTGGTATAGTTTACATGATTTGACAAATCAAAATGAATTACAGGATATAATTTACCAAAATCTGAATAATTTACCATACATCCGGTTTCTGTGTTTAGATTATTGAGACCTGATTCCAGAAAAGATTCATATAATCTATTATATTCCTTTTTACCAAAATCCATCGTATATCGCTCTGCTGGTAACGGCGATCTGTTAATCATCAACCAACATTCGATCATATCCAAATTATCAAATATCATATTATTTTTTTTAGGATTTTCATTTCTTTCGAAATATTGCGGTATTACAAATAATCTTAAAATTTCATCGGATGTAGCAGATATAGAATCAGAACCACTTTTATATTTATTAATAGGGCTAGATCTGTTAATTTCATACTGATTCCAGTTTATTTCTATATCTGTATTAGATAATTTTAATTCATTATAGAGAATCTCCGCACCATTTTTAAAGTCGACGTATCTCACCCACAACGCTATGTCTTCAATTTCTACTTTATAATCTGGATTTGCATCGTCTGTATAAATCATATTTCTACTATCGTCTCTTTGGAATTCCAGTCTTATTATAAAACCAGAAATGGCTTTTTTATATTCTGCGACGAAATCAAAAATTTCCTTTAAGGGTGTCCATGTTGTAACTGAATTACTATTTTTCGACAATTCCCATCTTTTTTTAAATCCTTTATTGTAGTTTTCATTTTTTTACAATTTTTAATTTATTGACGACATCTGTTATAGGGGTTGTAGCAGTTATCGTACCATCGCTTTGAAGTAAACTTTTATTTCTATCAGCACTATCACTGGTATCTGGATAAAAACCTATATTGGTGGCTTCTGATGTTGAATAATCTCTGGTATAATCCTTGAGTCTCTTAACCTGCAGAATGTAGGAGTGATAGTCTCCAACTGATTCGATTATTTGTTTACCTATCTGAAGTTTTACGCCTTTCATAGAACACACAGCTGCGACATTATCATCGTTTATAGATGCACCGCTGGATTTTATAATTTTCCACTTTGTCTCAAGGTAACTCTCCGATAATGAAATAGGATCGTTGGTATCTGTAATTTCGAAATGAAACGTAGTATTTTCTTTTTTGTCATTATGGCTTGTACTAGGCAATCTTATTTTTTTTAATTCGCTACTTTTTATATCGTTATTATAATAATAATGAGTATCTCTTAGATCATAAATTTTTTCCATTTATTTAGGAAGAATTTTTAGACCTGTTCCTTTCATCTTTTTTGAAAATATTTCATTCAATATGTCAGCATCACTCAATCTGTCAACTACTGTTTTTTCATTCAAATCTACTTTTTTAGATTTAAAAAATCCTTTTCCTTGAATTCTTTTACTTTTCCTATATAATCTGTGTTGATTCATTTATTTATTGAGAAAATTTAGTTAATATCAATTGATATATTTTTTCAATATAGTCTTCTTTTTCCTCTACGACTCTAAAATTATACTCAATTAAACCTTTATTTAAATCGATTAATTCACCATTTTGATTCGTAACTCTCATCCTTATTCTACGAATTGAATCCCTATTCACAGGATAATATATTAAATTATTGAATTCTTTCGAAATGATAACACCTGGTACATCCCTCAGTGTAAAAGAATAAATAACTTCTGAATTATTCTGATTGATTAACGATCCATTAACTACATCACAATGAATATATATAATGTCGTTTCCGTTTGTTATATCCGCTATATTTTCACCTTCTATTACAGTCTCTTCATCATGACTTTCGTAAACTTTTTTTTCAAAGCCTATTAACTTATGAAAATCGCTTTTTGTTAAATCGATATTCCAACCTTTAGTTAATTTAATAAGCATTCTCAGTCTAGATTGTACTCTACCAAATTTTACCGGAGGATCGTCTGAACCAAACGCTTTCATTACATCTATATTTAAATCTTCAACATTTTTATTACCATAAGGAATAGTGATAGATTTAACATTATTATCATCGGTGTATACGTCAAACGTATTAGTTTTATCTGTTATGTTAAACCATGAAACTGTCATAGTAAAAGACTGCAATGCTAATTTTTTTAATTTAAAAGGTTTAGGAAATTCAACAGTGAAATCCTCTGATTTTTCATGACTTTTTGGTTTTAATTTGATCATTTATTAGACAGAAAAAATCTTTAAAGATGAAAAACAAGCTCTTCGTTATAATCGCTAGGCTGTTGAGTAAATGAATTAAGTACACATTCTGGACATTTACTTTTATTTCTTTCCTTTATATATTTCATACAAAATAACCCACATTTTACAGAAGTAGGTTTTTGTAAAAAACTATCATTGTGAGCTATATTGACTTTTTTATTGGACAGTTTAAGAAATTTCATAATATTTTCAGGAATATATTTTTCTTTGAGTTTAATATTTTTATATATATATTCCCCAAAAGGATCGAAATATTCTACATAGTTATATTTTGGATCATTATAGTAACACACCCAATGTGTTCCAGGACCCGTCGAAATATCTAAATTAATAATCCCACTTTCAAAATTTCCAATCTTTTTAGGAAGTAAATCGGAAGTGAAAACACCTCTGAATCCTTTTTCATCTTTCATATTTTCTTTAATCGTTTCTTCCGATATACCCAATTTTGTTATCGGGATTTTTTTTTAGACAGGGAAGCTGGCACTTTTTTAAGACCAGATCCTTTGTTTTCCCAAGGCTGAAAAACTCCAGATCCCGATATTTTATCTAGGATTTTTTTAGCTCCCCAACCTGCCGCCCCGCTGGCAGCACCGAGTCCTAGTGATGTTAAAATAGGAATTAAAAAGGGTAAAAATCCACCGTTTTTATCTAATTGAGTTTTGCTTATATTTATTCTTTTACCTTTACTAATCTGATTAATCTGTGTTTTAGTTAAATACATTTCATAATTGGGAGGTTTAGAATTGTCTATCTGCAGTGTCAGTTCTTCTTTTTTTCTGAGAGCAGATTTCAATTTACTAATCTGTCCGTCACTCAAATGAATCTTCTTTTTTACATAACTCATTTATTAGGCAGCAAAAAGCTGACGCTTTCAAAGAAGAAATTGATTGTATAATCGTTCTTTATCTCCGTTAGTTATTTTTTTAGTTTTAATAAGTTTGTCTATTAGCAGTTTTACTTCATTTTTTAATTTTTTCGACTTGCTACCTTGACATCTTTTATCAATTAATTCAGATAATAAATCTAATCCTTTACCGACTTTCATTACTTCGCTACCTCGAATTGTAGTTAATCTAGCCAGATATTTTTGTAGCTCAACTTCTTTATGTTTAACAGCGTCTAATTCCTCCTTTTTCTGACTTAATTCCTCCTCTGAAAGATTTTTAGCCCGCGTAATTGTACTTTGTAAGTTGCCTTTTTTCCTCGATAATTCTTCTTTGAACTGCTTAGCCTTTGCATACATTTCATCTAATTTTTCTTTATTGTCTAGGAGTTTCGAAGGCTTGTATAATTTTTCAGATATTAAATAATCTGTATCTAAATATTGATCAACATTATAAGTAAGTGGCGGTTCTTTATATAATTCTTTGACATCTTCGATCGCTTCAGGAATAATTCTAGATGATTCTGCAATAGGCTGTAAAGATATATTTAATTCGTCCAATTTATCATTGATAGATTTAATATTTTCTTTTCTACTTTTATCCTGTTCTTCTAATTTTTTAGTGACAGGTTTATGAAATTCAGTTAAACTTTTGTCTATACCTAGCTTTCTATCACGCTGTTCTTCATTATTTTTTCTAATATCTGCTTGTAATTTGACAAGTTTTATTGCATTTTTTAATTCTTCTTTTTGTTTCTTATTTCGATCTTTTTCTAAATCGTTTATTTTATCCATTTATTAGACAGCGAAAAGCTGACGCTTTCTAATGTTGTTGCCAGTAAAAACATATTAGCTGTCAGTAAAAATAGACGTCTAAGCTATCGCTTCTAATTAGCTGTCAGTAAAAATAGACGGCGAAGCTGTCGCTTCTAATTTTAAAATAGAAAGCGTCAACTTTTCGCTGTCTAATAAATGATTAAAATTAAAAATTACACAGAACCGGAAGAATTGCCTGGCCCTAAACAACATCGTTTTTTACCCAGACATCCTTTCAGATTATTAATAATCGGCCCATCAGGTTGTGGAAAGACAAATTTACTAATAAATTTATTAAACGGTTTTGAGAATCCTAGTAATTTAAGATTAGATTTCGACGCTTTATATTTATGCGCAAAAGACATTTCCGAGCCAAAGTATTCTAAATTGCAAGAAGATTATACACTGTTTGAAGGTGTTGAAAGAGACAATATTTTAAAATGTAAAAAAATAAGTAAAAAAGATAGAGGGGAATTATTAAAACTGTATGATAAATATAAAAAGAAGGTACTATTTTCTTCAGATTTGAGTGAATTTATTATTGTTGATGATCTAGATTCCTCAGAAAAAAATCTCGTTGTTTTCGACGATTGTGTTACAGAAAAAGACCAGAAAGTTATAGAGGATTTGTTTATAAGAGGTAGAAAGAAAAATGCATCCATTATTTATTTAACGCAGTCTTATTACTCAACTCCTATCAATATTAGAAAAAATTGTAATTACTTCATATTTTTTAAACTACAGCCTAGGGAAATCAATCAGATAATAAGAGAAATAGACGGAAATCTAACAAAAAAAGAATTTCTAGAAAAATATAAATCTTGTATGGGTAATTTCTTTATGCTAGATTTAGTAAATTCTGAAATGAGATACAGAAAAAATTTTGAACCTATATAAATGGAAGAATATTTAGAAAAGAGATTATATGTTTATAGGAAAAGTTACAATTTGTATCAAAAGATAAGTATTTCCTTATCTGTTAGCAAGTTTATGCTAAGTGCTTCGGGATTATCAGCTTTTGCGTTCATACCACTGGCCAGTTTGAGTTTGAGTGCTGGAATTGTAGAAGTCATTGAGAAATCTTTAAATATTTTGGAACGAAAAGAAGAATACAAGCAATGTTATACTTTCTATAAACAACAGTTAAATTTATTGAAAGCTAAAAAAATTTCAGAAGAAGAAGTGTATGTTAGAGAACAAGATTTTATAAATAATTTAGTATACTTCCCAATCGAAAAGTATGTGAAAAAAGTACAGTTGAATGGATATAAATATTATTCTTAGAAAGCGTCAGCTTTTTGCTGTCTAATAAATGAGTTGTAAAAGTAAAAAATTTGGTGTTACGTCTTTAACTAAAAAGGGTAATTTTAAAGGCGGATGTTTAAAATGCGGACAAACTGGATCGGGTATTCTGAATAAAGTCATTAGTAATTTACCTTTCGAAATGCATTTACCTAATCATAACTTCACAGGCCCAGGTACACAATTATTATGGGGGAAAACGCGATTAAATCCTGATTTAACGTATAAAAATCCGTCTAAACCTGTTAACAGAGTGGATGAAATTGCATATAAGCATGACAAATGTTATTTAGAAAATAAAGATACGAAAAGTAGAAATGAAGTATGCGATAAGAATATGATTGATGAATTAGATAATATTCAAAATCCAACGATGAGAGAAAGAATTGAAAGGGGAATTGTAAAACCGATTATTAAAGCTAAAAAGTCTTTTGGTATGGGATCTATAAATACAAAGATCTATTGTTTAAAATGTAAAAACCACACAGAAACTAAAGATATTAAAAATGCAATGTCTAAAAATAATAGGCCAATGATAAAAGGTATTTGTCTAGATTGTGGTTCTAAAAAGAGTGTTTTTTTAGGAAAACCTTAGGGATGAAAGATCCTAAAAGTATCTTAGGGATGAAAGATCCTAAAAGTATCTTAGAAAAAATATATTATCATCCTGAAAGTGGTTATTGTGGGATCAATGAATTAAAACGGAAAACAGGTTTCAGTCAAAAGCAAATTACCGATTTTTTACACAGCCAAGATGTTTATACCAGACATAAGCCTTTAATTCGTAAATTTAAACGAAGACGCATTTATGTCAGTCATATCGATGATCAATGGCAAGCAGATTTATTGTTTATCAAACCTTTTAGTAAATATAATAACGGAACTAATTACTTATTGACAGTAATAGATATCTTTAGTAAATATGCTTGGGCTATTCCGATAAAAAGAAAAACAGGACAAGAAGTAACTGAAGCATTTAAAAAGATATTTAAAGAAAGAATTCCTGAAAGATTACAAAGTGATAAAGGAACCGAATTTGTAAATAAATGGACTTTAAAATTATTTAAAGATAATAATATTCAGTGGTTTACTACAGAAAATGTTGAAATAAAATGTTCTGTAGTCGAACGATTTAACAGGACAATTAATAAAAAAATTAGAACCTATCTAGCAGCCAACAATACTAAAAGATATATAGATGTATTGGACGAATTAGTTAAAAATTATAATAATTCCAAGCATAGGTCTATCAAAATGACACCTAGCGAAGCGAGTCGAGCAGAAAACGAATCTGAAGTTTATAAAAATTTATACGAAGAAAAAATAATAAGAAAACCGAAATTCAAGGTTGGCGATAGAATAAGAATTTTGAAATACCAGACTGCTTTTACCCGCGGATACCAACCTACTTTTACGGAAGAAATTTTCATCATTTCAGAAATATTAAACACTGACCCTATTACTTATAGGATAACGGATTTGAATGGCAACGAAATAAAAGGAACTTATTATGAACCGGAATTAGTTAAATATAATAAAAAAGATAAAATGTATAAGATTGAAAAAATAATAAAAAAGAAAGGAAAGAAATGTCTAGTTAAATGGTTAAATTATTCCGACGAATTTAACTCTTGGGTTGACGAAAAAGATATCAAGTCAATTTAATTTTTCCGTTATAATATCAAACCTCCCGCCTAGACGGGACTTTTTCAAATATCATTATGTTATTAAAATAACTCATCAAAACTCCCGCCTAGACGGGACTTTTTCAAATATTAAAATATAAACAAGCTATAATGTCAAAACTCCCGTCTAGACGGGACTTTTTCAAATATCATTATGTTATTAAAATAACTCATCAAAACTCCCGCCTAGACGGAACTTTTTCAAATATTAAAATATGACTTTTTCAAATATTAAAATATAAACAAGCTATAATGTCAAAACTCCCGTCTAGACGGGACTTTTTCAAATATCATTATGTTATTAAAATAACTCATCAAAACTCCCGCCTAGACGGGACTTTTTCAAATATTAAAATATAAACAAGCTATAATGTCAAAACTCCCGTCTAGACGGGACTTTTTCAAATATCATTATGTTATTAAAATAACTCATCAAAACTCCCGCCTAGACGGGACTTTTTCAAATATTAAAATATAAACAAGCTATAATGTCAAAACTCCCGTCTAGACGGGACTTTTTCAAATATCATTATGTTATTAAAATTACTCATCAAAACTCCCGCCTAGACGGGACTTTTTCAAATATTAAAATATAAACAAGCTATAATGTCAAAACTCCCGCATAGACGGGACTTTTTCAAATATTAAAATATAAACAAGCTATAATGTCAAAACTCCCGTCTAGGCGGGACTTTTGGTTTTAAATGCATTACATTAAAATAAGTTTAAATAAATGAATTGTGACTTTTTTAAAGACGTTTTAAGAGATGATTCTGATTCTAACTTAATGGATTCTTTTGACAAAGAAAACAGATGTCAAATACCCGAAAAATATCTCAAAATTTATGACCAGATGAAAAAAAGTGAAATAATGTACGATTCGGACGGTGAATATTTTACATATAAAAATATAGATGTTTTTTTAAGCGAAAGACGCAAATCCCGGATAAGTCGCTTTAACGCATTGAAATGGAAATTGAAGTTAAATATTCCATATAAAGCTGAAGAAATGTTTATTCAATTTTTAGATTTAGTGTATTATAAAAAGTCGATAAATTACCTATATTTCATAAAGAAAATAATAGATTATTATAATATTGATAATAATTTGAAAGTAAAATTTAATAAGAAAAACGAAGACATTTGGAATAGCTTTCTAAAAAATTTTTCTTAATAAATGGAGCTGTCTAAAATTTGCAAGCATTGTCAGATGACGAAACCTTTAGACCAATATTATACTCGATTTCGTTACGGCAAAACAGAACATTACGCTAATTGCAAAAGTTGTCATTTAGCTATGAAAAATAAAAAAATTGATTGCGAATGTGGTAAAAAATACACTTTAGCTCATAAAAAGAGACATTTAAAAAGCAATTATCATATCAAACGAACATCAAAATAAATTTATGATATTTTATGTTGTGTTTTAAATTGAATGCATTTTTTAGGTTGCATTTTAGTTGAAAATATTATAGTCAATGTTGTGTTTTAAATTGAACGTATTTTTTAGTTGAAAGTATTATATTAATTGTTGCATTTTAGTTGAAAATATTATAGTCAATGTTGTGTTTTTAATTGAACGCATTTTTTAGTTGAAATTATTATATTGAATGTTGCATTTTCAGAAATTATTCAGTTGGACCTTGATAGTTTCAAAATTAGAATCGTGGGGAAAAAGTGTTTATAAAATTTCTTCTGTATAAATGGTGTCGGCTCAACGATTAGACGATACTATAATTAATGAATATAAAGATTTATTTATCAGTTTATCCTATAATGAAAAAAATTATACATTTATTTCATTATATAGAAATAAAATTGATTGGTTATATCTGAGTAAAAATATTACCAAATTACATACTGAATTTATAAGAAAATTTAAAAATGAGCTTAATTGGAGATTAATATCTGAATATCAAAAACTGTCAGAATCGTTTATTGAAAAATTTCAAGACAGAGTCGATTGGAGAGGGATATCTACATTTCAAACTTTATCCGAACCGTTTATAGAAAAGTTCCAAGACAGAGTCGATTGGTTAAATATATCTATAAGACAAACTTTATCAGAACAGTTTATAGAAAAGTTCCAAGACAGAGTCGATTGGTTTTGGACATCTTACTGTCAAACTTTATCCGAACCTTTTATAGAAAAGTTCCAAGACAGAGTCGATTGGAATTGGACATCTTACTGTAAAACTTTATCCGAACCGTTTATAGAAAAGTTCCAAGACAGAGTCGATTGGTTTTGGATATCTTGCAAACAAAAATTATCAGAAGACTTAATAGAACGATTTTCTCATAGAGTCCATTGGGTAAATATATTCGAATGTCAGAAATTATCAGAAAAATTTTATTTAGAATTTAAAGGTAAAATAGAAGTGCCTGATTATGACAGTGATTTTTAGGCTAAATAAATGGGTAATTCAAAAAGTACAAAGATTTTGACAGGTAATTGTACAACTGAAAGAATAAATGTAGATTGGAATCATACCTTTAATGTTCATCCCAATGTTCATATAACGCCTGTATGTAAATACAGCGAACCATTTTTTGTTAGAATAACAGAAATAGATAAAAACGGATTTCGATTTGAATGTTTAAAATTGAATGGCGAACCTGTAGAAAAAAATTCAGATTTCTTTCAATGGACAGCAATTAGTCCTTTTGAGTAAACGATCTTATTTTTGAAATATAATTTTTAATAGTTGTTTTCAGAAATTCTTCAATTTAATTTAATTCATACTTTTAAAGACATTCATTTTAAATCGCTTAATGTAAAATTACCTGCCACCGAAAGTGGTCTAATTTAACGAGCATTTATAGATAGTGGTCGCTATTAAAAATGTGTCGCAAAAAGTATTTATAAAAATGTTTGTATATAAATGGAGGAAACTCTAAGATTGATATCTGTTTCAAAAATACATATTTCAAAATTAAGGCAGGTCGTAAAACTTTTAAATATAAACCAACCCCAACATTGTAAAAAAGATGATTTAATCAGATTGATAATAAGATATATAAAAGAAACTGGGGAATACAAATATGTTTTAGTAGATTTATTAAAATTAGATGTCACAGATTATTTAAATAAAATACAGACAAAATTTATCGAAAATCCTGAAAAAAGAAATAAATTGAAAAAAATATTCGATTCTTTCGATTTAAAATTTAACAATAACACAGAAGAATTTGATCCAAAAAATAACGAAGAAAAAAAGATAAAAACAGTGGTAAACCTTAAAAAATTATTTCCTGATTTGAATGAAAAATTGAAACAATTTATAAATGAACCGAAAAACCGTCCAAAACTTAAAAAACTCTTTGATTATTACGGCTTGAAATATAAAGATGAAAAATTGATCATAAAGACAGAAAAGAAAGTCAAATTGCAAACAAATTTGGAAAATCTGTTTAGACCCGATTACGAAATTGTTGAGAAAGAAAAAAAAATTATTAAAAAATTTAATACTTATAGATATGTTTATAAAATAAGACAAATAAACAAACTCACACCGGGCCAGTATTATAGTATCTTAAAAGATTTATTCAGGAGAGCAATTGGAAAAATTGAAGGAAAGGTAGATATAATTGTATTCAATCCCTATTTAACACAACCCTTCCACCCTAAAATGATGTCAACGAAAGAAGCCTATGAGACCTATTTAGATGTTTTAACGCATAAAATTGAATACAAAGAGTTGGATATTAAAGACTGTGAATTTATTTTTACAGTCGTTGATTTGCCTAAAGGTGGTAAACATTTGAAATTACTGAACGATAACGATGTTGTCAATAAAAAAAGTATTCTTCAAATTAAAAATGACGATAATATCTGTTTGGCTAGATCCATCGTTACAGCCCTGGCTATTCAAAATCGTAAAATTTTATGCGAAAAATTAAATCTAGAAAAACTTACAGATTTAGATGTTAAATACATAAAAATGGGTAGAAAATTACAAAAAAGTTTAGCGATAAAATTGCATGAAATGTGTGATATTCCGTTAGAAATGTGTAATTTAGAGCATATTAAACAATTCGAAATTTTTTTAGATATTCAAATAACTATATTTTGCAGAGAAAATTTTAACGAAAAAATATACAGTGGTACCTATAAATCTAATTGTGTTTACATTTTAAAAAATAGAAATCATTTTGATGTCATTACAACGGTTACAGGATTTTTAGGAAAAAAAAATTATTGTGATTATTGTAAAGTCAGTTATAAAAGAAGTGATCAACATAAATGTTCTTTAAAATGTAATAGATGTTTTAGGAAAGAGAGTAATTGCGAAGGAGATGATATTCAGTGCAATGATTGTTTTAGATCTTTTAAAGGAAAAAACTGCTTCGAAAATCATAAAAATGAAGCAGTCTGTGAAACACTGTGGAAATGTTTAAAATGTAAGAGAAATATCAATAGAAGACAAAGAAAACCGAAAGATCATAAATGTGGAGAAAGACTATGTAAAAACTGCAGAGGATGGGTTTTGGAAGATCATAAATGTTATATACGTAGGAAAGAATCTAAGGGAGGGACTTGTAAAAATATCTGTCCTAAAAATATAAAAGACAGAAAGAAATGGTGTGAGAAATGTGAAACGTCAGAATTTACAGAAAAATATATGTTTTTTGACGTTGAGACGAACCAAGAGACAGGAAATCACCAAGTCAATCTAGTTATAAATCATGATTTTAACGGAAAAGAAAAAATATTTAAGAATGAAAATGAATATTGTGAATGGTTATTCCAAGAGAAACATTGCGGTTATACAGTATTAGCGCATTATGGAAAAGGATTCGATTTTCAATTTCTAGCTAAATACTGCTTTAAAAATAAAATTAAAGTGTTTACAATATATCAAGGAAATAAACTCATATATATGCAAGCAACCGTATATAATATAAGGTTTATCGATTCTATAAATTTTACACTGATTCCGCTAAGAAAATTTCCTAAAACGTTTGGACTAACGGAATTGGCAAAAGGTTATTTTCCTCATTTGTTTAACACTAAGAAAAATCAAAATTATGTAGGAAAATATCCTGAAAAATACTATTATGGTTATGATACTATGACTTTAGATCAAAGAAAAACTTTTGATAAATGGTATAAATCGGTAAAAACGAAACATTTGATTTTCAAAAAGAAATTATAAAATATTGTAGGTCTGATGTTGATATTTTAAGAAAAGGATGTTTAGAATTGCAAAGATTATTTCTAAACATTGCTAATATTGATCCTTTTAAATATGTCACTTTAGCTGGCGTTTGCATGGCTATATACAGAGATAAATTTATTCCAGTGAATACAATAGCGATTGATGAGGAGTGTATTCCAAAGGATCAATTCAGTAAGAAATCGATCATTTGGCTAGACTATCTGTCTGAAAAACACAATATCAAAATACAGCATGCTTTAAATGGTGGTGAGAAAAAATTGAAATTAGGGGATAAAACTTATAAAGTAGATGGTTTTTATAATAATACCGTTTATCAGTTTCAAGGATGTCATTGGCACGGTTGTCCTCGCTGTTTTACAGAATCCACCGTCAATCTTCAAAATCAGATATGTATGAAAGATTTGTATGAAAGAACTCAAAAAATAAATAAAAAAATAAAAGATAAAGGATTTGAATTGATTGAAATATGGGAATGTGATTTTGATAATCACAAAGAAATTAAAAAATATATGAAAAATGAATGGAAAAGAGATTTTATAGAACCTTTAAATCCTGGAAACGCATTCACCGGAGGTAGGTGTGAACCTACGAAATTAATATACGAAATGAAAGAAAATGAAAAGGGTAGATATATCGATGTTTGTTCACTTTATCCAACAGTGAATTACTTTGATTACTATCCTGTTGGTCATCCGGTAAAAATTTATAATCCGGAAAAATATGATAAGAATTGGTATGGTTTGATACAATGTAAAGTACTTCCACCTAGAAAACTCTATCATCCTGTTTTACCTTATAAAGGAGAAAAATTAATATTTAGTTTGTGTAAATTATGTTCAAAACCTATAAAATGCGAAAAGAAACAATGTAAAAAATGTTATGATATGCGGAATAATGAATGTAATCATACGGATGAGGAGAGAAGTTTTACTGGTACGTGGACAACTACCGAAGTTGAACTGGCTATTGAAAAAGGTTATAAGATTTTAAATATCTATGAAGTTTGGCATTTTGAAAAAAAATCTAATACATTATTTAAGGATTATGTTAAAATGTTTTTGAAAATCAAATTAGAAACAGATGATAAATGGCCTGAAAATTTCAAAACTGAAAAAGAATATAAAAGGTGCGTAGAAAAGAAATTGGGTATAAGGTTAGGAGAAATCAAAGAAAACCCAGGAATGAGATTTATATCCAAAATTTGTTTAAACTCTTTATGGGGAAAGTTCGGACAGAGAAAAAATATGAAACATACAGAGAATGTTACAGAATTGGCAGACTTTTATAGAATTATACTGAACGACCGCATTAAAGACTTGAATATGATATTTTTAAATGATGAGTGTGTGCAAATGGATTATAAGATGAAAGATGAATATGTCAAGAATAACTTTAATACGAATAATTATATAGCGGCTTTTACAACCAGTTCGGCTAGAATAAGATTATATGAAATGCTTGATAAATTAGGAGATAAAGTAATGTATTACGATACAGATAGTATTGTTTATATCGGTGATGGCTCTAATAAAGTAAAAACAGGCTGTATGTTAGGCGAATGGACCGATGAATTAGGAGAAGATAAATATATGAAATCGTGGATATCTGGAGCTAGTAAAGATTATGGTTATATTCTGAACGATGGTTCTGTAAAAGGAAAAGTAAAAGGATTTAAAATGAGTTATGAGAGCGAAACTAAGCTCAATTTTGACGAGAGAATGAAAACAATAACTGGGGAAATTAAGCATATAGATGTAGAAATAAATCAATTTCAGATACAAAAAGATAAAAATATTAAAGTGAATAAAATGAATAAAAGATATATGTTTGGATATGATAAAAGAAGAATTTTAGATAACTTTGATACTGTACCTTTTGGATTTTAAGCCAGATTTTTAATTTATAAAAAATCTTTTCTAATAAATGGACGATGTCACTCTTATCATAAATGTTCAAGGTTTTATACTTCCGTTCAAATCTATAGCGAGAGAAATAAGCTGGGTTCATTTAAAAGAAGGAATAGGTGAAACGATTTCTGTATTTACACCTAACTATGAATTAGGTGATCAAGACCATGGAATAGTTCGTAGATGTACTAACGATATCCATGGTTTAAGATTTAAACGATATTCAGATAATACAGGCTTATGGATTAGTAGCGACAATGTAAAAGATTATCTCTTACAATTGCATCAGATATACGGAGGGACATTTGCTTTTAAAGGAGGAGTTTTTCCGAAAAGTACCTTTGAAGAATGGGGAATTCCTATAAAAATATTAGAAGTACCGAGATGCGTTCGAATCCTAGGACAGGGTTGTTCTATGTACAGATGTCTGTACTATAAAAATTTTCTTTCAAAAATTGTTTCTTAATAAATGGAAGAATTCAACAGTCTCAGATCGTTCCCTGTAACTCATAAGCTAAAAGATTTAGAGACAGGGAAATACAAACTGATTTCGTTGAAGAAAATTCAAACAAAATTTGGAAATACCACTATTGCAAGATTAGAAGTTAATGATGTAGAAAAGGATTATTTTCTTAAAAAGAGTCATGGAAAAATTTCTGAAGCAGCAATAACAAAACTGAATGAACGTGGTTATATCTTTCATTTTAAAGGAAAAAATAATGACGGCTTTTATGATTATGAATTAGAAAAAGCTTAATCCTACAATTTGTTTTAAATCTTACAATAATCGAATGGACCTTTTATCGAACTATCAAACTACCAGAATAATATTTACGGAAATCAAAAATATATCTGTTTTTAAGTACAAATTTCTTTTCTGGCAAAGATGGGTTCATTTCCACACAAACTATTTTTTTTTAATTTTATCGAACTATCAAAATATCCAGAATAGTATTTATTATTGCTAATAAAAAAGAGAGATCTATTCAAAATTTAAAACATATCATAAAAATCATTTAACTTTTATTTCAGACTTCAATATAATGCAATTGATATTTCTTATTTATTTCATCTGTCTAAACTTTGTTCGAATGGATTTTATTTAATCTATCGAAAATTTATTTAGAAATAAATGTTACAATATTTTGTCATAAGTACTTTACTCTTTAATTGTCTTTCGCCTACCTTTCATTATTTTAAATTTGACCCCGTTATTACAAATCATAGCATCGATAACTCTAATAAATATACTATATTTCATAGTTTCAATGATACAATAAAATTAACTTTCACCGCTAAAATATATAAAATGGATCAAGCCTCTAAATTTTCTCAACCTGGTGTTTATTTTTGGATAGAAAGTAAATGTGATGACAATTGGAATATAATACCAGAAACAAAAGAATATTTTCATATTTATATTCCCGGAGATAATAACTTATACTATTCTATAGCTTTTAATGCAACTAAAGATTTTAGGATTGGTTATAATGCCGATAACTTATTATATAACGCTGCTCTTTGCTTTTCCTATCAAGATTATCCTAGAGGAAGGTTGTTTATTAGCAATTGATAGACTATTAAGAAAGGACGTCTGTCAAAATTTTTCATCACAATAATAATTAAATATTAGCATTTAAAAATGATCATTATTTAATCTAAATTGATTACGTTATTATCCCGTTTATTTGATTCTTTATAACCCATTCTTAAAACTTCTTCTTTACATAATTTTGTAGAAAAAATAAAAATATCCAACCAATGCAAATCATACAATTTTTTATCATTATTTGCTCGATAAATCGTAATAAAATCGTTACATCCTCGATATTTTACAGGCAATTTTTTTTAGCAAAATCTTACAAAAATCGTTAAATATTTCTATTTAGTGGAGTATGAAAAGTGTTCCAGAGTAGGCCCCATATACTACTCATGTCGGAGAGGCAAATCTTCATACCAATCACGTACCGTGTTTGTAGCAGATGCAGTTGACGATCGCCCGTTAAGGTCCCATCGTAGAAGATGGGTCCAACAATCTGGGTTCCCCACATACCGCACCACACGTGTCGTACTGGTCGGGCTATGTGGAGGTTTTCCAGATACCAGTAATCCACATTGTGCACATTTACAATGTCACCCCGTATAAACAATGACTAATCTGTCACACAGAATGTCACAAACGAATGACGGATTTTCCTCTAAGGTGTTGAGCATGAAATTATAATAAAAAAATCGTCGTGTGTGGTCACCCAGCATCAATGCTTGCACCAGTGTCGGATATGGTATGGATGCTCATCAAGTGCATGTAACAAATGCCAGACATGCTGACCACATACCTCGCTCATTTCCACCGAGCTCAATTGTGGAATTAAAAGGGCGAATCCGAGCACATCCTCCGGTGTCACTCAAACATTACACCTTGCCTGTCTACTTGTTCTGTGTCGTGGTGAAACAGAGCCGGTCTCTCTAATATGGTGCAATGCATTAGTTACAGTTTCATGCGTTGGATGTAGATCTTTATGGAAACGTTCTGAATAAACACTCGCAGCCTCTCTGGCATTCCTTTGACATTCACCATAAATAAGTATCATTTCCGCATATTGCATGCACGCGTAGCTTGCCATCACGATCTCAGCGCTGGCTAGCATGTCCACTGCTAAATGACTCATGTTTTATACCGAGCGTGTGGTGCTGCGGTACTATTGTAATTTGCAAAATCAAAATTTTCATGATCGCTATAGTTAGGCTGGTCGTTTTTAGTCCGCTGCCAATTATCTAGTCCTTAGTGAATATGTTTTATTTTCCGGTTGTCGATTCTACCTACTTTGACGTTTGAAGGTTGTTCGACCCATAAAAGAGTTAAACAACACTTTGAGCAGTATATCTAGTAGATTCCGTCATTTGACATATTCATTTTTTATAGTAGACCGTTTTCTGATATTATAATAAATTGATATTTATTTTTCAGTTTAATTTCAATATTTCATTCTTCGCTTTGTATAAGACCCCTAAATGTCAGTTAAAATTTTTTAATGAAATAACCCTCTCTGGTGATACACTAATTTGGCGATACCAGCTAAAGGTGGTTTCGAAGTAAAAAGGACATTGCACCTTGATTTTGATCTCGAATTACTTTAATTAATCATTTAACTGATCCTTCATTGAAAGACAAAATCATGCGAAAAAATCTCAAACTTTGAAATTTAATAACTCTGTCAATTTTTGTAGTACAGATGTCAAACTTTTTGTGTTATATCTGTTATGATATGAGTAAACTTTTACTAAATATAACTATAGGGACTGGGGGACCGTATAAAAAGTTAGATTTCGTAATTTTTGTAAAATTGATTTTTTACTTTAAATAAAGCCACAACATGAATATTTACCTAATTTGAAACGTTTTTTGTAATTGGAACTATATGTCTAATACCAACGGTTGAGAAATTAAAGGTCGGCGATAGATAACATATTGCACCCTGTATATCAATTTCATCATGTTTGAATTAGTTCAACATAATTAAATGCGAATAGTTATTCTCCGAAGACCAGAACAGAATCAAACTCTTTTGTGTGCCCCTGTAAATGAAAGATCAATACTTTGCACATGATATTCTACAGGAAGTATTTTTTAGTGCATCTCAACAATTCATTTCTATTTTATTATGTTTATTTAAGAACAACATCATTAAAATCCTCCCAAAGAATTTTTCTTCGTGGACCATAATATAACATAATACTTTTGAGTTCCCCTGTATACGTATTTGAGTGCTAATTCTATAGTAAACATATTCTAGTACACCTTAATAAGGTACAGTAAACTCCCGACTATCCGGCACTCCGTACTATCTGGCCTATTAAAAAAATGAGGAATGTTGCAAGCGGCCAAGGCAGGCAGGTTCCCGTCCAGGTGAGTGCCAAAAGAAAAGGAAGAAATTCGAAATATAGCAATTGCAAGGTCTTGAAACAGCCTTTTGGACCAAAAAGGTAAACATAAACCCGTGTGGTCAACTGCAACAGGAGATGAGAACGCTAAGCTTCTTTCGAAACAGAAAAAAAAAACCGGGCTCTGACGATGTCAATCCAGAAGACATTACATAATGGATGAAAAACGACGAAATTAATCAATTAATTGAAAACGATACTGTAGAAGTGTTGGCAGAGGGAGAAATATGAGAAGAAAGAAGATTCAAAGGATTGCAAGAAAAATCTCATCCCACATTCGCAAGGTTCAAGAATATTGAGGCAGCACTGCAGTGCATTAGTCAGCAGGAATCGACGCCACCTAATAGAATCTAGCATCTACTTTCGTAAATGGAGAGGTCATTGCGTCGCGCAAGAGGGCTAATAGGGAGAAGAAGTCCTCTATTAAGGACTTTTTTAAAAACAAAAAAACTGTAAGTTTTGACTCTTATCTTATGCATAACATTTCGTATTTTTGTGCATTTATTTACTATTAATCAGCAAAATAAGATTTACTTATTTTTTCACGAATTAGGATTACGTTTTATATGTTAATGGTTCCCTCCTTTTAAAACTGTTTGCACTGTATATATAAAATTTATCTTAATATGTGTAACATGTGTTTTCAATATCGTGGCAGGAGGAGGACACGAAGTTAATAAATATTTGTAGAACTCCGGCCTAACCGGCTTTTTCCTTATCCGGCCTACCCTTCCGCCACATTAGGCCGGATAGTCGGGAGTTTACTGTATATAAATTTCATAATTTTAAAATAGTGTAACACCATTATAATACACCGCAAATGATTTTCCCCTATACACCATAATGTATCCAGATACTTTTGAGTGATCTTGTAAATGAACTATTAATGCTACACACCTCATTTTCAATACCGAACATGTCAGTATAAATCTCAATAACATAGGTCAATTGCATAACTATCCGAGTATACTTACTCGAGTTAGAACTCGGACAGACAGACTGTCAGACAGTCGGCCAGAGAAACCCAATTCATAAACACTTTTCAACTATGTTGGAAAGTGTTAAAAAGTGGCCCAACTTCCTTAAAATGAGTTCCCTTTATAACGATAAAGTTAATCCCCACAAAATTTTAGTGTAATGCAACACGTATGATCCGAGTTGTAAGTGTTTAACTTAATCGTACCTTGTGTTCGAGCTATATTAAAATTTAGGAGACTTAAAAATAAAAAAAAGACTCCCTCACCCCTTTTAATGATTACGTTTACTATACAAAATTATTTGGGGTACGATATTTAGAGCCAGAGTTATAGGTCTTTTAAATTGTCAGGTCTTTATACTGCTTTTATTCATAAATATGTAGGGCCTTCAATAGATAACCATAAGGCCCCCTTTATAATGATTAATTTTACTATTAAATATTTGAATGGGCGTCGACAATTAAGATCCGAGTTGCAAGTATTTATCTTTCCTCTCTCAGCCGTGTAGATAAGGGTTGAGAAACCGAGTTAAACTCGTCCTTCAATTCCAGTAAACCCAAATGAGCATTTCATCAAAGAGAAGTAACGGATCTAACTTATTCACTGTCACTACACAGGAGTAAGTGCTTATAGAAGTTTTACTTTAAAAATTTGAAAACTCTGGTAAAAAATGTTTCAAGCAATTTTTGTTAAGAAAAAAAAAAAAAAGTCTGACATTGTACGCCAAACGTGGCAAATGTGGTGCGTTCGTACTATAACTAGTTTTATAAATATTCAGGTCTTCGTGCAACAGCTGTTGCACTCTTACGCAAAAATGCATGAATATAAAATTTACTACGAATACATATATTAACTTCAGTAATGCGGAAATAAAAGGATTTCATGTCAAATAGGACGTCATCACCATGGCAACCTAGAATCATTACCTATCATGAGATATCTTTGAATAAATTCCGTATGATAGGATTCAATAGAAAGAAGAAAACGTTTCAAAACATCTTTTTAGGTTTTGATTCAATTTTCATACAGTTTGAAATGACTCGACAAAATTTTGCAACTTTTGTATATACTAAATTTCAAACCATTCGGTTGGGTATTTTTTGCGCTGTTATATGCGGAGAGACGGGCGGACGGATAGACAGACGTACCAGACGAGGACTATAGGTGCTACGTATTTATATAATTACGAACGCACCTAGAAAAGTCTTTAAATTAAGGAATCTGAGTTTTAAAAAAACAAACAAATTACATTTTGATAGGTTTTATTACAACAGGGTTAAATCTGTTACATCTGAATTTTTAGTATTATTTACAGATAAGACAATAAGAAATTGTGATGTAAAGTATTGCAGTTTTTTACATTTTTTTTTCTTGCTTCATTTCTTTACTTCTGAAGTGATACGGAGAATTTGTAGTTTCTGTATTATCGGGGGTCACATTGCTGCATATTTTTCTATTAAATGTTGAATATGGCATGAAAATTACTTTTATTATTTCAGTGAACTTGATTATCATTGTTATTGAAAAGTAACTCGATTATTATTATTATTGAAAAGTAACTTGATTATTTTTGTTATGAACTGAAATTCTTGTTATTTTAATATGAACAAATATAGCTATTGTATAATATAAAATAATCATTTACCATTTAAAACTATTTGGCCAAACGACTTAATATTTAGTGTTAATTAAACCCTTAATAAAAACTAAACTTACATTAAAACTTTAAACTAAAACTTAAAATTAAAAATTAAATAAAAATTAAAAAAAACCTATAAATATTAAATCGCTTGAACAAATAGTGAGGGTTATATGGTAAATGAAAATTTTATATTATACTGGGTAATATATAAACGAATTGTTTTTATGTTAAGAAAAATTAATGTAACTTATTTTTTGCACATTGTTTTCCAATTGTGTGTCTGTATTGCACTTTTATATAAATATTATTAATGATCAAACTGCTGGATTCATAAATGTAAATACTATATTATATGAGCTGAAATGGAAAAAATAGCTTGTAATGGTTATTTCTGAACTTAAATTATTGATTTAGTTTATTTTATTGATATGGTTATTATTATTTATTTAGCTGTGAAAAATTTGTTTTGCTATTTCTTATGAGGAAATATGCAGCATGACCCCCCGATAAATTACAGCTTTTGAACCAACTTGAATAAGTAGTTTTCTGGATGTAGCATTCCATTGGATGAGTTATTATCAATGAAACAATTCAGCAAGTACACCCCGACTTCATGATTCCAATACGATCTGCCTTTTCCTGCTTTGTTTTCTTTGTGAAAATCTGTAACAGAGGTGTTATTATTTTTTATTTTGTCCTCAGGTGTGATCTGCTGTATTTGGTGACTGCACATTTTGATTTCTTCAGTAACTGCATCTGTCTTGGAATCCTGAATTTCAATGTTACTTTTTATTTCACCCTCTACTTCTGTTGTACTTATTTCTGAAATGATAGTTTCCTTCTGGTTTTTGAGGTTTTCATTTACAATTTCTATCTTTTCTTTGTCATCATTAGTGGAATGTACGTGGGACTCTGATAAAGATATTAATAAATCAGTGAGCCGATCATCTTCACTGTTCTTTTCTGCTTTTTCTGTATAGTTTTGGAAGGGTTCTAGGATTCCTTCTTTTTTATATAATGTATTATCCTCCAGAATAAGCATATTTCTCTCAACATCACCAGATAGACCATTTGGAGGGCTTTCTTTTGTATCAATAACTTGAGAAATTTTCTCAACATCTTGATCTTCATATGATGCCTCGTAGCCTTTTAGCAAACTAATCTGTTTTTCAATATTCTGCCAGTGTACTAATAATGAATGAAGAAAAGAAAATCACTTTTATTACTCAACAAGAAAATTCGTTATTAACTAAAACTTTTCTATAAAACCTAGTTAAGAATTATTGTGTATTATAAAATATTATAAAATACCTTCATAAACAAAAGGGGAAAAATATTATTTCACAATAAACATTTTCACAAATTATTCACTATAGATTTATATATTGGTATTTTTAAATTTACAAATAAGGATGAAAGAAATCAGTGTTGAATTCCAATATTTCTCCACATGAATGGTTCCTGTGTAACTGAATGAGAGAGGGGGAGCTCACATCTAAACCATTAATAACTCAAACCTGCAAAATTTGAATTGTGTGATGTTTTTCAGCTTTTGGTAGTAATCGATTCTTTGCGCTGAATACGAACATGACCTTCATTTTTTACCATCACGTAAATATTTTTCGTAAATCACAATTTTTTATAAAGTCGAAATATTGCAAAAATCTAATACTACAAAATATGCATAAAACTTTTATTCATACAAAAAAAAATATTCATTTTTTGGCTTATACTATGCATTTTTTACAGCTAAACATGTAAAATATTAGTATGTATGTAAAATACTTACAATTTTACTAAATGCGTGGAAGCTTTTTTGTACCACCCAATCCTCCTCACCAGACTATTCAACTGTTTAGCTATAACAATCCCCAGTATAAGCCAAAAAGTGAATAAATTATTATACAAGAAAACATCTATTTTATAGTATCAGAGTTTCGCAATTTTTCGAATTGTCAACAGTTTTATTATTTACGATTAGCAAAAAATCAGGACGTGATGGTAAAGTATGAAGGTCATTTACAGATTCCGCGCTAAAAATACATCAGAATAAATTATCAAAAGTAAAAAAACAACAACAACAGCAAAAAAAATATCCCAGGCTTGTGCAATCAGAAAATCCGAAATCTTCCGAGAGATGTTCTTTCACCCTTCCCTGGGTGAAAGAACCCACCCTCTGGATTCATGAAGCATTGAGGGTGGAGGGGGAATCTGTTTATTTCCAGTACAATTTAAGTATATTTACGGAATTTTTTCTTCAATTAAATGATTTTCTGAATGTGTCAGAAAGTAGCGAATGTGGATTGAAGAATATCCTTAACAGGTAATAGTTCTAATGCTAAAAATCTTCTAAATTTGTTATTTTCGGCGAATTTTTTATTAAATTGTTGCTCTTTTTAAAAGAATTTTTACATTTTTCCGTACATTTCCGAATTTTTACTATTTTTTTTCCTTTGCACTGCAATAATAACAATAGTTTCTACAGTTTTAATGAAAATCAAAAGTTAGCATCATCACTCAAACATATTCTCAAATCCATACTTCGTGATTATGACAAATTCCCGAAATCACATTCATGGAAAAGAAAATTTCCGAAAAAATACTGAAATTGTGCAGACAATCAAAGTATTTCTTTATTATTATTATTATTATTATTATTATTATTATTATTATTATTACAGTACTGGTTTAAAAATCATTTCTATGCTTCGGATTTCAACGCAGTATTATTACATCACTAATAGACCGAGAGGCGGTTTCACAGACGATCACCTCATCGAATTGGAGGCTGAAATTCAAAGAACCGACAGAAAAAAATTAGCATATTAAAATGCAACTGGTCTGCCAAGTCATATTTTGGAGGAAGACCTGATTTTAGTGGTTGATCAATACATTTATCATTGTGTTTTCCTGCACAAAAAGTTATGAAAACATGGAGGAGTGGGAGCAGGAAAATACAATGGCAAACCTATCAATCAACCAATAAAATCGGGTTTGCAGGTATTTTCTACCAAGGTATGAGTTGGCAGACCAGTTGTATTTTAATATGCGAATGATGTTTTAACTAATCCAGAAATTTCAGACGTCAACTCGATGAGGTGATTGTTTGTGCAGCCCCCACGCGGTCTACAACTAAATTATAGACATTACAAAACCACTGCATGTGTAAAAATACGATATAAAGTGTAGAAAAGATAAATAGACCACAAACACTATAGTGTTATAAATTTGCAGCAAACTATCCAGTCATTCGACCCGTTTTATAGTCAACGGTTAAACAAGCGTAATTTAACTCTATTCTGACCATATTGTTGCTCATTGTATGATCAGAATAGAGTTAAATTACAATTAACTAACCGTTTTTTTTTTTTTTTTTTTTTTTTTTTTTTTTTTTTTTTTTTTTAACACTCGATTTACTGGAAAGTTGGCTGCAAATTTTTAGCACTGTATCTTCAACTCTAATTGATGCGGGAACAAGTTAGAGGACGGATAGATGGCAGAAAAACGTAAGTCATACGGCAAACAAACTTCAGACATGCTGTAGTTATCTACAGTAAGCAAACAAACCGGCAAACAGACAAACCGAATTAATTAATACTTTTCAACTATTTTGGGGAGTTTCATCTATGTTGAATAGTGTTAAAAAACAATTGTCAGAGCAGTCCTAGGGATGTGCAATAGATGCGGTCGCACATAGCCTCACGCCTAGGAACACCTTGCACTCGGAAAAATGCTTTTCTGTTTCATAAAAAATATAATAAATTAAATCTAAATACTTAGCATTTGATTCGTTGTAATTTATTTATTTCACGACAAAAGTCATATAATTATTATTTAGATAAAATGTAAAAGGTTTCGTTAATAAATTGTAAGGCTCGAGCGCTCGAGATCATACCATATTATTTAGAGGCTATACTGAATCTCTAAGCAATGTTATATTGTTTGGTGATAAAGATATCTCTGCAGGTGCATGAATTGAATAGTGTTGATTAAAATTCTGATAAAGGCACTGTTATTTTAATGATTATTTGTAATGTAATAACACGACACTACTTTTATGTAAAAAATATTTTACAACTCATTTACACATTTTAAAGTTTAATCAAGTTTGTATTACATGAATATCCATATTCCTGTGCACAGGCATACCTATGTTCGTGAGTTTTTTCAAAAATTGATTATATTATAGGAAGAGGGGAGAGGTCAATACTTTGAAAAGTAAATGCCTCGCGGAAGTTTTTGCATTCCAGTTCGGTTTCCGACAAATGTATAAAACTCACTAAAGTTGTTGTTTTTTTGTTTTTGTTTTTTGTATAATTTTAATTTTAAATTCTTATTTTCCGCAAATGTGTTTGGCTTTTTATGTAATTTCACGATATCTAATATTACAATTAACTAAGTGTCCATTAAATATGATGGTATTTTCAGATAAATTGTAGAAAATTTTTACATGTACTGAATTTTTTTGTCATATTAATATAAAGTTATAGTTCCAGATAACATTTATGTTTTATTCCACGAGGTGCCAAACTGCTTATTGCGAGATAAAGTATAGGCGTACTTTGCAAAAAAATAAGTTGGATTATTGTTTAGTATACTACTTTTTCCTTAACATTAAATTTTTGTAAAACTCTTTTCGCGAGAATTGAAGTAGATAACGATTATGCAAGTAAAAATATGGAGAAAAATGTTTTTTTTTAAATTTAAATTAAAAAATAAAGCGTGTAGAATCACATTATATTTTTTATTTGCATTTGTGCGTTTTAAAACCGAAATTTATGTATTTTTGGTTATAGATAATACAGAAGTTGTTCACACATTTTTCTTTCAATTTAGGAAGAAAAATGTATAAACAAAGATAAGAATTTTATTTTCTATTGTCTTTATTCTGATAGCCCTTTTGTTGAAGTATCATATTACATCTTGATTAACAAGGTAAGAGGGTTTTTCTTAAAATGTTAAAGTTGATTTTGTTCCAACAGAATCCTTCCAATGTTCTGGAATGCAGTTTATAAAGATCTTTTTTTCAAAGTCCAAATGCACAGTAATCCATAAGAGACATGTCACGGAACTTGTGTGAAATAGTTTAAATGGAATCGCCTCAATTCCAATTTCAATCCCCATTTTTTTTTTCTAAAAGTGCAACAGAAGGTTTGCAGGTATGTCTGGTAGACTTATTCTGAAGAAACTTAACACAATGACGATTGTTTAGGTTAAGAGATGGAGTTTTGAAAACAGGTGTTAAAACATAGCTCCAATAGTAATCCCAGTTAATTTTGACATTTTCCATATTTTCCTTATTTTAAGTTTAATATTATCGAGCAATAACTATAAAGCCTTTAGCATAACATTCCCTGTTTTCTCAGAGCCAAAATTTTATGCGACTTTTGATATAATAAACGTCGACCGTACCTTTGTTGGGGATGCTTTTTTTACCTTTTTACGAGTCAAATATAAAATTTGACGTTTAATTATATTCATTAATTATGTCACTTATTTTGAGTGTCGAAAAACCATGCTTTTCACATCTTTTTCTTAAATAATCGAATAAGAGTACTTCTTTTCGTAAAGCTCAGTTACATAGCTTTCGATCCATTGTTTATTTTCCTGCGACATTTTAAAGCAAAGAACGTTTTTAATGATGTAGACGATAATTAAACGCTATTCCGAATTGATGCCAGATTCATTTCATTATTTTTTCACTTAAATTTAAATCCTTCAGAAAAGAAAAATCGCTACAAAAATATATTAACACTTTCTGTATTTTAACAGAAGGTCCTCTGAAAAACTTACCTTTTTTGTGCCACATTTTGTCTTTTTTTGGCAGAAATCCAGACTTATTCAGCAAGTCGTGCCTCAATAGATCTTTAACTGTAGGGCGTTCAACTGGATCAAAGAGAAAGCAAAAAGCCGCGAAACTTCTGGCTGATTTCAGAATATCACTCTCAGAAGCATTCTTTAAACATTTTCTGTGCAGCTGGTTAAACTTCTTCTTCTGCAATAAAATCAATATATGACAATCATTTTTAAGTTATCTATGTTTTGATTTTCCGTAAATGTTGGTTATTTGTTTATGCATATAAAATAGTATAATGAAACACTAGCCACAAATTACGTTAGATTTTGAGGCTGAAAAACCATGTTTGTCCCTAGAAGCAAACCAGTATTGGGTAATACCTTGGCTAAATATGGGCCCTTCACTAAATAATGGAATGAAAAATGGGACAATACTGGTATTTCATCGGAATTATTTCTAATTCAAAGCTAATATGTAAGGAAAACTGGTGAATCATTAGAAATAGTACGGCCAATGTAAATCTAATATGTAGCCTGTATTATAATTACATCGAAAATGTTTCAACCGCAAAAGTAATATTTCGTCAGTTTGGATGTATACACCATTGAAGCACTAATATGGCCTTAATATTGGCTTTAGAGGCTTTCTATTCATGAAATATTTATTCCTAATATTAGTAAAATGAAAATCCCACGTTTTGCAGCAATATTTCATGAAAATGATTGCAATATTTGTCCAATGTCGGCCAATATGGGCTCGATATGATACATGTGCATGAAAATATTCCATGAGCTGTGGCGGATATGCCTTTGAATTTAAAACAACTAAACCCACACTTCCAGAAATTGCCATCCATTGATGGTCATATAATTTTGTTTTTTGCATAGTCATGTGTATGATTTTATTTCTGTTGATTTATATATATATATGCTACATATTGCGCTTAAATTAATTCCAGATATTAAATGCTTAAAACAGTTGAAAATTGTCTTTCAGCGATTCCCGTCAATGAATGGAAATGTACTCGAAATATTTCATTATCAGTTAGGAAAGTACTTTTATACTAAATACAAGTACAGTTGTCTGCAAATATGTAAAAAATATGTAATTCCATATGTTCCTTCAATAAAGACTTGATGTTTGGGTCCTTATATTATTTGTAATGCCAATATGGAAAAATGCAGTAAAACAAAAATGGAAAATGCAAGTTTTTCCGTATCATTTTGAAATACATCAAATCAATCTTTTTTTTTTTTTTTTTTTTTTTTTTTTTTACTGGCAAATAATCTAAAAAGTGTTTCTCTTCATACACTTATTCATATACTGTATTAGTATGACTAACGCCAGTTTTCACTATTTATGTTGAAGTATGCAGTAAACTAGTAAGTGGTGCAACGAAAGGGCAGAACATAGGACTTAACACACCTCTCAGAACTCACATAGATGCATAGAAATCCATTATGTTAAGATGAAAAGATGATGTGTACAATCAAAAGCATAAATATCCAAAAGCGTTTACGCATACAACTTTTCAACACTGACCAATAGGAAGCCTTGAAACAGCGCCCCTGCTTTCCCTCGAAACGAATGAAAAAATATAAGCAAATTACCTGTATTACAGCTTAATTTTTTTTTACCTTTTTTAAAAATTGTGATCTAAAACTGAAGAATGGGCAACTTTTATAATGCCTTGAAACATCTGAATATGAAATTTATTTTGACTACTCGTGTTTTTAATTACAACAATTGTACTCCACGAATTTATTAAAAACTACTTTATAAACATGTAGAACATGTAAATTGTTCATTTTGAGAGTGATTAATGATTTAAAACGTTTCCCACTTGAAGATACTGGCTGCGCCACTGAAATAGGGAGAACAGGAGGACCTGAGAATTCAGTTTTTAATGCAACCAATGAAAGAGACAGGCCACGGCGCACCACTGATCTCGTCTGTTTTCTAGTCTACTTTAAACACGTGGCAGTTCGACAGTTAGTGGAAACTCGCCTATCTTCATCACGTGTCATCCAAGATATGTGAATTAGCGTGGACTATCTCTTTCCTCGCCTGGGTATTTTTTACGTTCCGCCCACCGCGCATAGTTATGCCTCTGAAAATTAATGGGGAAGAAAGATATGAAATATTATTACCTTTAACACCTTGAAGATTGGGGAATACACGTCCTTACTCCAATAAGTGACATCGTCTGGAAGGCTCTTTTCTAAATATAATCCCGTGAAGATGTTCATTGCAAGTATTCTTAGGCTCCAGATATCTACTTTTGTGCAGTCAACGTAAGAAGCACCATCACCATTTCGAAATGCTTCTGGAGGTCTGTGGCTATATTTTAATCCGACTCTGTAGAAGAAATTAAGGAAGCGAGTGTAAACTTCACATTTAGCTTTATCTTATTTTCAAAAAGAAAAATTATATACATATATCATTAACTGTACGCATTTAATATTTTTATTGCAACTGGAGGAAAATACCAGATTAGGTTATATTCCTGAATTGATATTGATTTCCAAGTAGAATTACAAACAAAAGAATTGCATAAAAGAATAATTATAAATGTATTTTTTTTTTATTGAACATGCTTTCATTAAAATTCACAAAAATGTAGAAATAGAGATTAATTGATTTAAGTGAGAATTTTGACAAATTAGCCAACCATCGCCAAGTTGGCTTCATATATGGTAACTTATTTTTACCGCCAATCCTGGCGCTATTTCGCGGAGTTAGCAAAATTTGGCGCTATTGTAATAATCCTGCCATTAGAACTTTTCAAATAATACTCATTGTTGAAGCTGATATAGGTTTCTCCATAGGAAATTAAACTACAATTTAGTAACCATTAAGTTTAAGTAGCGTTAGTTTAACCTTAGCTTGCGCTTTTGGGATGTCTTTCGAATGCGGAGGGCACTTGGGGGAAGGCTCACCTTTTTCCCCTTTTAGGAGTCGAATTTTGAAATTTTTCGAAATATGTGTTTACTAATTTTAGTTATACTATAGTCATGTTTTCAGATCGGTTTGTAAGATAGGGTGATTTTTTTTTATTATTATTTCCACCTCCCCGTTCCACTGCCGACTTTAGAGATTCGAATTTTATAAAATCCATGTCCAATTGATGTATCACCCTCAGGAATACAGATATATTCCAAATTTCAAAACTCTATTCAACAGGAAGTGGGTGCAAATTAAGTAACAAGATTTGACTGCGATATACAAAGAGAATTGTAGGTCAAAAGAAAGCGTGTAAAAAACAAGCTATCGCCATTAGTAGGCAAATGTCTACCTAATCGTGAGAGTAAAAATTCTAAAAGAGATAATTAAAGTGCGTTCGAGCTATAATTAGTTTTAAAAGAATTTTATTGCAAAAAAATATGTAATAAACTAATTAGGCAGTATGTAAAACATGAACATAACATAAAAAATTGACATTGGTTTGATTTTTTATCGAAGTTGCGTTCATATTTGACCCCAATACTTTAGTATTTCCGACTAGAGTCCAGTACGGGTCGAGTTATGCCCGACGTAAAAAAAATCCGTTAACCCGAAACCCAACAACATTATTTTCGTCGGCCGGAAACCCGACACAATCCCGATCCGAAATCCGAAATAAAAGAAAATTGATCCCTGATTTAATGCAGTTATGAAAAAAATATTCTACAATCATATATCTAATATAAATTTGTTTTATGAAGAAAAATTAATCTATATAGATCATTTATATTGAAATTTATATAGTTTTTCATTGGATAAAATATTCTAGACTCTTTGAAATTTGGGTCAAATAGAACCCGATCTACTAGAGTCAAATGGACTCGCAACGAAAAAAATTAGGCATAACTAAAACCACTGGGCAGGTCAGGTTCGTGTAAAATTAGGTTACTCGACCCGATGCAGGACTCTATTTTCAAATACTGTGCCTTTTTGGTACAAGAGTGTTTCAATTACATGTGATTCTGAAAATGTGATATAATATTTTAAAAAGCTCGTTCGTTTCAAACTGTTGATAGTTGTCAAGTGTAATACAGAGTGATTCAGAATTCATCTTTAAAACTCAAATTAGTAGTACAGCACTCTGGAAAACATTTTTTGCATGGGGATCCAGAGGTGTTATCCATTATCCATTTGTTGTTTTCGGTCGAGGATGGGGCCAAATGATGCTCGCATTTTATTTTTTTTTAACGAAATTCAACGCTGTTCTTTACTTTTAGAAGAATTTTTATTTGAATAGGTAATCAAAAGGCATAAAATCGTTAAAAATTGTTTGAATAGGTGATCAAAAGGCATAAAATCTTTAAAAAATGAAAAAGTTACAAAATGGGTAGGCGCAAATTATCAGATATGGAAAAATCCAAAGCCAAAGAGCGACGCCGAAATGAAAATCGTCTTGCAAAGCAAAATCGAGGTCTTCAACTGATTATGTAGGCCATGAAAATCGATTACAGAATAAAAGACGAAAGCGAAAAAGGAAACAATCTACTGTTTAATCGATTGTTAGTAAAAGGTCATGTCTCGAGGAGCTCCAATCCACTAGCTACGGCGCTTTACAATCAGTCGATTCTAACCGGGGAAAATTGAGCTCAACGTAGGTAATTTGTCGCAATTTGTGGATGATTCGGTGGAACTGCTTTCGATTTGTAAACTGTTTTCTTCTCGAAACGGGACTTGGAGAGTTTATCGATGAAGGTTTTGGTCGTCTGAAGTTTGATCTTTGCGATCTGTTGTTGAAGAGCATGCGACGGAATTTGGTGGACGAAATTTAGATTTTTCGGTTAAATTTTGTTACGAAGGTGATTTATCGCAATCTGTGGATGATTCGGTGGAACTGCTTTCGATTTTTAACCTCTTAGCTTTCTCGGCTTCTCTTGTCGAAATGCTTCAAAATTAAAACTAAGTAAATATTAAGTCAAAAAAAAAAAATCCAAATGGTCGTTGTAATCTATTAAATTACAATTTTTTTTATTATAATTGTTATAGATGTAAACAAAATTCCGGGTTAGGAGTAAAGTGAGACATCCCGTATTTTGAAGTGAATAAATGGATTAAAACTCATCCATTATTGTGTAAAACATACAATTTTTTACACAAACATTGTATGTTTTAGAGAGTATGTCATACTTTAACCTTTAACTGATGTCACAGAAATTGTCACATAACTAGTGTGAAGCGGTCTGTGAGACCGTTACAACGAAAGATGAATAAAAGGCACGATTAACTCATAGGATGGTGTTTTTGTACTAAACTTTTTGCACAGGACTGTTATAATTAAAATTCTCTTTTATCTGGTGATAGTACTAAAGTTCCAAACGGTACAAACTTTCGGTAGTGTTTGTAGTTAAACTGAAAATTGCAAGTTAAACTATAAAAATTGAAAAAAGCCGCGGTCTGAGAGACCGGTAACATCAGTTAAAGGTTAAATTTAGAATGATCCTATCTGAATCACCCAATGTATTTGTGTTATCTATTTTTTCACCTAAAAAAAAAAATATCAACTAAGTATTAAAAGCATACTTTCTAATCTCACGCATTTTTTAAATAAAAAAAAATACACTTTGTGTGAAACTGAATGTTTAAAATCTACTTGATGTCATTCAGTAAGTAAAATTTTCTTGTTCAAAGTATGTTATTTTTAACTAAGAAAAAAGGTTGAGTTCTGCTGGTTTAATTAATTTTTTGATTACAGGACAGTACCGGCGGTTATTTTTATATTAACTTGCACCACAATTTACAAAAATCTTTCTTTGTGGTGAATTTCTCTTTAAAATATCTATGGTATAAGAGTATGGCAGAGTTTATTTTTCAAAAAGGAGTTTGGTTTTCAAGACAGAAATTGTTATATGGCTATAAAAATTTATTACTATCACACAGTTGGCATATTAACTCATTTGACGAATTTTACTACTAGACGCACGCACATCCATGTCGTTACCGTTATACACTGCTCAAAACAATTAAAGGATATTTGAAGTTTTATATAAAATAAAGATATAAAAGAAATTTTTTTTGCCGAAAATAGAAGAAGAGAATCACAAATGCAAATTTTTCTGGTTTTCAAACTGTGGAGTATGCAAATTTTGAGTTCGACGTCAAAAACGTCGCTTCAGCGGCAGCGAATGAAATTTGACTTTCAACTGGATAAAAGAGAATGAAGACAAGGATGATCGGCATTCAGTGATTGCTTTGTTTCGATGAGTACGATGTCTCAGCGAAGTCATTTGACAGATTCAGAAGCTTTGAGAATTGTTGGTAGGTTAGAAGAGGGCCAAACTCAAGCCGAAGTAGCGCAAGCCATTGGAGTGTCACAAAATGTCATTTCCAGGATCTGGAACTGTTTTTTGGAGAGTGGATGTGCAGGCCGAAGACCAGGGCAAGGTAGTAGACGGGCAAC
The DNA here is from genome assembly GCA_963932465.1 of Maratus speciosus. Lineage (NCBI taxonomy): Eukaryota > Metazoa > Arthropoda > Arachnida > Araneae > Salticidae > Maratus > Maratus speciosus. The sequence goes on along the minus strand of OZ010794.1, from coordinate 282,367,381 downwards.
AACGCCCAATGAAGATCGGTATTTAGCGTTAACAGCTCGGAGACACCGAACCATGAACGCTACTCTTCTCCAACAACACCTTCGCTCGGCTACAGGCACCACGATTTCAACTCAGACTGTCCGAAACCGGCTCCATGCTGCAGGTCTGTATGCTCGCCGACCGATGGTATGTGTTAGATTAACATCAAGGCATTGTCGCGACCGCAGGGAGTGGGCAACCGAGCATGTAAACTGGAGGAGAAATGAATGGAGCAATATTTTGTTTTCTAACGAGTCCCTTTTTTCTGTGCATCCGGCTAATAGGCGTATTTTCATCTGGAGGGACCGTGGCAGTAGGAATAATCCTGCGTTCGTGCACGAAAGTGTCAGATTTGGCGGTGGAGGAGTGCTGGTGTATGGTGGCATCTCCATTGACGGGCGCACTGACCTCTACATCATTCGAGATGGAGCTCTGACTGGTCGCCAATATAGGGATGAGATTCTCAGACCTATTGTAGCCCCTTACGCTGCAGCAATCGGAGATAACTTCATTTTAATGGACGATAACTGCAGGCCACATCGTGCAAACCTGGTGGAGGATTTCCTTTTCGAGGAAGGAATCGTTCGAATGGAATGTCCAGCGTGTTCTCCAGACATGAATCCAATCGAGCACGTTTGGGACGCTCTAGGAAGACGAGTTTCTGGCCGCCAACAACCCCCACAAACTCTCCAAGAACTGGAAAAAGCTCTTCTGGAAGAGTGGAGCAGAATACCCCAACTCGTCATTAATAGCCTCATTGAGTCCATGCCTCAAAGGTGTTCAACGTTGCTGGCCACCCGTGGAAACCATACCCCCTACTGAAAATGATTTTCTTTGAAGAAAACACCTTTTCTTATTCTTTTTTTCTCATATGCACAAATTGTGTTTTTTTCCTTTAGTACACAAATGCGCAATAAAATGCATTTTTTTCTGCCAAACATGTGTAATTTATTCTCATATAACCTACTATGTCTGTCGACCATGTATCAATCAGCTAAACAGTTTACCAGATACAAAATCCACCTAAAACTGCAATATCCTTTAATTGTTTTGAGCAGTGTAGTTCAAATCATCATTTTCAGTTCTAAAAGACGTGGATCCGTGTTCACTAGTGTCGGAAATAAACGATGCAGTTTTGATTTTTTTTTTTCAGCAAAACTAAAAATATTTCGAACATTGGATCATATTATCTATACTCTTTTTATATATTAAAAATAAATATGCTGATAAACCTAAAAAACCAAAGGGCTGAGAAATAAATACCATTTGGCCCAGGTTCGCTTATGTTCAACATGGAACAATAAATAAACAGGAATTAAAATAGCCTCAAAATGGTGACGCTTCAACTGTAACCAGTTTTGCAATGGCTCATTATAACCGGGGAAAACTTCCCCCAGTAAATTTGTATAGAGATTTTCTCCTTATCAAAACGCTTTACTAATGCCGAAATCCAGTAATAATTATGACCAAAAACAGATATTTATTTTTACTGGTGGAAGTTTACTTTGGCAGTAGACGGGACTTGTGTTTCTACCATATTGTTACAACAAAACAACCTTCTTTCAGTGTCACTGAAAGACATTATAATACCCGTTTCAATTTCCACCAGTAAAAACGAATAGAATTTTTCCGGATAGTTCTGAGAGAAATTTTGAGAGAAATAAGCTGCTGAAAAAGGGGAAATTTTCTATTCAAAATTTACTGGTAGCAGTTTGCTTCGTCGGAAATCAGAAACTGGTGAAGTGATGTAAAAAATCAGCAAACGTATTGTGACAACCTCCTCAGTTATTTCACTCGCAACGGGTAGAACCTATACTATGTGTCTCCTCCCCTTGATTCCTAACTCTATTATTTTAACATCAAACGACCACACACCCCAAAACAGGTCACAGAAACGGTAAGTGGGATGCTTTATTTACATGCTGGAAAAATTTCTTACAATCAGTATGAACACTATAACTAATACATTGTATGCAAGTCTAGACTGGATGCGGGATCCGCGTACGCCCACCCCTAATGATGAACTAGGCGCGGATCTGTTTTTTTTCTTATCCGTTTTATACGCAGTCAGCATTTTAAAAGTGAAAATATTTGTGCTTCAACAACTTTCTTTCATTCAAAATTTTCAGCAAGTTGAGTAATTTTATAGTAATTGATTTACCATTCGGATTTTCGATGTATTTCTTTAAAACTCGTTTTGAGTGAAATATTGAACATTTAAATATAGAAAATACTTATAGTCTGCCGAAACAGTATACTTAAGGTTCGTAATAATGTTTTTTTTTTTTTTCGAATATTAGGAAAAGAAAGGTATCCAAGTACACGCAGACTGGGTATGAAGTAATAGTATTCAAAATGATTAAAACAAGTTTGAATAAAACCCGAAATATTCGTTGCTCTAAATTCAGTGAATACAAACGATGTATAAAATAGCAAAATGTATTTATACACTGCAAATTAAAATAATACACAAATTCATGCACAGTTTGCTAACATTATTTGCATTTATACATATTCTTTAATTGTCTTTTTTTTATATATATTATGTTTTTTGAGCGAAACGAAAAAGTAACTTACCTGTTTGATGCTTTCTTACTTGTATTCAGAAAGTGAAAATCTATTATTTTTGCTATTCGATTATCTTCTATTAATATATTGTTGACTGTGATATTGGTGTGTGAAAACTGCTTACTATGGATGTATTGTAAACCTGACGCAACGTCTTTTAACCATTTAGATAAAAACATGGAGGCTTGTTTACTACATTTAAACTCTTCACTATTGATGACTTGCTTCAGGGTATACTGCAGATAGGGTGAAAGGTAGCATATAGCCTCGTCTTCTTCATGGCTTTTTCTATTCAGTAGGTTCACTATATTCTGATGTTTCATATTTTCCCACTCCTTTTCATGTAAGCCTTCATCTTTTGCTTTGATTACTCTGAGACTTAAAGCTTTACCTTCTTTTGAGTGGTAATTTAATACATTAGAATATGTCCCATACACAGTTTCTATTTTGCTGTCTATATCATAATATGGGCTTATTTTACGCAAAATCAAATTTCTTTCCATAGCTTCCACGTATACATATGGAATTTCTTTCTCATATTGATCTGCAGTTATAAGCCTTTTCTTGTAGAGCTTACTCAATTTGTCGAATTTATCAGATGGCTTTAACATGATGTTGTAATATGAAAAAAAAGAAACCGTCTCTTTGGAAAAAATCTTCGTGTAAAACTGAAAATACAGAGAATTCGTTATTTTTAATATTATTTTACATATTTTTACTATTATTCGTATATAAAGGCATATTTTAAACTTGAAAAAGTGAAGCTATTGCAGAAAGAATGATACAATTTCAGTTGATTTTGTATTGTTTAATACCGTTGCATTGTTACTTGTAATGTGCAACAATTCATTTAAATAAAATTGCTGAACAATACACAATATTGAATTATTAAAGATCTTTTTCAATAATTAAAAATTTATAACAATAAAAAGTATTGTTATTCAATTCGTAGCTAATTTATTATAAAGAAAGGGAATATCAACCGGGAAATTGGATGAAGAATCCGGAAAGCTAACAATCCCGGATACTGTCAAACACATATCTATAATATTCTAAAATTCCTCGAAGAACAATATAAGAAAAATGTAACAATGAAAATTTATATAATAGAAACGAGTCAACAATGAATGGCAAAGTTTTACATATTGTACTATTGTATGGTCGAATTTGTCGAGTTCCTTGGTAACTTGAGGGTTATTTTTATTGCCAAATATTTCTTTATAAATTTCTAAACCGTTAAAGACTAGGGCTTCTTTAATACAGGCTGACTCGTCAAGCATCTTGTTTCCCACTTACTGTTTGCTGCCCTTCGGGAGAGAAACGTTTAAATGCTTATCAAGTAAAAAAAAAATCTTTGAAATTTGACCGTTGTTCGTGAAAAAAAGATTATTTTAAACCTGTCAAGAAATGGATGTAGAACATTTAGATTCCATATAAATGAAGAAAGTCAAAATAAGTTGCCTATAAATGCTTAGAAGAATAGATCAAGGTTGATGAATTTCGCAAAATACCGCGCCGCTTACTGGGTGCTGGGGGTTGAACCTGGTCACTTGTATAGTACAACAAATCGGTTCTTCAATTCCGTTATATTTTGAACCAGACATTCTCACAGTTGAGAAAAGCCTAATTGTAAAACAATCAAATCTTGCTCCTACTCCTATGTCCAGAAAGTCCACCTTATTTATTTATTTTATTATATATTTATTATATTTTTTGGGTGATAGGCGGTTGATTTAAATGGTTGAGTTTATTTACTGTTGCTAAAAAGAAAAGAACGAAGAATTTTTTTTTAAATCGAAATTTAAAGATTTTACACTTTGTGCTATACAGGGAAAAGGGAATTCAAAAGAAAAGTTCAGTGTGGAGGGAGGGGGTGGGGTTTAGATGATAATATATTTATTGTTAGAAAAAAGTAACAACAAAATCTGAAGAAAAAAAATGTTTTAAATATTTTTAATTTTATCATCTGATAAAGAAGGGAAGTGGCAGATTTTTTTACCTTGGGTTGAGGAGGGGATGGTTTGTTTTGACAATTCCTTATTTATTTACTGTTACTTACAAAATTACAAATAGGAAAGAAAAAAATTAAAAATTAAAGAGTTTTGTTCAACTATTTTATATTTTGAATGCTCAGTTCGAGGAAGGAGAAGTGAAATCAGTAATTTCGGAAGGATAGAATTTAAATAATTGATTATTTATTGCTGCAATACGTAATAAATGACCAAATAAAAAAGGAAAGTGCCCAGTACTGATGTCCAAAACTGATGGCATTGAGCTCACAGGCAGTTCACACTAATTGTATATTATACTTTTATTTAAAAAAATAATACCCCTCAAAAAATAAATGAAAGGGGATTAGTCCCCGTTTCCCCCCTTTTACTTAACCAATGAACCTCCAAATCTAATGAGGGAAGCTCCTTAACATAGCAAACTGGTATACCAAATTTGAAGCAAATCAGATAATTCTGCATGAAAAAACCATTTCGCTAAATTAAGGGGGGTATTAGTTACCCCATTTCTCCCTTTAAGGTGATAAATGAACCATCAAATCTAATCAGACGAGCTCCTTATCAGAATGAACCTAGAAAAAAAATTAAAGTAAATTGGATAATTCAGCATGAAAACCCATTTATCTGGATTAAGGGGAGGGGACTTGCCCCAATTTCTCCTCCCCTTTTATGCTTAACCAATGAACCTCCAAATCAAATGAAGGAAACGCTATATCAGAATAAACTGGTATATCAAATTTGAAGCAAATCGAATAATTCTGCATGAAAAACCCATTTATCTAAATTAAGGAGGGGACTAACGGACTAGCCCCAGTCCCCCCCTATATACTTAACCAATAAACCTCCGAATCTAACCAAGGCAACTCCTTAACATAATAAACCGGTATACCAAATTTTGAGCAAATCGAAAAACTCTGCATAAAAAACCCATTTATCTAAATTAAGAGGGGAGGAGTCTAGCCCCCCCCTTTCCCCCCTTTATACTTAAGTAATGAACTTCCAAACCTAATCACGGAAGCTCCGTAACTTAATTAACCCGTATACCAAATTTGGAGCAAATGGAATAATTCTGCATGAAAAACCCATTTATCTAAATGAAGGGGGATACTAGACCTCCTTTTCCCCCTTTATCCCTAAACAATGAACCACCAAAACTAATCAGGGAAGCTCCTTATCAGAATGACCCTAGAAAAAAAAATGAAGCAAATCGGATATTTCTATCAAGAGTAATCGCGTTACGTACGTACATACAGAACCGGCGGGCACATAAGCTCTCAGGCTTTGATAGCCTGTCAGCTAAAAGGTAAAAAAAAATAAATAATAATAATAAGTTTTACAAATTTTAAACTTTGCGTGCTGGGGGTTGGAAATTTCGTGGTGTAGGAGGAGGGGGTTGAGATGAAATTTAAAGAAAACGGAAATCATTCAGAAAATACTTGGAAAATTTCCCAGAGAGAAACATTCACCTTGCATACAATATTTTAAATTAAAATCAAATTTCAAATTAACTGCTTAAAAGGCGCAAGGGCCAACCTAGTGAAAAAGACAGGCGCGCAAATCGTAAAAACTGGATATTTAACTTAGGAAATTTATTCATAGAATATCCAAACGAAATAACTTTCATCAACGAATCGGAAATAAAACGCAAAGGTGCCGACGCATTTGAAAACTTGAGCCATGTAAACGTTAAAGCTCCATTTCTGTTGCGAGTTATCGGGAGAAGATCGACACAAACAGCATGCAAATGTGATATAGGGAATAAGAAGAACACGTATGCAAAATGTCGCCTAGGTTAATAACATAAAAGCCGCTGATCCGAGTATGCATCTGTCAATCGCGGTAGGAACGTATCGGGAAATGTTGCCTTTAACTAATAGAGAAAAGTCTGATATGCATTTTATCTATGAAACTGCAAATGGAAATGGCTTAGAGACTCAACGATTGTACGGAGAGCGGTTTCCCAACAGGCGATTGCACGTCCGTAAAACATTTGAGCTCTTGCACCGACGGGATCCTTTCTCTCTTTCCGGTCGGATGCAAGTCGTGCAAAGACGTACGGAACGTTAGTTGTGGTAGAAGCCATTCTGAATACGGTGGCTGATCATTCAAGTACAAGTACACAGCTGTGGCTAAGCAATTACATATGCTCCACTCTCCACGACATGGTAAGTACTGAAGGATGAACGTTTGCATCGTTATGTTCAGTGAGTCCAGGAACTGACTCAAATGCATATATTTTGCTTTTTTCTCAATAAAATGCAATACTGAAATTTCCACGTGCTTTTATCAGATCAGAAAAACTTACCTAATTGTTTTTATTTTTATTTTTTATTTAATAAATACTAATCATGTTCTGATGAAATATGATTAGTATGAGTATAGGTTTAAAAACAGCGAAAATGGATTTCGCGAGCCTAAACATGTAAAAATATACCAAAATTTACACATTCAGGTTTTTATCATAAATGTAATATAAGAAGAGTGTATCCGCAATAATATGTTTTCATCATGTACCCAATTTTTTGTCCGTATATTTTATTTCACGAAATCGAAAAGTTGGCCAACTAGGTGGGAAATATAACCCACAGTGTGCAATATCAACAAACTCGCCTCTTCCAACTTTATTATACCAAGACGACAATTTTAACTCTTTCCAACATAGTTGAAAAGTGTTTATGAATTCGGCTTGTCTAACCGTCTCACAATGGAGTATTTGACGCAGAAACTTGGCCAAAGATGAACAAGTGGGTAAGTGTGATCATAGATCGCACAAAGGGTTTCGTTTAATATTCCTTTCAAAACGTCCATTACATTTATTGCCATGAAACACCTTCTAAATTTTGGCAAACCCTTCCTAAACTACCGTAAAGCCTCAAACAGATTCGCCTTGTTATATTTCCTATTTTCGTTCGTGCACCCCCACCCCCGAAATGCTACCATATATCACATGACGGGTATCTGCCAAATTTAGAAAAGTACCCCCCTTGGAGGGGGGCGAAGTGGGATAATGGTCACCATGATTTTTGACGCGGCCTGATGTTTAAAATTTTTGTTATGTTTTATAAGCTATATTAAAGTTTCAAACAGATCGTCCAGCTATATTTCCTAATTTTGTTCGCGCCTCTCCCTCAACCCCCTCGAAATGCGGTACGCCATTCTTCTTTATACTTTTTTATCATGTGTTATAAAGTATCTTAAATTTTAAAACAGATCGCATTGTTAGATTTCCCACTTTAAATGAAATCGCGGTCTGTTAGTTCCACATTCCATCACCAAGGAGCGCACTCTGTTCTTAACAAAAGCGTATATGAACGGAACTCCTTTACACAACCTATCAGAAAATATGTTACTCGAGGGGGTGGCGGTCTTCAGCAAGAATTTAAGATGTTTGTTGAAATTACTATTCGGAAATAGTGGTAATTTAACTTTTGACATATTTATATTTAATAAGTAGCATGTACCTGAGGACTCCGTCAAAAAAAGGCACCTGAAACGGTATGAAACAAAAAGGTAAAAAAAAGAAATATTTCGCCCCTCCCCCTCTCTCCACCTGCCCGAAATTTCTCGCGCCATTTTTTATAAACTTTTTCTTATGTGTTATAAACTATCTTAAAGTTTCAAATAGATCGCCTTGTTAGATTTCCTATTTTAAATGAAATCAACGTCTGTTAGTTCCACATTCCACCACGAGGGAGCGCTCTCTATTCTTAACAAAATTGTATCTGAACGTAACTCCCTTAAACAACCTATCAGGAGATATGCTAGTCGAAGGGATGGCGGTCTTAACCAAGAATTTAAGATATTTGCTTAAATTACAATTCGAAAATAGTGGTATAAATACTTCTGACATTTTTATCTGGCATAAGTAACATTTCTGCTGTATTTTTAAAAATCGGACACCATTCAGAAGAATACTGCAATGAAACATCACGTGACTGCCTTTTAAAATAAGTATATAATAGAAATAAATTAATTAGTGAAATTAGCACCCATCCCCCCCTACCCAAAATTTTACGCGCTATTTTTTATTAACTTTTTCTTATGTGTTATAAACTATCTTAAAGTTTCAAACAGGTCGCCTTGACAGATTTCCTAATTTTAACAAAATCACGTTACGTTAGTTCCCCATTCCACCACCAGGGAGTGCACTCTATTCTTAACAAAACTGTATCGGAAGGAAACTCCGTTAAACAACTTATCAGTAGATATGTTACTCGAGGTGGTGGCGGTCTTAATAAGAAATTACGATATTTGCTGAAATTACTATTCGGAAATAGTGGTAACTAAACTTTAGACAATTTTATATTAAATAAGTAGCATATATCTCAGGACTACCTCAAATAAGGCACCTAAAGTGGTCAGAAACGTTAACTTTTAATATAGAAATCTAGCGCCCTCCACTCCCTCCCAGGAATTTGACGCGTCATTCTTTTTTACACTTTATCTTATCTTATGTGTTATAAAATATCTTAAAGTTTCAAACAGATCGACTTGTTAGATTTCCTAATTTTAACAAAAGCGCGTTACGTTAGTTCCACATTCCACCACGAGGGAGCGCACTCTATTCTTAACAAAAGCATATCTCAACGAAACTCCTTCACGCAATCTTTCCGTAGATACATGAGTCGGGATTGTGGTGGTCTTAACCAAGAATTTAAAACATTTGCTGCGGTAACAAACGCTAAGATTTTAAAAATAAATCTAGCTCCCCCCCCCCCCCTCTCCTCAAAATATCACACTCCATTCTTTTTTACACTTTCTCTTATGTGTTATAGACTATCTTAAAGTTTAAAACAGATCGAGTGGCGGTCTTAACCGATAATTCAAGATATTTCCTGAAATTACTATTCGAAAATAGTGGTATGAATACTTGTAAACTTTCTGATGATGAATGAGTTATACTTACCTCATAGCGCTGTTCAAAAACTCCACGCAAATTGTTAGATTTCCTAATTTAAATTATTTCGTGGTTAAAAACAGCACGTGTCTCCATTTTAATCGACGCATTTCATAGCAATAAACCGATTAATTAAGTAATAATTAATACTTCAGCTTGTAATTAAGATAGGACTTAGAAATGGGTATCAATGAAATCAGCGAGAAATTTCACATCGGTATGCAAAAAAATTTAATATTTAAAAAGTTAAAATTTCGTATTGAAATATCCTACTATGGAAAACCGAGCGTCGTCATGTCTGACACCTGCTTTCCCGCCGAAAAGAAATCTTTTTTTCCTTGTCTTTAAAATTAAAGAAATTAAATTTTTATCGAGCGATTTTTAGTGGATATTTTAACTTATACACATCTCAGAAATGTGAACTTTATACCAAATGAAAGTAGATTTTTTTCCGCGTCTCTCTATACCATTTACAAATTTCTCGGACCAATACTTTCTGATATGCGATTTCGCTTTAAAATGTCCACTTCATTTTTCAGCTTAATTTCCTCCGTGGTAACCGTGTACGGGCTGATTTTACTGGCAGACCTTAGGAGAAGCACCGATGATTTGGAGAAAGTCCGTTTGTACCTAGGTTAAAAAGGTGGATTGGTTAATTGTAGGAGTTAATTAGCCCGTAATTTGGTTAATTACCGACTTTTTCAAAATTTTATGATTTGTCGTTTGATGTGAGGTGTTCAGCTGTAAGTACACCAATTTCAAGTATCCAACATGTATAGTTTCTGAGAACGGGCTCTGTGAAAGACGGACAGACAGACAGACAAACAAAGGAGTGAGACGAATACGGTTTCGTCAGAAGATTGAAAACCTAAAAAATTAAAATTTGCTCATCAATTGCAAAAAAACATATTTTTTAATAGCTGACTAACTGGCGCGTCGATCTATGTCTATTTCACAAGCATGAGTCCTATCCGGCGGTTCCTAGCCTCAGTTGAAGAGGAGATTTCTTTGCAAGAAGGTGTGCTTTATTGTTATTGCAACTTTGTTATTATGTTTAAATGTATATTTTTGTGGTTTCATGAATCGTTGAACTCAATAGCTTTATTTTTAATGTAATAAAATAAATAAAAGTAATTAAAAATGTGTTCATTTTAAGCATTTTTAGCTCTAATTTCGATATATAGATTTAAATATACAGGGTGTATCAGAAATGATTCAACAAACTTAGAGGGATGATAGTACTCATGAAGACGAACAAAATATGCAATGGAACATGGGGTCGCAAATGACGTTTAAAGGATGAAAATTGAGAAAATGTGTCTGTAAGTGGACAAACTGAGGTAAGAAAGAAACACTCCAGAAAATTATTTATTGCACAGAATAGGTACAACACAGCTCGTGATGTCCAGAGGCAAAAATATTTTACAACATTTGTTCAAAGTGTCGACCGCGGACATATTACACAAAGTACATCTACGGAGGAACGACTGGCGGACACGCTCTTAAAACTACGTGGCTTTGCATACTTGGATTCCTGCTCACAGATTTGTTTGCCTCTCTTCCAAGTTTTTGTTATCATTTTCTGACTGGATATGCACAAAGTGAAAGGAAAACCAGCTTCGGGCTACCAGCCAGTTCTGCAGAAAAGCAGCATGCGAGATTTCGATATTTTTATTAGTTTTGCAATTTTCACGCTTTAAACGTCATTTGCGACCCCATGTTCCATTGCATTTTCTGTTCGTCTTGATGAGTACTATCATCCCCCTAAGTTTGTTGAAGCATTTCAGATACGCCCTGTATAGCTTTTTAACCCTTTACGGCGCGGAGTAGTTATGTTTGTAAAAGGATGAAATGATGAACTGACACCAAAATTTACAAACGAATTTATTAGAAAATAAAAACTTGTTTAATTTACTGTACTTTATAAAAGGAAATTTTTGATTAATTATTCTTGGTGCCATTACTCTTAAAATTAGATGTCCTTTTTTGTGGACACCTCCCGCTAAAGCGTTAAAGGCGTTCTCGGATTTTCCGGACCATTTTTGAAGTGTAGTCGTATTGGTTGTAGTACTGAAAACCAATTTAAAAAAATGTTCGCATATAGTTGCCATTTTTATATATAAGTTGTTTTAGTAATCTATTAAAAACATTCAAAAACCAGCTTCTCTTTACTACAACTAAAATTTAGAAACTCAACTTTGCAAAATACTAAATGCAAATAATATATATATTAATACACTGGTTTATATAAATAATTTAAATTTTACATATAATAAAATTAACCACATTTTTTTAAACAATAGTTGTAACTTGTAAGTTAAACAACTCTAATCAACAATTACTTTCCTCTTATAAACAGTAAAAAGTAAAGTAAACTTTGTATTTTATTAACCATTTGGAAAAATGGTTATTGTCCTCGGTCAGGGTAGGAAATCAAAAACATATCTGAAGCGTTTTATTAGTTGAATCCTGCATTTTATTCGTTTTCTGATTGGTCTATACAGTAATCTGTATTTTTCCTTTACTTTCAACAGAGATGGATACTTCTGTTGCCACTATGACAAAAAAGTAATAAAAACTACAAAAAAAATTAATAACTCAGAAACAAATTGAGATGCAGCTCTCAAACAAATTGCATTTAAAAGTACATTTTTTTCTCTATACGACGGTGTAAAAAGTAATAGTGTGGGGTGTTTAGAAGTTTAAAAATGAAATTTCATTTAAAATTGGTCCAGGAATATTAATGTTTAATCCATGGCGTACGTAATGTATGACCAGCTCCGTAGAAGTTTAAAAATTTACAGTACCGAAAAATGTAAAACTGAAATTTCTCTCTATTCTAAAAAAAAGTAACTACCGCTGTCACCGCCGCCGCCGCCGCCGCCGCCGCCGGTTTTGAATTTTTTGTGACCGGAGGTCTTTCTTCGTTAATATTAAGAAACATAAAGTATACAAAAAAATGAAAATCGGTAGTATTATACAAAAATGATTGATAAACGCGCTGATGCAGACAGTTTTCAAATCGAAGAATTATTTTAAGAGATATTTAATGCTAAAGTTGGACAAAATCGTTCCACTAAAAAAGTTTTATAGGAGCAAAAACTATACATCGGAATTTAATAATTTTTAGATCATTTTATGCGTTATAATTACCCGGTGTGCAGAATTAATTTATTTTTTTAATTTGACTCATTTTTCGAGGTTTCATTTCTATTTTAAATTCAAATTTTCAGCATTTCGAAAGATACTTTTTACTTATTTCAGAAAATTGTACTAATTTAACCTGATGCCAACTATATAAACAAAGGAAACAATAATGTTTGCTTCAAATTAATAATTTATTTACACGTGACTATTATAAACAGAAAAATCTTTCAAATTAGAATTAAATAATTACGTATAAAAAAGCAGGAACTTATTAAAAATTACGTCATAAAAAGTATACACGTGAATTTTAAAAGGGAAAGGATATTGTAAAATAACTTATTGAAAATTACTTCATCTATAATTACACATGAATTTGAACAGAGAAAGGATATTGTAAAATAATAAATTTATTAACATGCGTTAGAAGTCTTAAATAGGAGAAATTACATCACAATTACCTCACATTACAGTTATTACATAAAATGAACACAAAATAATATTGCAAAACAGTATAAATTTAAAAATAGCGCGAGACATTTACTTGATATTTTGAGATGAACTTTTCAACTATTTTTTTTTTTGACAGCGCAAATAATATTTCATTTCTAATAAAAGCATTTTCAGGTGAATATTGAAAATGGAAAGAAAAGTTTGGTGAAAATTACGCCAGATTAAAAACGATATATTTAAAATGTCTTATTTAAAAGGACTTTCTTTTCGCTTTGTTAAAAAAATACCGGGAGACAAAGACTCTGTTTACTTAATTCATTTTATATTAGATGATTTTGAAATGCCGTTGTATCTTTTAACAGCAGCTGATTTTTCCGTAAAATTCCCTAATCAAAGAGAAATGAATAGAAATCCGTTTATAGGGAGATCGCTTTTGTTTTTTTTTTAATTATAATTCATTCTTCCAAAATCTTTTTAAAGCCGATCAAATTAGCGTGCTTTTAGAGACTGCAGTGTCTGAACGGGGGTTGGCGAGCGTAGCTCGTAGGGGGCCGAGCCCCCTAGTCTTTTAAAATTTGTTCATGATGGGTCCAGGAATGCTAATGTTTAATCAATGGCGTACGTAATGTATGCTCAACTCCATGCGATTTCTAAAGTCTTAAATTTTAGTCTTTGAAAAAATCATTTTCCAAATGGTCGTTGTAATTTGTTAAATTGCTTTTTTTTAACTTTTATTTTTATTTTTATTTTTTAAGTAAATGCCTACATAATGTGTATATAACAACGGCTAAAATAGAAATGGGTTGGGCACATTGCAAGAAGACAAGAAAATAGATGAAGCACAAACACCCTACGCAGCGAAAAAAATTATTTTTTTTAAAATCAAAAACGGGTAGGTGCCAAAAGTTGCTTTTATACTAGCACATGAACTGCGTGCAACTTTTCCGCTGCAAAAAAAAAAAAAAAAAAAAAAAAAAAAAAAATGGCTTGAGTCAGCGCTTTTGGCCCAAAATTCGAAATTTTGGGTAAACTTTGACATTTTTTCAAAAAAAATTCCTATAGAGATGGTTATTATTTAAATGTGTTATTTAAACCTTTATTATCAATGACTTAACATATTTAAACGATAAAACGATATCTTTATTCTGTATAAGTGGAGAAAAACTGATAACTTTTGGTAAAAAAAAGGCATTGTCATTCTGTTACATGTCATACAAATAATTGTTGTTTAGAATACAGCTCTTACCTATAAACTGTAAAAAAAAAAAAAAAAAAAAAAAAAAAAAAAAACGGATTTGAAAACGGAGATTCTATTGGCAATCTAGACGCCAGTACTATTTCCGTATTTTTACGGAAATTTTTCCCCATAAATTACAGAAAAAATTCCGTTTTTCTGATTAAAAACGGAAAATTTTCTGTAATTTATGGGGGAAATTTTCCGTAAAAATACAAATACAAAACGGAATAAAACAAATACTAAAAAAAGGTTTTTAGGACAATGGTTCTTTGCATACGCAGAGGAAATTCTGATTTCAATGCTCTGTGACGTTCGCCATCACATTAAACAGCCAGCTGTTCAGCACATAATATTTGAAAGATGGGAGTAAACGCTGGCATATGCAAATCTAAAATATCGACAATCAACTTTGAAGCGGATAATTATATAAATCTAATTGATTGGAAAATTGCTGTGGTAACACGACCCCTAATCAATATGCATTTATCTGGTGCAATCTTGGTGAAAATAATAGACGGCTGAATAGATTACATGAATATCATCCCCACTGCATTACATTGTTTGCCTTCTCTTACACAAGCAGTAGAAAAATACATGAAGGCGATCACAGCAGCATTATCCAAAGTCTGTGGATACAAAGAAGAGATGGACTAGGTTGATGCATAGAAAACTTATGCCAGTCTTTGATTTAAAAAAAAATCGCAGTTCAATGTATAACTAAAACATTGTGTTCAGATAGTAATGTGGTCGAGCTAGATGTCCTGGATAGTTTTGAAAGCAAATAGGTAAGAGCCATATTCTACTCTCATAACAACAATTCGTTGAATGACACAACAAAATGGCAACGCCATTTTTTACCGAAAGTTGTCAGTTTTGCTCCAGTTATACAGAATAAAGATATTGTTTTATCGTTTAAATATGTTAAGTTATTAATAATAAAGGTTTAAATAACACTTTTAAATAAAAACCATCTCTAGAGGATTTTTTTAATTTTTTGGAAAAACGTCAATTTTTCGACTTTTGGACCAAAAGCGCAGACTCAAGCCATTTTTTTTTTCAGCGGTAAAATTGCACACAGTTGATGTACTAGTACAAAGGCAACTTTTGGCACCAATTTTTTTCGCTCCACCCTAACCTACAGTGGTATCCCAGAGATGTAAAACAACCACAAAGACGACCACGAGTAAGATGGAGTGACGAAATCAGAAAAGTGGCCATGTTAATTGGGTGACTAAAGCACTAGACAAGAAACAGATGGAAAAGGTGGGAGGGATCTACATCCAGCAGTGGACTGAAAACGGTTGTTGTGTTGTTCATGATGATGTGATGATGATAACATTAATTAAGTGTATTTACTAACAGTAAATCAACAGTAATGATTTTAACAGTAAAACACATGAAAAATAATTTTGCCCAGCATTTTGCTTCAAATACTCACCTGTGCGTCTGCCTGTAAGGGAAGCACTCAAAAGAATTCCATTATATTATGGTCTTTGAGAAAAATCGTTTGCAATTTATTTCAATGATGTTACACCATTTCAAACATATTGAAATTTATATGCATACAGACACACACACAAGATTTCCTGCCTATGAGCAAATTTGATGGAAATGCGCTTTTTTTTAACCTTTTTATTTATATTACTTAGTGTGTATAAATTTCATAGATCATATACACTATATGGCCATTAATCACCGGACATTTTCAATTATAATCATTTTTTCGAATATTTAAAAATATACTTGTCGGATTCTTCTGGAACTTTAGGATTATAAAGAATATGTTAGGCCTCAAATTTACCAACGTCGATTTGATAAGGAGGACAATTAGGGGACCGACAAAAAATCAAAGAAAAATAATAATATTTGGGATCACCTCGTAAAATAAAACGCACGAAATGATCTATCGTTGCAGAATACAAATATGTGGATACTGCACAACATGTTTACTGATTTTTGTAAGAATAGCACGTATATAGCTGCTTTTAGAGAGAAACTAAAAATCAGCTCACTCTATCGCCGTTATCTTTCTAAATTTTCACTATATTTGTTTGGATATTTTTTGGAGACCCCATGGAATTGACTATTAAATTATGTAAAAAAATCTTTGTTATCGTTCGCGCATGCGCAGATACAAATTATTTCATACAACTGCTCATATTTCACCGAATATTAAATATATTTATATTCCAGTTTCACTATATTGTTTCTACTACACTTTGCTAATTTTTCTGTAACTGGCGTTAAATTCGGTTAAAAATCCTACATGATATCAGCTAAAAAAATATGCAAGAATTTTTTGAACTTTTAAAAAAATCGCTATATTTCCATGAATATACGTGCTATTCTTACACAAATCGGTAAACATGTTTTACATTATCCACAAATTTGTATTATACAGCGGTAGATCATTTCATGCATTTTAATTTACAGGGTGATCCCAAATAGTATTATTTTTCTTTGATTTTTTGTTGGCCTAATTATCCCCTAATTATCCTCCTTATCAAATCGACGTTGATAAATATGAGGTGAAACATATTCTTTATTCTGAAGTTCCAGAAGCAAGTATATTTTTAAATATTCGACAAAATGTCTAAAATTGGAAGTGTCCGGTGATTAATGGCTATATAGTGTACAGGAGTGCATAAAATAATTCGAGTATATTTCCATTTAATGACGGAAATTGCTGAAAGTGAATTTTCAAATGTTTCATGCGTTTCTTAAGTGAACGTAATTATAGTATACTATACAGTATATATGTGAGGCATTCTCACAATCTTTTTACTTTCTGGAATAAAAATCTGGTGAAATTAAACTGTCTAAAATAACATTTAAATCTGATAGACGAATGCCTTAATGATTCAAAATAAAGAAAAAATGGGCAGCAGCGAAAAAAATTTTATGCGACTGAGGTTTAAATTAAACTTGCTAGTTTAATTTTTCTTACCATTTTACCGCTATAACTTTCTATTTTCTTCTAAATTTTTACTTATAATGAATTTGCATACTACTCACAGCACATTCAAATAAGAAATAATAACAATGTAGTATTTTGAGTACAAAATTTTGGTATAACATTGTCTAAAGGGGATGGTATAGGAAAAAAGGGGGATGGTAAGGATGGGACGGTAAGGAAAATTACCATTATTTTTAGACAAATCATGTTAAGACTAAGTGATAGCCACAATGTTCAATGATTTTTAGAAACAGTTATTTACATTGTATTAAATTTTTAAAAAATATTAATTTACTTCGAAAAGTGCAGGAATAAACCTTGGGGACGGTAAGACTACCAATAAAGCCACGATACTTGAAATTGATATTTAAATGCTGATTTAAATTCTGCAGTCAATTTCCTGTCAATGAATTTTATACATTCTTTCTCTAGCATACTTCTGCATGAGAAAAAATTTTGAAAAAAATTCTGTTGTTGTATCTGAAGTGATTTTCTGTATGAGTTTAGCAAGAGGAATGGTAAGGAATCTAAAACCCAGGGACAGAGTTCAAAAAATAATATCAACCGTAAAAAATGCGTGCAGGTTAATTTTTTGCTACATATTTATATAAAACAATTGTCCCAGTTTCGGAAATAAATTACATCGAATTACTTTTATTGAAACAATTTTATACAGACAGCTCGAATCTTAAAAATCAGCATCAGGGACACTGGACGGTATAGGAGTTTTCCTGGTATTTGGAACCCAACGTCGTCCAAAACTTATTTATTTCGTTAATATTGTTATGCAGTCATGCAATGGGATGTTTCCCAGTATATGAAAAAAAACCCCACAAGAATATGCACTAAAATAAAAATTATTATTCAGGGACTTAACCCCTTCGGGACGGGAGCCTTTTACGACATTTTTAATCTTTTGTCAATGCGTCACAAAACATACAGACTGTCTTTTATGTCCTTTTTTTCTGCTCTTGTAACAAGAATGTAATTTTTAAAATATTCATGTTTAACCAGATGCGGTGGCTGTTCGTGTCATTCTTTATTGATGAGGTACGTGTATTACAAGTACATATGAACAGTACAAATTTGTAGGGTGATTCATGCATACTTAAGTGTCGATTCTAATGCGGGCCCACATGCATGGAATTAGAAACAGGATCTGCACTGAAATGAGAAATATTTTGAAATAAAAAAGTAAATTACTGTAAAACCTCCCTAAAGCGACCATCTTCCGTTCCAATAAAATGGGTCGCTCAGGGAGGTGATCTCTTAATGGAGGTCATGTTTAAATCTAGATTTTAATGGTAGAAAAAGGGTAACAATTAATGTTACTAAAATTTATTTTTCACGTTGGGAAAAAATATGAAAATTTAAGTATCAAAACAAAAGTTAATTACATAAGTTAATTACTACAGAGTTTAAGAATACATTGACGTTTGTTGTGATTTTACGGTTTTATCTTACGGTAACATTATATTGCGCGCTTATCACAATGTGTAGATAGTACATTCTAGGCATAGAGCTAATTAACTCATATAACTGCACCTAACACACCCCCCGCGCTCTTTTCAATTTCAAATTTCTTAAGAAAATTCACCTGATCATATTTTTTCAGGGGAAAACTAAATTCAAATTTAATTTAATTTGCAGACCCGCCAGATGTTTCTCGGTATTAATTTTAAATATATTCCTTTACTTTGGTCCATTTTCTCAAACTAACTTAGGGTCGGGGGCCCACTGCATTCAGCATACTACACCCGGACTTAATTTGAAAATGCCAGAAACGCAAATCATTACTATTTAGTTTTACACATGCAGACACAAAAGTCCATAACGTTGCTGATTGTGATCGCAGTGCAGTCGCAATTTTAATCGGTAGAATAAGCGGATACCTTTGTTTCTTTTCTGCTTGAAGAATATGTTTTTCCCGGAAATGGATGGAAGCGGTTATGGGAGTCTATTCTGTTATCCGTAGAATTCGTTTTTCAAATCAAATGTTGAAATTTTAAGTTTCTATCTTTTCTCGTTCAGAAGATATATGAACTCAAAGTTCCAATTTTTAGATACTGACTGATTTTCTAAATACAGCATACCCGGACATAGCTAGAACCGTTTCTGAAAGCAACTCGGTGTACTCTTGATACCCCATATATTTGTGCTTAAGCTGCCCAGAAAGAAGTTATGAATTTTTTTCATCTTCAAACGCCCTTTTTGTTTTCGTTTTTAATTTTTTTTGCGGTACGAATTCGTCCTATCAAAAACTTGTGAATATAAAAGTTGTAGATAACGTTAAGGAGATTCATGATAAAATTAATTTGATTTGATATCTTGAGAATTGACGAAGTTATGAATTTTTTTTCTCCCCAAAACCCTATTTTTTGCGCTCCTTGAACCCATTTTTAAATTTATCAAAAATCTGTGACACATAAATTTTTGGCCCTATTTTTAGAAGTAATAAAAACTTTAAACTGATTCGATATGTACAAAATTTAAGAAGTTATGGGGTTTTTTCGGTTTTCACAAAACCCCTCCCTAATTTCATCCCCTTGGTCCGATTTTGCCCATTAACGAACTTGACCGAGATTTTATGCCCCTTGATTTTATGTATCAGTTTGGAAGAGATTGGTGCAGAATTGTGGAAGTTATCGTGTCCAGAAGAAAGTGATATATATATATACACATACATGTATATATATATATACATATATATATGTATATATATATATATATATATAAAGTTTTTTACTGAGGGTGGTTTTGGGCTCTAGGGGTCATGATCGGTGTAGATCTGCAAAAAGTTTTCAGAAATTCCAACATAGGAACGACGCCAATAGGTAGTATTTCATACGAAATCTACCTAAAATAAACCTTACGAGAACAATAAGTATGATTAAAATTTAGTATTACGTTTTATTATAAAAAAGCAAACTTATCAATAATCAAATAAAACTTATCATAAATAGCTTATAATTAAAATAACTTTTTTAAAAAGAATGTAGTATAATATAATCTATATAACATATAAAATTATATATATACATCATCTCCTTCTGTTCTGGTTCCTTAGAAATAATATTTTCATAGAAAGTAAGCACCTACATTTCTGACCAGTTTTCATCAAAATGTTTTTTAACAATCCGTGGACATCCTTAAGTTTCTCTTGCTTCACGGGGACTCCCACCCCCTTCTTTTTAAAAAGAAAACCCAGTTTTATGTGGCTCTAGCACAACGTTTACACTCTGAATTTTGATATAACAAGAATCTTCCGAAATACACTTCCACAAATTTGAAGATGGCCATGGTTCTTAGTCTTTATATAGTACCTTATGGTAATGCCTTTTAAATCACAGTGAGATGCACTTAAAAAAACTTTCAAGGTGAAAATTTTACTTTTCTGTATGTTTCATGAAAGGAAAGAAATCTGGAAGGTTTCTTGAAAGGGATGTTTGAGATGTGAACTTCAAAATAAATTTATCTTATGCAGTTTTGTCTTTACTTGAAAAAAAAGCTTGGTGGAAGCGTCGAACATCTGGCATTGATAGAGTTGAATATTCGAGGTTCTCTTTCTGATGAGTGCGCTTTGAGAGGACCCGAAATGGCTTAGGTTTATGTCTGAGAACAAAAATTAAATCTTTTAACACCTTATGACAGTAAGAAATATGGAAAGTGATACTCCATTTTGAACTTACATTTTAATCTTCTTTTGCGTGTATTCTTTACTAGCCCATGTATTCGTATTTCTTTTTCTCTTCTTCCCACTTCCCCCACAAAATGCTAGAGTTTATCCACTGTCCGTTATACATAGGACATACTGTAAAACTTATTTAATTAGTTTGTATGAATAGAACAGGTAAAAACTTTAAACACAAATAGCAACATATCGCAGAGAAATGAAGGAAAATTACAGTGATAGTAGCTCATAAGCTAGTCGTCCGTTGGTTTTACGCATGCGCAGGGATAAAGCTAGTTTTGTTGCCAACTCCCTAGTGGATAAGGCGAGTTTTGAAACCAAACCAATATTTTAGGAACCCAAAAATAAAGGATAAAAATATTTTTTTCAAAGATTATAGTGTTTTTTCTGTGCAGGTTTACCAATAGAATAGATTGGTAGAGAAAACTCGATTTTTTAAATTTTGGATAAGGCGAGTTTTGGAATTCACGTCCTCAAATATTATAGCGTGGGTAGCTGATAAAAATTTATGAAGGTATTAAAAGTTTTAGATTGAGATTTCGAAAAAGATAATTATTAATATACGCGTTTTAAATTTAAAGGAAATTATACAGGAATAAATAATAGATATTATTAAGAAATAGGGAAATAATGATATGCCGGAAACTTAGAATAATTTAAATGGATATTGCAAAGGAAAATTTTTATATAACATATTAAAAAATATAGACGTATATATTAATCAAATAATAAGAAAATAAGTATATAAAAACAAAATATAAAAATAAAAACTAAACTTCTTTGGGGAGCATTATTTTATGTAAAAGTAATCTGTGATATAATTCGATTCCATATAATTTATGAGCGTCTAGCTCAGTTTTCTTTGGATACATGCTTTATAAAACTTCTCGAGACATTTTCATACTTCACACAAAGAAAGTAAGTCTTGTAAATATCGTTACGGAATATTGAAGTATTTTATCGAAAACAGATAGATTCCGAAATAATACAAGTTCAATTTTTTCTTTTTATCAACTGAAGTGAAAATGTATACAGACCAGGGACTCGAATTCCTGAACATTTTTCCTTTTGCTTCCAACAAACTTTACAAACTAAACTATCCTGGACAACCGTGGCAGACATGATTCTCTCATACAATCTTTTGACATTTATATCCGGTCTGCAATAAATAACACAGCTTAACAGATTAAACTACAGGTGATGGAATTCCATTTTAAACGATACGTAACGGTATTAAGTTATTTTAACTAAATCAAACTTTGATACCGAAATCATACACGTTGATTTTTTCTTCCCTTTTCTTCAATGTATTGTGTTGCATCAATCAGTTTGACTGAGTTAGAATAATTCAGTATCATAACATATCCAATCCATCGCTTAATCTGCAGTTTCAGTACGTGGGATTTAATCTGTTGAGCTGCCTTGTTTATTGATGGTGGATACTAATGCCTAAAACTTTTCGGAGTCTACGGAGTCTGCCCTACTCGCCAAGGATAACTTATTTGGAAGATTGTTCGCAGCCAAAGCCAAAAGGACCTGGGAACAAATTCTCGACCTATACACACATTTTTGCTCAGTTGAAAACAGAAATAAAATTCAACTTGTGCCATTACAATCTCTACTTCATCGTTAAACAAATGAACAGTAATTCGAGTTCGATTTTAAGGAAGATATCTTGTATTTTTGGGTGAATAAGTAGTTAAGCGACTCTCGTTTGCTACACAAAAATTGCTTGTCTTGATGTGTATTAGGAATCCTTAATGTATGTGGTATTAGGACCGTGGTTACATGATATTGCGCGCTTGTCACAATGTGTAGATAGTACACTCTAGGCATAGAGCTAATTAACTCATATAACTGCACCTAACACAACCCCTGCGCTCTTTTCAATTTCAAATTTCTTAAGAAAATTCACCTGATAATTTTTTTTCAGGGGAAAACTAAATTCAAATTTAATTTAATTTGCAGATCCGCCCAATGTTTATCGGTATTAATTTTAAATATATTCTCTTACTTTGGTCCATTTTCTCAAACTAACTTAGGGTCGGGGGCCCACTGCATTCAGCATACTACACCCGGACTTAATTTGAAAATGCCAGAAACGCAAATCATTACTATTTAGTTTTACACATACAGACATAAAAGTCCGTAACATTGCTGATTGTGATCGCAGTGCAGTCGCAATTTTAATCGGTAGAATAAGCGGATACCTTTATTTCTTTTCTGCTTGAAGAATATGTTTTCCCCGGAAATGGATGGAAGCGATTATGGGAGTCTATTCATTCTGTTATCCGTAGAATTCGTTTTTCAAATCAAATGTTGAAATTTCAAGTTTCTATCTTTTCTAGTTCAGAAGATATATAAACTCAAAGTTCCAATTTTTAGATACTGACTGATTTTCTAAATA
Source organism: Maratus speciosus (assembly GCA_963932465.1). Taxonomy (NCBI): domain Eukaryota; kingdom Metazoa; phylum Arthropoda; class Arachnida; order Araneae; family Salticidae; genus Maratus; species Maratus speciosus. The sequence goes on along the minus strand of OZ010794.1, from coordinate 282,344,000 downwards.
CAGCCTACCCGGACATAGCTAGAACCGTTTCTGAAAGCAACTCGGTGTACTCTTGATACCCCATATCTTTGTGCTTAAGCTGCCCAGAAACCGGAAACTTCTTTTTATCTAGAGGACATTGCGTACAGAACTAAAACTCTACTTTTTTATTTATTTATTTATTTATTTTGTCTGTTCTTTTCTTAAGATATATGAGCAAAGAGTCACCAGATTTATCAATCAACTTACCCGCGTCAGCGAAGCCTATACATAAAAAAAAAAAAATACTTAGAAACGGATACATACCAAGATACACACCGAAATCAAGAAAAGAAGACGTTTTACTAAAAGAAGCGAATCCCATCAAAAACATATCATGTAAAATATCTAGCCAAGTTTTGTGAATTTTCAATGATAACAAGTTCTGAAATCATGTAGAATCAATCTAGAGCTCTCTTACTAACTCTGACATTTTCATTCAGAAACCATTCTTAGTTTCTAGATCTTTAGTTAAGAATAGTTTGTTACTTGGCAATTATGATGCACAGGGAAGTTATTACTTACTATGTTATGAGAGGAAATGCGATAGAATCATTTGATTAAGCAGGTTATGAGAGCGAGGAATATAAACCTTTAAAAGAGGGATGCTTTGGGTGAAAATATTTCTCAAAAAGGGACATCTGGCCCGTATTCAGGTTGCATATATAAAAAAAAAAAAAACCAAAACTCTGGACATGGATCTCGATCGCAAGAGAGGTTTTGCACTCAGGCTTACTATATAAAATTAAGACCATTTTTCAAATGCATAGTGCTCATATAAATACTATTTTATGCAATACTTTATTAATAAACGTAATTATTTAAATGTAAGCAAGTGATAAAATATTCTTTAACTAAGGATTTAGAAACTGCGATTTGTGAATGAAAATTTCAGAGTTAATAAGACAGCTAGACTTGGTATTAGACAAATAGGATAATAAGATAGCTCTACATCATCGCAGAACTTGTTACTGTTAAAGAGTTACAAGACTTGGCTACATTGTTTACATGAGATGTTTTTGACGGGATAAATACTTCGTAAAAGTATGATAATCTAAGATTATTTTTGTTTTTTTGCCCAGGGCTTAAACTATTGGTGATCGAATTATGAATGCAGCAATCCCTTTTAATTTCGTTGATTAATCCTAACAAGTTCTTTTGCAATCGATGGGAAATAATATTATTATCTTTGCTATTTTCATAAGTAGTATTACGTATTGCAGCATGTGGCTGAAACTGTACAAGATCTCATTTAAACTGATTATTATTAAATTTAATATCTTCTCAATAATAGCAAAAATAATCATTTAAATGAATAAAATACGAATATAACGAATAATAATTTCGCTGAATCGGTCGAACACTAATTTTTTTTTAAGTATGTTTAAATTATATTTTTAAGTTTTAAATTGGAAATGAAGTCAAATACGAGGGAATGGGATATTTTATTATTTGTATGTTTAAAAGTTTTAACAGCTTGAAGTACGTTTTGAAATGTTTGAAAAACCTTGATGCTGAATAATAAAACACTTAATCTAAATTACAAATAATTTTAACTGTAGATAATACATGTAATTCATATCATTTTATCTAGAATAGGAACTCATTATTATTATTGTTAAATGTAATTTTTAAATTTTTTGGAAATTTTTTTCAATACAAGAAATTAAGAATTTGTATTTTATCCTTGTTTATCCAGACATATCAAACGGATTCCATATAAGACAGAATCGTACGTTATTTCTATTAAAATACTAAAAAGGTATATTTTTTATTTCTACTATCCAGTTGTACTTTTACCTTTTCTGACATTCAAAGTTCAGGGGGACTTCATAATGCTTATTATTCCTCAAAGCAGTGAGGTAAATCTAAAATAGCCTTGGTGAAATAAATTTCCTTGCAAGAATTTTGTGGGTTAAATATTCCCCTGATTTAAAACTTGAAATGTAGTATAAATATTATTCATTATACTAAGTAAAGTTACAAAGCTACTTTAAATACAAAATGCGAATATGCAGCAGAAGAAATGGTTTTATTTATATAACATCATTATTTGTTCATATTTCAAACACAAAGAGCATAACAATGCAACTTAAACCCGTGTGCAATTAAAAATTGAATTAGTGTTAAATTTTTTTTAATATACTGAATTATTATTCTGCAATATTTTGATTAAAATATATTTAAGAATGTTATTGAAGAATTAATACAAATTTTGAACAAGGCGAATCTTCTTGGCACAGTAGCAAAGTCATTGTTACATGTGAATGAAATTTGCAGACGCCATTCAACTGCTTTAGAATTGAATGCAATTTTTATTTTACCATAAATGTATTGAATCTATATCAATTACCCCCAATAGCTGTGTTTTTAAAATCTTCTTAAATGTCGAATTCAGTTCCTTTTTCTAAAAGATTCTTAGTTTTTAAAGAAAACTAAGAAATGCCATTCGACTTCTTTGTGTATAAATAAGAATACTTGGAGATTTTGCGAATTGAAGCATGAAAATGACTGCATGAATGTATCAAAAATTATCTAGCTTGGATTTGAGAAGAGCATTGCAAGAAAAAAAAGAGTAATTAGTTTTAATCGGTATCTATTCGGTTAAATACCTAAAGAAGCCGATCGAAGTACCCGGCGAACCGAATATTCCACAAAGGATCGAATAGGCTGAATACCGAATAGTGGTCGAATGTTCGTTACATTACTAGAAATAAAGAGACTAAATTTTTCAACAATTGAAATATTTTTTTCTGTTCCGTGTTTTGTGGTAATCTGCTATTTTCAAAGACAGCAGATGAACGGTCGATCTACATGAAGATCGACCGTGAGAAGATGGCTAGTGACGTCAAAAGACTTGCGGAAATGGGAACTAAGACTACTATTATAGGAGTTCTAATGGGAACGTGTGTAGATCTTTCCCCTCAAAGGCATGAACTAGCTTCGCGCGTGGAACTAATTTCGGAATGCATAGAAATAGCCGTTATTATAGAATTTATGATAATTCTTTATTTACTCTCCGCAGTTGTTTGGATGTCATAAGTAGAATGAGAAGTATGACAAAAGCGGAAGAGAAAATATTAGTTGCATTACATTATTCTTCGAAACACGTGGTTATGATGATGAAGGAGGTTCTAAATTTTTGCAAATTGCCGCTGGCCAGAAACATTAATTTTGACGCGGTAATTATTTTTAAGACGTGCGTGTTTCCCCAAAACATGAAAAAAAAAATCAAAATTTAAAATTCTGAAAACAATCGGAAAACTTTCTAAAATCACATTTACATTTATACTAGAACTGACAATTTGATTTCAAAATTATTGGTGGCAATAAAATGATGAGAGTCTCTACTCTAGCATACATAGGCTTCTCAAGGAAGGGTGGTGTCGGGAGGGGGGGGGGATTTGCAGGAACAAAAGAAAAAAGAAAGAAAAAGAAAACGCTCTAAATTGCAAATTTTGTGTTATTGTTGAATCTAGAAACTTTTTTTTATTTATGTAAATGAGAGAATGTTTTTAACAAGAATGCATTTAACCAATATTCGAGATTTAAAAAGATTAAATAATTATAAAACGCTCTATAATTATGGTTACGCGGAGATAAGGGAATTGAATAAGCAAAAATATCTTTTCTTTAAAAAAAAATCTAATTTTAAATGAAGAGAAAATTGTTTACAGTCGAGTCTGTTTTTCTGAATTTGCCATCCTACAAACCTAACAATCTAAAAACTTCCTTTTTTTTTTGTTTTTTTTTACTCATTTCACCCCACCAGTTGAAAAATATTTCTGACTGCAGTTTTCCTGGCCGCCTGTACAGAGTTGCTCTAACACGCATAAATGTACTTTAATTATTATGCGCTTGGAATATGCCATTAAGATTTATCATAGAACATTTCTTATTGAAAATGGAGTGTTATAGTTCACTTATAGACACACACAAAAGCATTCCATTACATTATGAAAAAAATGTTTTGCACTGAATTTTAGTAAGGAGTGCTAAGCCAGTGTATATGGCCAATACTTTCCATCACACAGTGCGTTACTACCGATTCCAGACGCTGCGATAAAACCCAACTCAACACATTTAGATGGGCCGGAACAGGTCCAGTTTTGAGAAAATAAATTTTCAAATATGTTATACGTTTCACAGCTGAACTAAATTTTTTTCAAACCATGTGTATACAAACCTATAAATCATATACATTAGCTATTGAAAATAATTCGAATGTTTTATCGACTATAAGCACTAATTGCCGAAATTAAGAGTTCAGTTATGTTATGAGTTTTCAAAAATGTTTTTTTCGATATCTTTTATTTATTTATATATATTTAATTTTATTAAATAGCGATTTTTTTCTTACAGGATACTGGAAGTGTGGGAAGGTGTTTCAAAATCTATGCGTGAAGCATCATTTTTCTTTATTGTTATATATTTTTTTTGTGTCTCTCTGTAAATCAACGATCAATTCCAAGCAATACATAATTTATACTAGGAAAAACACGTTATCATATCAATTTCTATATGTTTGAAAATATATATATATATATGTACAGGGTCTGACCAGTAAGTAATGAGACTGATTCCATAAAATTCGTTTATTTGATGATAATTTTACAGACACTTAATTTTCTTCAAAATAGCCTCCTCCTGCATTAATTCACTGTTGCCAACAACTCTGGCACACATTTATACCCGCCTGGAAGATTTCAATTGTAATGCTGTTAAGAACGCGCATTACGTTTTTCTGCAAGTCTCCAGATTGTAAAAACGATTGCCTCTTAAGGGGTCTCAGGACTCTTAAAATTGGAATAATCGTAAAAAAAAGACCATTTTCAACATATAATATCTTTAAATGTAATTGATTTTAAGACAAAATTTTATATTGGGATGAAAGATATATGTTCTTTCATTTCATACATTTGAAAAATTACAAGATGTAGAATTAGAGTTTACAGTGGGCTCCAAAATGTCAGACATTTGACGAGCATAACAGATTACGCGCTCGATTACAAAATAAATTTTGTAACTAGAGGGGAAATTTTGGATCCTACTTATGCTTCAGATTGTAATAATTACTCTGAACCTAAATAAATTTATATTTAAAGCATTTTTCTATTTTTAATACAAAGTTGTATTTAGTTAATTCAAAATTTAGACAATTTCAACAGTATAATCGCCTATAAAGACTATATTTCTGAACAATAAAAAGGAAACTTCAGGTTCAGTTTATAGTGACTAACATGAAACATATGTTTTAAAAATTTCATGAAAAAAAAAAAATCAGAACTTTTTGAGATATCGTGAGCGTTATGCCCAAAAACGTCATTTGGAGAAAATTGACTTCCAAATTTCTGAAACGCCGCTTCAGCTATTGAGCGTGTATAATTCTAAAAGCCATAACATCTGTTCTAATAGGAATTTCAAGGAAACATTCATACTAAAATGTTCAAAAAAGATAGTAGATATATCTGAAAAAATTAAAATTTCGAAAATTTTAAAGCTTTAAGAGTCCTGAGACCCCTTAAGCAGGATTTCAAACGAGGGAATATAACAAAATTCTGCGGTGACAAATTGGGGGTGTACGGTGGTTGGAGCAGCGTTGCGACGTTGTGTTTTGCCAGGAACTGGATCAGTTTGAAGAATGTTTTGGAAGCAGCATTCACAAATTTTCCGCATTTGAAGCTCTTCCGTGACAATTTGATACACAATTCGGTTTCGTAAGTTCGAAGGTCTCCGCAATCATTCGGACACTCATCCAATGATCAGAGACCAAAAGCACTTACAATTTATCCACATTGTCTGAAGTTCGAGAACTTGATGTACGCCCAGCGCGTTGTTCACCATCGATGTCCTCTCTTCCGTCTTTGAAGGTTTTGTGCCACCTAAACACTTAATCCTTGGACAAAGAATCCTTCCCGTAGGCTTCTTGTAACATGGAAAGCCTCTCAGAGTCGATTTGTTTAGTTTTTACACAAAACTTTATGATATATCTCTGTTCGACAGCCCAGTTCATTCTGAAAATCTAAAGGCCCTTTTTAAAAGGTCTCAGGACTCTTTAAAATTTTCGAAATTTTAATTTTTTTAGGTGTTAAACTCCTATCTTTTCTGAACATGTTGATATAATTGTTTCCTTGAAATTCCTATTAGAACTGAAGTTATGGCTTTTACATTTATACACTTTCAATAGCTGAAGCGTCGTTTCGGAAACTTTGAAGCCATTTTTCTCCAAATGACGTTTTTGGGCATAACGCGCACGATATCTCAAAAACTTATGAATATTTTTTCATGAAATTTCCAAAGCATATGTTTCATCTTAGTCTGTATAAACTGAACCTAAAATTTCCTTTTTATTGTTCAAAACAATATTTTTTTAGATGATTATGCTGTTGAAATTTTCTTAATTTTGCATTAGCTAAATACAACTTTGTATTAAAAATATAAAAAAGCTTTAAATACAAATTTATTTAGATTCAGGGTAAGTATTACAATCTGAAGTATAAGTAGGCACCAAAATTTTCATTCTAGTTCCAATACTTATTTTGTAATCGTGCGCGTAAGCTGGTATGCCGATTTTTTGCTCATCAAATCTCTAACAGTTTGGAGCCCGCTGTAAATGCTAATTCTGCATCTTATAATTTTTTAATACATTAAATGAAAGAACCTACTTATATATTTTATTCCAATTAAAATTGTGTCTTAAAATCAAATAAATTTTAAGATATTAAATGTTGAAAATGGTCTTTTTTTTCATTTTTTCCAATTTTAAGAGTCCTGAGATCCCTTAACACGTGTGCACTGCAAAGGCTCAAGGTCGACTGACTTCAGATGGAATCTGTAGCTGGCAGCCCCCCACCGTACGTATCACTCGCAATGGCCTTCTGGTAGTCGCGAAAAAGTCAGTCTCATTACTTAATGGACAGACCGTGTATGTGCAACTTAAAAAAAGAAGAAGAAAATACGTATATGTATTACAGAACTGAAAACGAGTAATTTTCCTCATAAATAATAATCGAATTATTTTTTGTGTAAAATGAACACTAACTGCTGTGTATTCTATATTTTGCAATAGTTGATATTTTTTACACTGTCATTAAACAGAAACTGCACACGATTGTTTTTTTCTCCCTCGAATTCATTTGAAATAATATTTCTTTTCTGAAAGCGAACATATTGTAGACTTCAATAATTTATGTAAATTACGTTTTAAGCCTGATAAAGTTTAAGCGTAAATTACGTCTAAACGTAAGCCGAACGTTTTAGTGTTTATGAAAATCGGGGCGCAGTACACAGAAAATATCGAAATGAAAAACACTTTTCAATTGTTGTTTCAACATAACAACATTCAATTTTATCTGTCAGCGTCCACAGGTATTCGATTTTTTTCAGCAGTCCTGTGTATTGTCTATAGAATTGTCCACATAATGTTACTAAAATTTAATTAGATAAAAAAAAAAACAAGAGAAGAGAATTTACTACAAATGGTCTAAAATATTGCACCCTAATTGTTCAGCGAATGTCAAAAAATCGTCATGAAATATTCAAACCGATAAAAATCGAATAAAATATGTTAAAAACTGAAAAATCGTAAAATTTACTATATTAGATAAAATTTTGAAACCAAATTGAGCTGTTACTAATATTTTGAAAATCACCGCGAAATGCGAATCAATTCTAAACATTGCATAAAAAATTAATGAAAAATTCAAAGATCGCTACACGAATTCCGAATAAACTTTATTCAAACGACAAAGTTTGCAATAGTGGACTAAGACATCGTAACCAGAATTCTGTCATAAATGTTAAAAAATCGTCGCGAAACGCTAAAAAACACTAAAAACCAAATTAAAAAATCGTTAAAAATGCAAAAAATTTCGCAGAGTACAAAATTTACTACTACAGTGAAGTAAAATATCGTCGCCGGAAATCGTAGGTCAAAACATCGGCGCAAGATGGGAAAAAAATATACAAATTGCAAAAAATCCCAATAAAAATTAAGAAATTCTAAACTCGAGGAAGATAAAACTTACTATAAAATTGCGAAAAAAAAAATGCATGATGTCACATTTGGAGCTCAGGAAATAGAAATGAGATTGTAAACTGGATGAGAAACAAGATATCAAAAATATGCAAAAGTAATTCTTAAAATTTGTACCTCTGACATTTGTAAAAGGGAAACAAATTAAAAAGATACCGACGCTAGGTGTGTGTCTAAATGCAAATGAAAGGAAAATGCAAATTGGCTCTCTTTAAAAAGCTGCATTTCGAAGCTCTTACCGATCTTCTCATAGTGATAATGTATTCTGATTGTGAGTATTGTGATATGTACTTTATTTTTGGTTAGTTCAAAAGTATATGTATTTATTTTTGGTTAGTTCCAAAGTAATGCATTACAAATAGCTAGGGAGTACGTGACATCAAATGTTTTCTTTTGCATTTTTCTCGAAAACTATGCGCCCTCGAGGTATGACTCTTTGTACAACTTTTGTGTACTCATGCCGGAGATTTTTATTCTGTTGATATATTGAGATAGATAAAATAAATTTTATTTTCATTCTTATACTCTATAACTACGAAGTGTGAAATTACAAAATTTTCGACCCCTCAATTTGGGGTTTCCGAACGCTGCATGTAACATTGTCGCATGATATTTTATCATATAAAAAATGGGCAGACTACGGCAATTAGAACGTGAATTAGAAGCATTTGAAAATTCAAGGTCCACTCCATGGGGAGCTTGCAATCACCATTTGTAACTTTGTGTCACATTGTCCTCGCAAACAAAATGAGGACGAAGAGCGACAATATGGTTACGAAGTATAAGAGTTTAAAGTAATTAGGTTCTTAATTCAGTTTATTATAAAATTGGACGTGATTCGATGAAATACCCTCCCTTCTAATGATCCCGCATGATGTTTAATCATAAAACGTTTGATGGGCTTACGATAATTATAGTCCGATTTATATTAGTTTAAAGTTCTTGTGATCTTATATTTATATTATATTTAAATATAAAGGCTTAGTAAAAAAAAACGAAAGAGACTCCCCTTATACGATTACGTTGACCACCCAAAACTTTAGTGGAATGTGACAACTGGGATTTGAGTTATATTTGTGTTTAGCGTTATCGGGCTCTTATTTTCGTTCTATACTAAAATTTAGGGATCTTCGATTAAAAAACAGATAGGGCGCCGTCCCAGAACCCCTAAATTATGGTGATTACGTTCACCATGCAAAAATTGTTTTGTCTGCAACATTTAGAGCCCAAGTTATAAGTATTTTAAGATATAAGGACCTTATATTAATATTATACTATAATATGTGGAGACTTCGATGGAAAAATTTCGGTAGTCCTATTTTATAACGATTAAGATCAGTTATCACCGCCATCAGCGGTAAAGTGTAATGGTGCCATTACTTAAACCAGTACAAAAGTGTCCGTGCGGAATGCAGCTGGCCCATCAGTGATGGCCAACAGCAGGCCAGCATTGTTATGCCATCACATTACTTCAATCCGGCACTTTTCCTGCAGTGCTAGCACCTATCCTACTGCTATTTCTTTGCTGGCCCAACACTTTTCCTTACATAAATTTCTTATAGAATTCAATAAAAAAAACTTATAGAAATATTATTATTGAATAATGGCCCGTTTTTTATGAGCTACTTTCACTAACACCTATAGAAGTGTATATAATAGAAATGTCTATAGATATGTATATATCTGAACCTGCAACTGTTTCCATGTGGTCACCCTCCCAAGTACTATCCGCGATCGGTGCTGTTTGGCTTTCGTGATCGGATATGAACAATTACTTTCAGCTTATTCTACGAATGCTCGTAGTTTTAAGCTCTCAATACACTATTTCAAATTTGTTTCTTTTGTGATTTGCGTTCCCAATCGTTAAACTTGTATAGAAATTATTGTACTGTATAGAAAGTCTATATATTTGCCGAAACGTCAGTGAAGGCTTACTGTGGAGACACAAAAAGTTTTGGTTTCTGTTAGTCTGTCTGTCTGTTCCGCGATAACTGCCGCAAAAAGCATCCGATCGGCTTGAAATTCACTGGGCATGTTGATGAGGTACCCGGACTTAGCTGTATAGTTTTTGGTTAAATTTGGTTCATTCGTTCGGGAAATATGGAACATTTTATTTTGCTCTATAATGCTTTTCAATGGCAAGTCAGACGATTTTCAGATTTTCATTTGTTGAAAGAAATTGCTCATATGAAAAATGGATTTAAATGGTAAATTTTTGATGCTGAAATTTTTAAATAACATTATTAAATTATTCCAATAAATTATGTCAATATATTTGCGAGATTTTTTTAATTAGGTTTATAATATTGGGGGGAATTTTATGCATGTTTTCCAATAATATAAAGGATTTTGTTTTATCAAATTGACATAATGCACACTTCATTTTTTTCCTTTTCTTTCTCTGTTGCCTAGCAACGTATTTGGTCCTAATAATATTAGTATAATTGCGTGTATAATGCTTGAGTAAAGCCAACGTCAAAACAGATGAATTAATGCATTTGTATCTTTGCATATAGAAGGATTTTAGCCCAGAAATAAAAATATGCAATATTTCATTTATTTTATTGAAATATTTTGCTTAAAAATACAAAAGTTCATTATTTTCATAGAGAATAACGTAACATTTTCCCATAACATTTACCAATATTTCTTTAATTGTTGCCAAGAAAATCAAAACCCGGAATAATATTTTCTTTTAAACAATTTTCAATTGAAATGTTTTGTCGTGAAACAGGAAAATGAAAAATAAAATTAAGAATAGAAAAATTAATATGGCGGCATATTAAAAAAAAAAGAAAACTCTCGAGTATTTCTTAATATAACAAGATGAAAAGTTTTGAGTAAGTACGCATAGCAGGTGAATTAGACGTCATTTATCGAAAACAAAGATGCTGGAATAAAAAGATCTTGGGTAAAATAAAATTAACTATTATTCACGGAGGAAAGAGATAGATGGAGATGCAGTATGCCGTAAAAACAGTTTGCAATACGATGTGCGTTATCGCTCAGATTTAAATGCCCTCATTCGGCCCAAACAAAACAAGCACGTGGAACAGGGACCAAATTCTTTGACTTCAACCGTTTTTATTTATTTATTTATTTATTTATTTTATTTTTTTTTAAGCACGTCGTTGTGTTGTGCCGAATGTAGCGGATTTTAGGGTTACATTTTTGGCGTCACTTCAAGATTTAATGTCTGTGTACGGTTAATATGAATATTTTATTTTAAATTTAAATTTTATTAATTTATAAAAAAAACTTATGCTTATCCTTATAAATCAGAGCGTAAAAAAAATCTAAGATATACTATAACCATCCGCACAATCAATAAAAAATTACGAATGTAAATTTAAATAGACTACGGGAGGTTCAGGGGGGCAGAGACCCCCTGAAGAAATGCAATTTTCGATTTAAAAAGTTACCAGAATAAATAGCTCATCAGAATTTCAGAACATCAATGTACAACCACTTGTTTAACACTTTTAATTTCTGAAACTTTACGAAGTATCTTGTATGCTCATAAATATTTATGTAATTTGAAAACATTAAAAAGCGATTTGTAGGAAGTTGAATATTATGCAATGAGTGTTAAAAAACAATGACTTGCAAAGATGACGTTGAGGCTCCTGATCTGCAGATTTACTAGTTTATATGTTGATTGACTCTCAACTGTGTAAATTACGAAAACCGAAATCCTTTGTAACTTAGTAAAACCATATTTAAGAAGAAAAAAAAGCGCGTTGAAATAAAGAATTTATTTATTTATTCATTTACTTATTTATTTTGTTGGTGGCAGTGGTGCTATATTATTTATAGTTTAAAAAAAAAAGCTTGACAGCTTAAATTGTGTTAAGATATTCATTTCAGATTTGTGTTCAAATTCATTAATCTGCCGCGGGGTGATAAAAATAACTCTTATTTTAATATAGACGACAAAATATTTAAAAGTCTAATAAATTATTATTTGTTAGACTTGAAACGTAATTGTTTAAATATTTTTACACTTCAGATTACAATACTTGAATAAAAATTAGAATTAGCGATTTTTTTTTTTACTTAGATGAATTACACAACCAGCGTAAGGGTTCCCAGCAGTAATATTGCAAAAGTTCGTGCACTTCCATGGTGTGGTGGTCCAACGCAAGAGATAAAACGGAGGCCCATCAGAATTTTATCTGGTGATTTCCAACCGCAAAGTTGACTGAAGCTGTCCAGCAATGGTCATGCAGTGGAAGACCATTAGCCAGCACTTCTCCATCATTGCCAGCACTTATCTTGCTGCTGGCCAGCAATTTCTTCTTTGTTGGGTAATAACTGACCGATTCTGCTCTCAAAGCTGGTAGATGGGAGGTGTGGGTTCAAAACCATTTGCGCCCGACTGCCTAAACGTGCGGATTTTTACGTGATTTTCGTTGACCCTTGTGTAAATACGAACCAGGCTCCCTTAGAAAGACCCCCCTTTAAGGAGGGCATCACACCTCGGGTCTATATCCCTCGTCCTGGTACTCGGTCATCATAAACAACACTATATCGATTACATTTATTATATAAAATTGTAAGTGCTTACATTTTTCCTTGCATTAGGGTAGATTAAGGTGGAGGACATGAGTTTGAACTCGACCTTCAACTCGACTATAACCAAATGAGCGTTTCATCTCAGAGAGTAGCGGATTAAACTTATTCACTGTACAGCAAAAAGTGTGTTGTGCGCTTATAGATGTTTTCACTTGACAAATTTGGAGATTAGTTTAAAAAGCGAGAGAGTTCTCCTTAAAACAATAAATTTAACCCCTAACACTTTTAGCGTAATGCGACAATTAGGATCGGAATTATAAGTGTTTAACACCTTGTCTGTAACACACGAACTCAGTTCGGGAAACTCAAATGGGCCAATTTTGAATGCCCGGCCTGAGTTCTGCAAAAGAAAAATCGGTGTTTCAATTCCGTGAAGCCCGAATTCAGTTCCTCCAATCCATAATAGGTAATTGACCATTTTCCGACAAATGGCGATGCTTTCCCGCGAAAAGTTTGGCAGTTTCGCACCATTTGTAATTTTGCAGTTCTTCCCAAATTTCATTCAAAGCGCATTATGTTCGAAAGTCAACTTTCTTCGGTCCATACTACAGAAATGATTGAGATGGGCGATTGGAAGAATCAAAAGAAAATGAAACCTAAAGTAGCTGGTGACTGTAACAAGACAATGGGAGGTGTTCATAAAATTGATCAACACCTTACAGACTATCCCATCGACGGAAAACGTGGAAAGAAATACTTCGTAAATATATTTTTCCACCTTCTGGATCAAGCACTTTGGAATTCCTTTATTATCATTCACTCGTCAGGCGGTGGAAAATGTAATATGAACTACAGAGTACAGAATCTCAATTGTGGAACAAATCATTGAAGATAATAAGCCATACATTCAGCCGACAGGACCAGGGCGTCCTATTATGAACTCTTTGCGAGTTACGGGTCGACAAAATCCTGAACACATTCTACCAAAGGAGAAAAAGACTAGTCCAACCAGACAATGTTTCTTTTGTTGTCGTAAAACTGGTGAAAAGGGAAAGAGGATACGACACGAGACTATTGTAAAATTGTTTATTGTAAAGACTGTGATGTAGGCTTGTATGCCATGCCATGTTCTCGTATATACCATACTGTAAAGGATTTGTGAAATTAAAAGGAATCTGAAGGGCATGGAATTCATGACAGTTGATACAAATAATAATATTGTTGTAGTATATTATATTTATCTTGAAAATTATTTCATTTGATTTATTTTACTATAAATTGAGCAAAAATTACTGTAATCCATTAACATTTCTCATATATGCGAAAATATTGAATGTAGTAGTTATCTCATCTAATTTTTTTTTTAATAATGCATTTCTAGCATTTTGATGATAATGACGAACAAAATTAAAGATAATTTTTTTTTTCAATTTTTGGCATTTTTTTATCAAATATATTCCACAGGTAAGAGGTTAACGGTATTGTACCCTTGTGTTCGAGCTATGCTAAAATTTAGGGGATGTTAAACCCATTTCAAAACCACAAGGAAGAAAAGTCATGCGTCAAGCATAGATTATGAAACGCTTTCCAACGATTCCAAAATATTTTAACAAAACTTTCCTGTTTAATAGTGTAAATAAGATGCCTAGGAAAACATTAAAAAAAAACAAATAGCAGATTTGAAAACAAGGTTTCAGTACTTACCATCGATAACCGGAAAAGAACTTAATTTCTTTTGTGCAGCTCTGTGTATGATTTATAAATTTGATAATTTCTACATAGTATTCTTATATTTAGCATAGTATGAAAATGCACAACACAATTAGAAATTCACCTTCAGTAGCATTAGACGATAAGGTATTTGGATTATTTTGTAGGCGCTGTATATTAATATTATTTATAAGCTGAAATTTAATTCAGGAAAAACACGCTTAAAAATACTGAAATCATATTTCCAAAAATTATCAATTACAGACCGCAATGTATTGAGTTCTTTGCATAGCCCTGTATATGATTATATTCATGTGCTACAAACATCTTTTTGAATACTAAATGTAGTTGAGCTTGAAAATAAAAAACACTTTTAAGCAATTCACGGTAATTCTCAGTATCGCTTGCGATTTCTTTTTTGTATCCCTGTATATTATAGTCTATAGCCACGTAGTATGCAAGAAGTTAGTTAAAGTTAAAAACTTAATCCATAACTCAGCAATCACCTCTAATACACAATACTTCGGATACAGCATTATATCCGAAATATTTTATGTGTGCCTGTAAATGAACGATATGTGCGATGCACATTACATTCTAAGGCAAGCATCTTGTAGAAAACGTTAGTAATATACAGGGTGCAATATGTTATCTATCGCCGACCTTTAATTTCTCAACCGTTGGTCGTAGACATATAGTTCCAATTACAAAAATGTTTCAAATGAGGTAAATATTCATGTTGTGGCATTATTTACAGTAAAAAATCAATTTTACGAAAATTACAATATCTAATTTTTTATACGGTCCCCCAGTCCCTATAGTTATATTTAGTAAAAGTTTACACATATCATAACAGATATAACACAAAAAGTTTGACATCTGTACTACAAAAATTGACAGAGTTATTAAATTTCAAAGTTTGAGATTGTTTCGCATGATTTTGTCTTTCAATGAGGGAGAAGTTAAAAGATTAATTAAAGTAATTCGAGATCAAAATCAGGGTGCAATGTCTTTTTTTACTGCGAAACCACCTTTAGCCCGTATCGCCAAATTGGGGTATCACCAAAGAGGGTTATTTCATTAAAAAATTTTAACTGACATTTAGGAGTCGTATACAAAGCGAAGAATGAAATATTGAAATTAAACTGAAAATAAATATCAATTTATTGTAATATTAGAAAACGATCTATCATAAAAAATGAATATGTCAAATGACAAAATCTACTAGAGATACTGCTCATAGTGTTCTCCATTGGTGGCAATGCACAATTGAATGCGTGACAGTACTGAGTCCTGGACACGTTACAGCTCAGCAGGTGTGTAAACTGTACGACAATCAAGGATGATGCGCTGCTTCAGATAAACCAGAGAAGTGGTCTCAGTCACATAGACCCATCCCTTGATGTAACACTAGAGGTACAAATCCATGGTAGAGGTACAAGCCATATACACCGGTGAAAGCGGTGTCCACTCTACCGGACCACCATATCCAATTATCTGTTGACGGAATTCGGTGGTCAGATACGCCCGGACGTTTGATGTTTTGTGTGGAGAGGGCTTCATCATGTTGAAACCACACTCGGCATGCATGTCGGAGAGGCAAATCTTCATACCAATCACGTACCGTGTTTGTAGCAGATGCAGTTGACGATCGCCCGTTAAGGTCCCATCGTAGAAGATGGGTCCAACAATCTGGGTTCCCCACATACCGCACCACACGTGTCGTACTGGTCGGGCTATGTGGAGGTTTTCCAGATACCAGTAATCCACATTGTGCACATTTACAATGTCACCCCGTATAAACAATGACTAATCTGTCACACAGAATGTCACAAACGAATGACGGATTTTCCTCTAAGGTGTTGAGCATGAAATTATAATAAAACAAGTTGGAGATTGCTCGTCAAACGTGGCAAATGAGGTGCGTTCGTACTATAACTAGTTTTATAATTATTTTTTGCACCCCATATTGTACTGAATGTGTATTTATTTGCAATTCATAAGCGCATAGTCTGTAACATCATTAAAATGCACTTGCAATATTTTTTTCCCATTCCCCTTAATGTAACGGAAAACTTTTGACTGTCCCTGTAATTAAGCTATACATCCGATTTTCATGAAATTTGAAATGGCTCGAAAAAATTTTGCAGCAATTATATATTTAAAATTTCAGCCCATTCGGAAAGCTGTAACATCATTAAAATGCACTTGCAATAATTTTTTCCATTGGCTTTAATGTAAAGAAAACTTTTGACTGTCCCTGTAATTAAACTATACATCCGATTTTCCTAAAATTTGAAATGGCTCGAAAAAATGTCGCAATAATTATATGTTTAAAATTTGAGACCATTCGGAAAGCTTTAACATCATTAAAATGCACGTGCAATAATTTTTCCCATTGGCCGTAATGTAAAGAAAAACTTTTGACTGTCCCTGTAATTTAACTATACATCCGATTTTTATAAAAATTGAAATGGCTCGACAAAATTTTACAACAATCATATATTTAAAATTTCAGACCATTCGGTTGGGTAGTTTTTGCTCTATTATATGCGGACGGACGGACGGACAGACGGACGGACAGACGGACGGACAGAGAGACGGACTGAACGACGACTATAGGTGCTACGTATTTATATAATTACGAACGCACCTAAAAATCGTCGTCTGTGGTCACCCAGCATCAATGCTTGCACCAGTGTCGGATATGGTATGGATGCTCATCAA
Source organism: Maratus speciosus (assembly GCA_963932465.1). Taxonomy (NCBI): domain Eukaryota; kingdom Metazoa; phylum Arthropoda; class Arachnida; order Araneae; family Salticidae; genus Maratus; species Maratus speciosus. Next base: position 282,326,995 of record OZ010794.1, on the reverse strand, counting down.
GTGCATGTAACAAATGCCAGACATGCTGACCACATACCTCGCTCATTTCCACCGAGCTCAATTGTGGAATTAAAAGGGCGAATCCGAGCACATCCTCCGGTGTCACTCAAACATTACACCTTGCCTGTCTACTTGTTCTGTGTCGTGGTGAAACAGAGCCGGTCTCTCTAATATGGTGCAATGCATTAGTTACAGTTTCATGCGTTGGATGTAGATCTTTATGGAAACGTTCTGAATAAACACTCGCAGCCTCTCTGGCATTCCTTTGACATTCACCATAAATAAGTATCATTTCCGCATATTGCATGCACGCGTAGCTTGCCATCACGATCTCAGCGCTGGCTAGCATGTCCACTGCTAAATGACTCATGTTTTATACCGAGCGTGTGGTGCTGCGGTACTATTGTAATTTGCAAAATCAAAATTTTTATGATCGCTATAGTTAGGCTGGTCGTTTTTAGTCCGCTGCCAATTATCTAGTCCTTAGTGAATATGTTTTATTTTCCGGTTGTCGATTCTACCTACTTTGACGTTTGGAGGTTGTTCGACCCATAAAAGAGTTAAACAACACTTTGAGCAGTATATCTAGTAGATTCCGTCATTTGACATATTCATTTTTTATAGTAGACCGTTTTCTGATATTATAATAAATTGATATTTATTTTTCAGTTTAATTTCAATATTTCATTCTTCGCTTTGTATAAGACCCCTAAATGTCAGTTAAAATTTTTTAATGAAATAACCCTCTCTGGTGATACACTAATTTGGCGATACCAGCTAAAGGTGGTTTCGAAGTAAAAAGGACATTGCACCTTGATTTTGATCTCGAATTACTTTAATTAATCTTTTAACTGATCCCTCATTGAAAGACAAAATCATGCGAAAAAATCTCAAACTTTGAAATTTAATAACTCTGTCAATTTTTGTAGTACAGATGTCAAACTTTTTGTGTTATATCTGTTATGATATGAGTAAACTTTTACTAAATATAACTATAGGGACTGGGGGACCGTATAAAAAGTTAGATTTCGTAATTTTTGTAAAATTGATTTTTTACTTTAAATAAAGCCACAACATGAATATTTACCTAATTTGAAACGTTTTTTGTAATTGGAACTATATGTCTACGACCAACGGTTGAGAAATTAAAGGTCGGCGATAGATAACATATTGCACCCTGTATATCAATCTCATCATGTTTGAATTAGTTCAACATAATTAAATGCGAATAGTTATTCTCCGAAGACCAGAACAGAATCAAACTCTTTTGTGTGCCCCTGTAAATGAAAGATCAATACTTTGCACATGATATTCTACAGGAAGTATTTTTTAGTGCATCTCAACAATTCATTTCTATTTTATTATGTTTATTTAAGAACAACATCATTAAAATCCTCCCAAAGAATTTTTCTTCGTGGACCATAATATAACATAATACTTTTGAGTTCCCCTGTATACGTATTTGAGTGCTAATTCTATAGTAAACATATTCTAGTACACCTTAATAAGGTACAGTAAACTCCCGACTATCCGGCCCTCCGTACTATCTGGCCTATTAAAAAAATGAGGAATGTTGCAAGCGGCCAAGGCAGGCAGGTTCCCGTCCAGGTGAGTGCCAAAAGAAAAGGAAGAAATTCGAAATATAGCAATTGCAAGGTCTTGAAACAGCCTTTTGGACCAAAAAGGTAAACATAAACCCGTGTGGTCAACTGCAACAGGAGATGAGAACGCTAAGCTTCTTTCGTTGCAGAAAAAAAAAAACCGGGCTCTGACGATGTCAATGCAGAAGACATTACATAATGGATGAAAAACGACGAAATTAATGAATTAATTGAAAACGATACTGTAGAAGTGTTGGCAGAGGGAGAAATATGAGAAGAAAGAAGATTCAAAGGATTGCAAGAAAAATCTCATCCCACATTCGCAAGGTTCAAGAATATTGAGGCAGCACTGCAGTGCATTAGTCAGCAGGAATCGACGCCACCTAATAGAATCTAGCATCTACTTTCGTAAATGGAGAGGTCATTGCGTCGCGCAAGAGGGCTAATAGGGAGAAGAAGTCCTCTATTAAGGACTTTTTTAAAAACAAAAAAACTGTAAGTTTTGACTCTTATCTTATGCATAACATTTCGTATTTTTGTGCATTTATTTACTATTAAACAGCAAAATAAGATTTACTTATTTTTTCACGAATTAGGATTACGTTTTATATGTTAATGGTTCCCTCCTTTTAAAACTGTTTGCACTGTATATATAAAATTTATCTTAATATGTGTAACATGTGTTTTCAATATCGTGGCAGGAGGAGGACACGAAGTTAATAAATATTTGTAGAACTCCGGCCTAACCGGCTTTTTCCTTATCCGGCCTACCCTTCCGCCACATTAGGCCGGATAGTCGGGAGTTTACTGTATATAAATTTCATAATTTTAAAATAGTGTAACACCATTATAATACACCGCAAATGATTTTCCCCTATACACCATAATGTATCCAGATACTTTTGAGTGATCTTGTAAATGAACTATTAATGCTACACACCTCATTTTCAATACCGAACATGTCAGTATAAATCTCAATAACATAGGTCAATTGCATAACTATCCGAGTATACTTACTCGAGTTAGAACTCGGACAGACAGACTGTCAGACAGTCGGCCAGAGAAACCCAATTCATAAACACTTTTCAACTATGTTGGAAAGTGTTAAAAAGTGGCCCAACTTCCTTAAAATGAGTTCCCTTTATAACGATAAAGTTAATCCCCACAAAATTTTAGTGTAATGCAACAAGTATGATCCGAGTTGTAAGTGTTTAACTTAATCGTACCTTGTGTTCGAGCTATATTAAAATTTAGGAGACTTAAAAATAAAAAAAAGACTCCCTCACCCCTTTTAATGATTACGTTTACTATACAAAATTATTTGGGGTACGATATTTAGAGCCAGAGTTATAGGTCTTTTAAATTGTCAGGTCTTTATACTGCTTTTATTCATAAATATGTAGGGCCTTCAATAGATAACCATAAGGCCCCCTTTATAATGATTAATTTTACTATTAAATATTTGAATTAAGATCCGAGTTGCAAGTATTTATCTTTCCTCTCTCAGTCGTGTAGATAAGGGTTGAGAAACCGAGTTAAACTCGTCCTTCAATTCCAGTAAACCCAAATGAGCATTTCATCAAAGAGAAGTAACGGATCTAACTTATTCACTGTCACTACACAGGAGTAAGTGCTTATAGAAGTTTTACTTTAAAAATTTGAAAACTCTCGTAAAAAATGTTTCAAGCAATTTTTGTTAAGAAAAAAAAAAAAAGTCTGACATTGTACGCCAAACGTGGCAAATGTGGTGCGTTCGTACTATAACTAGTTTTATAAATATTCAGGTCTTCGTGCAACAGCTGTTGCACTCTTACGCAAAAATGCATGAATATAAAATTTATTACGAATACATATATTAACTTGAGTAATGCGGAAATAAAAGGATTTCATGTCAAATAGGACGTCATCACCATGGCAACCTAGAATCATTACCTATCATGAGATATCTTTGAATAAATTCCGTATGATAGGATTCAATAGAAAGAAGAAAACGTTTCAAAACATCTTTTTAGGTTTTGATTCAATTTTCATACAGTTTGAAATGACTCGACAAAATTTTGCAACTTTTGTATATACTAAATTTCAAACCATTCGGTTGGGTATTTTTTGCGCTGTTATATGCGGAGAGACGGGCGGACGGATAGACAGACGTACCAGACGAGGACTATAGGTGCTACGTATTTATATAATTACGAACGCACCTAGAAAAGTCTTTAAATTAAGGAATCTGAGTTTTAAAAAAACAAACAAATTACATTTTGATAGGTTTTATTACAACAGGATTAAATCTGTTACATCTGAATTTTTAGTATTATTTACAGATAAGACAATAAGAAATTGTGATGTAAAGTATTGCAGTTTTTTACATTTTTTTTTCTTGCTTCATTTCTTTACTTCTGAAGTGATACGGAGAATTTGTAGTTTCTGTATTATCGGGGGTCATATTGCTGCATATTTTTCTATTAAATGTTGAATATGGCATGAAAATTACTTTTATTATTTCAGTGAACTTGATTATCATTGTTATTGAAAAGTAACTCGATTATTATTATTATTGAAAAGTAACTTGATTATTTTTGTTATGAACTGAAATTCTTGTTATTTTAATATGAACAAATATAGCTATTGTATAATATAAAATAATCATTTACCATTTAAAACTATTTGGCCAAACGACTTAATATTTAGTGTTAATTAAACCCTTAATAAAAACTAAACTTACATTAAAACTTTAAACTAAAACTTAAAATTAAAAATTAAATAAAAATTAAAAAAAACCTATAAATATTAAATCGCTTGAACAAATAGTGAGGGTTAAATGGTAAATGAAAATTTTATATTATACTGGGTAATATATAAACGAATTGTTTTTATGTTAAGAAAAATTAATGTAACTTATTTTTTGCACATTGTTTTCCAATTGTGTGTCTGTATTGCACTTTTATATAAATATTATTAATGATCAAACTGCTGGATTCATAAATGTAAATACTATATTATATGAGCTGAAATGGAAAAAATAGCTTGTAATGGTTATTTCTGAACTTAAATTATTGATTTAGTTTATTTTATTGATATGGTTATTATTATTTATTTAGCTGTGAAAAATTTGTTTTGCTATTTCTTATGAGGAAATATGCAGCATGACCCCCCGATAAATTACAGCTTTTGAACCAACTTGAATAAGTAGTTTTCTGGATGTAGCATTCCATTGGATGAGTTATTATCAATGAAACAATTCAGCAAGTACACCCCGACTTCATGATTCCAATACGATCTGCCTTTTCCTGCTTTGTTTTCTTTGTGAAAATCTGTAACAGAGGTGTTATTATTTTTTATTTTGTACTCAGGTGTAATCTGCTGTATTTGGTGACTGCACATTTTGATTTCTTCTGTAACTGCATCTGTCTTGGAATCCTGAATTTCAATGTTACTTTTTATTTCATCCTCTACTTCTGTTGTACTTATTTCTGAAATGATAGTTTCCTTCTGGTTTTTGAGGTTTTCATTTACAATTTCTATCTTTTCTTTGTCATCATTAGTGGAATGTACGTGGGACTCTGATAAAGATATTAATAAATCAGCGAGCCGATCATCTTCACTGTTCTTTTCTGCTTTTTCTGTATAGTTAACTTTTTGGAAGGGTTCTAGGATTCCTTCTTTTTTATATAATGTATTATCCTCCAGAATAAGCATATTTCTCTCAACATCACCAGATAGACCATTTGGAGGGCTTTCTTTTGTATCAATAACTTGAGAAATTTTCTCAACATCTTGATCTTCATATGATGCCTCGTAGCCTTTTAGCAAACTAATCTGTTTTTCAATATTCTGCCAGTGTACTAATAATGAATGAAGAAAAGAAAATCACTTTTATTACTCAACAAGAAAATTCGTTATTAACTAAAACTTTTCTATAAAACCTAGTTAAGAATTTTTGTGTATTATAAAATATTATAAAATACCTTCATAAACAAAAGGGGAAAAATATTATTTCACAATAAACATTTTCACAAATTATTCACTATAGATTTATATATTGGTATTTTTTAATTTACAAATAAGGATGAAAGAAATCAGTGTTGAATTCCAATATTTCTCCACATGAATGGTTCCTGTGTAACTGAATGAGAGAGGGGGAGCTCACATCTAAACCATTAATAACTCAAACCTGCAAAATTTGAATTGTGTGATGTTTTTCAGCTTTTGGTAGTAATCGATTCTTTGCGCTGAATACGAACATGACCTTCATTTTTTACCATCACGTAAATATTTTTCGTAAATCACAATTTTTTATAAAGTCGAAATATTGCAAAAATCTAATACTACAAAATATGCATAAAACTTTTATTCATACAAAAAAAATATTCATTTTTTGGCTTATACTATGCATTTTTTACAGCTAAACATGTAAAATATTAGTATGTATGTAAAATACTTACAATTTTACTAAATGCGTGGAAGCTTTTTTGTACCACCCAATCCTCCTCACCAGACTATTCAACTGTTTAGCTATAACAATCCCCAGTATAAGCCAAAAAGTGAATAAATTATTATACAAGAAAACATCTATTTTATAGTATCAGAGTTTCGCAATTTTTCGAATTGTCAACAGTTTTATTATTTACGATTAGCAAAAAATCAGGACGTGATGGTAAAGTATGAAGGTCATTTACAGATTCCGCGCTAAAAATACATAAGAATAAATTATCAAAAGTAAAAAAACAACAACAACAGCAAAAAAAATATCCCAGGCTTGTGCAATCAGAAAATCCGAAATCTTCCGAGAGATGTTCTTTCACCCTTCCCTGGGTGAAAGAACCCACCCTCTGGATTCATGAAGCATTGAGGGTGGAGGGGGAATCTGTTTATTTCCAGTACAATTTAAGTATATTTACGGAATTTTTTCTTCAATTAAATGATTTTCTGAATGTGTCAGAAAGTAGCGAATGTGGATTGAAGAATATCCTTAACAGGTAATAGTTCTAATGCTAAAAATCTTCTAAATTTGTTATTTTCGGGGAATTTTTTATTAAATTGTTGCTCTTTTTAAAAGAATTTTTACATTTTTCCGTACATTTCCGAATTTTTACTATTTTTTTTCCTTTGCACTGCAATAATAACAATAGTTTCTACAGTTTTAATGAAAATCAAAAGTTAGCATCATCACTCAAACATATTCTCAAATCCATACTTCGTGATTATGACAAATTCCCGAAATCACATTCATGGAAAAGAAAATTTCCGAAAAAATACTGAAATTGTGCAGACAATCAAAGTATTTCTTTATTATTATTATTATTATTATTATTATTATTATTATTATTATTATTATTACAGTACTGGTTTAAAAATCATTTCTATGCTTCGGATTTCAACGCAGTATTATTACATCACTAATAGACCGAGAGGCGGTTTCACAGACGATCACCTCATCGAATTGGAGGCTGAAATTCAAAGAACCGACAGAAAAAAATTAGCATATTAAAATGCAACTGGTCTGCCAAGTCATATTTTGGAGGAAGACCTGATTTTAGTGGTTGATCAATACATTTATCATTGTGTTTTCCTGCACAAAAAGTTATGAAAACATGGAGGAGTGGGAGCAGGAAAATACAATGGCAAACCTATCAATCAACCAATAAAATCGGGTTTGCAGGTATTTTCTACCAAGGTATGAGTTGGCAGACCAGTTGTATTTTAATATGCGAATGATGTTTTAACTAATCCAGAAATTTCAGACGTCAACTCGATGAGGTGATTGTTTGTGCAGCCCCCACGCGGTCTACAACTAAATTATAGACATTACAAAACCACTGCATGTGTAAAAATACGATATAAAGTGTAGAAAAGATAAATAGACCACAAACACTATAGTGTTATAAATTTGCAGCAAACTATCCAGTCATTCGACCCGTTTTATAGTCAACGGTTAAACAAGCGTAATTTAACTCTATTCTGACCATATTGTTGATCATTGTATGATCAGAATAGAGTTAAATTACAATTAACTAACCGTTTTTTTTTTTTTTTTTTTTTTTTTTTTTTTTTTTTTTTAACACTCGATTTACTGGAAAGTTGGCTGCAAATTTTTAGCACTGTATCTTCAACTCTAATTGATGCGGGAACAAGTTAGAGGACGGATAGATGGCAGAAAAACGTAAGTCATACGGCAAACAAACTTCAGACATGCTGTAGTTATCTACAGTAAGCAAACAAACCGGCAAACAGACAAACCGAATTAATTAATACTTTTCAACTATTTTGGGGAGTTTCATCTATGTTGAATAGTGTTAAAAAACAATTGTCAGAGCAGTCCTAGGGATGTGCAATAGTTGCGGTCGCACATAGCCTCACGCCTAGGAACACCTTGCACTCGGAAAAATGCTTTTCTGTTTCATAAAAAATATAATAAATTAAATCTAAATACTTAGCATTTGATTCGTTGTAATTTATTTATTTCACGACAAAAGTCATATAATTATTATTTAGATAAAATGTAAAAGGTTTCGTTAATAAATTGTAAGGCTCGAGCGCTCGAGATCATACCATATTATTTAGAGGCTATACTGAATCTCTAAGCAATGTTATATTGTTTGGTGATAAAGATATCTCTGCAGGTGCATGAATTGAATAGTGTTGATTAAAATTCTGATAAAGGCACTGTTATTTTAATGATTATTTGTAATGTAATAACACGACACTACTTTTATGTAAAAAATATTTTACAACTCATTTACACATTTTAAAGTTTAATCAAGTTTGTATTACATGAATATCCATATTCCTGTGCACAGGCATACGTATGTTCGTGAGTTTTTTCAAAAATTGATTATATTATAGGAAGAGGGGAGAGGTCAATACTTTGAAAAGTAAATGCCTCGCGGAAGTTTTTGCATTCCAGTTCGGTTTCCGACAAATGTATAAAACTCACTAAAGTTGTTGTTTTTTTGTTTTTGTTTTTTGTATAATTTTAATTTTAAATTCTTATTTTCCGCAAATGTGTTTGGCTTTTTATGTAATTTCACGATATCTAATATTACAATTAACTAAGTGTCCATTAAATATGATGGTATTTTCAGATAAATTGTAGAAAATTTTTACATGTACTGAATTTTTTTGTCATATTAATATAAAGTTATAGTTCCAGATAACATTTATGTTTTATTCCACGAGGTGCCAAACTGCTTATTGCGAGATAAAGTATAGGCGTACTTTGCAAAAAAATAAGTTGGATTATTGTTTAGTATACTACTTTTTCCTTAACATTAAATTTTTGTAAAACTCTTTTCGCGAGAATTGAAGTAGATAACGATTATGCAAGTAAAAATATGGAGAAAAATGTTTTTTTTTTTTTAATTTAAATTAAAAAATAAAGCGTGTAGAATCACATTATATTTTTTATTTGCATTTGTGCGTTTTAAAACCGAAATTTATGTATTTTTGGTTATAGATAATACAGAAGTTGTTCACACATTTTTCTTTCAATTTAGGAAGAAAAATGTATAAACAAAGATAAGAATTTTATTTTCTATTGTCTTTATTCTGATAGCCCTTTTGTTGAAGTATCATATTACATCTTGATTAACAAGGTAAGAGGGTTTTTCTTAAAATGTTAAAGTTGATTTTGTTCCAACAGAATCCTTCCAATGTTCTGGAATGCAGTTTATAAAGATCTTTTTTTCAAAGTCCAAATGCACAGTAATCCATAAGAGACATGTCACGGAACTTGTGTGAAATAGTTTAAATGGAATCGCCTCAATTCCAATTTCAATCCCCATTTTTTTTTTCTAAAAGTGCAACAGAAGGTTTGCAGGTATGTCTGGTAGACTTATTCTGAAGAAACTTAACACAATGACGATTGTTTAGGTTAAGAGATGGAGTTTTGAAAACAGGTGTTAAAACATAGCTCCAATAGTAATCCCAGTTAATTTTGACATTTTCCATATTTTCCTTATTTTAAGTTTAATATTATCGAGCAATAACTATAAAGCCTTTAGCATAACATTCCCTGTTTTCTCAGAGCCAAAATTTTATGCGACTTTTGATATAATAAACGTCGACCGTACCTTTGTTGGGGATGCTTTTTTTACCTTTTTACGAGTCAAATATAAAATTTGACGTTTAATTATATTCATTAATTATGTCACTTATTTTGAGTGTCGAAAAACCATGCTTTTCACATCTTTTTCTTAAATAATCGAATAAGAGTACTTCTTTTCGTAAAGCTCAGTTACATAGCTTTCGATCCATTGTTTATTTTCCTGCCACATTTTAAAGCAAAGAACGTTTTTAATGATGTAGACGATAATTAAACGCTATTCCGAATTGATGCCAGATTTATTTCATTATTTTTTCACTTAAATTTAAATCCTTCAGAAAAGAAAAATCGCTACAAAAATATATTAACACTTTCTGTATTTTAACAGAAGGTCCTCTGAAAAACTTACCTTTTTTGTGCCACATTTTGTCTTTTTTTGGCAGAAATCCAGACTTATTCAGCAAGTCGTGCCTCAATAGATCTTTAACTGTAGGGCGTTCAACTGGATCAAAGAGAAAGCAAAAAGCCGCGAAACTTCTGGCTGATTTCAGAATATCACTCTCAGAAGCATTCTTTAAACATTTTCTGTGCAGCTGGTTAAACTTCTTCTTCTGCAATAAAATCAATATATGACAATCATTTTTAAGTTATCTATGTTTTGATTTTCCGTAAATGTTGGTTATTTGTTTATGCATATAAAATAGTATAATGAAACACTAGCCACAAATTACGTTAGATTTTGAGGCTGAAAAACCATGTTTGTCCCTAGAAGCAAACCAGTATTGGGTAATACCTTGGCTAAATATGGGCCCTTCACTAAATAATGGAATGAAAAATGGGACAATACTGGTATTTCATCGGAATTATTTCTAATTCAAAGCTAATATGTAAGGAAAACTGGTGAATCATTAGAAATAGTACGGCCAATGTAAATCTAATATGTAGCCTGTATTATAATTACATCGAAAATGTTTCAACCGCAAAAGTAATATTTCGTCAGTTTGGATGTATACACCATTGAAGCGCTAATATGGCCTTAATATTGGCTTTAGAGGCTTTCTATTCATGAAATATTTATTCCTAATATTAGTAAAATGAAAATCCCACGTTTTGCAGCAATATTTCATGAAAATGATTGCAATATTTGTCCAATGTCGGCCAATATGGGCTCGATATGATACATGTGCATGAAAATATTCCATGAGCTGTGGCGGATATGCCTTTGAATTTAAAACAACTAAACCCACACTTCCAGAAATTGCCATCCATTGATGGCCATATAATTTTGTTTTTTGCATAGTCATGTGTATGATTTTATTTCTGTTGATTTATATATATATATATGCTACATATTGCGCTTAAATTAATTCCAGATATTAAATGCTTAAAACAGTTGAAAATTGTCTTTCAGCGATTCCCGTCAATGAATGGAAATGTACTCGAAACATTTCATTATCAGTTAGGAAAGTACTTTTATACTAAATACAAGTACAGTTGTCTGCAAATATGTAAAAAATATGTAATTCCATATGTTCCTTCAATAAAGACTTGATGTTTGGGTCCTTATATTATTTGTAATGCCAATATGGAAAAATGCAGTAAAACAAAAATGGAAAATGCAAGTTTTTCCGTATCATTTTGAAATACATCAAATCAATCTTTTTTTTTTTTTTTTTTACTGGCAAATAATCTAAAAAGTGTTTCTCTTCATACACTTATTCATATACTGTATTAGTATGACTAACGCCAGTTTTCACTATTTATGTTGAAGTATGCAGTAAACTAGTAAGTGGTGCAACGAAAGGGCAGAACATAGGACTTAACACACCTCTCAGAACTCACATAGATGCATAGAAATCCATTATGTTAAGATGAAAAGATGATGTGTACAATCAAAAGCATAAATATCCAAAAGCGTTTACGCATACAACTTTTCAACACTGACCAATAGGAAGCCTTGAAACAGCGCCCCTGCTTTCCCTCGAAACGAATGAAAAAATATAAGCAAATTACCTGTATTACAGCTTAATTTTTTTTTACCTTTTTTAAAAATTGTGATCTAAAACTGAAGAATGGGCAACTTTTATAATGCCTTGAAACATCTGAATATGAAATTTATTTTGACTACTCGTGTTTTTAATTACAACAATTGTACTCCACGAATTTATTAAAAACTACTTTATAAACATGTAGAACATGTAAATTGTTCATTTTGAGAGTGATTAATGATTTAAAACGTTTCCCACTTGAAGATACTGGCTGCGCCACTGAAATAGGGAGAACAGGAGGACCTGAGAATTCAGTTTTTAATGCAACCAATGAAAGAGACAGGCCACGGCGCACCACTGATCTCGTCTGTTTTCTAGTCTACTTTAAACACGTGGCAGTTCGACAATTAGTGGAAACTCGCCTATCTTCATCACGTGTCACCCAAGATATGTGAATTAGCGTGGACTATCTCTTTCCTCGCCTGGGTATTTTTTACGTTCCGCCCACCGCGCATAGTTATGCCTCTGAAAATTAATGGGGAAGAAAGATATGAAATATTATTACCTTTAACACCTTGAAGATTGGGGAATACACGTCCTTACTCCAATAAGTGACATCGTCTGGAAGGCTCTTTTCTAAATATAATCCCGTGAAGATGTTCATTGCAAGTATTCCTAGGCTCCAGATATCTACTTTTGTGCAGTCAACGTAAGAAGCACCATCACCATTTCGAAATGCTTCTGGAGGTCTGTGGCTATATTTTAATCCGACTCTGTAGAAGAAATTAAGGAAGCGAGTGTAAACTTCACATTTAGCTTTATCTTATTTTCAAAAAGAAAAATTATATACATATATCATTAACGCATGTACGCATTTAATATTTTTATTGCAACTGGAGGAAAATACCAGATTAGGTTATATTCCTGAATTGATATTGATTTCCAAGTAGAATTACAAACAAAAGAATTGCATAAAAGAATAATTATAAATGTATTTTTTTTTTTATTGAACATGCTTTCATTAAAATTCACAAAAATGTAGAAATAGAGATTAATTGATTTAAGTGAGAATTTTGACAAATTAGCCAACCATCGCCAAGTTGGCTTCATATATGGTAACTTATTTTTACCGCCAATCCTGGCGCTATTTCGCGGAGTTAGCAAAATTTGGCGCTATTGTAATAATCCTGCCATTAGAACTTTTCAAAAAATACTCATTGTTGAAGCTGATATAGGTTTCTCCATAGGAAATTAAACTAGAATTTAGTAACCATTAAGTTTAAGTAGCGTTAGTTTAACCTTAGCTTGCGCTTTTGGGATGTCTTTCGAATACGGAGGGCACTTGGGGGAAGGCTCACCTTTTTCCCCTTTTAGGAGTCGAATTTTGAAATTTTTCGAAATATGTGTTTACTAATTTTAGTTATACTATAGTCATGTTTTCAGATCGGTTTGTAAGATAGGGTGATTTTTTTTTTATTATTATTTCCACCTCCCCGTTCCACTGCCGACTTTAGAGATTCGAATTTTATAAAATCCATGTCCAATTGATGTATCACCCTCAGGAATACAGATATATTCCAAATTTCAAAACTCTATTCAACAGGAAGTGGGTGAAAATTAAGTAACAAGATTTGACTGCAATATACAAAGAGAATTGTAGGTCAAAAGAAAGCGTGTAAAAAACAAGCTATCGCCATTAGTAGGCAAATGTCTACCTAATCGTGAGAGTAAAAATTCTAAAAGAGATAATTAAAGTGCGTTCGAGCTATAATTAGTTTTAAAAGAATTTTATTGCAAAAAAATATGTAATAAACTAATTAGGCAGTATGTAAAACATGAACATAACATAAAAAATTCACATTGGTTTGATTTTTTATCGAAGTTGCGTTCATATTTGACCCCAATACTTTAGTATTTCCGACTAGAGTCCAGTACGGGTCGAGTTATGCCCGACGTAAAAAAAATCCGTTAACCCGAAACCCAACAACATTTTTTTCGTCGGCCGGAAACCCGACACAATCCCGATCCGAAATCCGAAATAAAAGAAAATTGATCCCTGATTTAATGCAGTTATGAAAAAAATATTCTACAATCATATATCTAATATAAATTTGTTTTATGAAGAAAAATTAATCTATATAGATCATTTATATTGAAATTTATATAGTTTTTCATTGGATAAAATATTCTAGACTCTTTGAAATTTGGGTCAAATAGAACCCGATCTACTAGAGTCAAATGGACTCGCAACGAAAAAAATTAGGCATAACTGAAACCACTGGGCAGGTCAGGTTCTTGTAAAATTAGGTTACTCGACCCGATGCAGGACTCTATTTTCAAATACTGTGCCTTTTTGGTACAAGAGTGTTTCAATTACATGTGATTCTGAAAATGTGATATAATATTTTAAAAAGCTCGTTCGTTTCAAACTGTTGATAGTTGTCAAGTGTAATACAGAGTGATTCAGAATTCATCTTTAAAACTCAAATTAGTAGTACAGCACTCTGGAAAACATTTTTTGCATGGGGATCCAGAGGTGTTATCCATTATCCATTTGTTGTTTTCGGTCGAGGATGGGGCCAAATGATGCTCGCATTTTATTTTTTTTAACGAAATTCAACGCTGTTCTTTACTTTTAGAAGAATTTTTATTTGAATAGGTAATCAAAAGGCATAAAATCGTTAAAAATTATTTGAATAGGTGATCAAAAGGCATAAAATCTTTAAAAAATGAAAAAGTTACAAAATGGGTAGGCGCAAATTATCAGATATGGAAAAATCCAAAGCCAAAGAGCGACGCCGAAATGAAAATCGTCTTGCAAAGCAAAATCGAGGTCTTCAACTGATTATGTAGGCCATGAAAATCGATTACAGAATAAAAGACGAAAGCGAAAAAGGAAACAATCTACTGTTTAATCGATTGTTAGTAAAAGGTCATGTCTCGAGGAGCTCCAATCCACTAGCTACGGCGCTTTACAATCAGTCGATTCTAACCGGGGAAAATTGAGCTCAACGTAGGTAATTTGTCGCAATTTGTGGATGATTCGGTGGAACTGCTTTCGATTTGTAAACTGTTTTCTTCTCGAAACGGGACTTGGAGAGTTTATCGATGAAGGTTTTGGTCGTCTGAAGTTTGATCTTTGCGATCTGTTGTTGAAGAGCATGCGACGGAATTTGGTGGACGAAATTTAGATTTTTCGGTTAAATTTTGTTACGAAGGTGATTTATCGCAATCTGTGGATGATTCGGTGGAACTGCTTTCGATTTTTAACCTCTTAGCTTTCTCGGCTTCTCTTGTCGAAATGCTTCAAAATTAAAACTAAGTAAATATTAAGTCAAAAAAAAAAAATCCAAATGGTCGTTGTAATCTATTAAATTACAATTTTTTTTATTATAATTGTTATAGATGTAAACAAAATTCCGGGTTAGGAGTAAAGTGAGACATCCCGTATTTTGAAGTGAATAAATGGATTAAAACTCATCCATTATTGTGTAAAACATACAATTTTTTACACAAACATTGTATGTTTTAGAGAGTATGTCATACTTTAACCTTTAACTGATGTCACAGAAATTGTCACATAACTAGTGTGAAGCGGTCTGTGAGACCGTTACAACGAAAGATGAATAAAAGGCACGATTAACTCATAGGATGGTGTTTTTGTACTAAACTTTTTGCACAGGACTGTTATAATTAAAATTCTCTTTTATCTGGTGATAGTACTAAAGTTCCAAATGGTACAAAATTTCGGTAGTGTTTGTAGTTAAACTGAAAATTGCAAGTTAAACTATAAAAATTGAAAAAAGCCGCGGTCTGAGAGACCGGTAACATCAGTTAAAGGTTAAATTTAGAATGATCCTATCTGAATCACCCAATGTATTTGTATTATCTATTTTTTCACCTAAAAGAAAAATATCAACTAAGTATTAAAAGCATACTTTCTAATCTCACGCATTTTTTAAATAAAAAAAAATACACTTTGTGTGAAACTGAATGTTTAAAATCTACTTGATGTCATTCAGTAAGTAAAATTTTCTTGTTCAAAGTATGTTATTTTTAACTAAGAAAAAAGGTTGAGTTCTGCTGGTTTAATTAATTTTTTGATTACAGGACAGTACCGGCGGTTATTTTTATATTAACTTGCACCACAATTTACAAAAATCTTTCTTTGTGGTGAATTTCTCTTTAAAATATCTATGGTATAAGAGTATGGCAGAGTTTATTTTTCAAAAAGGAGTTTGGTTTTCAAGACAGAAATTGTTATATGGCTATAAAAATTTATTACTATCACACAGTTGGCATATTAACTCATTTGACGAATTTTACTACTAGACGCACGCACATCCATGTCGTTACCGTTATACACTGCTCAAAACAATTAAAGGATATTTGAAGTTTTATATAAAATAAAGATATAAAAGAATTTTTTTTTGCCGAAAATAGAAGAAGAGAATCACAAATGCAAATTTTTCTGGTTTTCAAACTGTGGAGTATGCAAATTTTGAGTTCGACGTCAAAAACGTCGCTTCAGCGGCAGCGAATGAAATTTGACTTTCAACTGGATAAAAGAGAATGAAGACAAGGATGATCGGCATTCAGTGATTGCTTTGTTTCGATGAGTACGATGTCTCAGCGAAGTCATTTGACAGATTCAGAAGCTTTGAGAATTGTTGGTAGGTTAGAAGGGGGCCAAACTCAAGCCGAAGTAGCGCAAGCCATTGGAGTGTCACAAAGTGTCATTTCCAGGATCTGGAACTGTTTTTTGGAGAGTGGATGTGCAGGCCGAAGACCAGGGCAAGGTAGTAGACGGGCAACAACGCCCAATGAAGATCGGTATTTAGCGTTAACAGCTCGGAGACACCGAACCATGAACGCTACTCTACTCCAACAACACCTTCGCTCGGCTACAGGCACCACGATTTCAACTCAGACTGTCCGAAACCGGCTCCATGCTGTAGGTCTGTATGCTCGCCGACCGATGGTATGTGTTAGATTAACATCAAGGCATCGTCGCGACCGCAGGGAGTGGGCAACCGAGCATGTCAACTGGAGGAGAAATGAATGGAGCAATATTCTGTTTTCTGACGAGTCCCGTTTTGACGCATCCGGATAATAGGCGTATTTTCATCTGGAGGGACCGTGGCAGTAGGAATAATCCTGCGTTCGAGCACGAAAGTGTCAGATTTGGCGGTGGAGGAGTGTTGGTGTATGGTGGCATCTCCATTGACGGGCGTACTGACCTCTACATCATTCGAGATGGAGCTCTGACTGGTCTCCGATATAGGGATGAGATCCTCAGACCTATTGTAGCCCCTTACGCTGCAGCAATCGGAGATAACTTCATTTTAATGGACGATAACTGCAGGCCACATCATGCAAACCTGGTGGAGGATTTCCTTTTCGAGGAAGGAATCGTTCGAATGGAATGGCCAGAGTGTTCTCCAGACATGAATCCAATCGAGCACGTTTGGGACGCTCTAGGAAGACGATTTTCTGGCCGCCAACAACCCCCACAAACTCTCCAAGAACTGGAAAGAGCTTTTCTGGAAGAGTGGGGCAGGTACCCCAACTCGTCATTAATAGCCTCATTGAGTCCATGCCTCAAAGGTGTTCAACGTTGCTGGCCACCCGTGGAAACCATACCCCCTACTGAAAATGATTTTCTTTGAAGAAAACACCTTTTCTTATTCTTTTTTTCTCATATGCACAAATTGTGTTTTTTTCCTTTAGTACACAAATGCGCAATAAAATGCATTTTTTTCTGCCAAACATGTGTAATTTATTCTCATATAACCTACTATGTCTGTCGACCATGTATCAATCAGCTAAACAGTTTACCAGATACAAAATCCACCTAAAACTGCAATATCCTTTAATTGTTTTGAGCAGTGTAGTTCAAATCATCATTTTCAGTTCTAAAAGACGTGGATCCGTGTTCACTAGTGTCGGAAATAAACGATGCAGTTTTGATTTTTTTTTTCAGCAAAACTAAAAATATTTCGAACATTGGATCATATTATCTATACTCTTTTTATATATTAAAAATAAATATGCTGATAAACCTAAAAAACCAAAGGGCTGAGAAATAAATACCATTTGGCCCAGGTTCGCTTATGTTCAACATGGAACAATAAATAAAAAGGAATTAAAATAGCCTCAAAATGGTGACGCTTCAACTGTAACCAGTTTTGCAATGGCTCATTATAACCGGGGGAAACTTCCACCAGTAAATTTGTATAGAGATTTTCTCCTTATCAAAACGCTTTACTAATGCCGAAATCCAGTAATAATTATGACCAAAAACAGATATTTATTTTTACTGGTGCTAGTTTACTTTGGCAGTAGACGGGACTTGTGTTTCTACCATATTGTTACAACAAAACAACCTTCTTTCAGCGTCACTGAAAGACATTATAATACCCGTTTCAATTTCCACCAGTAAAAACGAATAGAATTTTTCCGGATAGTTCTGAGAGAAATTTTGAGAGAAATAAGCTGCTGAAAAAGGGGAAATTTTCTATTCAAAATTTACTGGTAGCAGTTTGCTTCGTCGGAAATCAGAAACTGGTGAAGTGATGTAAAAAATCAGCAAACGTATTGTGACAACCTCCTCAGTTATTTCACTCGCAACGGGTAGAACCTATACTATGTGTCTCCTCCCCTTGATTCCTAACTCTATTATTTTAACATCAAACGACCACACACCCCAAAACAGGTCACAGAAACGGTAAGTGGGATGCTTTATTTACATGCTGGAAAAATTTCTTACAATCAGTATGAACACTATAACTAATACATTGTATGCAAGTCTAGACTGGATGCGGGATCCGCGTACGCCCACCCCTAATGATGAACTAGGCGCGGATCTGTTTTTTTTCTTATCCGTTTTATACGCAGTCAGCATTTTAAAAGTGAAAATATTTGTGCTTCAACAACTTTCTTTCATTCAAAATTTTCAGCAAGTTGAGTAATTTTATAGTAATTGATTTACCATTCGGATTTTCGATGTATTTCTTTAAAACTCGTTTTGAGTGAAATATTGAACATTTAAATATAGAAAATACTTATAGTCTGCCGAAACAGTATACTTAAGGTTCGTAATAATGTTTTTTTTTTTTTTTTCGAATATTAGGAAAAGAAAGGTATCCAAGTACACGCAGACTGGGTATGAAGTAATAGTATTCAAAATGATTAAAACAAGTTTGAATAAAACCCGAAATATTCGTTGCTCTAAATTCAGTGAATACAAACGATGTATAAAATAGCAAAATGTATTTATACACTGCAAATTAAAATAATACACAAATTCATGCACAGTTTGGTAACATTATTTGCATTTATACATATTCTTTAATTGTCTTTTTTTTATATATATTATGTTTTTTGAGCGAAACGAAAAAGTAACTTACCTGTTTGATGCTTTCTTACTGGTATTCAGAAAGTGAAAATCTGTTATTTTTGCTATTCGATTATCTTCTATTAATATATTGTTGACTGTGATATTGGTGTGTGAAAACTGCTTACTATGGATGTATTGTAAACCTGACGCAACGTCTTTTAACCATTTAGATAAAAACATGGAGGCTTGTTTACTACATTTAAACTCTTCACTATTGATGACTTGCTTCAGGGTATACTGCAGATAGGGTGAAAGGTAGCATATAGCCTCGTCTTCTTCATGGCTTTTTCTATTCAGTAGGTTCACTATATTCTGATGTTTCATATTTTCCCATTCCTTTTCATGTAAGCCTTCATCTTTTGCTTTGATTACTCTGAGACTTAAAGCTTTACCTTCTTTTGAGTGGTAATTTAATACATTAGAATATGTCCCATACACAGTTTCTATTTTGCTGTCTATATCATAATATGGGCTTATTTTACGCAAAATCAAATTTCTTTCCATAGCTTCCACGTATACATATGGAATTTCTTTCTCATATTGATCTGCAGTTATAAGCCTTTTCTTGTAGAGCTTACTCAATTTGTCGAATTTATCAGATGGCTTTAACATGATGTTATAATATGAAAAAAAAGAAACCGTCTCTTTGGAAAAAATCTTCGTGTAAAACTGAAAATACAGAGAATTCGTTATTTTTAATATTATTTTACATATTTTTACTATTATTCGTATATAAAGGCATATTTTAAACTTGAAAAAGTGAAGCTATTGCAGAAAGAATGATACAATTTCAGTTGATTTTGTATTGTTTAATACCGTTGCATTGTTACTTGTAATGTGCAACAATTCATTTAAATAAAATTGCTGAACAATACACAATATTGAATTATTAAAGATCTTTTTCAATAATTAAAAATTTATAACAATAAAAAGTATTGTTATTCAATTCGTAGCTAATTTATTATAAAGAAAGGGAATATCAACCGGGAAATTGGATGAAGAATCCGGAAAGCTAACAATCCCGGATACTGTCAAACACATATCTATAATATTCTAAAATTCCTCGAAGAACAATATAAGAAAAATGTAACAATGAAAATTTATATAATAGAAACGAGTCAACAATGAATGGCAAAGTTTTACATATTGTACTATTGTATGGTCGAATTTGTCGAGTTCCTTGGTAACTTGAGGGTTATTTTTATTGCCAAATATTTCTTTATAAATTTCTAAACCGTTAAAGACTAGGGCTTCTTTAATACAGGCTGACTCGTCAAGCATCTTGTTTCCCACTTACTGTTTGCTGCCCTTCGGGAGAGAAACGTTTAAATGCTTATCAAGTAAAAAAAAAATCTTTGAAATTTGACCGTTGTTCGTGAAAAAAAGATTGTTTTAAACCTGTCAAGAAATGGATGTAGAACATTTAGATTCCATATAAATGAAGAAAGTCAAAATAAGTTGCCTATAAATGCTTAGAAGAATAGATCAAGGTTGATGAATTTCGCAAAATACCGCGCCGCTTACTGGGTGCTGGGGGTTGAACCTGGTCACTTGTATAGTACAACAAATCGGTTCTTCAATTCCGTTATATTTTGAACCAGACATTCTCACAGTTGAGAAAAGCCTAATTGTAAAACAATCAAATCTTGCTCCTACTCCTATGTCCAGAAAGTCCACCTTATTTATTTATTTTATTATATATTTATTATATTTTTTGGGTGATAGGCGGTTGATTTAAATGGTTGAGTTTATTTACTGTTGCTAAAAAGAAAAGAACGAAGAATTTTTTTTTTAAATCGAAATTTAAAGATTTTACACTTTGTGCTATACAGGGAAAAGGGAATTCAAAAGAAAAGTTCAGTGTGGAGGGAGGGGGTGGGGTTTAGATGATAATATATTTATTGTTAAAAAAAAGTAACAACAAAATCTGAAGAAAAAAAATGTTTTAAATATTTTTAATTTTATCATCTGATAAAGAAGGGAAGTGGCAGATTTTTTTACCTTGGGTTGAGGAGGGGATGGTTTGTTTTGACAATTCCTTATTTATTTACTGTTACTTACAAAATTACAAATAGGAAAGAAAAAAATTAAAAATTAAAGAGTTTTGTTCAACTATTTTATATTTTGAATGCTCAGTTCGAGGAAGGAGAAGTGAAATCAGTAATTTCGGAAGGATAGAATTTAAATAATTGATTATTTATTGCTGCAATACGTAATAAATGACCAAATAAAAAAGAAAAGTGCCCAGTACTGATGTCCAAAACTGATGGCATTGAGCTCACAGGCAGTTCACACTAATTGTATATTATACTTTTATTTAAAAAAATAATACCCCTCAAAAAATAAATGAAAGGGGATTAGTCCCCGTTTCCCCCCTTTTACTTAACCAATGAACCTCCAAATCTAATGAGGGAAGCTCCTTAACATAGCAAACTGGTATACCAAATTTGAAGCAAATCAGATAATTCTGCATGAAAAAACCATTTCGCTAAATTAAGGGGGGTATTAGTTACCCCATTTCTCCCTTTAAGGTGATAAATGAACCATCAAATCTAATCAGACGAGCTCCTTATCAGAATGAACCTAGAAAAAAAATTAAAGTAAATTGGATAATTCAGCATGAAAACCCATTTATCTGGATTAAGGGGAGGGGACTTGCCCCAATTTCTCCTCCCCTTTTATGCTTAACCAATGAACCTCCAAATCAAATGAAGGAAACGCTATATCAGAATAAACTGGTATATCAAATTTGAAGCAAATCGAATAATTCTGCATGAAAAACCCATTTATCTAAATTAAGGAGGGGACTAACGGACTAGCCCCAGTCCCCCCCTATATACTTAACCAATAAACCTCCAAATCTAACCAAGGCAACTCCTTAACATAATAAACCGGTATACCAAATTTTGAGCAAATCGAAAAACTCTGCATAAAAAACCCATTTATCTAAATTAAGAGGGGAGGAGTCTAGACCCCCCCCCTTTCCCCCCTTTATACTTAAGTAATGAACTTCCAAACCTAATCACGGAAGCTCCGTAACTTAATTAACCCGTATACCAAATTTGGAGCAAATGGAATAATTCTGCATGAAAAACCCATTTATCTAAATGAAGGGGGATACTAGACCTCCTTTTCCCCCTTTATCCCTAAACAATGAACCACCAAAACTAATCAGGGAAGCTCCTTATCAGAATGACCCTAGAAAAAAAAATGAAGCAAATCGGATATTTCTATCAAGAGTAATCGCGTTACGTACGTACATACAGAACCGGCGGGCACATAAGCTCTCAGGCTTTGATAGCCTGTCAGCTAAAAGGTAAAAAAAAATAAATAATAATAATAAGTTTTACAAATTTTAAACTTTGCGTGCTGGGGGTTGGAAATTTCGTGGTGTAGGAGGAGGGGGTTGAGATGAAATTTAAAGAAAACGGAAATCATTCAGAAAATACTTGGAAAATTTCCCAGAGAGAAACATTCACCTTGCATACAATATTTTAAATTAAAATCAAATTTCAAATTAACTGCTTAAAAGGCGCAAGGGCCAACCTAGTGAAAAAGACATGCGCGCAAATCGTAAAAACTGGATATTTAACTTAGGAAATTTATTCATAGAATATCCAAACGAAATAACTTTCATCAACGAATCGGAAATAAAACGCAAAGGTGCCGACGCATTTGAAAACTTGAGCCATGTAAACGTTAAAGCTCCATTTCTGTTGCGAGTTATCGGGAGAAGATCGACACAAACAGCATCAGATGTGATATAGGGAATAAGAAGAACACGTATGCAAAATGTCGCCTAGGTTAATAACATAAAAGCCGCTGATCCGAGTGTGCATCTGTCAATCGCGGTAGGAACGTATCGGGAAATGTTGCCTTTAACTAATAGAGAAAAGTCTGATATGCATTTTATCTATGAAACTGCAAATGGAAATGGCTTAGAGACTCAACGATTGTACGGAGAGCGGTTTCCCAACAGGCGATTGCACGTCCGTAAAACATTTGAGCTCTTGCACCGGCGGGATCATTTCTCTCTTTCCGGTCGGATGCAAGTCGTGCAAAGACGTACGGAACGTTAGTTGTGGTAGAAGCCATTCTGAATACGGTGGCTGATCATTCAAGTACAAGTACACAGCTGTGGCTAAGCAATTACATATGCTCCACTCTCCACGACATGGTAAGTACTGAAGGATGAACGTTTGCATCGTTATGTTCAGTGAGTCCAGGAACTGACTCAAATGCATATATTTTGCTTTTTTCTCAATAAAATGCAATACTGAAATTTCCACGTGCTTTTATCAGATCAGAAAAACTTACCTAATTGTTTTTATTTTTATTTTTTATTTAATAAATACTAATCATGTTCTGATGAAATATGATTAGTATGAGTATAGGTTTAAAAACAGCGAAAATGGATTTCGCGAGCCTAAACATGTAAAAATATACCAAAATTTACACATTCAGGTTTTTATCATAAATGTAATATAAGAAGAGTGTATCCGCAATAATATGTTTTCATCATGTACCCAATTTTTTGTCCGTATATTTTATTTCACGAAAT
Source organism: Maratus speciosus (assembly GCA_963932465.1). Classification (NCBI taxonomy): domain Eukaryota; kingdom Metazoa; phylum Arthropoda; class Arachnida; order Araneae; family Salticidae; genus Maratus; species Maratus speciosus. The sequence goes on along the minus strand of OZ010794.1, from coordinate 282,303,405 downwards.
CGAAAAGTTGGCCAACTAGGTGGGAAATATAACCCACAGTGTGCAATATCAACAAACTCGCCTCTTCCAACTTTATTATACCAAGACGACAATTTTAACTCTTTCCAACATAGTTGAAAAGTGTTTATGAATTCGGCTTGTCTAACCGTCTCACAATGGAGTATTTGACGCAGAAACTTGGCCAAAGATGAACAAGTGGGTAAGTGTGATCATAGATCGCACAAAGGGTTTCGTTTAATATTCCTTTCAAAACGTCCATTACATTTATTGCCATGAAACACCTTCTAAATTTTGGCAAACCCTTCCTAAACTACCGTAAAGCCTCAAACAGATTCGCCTTGTTATATTTCCTATTTTCGTTCGTGCACCCCCACCCCCGAAATGCTACCATATATCACATGACGGGTATCTGCCAAATTTAGAAAAGTACCCCCCTTGGAGGGGGGCGAAGTGGGATAATGGTCACCATGATTTTTGACGCGGCCTGATGTTTAAAATTTTTGTTATGTTTTATAAGCTATATTAAAGTTTCAAACAGATCGTCCAGCTATATTTCCTAATTTTGTTCGCGCCTCTCCCTCAACCCCCTCGAAATGCGGTACGCCATTCTTCTTTATACTTTTTTATCATGTGTTATAAAGTATCTTAAATTTTAAAACAGATCGCATTGTTAGATTTCCCACTTTAAATGAAATCGCGGTCTGTTAGTTCCACATTCCATCACCAAGGAACGCACTCTGTTCTTAACAAAAGCGTATATGAACGGAACTCCTTTACACAACCTATCAGAAAATATGTTACTCGAGGGGGTGGCGGTCTTCAGCAAGAATTTAAGATGTTTGTTGAAATTACTATTCGGAAATAGTGGTAATTTAACTTTTGACATATTTATATTTAATAAGTAGCATGTATCTGAGGACTCCGTCAAAAAAAGGCACCTGAAACGGTATGAAACAAAAAGGTAAAAAAAAGAAATATTTCGCCCCTCCCCCTCTCTCCACCTGCCCGAAATTTCTCGCGCCATTTTTCATAAACTTTTTCTTATGTGTTATAAACTATCTTAAAGTTTCAAATAGATCGCCTTGTTAGATTTCCTATTTTAAATGAAATCAACGTCTGTTAGTTCCACATTCCACCACGAGGGAGCGCTCTCTATTCTTAACAAAATTGTATCTGAACGTAACTCCCTTAAACAACCTATCAGGAGATATGCTAGTCGAAGGGATGGCGGTCTTAACCAAGAATTTAAGATATTTGCTTAAATTACAATTCGAAAATAGTGGTATAAATACTTCTGACATTTTTATCTGGCATAAGTAACATTTCTGCTGTATTTTTAAAAATCGGACACCATTCAGAAGAATACTGCAATGAAACATCACGTGACTGCCTTTTAAAATAAGTATATAATAGAAATAAATTAATTAGTGAAATTAGCACCCATCCCCCCCTACCCAAAATTTTACGCGCTATTTTTTATTAACTTTTTCTTATGTGTTATAAACTATCTTAAAGTTTCAAACAGATCGCCTTGACAGATTTCCTAATTTTAACAAAATCACGTTATGTTAGTTCCCCATTCCACCACCAGGGAGTGCACTCTATTCTTAACAAAACTGTATCGGAAGGAAACTCCGTTAAACAACTTATCAGTAGATATGTTACTCGAGGTGGTGGCGGTCTTAATAAGAAATTACGATATTTGCTGAAATTACTATTCGGAAATAGTGGTAACTAAACTTTAGACAATTTTATATTAAATAAGTAGCATATATCTCAGGACTACCTCAAATAAGGCACCTAAAGTGGTCAGAAACGTTAACTTTTAATATAGAAATCTAGCGCCCTCCACTCCCTCCCAGGAATTTGACGCGTCATTCTTTTTTACACTTTATCTTATCTTATGTGTTATAAAATATCTTAAAGTTTCAAACAGATCGACTTGTTAGATTTCCTAATTTTAACAAAAGCGCGTTACGTTAGTTCCACATTCCACCACGAGGGAGCGCACTCTATTCTTAACAAAAGCATATCTCAACGAAACTCCTTCACGCAATCTTTCCGTACATACATGAGTCGGGATTGTGGTGGTCTTAACCAAGAATTTAAAACATTTGCTGCGGTAACAAACGCTAAGATTTTAAAAATAAATCTAGCTCCCCCCCCCCCTCTCCTCAAAATATCACACTCCATTCTTTTTTACACTTTCTCTTATGTGTTATAGACTATCTTAAAGTTTAAAACAGATCGAGTGGCGGTCTTAACCGATAATTCAAGATATTTCCTGAAATTACTATTCGAAAATAGTGGTATGAATACTTGTAAACTTTCTGATGATGAATGAGTTATACTTACCTCATAGCGCTGTTCAAAAACTCCACGCAAATTGTTAGATTTCCTAATTTAAATTATTTCGTGGTTAAAAACAGCACGTGTCTCCATTTTAATCGACGCATTTCATAGCAATAAACCGATTAATTAAGTAATAATTAATACTTCAGCTTGTAATTAAGATAGGACTTAGAAATGGGTATCAATGAAATCAGCGAGAAATTTCACATCGGTATGCAAAAAAATTTAATATTTAAAAAGTTAAAATTTCGTATTGAAATATCCTACTATGGAAAACCGAGCGTCGTCATGTCTGACACCTGCTTTCCCGCCGAAAAGAAATCTTTTTTTCCTTGTCTTTAAAATTAAAGAAATTAAATTTTTATCGAGCGATTTTTAGTGGATATTTTAACTTATACACATCTCAGAAATGTGAACTTTATACCAAATGAAAGTAGATTTTTTTCCGCGTCTCTCTATACCATTTACAAATTTCTCGGACCAATACTTTCTGATATGCGATTTCGCTTTAAAATGTCCACTTCATTTTTCAGCTTAATTTCCTCCGTGGTAACCGTGTACGGGCTGATTTTACTGGCAGACCTTAGGAGAAGCACCGATGATTTGGAGAAAGTCCGTTTGTACCTAGGTTAAAAAGGTGGATTGGTTAATTGTAGGAGTTAATTAGCCCGTAATTTGGTTAATTACCGACTTTTTCAAAATTTTATGATTTGTCGTTTGATGTGAGGTGTTCAGCTGTAAGTACACCAATTTCAAGTATCCAACATGTATAGTTTCTGAGAACGGGCTCTGTGAAAGACGGACAGACAGACAGACAGACAAAGGAGTGAGACGAATACGGTTTCGTCAGAAGATTGAAAACCTAAAAAATTAAAATTTGCTCATCAATTGCAAAAAAACATATTTTTTAATAGCTGACTAACTGGCGCGTCGATCTATGTCTATTTCACAAGCATGAGTCCTATCCGGCGGTTCCTAGCCTCAGTTGAAGAGGAGATTTCTTTGCAAGAAGGTGTGCTTTATTGTTATTGCAACTTTGTTATTATGTTTAAATGTATATTTTTGTGGTTTCATGAATTGTTGAACTCAATAGCTTTATTTTTAATGTAATAAAATAAATAAAAGTAATTAAAAATGTGTTCATTTTAAGCATTTTTAGCTCTAATTTCGATATATAGATTTAAATATACAGGGTGTATCAGAAATGATTCAACAAACTTAGAGGGATGATAGTACTCATGAAGACGAACAAAATATGCAATGGAACATGGGGTCGCAAATGACGTTTAAAGGATGAAAATTGAGAAAATGTGTCTGTAAGTGGACAAACTGAGGTAAGAAAGAAACACTCCAGAAAATTATTTATTGCACAGAATAGGTACAACACAGCTCGTGATGTCCAGAGGCAAAAATATTTTACAACATTTGTTCAAAGTGTCGACCGCGGACATATTACACAAAGTACATCTACGGAGGAACGACTGGCGGACACGCTCTTAAAACTACGTGGCTTTGCATACTTGGATTCCTGCTCACAGATTTGTTTGCCTCTCTTCCAAGTTTTTGTTATCATTTTCTGACTGGATATGCACAAAGTGAAAGGAAAACCAGCTTCGGGCTACCAGCCAGTTCTGCAGAAAAGCAGCATGCGAGATTTCGATATTTTTATTAGTTTTGCAATTTTCACGCTTTAAACGTCATTTGCGACCCCATGTTCCATTGCATTTTCTGTTCGTCTTGATGAGTACTATCATCCCCCTAAGTTTGTTGAAGAATTTCAGATACGCCCTGTATAGCTTTTTAACCCTTTACGGCGCGGAGTAGTTATGTTTGTAAAAGGATGAAATGATGAACTGACACCAAAATTTACAAACGAATTTATTAGAAAATAAAAACTTGTTTAATTTACTGTACTTTATAAAAGGAAATTTTTGATTAATTATTCTTGGTGCCATTACTCTTAAAATTAGATGTCCTTTTTTGTGGACACCTCCCGCTAAAGCGTTAAAGGCGTTCTCGGATTTTCCGGACCATTTTTTAAGTATAGTCGTATTGGTTATAGTATTGAAAACCAATTTAAAAAAATGTTCGCATATAGTTGCCATTTTTATATATAAGTTGTTTTATAAACATTTTAAAACCTATTTTTATAAACATTTAACCTATGTTTTATAAACATTTTTAACCTATTAAAAACATTCAAAAACCAGCTTCTCTTTACTACAACTAAAATTTAGAAACTCAACTTTGCAAAATACTAAATGCAAATAATATATATATTAATACACTGGTTTATATAAATAATTTAAATTTTACATATAATAAAATTAACCACATTTTTTTAAACAATAGTTGTAACTTGTAAGTTAAACAACTCTAATCAACAATTACTTTCCTCTTATAAACAGTAAAAAGTAAAGTAAACTTTGTATTTTATTAACCATTTGGAAAAATGGTTATTGTCCTCGGTCAGGGTAGGAAATCAAAAACATATCTGAAGCGTTTTATTAGTTGAATCCTGCATTTTATTCGTTTTCTGATTGGTCTATACAGTAATCTGTATTTTTCCTTTACTTTCAACAGAGATGGATACTTCTGTTGCCACTATGACAAAAAAGTAATAAAAACTACAAAAAAAATTAATAACTCAGAAACAAATTGAGATACAGCTCTCAAACAAATTGCATTTAAAAGTACATTTTTTTCTCTATACGACGGTGTAAAAAGTAATAGTGTGGGGTGTTTAGAAGTTTAAAAATGAAATTTCATTTAAAATTGGTCCAGGAATATTAATGTTTAATCCATGGCGTACGTAATGTATGACCAGCTCCGTAGAAGTTTAAAAATTTACAGTACCGAAAAATGTAAAACTGAAATTTCTCTCTATTCTAAAAAAAAGTAACTACCGCTGTCACCGCCGCCGCCGCCGCCGCCGGTTTTGAATTTTTTGTGACCGGAGGTCTTTCTTCGTTAATATTAAGAAAAATAAAGTATACAAAAATATGAAAATCGGTAGTATTATACAAAAATGATTGATAAACACGCTGATGCAGACAGTTTTGAAATCGAAGAATTATTTTAAGAGATATTTAATGCTAAAGTTGGACAAAATCGTTCCACTAAAAAAGTTTTATAGGAGCAAAAACTATACATCGGAATTTAATAATTTTTAGATCATTTTATGCGTTATAATTACCCGGTGTGCAGAATTAATTTATTTTTTTTAATTTGACTCATTTTTCGAGGTTTCATTTCTATTTTAAATTCAAATTTTCAGCATTTCGAAAGATACTTTTTACTTATTTCAGAAAATTGTACTAATTTAACCTGATGCCAACTATATAAACAAAGGAAACAATAATGTTTGCTTCAAATTAATAATTTATTTACACGTGACTATTATAAACAGAAAAATCTTTCAAATTAGAATTAAATAATTACGTATAAAAAGCAGGAACTTATTAAAAATTACGTCATAAAAAGTATACACGTGAATTTTAAAAGGGAAAGGATATTGTAAAATAACTTATTGAAAATTACTTCATCTATAATTACACATGAATTTGAACAGAGAAAGGATATTGTAAAATAATAAATTTATTAACATGCGTTAGAAGTCTTAAATAGGAGAAATTACATCACAATTACCTCACATTACAGTTATTACATAAAATGAACACAAAATAATATTGCAAAACAGTATAAATTTAAAAATAGCGCGAGACATTTACTTGATATTTTGAGATGAACTTTTCAACTATTTTTTTTTTTTGACAGCGCAAATAATATTTCATTTCTAATAAAAGCATTTTCAGGTGAATATTGAAAATGGAAAGAAAAGTTTGGTGAAAATTACGCCAGATTAAAAACGATATATTTAAAATGTCTTATTTAAAAGGACTTTCTTTTCGCTTTGTTAAAAAAATACCGGGAGACAAAGACTCTGTTTACTTAATTCATTTTATATTAGATGATTTTGAAATGCCGTTGTATCTTTTAACAGCAGCTGATTTTTCCGTAAAATTCCCCAATCAAAGAGAAATGAATAGATATCCGTTTATAGGGAGATCGCTTTTTTTTTTTTTTAATTATAATTCATTCTTCCAAAATCTTTTTAAAGCCGATCAAATTAGCGTGCTTTTAGAGACTGCAGTGTCTGAACGGGGGTTGGCGAGCGTAGCTCGTAGGGGGCCGAGCCCCCTAGTCTTTTAAAATTTGTTCATGATGGGTCCAGGAATGCTAATGTTTAATCAATGGCGTACGTAATGTATGCTCAACTCCGTGCGATTTCTAAAGTCTTAAATTTTAGTCTTTGAAAAAATCATTTTCCAAATGGTCGTTGTAATTTGTTAAATTGCTTTTTTTTAACTTTTATTTTTATTTTTATTTTTTAAGTAAATGCCTACATAATGTGTATATAACAACGGCTAAAATAGAAATGGGTTGGGCACATTGCAAGAAGACAAGAAAATAGATGAAGCACAAACACCCTACGTAGCGAAAAAAATTATTTTTTTTTAAATCAAAAACGGGTAGGTGCCAAAAGTTGCCTTTATACTAGCACATGAACTGCGTGCAACTTTTCCGCTGCAAAAAAAAAAAAAAAAAAAAATGGCTTGAGTCAGCGCTTTTGGCCCAAAATTCGAAATTTTGGGTAAAATTTGACATTTTTTCAAAAAAAATTCCTATAGAGATGGTTATTATTTAAATGTGTTATTTAAACCTTTATTATCAATGACTTAACATATTTAAACGATAAAACGATATCTTTATTCTGTATAAGTGGAGAAAAACTGATAACTTTTGGTAAAAAAAAGGCATTGTCATTCTGTTACATGTCATACAAATAATTGTTGTTTAGAATACAGCTCTTACCTATAAACTGTAAAAAAAAAAAAAAAAAAAAAAAAAAAAAAAAAAACGGATTTGAAAACGGAGATTCTATTGGCAATCTAGACGCCAGTACTATTTCCGTATTTTTACGGAAATTTTTCCCCATAAATTACAGAAAAAATTCCGTTTTTCTGATTAAAAACGGAAAATTTTCTGTAATTTATGGGGGAAATTTTCCGTAAAAATACAAATACAAAACGGAATAAAACAAATACTAAAAAAAGGTTTTTAGGACAATGGTTCTTTGCATACGCAGAGGAAATTCTGATTTCAATGCTCTGTGACGTTCGCCATCACATTAAACAGCCAGCTGTTCAGCACATAATATTTGAAAGATGGGAGTAAACGCTGGCATATGCAAATCTAAAATATCGACAATCAACTTTGAAGCGGATAATTATATAAATCTAATTGATTGGAAAATTGCTGTGGTAACACGACCCCTAATCAATATGCATTTATCTGGTGCAATCTTGGTGAAAATAATAGACGGCTGAATAGATTACATGAATATCATCCCCACTGCATTACATTGTTTGCCTTCTCTTACACAAGCAGTAGAAAAATACATGAAGGCGATCACAGCAGCATTATCCAAAGTCTGTGGATACAAAGAAGAGATGGACTAGGTTGATGCATAGAAAACTTATGCCAGTCTTTGATTTAAAAAAAATCGCAGTTCAATGTATAACTAAAACATTGTGTTCAGATAGTAATGTGGTCGAGCTAGATGTCCTGGGTAGTTTTGAAAGCAAATAGGTAAGAGCCATATTCTACTCTCATAACAACAATTCGTTGAATAACACAACAAAATGGCAACGCCATTTTTTACCGAAAGTTGTCAGTTTTGCTCCAGTTATACAGAATAAAGATATTGTTTTATCGTTTAAATATGTTAAGTTATTAATAATAAAGGTTTAAATAACACTTTTAAATAAAAACCATCTCTAGAGGATTTTTTTAATTTTTTGGAAAAACGTCAATTTTTCGACTTTTGGACCAAAAGCGCAGACTCAAGCCATTTTTTTTTCAGCGGTAAAATTGCACACAGTTGATGTACTAGTACAAAGGCAACTTTTGGCACCAATTTTTTTCGCTCCACCCTAACCTACAGTGGTATCCCAGAGATGTAAAACAACCACAAAGACGACCACGAGTAAGATGGAGTGACGAAATCAGAAAAGTGGCCATGTTAATTGGGTGACTAAAGCATTAGACAAGAAACAGATGGAAAAGGTGGGAGGGATCTACATCCAGCAGTGGACTGAAAACGGTTGTTGTGTTGTTCATGATGATGTGATGATGATAACATTAATTAAGTGTATTTACTAACAGTAAATCAACAGTAATGATTTTAACAGTAAAACACATGAAAAATAATTTTGCCCAGCATTTTGCTTCAAATACTCACCTGTGCGTCTGCCTGTAAGGGAAGCACTCAAAAGAATTCCATTATATTATGGTCTTTGAGAAAAATCGTTTGCAATTTATTTCAATGATGTTACACCATTTCAAACATATTGAAATTTATATGCATACAGACACACACACAAGATTTCCTGCCTATGAGCAAATTTGATGGAAATGCGCTTTTTTTTAACCTTTTTATTTATATTACTTAGTGTGTATAAATTTCATAGATCATATACACTATATGGCCATTAATCACCGGACATTTTCAATTATAATCATTTTTTCGAATATTTAAAAATATACTTGTCGGATTCTTCTGGAACTTTAGGATTATAAAGAATATGTTAGGCCTCAAATTTACCAACGTCGATTTGATAAGGAGGACAATTAGGGGACCGACAAAAAATCAAAGAAAAATAATAATATTTGGGATCACCTCGTAAAATAAAACGCACGAAATGATCTATCGTTGCAGAATACAAATATGTGGATACTGCACAACATGTTTACTGATTTTTGTAAGAATAGCACGTTTCTGCTTTTAGAGAGAAACTAAAAATCAGCTCACTCTATCGCCGTTATCTTTCTAAATTTTCACTATATTTGTTTGGATATTTTTTGGAGACCCCATGGAATTGACTATTAAATTATGTAAAAAAATCTTTGTTATCGTTCGCGCATGCGCAGATACAAATTATTTCATACAACTGCTCATATTTCACCGAATATTAAATATATTTATATTCCAGTTTCACTATATTGTTTCTACTACACTTTGCTAATTTTTCTGTAACTGGCGTTAAATTCGGTTAAAAATCCTACATGATATCAGCTAAAAAAATATGCAAGAATTTTTTGAACTTTTAAAAAAATCGCTATATTTCCATGAATATACGTGCTATTCTTACACAAATCGGTAAACATGTTTTACATTATCCACAAATTTGTATTATACAGCGGTAGATCATTTCATGCATTTTAATTTACAGGGTGATCCCAAATAGTATTATTTTTCTTTGATTTTTTGTTGGCCTAATTATCCACTAATTAACCTCCTTATCAAATCGACGTTGATAAATATGAGGTGAAACATATTCTTTATTCTGAAGTTCCAGAAGCAAGTATATTTTTAAATATTCGACAAAATGTCTAAAATTGGAAGTGTCCGGTGATTAATGGCTATATAGTGTACAGGAGTGCATAAAAGAATTCGAGTATATTTCCATTTAATGACGGAAATTGCTGAAAGTGAATTTTCAAATGTTTCATGCGTTTCTTAAGTGAACGTAATTATAGTATACTATACAGTATATATGTGAGGCATTCTCACAATCTTTTTACTTTCTGGAATAAAAATCTGGTGAAATTAAACTGTCTAAAATAACATTTAAATCTGATAGACGAATGCCTTAATGATTCAAAATAAAGAAAAAATGGTCAGCAGCGAAAAAAATTTTATGCAACTGAGGTTTAAATTAAACTTGCTAGTTTAATTTTTCTTACCATTTTACCGCTATAACTTTCTATTTTCTTCTAAATTTTTACTTATAATGAATTTGCATACTACTCACAGCACATTCAAATAAGAAATAATAACAATGTAGTATTTTGAGTACAAAACTTTGGTATAACATTGTCTAAAGGGGATGGTATAGGAAAAAAGGGACGGTAATGGAAAAAAGGGGGATGGTAAGGATGGGACGGTAAGGAAAATTACCATTATTTTTAGACAAATCATGTTAAGACTAAGTGATAGCCACAATGTTCAATGATTTTTAGAAACAGTTATTTACATTGCATTAAATTTTTAAAAAATATTAATTTCCTTCGAAAAGTGCAGGAATAAACCTTGGGGACGGTAAGACTACCAATAAAGCCACGATACTTGAAATTGATATTTAAATGCTGATTTAAATTCTGCAGTCATTTTCCTGTCAATGAATTTTATACATTCTTTCTCTAGCATACTTCTGCATGAGAAAAAATTTTGAAAAAAATTCTGTTGTTGTATCTGAAGTGATTTTCTGTATGAGTTTAGCAAGAGGAATGGTAAGGAATCTAAAACCCAGGGACAGAGTTCAAAAAATAATATCAACCGTAAAAAATGCGTGCAGGTTAATTTTTTGCTACATATTTATATAAAACAATTGTCCCAGTTTCGGAAATAAATTACATCGAATTACTTTTATTGAAACAATTTTATACAGACAGCTCGAATCTTAAAAATCAGCATCAGGGACACTGGACGGTATAGGAGTTTTCCTGGTATTTGGAACCCAACGTCGTCCAAAACTTATTTATTTCGTTAATATTGCTATGCAGTCATGCAATGGGATGTTTCCCAGTATATGAAAAAAAAACAACCCACAAGAATATGCACTAAAATAAAAATTATTATTCAGGGACTTAACCCCTTCGGGACGGGAGCCTTTTACGACATTTTTAATCTTTTGTCAATGCGTCTTTTATGTCCTTTTTTTCTGCTCTTGTAACAAGAATGTAATTTCTAAAATATTCATGTTTAACCAGATGCGGTGGCTGTTCGTGTCATTCTTTATTGATGAGGTACGTGTATTACAAGTACATATGAACAGTACAAATTTGTAGGGTGATTCATGCATACTTAAGTGTCGATTCTAATGCGGGCCCACATGCATGGAATTAGAAACAGGTCTGCACTGAAATGAGAAATATTTTGAAATAAAAAAGTAAATTACTGTAAAACCTCCCTAAAGCGACCATCTTCCGTTCCAATAAAATGGGTCGCTCAGGGAGGTGATCTCTTAATGGAGGTCATGTTTAAATCTAGATTTTAATGGTTGAAAATGGGTAACAATTAATGTTACTAAAATTTATTTTTCACGTTGGGAAAAAATATGAAAATTTAAGTATCAAAACAAAAGTTAATTACATAAGTTAATTACTACAGAGTTTAAGAATACATTGACGTTTGTTGTGATTTTACGGTTTTATCTTACGGTAACATGATATTGCGCGCTTATCATAATGTGTAGATAGTACATTCTAGGCATAGAGCTAATTAACTCATATAACTGCACCTGACACACCCCCCGCGCTCTTTTCAATTTCAAATTTCTTAAGAAAATTCACCTGATCATATTTTTTCAGGGGAAAACTAAATTCAAATTTAATTTAATTTGCAGACCCGCCCGATGTTTCTCGGTATTAATTTTAAATATATTCCTTTACTTTGGTCCATTTTCTCAAACTAACTTAGGGTCGGGGGCCCACTGCATTCAGCATACTACACCCGGACTTAATTTGAAAATGCCAGAAACGCAAATCATTACTATTTAGTTTTACACATGCAGACACAAAAGTCCATAACGTTGCTGATTGTGATCGCAGTGCAGTCGCAATTTTAATCGGTAGAATAAGCGGATACCTTTGTTTCTTTTCTGCTTGAAGAATATGTTTTTCCCGGAAATGGATGGAAGCGGTTATGGGAGTCTATTCTGTTATCCGTAGAATTCGTTTTTCAAATCAAATGTTGAAATTTTAAGTTTCTATCTTTTCTAGTTCAGAAGATATATGAACTCAAAGTTCCAATTTTTAGATACTGACTGATTTTCTAAATACAGCATACCCGGACATAGCTAGAACCGTTTCTGAAAGCAACTCGGTGTACTCTTGATACCCCATATATTTGTGCTTAAGCTGCCCAGAAAGAAGTTATGAATTTTTTTCATCTTCAAACGCCCTTTTTGTTTTCGTTTTTAATTTTTTTTGCGGTACGAATTCGTCCTATCAAAAACTTGTGAATATAAAAGTTGTAGATAACGTTAAGGAGATTCATGATAAAATTAATTGGATTTGATATCTTGAGAATTGACGAAGTTATGAATTTTTTTCTCCCAAAAACCCTATTTTTTGCGCCCCTTGAACCCATTTTTAAATTTATCAAAAATCTGTGACACATAAATTTTTGGCCCTATTTTTAGAAGTAATAAAAACTTTAAACTGATTCGATATGTACAAAATTTAAGAAGTTATGGGGTTTTTTCGGTTTTCACAAAACCCCTCCCTATTTTCATCCCCTTGGTCCGATTTTGCCCATTAACGAACTTGACCGAGATTTTATGCCCCTTGATTTTATGTATCAGTTTGGAAGAGATTGGTGCAGAATTGTGGAAGTTATCGTGTCCAGAAGAAAGTGATATATATATATACACACACACACACACACATATATATATATATATATATATATATAAAGTTTTTTACTGAGGGTGGTTTTGGGCTCTATGGGTCATGATCGGTGTAGATCTGCAAAAATTTTTCAGAAATTCCAACATAGGAACGACGCCAATAGGTAGTATTTCATACGAAATCTACCTAAAATAAACCTTACGAGAACAATAAGTATGATTAAAATTTAGTATTACGTTTTATTATAAAAAAGCAAACTTATCAATAATCAAATAAAACTTATCATAAATAGCTTATAATTAAAATAACTTTTTTAAAAAGAATGTAGTACAATATAATCTATATAACATATAAAATTATATATATACATCATCTCCTTCTGTTCTGGTTCCTTAGAAATAATATTTTCATAGAAAGTAAGCACCTACATTTCTGACCAGTTTTCATCAAAATGTTTTTTAACAATCCGTGGACATCCTTAACTTTCTCTTGCTTCACAGGGACTCCCACCCCCTTCTTTTTAAAAAGAAAACCCAGTTTTATGTGGCTCTAGCACAACGTTTACACTCTGAATTTTGATATAACAAGAATCTTCCGAAATACACTTCCACAAATTTGAAGATGGCCATGGTTCTTAGTCTTTATATAGTACCTTATGGTAATGCCTTTTAAATCACAGTGAGATGCACTTAAAAAAACTTTCAAGGTGAAAATTTTACTTTTCTGTATGTTTCATGAAAGGAAAGAAATCTGGAAGGTTTCTTGAAAGGGATGTTTGAGATGTGAACTTCAAAATAAATTTATCTTATGCAGTTTTGTCTTTACTTGAAAAAAAAGCTTGGTGGAAGCGTCGAACATCTGGCATTGATAGAGTTGAATATTCGAGGTTCTCTTTCTGATGAGTGCGCTTTGAGAGGACCCGAAATGCCTTAGGTTTATGTCTGAGAACAAAAATTAAATCTTTTAACACCTTATGACAGTAAGAAATATGGAAAGTGATACTCCATTTTGAACTTACATTTTAATCTTCTTTTGCGTGTATTCTTTACTAGCCCATGTATTCGTATTTCTTTTTCTCTTCTTCCCACTTCCCCCACAAAATGCTAGAGTTTATCCACTGTCCGTTATACATAGGACATACTGTAAAACTTATTTAATTAGTTTGTATGAATAGAACAGGTAAAAACTTTAAACACAAATAGCAACATATCGCAGAGAAATGAAGGAAAATTACAGTGATAGTAGCTCATAAGCTAGTCGTCCGTTGGTTTTACGCATGCGCAGGGATAAAGCTAGTTTTGTTGCCAACTCCCTGGTGGATAAGGCGAGTTTTGAAACCAAACCAATATTTTAGGAACCCAAAAATAAAGGATAAAAATATTTTTTTCAAAGATTATAGTGTTTTTTCTGTGCAGGTTTACCAATAGAATAGATTGGTAGAGAAAACTCGATTTTTTAAATTTTGGATAAGGCGAGTTTTGGAATTCACGTCCTCAAATATTATAGCGTGGGTAGCTGATAAAAATTTATGAAGGCATTAAAAGTTTTAGATTGAGATTTCGAAAAAGATAATTATTAATATACGCGTTTTAAATTTAAAGGAAATTATACAGGAATAAATAATAGATATTATTAAGAAATAGGGAAATAATGATATGCCGGAAACTTAGAATAATTTAAATGGATATTGCAAAGCAAAATTTTTATATAACATATTAAAAAATATAGACGTATAAATTAATCAAATAATAAGAAAATAAGTATATAAAAACAAAATATAAAAATAAAAACTAAACTTCTTTGGGGAGCATTATTTTATGTAAAAGTAATCTGTGATATAATTCGATTCCATATAATTTATGAGCGTCTAGCTCAGTTTTCTTTGGATACATGCTTTATAAAACTTCTCGAGACATTTTCATACTTCACACAAAGAAAGTAAGTCTTGTAAATATCGTTACGGAATATTGAAGTATTTTATCGAAAACAGATAGATTCCGAAATAATACAAGTTCAATTTTTTCTTTTTATCAACTGAAGTGAAAATGTATACAGACCAGGTACTCGAATTCCTGAACATTTTTCCTTTTGCTTCCAACAAACTTTACAAACTAAACTATCCTGGACAACCGTGGCAGACATGATTCTCTCATACAATCTTTTGACATTTATATCCGGTCTGCAATAAATAACACAGCTTAACAGATTAAACTACAGGTAATGGAATTCCATTTTAAACGATACGTAACGGTATTAAGTTATTTTAACTAAATCAAACTTTGATACCGAAATCATACACGTTGATTTTTTCTTCCCTTTTCTTCAATGTATTGTGTTGCATCAATCAGTTTGACTGAGTTAGAATAATTCAGTATCATAACATATCCAATCCATCGCTTAATCTGCAGTTTCAGTACGTGGGATTTAATCTGTTGAGCTGCCTTGTTTATTGATGGTGGATACTAATGCCTAAAACTTTTCGGAGTCTACGGAGTCTGCCCTACTCGCCAATTATAACTTATTTGGAAGATTGTTCGCAGCCAAAGCCAAAAGGACCTGGGAACAAATTCTCGACCTATACACACATTTTTGCTCAGTTGAAAACAGAAATAAAATTCAACTTGTGCCATTACAATCTCTACTTCATCGTTAAACAAATGAACAGTAATTCGAGTTCGATTTTAAGGAAGATATCTTGTATTTTTGGGTGAATAAGTAGTTAAGCGACTCTCGTTTGCTACACAAAAATTGCTTGTCTTGATGTGTATTAGGAATCCTTAATGTATGTGGTATTAGGACCGTGGTTACATGATATTGCGCGCTTGTCACAATGTGTAGATAGTACACTCTAGGCATAGAGCTAATTAACTCATATAACTGCACCTAACACAACCCCCGCGCTCTTTTCAATTTCAAATTTCTTAAGAAAATTCACCTGATAATTTTTTTTCAGGGGAAAACTAAATTCAAATTTAATTTAATTTGCAGATCCGCCCGATGTTTATCGGTATTAATTTTAAATATATTCCCTTACTTTGGTCCATTTTCTCAAACTAACTTAGGGTCGGGGGCCCACTGCATTCAGCATACTACACCCGGACTTAATTTGAAAATGCCAGAAACGCAAATCATTACTATTTAGTTTTACACATACAGACATAAAAGTCCGTAACATTGCTGATTGTGATCGCAGTGCAGTCGCAATTTTAATCGGTAGAATAAGCGGATACCTTTATTTCTTTTCTGCTTGAAGAATATGTTTTCCCCGGAAATGGATGGAAGCGATTATGGGAGTCTATTCATTCTGTTATCCGTAGAATTCGTTTTTCAAATCAAATGTTGAAATTTCAAGTTTCTATCTTTTCTAGTTCAGAAGATATATAAACTCAAAGTTCCAATTTTTAGATACTGACTGATTTTCTAAATACAGCCTACCCGGACATAGCTAGAACCGTTTCTGAAAGCAACTCGGTGTACTCTTGATACCCCATATCTTTGTGCTTAAGCTGCCCAGAAACCGGAAACTTCTTTTTATCTAGAGGACTTTGCGTACAGAACTAAAACTCTACTTTTTTATTTATTTATTTATTTATTTTGTCTGTTCTTTTCTTAAGATATATGAGCAAAGAGTCACCAGATTTATCAATCAACTTACCCGCGTCAGCGAAGCCTATACATAAAAAAAAAAAATACTTAGAAACGGATACATACCAAGATACACACCGAAATCAAGAAAAGAAGACGTTTTACTAAAAGAAGCGAATCCCATCAAAAACATATCATGTAAAATATCTAGCCAAGTTTTGTGAATTTTCAATGATAACAAGTTCTGAAATCATGTAGAACCAATCTAGAGCTCTCTTACTAACTCTGACATTTTCATTCAGAAACCATTCTTAGTTTCTAGATCTTTAGTTAAGAATAGTTTGTTACTTGGCAATTATGATGCACAGAGAAGTTATTACTTACTATGTTATGAGAGGAAATGCGATAGAATCATTTGATTAACCCTCCGTCTACCAGACGGGTCCATTGGACCCGACAGGTACATACAAAATATTCATTCAAACCAGAAATTTCTTTAAAATAAACTAAGTATATAGACCAGACAAAAATAAGGTAAATAAATAAGTTAAATAGTTTTAAATAAAAATTCTGGTGTAGTACGTTTTATTAAAACTTGAATAAAATTCCCGGTAGATCTAGGGTTAAGCAGGTTATGAGAGCGAGGAATATAAACCTTTAAAAGAGGGATGCTTTGGGTGAAAATATTTCTCAAAAAGGGACATCTGGCCCGTATTCAGGTTGCATATATAAAAAAAAAAAACAACCAAAACTCTGGACATGGATCTCGATCGCAAGAGAGGTTTTGCACTCAGGCTTACTATATAAAATTAAGACCATTTTTCAAATGCATAGTGCTCATATAAATACTATTTTATGCAATACTTTATTAATAAACGTAATTATTTAAATGTAAGCAAGTGATAAAATATTCTTTAACTAAGGATTTAGAAACTGCGATTTGTGAATGAAAATTTCAGAGTTAATAAGACAGCTAGACTTGGTATTAGACAAATAGGATAATAAGATAGCTCTACATCATCGCAGAACTTGTTACTGTTAAAGAGTTACAAGACTTGGCTACATTGTTTACATGAGATGTTTTTGACGGGATAAATACTTCGTAAAAGTATGATAATCTAAGATTATTTTTGTTTTTTTGCCCAGGGCTTAAACTATTGGTGATCGAATTATGAATGCAGCAATCCCTTTTAATTTCGTTGATTAATCCTAACAAGTTCTTTTGCAATCGATGGGAAATAATATTATTATCTTTGCTATTTTCATAAGTAGTATTACGTATTGCAGCATGTGGCTGAAACTGTACAAGATCTCATTTAAACTGATTATTATTAAATTTAATATCTTCTCAATAATAGCAAAAATAATCATTTAAATGAATAAAATACGAATATAACGAATAATAATTTCGCTGAATCGGTCGAACACTAATTTCTTTTTAAGTATGTTTAAATTATATTTTTAAGTTTTAAATTGGAAATGAAGTCAAATACGAGGGAAGGGGATATTTTATTATTTGTATGTTTAAAAGTTTTAACAGCTTGAAGTACGTTTTGAAATGTTTGAAAAACCTTGATGCTGAATAATAAAACACTTAATCTAAATTACAAATAATTTTAACTGTAGATAATACATGTAATTCATATCATTTTATCTAGAATAGGAACTCATTATTATTATTGTTAAATGTAATTTTTAAATTTTTTGGAAATTTTTTTCAATACAAGAAATTAAGAATTTGTATTTTATCCTTGTTTATCCAGACATATCAAACGGATTCCATATAAGACAGAATCGTACGTTATTTCTATTAAAATACTAAAAAGGTATATTTTTTATTTCTACTATCCAGTTGTACTTTTACCTTTTCTGACATTCAAAGTTCAGGGGGACTTCATAATGCTTATTATTCCTCAAAGCAGTGAGGTAAATCTAAAATAGCCTTGGTGAAATAAATTTCCTTGCAAGAATTTTGTGGGTTAAATATTCCCCGGATTTAAAACTTGAAATGTAGTATAAATATTATTCATTATACTAAGTAAAGTTACAAAGCTACTTTAAATACAAAATGCAAATATGCAGCAGAAGAAATGGTTTTATTTATATAACATCATTATTTGTTCATATTTCAAACACAAACAGCATAACAATGCAACTTAAACCTATGTGCAATTAAAAATTGAATTAGTGTTAATTTTTTTTTTAATATACTGAATTATTATTCTGCAATATTTTGATTAAAATATATTTAAGAATGTTATTGAAGAATTAATACAAATTTTGAACAAGGCGAATCTTCTTGGCACAGTAGCAAAGTCATTGTTACATGTGAATGAAATTTGCAGACGCCATTCAACTGCTTTAGAATTGAATGCAATTTTTATTTTACCATAAATGTATTGAATCTATATCAATTACCCCCAATAGCTGTGTTTTTAAAATCTTCTTAAATGTCCAAATTCAGTTCCTTTTTCTAAAAGATTCTTAGTTTTTAAAGAAAACTAAGAAATGCCATTCGACTTCTTTGTGTATAAATAAGAATACTTGGAGATTTTGCGAATTGAAGCATGAAAATGACTGCATGAATGTATCAAAAATTATCTAGCTTGGATTTGAGAAGAGCATTGCAAGAAAAAAAAGAGTAATTAGTTTTAATCGGTATCTATTCGGTTAAATACCTAAAGAAGCCGATCGGAGTACCCGGCGAACCGAATATTCCACAAAGGATCGAATAGGCTGAATACCGAATAGTGGTCGAATGTTCGTTACATTACTAGAAATAAAGAGACTAAATTTTTCAACAATTGAAATATTTTTTTCTGTTCCGTGTTTTGTGGTAATCTGCTATTTTCAAAGACAGCAGATGAACGGTCGATCTACATGAAGATCGACCGTGAGAAGATGGCTAGTGACGTCAAAAGACTTGCGGAAATGGGAACTAAGACTACTATTATAGGAGTTCTAATGGGAACGTGTGTAGATCTTTCCCCTCAAAGGCATGAACTAGCTTCGCGCGTGGAACTAATTTCGGAATGCATAGAAATAGCCGTTATTATAGAATTTATGATAATTCTTTATTTACTCTCCGCAGTTGTTTGGATGTCATAAGTAGAATGAGAAGTATGACAAAAGCGGAAGAGAAAATATTAGTTGCATTACATTATTCTTCGAAACACGTGGTTATGATGATGAAGGAGGTTCTAAATTTTTGCAAATTGCCGCTGGCCAGAAACATTAATTTTGACGCGGTAATTATTTTTAAGACGTGCGTGTTTCCCCAAAACATGAAAAAAAAAAATCAAAATTTAAAATTCTGAAAACAATCGGAAAACTTTCTAAAATCACATTTACATTTATACTAGAACTGACAATTTGATTTCAAAATTATTGGTGGCAATAAAATGATGAGAGTCTCTACTCTAGCATACATAGGCTTCTCAAGGAAGGGTGGTGTCGGGAGGGGGGGGGGGATTTGCAGGAACAAAAGAAAAAAGAAAGAAAAAGAAAACGCTCTAAATTGCAAATTTTGTGTTATTGTTGAATCTAGAAACTTTTTTTTATTTATGTAAATGAGAGAATGTTTTTAACAAGAATGCATTTAACCAATATTCGAGATTTAAAAAGATTAAATAATTATAAAACGCTCTATAATTATGGTTACGCGGAGATAAGGGAATTGAATAAGCAAAAATATCTTTTCTTTAAAAAAAAATCTAATTTTAAATGAAGAGAAAATTGTTTACAGTCGAGTCTGTTTTTCTGAATTTGCCATCCTACAAACCTAACAATCTAAAAACTTCCTTTTTTTTTGTTTTTTTTACTCATTTCACCCCACCAGTTGAAAAATATTTCTGACTGCAGTTTTCCTGGCCGCCTGTACAGAGTTGCTCTAACACGCATAAATGTACTTTAATTATTATGCGCTTGGAATATGCCATTAAGGTTTATCATAGAACATTTCTTATTGAAAATGGAGTGTTATAGTTCACTTATAGACACACACAAAAGCATTCCATTACATTATGAAAAAAATGTTTTGCACTGAATTTTAGTAAGGAGTGCTAAGCCAGTGTATATGGCCAATACTTTCCATCACACAGTGCGTTACTACCGATTCCAGACGCTGCGATAAAACCCAACTCAACACATTTAGATGGGCCGGAACAGGTCCAGTTTTGAGAAAATAAATTTTCAAATATGTTATACGTTTCACAGCTGAACTAAATTTTTTTCAAACCATGTGTATACAAACCTATAAATCATATACATTAGCTATTGAAAATAATTCGAATGTTTTATCGACTATAAGCACTAATTGCCGAAATTAAGAGTTCAGTTATGTTATGAGTTTTCAAAAATGTTTTTTTCGATATCTTTTATTTATTTATATATATTTAATTTTATTAAATAGCGATTTTTTTCTTACAGGATACTAGAAGTGTGGGAAGGTGTTTGAAAATCTATGCGTGAAGCATCATTTTTCTTTATTGTTATATATTTTTTTTTGTGTCTCTTTGTAAATCAACGATCAATTCCAAGCAATACATAATTTATACTAGGAAAAACACGTTATCATATCAATTTCTATATGTTTGAAAATATATATATATATATGTACAGGGTCTGACCAGTAAGTAATGAGACTGATTCCATAAAATTCGTTTATTTGATGATAATTTTACAGACACTTAATTTTCTTCAAAATAGCCTCCTCCTGCAATAATTCACTGTTGCCAACAACTCTGGCACACATTTATACCCGCCTGGAAGATTTCAATTGTAATGCTGTTAAGAACGCGCATTACGTTTTTCTGCAAGTCTCCAGATTGTAAAAACGATTGCCTCTTAAGGGGTCTCAGGACTCTTAAAATCGGAATAATCGTAAAAAAAAGACCATTTTCAACATATAATATCTTTAAATGTAATTGATTTTAAGACAAAATTTTATATTGGGATGAAAGATATATGTTCTTTCATTTCATACATTTGAAAAATTACAAGATGTAGAATTAGAGTTTACAGTGGGCTCCAAAATGTCAGACATTTGGCGAGCATAACAGATTACGCGCTCGATTACAAAATAAATTTTTTAACTAGAGGGGAAATTTTGGATCCTACTTATGCTTCAGATTGTAATAATTACTCTGAACCTAAATAAATTTATATTTAAAGCATTTTTCTATTTTTAATACAAAGTTGTATTTAGTTAATTCAAAATTTAGACAATTTCAACAGTATAATCGCCTATAAAGACTATATTTCTGAACAATAAAAAGGAAACTTCAGGTTCAGTTTATAGTGACTAACATGAAACATATGTTTTAAAACTTTCATGAAAAAAAAAAAAAAATCAGAACTTTTTGAGATATCGTGAGCGTTATGCCCAAAAACGTCATTTGGAGAAAATTGACTTCCAAATTTCTGAAACGCCGCTTCAGCTATTGAGCGTGTATAATTCTAAAAGCCATAACATCTGTTCTAATAGGAATTTCAAGGAAACATTCATACTAAAATGTTCAAAAAAGATAGTAGATATATCTGAAAAAATTAAAATTTCGAAAATTTTAAAGCTTTAAGAGTCCTGAGACCCCTTAAGCAGGATTTCAAACGAGGGAATATAACAAAATTCTGCGGTGACAAATTGGGGGTGTACGGTGGTTGGAGCAGCGTTGCGACGTTGTGTTTTGCCAGGAACTGGATCAATTTGAAGAATGTTTTGGAAGCAGCATTCACAAATTTTCCGCATTTGAAGCTCTTCCGTGACAATTTGATACACAATTCGGTTTCGTAAGTTCGAAGGTCTCCGCAATCATTCGGACACTCATCCAATGATCAGAGACCAAAAGCACTTACAATTTATCCACATTGTCTGAAGTTCGAGAACTTGATGTACGCCCAGCGCGTTGTTCACCATCGATGTCCTCTCTTCCGTCTTTGAAGGTTTTGTGCCACCTAAACACTTAACCCTTGGACAAAGAATCCTTCCCGTAGGCTTCTTGTAACATGGAAAGCCTCTCAGAGCCGATTTGTTTAGTTTTTACACAAAACTTTATGATATATCTCTGTTCGACAGCCCAGTTCATTCTGAAAATCTAAAGGCCCTTTTTAAAAGGTCTCAGGACTCTTTAAAATTTTCGAAATTTTAATTTTTTTAGGTGTTAAACTCCTATCTTTTCTGAACATGTTGATATAATTGTTTCCTTGAAATTCCTATTAGAACTGAAGTTATGGCTTTTACATTTATACACTTTCAATAGCTGAAGCGTCGTTTCGGAAACTTTGAAGCCATTTTTCTCCAAATGACGTTTTTGGGCATAACGCGCACGATATCTCAAAAACTTATGAATATTTTTTCATGAAATTTCCAAAGCATATGTTTCATGTTAGTCTGTATAAACTGAACCTAAAATTTCCTTTTTATTGTTCAAAACAATATTTTTTTAGATGATTATGCTGTTGAAATTTTCTTAATTTTGCATTAGCTAAATACAACTTTGTATTAAAAATATAAAAAAGCTTTAAATACAAATTTATTTAGATTCAGGGTAAGTATTACAATCTGAAGTATAAGTAGGCACCAAAATTTTCATTCTAGTTCCAATACTTATTTTGTAATCGTGCGCGTAAGCTGGTATGCCGATTTTTTGCTCATCAAATCTCTAACAGTTTGGAGCCCGCTGTAAATGCTAATTCTGCATCTTATAATTTTTTAATACATTAAATGAAAGAACCTACTTATATATTTTATTCCAATTAAAATTGTGTCTTAAAATCAAATAAATTTTAAGATATTAAATGTTGAAAATGGTCTTTTTTTTTCATTTTTTCCAATTTTAAGAGTCCTGAGACCCCTTAACACGTGTGCACTGCAAAGGCTCAAGGTCGACTGACTTCAGATGGAATCTGTAGCTGGCAGCCCCCCACCGTACGTATCACTCGCAATGGCCTTCTGGTAGTCGCGAAAAAGTCAGTCTCATTACTTAATGGACAGACCGTGTATGTGCAACTTAAAAAAAGAAGAAGAAAATACGTATATGTATTACAGAACTGAAAACGAGTAATTTTCCTCATAAATAATAATCGAATTATTTTTTGTGTAAAATGAACACTAACTGCTGTGTATTCTATATTTTGCAATAGTTGATATTTTTTACACTGTCATTAAACAGAAACTGCACACGATTGTTTTTTTCTCCCTCGAATTCATTTGAAATAATATTTCTTTTCTGAAAGCGAACATATTGTAGACTTCAATAATTTATGTAAATTACGTTTTAAGCCTGATAAAGTTTAAGCGTAAATTACGTCTAAACGTAAGCCGAACGTTTTAGTGTTTATGAAAATCGGGGCGCAGTACACAGAAAATATCGAAATGAAAAACACTTTTCAATTGTTGTTTCAACATAACAACATTCAATTTTATCTGTCAGCGTCCACAGGTATTCGATTTTTTTCAGCAGTCCTGCGTATTGTCTATAGAATTGTCCACATAATGTTACTAAAATTTAATTAGATAAAAAAAAAAAAACAAGAGAAGAGAATTTACTACAAATGGTCTAAAATATTGCACCCTAATTGTTCAGCGAATGTCAAAAAATCGTCATGAAATATTCAAACCGATAAAAATCGAATAAAATATGTTAAAAACTGAAAAATCGTAAAATTTACTATATTAGATAAAATTTTGAAACCAAATTGAGCTGTTACTAATATTTTGAAAATCACCGCGAAATGCGAATCAATTCTAAACATTGCATAAAAAATTAATGAAAAATTCAAAGATCGCTACACGAATTCCGAATAAACTTTATTCAAACGACAAAGTTTGCAATAGTGGACTAAGACATCGTAACCAGAATTCTGTCATAAATGTTAAAAAATCGTCGCGAAACGCTAAAAAACACTAAAAACCAAATTAAAAAATCGTTAAAAATGCAAAAAATTTCGCAGAGTACAAAATTTACTACTACAGTGAAGTAAAATATCGTCGCCGGAAATCGTAGGTCAAAAAATCGGCGCAAGATGGGAAAAAAATATACAAATTGCAAAAAATCCCAATAAAAATTAACAAATTCTAAACTCGAGGAAGATAAAACTTACTATAAAATTGCGAAAAAAAAATGCATGATGTCACATTTGGAGCTCAGGAAATAGAAATGAGATTGTAAACTGGATGAGAAACAAGATATCAAAAATATGCAAAAGTAATTCTTAAAATTTGTACCTCTGACATTTGTAAAAGGGAAACAAATTAAAAAGATACCGACGCTAGGTGTGTGTCTAAATGCAAATGAAAGGGAAATGCAAATTGGCTCTCTTTAAAAAGCTGCATTTCGAAGCTCTTACCGATCTTCTCATAGTGATAATGTATTCTGATTGTGAGCATTGTGATATGTACTTTATTTTTGGTTAGTTCAAAAGTATATGTATTTATTTTTGGTTAGTTCCAAAGTAATGCATTACAAATAGCTAGGGAGTACGTGACATCAAATGTTTTCTTTTGCATTTTTCTCGAAAACTATGCGCCCTCGAGGTATGACTCTTTGTACAACTTTTGTGTACTCATGCCGGAGATTTTTATTCTGTTGATATATTGAGATAGATAAAATAAATTTTATTTTCTTTCTTATGCTCTATAACTACGAAGTGTGAAATTACAAAATTTTCGACCCCTCAATCTGGGGTTTCCGAAAGCTGCATGTAACATTGCCGCATGATATTTTATCATATAAAAAATAGGCAGACTACGGCAATTAGAACGTGAATTAGAAGCATTTGAAAATTCAAGGTCCACTCCATGGGGAGCTTGCAATCACCATTTGTAACTTTGTGTCACATTGTCCTCGCAAACAAAATGAGGACGAAGAGCGACAATATGGTTACGAAGTATAAGAGTTTAAAATAATTAGGTTCTTAATTCAGTTTATTATAAAATTGGACGTGATTCGATGAAATACCCTCCCTTCTAATGATCCCGCATGATGTTTAATCATAAAACGTTTGATGGGCTTACGATAATTATAGTCCGATTTATATTAGTTTAAAGTTCTTGTGATCTTATATTTATATTATATTTAAATATGAAGGCTTAGTAAAAAAAAACGAAAGAGACTCCCCTTATACGATTACGTTAACCACCCAAAACTTTAGTGGAATGTGACAACTGGGATTTGAGTTATATTTGTGTTTAGCGTTATCGGGCTCTTATTTTCGTTCTATACTAAAATTTAGGGATCTTCGATTAAAAAACAGATAGGGCGCCGTCCCAGAACCCCTAAATTATGGTGATTACGTTCACCATGCAAAAATTGTTTTGTCTGCAACATTTAGAGCCCAAGTTATAAGTATTTTAAGATATAAGGACCTTATATTAATATTATACTATAATATGTGGAGACTTCGATGGAAAAATTTCGGTAGTCCTATTTTATAACGATTAAGATCAGTTAGCACCGCCATCAGCGGTAAAGTGTAATGGTGCCATTACTTAAACCAGTACAAAAGTGTCCGTGCGGAATGCAGCTGGCCCATCAGTGATGGCCAACAGCAGGCCAGCATTGTTATGCCATCACATTACTTCAATCCGGCACTTTTCCTGCAGTGCTAGCACCTATCCTACTGCTATTTCTTTGCTGGCCCAACACTTTTCCTTACATAAATTTCTTATAGAATTCAATAAAAAAAACTTATAGAAATATTATTATTGAATAATGGCCCATTTTTTATGAGCTACTTTCACTAACACCTATAGAAGTGTATATAATAGAAATGTCTATAGATATGTATATATCTGAACCTGCAACTGTTTCCATGTGGTCACCCTCCCAAGTACTATCCACGATCGGTGCTGTTTGGCTTTCGTGATCGGATATGAACAATTACTTTCAGCTTATTCTACGAATGCTCGTAGTTTTAAGCTCTCAATACACTATTTCAAATTTGTTTCTTTTGTGATTTGCGTTCCCAATCGTTAAACTTGTATAGAAATTATTGTATTGTATAGAAAGTCTATATATTTTCCGAAACGTCAGTGAAGGCTTACTGTGGAGACACAAAAAGTTTTGGTTTCTGTTAGTCTGTCTGCCTGTTCCGCGATAACTGCCGCAAAAAGCATCCGATCGGCTTGAAATTCACGGGGCATGTTGATGAGGTACCCGGACTTAGCTGTATAGTTTTTAGTTAAATTTGGTTCATTCGTTCGGGAAATATGGAACATTTTATTTTGCTCTATAATGCTTTTCAATGGCAAGTCAGACGATTTTCAGATTTTCATTTGTTGAAAGAAATTGCTCATATGAAAAATGGATTTAAATGGTAAATTTTTGATGCTGAAATTTTTAAATAACATTATTAAATTATTCCAATAAATTATGTCAATATATTTGCGAGATTTTTTTAATTAGGTTTATAATATTGGGGGGAATTTTATGCATGTTTTCCAATAATATAAAGGATTTTGTTTTATCAAATTGACATAATGCATACTTCATTTTTTTCCTTTTCTTTCTCTGTTGCCTAGCAACGTATTTGGTCCTAATAATATTAGTATAATTGCGTGTATAATGCTTGAGTAAAGCCAACGTCAAAACAGATGAATTAATGCATTTGTATCTTTGCATATAGAAGGATTTTAGCCCAGAAATAAAAATAGGCAATATTTCATTTATTTTATTGAAATATTTTGCTTAAAAATACAAAAGTTCATTATTTTCATAGAGAATAACGTAACATTTTCCCATAACATTTACCAATATTTCTTTAATTGTTGCCAAGAAAATCAAAACCCGGAATAATATTTTCTTTTAAACAATTTTCAATTGAAATGTTTTGTCGTGAAACAGGAAAATGAAAAATAAAATTAAGTATAGAAAAATTAATATGGCGGCAGATTAAAAAAAAAAAGAAAACTCTCGAGTATTTCTTAATATAACAAGATGAAAAGTTTTGAGTAAGTACGTATAGCAGGTGAATTAGACGTCATTTATCGAAAACAAAGATGCTGGAATAAAAAGATCTTGGGTAAAATAAAATTAACTATTATTCACGGAGGAAAGAGATAGATGGAGATGCAGTATGCCGTAAAAACAGTTTGCAATACGATGTGCGTTATCGCTCAGATTTAAATGCCCTCATTCGGCCCAAACAAAACAAGCACGTGGAACAGGGACCAAATTCTTTGACTTCAACCGTTTTTATTTATTTATTTATTTATTTATTTATTTATTTATTTTTTTTTTTAAGCACGTCGTTGTGTTGTGCCGAATGTAGCGGATTTTAGGGTTACATTTTTGGCGTCACTTCAAGATTTAATGTCTGTGTACGGTTAATATGAATATTTTATTTTAAATTTAAATTTTATTAATTTATAAAAAAAACTTATGCTTATCCTTATAAATCACAGCGTAAAAAAAATCTAAGATATACTATAACCATCCGCACAATCAATAAAAAATTACAAATGTAAATTTAAATAGACTGCCCCCCTGAAGAAATGCAATTTTTGATTTAAAAAGTTACCAGAATAAGTAGCTCATCAGAATTTCAGAACATCAATGTACAACCACTTGTTTAACACTTTTAATTTCTGAAACTTTACGAAGTATCTTGTATGCTCATAAATATTTATGTAATTTGAAAACTTTAAAAAGCGATTTGTAGGAAGTTGAATATTATGCAATGAGTGTTAAAAAACAATGACTTGCAAAGATGACGTTGAGGCTCCTGATCAGCAGATTTACTAGTTTATATGTTGATTGACTCTCAACTGTGTAAATTACGAAAACCGAAATCCTTTGTAACTTAGTAAAACCATATTTAAGTAGAAAAAAAAGCGCGTTGAAATAAAGAATTTATTTATTTATTCATTTACTTATTTATTTTGTTGGTGGCAGTGGTGCTATATTATTTATAGTTTAAAGAAAAAAGCTTGACAGCTTAAATTGTGTTAAGATATTCATTTCAGATTTGTGTTCAAATTCATTAATCTGCCGCGGGGTGATAAATATAACTCTTATTTTAATATAGACGACAAAATATTTAAAAGTCTAGTAAATTATTATTTGTTAGACTTGAAACGTAATTGTTTAAATATTTTTACACTTCAGATTACAATACTTGAATAAAAATTAGAATTAGCGATTTTTTTTTTACTTAGATGAATTACACAACCAGCGTAAGGGTTCCCAGCAGTAATATTGCAAAAGTTCGTGCACTTCCATGGTGTGGTGGTCCAACGCAAGAGATAAAACGGAGGCCCATCAGAATTTTATCTGGTGATTTCCAACCGCAAAGTTGACTGAAGCTGTCCAGCAATGGTCATGCAGTGGAAGACCATTAGCCAGCACTTCTCCATCATTGCCAGCACCTATCTTGCTGCTGGCCAGAAATTTCTTCTTTGTTGGGTAATAACTGACCGATTCTGCTCTCAAAGCTGGTAGATGGGAGGTGTGGGTTCAAAACCATTTGCGCCCGACTGCCTAAACGTGCGGATTTTTACGTGATTTTCGTTGACCCTTGTGTAAATACGAACCAGGCTCCCTTAGAAAGACCCCCCTTTAAGGAGGGCATCACACCTCGGGTCTATATCCCTCGTCCTGGTACTCGGTCATCATAAACAACACTATATCGACTACATTTATTATATAAAATTGTAAGTGCTTACATTTTTCCTTGCATTAGGGTAGATTAAGGTGGAGGACATGAGTTTGAACTCGACCTTCAACTCGACTATAACCAAATGAGCGTTTCATCTCAGAGAGTAGCGGATTAAACTTATTCACTGTACAGCAAAAAGTGTGTTGTGCGCTTATAGATGTTTTCACTTGACAAATTTGGAGATTAGTTTAAAAAGCGAGAGAGTTCTCCTTAAAACAATAAATTTAACCCCTAACACTTTTAGCGTAATGCGACAATTAGGATCGGAATTATAAGTGTTTAACACCTTGTCTGTAACACACGAACTCAGTTCGGGAAACTCAAATGGGCCAATTTTGAATGCCCGGCCTGAGTTCTGCAAAAGAAAAATCGGTGTTTCAATTCCGTGAAGCCCGAATTCAGTTCCTCCAATCCATAATAGGTAATTGACCATTTTCCGACAAATGGCGATGCTTTTCCGCGAAAAGTTTGGCAGTTTCGCACCATTTGTAATTTTGCAGTTCTTCCCAAATTTCATTCAAAGCGCATTATGTTCGAAAGTCAACTTTCTTCGGTCCATACTACAGAAATGATTGAGATGGGCGATTGGAAGAATCAAAAGAAAATGAAACCTAAAGTAGCTGGTGACTGTAACAAGACAATGGGAGGTGTTCATAAAATTGATCAACACATTACAGACTATCGCATCGACGGAAAACGTGGAAAGAAATACTTCGTAAATATATTTTTCCACCTTCTGGATCAAGCACTTTGGAATTCCTTTATTATCATTCACTCGTCAGGCGGTGGAAAATGTAATATGAACTACAGAGTACAGAATCTCAATTGTGGAACAAATCATTGAAGATAATAAGCCATACATTCAGCCGACAGGACCAGGGCGTCCTATTATGAACTCTTTGCGAGTTACGGGTCGACAATTTCCTGAACACATTCTACCAAAGGAGAAAAAGACTAGTCCAACCAGACAATGTTTCTTTTGTTGTCGTAAAACTGGTGAAAAGGGAAAGAGGATACGACACGAGACTCGAGTTTATTGTAAAGACTGTGATGTAGGCTTGTATGCCATGCCATGTTCTCGTATATACCATACTGTAAAGGATTTGTGAAATTAAAAGGAATCTGAAGGGCATGGAATTCATGACAGTTGATACAAATAATAATATTGTTGTAGTATATTATATTTATCTTGAAAATTATTTCATTTGATTTATTTTACTATAAATTGAGCAAAAATTACTGTAATCCATTAACATTTCTCATATATGCGAAAATATTGAATGTAGTAGTTATCTCATCTAATTTTTTTTTTTAATAATGCATTTCTAGCATTTTGATGATAATGACGAACAAAATTAAAGATAATTTTTTTTTTCAATTTTTGGCATTTTTTTATCAAATATATTCCACAGGTAAGGGGTTAACGGTATTGTACCCTTGTGTTCGAGCTATGCTAAAATTTAGGGGATGTTAAACCCATTTCAAAACCACAAGGAAGAAAAGTCATGCGTCAAGCATAGATTATGAAACGCTTTCCAACGATTCCAAAATATTTTAACAAAACTTTCCTGTTTAATAGTGTAAATAAGATGCCTAGGAAAACATTAAAAAAAACAAATAGCAGATTTGAAAACAAGGTTTCAGTACTTACCATCGATAACCGGAAAAGAACTTAATTTCTTTTGTGCAGCTCTGTGTATGATTTATAAATTTGATAATCTCTACATAGTATTCTTATATTTAGTATAGTATGAAAATGCACAACACAATTAGAAATTCACCTTCAGTAGCATTAGACGATAAGGTATTTGGATTATTTTGTAGGCGCTGTATATTAATATTATTTATAAGCTGAAATTTAATTCAGGAAAAACACGCTTAAAAATACTGAAATCATATTTCCAAAAATTATCAATTACAGACCGCCATGTATTGAGTTCTTTGCATAGCCCTGTATATGATTATATTCATGTGCTACAAACATCTTTTTGAATACTAAATGTAGTTGAGCTTGAAAATAAAAAACACTTTTAAGCAATTCACGGTAATTCTCAGTATCGCTTGCGATTTCTTTTTTGTATCCCTGTATATTATAGTCTATAGCCACGTAGTATGAAAGAAGTTAGTTAAAGTTAAAAACTTAATCCATAACTCAGCAATCACCTCTAATACACAATACTTCGGATACAGCATTATATCCGAAATATTTTATGTGTGCCTGTAAATGAACGATATGTGCGATGCACATTACATTCTAAGGCAAGCATCTTGTAGAAAACGTTAGTAATATACAGGGTGCAATATGTTATCTATCGCCGACCTTTAATTTCTCAACCGTTGGTCGTAGACATATAGTTCCAATTACAAAAATGTTTCAAATGAGGTAAATATTCATGTTGTGGCATTATTTACAGTAAAAAATCAATTTTACGAAAATTAAAATATCTAATTTTTTATACGGTCCCCCAGTCCCTATAGTTATATATAGTAAAAGTTTACACATATCATAACAGATATAACACAAAAAGTTTGACATCTGTACTACAAAAATTGACAGAGTTATTAAATTTCAAAGTTTGAGATTGTTTCGCATGATTTTGTCTTTCAATGAAGGAGAAGTTAAAAGATTAATTAAAGTAATTCGAGATCAAAATCAGGGTGCAATGTCCTTTTTTACTGCGAAACCACCTTTAGCCCGTATCGCCAAATTGGGGTATCACCAAAGAGGGCTATTTCATTAAAAAATTTTAACTGACATTTAGGAGTCGTATACAAAGCGAAGAATGAAATATTGAAATTAAACTGAAAATAAATATCAATTTATTGTAATATTAGAAAACGATCTATCATAAAAAATGAATATGTCAAATGACAAAATCTACTAGAGATACTGCTCATAGTGTTCTCCATTGGTGGCAATGCACAATTGAATGCGTGACAGTACTGAGTCCTGGACACGTTACAGCTCAGCAGGTGTGTAAACTGTACGACAATCAAGGATGATGCGCTGCTTCAGATAAACCAGAGAAGTGGTCTCAGTCACATAGACCCATCCCTTGATGTAACACTAGAGGTACAAATCCATGGTAGATGTACAAGCCATATACACCGGTGAAAGCGGTGTCCACTCTACCGGACCACCATATCCAATTATCTGTTGACGGAATTCGGTGGTCAGATACGCCCGGACGTTTGATGTTTTGTGTGGAGAGGGCTTCATCATGTTGAAACCACACTCGGCATGCATGTCGGAGAGGCAAATCTTCATACCAATCACGTACCGTGTTTGTAGCAGATGCAGTTGACGATCGCCCGTTAAGGTCCCATCGTAGAAGATGGGTCCAACAATCTGGGTTCCCCACATACCGCACCACACGTGTCGTACTGGTCGGGCTATGTGGAGGTTTTCCAGATACCAGTAATCCACATTGTGCACATTTACAATGTCACCCCGTATAAACAATGACTAATCTGTCACACAGAATGTCACAAACGAATGACGGATTTTCCTCTAAGGTGTTGAGCATGAAATTATAATAAAAAAATCGTCGTGTGTGGTCACCCAGCATCAATGCTTGCACCAGTGTCGGATATGGTATGGATGCTCATCAAGTGCATGTAACAAATGCCAGACATGCTGACCATATACCTCGCTCATTTCCACCGAGCTCAATTGTGGAATTAAAAGGGCGAATCCGAGCACATCCTCCGGTGTCACTCAAACATTACACCTTGCCTGTCTACTTGTTCTGTGTCGTGGTGAAACAGAGCCGGTCTCTCTAATATGGTGCAATGCATTAGTTACAGTTTCATGCGTTGGATGTAGATCTTTATGGAAACGTTCTGAATAAACACTCGCAGCCTCTCTGGCATTCCTTTGACATTCACCATAAATAAGTATCATTTCCGCATATTGCATGCACGCGTAGCTTGCCATCACGATCTCAGCGCTGGCTAGCATGTCCACTGCTAAATGACTCATGTTTTATACCGAGCGTGTGGTGCTGCGGTACTATTGTAATTTGCAAAATCAAAATTTTCATGATCGCTATAGTTAGGCTGGTCGTTTTTAGTCCGCTGCCAATTATCTAGTCCTTAGTGAATATGTTTTATTTTCCGGTTGTCGATTCTACCTACTTTGACGTTTGAAGGTTGTTCGACCCATAAAAGAGTTAAACAACACTTTGAGCAGTATATCTAGTAGATTCCGTCATTTGACATATTCATTTTTTATAGTAGACCGT
Source organism: Maratus speciosus (assembly GCA_963932465.1). Classification (NCBI taxonomy): domain Eukaryota; kingdom Metazoa; phylum Arthropoda; class Arachnida; order Araneae; family Salticidae; genus Maratus; species Maratus speciosus. The sequence goes on along the minus strand of OZ010794.1, from coordinate 282,270,094 downwards.
TTTCTGATATTATAATAAATTGATATTTATTTTTCAGTTTAATTTCAATATTTCATTCTTCGCTTTGTATAAGACCCCTAAATGTCAGTTAAAATTTTTTAATGAAATAACCCTCTCTGGTGATACACTAATTTGGCGATACCAGCTAAAGGTGGTTTCACCGTAAAAAGGACATTGCACCTTGATTTTGATCTCGAATTACTTTAATTAATCTTTTAACTGATCCCTCATTGAAAGACAAAATCATGCGAAAAAATCTCAAACTTTGAAATTTAATAACTCTGTCAATTTTTGTAGTACAGATGTCAAACTTTTTGTGTTATATCTGTTATGATATGAGTAAACTTTTACTAAATATAACTATAGGGACTGGGGGACCGTATAAAAAGTTAGATTTCGTAATTTTTGTAAAATTGATTTTTTACTTTAAATAAAGCCACAACATGAATATTTACCTAATTTGAAACGTTTTTTGTAATTGGAACTATATGTCTACGACCAACGGTTGAGAAATTAAAGGTCGGCGATAGATAACATATTGCACCCTGTATATCAATTTCATCATGTTTGAATTAGTTCAACATAATTAAATGCGAATAGTTATTCTCCGAAGACCAGAACAGAATCAAACTCTTTTGTGTGCCCCTGTAAATGAAAGATCAATACTTTGCACATGATATTCTACAGGAAGTATTTTTTAGTGCATCTCAACAATTCATTTCTATTTTATTATGTTTATTTAAGAACAACATCATTAAAATCCTCCTAAAGAATTTTTCTTCGTGGACCATAATATAACATAATACTTTTGAGTTCCCCTGTATACGTATTTGAGTGCTAATTCTATAGTAAACATATTCTAGTACACCTTAATAAGGTACAGTAAACTCCCGACTATCCGGCCCTCCGTACTATCTGGCCTATTAAAAAAATGAGGAATGTTGCAAGCGGCCAAGGCAGGCAGGTTCCCGTCCAGGTGAGTGCCAAAAGAAAAGGAAGAAATTCGAAATATAGCAATTGCAAGGTCTTGAAACAGCCTTTTGGACCAAAAAGGTAAACATAAACCCGTGTGGTCAACTGCAACAGGAGATGAGAACGCTAAGCTTCTTTCGTTGCAGAAAAAAAAAAAACGGGCTCTGACGATGTCAATGCAGAAGACATTACATAATGGATGACAAACGACGAAATTAATGAATTAATTGAAAACGATACTGTAGAAGTGTTGGCAGAGGGAGAAATATGAGAAGAAAGAAGATTCAAAGGATTGCAGGAAAAATCTCATCCCACATTCGCAAGGTTCAAGAATATTGAGGCAGCACTGCAGTGCATTAGTCAGCAGGGATCGACGCCACCTAATAGAATCTAGCATCTACTTTCGTAAATGGAGAGGTCATTGCGTCGCGCAAGAGGGCTAATAGGGAGAAGAAGTCCTCTATTAAGGACTTTTTTAAAAACAAAAAAACTGTAAGTTTTGACTCTTATCTTATGCATAACATTTCGTATTTTTGTGCATTTATTTACTATTAAACAGCAAACTAAGATTTACTTATTTTTTCACGAATTAGGATTACGTTTTATATGTTAGTGGTTCCCTCCTTTTAAAACTGTTTGCACTGTATATATAAAATTTATCTTAATATGTGTAACATGTGTTTTCAATATCGTGGCAGGAGGAGGACACGGAGTTAATAAATATTTGTAGAACTCCGGCCTAACCGGCTTTTTCCTTATCCGGCCTACCCTTCCGCCACATTAGGCCGGATAGTCGGGAGTTTACTGTATATAAATTTCATAATTTTAAAATAGTGTAACACCATTATAATACACCGCAAATGATTTTCCCCTATACACCATAATGTATCCAGATACTTTTGAGTGATCTTGTAAATGAACTATTAATGCTACACACCTCATTTTCAATACCGAACATGTCAGTATAAATCTCAATAACATAGGTCAATTGCATAACTATCCGAGTATACTTACTCGAGTTAGAACTCGGAAAGACAGACTGTCAGACAGTCGGCCAGAGAAACCCAATTCATAAACACTTTTCAACTATGTTGGAAAGTGTTAAAAAGTGGCCCAACTTCCTTAAAATGAGTTCGCTTTATAACGATAAAGTTAATCCCCACAAAATTTTAGTGTAATGCAACAAGTATGATCCGAGTTGTAAGTGTTTAACTTAATCGTACCTTGTGTTCGAGCTATATTAAAATTTAGGAGACTTAAAAATAAAAAAAAGACTCCCTCACCCCTTTTAATGATTACGTTTACTATACAAAATTATTTGGGGTACGATATTTAGAGCCAGAGTTATAGGTCTTTTAAATTGTCAGGTCTTTATACTGCTTTTATTCATAAATATGTAGGGCCTTCAATAGATAACCATAAGGCCCCATTTATAATGATTAATTTTACTATTAAATATTTGAATGGGCGTCGACAATTAAGATCCGAGTTGCAAGTATTTATCTTTCCTCTCTCAGTCGTGTAGATAAGGGTTGAGAAACCGAGTTAAACTCGTCCTTCAATTCCAGTAAACCCAAATGAGCATTTCATCAAAGAGAAGTAACGGATCTAACTTATTCACTGTCACTACACAGGAGTAAGTGCTTATAGAAGTTTTACTTTAAAAATTTGAAAACTCTCGTAAAAAATGTTTCAAGCAATTTTTGTTAAGAAAAAAAAAAAAGTCTGACATTGTACGCCAAACGTGGCAAATGTGGTGCGTTCGTACTATAACTAGTTTTATAAATATTCAGGTCTTCGTGCAACAGCTGTTGCACTCTTACGCAAAAATGCATGAATATAAAATTTATTACGAATACATATATTAACTTCAGTAATGCGGAAATAAAAGGATTTCATGTCAAATAGGACGTCATCACCATGGCAACCTAGAATCATTACCTATCATGAGATATCTTTGAATAAATTCCGTATGATAGGATTCAATAGAAAGAAGAAAACGTTTCAAAGCATCTTTTTAGGTTTTGATTCAATTTTCATACAGTTTGAAATGACTCGACAAAATTTTGCAACTTTTATATATACTAAATTTCAAACCATTCGGTTGGGTATTTTTTGCGCTGTTATATGCGGAGAGACGGGCGGACGGATAGACAGACGTACCAGACGAGGACTATAGGTGCTACGTATTTATATAATTACGAACGCACCTAGAAAAGTCTTTAAATTAAGGAATCTGAGTTTTAAAAAAACAAACAAATTACATTTTGATAGGTTTTATTACAACAGGATTAAATCTGTTACATCTGAATTTTTAGTATTATTTACAGATAAGACAATAAGAAATTGTGATGTAAAGTATTGCAGTTTTTTACATTTTTTTTTCTTGCTTCATTTCTTTACTTCTGAAGTGATACGGAGAATTTGTAGTTTCTGTATTATCGGGGGTCACATTGCTGCATATTTTTCTATTAAACGTTGAATATGGCATGAAAATTACTTTTATTATTTCAGTGAACTTGATTATCATTGTTATTGAAAAGTAACTCGATTATTATTATTATTGAAAAGTAACTTGATTATTTTTGTTATGAACTGAAATTCTTGTTATTTTAATATGAACAAATATAGCTATTGTATAATATAAAATAATCATTTACCATTTAAAACTATTTGGCCAAACGACTTAATATTTAGTGTTAATTAAACCCTTAATAAAAACTAAACTTACATTAAAACTTTAAACTAAAACTTAAAATTAAAAATTAAATAAAAATTAAAAAAAACCTATAAATATTAAATCGCTTGAACAAATAGTGAGGGTTAAATGGTAAATGAAAATTTTATATTATACTGGGTAATATATAAACGAATTGTTTTTATGTTAAGAAAAATTAATGTAACTTATTTTTTGCACATTGTTTTCCAATTGTGTGTCTGTATTGCACTTTTATATAAATATTATTAATGATCAAACTGCTGGATTCATAAATGTAAATACTATATTATATGAGCTGAAATGGAAAAAATAGCTTGTAATGGTTATTTCTGAACTTAAATTATTGATTTAGTTTATTTTATTGATATGGTTATTATTATTTATTTAGCTGTGAAAAATTTGTTTTGCTATTTCTTATGAGGAAATATGCAGCATGACCCCGCGATAAATTACAGCTTTTGAACCAACTTGAATAAGTAGTTTTCTGGATGTAGCATTCCATTGGATGAGTTATTATCAATGAAACAATTCAGCAAGTACACCCCGACTTCATGATTCCAATACGATCTGCCTTTTCCTGCTTTGTTTTCTTTGTGAAAATCTGTAACAGAGGTGTTATTATTTTTTATTTTGTCCTCAGGTGTGATCTGCTGTATTTGGTGACTGCACATTTTGATTTCTTCTGTAACTGCATCTGTCTTGGAATCCTGAATTTCAATGTTACTTTTTATTTCATCCTCTACTTCTGTTGTACTTATTTCTGAAATGATAGTTTCCTTCTGGTTTTTGAGGTTTTCATTTACAATTTCTATCTTTTCTTTGTCATCATTAGTGGAATGTACGTGGGACTCTGATAAAGATATTAATAAATCAGCGAGCCGATCATCTTCACTGTTCTTTTCTGCTTTTTCTGTATAGTTAACTTTTTGGAAGGGTTCTAGGATTCCTTCTTTTTTATATAATGTATTATCCTCCAGAATAAGCATATTTCTCTCAACATCACCAGATAGACCATTTGGAGGGCTTTCTTTTGTATCAATAACTTGAGAAATTTTCTCAACATCTTGATCTTCATATGATGCCTCGTAGCCTTTTAGCAAACTAATCTGTTTTTCAATATTCTGCCAGTGTACTAATAATGGATGAAGAAAAGAAAATCACTTTTATTACTCAACAAGAAAATTCGTTATTAACTAAAACTTTTCTATAAAACCTAGTTAAGAATTATTGTGTATTATAAAATATTATAAAATACCTTCATAAACAAAAGGGGAAAAATATTATTTCACAATAAACATTTTCACAAATTATTCACTATAGATTTATATATTGGTATTTTTAAATTTACAAATAAGGATGAAAGAAATCAGTGTTGAATTCCAATATTTCTCCACATGAATGGTTCCTGTGTAACTGAATGAGAGAGGGGGAGCTCACATCTAAACCATTAATAACTCAAACCTGCAAAATTTGAATTGTGTGATGTTTTTCAGCTTTTGGTAGTAATCGATTCTTTGCGCTGAATACGAACATGACCTTCATTTTTTACCATCACGTAAATATTTTTCGTAAATCACAATTTTTTATAAAGTCGAAATATTGCGTAAAATCTAATACTACAAAATATGCATAAAACTTTTATTCATACAAAAAAAAATATTCATTTTTTGGCTTATACTATGCATTTTTTACAGCTAAACATGTAAAATATTAGTATGTATGTAAAATACTTACAATTTTACTAAATGCGTGGAAGCTTTTTTGTACCACCCAATCCTCCTCACCAGACTATTCAACTGTTTAGCTATAACAATCCCCAGTATAAGCCAAAAAGTGAATAAATTATTATACAAGAAAACATCTATTTTATAGTATCAGAGTTTCGCAATTTTTCGAATTGTCAACAGTTTTATTATTTACGATTAGCAAAAAATCAGGACGTGATGGTAAAGTATGAAGGTCATTTACAGATTCCGCGCTGAAAATACATAAGAATAAATTATCAAAAGTAAAAAAACAACAACAACAGCAAAAAAAATATCCCAGGCTTGTGCAATCAGAAAATCCGAAATCTTCCGAGAGATGTTCTTTCACCCTTCCCTGGGTGAAAGAACCCACCCTCTGGATTCATGAAGCATTGAGGGTGGAGGGGGAATCTGTTTATTTCCAGTACAATTTAAGTATATTTACGGAATTTTTCCTTCAATTAAATGATTTTCTGAATGTGTCAGAAAGTAGCGAATGTGGATTGAAGAATATCCTTAACAGGTAATAGTTCTAATGCTAAAAATCTTCTAAATTTGTTATTTTCGGCGAATTTTTTATTAAATTGTTGCTCTTTTTAAAAGAATTTTTACATTTTTCCGTACATTTCCGAATTTTTACTATTTTTTTTCCTTTGCACTGCAATAATAACAATAGTTTCTACAGTTTTAATGAAAATCAAAAGTTAGCATCATCACTCAAACATATTCTCAAATCCATACTTCGTGATTATGACAAATTCCCGAAATCACATTCATGGAAAAGAAAATTTCCGAAAAAATACTGAAATTGTGCAGACAATCAAAGTATTTCTTTATTATTATTATTATTATTATTATTATTATTATTACAGTACTGGTTTAAAAATCATTTCTATGCTTCGGATTTCAACGCAGTATAATTACATCACTAATAGACCGAGAGGCGGTTTCACAGACGATCACCTCATCGAATTGGAGGCTGAAATTCAAAGAACCGACAGAAAAAAATTAGCATATTAAAATGCAACTGGTCTGCCAAGTCATATTTTGGAGGAAGACCTGATTTTAGTGGTTGATCAATACATTTATCATTGTGTTTTCCTGCACAAAAAGTTATGAAAACATGGAGGAGTGGGAGCAGGAAAATACAATGGCAAACCTATCAATCAACCAATAAAATCGGGTTTGCAGGTATTTTCTACCAAGGTACGAGTTGGCAGACCAGTTGTATTTTAATATGCGAATGATGTTTTAACTAATGCAGAAATTTCAGACGTCAACTCGATGAGGTGATTGTTTGTGCAGCCCCCACGCGGTCTACAACTAAATTATAGACATTACAAAACCACTGCATGTGTAAAAATACGATATAAAGTGTAGAAAAGATAAATAGACCACAAACACTATAGTGTTATAAATTTGCAGCAAACTATCCAGTCATTCGACCCGTTTTATAGTCAACGGTTAAACAAGCGTAATTTAACTCTATTCTGACCATATTGTTGCTCATTGTATGATCAGAATAGAGTTAAATTACAATTAACTAACCGGTTTTTTTTTTTTTTAACACTCGATTTACTGGAAAGTTGGCTGCAAATTTTTAGCACTGTATCTTCAACTCTAATTGATGCGGGAACAAGTTAGAGGACGGATCGATGGCAGAAAAACGTAAGTCATGCGGCAAACAAACTTCAGACATGCTGTAGTTATCTACAGTAAACAAACAAACCGGCAAACAGACAAACTGAATTAATTAATACTTTTCAACTATTTTGGGGAGTTTCATCTATGTTGAATAGTGTTAAAAAACAATTGTCAGAGCAGTCCTAGGGATGTGCAATAGATGCGGTCGCACATAGCCTCACGCCTAGGAACACCTTGCACTCGGAAAAATGCTTTTCTGTTTCATAAAAAATATAATAAATTAAATCTAAATACTTAGCATTTGATTCGTTGTAATTTATTTATTTCACGACAAAAGTCATATAATTATTATTTAGATAAAATGTAAAAGGTTTCGTTAATAAATTGTAAGGCTCGAGCGCTCGAGATCATACCATATTATTTAGAGGCTATACTGAATCTCTAAGCAATGTTATATTGTTTGGTGATAAAGATATCGCCACAGGCGCATGAATTGAATAGTGTTGATTAAAATTCTGATAAAGGCACTGTTATTTTAATGATTATTTGTAATGTAATAACACGACACTACTTTTATGTAAAAAATATTTTACAACTCATTTACACATTTTAAAGTTTAATCAAGTTTGTATTACATGAATATCCATATTCCTGTGCACAGGGATACGTATGTTACGTGAGTTTTTTCAAAAATTGATTATATTATAGGAAGAGAGGAGAGGTCAATACTTTGAAAAGTAAATGCCTCGCGGAAGTTTTTGCATTCCAGTTCGGTTTCCGACAAATGTATAAAACTCGCTAAAGTTGTTGTTTTTTTGTTTTTGTTTTTTGTATAATTTTAATTTTAAATTCTTATTTTCCGCAAATGTGTTTCGCTTTTTATGTAATTTCACGATATCTAATATTACAATTAACTAAGTGTCCATTAAATATGATGGTATTTTCAGATAAATTGTAGAAAATTTTTACATGTACTGAATTTTTTTGTCATATCAATATAAAGTTATAGTTCCAGATAACATTTATGTTTTATTCCACGAGGTGCCAAACTGCTTATTGCGAGATAAAGTATAGGCGTACTTTGCAAAAAAATAAGTTGGATTATTGTTTAGTATACTACTTTTTCCTTAACATTAAATTTTTGTAAAACTCTTTTCGCGAGAATTGAAGTAGATAACGATTATGCAAATAAAAATATGGAGAAAAATGTTTTTTTTTTAATTTAAATTAAAAAATAAAGCGTGTAGAATCACATTATATTTTTTATTTGCATGCGTGCGTTTTAAAACCGAAATTTATGTATTTTTGGTTATAGATAATACAGAAGTTGTTCACACATTTTTCTTTCAATTTAGGAAGAAAAATGTATAAACAAAGATAAGAATTTTATTTTCTATTGTCTTTATTCTGATAGCCCTTTTGTTGGAGTATCATATTACATCTTGATTAACAAGGTAAGAGGGTTTTTATTAAAATGTTAAAGTTGATTTTGTTCCAACAGAATCCTTCCAATGTTCTGGAATGCAGTTTATAAAGATCTTTTTTTCAAAGTCCAAATGCACAGTAATTCATAAGAGACATGCCACGGAACTTGTGTGAAATAGTTTAAATGGAATCGCCTCAATTCCAATTTCAATTCCCATTTTTTTTTTCTAAAAGTGCAACAGAAGGTTTGCAGGTATGTCTGGTAGACTTATTCTGAAGAAACTTAACACAATGACGATTGTTTAGGTTAAGAGATGGAACGTCTGTTTTGAAAACAGGTGTTAAAACATAGCTCCAATAGTAATCCCAGTTAATTTTGACATTTTCCATATTTTCCTTATTTTAAGTTTAATATTATCGAGCAATAACTATAAAGCCTTTAGCATAACATTCCCTGTTTTCTCAGAGCCAAAATTTTATGCGACTTTTGATATAATAAACGTCGACCGTACCTTTGTTGTGGATGCTTTTTTTACCTTTTTACGAGTCAAATATAAAATTTGACGTTTAATTATATTCATTAATTATGTCACTTATTTTGAGTGTCGAAAAACCATGCTTTTCACATCTTTTTCTTAAATAATCGAATAAGAGTACTTCTTTTCGTAAAGCTCAGTTACATAGCTTTCGATCCATTGTTTATTTTCCTGCCACATTTTAAAGCAAAGAACGTTTTTAATGATGTAGACGATAATTAAACGCTATTCCGAATTGATGCCATATTCATTTCATTATTTTTTCACTTAAATTTAAATCCTTCAGAAAAGAAAAATCGCTACAAAAATATATTAACACTTTCTGTATTTTAACAGAAGGTCCTCTGAAAAACTTACCTTTTTTGTGCCACATTTTGTCTTTTTTTGGCAGAAATCCAGACTTATTCAGCAAGTCGTGCCTCAATAGATCTTTAACTGTAGGGCGTTCAACTGGATCAAAGAGAAAGCAAAAAGCCGCGAAACTTCTGGCTGATTTCAGAATATCATTCTCAGAAGCATTCTTTAAACATTTTCTGTGCAGCTGGTTAAACTTCTTCTTCTGCAATAAAATCAATATATGACAATCATTTTTAAGTTATCTATGTTTTGATTTTCCGTAAATGTTGGTTATTTGTTTATGCATATAAAATAGTATAATGAAACACTAGCCACAAATTACGTTAGATTTTGAGGCTGAAAAACCATGTTTGTCCCTAGAAGCAAAGCAGTATTGGGTAATACCTTGGCTAAATATGGGCCCTTCACTAAATAATGTAATGAAAAATGGGACAATATTGGTATTTCATCGGAATTATTTCTAATTCAAAGCTAATATGTAAGGAAAACTGGTGAATCATTAGAAATAGTACTGCCAATGTAAATCTAATATGTAGCCTGTATTATAATTACATAGAAAATGTTTCAACCGCAAAAGTAATATTTCGTCAGTTTGGATGTATACACCATTGAAGCGCTAATATGGCCTTAATATTGGCTTTAGAGGCTGTCTATTCATGAAATATTTATTCCTAATATTAGTAAAATGAAAATCCCACGTTTTGCAGCAATATTTCATGCAAATGATTGCAATATTTGTCCAATGTCGGCCAATATGGGCTCGATATGATACATGTGCATGATAATATTCCATGAGCTGTGGCGGATATGCCTTTGAATTTAAAACGACTAAACCCACACTTCCAGAAATTGCCATCCATTGATGGCCATATAATTTTGTTTTTTGCATAGTCATGTGTATGATTTTATTTCTGTTGATTTATATATATATATGCTACATATTGCGCTTAAATTAATTCCAGATATTAAATGCTTAAAACAGTTGAAAATTGTCTTTCAGCGATTCCCGTCAATGAATGGAAATGTACTCGAAATATTTCATTATCAGTTAGGAAAGTACTTTTATACTAAATACAAGTACAGTTGTCTGCAAATATGTAAAAAATATGTAATTCCATATGTTCCTTCAATAAAGACTTGATGTTTGGGTCCTTATATTATTTGTAATGCCAATATGGAAAAATGCAGTAAAACAAAAATAGAAAATGCAAGTTTTTCCGTATCATTTTAAAATACATCAAATCAATCTTTTTTTTTTTTTTTTTTTTTTTTTTTTTTACTGGCAAATAATCTAAAAAGTGTTTCTCTTCATACACTTATTCATATACTGTATTAGTATGACTAACGCCAGTTTTCACTATTTATGTTGAAGTATGCAGTAAACTAGTAAGTGGTGCAGCGAAAGGGCAGAACATAGGACTTAACACACCTCTCAGAACTCACATAGATGCATAGAAATCCATTATGTTAAGATGAAAAGATGATGTGTACAATCAAAAGCATAAATATCCAAAAGCGTTTACGCATACAACTTTTCAACACTGACCAATAGGAAGCCTTGAAACAGCGCCCCTGCTTTCCCTCGAAACGAATGAAAAAATATAAGCAAATTTCCTGTATTACAGCTTAATTTTTTTTTTACCTTTTTTAAAAATTGTGATCTAAAACTGAAGAATGGGCAACTTTTATAATGCCTTGAAACATCTGAATATGAAATTTATTTTGACTACTCGTGTTTTTAATTACAACAATTGTACTCCACGAATTTATTAAAAACTACTTTATAAACATGTAGAACATGTAAATTGTTCATTTTGAGAGTGATTAATGATTTAAAACGTTTCCCACTTGAAGATACTGGCTGCGCCACTGAAATAGGGAGAACAGGAGGACCTGAGAATTCAGTTTTTAATGCAACCAATGAAAGAGACAGGCCACGGCGCACCACTGATCTCGTCTGTTTTCTAGTCTACTTTAAACACGTGGCAGTTCGACAATTAGTGGAAACTCGACTATCTTCATCACGTGTCACCCAAGATATGTGAATTAGCGTGGACTATCTCTTTCCTCGCCTGGGTATTTTTTACGTTCCGCCCACCGCGCATAGTTATGCCTCTGAAAATTAATGGGGAAGAAAGATATGAAATATTATTACCTTTAACACCTTGAAGATTGGGGAATACACGTCCTTACTCCAATAAGTGACATCGTCTGGAAGGCTCTTTTCTAAATATAATCCCGTGAAGATGTTCATTGCAAGTATTCCTAGGCTCCAGATATCTACTTTTGTGCAGTCAACGTAAGAAGCACCATCACCATTTCGAAATGCTTCTGGAGGTCTGTGGCTATATTTTAATCCGACTCTGTAGAAGAAATTAAGGAAGCGAGTGTAAACTTCACATTTAGCTTTATCTTATTTTCAAAAAGAAAAATTATATACATATATCATTAACTGTACGCATTTAATATTTTTATTGCAACTGGAGGAAAATACAAGATTAGGTTATATTCCTGAATTGATATTGATTTCCAAGTAGAATTACAAACAAAAGAATTGCATAAAAGAATAATTATAAATGTATTTTTTTTTTATTGAACATGCTTTCATTAAAATTCACAAAAATGTAGAAATAGAGATTAATTGATTTAAGTGAGAATTTTGACAAATTAGCCAACCATCGCCAAGTTGGCTTCATATATGGTAACTTATTTTTACCGCCAATCCTGGCGCTATTTCGCGGAGTTAGCAAAATTTGGCGCTACTGTAATAATCCTGCCATTAGAACTTTTCAAAAAATACTCATTGTTGAAGCTGATATAGGTTTCTCCATAGGAATTTAAACTACAATTTAGTAACCATTAAGTTTAAGTAGCGTTAGTTTAACCTTAGCTTGCGCTTTTGGGATGTCTTTCGAATACGGAGGGCACTTGGGGGGAGGCTCACCTTTTTCCCCTTTTAGGAGTCGAATTTTGAAATTTTTCGAAATATGTGTTTACTAATTTTAGTTATACTACAGTCATGTTTTCAGATCGGTTTGTAAGATAGGGTGATTTTTTTTTTATTATTATTTCCACCTCCCCGTTCCACTGCCGACTTTAGAGATTCGAATTTTATAAAATCCATGTCCAATTCATGTATCGCCCTCAGGAATACAGATATATTCCAAATTTCAAAACTCTATTCAACAGGAAGTGGGTGCAAATTAAGTAACAAGATTTGACTGCAATATACAAAGAGAATTGTAGGTCAAAAGAAAGCGTGTAAAAAACAAGCTATCGCCATTAGTAGGCAAATGTCTACCTAATCGTGAGAGTAAAAATTCTAAAAGAGATAATTAAAGTGCGTTCGAGCTATAATTAGTTTTAAAAGAATTTTATTGCAAAAAAATATGTAATAAACTAATTAGGCAGTATGTAAAACATGAACATAACATAAAAAATTCACATTGGTTTGATTTTTTATCGAAGTTGCGTTCATATTTGACCCCAATACTTTAGTATTTCCGACTAGAGTCCAGTACGGGTCGAGTTATGCCCGACGTAAAAAAAATCCGTTAACTCGAAACCCAACAACATTTTTTTCGTCGGCCGGAAACCCGACACAATCCCGATCCGAAATCCGAAATAAAAGAAAATTGATCCCTGATTTAATGCAGTTATGAAAAAAATATTCTACAATCATATATCTAATATAAATTTGTTTTATGAAGAAAAATTAATCTATATAGATCATTTATATTGAAATTTATATAGTTTTTCATTGGATAAAATATTCTAGACTCTTTGAAATTTGGGTCAAATAGAACCCGATCTACTAGAGTCAAATGGACTCGCAACGAAAAAAATTAGGCATAACTAAAACCACTGGGCGGGTCAGGTTCGTGTAAAATTAGGTTACTCGACCCGATGCAGGACTCTATTTTCAAATACTGTGCCTTTTTGGTACAAGAGTGTTTCAATTACATGTGATTCTGAAAATGTGATATAATATTTTAAAAAGCTCGTTCGTTTCAAACTGTTGATAGTTGTCAAGAGTAATACAGAGTGATTCAGAATTCATCTTTAAAACTCAAATTAGTAGTACAGCACTCTGGAAAACATTTTTTGCATGGGGATCCAGAGGTGTTATCCATTATCCATTTGTTGTTTTCGGTCGAGGATGGGGCCAAATGATGCTCGCATTTTATTTTTTTTTAACGAAATTCAACGATGTTCTTTACTTTTAGAAGAATTTTTATTTGAATAGGTAATCAAAAGGCATAAAATCGTTAAAAATTGTTTGAATAGGTGATCAAAAGGCATAAAATCTTTAAAAAATGAAAAAGTTACAAAATGGGTAGGCGCAAATTATCAGATATGGAAAAATCCAAAGCCAAAGAGCGACGCCGAAATGAAAATCGTCTTGCAAAGCAAAAATCGAGGTCTTCAACTGATTATGTAGGCCATGAAAATCGATTACAGAATAAAAGACGAAAGCGAAAAAGGAAACAATCTACTGTTTAATCGATTGTTAGTAAAAGGTCATGTCTCGAGGAGCTCCAATCCACTAGCTACGGCGCTTTACAATCAGTCGATTCTAACCGGGGAAAATTGAGCTCAACGTAGGTAATTTGTCGCAATTTGTGGATGATTCGGTGGAACTGCTTTCGATTTGTAAACTGTTTTCTTCTCGAAACGGGACTTGGAGAGTTTATCGATGAAGGTTTTGGTCGTCTGAAGTTTGATCTTTGCGATCTGTTGTTGAAGAGCTTGCGACGGAATTTGGTGGACGAAATTTAGATTTTTCGGTTAAATTTTGTTACGAAGGTGATTTATCGCAATCTGTGGATGATTCGGTGGAACTGCTTTCGATTTTTAACCTCTTAGCTTTCTCGGCTTCTCTTGTCGAAATGCTTCAAAATTAAAACTAAGTAAATATTAAGTCAAAAAAAAAAAAAAAAAAAAAAAAAAAAAAAATCCAAATGGTCGTTGTAATCTATTAAATTACAATTTTTTTATTATAATTGTTATAGATGTAAACAAAATTCCGGGTTAGGAGTAAAGTGAGACATCCCGTATTTTGAAGTGAATAAATGGATTAAAACTCATCCATTATTGTGTAAAACATACAATTTTTTACACAAACATTGTATGTTTTAGAGAGTATGTCATACTTTAACCTTTAACTGATGTCACAGAAATTGTCACATAACTAGTGTGAAGCGGTCTGTGAGACCGTTATAACGAAAGATGAATAAAAGGCACGATTAACTCATAGGATGGTGTTTTTGTACTAAACTTTTTGCACAGGACTGTTATAATTAAAATTCTCTTTTATCTGGTGATAGTACTAAAGTTCCAAACGGTACAAAATTTCGGTAGTGTTTGTAGTTAAACTGAAAATTGCAAGTTAAACTATAAAAATTGAAAAAAGCCGCGGTCTGAGAGACCGGTAACATCAGTTAAAGGTTAAATTTAGAATGATCCTATCTGAATCACCCAATGTATTTGTGTTATCTATTTTTTCACCTAAAAGAAAAATATCAACTAAGTATTAAAAGCATACTTTCTAATCTCACGCATTTTTTAAATAAAAAAAAATACACTTTGTATGAAACTGAATGTTTAAAATCTACTTGATGTCATTCAGTAAGTAAAATTTTCTTGTTCAAAGTATGTTATTTTTAACTAAGAAAAAAGGTTGAGTTCTGCTGGTTTAATTAATTTTTTGATTACAGGACAGTACCGGCGGTTATTTTTATATTAACTTGCACCACAATTTACAAAAATCTTTCTTTGTGGTGAATTTCTCTTTAAAATATCTATGGTATAAGAGTATGGCAGAGTTTATTTTTCAAAAAGGTGTTTGGTTTTCAAGACAGAAATTGTTATATGGCTATAAAAATTTATTACTATCACACAGTTGGCATATTAACTCATTTGACGAATTTTACTACTAGACGCACGCACATCCATGTCGTTATCGCTATACACTGCTCAAAACAATTAAAGGATATTTGAAGTTTTATATAAAATAAAGATATAAAAGAATTTTTTTTTGCCGAAAATAGAAGAAGAGAATCACAAATGCAAATTTTTCTGGTTTTCAAACTGTGGAGTATGCAAATTTTGAGTTCGACGTCAAAAACGTCGCTTCAGCGGCAGCGAATGAAATTTGACTTTCAACTGGATAAAAGAGAATGAAGACAAGGATGATCGGCATTCAGTGATTGCTTTGTTTCGATGAGTACGATGTCTCAGCGAAGTCATTTGACAGATTCAGAAGCTTTGAGAATTGTTGGTAGGTTAGAAGGGGGCCAAACTCAAGCCGAAGTAGCGCAAGCCATTGGAGTGTCACAAAGTGTCATTTCCAGGATCTGGAACCGTTTTTTGGAGAGTGGATGTGCAGGCCGAAAACCAGGGCAAGGTAGTAGACGGGCAACAACGCCCAATGAAGATCGGTATTTAGCGTTAACAGCTCGGAGACACCGAACCATGAACGCTACTCTTCTCCAACAACACCTCCGCTCGGCTACAGGCACCACGATTTCAACTCAGACTGTCCGAAACCGGCTCCATGCTGCAGGTCTGTATGCTCGCCGACCGATGTATGTGTTAGATTAACATCAAGGCATCGTCGCGACCGCAGGGAGTGGGCAACCGAGCATGTAAACTGGAGGAGAAATGAATGGAGCAATATTTTGTTTTCTGACGAGTCCCGTTTTTCTGTGCATCCGGCTAATAGGCGTATTTTCATCTGGAGGGACCGTGGCAGTAGGAATAATCCTGCGTTCGTGCACGAAAGTGTCAGATTTGGCGGTGGAGGAGTGTTGGTGTATGGTGGCATCTCCATTGACGGGCGCACTGACCTCTACATCATTCGAGATGGAACTCTGACTGGTCGCCGATATAGGGATGAGATCCTCAGACCTATTGTAGCCCCTTAAGCTGCAGCAATCGGAGATAACTTCATTTTAATGGACGATAACTGCAGGCCACATCGTGCAAACCTGGTGGAGGATTTCCTTTTCGAGGAAGGAATCGTTCGAATGGAATGGCCAGCGTGTTCTCCAGACATGAATCCAATCGAGCACGTTTGGGACGCTCTAGGAAGACGAGTTTCTGGCCGCCAACAACCCCCACAAACTCTCCAAGAACTGGAAAGAGCTCTTCTGGAAGAGTGGAGCAGAATACCCCAACTCGTCATTAATAGCCTCATTGAGTCCATGCCTCAAAGGTGTTCAACGTTGCTGGCCACCCGTGGAAACCATACCCCCTACTGAAAATGATTTTCTTTGAAGAAAACACCTTTTCTTATTCTTTTTTTCTCATATGCACAAATTGTGTTTTTTTCCTTTAGTACACAAATGCGCAATAAAATGCATTTTTTTCTGCCAAACATGTGTAATTTATTCTCATATAACCTACTATGTCTGTCGGCCATGTATCAATCAGCTAAACAGTTTACCAGATACAAAATCCACCTAAAACTGCAATATCCTTTAATTGTTTTGAGCAGTGTAGTTCAAATCATCATTTTCAGTTCTAAAAGACGTGGATCCGTGTTCACTAGTGTCGGAAATAAACGATGCAGTTTTGATTTTTTTTTTTTCAGCAAAACTAAAAATATTTCGAACATTGGATCATATTATCTATACTCTTTTTATATATTAAAAATAAATATGCTGATAAACCTAAAAAACCAAAGGGCTGAGAAATAAATACCATTTGGCCCAGGTTCGCTTATGTTCAACATGGAACAATAAATAAACAGGAATTAAAATAGCCTCAAAATGGTGACGCCTCAACTGTAACCAGTTTTGCAATGGCTCATTATAACCGGGGAAAACTTCCACCAGTAAATTTGTATAGAGATTTTCTCCTTATCAAAACGCTTTACTAATGCCGAAATCCAGTAATAATTATGACCAAAAACAGATATTTATTTTTACTGGTGGAAGTTTACTTTGGCAGTAGACGGGACTTGTGTTTCTACCATATTGTTACAACAAAACAACCTTCTTTCAGCGTCACTGAAAGACATTATAATACCCGTTTCAATTTCCACCAGTAAAAACGAATAGAATTTTTCCGGATAGTTCTGAGAGAAATTTTGAGAGAAATAAGCTGCTGAAAAAGGGGAAATTTTCTATTCAAAATTTACTGGTAGCAGTTTGCTTCGTCGGAAATCAGAAACTGGTGAAGTGATGTAAAAAATCAGCAAACGTATTGTGACAACCTCCTCAGTTATTTCACTCGCAACGAGTAGAACCTATACTATGTGTCTCCTCCCCTTGATTCCTAACTCTATTATTTTAACATCAAACGACCACACACCCCAAAACAGGTCACAGAAACGGTAAGTGGGATGCTTTATTTACATGCTGGAAAAATTTCTTGCAATCAGTATGAACACTATAACTAATACATTGTATGCAAGTCTAGACTGGATGCGGGATCCGCGTACGCCCACCCCTAATGATGAACTAGGCGCGGATCTGTTTTTTTTCTTATCCGTTTTATACGCAGTCAGCATTTTAAAAGTGAAAATATTTGTGCTTCAACAACTTTCTTTCATTCAAAATTTTCAGCAAGTTGAGTAATTTTATAGTAATTGATTTACCATTCGGATTTTCGATGTATTTCTTTAAAACTCGTTTTGAGTGAAATATTGAACATTTAAATATAGAAAATACTTATAGTCTGCCGAAACAGTATACTTAAGGTTCGTAATAATGTTTTTTTTTTTTCGAATATTAGGAAAAGAAAGGTATCCAAGTACACGCAGACTGGGTATGAAGTAATAGTATTCAAAATGATTAAAACAAGTTGGAATAAAACCCGAAATATTCGTTGCTCTAAATTCAGTGAATACAAACGATGTATAAAATAGCAAAATGTATTTATACACTGCAAATTAAAATAATACACAAATTCATGCACAGTTTGCTAACATTATTTGCATTTATACATACTCTTTAATTGTCTTTTTTTTATATATATTATGTTTTTTGAGCGAAACGAAAAAGTAACTTACCTGTTTGATGCTTTCTTACTTGTATTCAGAAAGTGAAAATCTGTTATTTTTGCTATTCGATTATCTTCTATTAATATATTGTTGACTGTGATATTGGTGTGTGAAAACTGCTTACTATGGATGTATTGTAAACCTGACGCAACGTCTTTTAACCATTTAGATAAAAACATGGAGGCTTGTTTACTACATTTAAACTCTTCACTATTGATGACTTGCTTCAGGGTATACTGCAGATAGGGTGAAAGGTAGCATATAGCCTCGTCTTCTTCATGGCTTTTTCTATTCAGTAGGTTCACTATATTCTGATGTTTCATATTTTCCCACTCCTTTTCATGTAAGCCTTCATCTTTTGCTTTGATTACTCTGAGACTTAAAGCTTTACCTTCTTTTGAGTGGTAATTTAATACATTAGAATATGTCCCATACACAGTTTCTATTTTGCTGTCTATATCATAATATGGGCTTATTTTACGCAAAATCAAATTTCTTTCCATAGCTTCCACGTATACATATGGAATTTCTTTCTCATATTGATCTGCAGTTATAAGCCTTTTCTTGTAGAGCTTACTCAATTTGTCGAATTTATCAGATGGCTTTAACATGATGTTGTAATATGAAAAAAAAGAAACCGTCTCTTTGGAAAAAATCTTCGTGTAAAACTGAAAATACAGAGAATTCGTTATTTTTAATATTATTTTACATATTTTTACTATTATTCGTATATAAAGGCATATTTTAAACTTGAAAAAGTGAAGCTATTGCAGAAAGAATGATACAATTTCAGTTGATTTTGTATTGTTTAATACCGTTGCATTGTTACTTGTAATGTGCAACAATTCATTTAAATAAAATTGCTGAACAATACACAATATTGAATTATTAAAGATCTTTTTCAGTAATTAAAAATTTATAACAATAAAAAGTATTGTTATTGAATTCGTAGCTAATTTATTATAAAGAAAGGGAATATCAACCGGGAAATTGGATGAAGAATCCGGAAAGCTAATAATCCCGGATACTGTCAAACACATATCTATAATATTCTAAAATTCCTCGAAGAACAATATAAGAAAAATGTAACAATGAAAATTTATATAATAGAAACGAGTCAACAATGAATGACAAAGTTTTACATATTGTACTATTGTATGGTCGAATTTGTCGAGTTCCTTGGTAACTTGAGGGTTATTTTTATTGCCAAATATTTCTTTATAAATTTCTAAACCGTTAAAGACTAGGGCTTCTTTAATACAGGCTGACTCGTCAAGCATCTTGTTTCCCACTTACTGTTTGCTGCCCTTCGGGAGAGAAACGTTTAAATGCTTATCAAGTAAAAAAAAAAATCTTTGAAATTTGACCGTTGTTCGTGAAAAAAAAGATTATTTTAAACCTGTCAAGAAATGGATGTAGAACATTTAGATTCCATATAAATGAAGAAAGTCAAAATAAGTTGCCTATAAATGCTTAGAAGAATAGATCAAGGTTGATGAATTTCGCAAAATACCGCGCCGCTTACTGGGTGCTGGGGGTTGAACCTGGTCACTTGTATAGTACAACAAATCGGTTCTTCAATTCCGTTATATTTTGAACCAGACATTCTCACAGTTGAGAAAAGCCTAATTGTAAAACAATCAAATCTTGCTCCTACTCCTATGTCCAGAAAGTCCACCTTATTTATTTATTTTATTATATATTTATTATATTTTTTGGGTGATAGGCGGTTGATTTAAATGGTTGAGTTTATTTACTGTTGCTAAAAAGAAAAGAACGAAGAATTTTTTTTTAAATCGAAATTTAAAGATTTTACACTTTGTGCTATACAGGGAAAAGGGAATTCAAAAGAAAAGTTCTGTGTGGAGGGAGGGGTGGGGTTTAGATGATAATATATTTATTGTTAGAAAAAAGTAACAACAAAATCTGAAGAAAAAAAATGTTTTAAATATTTTTAATTTTATCATCTGATAAAGAAGGGAAGTGGCAGATTTTTTTACCTTGGGTTGAGGAGGGGATGGTTTGTTTTGACAATTCCTTATTTATTTACTGTTACTTACAAAATTACAAATAGGAAAGAAAAAAATTAAAAATTAAAGAGTTTTGTTCAACTATTTTATATTTTGAATGCTCAGTTCGAGGAAGGAGAAGTGAAATCAGTAATTTCGGAAGGGTAGAATTTAAATAATTGATTATTTATTGCTGCAATACGTAATAAATGACCAAATAAAAAAGAAAAGTGCCCAGTACTGATGTCCAAAACTGATGGCATTGAGCTCACAGGCAGTTCACACTAATTGTATATTATACTTTTATTTAAAAAAATAATACCCCTCAAAAAATAAATGAAAGGGGATTAGTCCCCGTTTCCCCCCTTTTACTTAACCAATGAACCTCCAAATCTAATGAGGGAAGCTCCTTAACATAGCAAACTGGTATACCAAATTTGAAGCAAATCAGATAATTCTGCATGAAAAAACCATTTCGCTAAATTAAGGGGGGTATTAGTTACCCCATTTCTCCCTTTAAGGTGATAAATGAACCATCAAATCTAATCAGACGAGCTCCTTATCAGAATGAACCTAGAAAAAAAATTAAAGTAAATTGGATAATTCAGCATGAAAACCCATTTATCTGGATTAAGGGGAGGGGACTTGCCCCAATTTCTCCTCCCCTTTTATGCTTAACCAATGAACCTCCAAATCAAATGAAGGAAACGCTATATCAGAATAAACTGGTATATCAAATTTGAAGCAAATCGAATAATTCTGCATGAAAAACCCATTTATCTAAATTAACCACTTCACCGGCTGCCCCGAGATAACTCGGGGATAAAAGCACTGTTTCCCCATACCTATCGCCGGTGAAGTGGTTAAGGAGGGGACTAACGGACTAGCCCCAGTCCCCCCCTATATACTTAACCAATAAACCTCCAAATCTAACCAAGGCAACTCCTTAACATAATAAACCGGTATACCAAATTTTGAGCAAATCGAAAAACTCTGCATAAAAAACCCATTTATCTAAATTAAGAGGGGAGGAGTCTAGCCCCCCCCTTTCCCCCCTTTATACTTAAGTAATGAACTTCCAAACCTAATCACGGAAGCTCCGTAACTTAATTAACCCGTATACCAAATTTGGAGCAAATGGAATAATTCTGCATGAAAAACCCATTTATCTAAATGAAGGGGGATACTAGACCTCCTTTTCCCCCTTTATCCCTAAACAATGAACCACCAAAACTAATCAGGGAAGCTCCTTATCAGAATGACCCTAGAAAAAAAAATGAAGCAAATCGGATATTTCTATCAAGAGTAATCGCGTTACGTACGTACATACAGAACCGGCGGGCACATAAGCTCTCAGGCTTTGATAGCCTTTCAGCTAAAAGGTAAAAAAAAATAAATAATAATAATAAGTTTTACAAATTTTAAACTTTGCGTGCTGGGGGTTGGAAATTTCGTGGTGTAGGAGGAGGGGGTTGAGATGAAATTTAAAGAAAACGGAAATCATTCAGAAAATACTTGGAAAATTTCCCAGAGAGAAACATTCACCTTGCATACAATATTTTAAATTAAAATCAAATTTCAAATTAACTGCTTAAAAGGCGCAAGGGCCAACCTAGTGAAAAAGACATGCGCGCAAATCGTAAAAACTGGATATTTAACTTAGGAAATTTATTCATAGAATATCCAAACGAAATAACTTTCATCAACGAATCGGAAATAAAACGCAAAGGTGCCGACGCATTTGAAAACTTGAGCCATGTAAACGTTAAAGCTCCATTTCTGTTGCGAGTTATCGGGAGAAGATCGACACAAACAGCATGCAAATGTGATATAGGGAATAAGAAGAACACGTATGCAAAATGTCGCCTAGGTTAATAACATAAAAGCCGCAGATCCGAGTGTGCATCTGTCAATCGCGGTAGGAACGTATCAGGAAATGTTGCCTTTAACTAATAGAGAAAAGTCTGATATGCATTTTATCTATGAAACTGCAAATGGAAATGGCTTAGAGACTCAACGATTGTACGGAGAGCGGTTTCCCAACAGGCGATTGCACGTCCGTAAAACATTTGAGCTCTTGCACCGACGGGATCCTTTCTCTCTTTCCGGTCGGATGCAAGTCGTGCAAAGACGTACGGAACGTTAGTTGTGGTAGAAGCCATTCTGAATACGGTGGCTGATCATTCAAGTACAAGTACACAGCTGTGGCTAAGCAATTACATATGCTCCACTCTCCACGACATGGTAAGTACTGAAGGATGAACGTTTGCATCGTTATGTTCAGTGAGTCCAGGAACTGACTCAAATGCATATATTTTGCTTTTTT
Source organism: Maratus speciosus (assembly GCA_963932465.1). Taxonomy (NCBI): domain Eukaryota; kingdom Metazoa; phylum Arthropoda; class Arachnida; order Araneae; family Salticidae; genus Maratus; species Maratus speciosus. The sequence continues at coordinate 282,247,354 of OZ010794.1, read as the reverse complement.
CTCAATAAAATGCAATACTGAAATTTCCACGTGCTTTTATCAGATCAGAAAAACTTACCTAATTGTTTTTATTTTTATTTTTTATTTAATAAATACTAATCATGTTCTGATGAAATATGATTAGTATGAGTATAGGTTTAAAAACAGCGAAAATGGATTTCGCGAGCCTAAACATGTAAAAATATACCAAAATTTACACATTCAGGTTTTTATCATAAATGTAATATAAGAAGAGTGTATCCGCAATAATATGTTTTCATCATGTACCCAATTTTTTGTCCGTATATTTTATTTCACGAAATCGAAAAGTTGGCCAACTAGGTGGGAAATATAACCCACAGTGTGCAATATCAACAAACTCGCCTCTTCCAACTTTATTATACCAAGACGACAATTTTAACTCTTTCCAACATAGTTGAAAAGTGTTTATGAATTCGGCTTGTCTAACCGTCTCACAATGGAGTATTTGACGCAGAAACTTGGCCAAAGATGAACAAGTGGGTAAGTGTGATCATAGATCGCACAAAGGGTTTCGTTTAATATTCCTTTCAAAACGTCCATTACATTTATTGCCACGAAACACCTTCTAAATTTTGGCAAACCTTTCCTAAACTACCGTAAAGCCTCAAACAGATTCGCCTTGTTATATTTCCTATTTTCGTTCGTGCACCCCCACCCCCGAAATGCTACCATATATCACATGACGGGTATCTGCCAAATTTAGAAAAGTACCCCCCTTGGAGGGGGGCGAAGTGGGATAATGGTCACCATGATTTTTGACGCGGCCTGATGTTTAAAATTTTTGTTATGTTTTATAAGCTATATTAAAGTTTCAAACAGATCGTCCAGCTATATTTCCTAATTTTGTTCGCGCCTCTCCCTCAACCCCCTCGAAATGCGGTACGCCATTCTTCTTTATACTTTTTTATCATGTGTTATAAAGTATCTTAAATTTTAAAACAGATCGCATTGTTAGATTTCCCACTTTAAATGAAATCGCGGTCTGTTAGTTCCACATTCCATCACCAAGGAGCGCACTCTGTTCTTAACAAAAGCGTATATGAACGGAACTCCTTTACACAACCTATCAGAAAATATGTTACTCGAGGGCATAGGCGTAGCGTCGGGGGGGCACGGGGGGGCACGTGCCCCCCCAACCTTCTGTACCCGGGCGCCAGAACAGAAAGCTTAGGGGCGCCAAATGAAGATTTTTTTTGTCTTTACATACAAAAATGTATAATGTATATGTATACATACGAATTCGCATAAAAATGTCTCACAGCCAGAAAATCCAAAAGGAAAACTGAACCAAATGCATTAAAATTTACAAATATATAAAAAGATTCATCTATAACAGAAGACTGCAAATGAATTAGAAAAAAGAGCTGTTCTCCAAATGTACCATGTTTACGCCTTCTATCACTTAAATCCCTTCCTGTGTCAGGAGAATCACTAACATTTTCCAAGGTCAGTCTCTACCCTATCTTCTGTGTGAAACTGACCCTCACCGATAATTGCCAAACGTCAACCGATTTCCCTGAGAGGGGAAGTGCAGAGGGGGCATATACCCCGGGCCCCAGAACAAAAAGGGAAGGGGGCGCCAAATGAAGATTTTGTTTGGCTCTGACTTTTCTGATGAAAATATTCCATGAAGGCTGCTCTAATTTTTTTTTAATCTCTCTCCCTGAGCAGCATTGAACTTTTCTTTTCCGCCTTGCTATGGGCAAGGTCGAGCAACTGTCCGGGACAAAAAAAAAAAAAAAAAAAAAAAAAAAAAAAAAAAAAAACGAAAGAATGAGTCAGGACCGAAACTAAGGGGGGGAGGGGGGCGTGTGCCCTGGGCGCCACGCGAAGGAGGCGCCAGATGAAAATTTGGTTTGTCGTTTTATGCAATATATAAATGTGCGTGTGAAATTTGTGTAAAAAATATTTTCTAGCCGAAAAATCAAAAAGAAAAGCTGAGTAAACTGCATTAAAATTGTAAAATAGATAAAAAAATTCTCCTGCAATATACCAGACAGAATAACCCCATTCTTTTTTTTATATAATTACTTTTTTACATGCATATCACCATATCTGAACTTAGAGATGGTGAGGTCAGGTGACTGGTTGGGACAATAAAAACCAAGCTGTCGAAAATTCACAAAATAAAAAGTAAAAACTTAATAATTTTGTTGTTGTTTTTTTGAGTCACACATAAATTAGAAAATTAGCATTAGGTTCAGAAAAGTATCTAAACATATCAATCTATAAATAAGAAGAGTGGTATAAGTGATAATTCCACAAAACTGGTGTAAATAGCACAGGAAGATATTTTACAACACTGGAATTCATTTTTATGCCTACATTAAATCGTAGTTTTTATAGTTCATAAAACGATGTGAGTCATATCACTGTAACATTAAAGTGCCTCAAATGTAATAATTTGTAATGCTACAACAAGTAAAATCTGGAAAAATGAAATGTGTCTGTAATGGAATCTTGTCTTAATGAAAAAAAAACTACCCGGTTCCAACAGAAAGTATTTCAACACTTATACCTGCTAAGACGAAAACCTGTATAAAGCGGAATTATTTCCCATTCCTTTTGATTTTTTCCAGGTTTTAGTGAATAAATATTTGACAAAGCTGGTTATATATTTCAGTATTACGTATTTTATTGTTACGCATTTTACTGTTACGCATTTAAAATTTTAAAATAAGTCCACTAATAGAAACTTTCTTAAATTTCTCTTTGTAAATTTACTTTGCGGAGGAAGGGAGAGGGGCGCCAAAATCCATGTTTGCCCCGGGCGATATTATATGTAGTTTCGGCCCTGGAAGAGTGCACAAAGTAAAATGCTTTAGTAAAACCATTTAAAAGAAAAATATATATATATAGCATTTGCAGTGGTACAGTAAAAAATCTCGCACAGGGCGCCATGGCTAATAAAACCGTCCCTGCCTTTATCCCTCAAAATGACTTTTCTCTTCTTTTTGCCATTTCTAGGCGTTTTGAAACCTTAGGCGGAAATTGAAAAATGCCGCTCTGTTCCTTTTGGTGCAATTATTTTTTGCATTACTTTTGGGACAATTGTTTTTTGCAACCAACTAGATCCAGTCTTAGAGAGACGAAGCGAGCTTGGGCGGCTGACTGCAACAAACAAAAAAGGGCGCCACCGCAGCCGCCCCTGCTTTTACCTTACCAAATTGCATTTCTCGTCCTTTTGCCATTTCTAGGTAGGTGACAACTGAAAAATGTCGCCCATGCCTTTGACTAAAATTACATTTTTTATATCCAGATCCGGCCTCAAAGGGCGCGAGGTCGGGCAACTGTCAACGGCTAAAGACTAAGGGTTGAAATATATGCAAGATAGAATAGTAAGTCCCTTTTTAAATGTTTTTTAAAGAATATAGCCCGGACCGAAACTAGGGAGGTGCAGAAAGGGCATGTGCCCCAGGTGCCAGAACAAAGGCCAAAGGGCGCTAAATGGACATTTGGGTTGTCGTTTCATACAAAAATTATATACAGGGTGTCTCAAAAGGTCGTTTACAAACTTCACATGCTGGTCTGTCATATCATGAGGAACAAGATTTACATAGGAACTTGTGTTCGAAAATGCAAACTGCGACCGCTAGAGGATGATGAGCGCAGGTATGGAGAGGAAGAAAGAAAGGACATTTAAAGAGATATCAATATGACTTTTATTAAAGTACATGGTTTAATTAACAGAAGGTGTTGAAAATTCCTTCTATTCGCCGCAATGCATGCTTCACAACGTCGACGCATGGATTCTCGGACCCGCAGGTGTGTCAGGGACACGTGTCGCCGCTTCCACGACCCTGGCGACGAGACCTATGTCCGATGTTACTGGCGTCTCGTACACCATGGACTTCATGTGTTGTATATCGGCCAATTCTGCGCTACTAAACCGATTCATCCTTCTCCTGCAACGCCCTCGCCTGAAATTATTACTCTTTCCACTCTCCCGTAAGCCTGCTTTCATCGCCCTCTAACGGTCGCAGTTTGCATTTTCGAACACAAGTTCCTATGTAAATCTTGTTTATCATGATATGACAGACCAGCATTTTAAGTTTGTAAACGACCTTTTGAGACACCCTGTATATATATGAAATATAAAGAAACACGCAAGCTAATGTTAAACCTATGGGAGCGTTCTTTTCAAATTTCTCTCTTGCATTTTAATATTTTAAAAGGATTTTTTTTTCCTTAGGATAGTTTAGATTGATCTTTAGCATTGCTATACTTTTCGGTTTCGAAACCGGTACTGAAAGTGAAAGTAACTTTATAAAAATAATCAGCAACCAAGATCGAAAAAGTAAACACTAACCCGGTTAGAATTCAACCTCAGCTTTTCTAAGGGAAAAAAAAAAATTAAAACTATTAATATACGAGCGAGACAATTTAAAAAGAACGCTCCCATACGTTTAGCATTAGTGATCCAGTTTCTTCGCGTAACGAGTGTAGGCTCTTAACCCTTTGAGGGGCGGTGGGATATATTATATCCCACCTACGATTAATGAAGATTTGCACCAGAAAAATTTTATTAAATTTTACTTTTCTAATTTTGGTAGAAAAACGTCATAAAATTGCTTTTCCTTATTTTGCAATAAATTTTTTGAAAGATTCTGGTGTGAATTCGACGTTACAGTAACGCAATTACTTGCCTCTCAAAGGGTTAACGCTCAGGCTAATGTTAATCCTATGTGAGCGTTGTTTACATATTTTTGGCAATTTTTATTATTAAATGATTTATATTTTTTATGATTGTTATTTATTTATTTATTTTATTGTTATTATTATTATTTTGCATAGGGTACCTGAGGTCGATAACTTTTATTGTCCGCGAGGAGAAGGGGGGGGGGGCTAGGGGGCGGACAAAATCCATGTTTTCCCCGGACGCAAAAAAGGCTAGTTTGGGACTTGAACGTATGATTGATATAAAATGTACTCAGGACCATCGCGTTTTAGACGTTTTGTTTGTGGGGGAGAGGATCTTAAATTGTTAAGTCAAATTTCAGTATTTGCCAACTCATTGAGAAGTAAAAATAAATAGTTCTCGACATTTGCCAACCAGTTTTATAATGTTACCAAGTTACCACATTTAGAAAATGTAATATATAGCTCTTATTTGTAAAAAGCTTAATAATATTCCGAATTATATTTGTAACTTTTGTCAAACCTATCAGAAATAGAAAGTGTTTTGTAGTTTTTTATTAAATTTTTAAACAAATTTTCCAATTAAGTTTGTAAATTTGTCAAGTGTAACAGCATTCGCAAACGTTTGGAGAAGGGCTCCCCCCTTCCCCCCCTTTGCGAGGCCCCTGGTTGTACTTATTGTGCAATTTATTAAAAACATTCATAAGTCACTGTTTTAAAAGGATATGTGATTGTGTATTATACATGGGATTTGCAGATAAATTAATGTGAAATTTATATTCACATATTTTAGGACTGTGATTTATTGAGACTTTTACAAAGACGATAAATGGCAATGATTTTCAATTTTTTTTCTTTTTTTTTTTTAAAAATGCAATCAAATTTAAACCTCTTTAGTATGTAGCATTTCACCCACTCTCTCTTCCCCCCAAAACAAAAACGCTTTAGTTCTCAACCGTCAATTCGGTGCTGGCCAATCATTGATATTTGGTCAGTAGTTGTAAATTGATCGGTAGAAGAAAATTTTTTCCTAACTGCAAAGCTATATACTATTTCTTATATTTCCAGTCACCCTCGTAGTTTAATTGCAGTGAGTAACATGGTCACACAAAGAACTTCTTTGACCTCTGAACTCGTGTTTCCCTCTTGTGCAAAGTAGATAGTAAAAGCGTCTCTACCTAACCCTCCCCCCCCCCACACCACACACACACGCTCCTATACATACTTGGTTTGGTCTATTCTGGTCATTTGTGAGAATGTGCTTGTAGATAAATGTTGTTATTATTTTTTTAACTGATCAGGAATGAATGACCCACGCAAAAACAAGCGCGATAAAAAAGTAGGAAATTTTTATAGAAAACTCAATAAAAAGAGATGTCACGGAGTACGCCATGCTGGTTTTAAATTCATCCAAGTCTGGCTTCAGAAGGACGAAAATGGAACAGAAGATAAGAATATACAGAATTGTTTGTTTTAGTAAATTAATACGTTTTCAGAAAAAAACAAAAATCCCCACTCAAAAATGTGATTATTTTTGACACATTCATAAACTCATTTCTATTCCTATTTGCCTGAAAATTACAGATGTTTAAGTGTCAAGTGCTTAAGAATCGAGTAGCATTCTCCCTTTTCCTAACATTTTTCCTATTTCGAAGCAGCTTGATTTAAAGTGGATTACTAAATGGATCCGTCTTGTAATTGTCAGCCTTCGAATTCGGAAATCAAAAGTCCAACTTTGATGTTATTTTATAAAAAAAAATTGGGTTTTTTAAGAAAAAAAGAGTTTATTCTATTTCATAAAAACATCTCAATTGCAGGGCTGCCACTGCCGAATGACACTGAAAATAGTAGCTTTAGTAGCCTCCAACGAAAAAAATAGTAGCATTTGTTCGAAAATAGTAGCCAAAATAGTCTTATACCCATCACTTTAAAAAGAGGGAAGAAAAAATGCATCCATAACAACTGAAATTATGAATGTTCACATCTTATTTCACAGTTTATCAATCAATCACTGAAATTACTCAAATCACTGAATAAAGAATAGAGTGATTTCTTCAAATGAGAAAGCAAGTTATCATGAAAATAAGGCCCTAATGTTTCAGTTATGAAGTAAGTAAGCTTGGTTCTTCAACAATAAAAGTTATGTACAGCACCAGGAAACATAGAAGTAAAAACTTCTTGCAGATTATCCCCGATACTATTTTCCATCAGGCCTTTCATTTCAAGAGTTTCTAGGAGAGAAGGAAGAAAAGTTTTATTTGAGGGGCAGGGTTAGAAATAACGTGTGGGATATCGCAAATCCCACACAAAAAAGAAAAATCCTGCATAATAAAAAAATTCGTTTGGATGGAATCTTGTAAATTTACTTCTTGCACAGGCATATGATTCAGAAGCGATTTTTTTTCCCCCGTGAAAGCCACGATTTTCGTTTCTTCGGGAATTCCGCAAAATCAGTTCATCAAACAGTCGCGAATTTTTCCAATCGGTAGCGAAAAACATCGCAGATATCAACAAAAAATTTTTCCATCGGTCGCATAAAAACTTGTAAATTTCGCTTAAGGATTAGGGAAGAAAATCGAAAATTTTGTCAAACTGTTGTGGGCAGAAAAAAAAATACCCGTGAATTTCATCAAAAATTGAGCAAAAAATCAAGAACTTCCTCACTCGGTCGACAAAAGAAAAGACGAACTTCGACAAACAATCGTGGAAAAGAATCGCGAATTTAGTCAAAAAATCTCTGAAACAAATACTGAATATCAATTTCGTCAATCGGTCGTAGAAAATTCCACGAAATTTTGCAAAGCATAGTATGTAAAGGAATTCTGAAACGATTGGCGGAAAAAAAAATAAATTTTGGTAATTCATCGGGGAAAAAATCGCAAATCTCCTCAAAGGACCATGGAAAAATATCTTGAATTTTATCAAAGGTTGCGGAAACAAATGGCGCTTTTCGTCATTCGGTCACGGAAAAATCATCGCAAATTTCCTCAAAAGAATGCACAAAATATTACGAATTTCGTCTAACGATCAAGAAAAAAAAAATTGCAAATTTCGCTAAATGGTCTCGGACAAAAAGACGGCAGGGGTAATTCTGAGTAAAAAAAAAAAAAAAATCTGAAATTCGCAGCAAATTTTCTGAAAGGTTACGGCAGAGGTGGGTAAGAAGGAAATTTTCCTCCCGGCACCAATTATGCGTTCTTTCCGAGGTCCTTTGGCAAAATTCGCGTTTTTTTTCGCGATCCTTTGGTGAAATTCGCGTTTTTCCAAGATTAACGGAATTCGCGTTTTTCCGCGATCCTTTGATGAAATTTGCGTTTTTTGCGATCCCTAGACGAAGTTTGCGTTTTTTCGCTATTCCTTGAAGAAATTCGCGTTTTTCCGCGATTCTTTTGCGAAATTCGTTTTTTCTGCGATCTTTCGAAGAAATTGGCCATCAATCTGTCGCGGAAAAAATATATATCGCGAATTTTGACAAATGGTGGCGGAAAAACAAAATGGCAGAAAAATTCGATGATTTTGCCAAAGGATCGCGGAAAAAAAATCGTGAGTTCCGTGAAACAATCGCGGAAACAAAAACGCGAAATTTGGCAAAGGATCACGGGAAAAAAAGTGCGAGTTCCACGAAACAATCGCCCCCCAAAAATCGGAAAATTTGCAATAGCTCATAGGAAAAATTGCGAAATCTCCTTCAAAGATCGTAGCAAAAGATGGCTAAAAGAAATAACTATTTTCGTTAATCGCGGGGAAAATCGCCCCCTAATTGGCGAAAAATTCGCGAATTTTGCAATTCGTCGCGGAAAAAATTGCAAATCTCCTCAAACAAACGTAAAAAATATCTTGAAATTTACCAAAGGTCGCGGAAACAAATGGCGATTTTCGTCAGTCGGTCGCAAAAAAATCACCGCAAATTTCGTCAAAAGAATGAACAAAAAGTTGCGAATTTCGTCTAACGATCACAAGAAAAAAATCGCAAATTTTGTCTAATGGTAGCGGACAAAAAAAAACGCAAATTTGGTTTTTTAAAAAAAATTGAGAATTTAACCAAATGATCGCGTAAAAAATCACGAATTTTGTAAGTCGGTCGTGAAAAGAAAATCACGAATTTTGACAAACGATCTGGAAAAGAATAGAGAATTTCGTCGAAAGATCTCTGAAACAAATAGTAACTACCATCAATCGGGCGCGGAAAATATATATTGCAAATTTGGACAAGTGGTGGAAAAAAAATAAATTTCGTCAATCTGTCGTAGAAAAAATTGCGAAATTTGGCAAAGGATCGCAGAAAAAATCGCGAAATCTCCTTCAACGATAGTATAAAAAGATCTCAGAAAGAAAGAGGTATTTTCGTCAATCGATTGCGGGAAAAATCGTGAATTTTGGAATTCGTCGCGGAAAAAATCGTGAAACTCCTCAAACAGCCGTTGGAAAATTGCGTTTGGGAAGATGACTTTACAAGCGCTTTGAAGGAAAAGATCGAATATTTTCAGTAAAAATAGTCGCTTAAATCCGAAAAAAAAAATCACCTGTTTTCTTGAAATAGTCGCTTTTTAATGGTTTCCGGCCTAAAATAGTCTGCATAGCCGCCGGATGCTTAAAATAGTCGCTTTCAGTAGGATTTTAGTAGCAAGTGCAGCCCTGCAATTGTATGTTAAGAAAAATCGGAATTTTATGAGAAATTGAGTCGGGCCGGACCGGGCCTGATTTAATTGATTTTCCACGGGCCGGGCTTGTTTTAACTGATTTTTGTACGAGCCGGGCCTGACCATAAGCTGTGAAAATATAAACGGGCCGGGCTCGGGTGGAAGTTTTAATTTTTACTCCGAGCTGGGCGTCCGAGCTTTGAAATTGCGGTCCGCGTAGACCTCTAGTTTGCCTCCCCAGGTCCTTGCAAAGAGGGTGCTAAAGGAGCGGTCGGTCGCCCTGGGCGCAAAATTTATACTGCGAACCATTCATTTTTTGACCGCCGATCATTTTCCGGGGAATTTCTTTTTCTCTCTTGATCATTTTTTTTCCTGTCGCAAAACATCATGAACTCTCTAACAAATAAGTACAATTTTCCCTTATGTTGTTTAGTTGTTTTGAATTTCTAAATTAAAATTAAACCTCCAAAATAAACGCGACATATTTATTCAATAGAATTTATTTATGTTTCTGCACTTTATCAATTTTATTACACCCATCACAAAGAGAAAGTTTTTTTTTTTTTGGGGGGGATGGGGGGCGCAAAATTGAAAATTCGCTCGGGGCGCAGTTTGACGGCCTTGGTGCCCCTCCAAAATTTCTGGTCACGCTACGCCTATGCTCGAGGGGGTGGCGGTCTTCAGCAAGAATTTAAGATGTTTGTTGAAATTACTATTCGGAAATAGCGGTAATTTAACTTTTGACATATTTATATTTAATAAGTAGCATGTATCTGAGGACTCCGTCAAAAAAAGGCACCTGAAACGGTATGAAACAAAAAGGTAAAAAAAAGAAATATTTCGCCCCTCCCCCTCTCTCCACCTGCCCGAAATTTCTCGCGCCATTTTTTATAAACTTTTTCTTATGTGTTATAAACTATCTTAAAGTTTCAAATAGATCGCCTTGTTAGATTTCCTATTTTAAATGAAATCAACGTCTGTTAGTTCCACATTCCACCACGAGGGAGCGCTCTCTATTCTTAACAAAATTGTATCTGAACGTAACTCCCTTAAACAACCTATCAGGAGATATGCTAGTCGAAGGGATGGCGGTCTTAACCAAGAATTTAAGATATTTGCTTAAATTACAATTCGAAAATAGTGGTATAAATACTTCTGACATTTTTATCTGGCATAAGTAACATTTCTGCTGTATTTTTAAAAATCGGACACCATTCAGAAGAATACTGCAATGAAACATCACGTGACTGCCTTTTAAAATAAGTATATAATAGAAATAAATTAATTAGTGAAATTAGCACCCATCCCCCCCTACCAAAAATTTTACGCGCTATTTTTTATTAACTTTTTCTTATGTGTTATAAACTATCTTAAAGTTTCAAACAGATCGCCTTGACAGATTTCCTAATTTTAACAAAATCACGTTATGTTAGTTCCCCATTCCACCACCAGGGAGTGCACTCTATTCTTAACAAAACTGTATCGGAAGGAAACTCCGTTAAACAACTTATCAGTAGATATGTTACTCGAGGTGGTGGCGGTCTTAATAAGAAATTACGATATTTGCTGAAATTACTATTCGGAAATAGTGGTAACTAAACTTTAGACAATTTTATATTAAATAAGTAGCATATATCTCAGGACTACCTCAAAAAAGGCACCTAAAGTGGTCAGAAACGTTAACTTTTAATATAGAAATCTAGCGCCCTCCACTCCCTCCCCGGAATTTCACGCGTCATTCTTTTTTACACTTTATCTTATGTGTTATAAAATATCTTAAAGTTTCAAACAGATCGACTTGTTAGATTTCCTAATTTTAACAAAAGTGCGTTACGTTAGTTCCACATTCCACCACGAGGGAGCGCACTCTATTCTTAACAAAAGCATATCTCAACGAAACTCCTTCACGCAATCTTTCCGTAGATACATGAGTCGGGATTGTGGCGGTCTTAACCAAGAATTTAAAACATTTGCTGCGGTAACAAACGCTAAGATTTTAAAAATAAATCTAGCTCCCCCCCCCCTCTCCTCAAAATATCACACTCCATTCTTTTTTACACTTTTTCTTATGTGTTATAGACTATCTTAAAGTTTAAAACAGATCGAGTGGCGGTCTTAACCGATAATTCAAGATATTTCCTGAAATTACTATTCGAAAATAGCGGTATGAATACTTGTAAATTTTCTGATGATGAATGAGTTATACTTACCTCATAGCGCTGTTCAAAAACCCCACGCAAATTGTTAGATTTCCTAATTTAAATTATTTCGTGGTTAAAAAAAGCACGTGTCTCCATTTTAATCGACGCATTTGATAGCAATAAACCGATTAATTAAATAATAATTAATACTTCAGCTTATAATTAAGATAGGACTTAGAAATGGGTATCAATGAAATCAGCGAGAAATTTCACATCGGTATGCAAAAAAATTTAATATTTAAAAAGTTAAAATTTCGTATTGAAATATCCTACTATGGAAAACCGCAGCGTCGTCATGTCTGACACCTGCTTTCGCGGCGAAAAGAAATCTTTTTTCCTTGTCTTTACAATTAAAGAAATTAAATTTTTATCGAGCGATTTTTAGTGGATATTTTAACTTATACACATCTCAGAAATGTGAGCTTTATACCAAATGAAAGTAGATTTTTTTCCGCGTCTGTCTATACCATTTACAAATTTCTTGGACCAATACTTTCTGATAAGCGATTTCGCTTTAAAATGTCCACTTCATTTTTCAGCTTAACTTCCTCCGTGGTAACCGTGTACGGGCTGATTTTACTGGCAGCCCTTAGGAGAAGCACCGATGATTTGGAGAAAGTCCGTTTGTACCTAGGTTAAAAAGGTGGATTGGTTAATTGTAGGAGTTAATTAGCCCGTAATTTGGTTAATTACCGACTTTTTCAAAATTTTATGATTTGCCGTTTGATGTGAGGTGTTCAGCTGTAAGTACCCAAAATTTCAAGTATCCAACATGTATAGTTTCTGAGAACGGGCTCTGTGACAGACGGACAGACAGACAGACAGACAAACAAAGGAGTGAGACGAATACGGTTTCGTCAGAAGATTGAAACCCTAAAAAATTCAAATTTACTCATCAATTGCAAAAAAACATATTTTTTAATAGCTGACTAACTGGCGCGTCGATCTATGTCTATTTCACAAGCATGAGTCCTATCCGGCGGTTCCTAGCCTCAGTTGAAGAGGAGGTTTCTTTGCAAGAAGGTGTGCTTTATTGTTATTGCAACTTTGTTATTATGTTTAAATGTATATTTTTGTGGTTTCATGAATTGTTGAACTCAATAGCTTTATTTTTAATATAATAAAATAAATAAAAGTAATTAAAATGTGTTCATTTTAAGCATTTTTAGCTCTAATTTCGATATATAGATTTAAATATACAGGGTGTATCAGAAATGATTCAACAAACTTAGAGGGATGATAGTACTCATGAGGACGAACAAAATATGCAATGGAACATGGGGTCGCAAATGACGTTTAAAGGATGAAAATTGAGAAAATGTGTGTGAGTGGACAAACTGAGGTAAGAAAGAAACACTCCAGAAAATTATTTATTGCACAGAATAGGTACAACACAGCTCCTGATGTCCAGAGGCAAAAATATTTTACAACATTTGTTCAAAGTGTTGACCGCGGACATATTACACAAAGTACATCTACGGAGGAACGACTGACGGACACAATCCGCATCGGGAAATTCGGTTCAAAATGCCCACTTTAACAGCATTTTTTTTAAATATATTCTGCCTCTATCAAGAAATTGACCATCATGGTACATTATATAGTTTCTGAGTAAGAAAACGTACCAATTGGAAGCCTTTGAGAGTAAAAATGAATTGTAAAATGAGACAGAAAATAAGCAATTTGGATTTGAATACACCCTTACTTAGATGATTTTTTTCTTCAACCGCTATGTATTTTTAATTTGTTTTTGCTGTAAGAATTGATCCTATCCAAAACTTGACTGTATAGATGTTGTAGACAATATTAAGAAGATATATGTTAAATTCATGGGGATTTTATATCGTTTGAATTGACGGAGTTAAGGATTTTTTACTTCTTCAAACCCCCTTTTTGTTTTCGTTTTTAATTTATTTTTCGGTACGAATTGGTCCTATCAAAAACTTGTGAATATAAAAGTTGTAGATAATATTAAGGAGATTTATAATAAAATTAATTGGAATTGATATCATGAGAATTGACGAAGTTATGAATTTTTTTCTCCCAAAAACCCTATTTTTTGCGCCCCTTGAGCCCATTTTTAACTTTATCAAAAATCTGTGATACATAAAATTTTTGCCCTATTTTTAGAAGTAACAAAAACTTTAAACTGATTTGATATGTACAAAAATTAAGAAGTTATGGGAGGTTTTCGGTTTTCACAAATCCCCTCCCTATTTCCATCCCCTTGGTCAGATTTCCCATTAACGAACTTGACCGAGATTTTATGCCCATTGATTTTATGTATCAGTTTGGAAGAGATTGGCGCAGAATTACGAAAGTTATCGTGTCCAGAAGAAAGTGATATATATAGATAGACAGACATATATAAAGTTTTTTACTGAGGGTGGTTTTGGGTTCTAGGGGTCATGATCGGTGTAGATCTGCAAAAAGTTTTCAGAAATTCCAACATAGGAACGATCCCAATAGGTAGTATTTCATATGAAATCTACCTAAAAAAACTAACTGACATTTAGGAGTCGTATACAAAGCGAAGAATGAAATATTGAAATTAAACTGAAAATAAATATCAATTTATTGTAATATTATAAAACGATCTACCATAAAAAATGAATATGTCAAATGACAAAATCTACTAGAGATACTGCTCCATTGGTGGCAATGCACAATTGAATGCGTGACAGTACTGAGTCCTGGACACGTTACAGCTCAGCAGGTGTGTAAACTGTGCGACAATCAAGGATGATGCACTGCTTCAGATAAACCAGAGAAGTGGTCTCAGTCACATAGACCCATCCCTTGATGTAACACTAGAGGTACAAATCCATGGTAGAGGTACAAGCCATATACACCGGTTAAAGCGGCGTCCACTCTACCGGACCGCCATATCCGATTATCTGTTGACGGAATTGGGTGGTCAGATACGCCCGGACGTTTGATGTTTTGTGTGGAGAGGGCTTCATCATGTTGAAACCACACTCGGCATGCATGTCGGAGAGGCAAATCTTCATACCAATCACGTACCGTGTTTGTAGCAGATGCAGTTGACGATCGCCCGTTAAGGTCCCATCGTAGAAGATGGGTCCAACAATCTGGGTTCCCCACATACCGCACCACACGTGTCGTACTGGGCGGGCTATGTGGAGGTTTTCCAGATACCAGTAATCCACATTGTGCACATTTACAATGCCACCCCGTATAAACAATGACTAATCTGTCACACAGAATGTCACAAAGGGATGACGGATTTTCCTCTAAGGTGTTGAGGATGAAATTACAATAAAAAAATCGTCGTGTGTGGTCACCCAGCATCAATGCTTGCACCAGTGTCGGATATGGTATGGATGCTCATCAAGTGCATGTAACAAATGCCAGACATGCTGACCACATACCTTGCTCATTTCCACCGAGCTCAAATGTGGAATTAAAAGGGCGAATCCGAGCACATCCTCCGGTGTCACTCGAACATTACACCTTGCCTGTCTACTTGTTCTGTGTCGTGGTGAAACAGAGCCGGTCTCTCTAATATGGTGCAATGCATTAGTTACAGTTTCATGCGTTGGATGTAGATCCTTATGGAAACGTTCTGAATAAATACTCGCAGCCTCTCTGGCATTCCTTTGACATTCACCATAAATAAGTATCATTTCCGCATATTGCATGCACGCGTAGCTTGCCCTCACGAACTCAGAGCTGGCTAGCTTGTCCACTGCTAGATGACTCATGTTTTATACCGAGCGTGTGGTGCTGCGGTACTATTGTAATTTGCAAAATCAAAATTTTCATGATCGCTATAGTTAGGCTGGTCGTTTTTATTACGCTGCCAATTATCTAGTCCTTAGTGAATATGTTTTATTTTCCGGTTGTCGATTCTACCTACTTTGACGTTTGAAGGTTGTTCGACCCATAAAAGAGTTAAACAACACTTTGAGCAGTATATCTAGTAGATTCCGTCATTTGACATATTCATTTTTTATAGTAGACCGTTTTCTGATATTATAATAAATTGATATTTATTTTTCAGTTTAATTTCAATATTTCATTCTTCGCTTTGTATAAGACCCCTAAATGTCAGTTAAAATTTTTAATGAAATAATCCTCTCTGGTGATACACTAATTTGGCGATACCAGCTAAAGGTGGTTTTGCCGTAAAAAGGACATTGCACCTTGATATTGATCTCGAATTACTTTAATTAATCTTTTAACTGATCCCTCATTGAAAGACAAAATCATGCGAAAAAATCTCAAACTTTGAAATTTAATAACTCTGTCAATTTTTGTAGTACAGATGTCAAACGTTGTGTGTTATATCTGTTATGATATGAGTAAACTTTTACTAAACATAACTATAGGGACTGGGGGACCGTATAAAAAGTTAGATTTCGTAATTTTTGTAAAATTGATTTTTTACTTTAAATAACGCCACAACATGAATATTTACCCAATTTGAAACGTTTTTGTAATTGGAACTATATGTCTACGACCAACGGTTGAGAAATTAAAGGTCGGCGATAGATAACATATTGCACCCTGTATATCAATTTCATCATGTTTGAAATAGTTCAACATAATTAAATGCGAATAGTTATTCTCCGAAGACCAGAACAGAATCAAACTCGTTTGTGTGCCCCTCACTGTAAAAAAAAATCTGTAGTTCTACAGATGTAAAAATACATGCTTACTAAACTTTCACCTGTAACTGTACGAAAAAAGCTGCAAATCTACAAAACTAGTTTTTGTAAAGCTACAAAAATCTGTAACTTTACAAATGAATCTGCTAAAATTTCAGTAATCTTACTAAACTTTTATTTGTAACCCTGGCTGCAGTTACATGAAAAGTTCTCGGAATCCCAGTTTCCAAAAAAATTCTTAGTAACCTTACAGATTTTTTGATTTTCGGCGCAAAAGTGTGTCTGTTACATGAAATTTTGTTGTTGACGTTACATGAAAAGTTCTCGGAATCCCAGTTTCCTAGAAAATCTTTAGTAACTTCACAGATTTTTTTTTACAGTGCTGTAAATGAAAGATCAATACTTTGCACATGATATTCTACAGGAAGTATTTTTTAGTGCATCTCAACAATTCATTTCTATTTTATTATGTTTATTTAAGAACAACATCATTAAAATCCGCCCAAAGAATTTTTCTTCGTGGACTATAATATAACATAATACTTTTGAGTTCCCCTGTATACGTATTTGAGTGCTAATTCTATGGTAAACATATTCTAGTACACCTTAATAAGGTACAGTAAACTCCCGACTATCCGGCTCGCGAACATCCGGCCCTCCGTACTATCCGGCCTATTAAAAAAATGAGGAATGTTGCAAGCGGCCAAGGCAGGCAGGTTCCCGTCCAGGTGAGTGCCAAAAGAAAAGGAAGAAATTCGAAATATAGCAATTGCAAGGTCTTGAAACAGCCTTTTGGACCAAAAAGGTAAACATAAACCCGTGTGGTCAACTGCAACAGGAGATGAGAACGCTAAGCTTCTTCCGTTGCAGAAAAAAAAAACGGGCTTTGACGATGTCAATGCAGAAGACATTACATAATGGATGACAAACGACGAAATTAATGAATTAATTGAAAACGATACTGTAGAAGTGTTGGCAGAGGGAGAAATATGAGAAGAAAGAAGATTCAAAGGATTGCAGGAAAAATCTCATACCACATTCGCAAGGTTCAAGAATATTGAGGCAGCACTGCAGTGCATTAGTCAGCAGGAATCGACGCCACCTAATAGAATCTAGCATCTACTTTCGTAAATGGAGAGGTCATTGCGTCGCGCAAGAGGGCTAATAGGGAGAAGCAGTCCTCTTAAGGACTTTTTTAAAAACAAAAAAACTGTAAGTTTTGACTGTTATCTTATGCATAACATTTCGTATTTTTGTGCTTTCATTTATTAATAAACAGCAAAATAAGATTTACTTATTTTTTCACGAATTAGGATTACGTTTTATATGTTAATGGTTCCCTCCTTTTAAAACTGTTTGTACTGTATATATAAAATTTATCTTAATATGTGTAACATGTGTTTTCAATATCGTGGCAGGAGGAGGACACGAAGTTAATAAATATTAGTAGAACTCCGGCCTAACCGGCTTTTTCCTTATCCGGCCTACCCTTCCGCCACATTAGGCCGGATAGTCGGAAGTTTACTGTATATAAATTTCATAATTTTAAAATAGTGTAACACCATTATAATACACCGCAAATGATTTTCCCCCATACACCATAATGTATCCAGATACTTTTGAGTGATCTCGTAAATGAACTATTAATGCTACACACCTCATTTTCAATACCGAACATGTCAGTATAAATCTCAATAACATAGGTCAATTGCATAACTATCCGAGTATACTTACTCGAGTTAGAACTCGGACAGACAGACTGTCAGACAGTCGGCCAGAGAAACCCAATTCATAAACACTTTTCAACTATGTTGGAAAGTGTTAAAAAGTGACCCAACTTCCTTAAAATGAGTTCCCTTTATAACGATAAAGTTAATCCCCACAAAATTTTAGTGTAATGCAACAAGTATGATCCGAGTTGTAAGTGTTTAACTTAATCGTACCTTGTGTTCGAGCTATATTAAAATTTAGGAGACTTAAAAATAAAAAAAAGACTCCCTCACCCCTTTTAATGATTACGTTTACTATACAAAATTATTTGGGATACGATATTTAGAGCCAGAGTTATAGGTCTTTTAAATTGTCAGGTCTTTATACTGCTTTTATTCATAAATATATAGGGCCTTCAATAGATAACCATAAGGCCCCCTTTATAATGATTAATTTTACTATTAAATATTTGAATGGGCGTCGACAATTAAGGTCCGAGTTGCAAGTATTTATCTTTCCTCTCTCAGTCGTGTAGATAAGGTTGAGAAACCGAGTTAAACTCGTCCTTCAATTCCAGTAAACCCAAATGAGCATTTCATCAAAGAGAGTAACGGATCTAACTTATTCACTGTCACTACACAGGAGTAAGTGCTTATAGAAGTTTTACTTTAAAAATTTGAAAACTCTCGTAAAAAATGTTTCAAGCAATTTTTGTTAAGAAAAAAAAACAAACAAAAAAAAAGTCGAACATTGTACGTCAAACGTGGCAAATGTGGTGCGTTCGTACTACAACTAGTTTTATAAATATTCAGGTCTTCGTGCAACAGCTGTTGCACTCTTATGCAAAAATGCATGAATATAAAATTTATTACGAATACATATATTAACTTCAGTAATGCGGCAATAAAAGGATTTCATGTCAAATAGGACGTCATCACCATGGCAACCTAGAATCATTACCTGTCATGAGATATCTTTGAATAAATTCCGCATGATAGGATTCAATAGAAAGAAGAAAACGTTTCAAAACATCTTTTTTAAGTTTTGATTCAATTTTCATACACTTTGAAATGACTCGACAAAATTTTGCAACTTTTGTATATACTAAATTTCAAACCATTCGGTTGGGTATTTTTTGCGCTGTTATATGCGGACAGACGTATCAGACGACAACTATAGGTGCTACGTATTTATATAATTACGAACGCACCTAAAAAAGTCTTTAAATTACGGAAGCTGAGTTAAAAAAACAAACAAATAAATTACATTTTGATAGGTTTTATTACAACAGGATTAAATCTGTTACATCTGAATTTTTAGTATTATTTACAGATAAGACAATAAGAAATTGTGATGTAAAGTATTGCAGTTTTTTATATATTTTTTTTTCTTGCTTCATTTCTTTACTTCTGAAGTGATACGGAGAATTTGTAGTTTCTGTATTATCGGGGGTCACATTGCTGCATATTTTTCTATTAAATGTTGAATATGGCATGAAAATTACTTTTATTATTTCAGTGAACTTGATTATCATTGTTATTGAAAAGCAACTCGATTATTATTATTATTGAAAAGTAACTTGATTATTTTTGTTATGAACTGAAATTCTTGTTATTTTAATATGAACAAATATAGCTATTGTATAATATGAAATAATCATTTACCATTTAAAACTATTTGGCCAAACGACTTAATATTTAGTGTTAATTAAACGCTTAATAAAAACTAAACTTACATTAAAACTTAAAACTAAAACTTAAAATTAAAAATTAAATAAAAATTGAAAAAAACCTATAAATATTAAATCGCTTGAACAAATAGTGAGGGTTAAATGGTAAATGAAAATTTTATATTATACTGGGTAATATATAAACGAATTGTTTTTATGTTAAGAAAAATTAATGTAACTTATTTTTTGCACATTGTTTTCCAATTGTGTGTCTGTATTGCACTTTTATATAAATATTATTAATGATCAAACTGCTGGATTCATAAATGTAAATACTATATTATATGAGCTGAAATGGAAAAAATAGCTTGTAATGGTTATTTCTGAACTTAAATTATTGATTTAGTTTATTTTATTGATATGGTTATTATTATTTATTTAGCTGTGAAAATTTTGTTTTGCTATTTCTTATGAGGAAATATGCAGCATGACCCCGCGATAAATTACAGCTTTTGAACCAACTTGAATAAGTAGTTTTCTGGATGTAGCATTCCATTGGATGAGTTATTATCAATGAAACAATTCAGCAAGTACACCCCAACTTCATGATTCCAATACGATCTGCCTTTTCCTGCTTTGTTTTCTTTGTGAAAATCTGTAACAGAGGTGTTATTATTTTTTATTTTGTCCTCAGGTGTGATCTGCTGTATTTGGTGATTGCACATTTTGATTTCTTCTGTAATTGCATCTGTCTTGGAATCCTGAATTTCAATGTTACTTTTTATTTCATCCTCTACTTCTGTTGTACTTATTTCTGAAATGATAGTTTCCTTCTGGTTTTTGAGGTTTTCATTTACAATTTCTATCTTTTCTTTGTCATCATTAGTGGAATGAACGTGGGACTCTGATAAAGATATTAATAAATCAGCGAGCCGATCATCTTCACTGTTCTTTTCTGCTTTACTCGCTAATGAAAAATAATCTGTATTTTGCTTATCTTCAATCTCAAGAGTCTTTTTCATGTTTTCTATATTTTCTGAAGTATCTGTATTGTCTACGTGTTTTTTAGTTTGTTGTTCTTTTACATTTACATCTGATTCATCAGCAATGTCAGCAGAATCTTGACGGAATTTTGATAGGGATAACAGTAAATCAGCGAGGCGATCACCTTCGTTGTCGATGTCTGTATAGTTAACTTTTTGGAAGGGTTCTAAGATTCCTTCTTTTTTATTTAATGTGTTATCCTCCAGAATAAGCATATTTCTCTCAACATCACCAGATAGACCACTTGGAGGGCTTTCTTTTGTATCAATAACTTGAGAAATTTTCTCAACATCTTGATCTTCATATGATGCTTCGTAGCCTTTTATCAAATTAATCTGTTTTTCAATATTCTGCCAGTGTACTAATAATGAAAGAAGAAAAGAAAATCACTTTTATTACTCAACAAGAAAATTCGTTATTAACTAAAACTTTTCTATAAAACCTAGTTAAGAATTATTGTGTATTATAAAATATTATAAAATACCTTCATAAACAAATGGGGAAAAATATTATTTCACAATAAACATTTTCACAAATTATTCTCTATAGATTTATATGTTGGTATTTTTAAATTTACAAATAAGGATGAAAGAAATCAGTGTTGAATTCCAATATTTCTCCACAGGAATGGTTCCTGTGTAACTGAATGAGAGAAAGGGAGCTCGCATCTAAACCATTAACAACTCAAACCTGCAAAATTTGAGTTGTGTGATGTTTTTCAGCTTTTGGTAGTAATCTATTCTTTGCGCTGAATACGAACATGACCTTCATTTTTTACCATCACGTAAACATTTTTCGTAAATCAAAATTTTTTATAAAGTCGAAATATTGCGAAAATCTAATACTACAAAATATGCATAAAACTTTTATTCATACAAAAAAAAATATTCATTTTTTGGCTTATACTATGCATTTTTTACAGCTAAACATGTAAAATATTAGTATGTATGTAAAATACTTACAATTTTACTAAATGCGTGGAAGCTTTTTTGTACCACCCAATCCTCCTCACCAGACTATTCAACTGTTTAGCTATAACAATCCCCAGTATAAGCCAAAAAGTGAATAAATTATTATACAAGAAAACATCTATTTTATAGTATCAGAGTTTCGCAATTTTTCGAATTGTCAACAATTTTATTATTTACGATTAGCAAAAAATCAGGACGTGATGGTAAAGTATGAAGGTCATTTACAGATTCCGCGCTAAAAATACATAAGAATCAATTATCAAAAGTAAAAAAACAACAACAACAGCAAAAAAAAGCATCCCAGGCTTGTGCAATCAGAAAATCCGAAATCTTCCGAGAGATGTCCTTTCACCCTTCCCTGGGACCACCCTCTGGATTCATGAAGCATTGAGGGTGGAGGGGTAATCTGTTTATTGCCAGTACAATTTAAGTATATTTACGAAATTTTTTCTTCAATTAAATGATTTTCTGAATGTGTCAGAAAGTAGCGAATGTGGATTGAAGAATATCCTTAACAGGTAATAGTTCTAATGCTAAAAATCTTCTAAATTTGTTATTTTCGGCGAATTTTTTATTAAATTGTTGCTCTTTTTAAAAGAATTTTTACATTTTTCCGTACATTTCCGGATTTTTATTATTTTTTTCCCTTTGCACTGCAATAATAACAATAGTTTCTACAGTTTTAATGAAAATCAAAAGTTAGCATTATCACTCAAACATATTCTCAAATCCATACTTCGTGATTATGACAAATTCCCGAAATCACATTCATGGAAAAGAAAATATCCGAAAAAATACTGAAATTGTGCAGACAATCAAAGTATTTCTTTATTATTATTATTATTATTATTATTATTATTATTATTATTATTACAGTACTGGTTTAAAAATCATTTCTATGCAGTATTATTTCAACGCAGTATTATTACATCACTAAAAGACCGAGAGGCGGTTTCACAGACGACCACCTCATCGAATTGGAGGCTGAAATTCAAAGAACCGACAGAAAAATTTAGCATATTAAAATGCAACTGGTCTGCCAAGTCATATTTTGGAGGAAGACCTGATTTTAGTGGTTGATCAATACATTTATCATTGTGTTTTCCTGCACAAAAAGTTATGAAAACATGGAGGAGTGGGAGCAGGAAAATAAAATGGCAAGCCTATCAATCAACCAATAAAATCGGGTTTGCAGGTATTTTCCACCAAGGTATGAGTTGGCAGACCAGTTGTATTTTAATATGCGAATGATGTTTTAACTAATCCAGAAATTTCAGACGTCAACTCGATGAGGTGATTGTTTGTAGAGCCCCCGCGCGGTCTACAACTAAATTATAGACATTACAAGACCACTGCATGTGTAAAAATACGATATAAAGTGTAGAAATGATAAATGGACCACAAACACTATAGTGTTATAAATTTGCAGCAAACTATCCAGTCATTCGACCCGTTTTATAGTCAACGGTTAAACAAGCGTAATTTAACTCTATTCTGACCATATTGTTGCTCACTGTATGATCAGAATAGAGTTAAATCACAATTAACTAACCGTTTTTTTTTTTTTTTTTTTTTTTTTTTTTTTTAACGCTAGATTTACTGGAAAGTTTGCTGCAAATTTTTAGCACTGTATCTTCAACTCTAATTGATGCGGGAACAAGTTAGAGGACGGATGGATGGCAGAAAAACGTAAGTCATACGGCAAACAAACTTCAGACATGGTGTAGTTGTTTACAGTAAACAAGCAAACCGGCAAACAGACAAACCGAATTAATTAATACTTTTCAACTATTTTGGGGAGTTTCATCATGGTGAATAGTGTTAAAAAACAATTGTCAGAGCAGTCCTTAGGGATGTGCAATAGATGCAGTCGCACATAGCCTCACGCCTAGGAACACCTTGCACTCGGAAAAATGCTTGTTTCATAAAAAATATAATAAATTAAATCTAAATACTTAGCATATGATTCGTTGTAATTTATTTATTTCACGACAAAAGTCATATAATTATTATTTAGATAAAATGTAAAAGGTTTCGATAATAAATTGTAAGGCTCGAGCGCTCGAGATCATACATTTATATTCATACAATTCATATTATTTAGAGGGTATACTAAATCTCTAAACAATGCTATACTGTTTGGAGATAAAGATATCTCTGCAGGTGCAAGAATTAAATAGTGTTGATTAAAATTCTGATAAAGGCACTGTTATTTTAATGATTATTTGTAATGTAATAACACGACACTACTTTTATGTAAAAAATATTTTACAACTCATTTACACATTTTATAGTTTAATCAAGTTTGTATTACATGAATATCCATATTCCTGTGCAGAGGCATACGTATGTTACGTGAGTTTTTTCAAAAATTGATTATGTTATAGGAAGAGGGGAGGGGTCAATACTTTGAAAAAAAAATGCCTCGCGGAACTTTTTGCATTCCAGTTCGTTTTCCGACAAATGTATAAAACTCACTAAAGTTTTTTCTTTTTTTTTTTTTTTTTTGTATAATTTTAATTTTAAATTCTTATTTTCCGCAAATGTGTTTGGCTTTTTATGTGATTTCACGATATCTAATATTACAATTAACTAAGTTTCCTTTAAATATGATGGCATTTTCAGATAAATTGTAGAAAATTTTTACGTGTACTGATTTTTTTTTTTCTCGATATAAAGTTATAGTTCTAGATAACATTTATGTTTTATTCCACGTGGTGCCAAACTGCTTATTGCGATATAAAGTATAGGCGTACTTTGCAAAAAAATAAGTTAGATTATTGTTTAGTATACTACTTTTTCCTTAACATTAATTTTTTGTAAAACTCTTTTCGCGAGAATTGAAGTGGATAACGATAGTGTAAGTAAAAATACGGAGAAAATTTTTTTTTCTTTTTTTTTATTTAAATTAAAAAATAAAGCGTGTAGAATCACATTATATTTTTTACTTGCGTTCGTTTTAAAACCGAAATTTATGTATTTTTGGTTATAGATAATACAGGAATTGTTCAAACATTTTTCTTTCAATTTAGGAAGAAAAATGTATAAACAAAGATAAGAATTTTATTTTCTATTGTGTTTATCCTGATAGCCCTTTTGTTGGAGTATCATATTACATCTTGATTTATAAGGTAAAATGGTTTTTCTTAAAATGTTAAAGTTGATTTTGTTCCAACAGTATCCTTCCAATGTTTTGCGATGCAGTTTATAAAGATCTTTTTTTTAAATATACAGTAATCCATAAGAGACATGTCACGGGACGTGTGTGAAATACGTTTAAATGGAATCGCCTCAATTCCGATTTCAATCCCCATTTTTTTTCTAAAAGTGCAACAGAAGGTTTGGAGGTATGTCCCCTCATAGCATGCATGGTCACAGTGACGTCATTGTGACGTCACTGTAAGTCACTGTGGTCACGTCACATCTGTGACCAAAATGCCACCACTCAGTGATGTCACATTGTGACTGAGATGTGAACTTCTTAGAAAACTTTAAAAAATTACAAAAATTATTAAAAACATGTTATTTACTGTAAAATATATTTTTCTGCCGGATTAACAAATTTTTTAAACCGTGGTCCAAGTTGCATCTGTGCCTCTAACAAAAACATTTTATTTTCATATAACATAAAATGTAATTAATTCATCAGCAACACAAAACGATTTCCTAATTATGAGAATTTCATATTATTAAAAAAATGTTTTAGGTAAGCAAACCTCGACTTATCTTTTATAAAGATTTTTGTAAATGATCATCTGTTATACTAGAAGTTTCTCAAAGAGTAGTCGAAACATTTCTGTCGTTTCAAACTAAAAACTTTCTATTACAGTTAAGGCTGCAGCTTTTAATGAGCACGCAGAAAGCGTCTTCAAAGTTCAGTCATACATGCATTTCTTGCTTTATAATTTGCATTCAAGTCATTTTTTTCCATCTTAGTGTTTCACTATTTTAAGTATTTTTTTTTTTATTCTACTTCTTTCAAACGTTTAAAATAGAATTGACATTTTCCGAATATAAAATTAATGTACAAAATTTAGGCAAAGCCCACGACATAATTAATTATTCATGTTTTATTTTTTGTTTTCAAAATATACCTTTAAAAATTATTTTACAAGTTTTATTCTACAGAAAATTAATATTAAGAGAATGACAGATTGACAAAGAAAAACTCATCTCTTCTCGATAATCTTGTTGTATTTTTTAAGAAGATATTTTGTATATATTACCTGTGATACAAATTTTACTTTTAAAAAAAAGGAGGGAGTCATCATTATTACCATTAAATTAATTTGTATACATTTTGAAAATTTAAGCAATGTTTTATCTAGTAAACTCTAATTATGGATAATATTATTATTATAATTTACGTAAATGAAACTTTACAATTCAATAAAACTGATAAAAATAAAAGATGAAATACAATAAAACATTTTCAAACAGGAAATTGAATTAGAGACAATTTGACAAAATTATTACGCATTTAATTTCCTTCCGAAACTGTGGTATAGAAAAACAAATAAAACCAAAAAACAACTGCTTCGAACTTCGAAACTTACAAATCGTCTACATCTGCACTATTTCAGTTGTTACCACTCGACCGCAGAATAACGGATAAAAGTAACAGTGAAACTTTTTAGAATAAACGCGGGACACTGGACAGTTCTGTGGACACTGTGGACACTGAAGTTCTGTGGACACTGGACAACATAGATGTGTTGACACGGATTTAAAAACTGAAACAAGAACGTTCTCAGGATCCAAGTTAGTTCAGCTAACAAAATATAAACCCGAGAAAATTACGGTAGCTTTGACTTGTTGAAGATGATTCAAGTCATTGCTATCGTACTTATAATCGGATTTAATTGGTTCCCCAAAATCAAAGTATCACATACAACGTCAATGAAATTAGGTATGTAAAAATATTATTTTCCCTGTTTGCTTTTTTTTTATTTTATCACAACAATTTTAGTTAGTTTCTCATTAACATGCTGTAGAACATAAATATTTCATTACATTTATTTTTTATTTTGCCGAAATATCTAAAATATTATTTTCCTTGTTTGCTTTTTTTTTTTTTTTTTTTTTTTTAATTACAATGATTTCAGTTATCTTCTAATAAACATGTTATAGAACACAAATATTTCATTACATTTATTTTTTATTTTGTTAAAATATCTAACTTCCTTTTCAACAGCTTTGATCAGATTATTAAAATTAGTGATTTAAATTGCATTTTAATCTGGTTTATTTTCTTATTTAAATATTGGGTTAAAACCACATGGTGGCATAAATATAAAAGTATATGGACAAGTATTATCATCAATCATTAACATAATTAATAGACATTTAAAGATAATTAAATTATTTAAAATTTTTGGATGTTATTAACGTTTACCATAGCAAGACCCCTATTTGTAATGAAGTTTGTAGCATGTTATTTCATTTACAGGGACAGTCAATTGTATTCCATTACATTACGGCTTGTGGGAAAAAAATCGTTTCAAATGATTTTTAATGATTTTACACGCTTTCAAACAGAATAAAATTGATATGCATTTATGAAGCGCACTAAAAGGTGCATTCCATAGAATATGCGATGCAAAGAATAGTTATTGTTCATTTACAGGGCTAAAAAAGGAATTCCAATACATAATGATATAGGGGTGGAGGGAATTGTTTGCGGCGTACTTTATTTATGTTAATCTATTTGATATGTAATGAAATTGATATACGTCGGTGAGGTTTACATACTATGAATTATTTCATGTATAATACGAAGTGTATATAGCATTTACAGGGACACACAAAATATTTCAGAAACTATATTGTATCCGAAGTACTGTTCATTAGCGATGATTGCTGGAAATACATTTTTAATTATGATATACACTTTTATGATTCACTACATTTATGCATAGTATATGGTGTATATATATATGCTATAATTCATATACAGGAATATACAAAAGTATTCGAAAGGGTTACTGGGTATTGCTTAAAGGAGGTTTTTAAATAAGTTATGCATTTTAACGCTGCACTGTATTTAATTTACTAAGAAATGTTTGTAGTATATAGATAAAATGATATAAAGGGTCACGCAAAGAATTGGATACGTTGCCATCTATGAATTATAATTTCTGGAAATGTAATTTCAGCAGTTTTAAGAGTGTTTTAGCTTGAATAAAATTTTAACTAAATAGTGGCGTGTAATAAAGGTTCTAGGTAAACTACAGGGTTGTACAAAATTATTTAAGTATGTTTCCATATATTAGTATAAATTGCTGAAAGAGAATTTCAACCTGTTATGCGTTTCCTTGATAAACTAAAATTTTCCATTATATAGTATATATATATATCAATCTACAGATCAAATACAGGACTGTTTAAAAGAATTAGAAAACATATTTGGCTGTGGATGGTAGGGTGTCAACGATTTTAATCGGTTGATTTAAATCAGCGATTAAATCATGATTTTAATCAACCGATTTTTTAAAAAAAAATCATTGATTAAAATCAAAAATTTTCTAAATGTTTAAAATGTCCAAAAAAGTATTAAAATCTAACATGAACATAATTTGAAAGTTTCTACAGGTATTTTGACTTATTAATAAACAAAAAAAGAGCTTTAAATAATTGTTTCTAAGCTTAATTCATTAGTATTGTAAAAAAATTAAAAGCATTGTTTTTAAGTTTTTATCCAAATTAAAACAGTTTCATTTAAAAATGATATTTAGATCTAACATAATTTGCAATGTCATAATTTCCTTTAGGTAATCAATTTATGCATTATTTTATATAAAATACGCATAGCAAGTATAATTATATTTCTACAAGTAAAATAATAAATAGTAATTAATAGCAATCTCAAGTTAAAGAAGAATGAAAGAATGACATCTGCTCAGCAGCTAAATTGTAAATGAATGCATAAGAGAAAAAGAAATAATTGGTATAAAAATGCTAAGCACAGCAAGAGCTTCTTTGGTATAGGTTGAATAAATGTTTATTATTATTATTATTATTATTTTTTTTTTTTTTTTTGTAACTCATATATATTAAAAAATTGAACCATTGAAAGCTAATAGAGGTAATAATGCTGTTACTTAAATATTTTGAGGATTTCAGATATTAGTGGCTAACTTATATTTATTCTATATGAATGGGTTTAACTCATTTTCATTTTTTTTCTTTTTGGTTAGCATACACGTACATGTGTGTAAGTATAGATTTTGGTGGTTTACAGAAATTTTCCTAAATACAAATGCAAAATGAGCTGCAAATAATATTTGTTAGTTTTATAATTTGTGCTACTAACTAATGAATTTTACTTATTTGCAGTTTTTATTAATTCTGTAATTACTTATACTGCTTCTTCTAGGCCATTTTGTTTAATGGTGCCACACCATGCCCCTTTTGAAATTGGCAAAATGCACCCTGCCTTAAAAAAAGAAAAAAAAAGTTGAAATTTACCTGTAGTTGTAGCCAGAAATTTCTTGTAAAAAACTTCCCCATTCAACAGTATTCTAAATTCATGTGGAAAAAATCTTGCAAAAATATAGAACTTTATTTCTTTAGAAAAAACAGGACATTATTAAAATATGTTATTTAATTGTATTTTTCAATTTGTTATTCATAAAATTATTAAAAATTAAGGACACTTTACTTATAATGCTAAAAAATATTCTTTTTTTTTTTTCTTACATCATTACTAAACACATTACTAATATATTTCCTCATGAAATAGTGCCCGTTTTTTGAACTAGCATCCTGTCCCTTTTTCTTTCTAAAATGAATTATTATCATTTTAATAATTAAGGCTTAAAAATGTATAATATGTTCCTAATTAGAGAGTTGATTGTTTAATAATTAATTTGAAGTAATGTTAGCTATTTAGTATAAAATGCAGTTAATAATTTTCATAAATGTTAAGTATCTCTAGTATTTATAAAGTTTTACATAATTATTACAATATTAATGTATATAACATTATTGTATAATACTACCTAATGAAACTACTAATTTGCAGTTTTTATTTCTGTAATTACAAACTAACAATTATAATTTTATCAATTAAAGTGTAAAAACATAGATTATGTTAGCAATTTGTGGTGTAATTGTTTTGGAAACCTAAAACTCATGATAGCTATTCAGTATTTGAACGCTGGGGAAAAAATCATACAAATCTGATTTAAATAAAAAAAATCTGATTTAAATAAAAAAAACGATTTTTTTTATTTTATTTTTTTTAATTATGATTTTTTTACACCTTAGTGGATGGTAACTGCGTAAATCAGTTTTTAAATGTTTTACGCGTTTTCATGTTTACTTAGTTATCTTATTTACGTTATTTCCCCCGATGTCTTGATAAAACATTTAGGAAGAGTTGGAAAGTGTTTTATAATCTATGCCTAACGCATGATATATCTTACTTGTTGTTTCTATTTCCCAGATCAGTCTTTTCATATAAAACATACCAAATCTAATTAGCTCATATTCACAAAATACAATATATACGGGAATAAAAAATTTAAATAAATAGGGCTTATCATGTAGTTCTATAAGTAACAGTTGTATTAATGTCCGTTAGACTCCATGTTCGTATTTAAAAAAGCAATGACAAATCATAACACATTAAAAAGCTTACACATTCTTAATATTAAGCTTGAATTCAAGATCAAGCTAACTTAATAAAAAAAGATGTCAGTTAATAAGCATTGTTTTTTAAATGGAAAATTAAAAATATTTTAGAAGAATAGGACTCCAAAATAGCGATATCTTGCTAAAAAGTACGGTAAAAAGATAAAATTTTATATTTCAAACAAAACTTTACTTTAAAATTATCGTAGTTTTTATGACAAGAATCATCACAGTATTAATACTTGGACATTTTTCCAGAGAGAAACATTCGCCTTGCATACAATATTTCAAATGAAAATCAAATTTCAAATAAATTGCTTAAAAGGCGCAAAGGCCAACATAGTGAAAAATATCCACGCCGGGTCTCGATCCCGGGTCATCAGTATAGCGCACTGACATTCTACCGACTAAACCACATGGAACGATACCCAGCCTGGAAATTTTCTCCTTATTACATGTTGGCAAGGCTACAAACGCCGCACAAGATGGAATATTTATCGTGAGCCACCGTCATGGGGCAAACACGAAACTTAATTAAACCAGCATCGATTAAATCTATATTAACACTTGGAAATTTTTCCAGAGAGAAACATTCGCCTTGCATACAGTATTTCAAATGAAAATCAAATTTCAAATTAAAATTGCCTTTTAAGCTATTAATTTGAAATTTGATTTTCATTTGAAATATTGTATGCAAGGCGAATGGTTCTCTCTGAAAACATTTCCAAGTATTAATATAGTTTCAATCGATGATGGATTTAAGTTTCGTGCTTGCGCCATGTCGGTGGCTGACGATAAATATTGCATCTTGTGCTGCGTTTGTAGCCTTGCCAACATGTAATAGTGAGAAATTTTCCAGGCTGGGTATCGTTCCATGTGGTTTAGTCGGTAGAACGTAAGTGCGCTATACTGATGGCCCGGGTTCGAGTTCCAGCATGGAATCTATTTCACTAGTTCGCCTTTGCGCCTTTTAAGCAATTAATTTGAAATTTGATTTTCATTTGAAATCATCACAGAGTTTATGACAAGTTCGTCACAAATGACACATATTTCACAAATTGGTCACAGTGTGACTTCAAAACATTGTCACTTTCGTCACAGGTTCGTCACAAAGTTAATGCCAAAATAGTCACAAATGACACACTTTTCACAAATTAGTCACACCGTGACTTCACAGAGTGGTCACAATGTGACGTCACAAACGACCTCTAAAACGGCCATAACGACCTCACATTCTAGTCACTGTGACGTCACATCCACGTCACGTGACGTCACATCGACGGTCACAAAATCACAGTGTGACTTCACAACGACGTCGCCGTGACGTCACCATGCCTTACGGGTCTGGTAGACTTATTCTGAAGAAACTTAACACAATGACGATTGTTTGGGTTAAGAGATGGAACGCCTGTTTTGAAAACGGGTGTTAAAACATAGTTCCAATAGTAATCCCAGTTAATTTTGACATTTTCCATACTTTCCTTATTTTAAGTTTAATATTATCGAGCAATAACTATAAAAACTTTAGCATAACATTCCCTGTTTTTTCTGAACCAAAATTTTATGCGACTTTTGATATAATAAGCGTCGATCGTACCTTTGTTGGGGATCTTTTTTAACTTTTTACTAGTCAAATATAAAATTTGACGTTTAATTATATTCATTAATTATGTCACTTATTTTGAGTGTCGAAAAACCATGCTTTTCACATCTTTTTCTTAAATAATCGAATAAGAGTACTTCTTTTCGTAAAGCTCAATTACATAGCTATCGATCCATTGTTTATTTTCCTGCCACATTTTAAAGCAAAGAACGTTTTTAATGATGTAGATGATAATTAAACGCTATTCCGAATTGATGCCATATTCATTTCATTATTTTTTCAGTTAAATTTAAATCCTTGAGGAAATCAAAATTGCTACAAAAATATATCAACACTTTCTGTATTTTAACAAAACGTCCTCTGAAAGACTTACCTTTTTTGTGCCACATTTTGTCTTTTTTTGGCAGAAATCCAGACTTATTCAGCAAGTCGTGCTTCAATAGATCTTTAACTGTAGGGCGTTCAACTGGATCAAAGCGAAAACAAAAAGCCGCGAAACTTCTGGCTGATTTCAGAATATCCCTCTCAGAAGCATTCTTTAAACATTTTCTGTGCAGCTTGTTAAATTTCTTCTTCTGCAATAAAATCAATATATTACAATCATTTTTAAGTTATCTATGTTTTGATTTTCCGTAAATGTTGGTTATTTTTTTATGCATATAAAATAGTATAATGAAACACTAGCCACAAATTACGTTAGATTTTGACGCTGAAAAACCATGTTTGCCCCTAGAAGCAAACCAGTATTGGGTAATGCCTTGACTAAATATGGGCCCTTCACTAAATAATGGAATGAAAAATGGTACAATATTGGTATTTCATCGGAATATTTCTATTTCAAAGCTAATATGTGTGGAAAACTGTTGAATCATTAGAAATAGTACTACCAATGTGAATCTAACATTTAGCCTGTATTATAATTACATAGAAAATGTTTCAACCGCAAAAGCAGTATTTCGTCAATTTGGATGTATACACCATTGAAGCGCTAATATGGCTTTAATATGGCCCTAATTTTGGCTTTATAGACTTTCTATTCACGACATATTTATTCCTAATATTAGTAAAATGAAAATCCCTCGTTTTGCTGCAATATTTCATGCAAATT
Organism: Maratus speciosus; assembly: GCA_963932465.1. Taxonomy (NCBI): domain Eukaryota; kingdom Metazoa; phylum Arthropoda; class Arachnida; order Araneae; family Salticidae; genus Maratus; species Maratus speciosus. The sequence goes on along the minus strand of OZ010794.1, from coordinate 282,214,484 downwards.
ATTGCAATATTTGTCGAATGTCGGAAAATATTGACTTGCTGCAAATCGATATTATAAATTTGCATGAATATATTCCATGAGCTGTGGCGGATATGCCTTTGAATTTAAAACAACTAAACCCACACTTCCAGAAATTGCCATCCATTGATGACCATATAATTTGGTTTTTTGCATAGTCATGTGTATGATTTTATTTCTGTTGATTTATATATATATATATATGCTACATATTGCGCTTAAATTAATTCCAGATATTAAATGCTTAAAACAGTTGAAAATTGTCTTTCAGCGATTCCCGTCAATGAATGGAAATGTACTCGAAATATTTCATTTTCAGTTAGGAAAGTACTTTTATACTAAATACAAGTACAGTTGTCTGCAAATATGTAAAAAATATGTAATTCCATATGTTCCTTCAATAAAGACTTGATGTTTGGGTCCTTATATTATTTGTAATGCCAATATGGAAAAATGCAGTAAAACAAAAATGGAAAATGCAAGTTTTTCCGTATCATTTTGAAATACATCAAATCAATCTTTTTTTTGTTTTTACTGGCAAATAATCTAAAAAGTGTTTCTCTTCATACACTTATTCATATACTGTATTAGTATGACTAACGCCAGTTTTCACCATTTATGTTGAAGTATGCAGTAAACTAGTAAGTGGTGCAGCGAAAGGGCAGAACATAGGACTTAACACACCTCTCAGAACTCACATAGATGCATAGAAATCCATTATGTTAAGATGAAAAGATGATGTGTACAATCAAAAGCATAAATATCCAAAAGCGTTTACGCATACAACTTTTCAACACTGACCAATAGGAAGCCTTGAAACAGCGCCCCTGCTTTCCCTCGAAACGAATGAAAAAATATAAGCAAATTACCTGTATTACAGCTTAATTTTTTTTTTACCTTTTTTAAAAATTGTGATCTAAAACTGAAGAATGGGCAACTTTTATAATGCCTTGAAACATCTGAATATGAAATTTATTTTGACTACTCGTGTTTTTAATTACAACAATTGTACTCCACGAATTTATTAAAAACTACTTTATAAACATGTAGAACATATAAATTGTTCATTTTGAGAGTGATTAATGATTTAAAACGTTTCCCACTTGAAGATACTGGCTGCGCCACTGAAATAGGGAAAACAGGAGGACCTGAGAATTCAGTTTTTAATGCAACCAATGAAAGAGACAGGCCACGGCGCACCACTGATCTCGTCTGTTTTCTAGTCTACTTTAAACACGTGGCAGTTCGACAATTAGTGGAAACTCGCCTATCTTCATCACGTGTCACCCAAGATATGTGAATTAGCGTGGACTATCTCTTTCCTCGCCTGGGTATTTTTTACGTTCCGCCCACCGCGCATACTTATACCTCTGAAAATTAATGGGGAAGAAAGATATGAAATATTATTACCTTTAACACCTTGAAGATTGGGGAATACACGTCCTTACTCCAATAAGTGACATCGTCTGGAAGGCTCTTTTCTAAATATAATCCCGTGAAGATGTTCATTGCAAGTATTCCTAGGCTCCAGATATCTACTTTTGTGCAGTCAACGTAAGAAGCACCATCACCATTTCGAAATGCTTCTGGAGGTCTGTGGCTATATTTTAATCCGACTCTGTAGAAGAAATTAAGGAAGCGAGTGTAAACTTCACATTTAGCTTTATCTTATTTTCAAAAAGAAAAATTGGAATACATATATCATTAACTGTACGCATTTAATATTTTTATTGCAACTGGAGGAAAATACCAGATTAGGTTATATTCCTGAATTGATATTGATTTCCAAGTAGAATTACAAACAAAAGAGTTGCATAAAAGAATAATTATAAATGTATTTTTTTTTTATTGAACATGCTTTCATTAAAATTCACAAAAATGTAGAAATAGAGATTAATTGATTTAAGTGAGAATTTTGACAAATTAGCCAACTATCGCCAAGTTGGCTTCATATATGGTAACTTATTTTTACCGCCAATCCTGGCGCTATTTCGCGGAGTTAGCAAAATTTGGCGCTATTGTAATAATCCTGCCATTAGAACTTTTCAAAAAATACTCATTGTTGAAGCTGATATAGGTTTCTCCATAGGAAATTAAACTACAATTTAGTAACCATTAAGTTTAAGTAGCGTTAGTTTAACCTTAGCTTGCGCTTTTGGGATGTCTTTCGAATACGGAGGGCACTTGGGGGAAGGCTCACCTTTTTCCCCTTTTAGGAGTCGAATTTTGAAATTTTTCGAAATATGTGTTTACTAATTTTAGTTATACTATAGTCATGTTTCCAGATCGGTTTGTAAGATAGGGTGATTTTTTTTTATTATTATTTCCACCTCCCCGTTCCATTGCCGACTTTAGAGATTCGAATTTTATAAAATCCATGTCCAATTCATGTATCGCCCTCAGGAATACAGATATATTCCAAATTTCATACTCTATTCAACAGGAAGTGGGTGCAAATTAAGTAACAAGATTTGACTGCAATATACAAAGAGAATTGTAGGTCAAAAGAAAGCGTGTAAAAAACAAGCTATCGCCATTAGTAGGCAAATGTCTACCTAATCGTGAGAGTAAAAATTCTAAAAGAGATAATTAAAGTGCGTTCGAGCTATAATTAGTTTTAAAAGAATTTTATTGCAAAAAAAATGTAATAAACTAATTAGGCAGTATGTAAAACATGAACATAACATAAAAAATTCACATTGGTTTGATTTTTTATCGAAGTTGCGTTCATATTTGACCCCAATACTTTGGTATTTCCGACTAGAGTCCAGTACGGGTCGAGTTATGCCCGACGTAAAAAAAATCCGTTAACCCGAAACCCAACAACATTTTTTTCGTCGGCCGGAAACCCGACACAATCCCGATCCGAAATCCGAAATAAAAGAAAATTGATCCATGATTTAATGCAGTTATGAAAAAAATATTCTACAATCATATATCTAATATAAATTTGTTTTATGAAGAAAAACTAATCTATATAGATCATTTATATTGAAATTTATAGTTTTTCATTGGATAAAATATTCTAGACTCTTTGAAATTTGGGTCAAATAGAACCCGATCTACTAGAGTCAAATGGACTCGCAACGAAAAAAATTAGGCGTAACTAAAACCACTGATCGGGTCAGGTTCGTGTAAAATTAGGTTACTCGACCCGATGCAGGACTCTATTTTCAAATACTGTGCCTTTTTGGTACAAGAGTGTTTCAATTACATGTGATTCTGAAAATGTGATATAATATTTTAAAAAGCTCGTTCGTTTCAAACTGTTGATAGTTGTTAAGAGTAATACAGAGTGATTCAGAATTCATCTTTAAAACTCAAATTAGTAGTACAGCACTCTGGAAAACATTTTTTGCATGAGGATCCAGAGGTGTTATCCATTTATTCAGCCAAAAATACAGGGTGTCTCATTGCCTCCTAAACCCGGATTTTTGTTCATAACATTTTCAACAGATTGCCTTTGATTTGTTGAAAAGTAAATGATATCCGTAGGGATTATAGAAATAAATGGTCAACATCCACATCTAAACACTACTGAACCAGACACTACTTAGGGGGGGTTTATTTTTAGATATCTTTATCATTTTTTATCCAACCAAAATTTTTCTTTTTATTTGTGACCTGGTCTTTACATCAGAATAGTATGTTATCTCTTTTAATCAAAACACAAAGTTATTATTAAAATCATTAAATGATTATAAAATTATTACTTCCAAAATATGGAATACCCCAAAGTTAGGCATTCCTATTCTTCTGTCATACGTGTATGCATATATAATACGCTGTTCTACAGACCATATTCGATGTATGTTTGAAAAGATACTTGTATTTATTAGAAAATAAAAGAGAAAGAATGTTATCCACCAGTTTTGTTGATGAGATGTTCTGTCTGCCCCACTCCGGGCGGGAGCAAGTGGGCATTATTAGACATTAGGAACAAAAGACATTATTATTGTTGAATGCATTATGTAACAAAAAGCTATTATTAAATACTTTTAAATAGTAACTATTTCTTTTAAGTATTATTTTGTATAAAGTTATTTCATATATATTAGTGATATTTTATTGACTTCTCTTCATTTGAATCAATAAAGTATTAAAAAATAAATGTAACCATATTTATATATAACTCTAAACAGAAGAAAAAATTCCAAAAAATCTAAAGAATTTGTATACATTGATAACGATATCATTACGGGGGGGGGGAGGGGGGTCAGAAGCATGATAACGTATGATATCGTGAGGGGGGGGGATTCCAAAATTACCAAAAAGTTGATAACGTTATATATGCAGAATCCCTTTCATAGGGTCTCAACTGAAATACTGTACGTTTCCTACACCCCTCGTAATATCGTTGCATTTCTACAAAGAAAGGTAAGCCTGTTACAAATTCTGTTAAAATATTTTAACCATTTGGAAATGGTTGTTGTTTTCGGTCGAGGATGGGGCCAAATGATGCTCGCATTTTATTTTTTTTTAACGAAATTCAACGATGTTCTTTACTTTTAGAAGAATTTTTATTTGAATAGGTAATCAAAAGGCATAAAATCGTTAAAAATTGTTTGAATAGGTGATCAAAAGGCATAAAATCTTTAAAAAATGAAAAAGTTACAAAATGGGTAGGCGCAAATTATCAGATATGGAAAAATCCAAAGCCAAAGAGCGACGCCGAAATGAAAATCGTCTTGCAAAGCAAAAATCGAGGTCTTCAACTGATTATGTAGGCCATGAAAATCGATTACAGAATAAAAGACGAAAGCGAAAAAGGAAACAATCTACTGTTTAATCGATTGTTAGTAAAAGGCCATGTCTCGAGGAGCTCCAATCCACTAGCTACGGCGCTTTACAATCAGTCGATTCTAACCGGGGAAAATTGAGCTCAACGTAGGTAATTTGTCGCAATTTGTGGATGATTCGGTGGAACTGCTTTCGATTTGTAAACTGTTTTCTTCTCGAAACGGGACTTGGAGAGTTTATCGATGAAGGTTTTGGTCGTCTGAAGTTTGATCTTTGCGATCTGTTGTTGAAGAGCATGCGACGGAATTTGGTGGACGAAATTTAGATTTTTCGGTTAAATTTTGTTACGAAGGTGATTTGTCGCAATCTGTGGATGATTCGGTGGAACTGCTTTCGATTTTTAACCTCTTATCTTTCTCGGCTTCTCTTGTCGAAATGACACAAAATTAAAACTAAGTAAATATTAAGTCAAAAAGAAAAAAAATCCAAATGGTCGTTGTAATCTATTAAATTACAATTTTTTTTATTATAATTGTTATAGATGTAAACAAAATTCCGGGTTAGGAGTAAAGTGAGACATCCCGTATTTTGAAGTGAATAAATGGATTAAAACTCATCCATTATTGTGTAAAACATACAATTTTTTACACAAACATTGTATGTTTTAGAGAGTATGTCATACTTTAACATTTAACTGATGTCACAGAAATTGTCACATAACTAGTGTGAAGCGGTCTGTGAGACCGTTACAACGAAAGATGAATAAAAGGCACGATTAACTCATAGGATGGTGTTGTTGTACTAAACTTTTTGCACAGGACTGTTATAATTAAAATTCACTTTTATCTGGTGATAGTACTAAAGTTCCAAACGGTACAAAATTTCGGTAGTGTTTGTAGTTAAACTGAAAATTGCAAGTTAAACTATAAAAATTGAAAAAAGCCGCGGTCTGAGAGACCGGTAACATCAGTTAAAGGTTAAATTTAGAATGATCCTATCTGAATCACCCAATGTATTTGTATTATCTATTTTTTCACCTAAAAGAAAAATATCAACTAAGTATTAAAAGCATACTTTCTAATCTCACGCATTTTTTAAATAAAAAAAAATACACTTTGTGTGAAACTGAATGTTTAAAATCTACTTGATGTCATTCAGTAAGTAAAATTTTCTTGTTCAAATTATGTTATTTTTAACTAAGAAAAAAGGTTTTGAGTTCTGCAGGTTTAATTAATTTTTTGATTACAGGACAGTACCGGCGGTTATTTTTATATTAACTTGCACCACAATTTACAAAAATCTTTCTTTGTGGTGAATTTCTCTTTAAAATATCTATGGTATAAGAGTATGGCAGAGTTTATTTTTCAAAAAGGTGTTTGGTTTTCAAGACAGAAATTGTTATATGGCTATAAAAATTTATTACTATCACACAGTTGGCATATTAACTCATTTGACGAATTTTACTACTAGACGCACGCACATACATGTCGTTACCTTTATACACTGCTCAAAACAATTAAAGGATATTTGAAGTTTTATATAAAATAAAGATATAAAAGAAATTTTTTTTGCCGAAAATAGAAGAAGAGAATCACAAATGCAAATTTTTCTGGTTTTCAAACTGTGGAGTATGCAAATTTTGAGTTCGACGTCAAAAACGTCGCTTCAGCGGCAGCGAATGAAATTTGACTTTCAACTGGATAAAAGAGAATGAAGACAAGGATGATCGGCATTCAGTGATTGCTTTGTTTCGATGAGTACGATGTCTCAGCGAAGTCATTTGACAGATTCAGAAGCTTTGAGAATTGTTGGTAGGTTAGAAGGGGGCCAAACTCAAGCCGAAGTAGCGCAAGCCATTGGAGTGTCACAAAGTGTCATTTCCAGGATCTGGAACCGTTTTTTGGAGAGTGGATGTGCAGGCCGAAGACCAGGGCAAGGTCGTAGACGGGCAACAACGCCCAATGAAGATCGGTATTTAGCGTTAACAGCTCGGAGACACCGAACCATGAACGCTACTCTTCTCCAACAACACCTTCGCTCGGCTACAGGCACCACGATTTCAACTCAGACTGTCCGAAACCGGCTCCATGCTGTAGGTCTGTATGCTCGCCGACCGATGGTATGTGTTAGATTAACATCAAGGCATCGTCGCGACCGCAGGGAGTGGGCAACCGAGCATGTCAACTGGAGGAGAAATGAATGGAGCAATATTTTGTTTTCTGACGAGTCCCGTTTTGACGCATCCGGATAATAGGCGTATTTTCATCTGGAGGGACCGTGGCAGTAGGAATAATCCTGCGTTCGAGCACGAAAGTGTCAGATTTGGCGGTGGAGGAGTGTTGGTGTATGGTGGCATCTCCATTGACGGGCGCACTGACCTCTACATCATTCGAGATGGAGCTCTGACTGGTCTCCGATATAGGGATGAGATCCTCAGACCTATTGTAGCCCCTTACGCTGCAGCAATCGGAGATAACTTCATTTTAATGGACGATAACTGCAGGCCACATCATGCAAACCTGGTGGAGGATTTCCTTTTCGAGGAAGGAATCGTTCGAATGGAATGGCCAGAGTGTTCTCCAGACATGAATCCAATCGAGCACGTTTGGGACGCTCTAGGAAGACGAGTTTCTGGCCGCCAACAACCCCCACAAACTCCCCAAGAACAGAAAAGAGCTTTTCTGGAAGAGTGGGGCAGGTACCCCAACTCGTCATTAATAGCCTCATTGAGTCCATGCCTCAAAGGTGTTCAACGTTGCTGGCCACCCGTGGAAACCATACCCCCTACTGAAAATGATTTTCTTTGAAGAAAACACCTTTTCTTATTCTTTTTTTCTCATATGCACAAATTGTGTTTTTTTCCTTTAGTACACAAATGCGCAATAAAATGCATTTTTTTCTGCCAAACATGTGTAATTTATTCTCATATAACCTACTATGTCTGTCGACCATGTATCAGTCAGCTAAACAGTTTACCAGATACAAAATCCACCTAAAACTGCAATATCCTTTAATTGTTTTGAGCAGTGTAGTTCAAATCATCATTTTCAGTTCTAAAAGACGTGGATCCGTGTTCACTAGTGTCGGAAATAAACGATGCAGTTTTGATTTTTTTTTCAGCAAAACTAAAAATATTTCGAACATTGGATCATATTATCTATACTCTTTTTATATATTAAAAATAAATATGCTGATAAACCTAAAAAACCAAAGGGCTGAGAAATAAATACCATTTGGCCCAGGTTCGCTTATGTTCAACATGGAACAATAAATAAACAGGAATTAAAATAGCCTCAAAATGGTGACGCTTCAACTGTAACCAGTTTTGCAATGGCTGATTATAAACGGGGAAAACTTCCACCAGTAAATTTGTATAGAGATTTTCTCCTTATCAAAACGCTTTACTAATGCCGAAATCCAGTAATAATTATGACCAAAAACAGATATTTATTTTTACTGGTGGAAGTTTACTTTGGCAGTAGACGGGACTTGTGTTTCTACCATATTGTTACAACAAAACAACCTTCTTTCAGCGTCACTGAAAGACATTATAATACCCGTTTCAATTTCCACCAGTAAAAACGAATAGAATTTTTCCGGATAGTTCTGACAGAAATTTTGAGAGAAATAAGCTGCTGAAAAAGGCGAAATTTTCTATTCAAAATTTACTTGTAGCAGCTTGCTTCGTCGGAAATCAGAAACTGGTGAAGTGATGTAAAAAATCAGCAAACGTATTGTGACAACCTCCTCAGTTATTTCACTCGCAACGGGTAGAACCTACACTATGTGTCTCCTCCCCTTGATTCCTAACTCTATTATTTTCACATCAAACGACCACACACCCAAAAACAGCTCACAGAAACGGTAAGTGGGATGCTTTATTTACATGCTGGAAAAATTTCTTACAATCAGTATGAACACTATAACTAATACATTGTATGCAAGTCTAGACTGGATGCGGGATCCGCGTACGCCCCACCCCTAATGATGAACTAGGCGCGGATCTGTTTTTTTTCTTATCCGTTTTATACGCAGTCAGCATTTTAAAAGTGAAAATATTTGTGCTTCAACAACTTTCTTTCATTCAAAATTTTCAGCAAGTTGAGTAATTTTATAGTAATTGATTTACCATTCGGATTTTCGATGTATTTCTTTAAAACTCGTTTTGAGTGAAATATTGAACATTTAAATATAGAAAATACTTATAGTCTGCCGAAACAGTATACTTAAGGTTCGTAATAATGTTTTTTTTTTTTTCGAATATTAGGAAAAGAAAGGTATCCAAGTACACGCAGACTGGGTATGAAGTAATAGTATTCAAAATGATTAAAACAAGTTGGAATAAAACCCGAAATATTCGTTGCTCTAAATTCAGTGAATACAAACGATGTATAAAATAGCAAAATGTATTTATACACTGCAAATTAAAATAATACACAAATTCATGCACAGTTTGCTAACATTATTTGCATTTATACATATTCTTTAATTGTCTTTTTTTTATATATATTATGTTTTTTGAGCGAAACGAAAAAGTAACTTACCTGTTTGATGCTTTCTTACTTGTATTCAGAAAGTGAAAATCTGTTATTTTTGCTATTCGATTATCTTCTATTAATATATTGTTGACTGTGATATTGGTGTGTGAAAACTGCTTACTATGGATGTATTGTAAACCTGACGCAACGTCTTTTAACCATTTAGATAAAAACATGGAGGCTTGTTTACTACATTTAAACTCTTCACTATTGAGTACTTGCTTCAGGGTATACTGCAGATAGGGTGAAAGGTAGCATATAGCCTCGTCTTCTTCATGGCTTTTTCTATTCAGTAGGTTCACTATATTCTGATGTTTCATATTTTCCCACTCCTTTTCATGTAAGCCTTCATCTTTTGCTTTGATTACTCTGAGACTTAAAGCTTTACCTTCTTTTGAGTGGTAATTTAATACATTAGAATATGTCCCATACACAGTTTCTATTTTGCTGTCTATATCATAATATGGGCTTATTTTACGCAAAATCAAATTTCTTTCCATAGCTTCCACGTATACATATGGAATTTCTTTCTCATATTGATCTGCAGTTATAAGCCTTTTCTTGTAGAGCTTACTCAATTTGTCGAATTTATCAGATGGCTTTAACATGATGTTGTAATATGAAAAAAAAGAAACCGTCTCTTTGGAAAAAATCTTCGTGTAAAACTGAAAATACAGAGAATTCGTTATTTTTAATATTATTTTACATATTTTTACTATTATTCGTATATAAAGGCATATTTTAAACTTGAAAAAGTGAAGCTATTGCAGAAAGAATGATACAATTTCAGTTGATTTTGTATTGTTTAATACCGTTGCATTGTTACTTGTAATGTGCAACAATTCATTTAAATAAAATTGCTGAACAATACACAATATTGAATTATTAAAGATCTTTTTCAATAATTAAAAATTTATAACAATAAAAAGTATTGTTATTCAATTCGTAGCTAATTTATTATAAAGAAAGGGAATATCAACCGGGAAATTGGATGAAGAATCCGGAAAGCTAACAATCCCGGATACTGTCAAACACATATCTATAATATTCTAAAATTCCTCGAAGAACAATATAAGAAAAATGTAACAATGAAAATTTATATAATAGAAACGAGTCAACAATGAATGGCAAAGTTTTACATATTGTACTATTGTATGGTCGAATTTGTCGAGTTCCTTGGTAACTTGAGGGTTATTTTTATTGCCAAATATTTCTTTATAAATTTCTAAACCGTTAAAGACTAGGGCTTCTTTAATACAGGCCGACTCGTCAAGCATCTTGTTTCCCACTTACTGTTTGCTGCCCTTCGGGAGAGAAACGTTTAAATGCTTATCAAGTAAAAAAAAAATCTTTGAAATTTGACCGTTGTTCGTGAAAAAAAGATTATTTTAAACCTGTCAAGAAATGGATGTAGAACATTTAGATTCCATATAAATGAAGAAAGTCAAAATAAGTTGCCTATAAATGCTTAGAAGAATAGATCAAGGTTGATGAATTTTGCAAAATACCGCGCCGCTTACTGGGTGCTGGGGGTTGAACCTGGTCACTTGTATAGTACAACAAATCGGTTCTTCAATTCCGTTATATTTTGAACCAGACATTCTCACAGTTGAGAAAAGCCTAATTGTAAAACAATCAAATCTTGCTCCTACTCCTATGTCCAGAAAGTCCACCTTATTTATTTATTTTATTATATATTTATTATATTTTTTGGGTGATAGGCGGTTGATTTAAATGGTTGAGTTTATTTACTGTTGCTAAAAAGAAAAGAACGAAGAATTTTTTTTTTAAATCGAAATTTAAAGATTTTACACTTTGTGCTATACAGGGAAAAGGGAATTCAAAAGAAAAGTTCAGTGTGGAGGGAGGGGGTGGGGTTTAGATGATAATATATTTATTGTTAGAAAAAAGTAACAACAAAATCTGAAGAAAAAAAATGTTTTAAATATTTTTAATTTTATCATTTGATAAAGAAGGGAAGTGGCAGATTTTTTTACCTTGGGTTGAGGAGGGGATGGTTTGTTTTGACAATTCCTTATTTATTTACTGTTACTTACAAAATTACAAATAGGAAAGAAAAAAATTAAAAATTAAAGAGTTTTGTTCAACTATTTTATATTTTGAATGCTCAGTTCGAGGAAGGAGAAGTGAAATCAGTAATTTCGGAAGGATAGAATTTAAATAATTGATTATTTATTGCTGCAATACGTAATAAATGACCAAATAAAAAAGAAAAGTGCCCAGTACTGATGTCCAAAACTGATGGCATTGAGCTCACAAGCAGTTCACACTAATTGTATATTATACTTTTATTTAAAAAAATAATACCCCTCAAAAAATAAATGAAAGGGGATTAGTCCCCGTTTCCCCCCTTTTACTTAACCAATGAACCTCCAAATCTAATGAGGGAAGCTCCTTAACATAGCAAACTGGTATACCAAATTTGAAGCAAATCAGATAATTCTGCATGAAAAAACCATTTTGCTAAATTAAGGGGGGTATTAGTTACCCCATTTCTCCCTTTAAGGTGATAAATGAACCATCAAATCTAATCAGACGAGCTCCTTATCAGAATGAACCTAGAAAAAAAATTAAAGTAAATTGGATAATTCAGCATGAAAACCCATTTATCTGTATTAAGGGGAGGGGACTTGCCCCAATTTCTCCTCCCCTTTTATGCTTAACCAATGAACCTCCAAATCAAATGAAGGAAACGCTATATCAGAATAAACTGGTATATCAAATTTGAAGCAAATCGAATAATTCTGCATGAAAAACCCATTTATCTAAATTAAGGAGGGGACTAACGGACTAGCCCCAGTCCCCCCCCTATATACTTAACCAATAAACCTCCAAATCTAACCAAGGCAACTCCTTAACATAATAAACCGGTATACCAAATTTTGAGCAAATCGAGAACTCTGCATAAAAAACCCATTTATCTAAATTAAGAGGGGAGGAGTCTAGCCCCCCCCCCTTTCCCCCCTTTATACTTAAGTAATGAACTTCCAAACCTAATCACGGAAGCTCCGTAACTTAATTAACCCGTATACCAAATTTGGAGCAAATGGAATAATTCTGCATGAAAAACTCATTTATCTAAATGAAGGGGGATACTAGACCTCCTTTTCCCCCTTTATCCCTAAACAATGAACCACCAAAACTAATCAGGGAAGCTCCTTATCAGAATGACCCTAGAAAAAAAAATGAAGCAAATCGGATATTTCTATCAAGAGTAATCGCGTTACGTACGTACATACAGAACCGGCGGGCACATAAGCTCTCAGGCTTTGATAGCCTGTCAGCTAAAAGGTAAAAAAAAATAAATAATAATAATAAGTTTTACAAATTTTAAACTTTGCGTGCTGGGGGTTGGAAATTTCGTGGTGTAGGAGGAGGGGGTTGAGATGAAATTTAAAGAAAACGGAAATCATTCAGAAAATACTTGGAAAATTTCCCAGAGAGAAACATTCACCTTGCATACAATATTTTAAATTAAAATCAAATTTCAAATTAACTGCTTAAAAGGTGCAAGGGCCAACCTAGTGAAAAAGACATGCGCGCAAATCGTAAAAACTGGATATTTAACTTAGGAAATTTATTCATAGAATATCCAAACGAAATAACTTTCATCAACGAATCGGAAATAAAACGCAAAGGTGCCGACGCATTTGAAAACTTGAGCCATGTAAACGTTAAAGCTCCATTTCTGTTGCGAGTTATCGGGAGAAGATCGACACAAACAGCATGCAAATGTGATATAGGGAATAAGAAGAACACGTATGCAAAATGTCGCCTAGGTTAATAACATAAAAGCCGCCGATCCGAGTGTGCAGCTGTCAATCGCGGTAGGAACGTATCGGGAAATGTTGCCTTTAACTAATAGAGAAAAGTCTGATATGCATTTTATCTATGAAACTGCAAATGGAAATGGCTTAGAGACTCAACGATTGTACGGAGAGCGGTTTCCCAACAGGCGATTGCACGTCCGTAAAACATTTGAGCTCTTGCACCGACGGGATCCTTTCTCTCTTTCCGGTCGGATGCAAGTCGTGCAAAGACGTACGGAACGTTAGTTGTGGTAGAAGCCATTCTGAATACGGTGGCTGATCATTCAAGTACAAGTACACAGCTGTGGCTAAGCAATTACATATGCTCCACTCTCCACGACATGGTAAGTACTGAAGGATGAACGTTTGCATCGTTATGTTCAGTGAGTCCAGGAACTGACTCAAATGCATATATTTTGCTTTTTTCTCAATAAAATGCAATACTGAAATTTCCACGTGCTTTTATCAGATCAGAAAAACTTACCTAATTGTTTTTATTTTTATTTTTTATTTAATAAATACTAATCATGTTCTGATGAAATATGATTAGTATGAGTATAGGTTTAAAAACAGCGAAAATGGATTTCGCGAGCCTAAACATGTAAAAATATACCAAAATTTACACATTCAGGTTTTTATCATAAATGTAATATAAGAAGAGTGTATCCGCAATAATATGTTTTCATCATGTACCCAATTTTTTGTCCGTATAGTTTATTTCACGAAATCGAAAAGTTGGCCAACTAGGTGGGAAATATAACCCACAGTGTGCAATATCAACAAACTCGCCTCTTCCAACTTTATTATACCAAGACGACAATTTTAACTCTTTCCAACATAGTTGAAAAGTGTTTATGAATTCGGCTTGTCTAACCGTCTCACAATGGAGTATTTGACGCAGAAACTTGGCCAAAGATGAACAAGTGGGTAAGTGTGATCATAGATCGCACAAAGGGTTTCGTTTAATATTCCTTTCAAAACGTCCATTACATTTATTGCCATGAAACACCTTCTAAATTTTGGCAAACCCTTCCTAAACTACCGTAAAGCCTCAAACAGATTCGCCTTGTTATATTTCCTATTTTCGTTCGTGCACCCCCACCCCCGAAATGCTACCATATATCACATGACGGGTATCTGCCAAATTTAGAAAAGTACCCCCCTTGGAGGGGGGCGAAGTGGGATAATGGTCACCATGATTTTTCCCGCGGCCTGATGTTTAAAATTTTTGTTATGTTTTATAAGCTATATTAAAGTTTCAAACAGATCGTCCAGCTATATTTCCTAATTTTGTTCGCGCCTCTCCCTCAACCCCCTCGAAATGCGGTACGCCATTCTTCTTTATACTTTTTTATCATGTGTTATAAAGTATCTTAAATTTTAAAACAGATCGCATTGTTAGATTTCCCACTTTAAATGAAATCGCGGTCTGTTAGTTCCACATTCCATCACCAAGGAGCGCACTCTGTTCTTAACAAAAGCGTATATGAACGGAACTCCTTTACACAACCTATCAGAAAATATGTTACTAGAGGGGGTGGCGGTCTTCAGCAAGAATTTAAGATGTTTGTTGAAATTACTATTCGGAAATAGTGGTAATTTAACTTTTGACATATTTATATTTAATAAGTAGCATGTATCTGAGGACTCCGTCAAAAAAAGGCACCTGAAACGGTATGAAACAAAAAGGTAAAAAAAAGAAATATTTCGCCCCTCCCCCTCTCTCCACCTGCCCGAAATTTCTCGCGCCATTTTTTATAAACTTTTTCTTATGTGTTATAAACTATCTTAAAGTTTCAAATAGATCGCCTTGTTAGATTTCCTATTTTAAATGAAATCAACGTCTGTTAGTTCCACATTCCACCACGAGGGAGCGCTCTCTATTCTTAACAAAATTGTATCTGAACGTAACTCCCTTAAACAACCTATCAGGAGATATGCTAGTCGAAGGGATGGCGGTCTTAACCAAGAATTTAAGATATTTGCTTAAATTACAATTCGAAAATAGTGGTATAAATACTTCTGACATTTTTATCTGGCATAAGTAACATTTCTGCTGTATTTTTAAAAATCGGACACCATTCAGAAGAATACTGCAATGAAACATCACGTGACTGCCTTTTAAAATAAGTATATAATAGAAATAAATTAATTAGTGAAATTAGCACCCATCCCCCCTACCCAAAATTTTACGCGCTATTTTTTATTAACTTTTTCTTATGTGTTATAAACTATCTTAAAGTTTCAAACAGATCGCCTTGACAGATTTCCTAATTTTAACAAAATCACGTTACGTTAGTTCCCCATTCCACCACCAGGGAGTGCACTCTATTCTTAACAAAACTGTATCGGAAGGAAACTCCGTTAAACAACTTATCAGTAGATATGTTACTCGAGGTGGTGGCGGTCTTAATAAGAAATTACGATATTTGCTGAAATTACTATTCGGAAATAGTGGTAACTAAACTTTAGAAAATTTTATATTAAATAAGTAGCATATATCTCAGGACTACCTCAAATAAGGCACCTAAAGTGGTCAGAAACGTTAACTTTTAATATAGAAATCTAGCGCCCTCCACTCCCTCCCAGGAATTTGACGCGTCATTCTTTTTTACACTTTATCTTATCTTATGTGTTATAAAATATCTTAAAGTTTCAAACAGATCGACTTGTTAGATTTCCTAATTTTAACAAAAGCGCGTTACGTTAGTTCCACATTCCACCACGAGGGAGCGCACTCTATTCTTAACAAAAGCATATCTCAACGAAACTCCTTCACGCAATCTTTCCGTAGATACATGAGTCGGGATTGTGGTGGTCTTAACCAAGAATTTAAAACATTTGCTGCGGTAACAAACGCTAAGATTTTAAAAATAAATCTAGCTCCCCCCCCCCCCCTCTCCTCAAAATATCACACTCCATTCTTTTTTACACTTTCTCTTATGTGTTATAGACTATCTTAAAGTTTAAAACAGATCGAGTGGCGGTCTTAACCGATAATTCAAGATATTTCCTGAAATTACTATTCGAAAATAGTGGTATGAATACTTGTAAACTTTCTGATGATGAATGAGTTATACTTACCTCATAGCGCTGTTCAAAAACTCCACGCAAATTGTTAGATTTCCTAATTTAAATTATTTCGTGGTTAAAAACAGCACGTGTCTCCATTTTAATCGACGCATTTCATAGCAATAAACCGATTAATTAAGTAATAATTAATACTTCAGCTTGTAATTAAGATAGGACTTAGAAATGGGTATCAATGAAATCAGCGAGAAATTTCACATCGGTATGCAAAAAAATTTAATATTTAAAAAGTTAAAATTTCGTATTGAAATATCCTACTATGGAAAACCGAGCGTCGTCATGTCTGACACCTGCTTTCCCGCCGAAAAGAAATCTTTTTCTCCTTGTCTTTAAAATTAAAGAAATTAAATTTTTATCGAGCGATTTTTAGTGGATATTTTAACTTATACACATCTCAGAAATGTGAACTTTATACCAAATGAAAGTAGATTTTTTTCCGCGTCTCTCTATACCATTTACAAATTTCTCGGACCAATACTTTCTGATATGCGATTTCGCTTTAAAATGTCCACTTCATTTTTCAGCTTAATTTCCTCCGTGGTAACCGTGTACGGGCTGATTTTACTGGCAGACCTTAGGAGAAGCACCGATGATTTGGAGAAAGTCCGTTTGTACCTAGGTTAAAAAGGTGGATTGGTTAATTGTAGGAGTTAATTAGCCCGTAATTTGGTTAATTACCGACTTTTTCAAAATTTTATGATTTGTCGTTTGATGTGAGGTGTTCAGCTGTAAGTACACCAATTTCAAGTATCCAACATGTATAGTTTCTGAGAACGGGCTCTGTGAAAGACGGACAGACAGACAGACAGACAAACAAAGGAGTGAGACGAATACGGTTTCGTCAGAAGATTGAAAACCTAAAAAATTAAAATTTGCTCACCAATTGCAAAAAAACATATTTTTTAATAGCTGACTAACTGGCGCGTCGATCTATGTCTATTTCACAAGCATGAGTCCTATCCGGCGGTTCCTAGCCTCAGTTGAAGAGGAGATTTCTTTGCAAGAATGTGTGCTTTATTGTTATTTCAACTTTGTTATTATGTTTAAATGTATATTTTTGTGGTTTCATGAATTGTTGAACTCAATAGCTTTATTTTTAATGTAATAAAATAAATAAAAGTAATTAAAAATGTGTTCATTTTAAGCATTTTTAGCTCTAATTTCGATATATAGATTTAAATATACAGGGTGTATCAGAAATGATTCAACAAACTTAGAGGGATGATAGTACTCATGAAGACGAACAAAATATGCAATGGAACATGGGGTCGCAAATGACGTTTAAAGGATGAAAATTGAGAAAATGTGTCTGTGAGTGGACAAACTGAGGTAAGAAAGAAACACTCCAGAAAATTATTTATTGCACAGAATAGGTACAACACAGCTCCTGATGTCCAGAGGCAAAAATATTTTACAACATTTGTTCAAAGTGCTGACCGCGGACATATTACACAAAGTACATCTACGGAGGAACGACTGGCGGACACAATCCGCATCGGGAAATTCGGTTCAAAATGCCCACTTTAACAGCATTTTTTAAAATATATTCTGCCTCTATCAAGAAATTGACCATCATGGTACATTATATAGTTTCTGAGTAAGAAAACGTACCAATTGGAAGCCTTTGAG
This sequence comes from Maratus speciosus, assembly GCA_963932465.1. Classification (NCBI taxonomy): domain Eukaryota; kingdom Metazoa; phylum Arthropoda; class Arachnida; order Araneae; family Salticidae; genus Maratus; species Maratus speciosus. Next base: position 282,196,639 of record OZ010794.1, on the reverse strand, counting down.
AGTAAAAATGAATTGTAAAATGAGTCAGAAAATAAGCAATTTGGATTTGAATACACCCTTACTTAGATGATTTTTTTCTTCAACCGCTATGTATTTTTAATTTGTTTTTGCTGTAAGAATTGATCCTATCCAAAACTTGACTGTATAGATGTTGTAGACAATATTAAGAAGATATATGTTAAATTCATGGGGATTTTATATCTTTTGAATTGACGGAGTTAAGGATTTTTTACTTCTTCAAACCCCCTTTTTGTTTTCGTTTTTAATTTATTTTTCGGTACGAATTGGTCCTATCAAAAACTTGTGAAAATAAAAGTTGTAGATAATATTAAGGAGATTTATAATAAAATTAATTGGAATTGATATCATGAGAATTGACGAAGTTATGAATTTTTTTCTCCCAAAAACCCTATTTTTTGCGCCCCTTGAGCCCATTTTTAACTTTATCAAAAATCTGTGATACATAAAATTTTTGCCCTATTTTTAGAAGTAATAAAAACTTTAAACTGATTTGATATGTACAAAAATTAAGAAGTTATGGGAGGTTTTCGGTTTTCACAAATCCCCTCCCTATTTCCATCCCCTTGGTCAGATTTTGCCCATTAACGAACTTGACCGAGATTTTATGCCCATTGATTTTATGTATCAGTTTGGAAGAGATTGGTGCAGAATTACGAAAGTTATCGTGTCCAGAAGAAAGTGATATATATAGATAGACAGATATATATATATATATATATATATATATATATAAAGTTTTTTACTGAGGGTGGTTTTGGGTTCTGGGGGTCATGATCGGTGTAGATCTGCAAAAATTTTTCAAAAATTCCAACATAGGAACGATCCCAATAGGTAGTATTTCATACGAAATCTACCTAAAAAAACTAACTGACATTTAGGAGTCGTATACAAAGCGAAGAATGAAATATTGAAATTAAACTGAAAATAAATATCAATTTATTGTAATATTAGAAAACGATCTACCATAAAAAATGAATATGTCAAATGACAAAATCTACTAGAGATACTGCTCCATTGGTGGCAATGCACAATTGAATGCGTGACAGTACTGAGTCCTGGACACGTTACAGCTCAGCAGGTGTGTAAACTGTGCGACAATCAAGGATGATGCACTGCTTCAGATAAACCAGAGAAGTGGTCTCAGTCACATAGACCCATCCCTTGATGTAACACTAGAGGTACAAATCCATGGTAGAGGTACAAGCCATATACACCGGTTAAAGCGGTGTCCACTCTACTGGACCACCATATCCGATTATCTGTTGACGGAATTTGGTGGTCAGATACGCCCGGAAGTTTGATGTTTTGTGTGGAGAGGGCTTCATCATGTTGAAACCACACTCGGCATGCATGTCGGAGAGGCAAATCTTCATACCAATCACGTACCGTGTTTGTAGCAGATGCAGTTGACGATCGCCCGTTAAGGTCCCATCGTAGAAGATGGGTCCAACAATCTGGGTTCCCCACATACCGCACCACACGTGTCGTACTGGGCGGGCTATGTGGAGGTTTTCCAGATACCAGTAATCCACATTGTGCACAATTACAATGCCACCCCGTATAAACAATGACTAATCTGTCACACAGAATGTCACAAAGGGATGACGGATTTTCCTCTAAGGTGTTGAGCATGAAATTACAATAAAAAAATCGTCGTGTGTGGTCACCCAGCATCAATGCTTGCACCAGTGTCGGATATGGTATGGATGCTCATCAAGTGCATGTAACAAATGCCAGACATGCTGACCACATACCTCGCTCATTTCCACCGAGCTCAAATGTGGAATTAAAAGGGCGAATCCGAGCACATCCTCCGGTGTCACTCGAATATTACACCTTGCCTGTCTACTTGTTCTGTGTCGTGGTGAAACAGAGCCGGTCTCTCTAATATGGTGCAATGCATTAGTTACAGTTTCATGCATTGGATGTAGATCCTTATGGAAACGTTCTGAATAAACACTCGCAGCCTCTCTGGCATTCCTTTGACATTCACCATAAATAAGTATCATTTCCGCATATTGCATGCACGCGTAGCTTGCCCTCACGATCTCAGCGCTGGCTAGCATGTCCACTGCTAGATGACTCATGTTTTATACCGAGCGTGTGGTGCTGCGGTACTATTGTAATTTGCAAAATCAAAATTTTCATGATCGCTATAGTTAGGCTGGTCGTTTTTATTCCGCTGCCAATTATCTAGTCCTTAGTGAATATGTTTTATTTTCCGGTTGTCGATTCTACCTACTTTGACGTTTGAAGGTTGTTCGACTCATAAAAGAGTTAAACAACACTTTGAGCAGTATATCTAGTAGATTCCGTCATTTGACATATTCATTTTTTATAGTAGACCGTTTTCTGATATTATAATAAATTGATATTTATTTTTCAGTTTAATTTCAATATTTCATTCTTCGCTTTGTATAAGACCCTAAATGTCAGTTAAAATTTTTAATGAAATAATCCTCTCTGGTGATACACTAATTTGGCGATACCAGCTAAAGGTGGTTTCGCCGTAAAAAGGACATTGCACCTTGATATTGATCTCGAATTACTTTAATTAATCTTTTAACTGATCCCTCATTGAAAGACAAAATCATGCGAAAAAATCTCAAACTTTGAAATTTAATAACTCTGTCAATTTTTGTAGTACAGATGTCAAACGTTTTGTGTTATATCTGTTATGATATGAGTAAACTTTTACTTAACATAACTATAGGGACTGGGGGACCGTATAAAAAGTTAGATTTCGTAATTTTTGTAAAATTGATTTTTTACTTTAAATAACGCCACAACATGAATATTTACCCAATTTGAAACGTTTTTGTAATTGGAACTATATGTCTACGACCAACGGTTGAGAAATTAAAGGTCGGCGATAGATAACATATTGCACCCTGTATATCAATTTCATCATGTTTGAAATAGTTCAACATTATTAAATGCGAATAGTTATTCTCCGAACACCAGAACAGAATCAAACTCGTTTGTGTGCCCCTGTAAATGAAAGATCAATACTTTGCACATGATATTCTACAGGAAGTATTTTTTAGTGCATCTCAACAATTCATTTCTATTTTATTATGTTTATTTAAGAACAACATCATTAAAATCCGCCCAAAGAATTTTTCGTCGTGGACCATAATATAACATAATACTTTTGAGTTCCCCTGTATACGTATTTGAGTGCTAATTCTATTGTAAACATATTCTAGTACACCTTAATAAGGTACAGTAAACTCCCGACTATCCGGCTCGCGACCATCCGGCCCTCCGTACTATCCGGCCTATTAAAAAAATAAGGAATGTTGCAAGCGGCCGAGGCAGGCAGGTTCCCGTCCAGGTGAGTGCCAAAAGAAAAGGAAGAAATTCGAAATATAGCAATTGCAAGGTCTTGAAACAGCCTTTTGGACCAAAAAGGTAAACATAAACCCGTGTGGTCAACTGCAGCAGGAGATGAGAACGCTAAGCTTCTTCCGTTGCAGAAAAAAAAAAAAAAAACGGGCTTTGACGATGTCAATGCAGAAGACATTACATAATGGATGACAAACGACGAAATTAATGAATTAATTGAAAACGATACTGTAGAAGTGTTGGCAGAGGGAGAAATATGAGAAGAAAGATGATTCAAAGGATTGCAGGAAAAATCTCATACCACATTCGCAAGGTTCAAGAATATTGAGGCAGCACTGCAGTGCATTAGTCAGCAGGAATCGACGCCACCTGATAGAATCTAGCATCTAGTTTCGTAAATGGAGAGGTCATTGCGTCGCGCAAGAGGGCTAATAGGGAGAAGCAGCCCACTTAAGGACTTTTTTAAAAACAAAAAAACTGTAAGTTTTGACTCTTATCTTATGCATAACATTTCGTATTTTTGTGCATTCATTTATTAATAAATAGCAAAATAAAATTTACTTATTTTTTCACGAATTAGGATTACGTTTTATATGTTAATGGTTCCCTCCTTTTAAAACTGTTTGTACTGTATATATAAAATTTATCTTAATATGTGTAACATGTATTTTCAATATCGTGGCAGGAGGAGGACACGAAGTTAATAAATATTAGTAGAACTCCGGCCTAACCGGCTTTTTCCTTATCCGGCCTACCCTTCCGCCACATTAGGCCGGATAGTCGGGAGTTTACTGTATATAAATTTCATAATTTTAAAATAGTGTAACACCATTATAATACACCGCAAATGATTTTCCCCCATACACCATAATGTATCCAGATGCTTTTGAGTGATCTTGTAAATGAACTATTAATGCTACACACCTCATTTTCAATACCTAACATGTCAGTATAAATCTCAATAACATAGGTCAATTGCATAACTATCCGAGTATACTTACTCGAGTTAGAACTCGGACAGACAGACTGTCAGACAGTCGGCCAGAGAAACCCAATTCATAAATACTTTTCAACTATGTTGGAAAGTGTTAAAAAGTGACCCAACTTCCTTAAAATGAGTTCCCTTTATAACGATAAAGTTAATCCCCACAAAATTTTAGTGTAATGCAACAAGTATGATCCGAGTTGTAAGTGTTTAACTTAATCGTACCTTGTGTTCGAGCTATATTAAAATTTAGGAGACTTAAAAATAAAAAAAGACTCCCTCACCCCTTTTAATGATTACGTTTACTATACAAAATTATTTGGGATACGATATTTAGAGCCAGAGTTATAGGTCTTTTAAATTGTCAGGTCTTTATACTGCTTTTATTCATAAATATGTAGGGCCTTCAATAGATAACCATAACTCCCCCTTTGTAATGATTAATTTTACTATTAAATATTTGAATGGGCGTCGACAATTAAGATCCGAATTGCAAGTATTTATCTTTCCTCTCTCAGTCGTGTAGATGAGGGTTGAGAAACCGAGTTAAACTCGTCCTTCAATTCCAGTAAACCCAAATGAGCATTTCATCAAAGAGAGTAACGGATCTAACTTATTCACTGTCACTACACAGGAGTAAGTGCTTATAGAAGTTTTACTTTAAAAATTTGAAAACTCTCGTAAAAAATGTTTCAAGCAATTTTTGTTAAGAAAAACAAACAAACAAAAAAAAAAAAGTCGGACATTGTACGTCAAACGTGGCAAATGAGGTGCGTTCGTACTATAACTAGTTTTATAAATATTCAGGTCTTGGTGCAACAGCTGTTGCACTCTTATGCAAAAATGCATGAATATGAAATTTATTACGAATATATACATTAACTTCAGTACTGCGGAAATAAAAGGATTTCATGTCAAATAGGACGTCATCACCATGGCAACCTAGAATCATTACCTATCATAAGATATCTTTGAATAAATTCCGAATGATAGGATTCAATAGAAAGAAGAAAACGTTTCAAAACACCTTTTTAAGTTTTGATTCAATTTTCATACAGTTTGAAATGACTCGACAAAATTTTGCAACTTTTGTATATACTAAATTTCAGACCATTCGGTTGGGTATTTTTTGCGCTGTTATATGCGGACAGACAGGCGGACGGACGAACGGACAGACAGACATACTAGACGACGACTATAAGTGCTACGTATTTATATAATTACGAACGCACATAGAAAAGGCTTTAAATTAAGGAATCTGAGTTTTAAAAAAACAAACAAATTACATTTTGATAGGTTTTATTACAACAGGATTAGATCTGTTACATCTGAATTTTTAGTATTATTTACAGATAAGACAATAAGAAATTGTGATGTAAAGTATTGCAGTTTTTTATATTATTTTTTTTTCTTGCTTTATTTCTTTACTTCTGAAGTGATACGGAGAATTTGTAGTTTCTGTATAATCGGGGGTCACATTGCTGCATATTTTTCTATTAAATGTTGAATATGGCATGAAAATTACTTTTATTATTTCAATGAACTTGATTATCATTGTTATTGAAAAGCAACTCGATTATTATTATTATTGAAAAGTAACTTGATTATTTTTGTTATGAACTGAAATTCTTGTTATTTTAATATGAACAAATATAGCTATTGTATAATATAAAATAATCATTTACCATTTAAAACTATTTGGCCAAACGACTTAATATTTAGTGTTAATTAAACCCTTAATAAAAACTGAACTTACATTAAAACTTAAAACTAAAACTTAAAATTAAAAATTAAATAAAAATTAAAAAAAATCTATAAATACTAAATCGCTTGAACAAATAGTGAGGGTTAAATGGTAAATGAAAATTTTATATTATACTGGGTAATATATAAACGAATTGTTTTTATGTTAAGAAAAATTAATGTAACTTATTTTTTGCACATTGTTTTCCAATTGTGTGTCTGTATTGCACTTTTATATAAATATTATTAATGATCAAACTGCTGGATTCATAAATGTAAATACTATATTATATGAGCTGAAATGGAAAAAATAGCTTGTAATGGTTATTTCTGAACTTAAATTATTGATTTAGTTTATTTTATTGATATGGTTATTATTATTTATTTAGCTGTGAAAAATTTGTTTTGCTATTTCTTATGAGGAAATATGCAGCATGACCCCGCGATAAATTACAGCTTTTGAACCAACTTGAATAAGTAGTTTTCTGGATGTAGCATTCCATTGGATGAGTTATTATCAATGAAACAATTCAGCAAGTACACCCCGACTTCATGATTCCAATACGATCTGCCTTTTCCTGCTTTGTTTTCTTTGTGAAAATCTGTAACAGAGGTGTTATTATTTTTTATTTTGTCCTCAGTTGTGATCTGCTGTATTTGGTGACTGCACATTTTGATTTCTTCTGTAACTGCATCTGTCTTGGAATCCTGAATTTGAATGTTACTTTTTATTTCATCCTCTACTTCTGTTGTACTTATTTCTGAAATGATAGTTTCCTTGTGGTTTTTGAGGTTTTCATTTACAATTTCTATCTTTTCTTTGTCATCATTAGTGGAATGAACGTGGGACTCTGATAAAGATATTAATAAATCAGCGATCCGATCATCTTCACTGTTCTTTTCTGCTTTACTCGCTAATGAAAAATAATCTGTATTTTGCTTATCTTCAATCTCAAGAGTCTTTTTCATGTTTTCTATATTTTCTGAAGTATCTGTATTGTCTACGTGTTTTTTAGTTTGTTGTTCTTTTACATTTACATCTGATTCATCAGCAATGTCAGCAGAATCATGACGGAATTTTGATAGGGATAACAGTAAATCAGCGAGGCGATCACCTTCGCTGTCGTTGTCTGTATAGTTAACTTTTTGGAAGGGTTCTAGGATTCCTTCTTTTTTATATAATGTATTATCCTCCAGAATAAGCATATTTCTCTCAACATCACCAGATAGACCATTTGGAGGGCTTTCTTTTGTATCAATAACTTGATAAATTTTCTCAACATCTTGATCTTCATATGATGCCTCGTAGCCTTTTATCAAATTAATCTGTGTTTCAATATTCTGCCAGTGTACTAATAATGAAAGAAGAAAAGAAAATCACTTTTATTACTCAACAAGAAAATTCGTTATTAACTAAAACTTTTCTATAAAACCTAGTTAAGAATTATTGTGTATTATAAAATATTATAAAATACCTTCATAAACAAATGGGGAAAAATATTATTTCACAATAAACATTTTCACAAATTATTCTCTATAGATTTATATGTTGGTATTTTTAAATTTACAAATAAGGATGAAAGAAATCAGCGTTGAATTCCAATATTTCTCCACAGGAATGGTTCCTGTGTAACTGAATGAGAGAGGGGGAGCTCACATCTAAACCATTAATAACTCAAACCTGCAAAATTTGAGTTGTGTGATGTTTTTCAGCTTTTGGTAGTAATCTATTCTTTGCGCTGAATACGAACATGACCTTCATTTTTTACCATCACGTAAATATTTTTCGTAAATCACAATTTTTTATAAAGTCGAAATATTGCGAAAATCTAATACTACAAAATATGCATAAAACTTTTATTCATACAAAAAAAAATATTCATTTTTTCGCTTATACTATGCATTTTTTACAGCTAAATATGTAAAATATTAGTATGTATGTAAAATACTTACAATTTTACTAAATGCGTGGAAGCTTTTTTGTACCACCCAATCCTCCTCACCAGACTATTCAACTGTTTAGCTATAACAATCCCCAGTATAAGCCAAAACGTGAATAAATTATTATACAAGAAAACATCTATTTTATAGTATCAGAGTTTCGCAATTTTTCGAATTGTCAATAATTTTATTATTTACGATTTGCAAAAAATCAGGACGTGATGGTAAAGTATGAAGGTCATTTACAGATTCCGCGCTAAAAATACATGAGAATCAATTATCAAAAGTAAAAAAACAACAACAACAGCAAAAAAACATCCCAGGCTTGTGCAATCAGAAAATCCGAAATCTTCCGAGAGATGTCCTTTCACCCTTCCCTGGGACCACCCTCTGGATTCATCAAGCGTTGAGGGTGGAGGGGGAATCTGTTTATTGCCAGTACAATTTAAGTATATTTACGGAATTTTTTCTTCAATTAAATGATTTTCTGAATGTGTCAGAAAGTAGCGAATGTGGATTGAAGAATATCCTTAACAGGTAATAGTTCTAATGCTAAAAATCTTCTAAATTTGTTATTTTCGGCGAATTTTTTATTAAATTGTTGCTCTTTTTAAAAGAATTTTTACATTTTTCCGTACATTTCCGGATTTTTACTATTTTTTTTTCTTTGCACTGCAATAATAACAATAGTTTCTACAGTTTTAATGAAAATCAAAAGTTAGCATTATCACTCAAACATATTCTCAAATCCATACTTCGTGATTATGACAAATTCCCGAAATCACATTCATGAAAATGAAAATTTCAGAAAAAATACTGAAATTGTGCAGACAATCAAAGTATTTCTTTATTATTATTATTATTATTATTATTATTATTATTATTATTATTATTATTATTATTATTATTATTATTACAATGCTGGTTTAAAAATCGTTTCTATGCTTCGGATTTCAACGCAGTATTATTACATCACTAATAGACCGAGAGGCGGTTTCACAGACGATCACCTCATTGAATTGGAGGCTGAAATTCAAAGAACCGACAGAAAACAATTAGCATATTAAAATGCAACTGGTCTGCCAAGTCATATTTTGGAGGAAGACCTGATTTTAGTGGTTGATCAATACATTTATCATTGCGTTTTCCTGCACAAAAAGTTATGAAAACATGGAGGAGTGGGAGCAGGAAAATACAATGGCAAACCTATCAATCAACCAATAAAATCGGGTTTGCAGGTATTTTCCACCAAGGTATGAGTTGGCAGACCAGTTGTATTTTAATATGCGAATGATGTTTTAACTAATCCAGAAATTTCAGACGTCAACTCGATGAGGTGATTGTTTGTGCAGCCCCCACGCGGTCTACAACTAAATTATAGACATTACAAAACCACTGCATGTGTAAAAATACGATATAAAGTGTAGAAAAGATAAATAGACCACAAGCACTATAGTGTTATAAATTTGCAGCAAACTATCCAGTCATACGACCCGTTTTATAGTCAACGGTTAAACAAGCGTAATTTAACTCTATTCTAACCATATTGTTGCTCATTGTATGTATTAAAATATCTAGAAGGGGTGAGTTCGCGATTAGCGTGAAGCTAAAGACCCAGTATAAATATAAATAGTTATACCAAAAGTTTTTTCATTAATAATGAAAGATAGAAATTTATTTTCTTACCTTTCTGGTAAAGCAGACATATGCTGGTTTACTTCATGTGAAAACAAACTATATATTTTATTTATTGAGTGGATGTGAAAAATATCTTCTTAGAATGATGGGAATGCACTCGTAGAGAAAAAACTATTTAATGCACGACGATGTCTAGGTTACATGGACGAACACATACACACTAAAAAAAGAATAAAATAAATGGGTTAAATGTGGGTACTATAGAAGTAATAACATTAAAATCTAGTAGGAGACGCAAGTCTTCCATTGAATAAAAAAGTTAACGCACTAAGAAACCGTGCGTCTTGGCCTCACGATGTCGGGCCTAGAAGTGAGAAGTAATAGGGGCCCACAAGAGTTAAAACAGAGTAAAAAAAAACTTGAAACAATACAGTCTGCTTAATAAGCAAAAAGGTTCTATTTAAAATCAGTTTATCAGGAAATTTCTGTGGTGCTGCGATCTGTTGACGCCTTTTCGAAACACAAGTCTTTTACACAATCCTTCTTTAGTTTGTGACCTTACGCTACGATGACTCACGGAAGTGTCGCCATCTTGGAGCATATTTCACAACTAAAAGAAACGCGTTGCACGTATCACGAAGAAATCGTCATTTCACAAGCGAAGTGATGTTTGACATAAAATTACTTACACTGTGACGTTTTCCAACACCCCCGCTTTTTATGTCAAACCGACGAGCGTAGAATGTTTAACTTGTTTCTCAAACACTCGAAATGAGGCTTAGGCAACGGCTTGGTGAGCACGTCTGCCAGCATTAACTTCGATGGGCAATAAGTTATTTTGATTATACCATTCTGGCATAGATGTCTGACGTGGTGATACTTAACTTCCACGTGTTTAGTCCTTGTCTGTGCCTTTTCGTTTTCGGTCAATCTTATGGCTGATAAGTTATCTTCGTACAACGTTACGGGTAGTTGTTGACACAGTTCGAGGTCATTTAATAGGTCTAACAACCACGAAATCTCTTGACCTGCATTAGAGGCAGCGATATATTCAGCTTCCGTGGAGGAGAGTGCTGTGCAACTCTGCTTCCTCGATGACCATGCCAATATATTATTTCCTAATTTGAACAAGTTTCCAGTGGTTGATTTCCTGTCTATTCTGTCGTTTCCCCAATCGGCATCGCTATATGCCGTTAGGATTGGAGGTTTTGTTTTATCTATGACGAATTTAAGATCTTTGGTAGTAAGCAGATATCTAATTAATTTCTCGATAGCTTGCCAATCGACTTCCCTTGGGGATTCATTCCTTCTTCCCAGGATGTTAACGACTGATGCTATGTCGGGTCTAGTTAAAGTTGCAATGTATAGAAGCCCTCCTATAGCCTGTCTAAATTTTACGTTATCTCCCATTAGTTTCCCGTTTGGATCTAGATTAAAGTAGTTAGTATTCATGGGTGTATACGTAGGCTTACCATTTAACAAATTGAATTTTTCTGCGATTTGTATTATTTTGTGTTCCTGGTCTAATTCTAGATTACCGTTTGCTTTTTCCTTTATGTTTATGCCTAAATATTGTGTTACTTGACCCAAATTTTTGATTTCGTATTGCTTTGATAATTCAGTGTATATTTCGTGTGTGTCTGTTTTGTCTCCTGCGACTAAGATGTCATCAACATACACTATTATGTATGCGATTTTTCCATCTTGGACTCTTTTGTACAGACATTTGTCTGACGCGCATTCAACGAAATTTAGTTCTTTTAGAGATTTACTTATTTTTTGGTTCCATGCCCTAGCTGCCTGCTTAAGGCCGTAAATCGCTTTTTTTAAACTACAGACTTTATCTTCTTCCCCTTTTGTTATGTATCCCTCTGGCTGATGCATATAGACCTCCTCTTCTAAATCGCCATGTAAGAAAGCAGTTTTGACATCTAGGTGAGTTATTTTAAGATCTTTGTACACCGCTGCGTTTAAGAATGCTCGTAGGGTGGTATGCGCTACAACGGGTGCGTAGGTCTCGTCGAAATCGCTTCCATATTTTTGAGCATATCCCTTAGCGACCAATCTGGCTTTATATCGCTCTATAGACCCGTTCGCTCCCCTTTTTGCCTTAAACGTCCACCTACAACCTATGACGCGTTTTCCCGGGATAGGTTTTATTAATCTCCAAGTATTATTTTGCTTCAGAGAATCTATTTCCTCACTAGTGGCTTTTAGCCATTTATCTTTAGTTTCTGCGTCATTGATATTTTGTAGGTCTGTCCATGACTTTGGCTCCTGAATGTGACACAGGTTTGCGCTTATTCCATAACGGTTAGGTGGTACACCACGATTTTGTCTCTGCGATCTTCTCGGCTCAAGGGATGTGTCGGTCGGGGTGTTGTTCTGATCATCGTCGCGCTCTTCTAGATCAATTTCAATATTATCTGCGGGAGTTTGTTCGATGTTTTGATTTTCTTTGGCGGGTATAATTTCCTCATCTTTTATACCTTCTTCGAAGAATTTTACGGTTCTAGATATTATAATTTTATTTTCACCCGTATATATCCTATAGCCCTTGCTTCTGAAATCATATCCCAACATTATTCCCTCGATGGCTTTCTCATCTAATTTATTTCTTTTAGGTTTGTCGACATAGGCAAATGCCTTACATCCGAATGTTTTGATGTTCGAGAGATCGGGTTTTCTTTTATGCCAAAGTTCATAGGGTGTCATGTTATTTTTGTTAGCCTTTGTTGGTAGACGGTTGATGAGGTAGGTGGCGGACATGACAGCTTCCCCCCAGAATTGCTTAGGTAACTTGGCGTCCGACAACATGGTTCTAGCCATTTCCACTATCGTTCTATTCTTTCTTTCTGAAACACCGTTCTGTGGGCTAGAATAGAGAACACTCAATTGACGCTCTATCCCGTTTTCTATCAGGCAGTTTTCAAATTCGTCACTGATATACTCTTTTGCGTTATCGGACCTGATTGCCTTTATCAACTTGCCAAATTTATTTTTTGTTAGCGCTATGTATTCTTTCAGTTTGATAACGGCTTCCGATTTATGCGCGATTAAGTATGTTATTGTGTACCTGCTATAATCATCCGTGAATGTTATAAAGTACCTTTTCCCTCCTATCGTTTCAGTATTCATGGGGCCACATATATCGGAATGTGCGAGGGTACCGATGTCTTTGCTTCTGTTTGTGGCTACTTTAGGGTAGGGCAGAGCGGAAAGTTTCCCTTCAATGCACTTGGTGCATCGCGTGTCATGTTTACATTTGTTAATTGTTATCCCATTGGCTAATTCATGATTAACAAGGTATTTAATATCATCAAAATTTTTGTGTCCGAGTCTTCGGTGCCACAATGAAATACAATTTGTATTGTTACAGAAAGTTTGAGTACTTATAGTATAGCCGTAATCATCTTCAGGGTTTAATACGTAGAGATTATCATTTAATTTAGCTGTCAAGATTATATTATCATCTTTGACAAATAAACATGCATTTTTCTCGAAAATTACCTTTATATTATTTTCAGTGGCTTTCTTAACTGACAATAAATTGCCCTTTAGTTCTGGACAGTACAAGACGTTTCTTAGTGTAATGTAGTGGTTTTTGTCTGTTTTTATTTTTACGTCGCCCATACCTTCCGAATTAAGCCTTTTTCCATTAGCGATTGTTATATTCCCAAAATTCCCGGCTGTGAATGTAGCAAAATTTGTTTTTGCTGATGCAACGTGCCTAGTGCAACCCGAGTCAATGATATATGTGTTTGGATCTGTTGTTTGTGTTTGGTTAATTTTTACTGACTCAATTTCAAAATTGTTTTCCACTGGGAAGAGAGGAATGATCGATTGGTTGACCTCATCCTCTATATTTGATTTGCTGTTAAAGCAAAAATTCGAGGAGTCTGTTTTACTACCATTGTGCTGATTTTTGGGGTTTACCGAATTAGCTTTAAAGTTGGCATGGTTGTTAAATTTATTACTGTTATAATTTTCACTTCTTTGGTAATTGTTTTTCTGTTTGTTTTTCAATTTGTAACACTCTGAACGAGCGTGCCCATCTCGTTGACAGTAGCTGCAATATTTTTTGTTTCCTTTATTTATTATTTTATATGCTGTGTCCCTTGGTCGTGTGCTGGTGTTTTTGTATTCGGTTCGATGAGAGTACTCGTCGATGAGTTTGTTTTTCACAAACTCGAGGTCTAGATCCTTTTCGTCTCTAGCCTCCATGCTCGTTATAAGAGGAGCATATGACTGAGGCAAGCTGCAAAGCATAAGAGCCACGATGTGCGAATCATTTATGAGCTCTCCAATGGCAGCGAGTTTGTCGCGGATAGTTAAAATATTGTTGATATGTAGATTTAAGTCTCCGCCCTCATTGAGCCTTTGCGAATATAGTTTCCTCAAAAGGAATAATTTGGATGATAAATTCGCCCTTTGGTGAACACTTTTTAATCTTTCCCAAATTTCTTTGGGAGATGTCAAATGTCTAATATGCACGATTTGTGTATTTTCAATGCACAAACAAATTATGGCTTTCGCCTTAGCCGCGTTTTTAGTATATGTATCATCGGGTGTGGCAGGTGGAGATTCTGTTATATATTTAAATAAATCGTCTTTAATTAACAGATTTTCTAATTTGAAACACCAATGATTGTAATTATTATCATTTAGTTTCTCCACTGCCGTAATTTCTTTTGTGGCTGACATAGCGTGTTATTCAAGTTTTATAAATTCTTTGATAACAAATATATTTACTATAAGAAGTTTGTGACTTTCTTAAAATTATTTCTTAGAATATATTCATAAATATAAATAAAATGATCAGTTATTCACAATAATCAATCAATATTCGTTCACAATAATACTCTTTTTGCGATATTATATATATCATTATTTATTCATGCACATTTATTTTTATTTTCATGTATATATTTCAGTATTTCATATCTCATATGTGCATCTTGTTCATCATTTTATCACAATCAGATAAACAAATTTTTATTACTGGGTTTTTTTTTTTATTATTTATTTATTTATTTACTTTCCCCTTCAACTCATCTCTCATAATCTATTAAAATATCTAGAAGGGGTGAGTTCGCGATTAGCGTGAAGCTAAAGACCCAGTATAAATATAAATAGTTATACCAAAAGTTTTTTCATTAATAATGAAAGATAGAAATTTATTTTCTTACCTTTCTGGTAAAGCAGACATATGCTGGTTTACTTCATGTGAAAACAAACTATATATTTTATTTATTGAGTGGATGTGAAAAATATCTTCTTAGAATGATGGGAATGCACTCGTAGAGAAAAAACTATTTAATGCACGACGATGTCTAGGTTACATGGACGAACACATACACACTAAAAAAAGAATAAAATAAATGGGTTAAATGTGGGTACTATAGAAGTAATAACATTAAAATCCAGTAGGAGACGCAAGTCTTCCATTGAATAAAAAAGTTAACGCACTAAGAAACCGTGCGTCTTGGCCTCACGATGTCGGGCCTAGAAGTGAGAAGTAATAGGGGCCCACAAGAGTTAAAACAGAGTAAAAAAAAACTTGAAACAATACAGTCTGCTTAATAAGCAAAAAGGTTCTATTTAAAATCAGTTTATCAGGAAATTTCTGTGGTGCTGCGATCTGTTGACGCCTTTTCGAAACACAAGTCTTTTACACAATCCTTCTTTAGTTTGTGACCTTACGCTACGATGACTCACGGAAGTGTCGCCATCTTGGAACATATTTCACAACTAAAAGAAACGCGTTGCACGTATCACGAAGAAATCTTCATTTCACAAGCGAAGTGATGTTTGACATAAAATTACTTACACTGTGACGTTTTCCAACAGTATGATCAGAATAGAGTTAAATTACAATTAACTAACCGTTTTTTTTTTTGTTGTTGTTGTTGTTTTTTCTTTTTTAACGCTCGATTTACTGGAAAGTTGGCTGCAAATTTTTAGCACTGTATCTTCAACTCTAATTGATGCGGGAACAAGTTAGAGGACGGATAGATGGCAGAAAAACGTAAGTCATACGGCAAACAAACTTCAGACATGCTGTAGTTGTCTACAGTAAACAACCAAACCGGCAAACAGACAAACCGAATTAATTAATACTTTTCAACTATTTTGGGGAGTTTCATCTATGTTGAATAGTGTTAAAAAACAATTGTCAGAGCAGTCCTAGGGATGTGCAATAGATGCGGTCGCACATAGCCTCATGCCTAGGAACACCTTGCACTCGGAAAAATGCTTGTTTCATAAAAAATATAATAAATTAAATCTAAATACTTAGCATTTGATTCGTTGTAATTTATTTATTTCACGACAAAAGTCATATAATTATTATTTAGATAAAATGTAAAAGGTTTCGATAATAAATTGTAAGGCTCGAGCGCTCGAGATCATACATTTATATTCATACAATTCATATTATTTAGAGGCAATACTAAATCTCTAAACAATGTTATATTGTTTGGAGATAAAGATATCTCTGCAGGTGCATGAATTGAATAGTGTTGATTAAAATTCTGATAAAGGCACTGTTATTTTAATGATTATTTGTAATGTAATAACACGACACTACTTTTATGTAAAAAATATTTTACAACTTATTTACACATTTTATAGTTTAATCAAGTTTGTATTACATGAATATCCATATTCCTGTGCAGAGGCATACGTATGTTACGTGAGTTTTTTCAAAAATTGATATGTTATAGGAAGAGGGGAGGGGTCAATACTTTGAAAAGTAAATGCCTCGCGGAACTTTTTGCATTCCAGTT
This sequence comes from Maratus speciosus, assembly GCA_963932465.1. Taxonomy (NCBI): domain Eukaryota; kingdom Metazoa; phylum Arthropoda; class Arachnida; order Araneae; family Salticidae; genus Maratus; species Maratus speciosus. The sequence goes on along the minus strand of OZ010794.1, from coordinate 282,180,175 downwards.
CGGTTTCCGACAAATGTATAAAACTCACTAAAGTTTTTTCTTTTTTTTTTGTATAATTTTAATTTTAAATTCTTATTTTCCGCAAATGTGTTTGGCTTTTTATGTGATTTCACGATACCTAATATTAAAATTAACTAAGTGTCCTTTAAATATGAAGGCATTTTCAGATAAATTGTAGAAAATTTTTACGTGTACTGAATTTTTTTTTCTCTATATAAAGTTATAGTTCTAGATAACATTTATGTTTTATTCCACGTGGTGCCAAACTGCTTATTGCGATATAAAGTATAGGCGTACTTTGCAAAAAAAAAAAGTTAGATTATTGTTTAGTATACTACTTTTTCCTTAACATTAATTTTTTGTAAAACTCTTTTCGCGAGAATTGAAGTGGATAACGATAGTGTAAGTAAAAATACGGAGAAAATTTTTTTTTCTTTTTTTTTATTTAAATTAAAAAATAAAGCGTGTAGAATCACATTATATTTTTTACTTGCGTTCGTTTTAAAACCGAAATTTATGTATTTTTGGTTATAGATAATACAGGAATTGTTCACACATTTTTCTTTCAATTTAGGAAGAAAAATGTATAAACAAAGATAAGGATTTTATTTTCTATTGTGTTTATCCTGATAGCCCTTTTGTTCGAGTATCATATTACATCTTGATTTATAAGGTAAAATGGTTTTTCTTAAAATGTTAAAGTTGATTTTGTTCCAACAGTATCCTTCCAATGTTTTGCGATGCAGTTTATAAAGATCTTTTTTTTTAAATATACAGTAATCCATAAGAGACATGTCACGGGACGTGTGTGAAATACGTTTAAATGGAATCGCCTCAATTCCGATTTCAATTCCCATTGTTTTTTCTAAAAGTGCAACAGAAGTTTTGGAGGTATGTCTGGTAGACTTATTCTGAAGAAACTTAACACAATGACGATTGTTTGGGTTAAGAGATGGAACGCCTGTTTTGAAAACGGGTGTTAAAACATAGTTCCAATAGTAATCCCAGTTAATTTTGACATTTTCCATACTTTCCTTATTTTAAGTTTAATATTATCGAGCAATAACTATAAAAACTTTAGCATAACATTCCCTGTTTTCTCTGAACCAAAATTTTATGCGACTTTTGATATAATAAGCATCGATCGTACCTTTGTTGGGGATGCAAATATAAAATTTGACGTTTAATTATATTCATTAATTATGTCACTTATTTTGAGTGTCGAAAAACCATGCTTTTCACATATTTTTCTTAAACAATCGAATAAGAGTACTTCTTTTCGTAAAGCTCAATTACATAGCTATCGATCCATTGTTTATTTTCCTGCCACATTTTAAAGCAAAGAACGTTTTTAATGATGTAGATGATAATTAAACGCTATTCCGAATTGATGCCATATTCATTTCATTATTTTTTCAGTTAAATTTAAATCCTTGAGAAAATCAAAATCGCTACAAAAATATATCAACACTTTCTGTATTTTAACAAAACGTCCTCTGAAAGACTTACCTTTTTTGTGCCACATTTTGTCTTTTTTTGGCAGAAATCCAGACTTATTCAGCAAGTCGTGCTTCAATAGATCTTTAACTGTAGGGCGTTCAACTGGATCAAAGAGAAAACAAAAAGCCGCGAAACTTCTGGCTGATTTCAGAATATCACTCTCAGAAGCATTCTTTAAACATTTTCTGTGCAGCTTGTTAAATTTCTTCTTCTGCAATAAAATCAATATATTACAATCATTTTTAAGTTATCTATGTTTTGATTTTCCGTAAATGTTTGTTATTTTTTTATGCATATAAAATAGTATAATGAAACACTAGCCACAAATTACGTTAGATTTTGACGCTGAAAAACCATGTTTGCCCCTAGCAGCAAACCAGTATTGGGTAATGCCTTGACTAAATATGGGCCCTTCACTAAATAATGGAATGAAAAATGGTACAATATTGGTATTTCATCGGAATTATTTCTAATTCAATGCTAATATGTGTGGAAAACTGTTGAATCATTAGAAATAGTACTACCAATGTGAATCTAACATTTAGCCTGTATTATAATTACATAGAAAATGTTTCAACCGCAAAAGCAGTATTTCGTCAATTTGGATGTATACACCATTGAAGCGCTAATATGGCTTTAATATGGCCCTAATATTGGCTTTATAGACTTTCTATTCACGACATATTTATTCCTAATATTAGTAAAATGAAAATCCCTCGTTTTGCTGCAATATTTCATGCAAATTATTGCAATATTTGTCGAATGTCGGAAAATATTGACTTGCTGCAAGTCGATATTATAAATTTGCATGAATATATTCCATGAGCTGTGGCGGATATGCCTTTGAATTTAAAACAACTAAACCCACACTTCCAGAAATTGCCATCCATTGATGACCATATAATTTTGTTTTTTGCATAGTCATGTGTATGATTTTATTTCTGTTGATTTATATATATATATATATATGCTACATATTGCGCTTAAATTAATTCCAGATATTAAATGCTTAAAACAGTTGAAAATTGTCTTTCAGCGATTCCCGTCAATGAATGGAAATGTACTAGAAATATTTCATTATCAGTTAGGAAAGTACTTTTATACTAAATACAAGTACAGTTGTCTGCAAATATGTAAAAAATATGTAATTCCATATGTTCCTTCAATAAAGACTTGATGTTTGGGTCCTTATATTATTTGTAATGCCAATATGGAATAATGCAGTAAAACAAAAATGGAAAATGCAAGTTTTTCCGTATCATTTTGAAATACATCAAATCAATCTTTTTTTTGTTTTTACTGGCAAATAATCTAAAAAGTGTTTCTCTTCATACACTTATTCATATACTGTATTAGTATGACTAACGCCAGTTTTCACTATTTATGTTGAAGTATGCAGTAAACTAGTAAGTGGTGCAGCGAAAGGGCAGAACATAGGACTTAACACACCTCTCAGAACTCACATAGATGCATAGAAATCCATTATGTTAAGATGAAAATATGATGTGTACAATCAAAAGCATAAATATCCAAAAGCGTTTACGCATACAACTTTTCAACACTGACCAATAGGAAGCCTTGAAACAGCGCTCCTGCTTTCCCTCGAAACGAATGAAAAAATATAAGCAAATTACCTGTATTACAGCTTATTTTTTTTTTTACCTTTTTTAAAAATTGTGATCTAAAACTGAAGAATGGGCAACTTTTATAATGCCTTGAAACATCTGAATATGAAATTTATTTTGACTACTCGTGTTTTTAATTACAACAATTGTACTCACCGAATTTATTAAAAACTACTTTATAAACATGTAGAATATGTAAATTGTTCATTTTGAGAGTGATTAATGATTTAAAACGTTTCCCACTTGAAGATACTGGCTGCGCCACTGAAATAGGGAGAACAGGAGGACCTGAGAATTCAGTTTTTAATGCAACCAATGAAAGAGACAGGCCACGGTGCACCACTGATCTCGTCTGTTTTCTAGTCAACTTTAAACACGTGGCAGTTCGACAATTAGTGGAAACTCGCCTATCTTCATCACGTGTCACCCAAGATATGTGAATTAGCGTGGACTATCTCTTTCCTCGCCTGGGTATTTTTTACGTTCCGCCCACCGCGCATAGTTATGCCTCTGAAAATTAATGGGGAAGAAAGATATGAAATATTATTACCTTTAACACCTTGAAGATTGGGGAATACACGTCCTTACTCCAATAAGTGACATCGTCTGGAAGGCTCTTTTCTAAATATAATCCCGTGAAGATGTTCATTGCAAGTATTCCTAGGCTCCAGATATCTACTTTTGTGCAGTCAACGTAAGAAGCACCATCACCATTTCGAAATGCTTCTGGAGGTCTGTGGCTATATTTTAATCCGACTCTGTAGAAGAAATTAAGGAAGCGAGTGTAAGCTTCACATTTAGCTTTATCTTATTTTCAAAAAGAAAATTATATACATATATCATTAACTGTACGCATTTAATATTTTTATTGCAACTGGAGGAAAATACCAGATTAGGTTATATTCCTGAATTGATATTGATTTCCAAGTAGAATTACAAACAAAAGAATTGCATAAAAGAATAATTATAAATGTATTTTTTTTTATTGAACATGCTTTCATTAAAATTCACAAAAATGTAGAAATAGAGATTAATTGATTTAAGTGAGAATTTTGACAAATTAGCCAACTATCGCTAAGTTGGCTTCATATATGGTAACTTATTTTTACCGCCAATCCTGGCGCTATTTCGCGGAGTTAGCAAAATTTGGCGCTATTGTAATAATCCTGCCATTAGAACTTTTCAAAAAATACTCATTGTTGAAGCTGATATAGGTTTCTCCATAGGAAATTAAACTACAATTTAGTAACCATTAAGTTTAAGTAGCGTTAGTTTAACCTTAGCTTGCGCTTTTGGGATGTCTTTCGAATACGGAGGGCACTTGGGGGAAGGCTCACCTTTTTCCACTTTTAGGAGTCGAATTTTGAAATTTTTCGAAATATGTGTTTACTAATTTTAGTTATACTATAGTCATGTTTCCAGATCGGTTTGTAAGATAGGGTGATTTTTTTTTTATTATTATTTCCCCCTCCCCGTTCCACTGCCGACTTTAGAGATTCGAATTTTATAAAATCCATGTCCAATTCATGTATCGCCCTCAGGAATACAGATATATTCCAAATTTCAAAACTCTATTCAACAGGAAGTGGGTGCAAATTAAGTAACAAGATTTGACTGCAATATACAAAGAGAATTGTAGGTCAAAAGAAAGCGTGTAAAAAACAAGCTATCGCCATTAGTAGGCAAATGTCTACCTAATCGTGAGTGTAAAAATTCTAAAAGAGATAATTAAAGTGCGTTCGAGCTATAATTAGTTTTAAAAGAATTTTATTGCAAAAAAAATGTAATAAACTAATTAGGCAGTATGTAAAACATGAACATAACATAAAAAATTCACATTGGTTTGATTTTTTATCGAAGTTGCGTTCATATTTGACCCCAATACTTTAGTATTTCCGACTAGAGTCCAGTACGGGTCGAGTTATGCCCGACGTAAAAAAAATCCGTTAACCCGAAACCCAACAACATTTTTTTCGTCGGCCGGAAACCCGACACAATCCCGATCCGAAATCCGAAATAAAAGAAAATTGATCCATGATTTAATGCAGTTATGAAAAAAATATTCTACAATCATATATCTAATATAAATTTGTTTTATGAAGAAAAACTAATCTATATAGATCATTTATATTGAAATTTATAGTTTTTCATTGGATAAAATATTCTAGACTCTTTGAAATTTGGGTCAAATAGAACCCGATCTACTAGAGTCAAATGGACTCGCAACGAAAAAAATTAGGCATAACTAAAACCACTGATCGGGTCAGGTTCATGTAAAATTAGGTTACTCGACCCGATGCAGGACTCTATTTTCAAATACTGTGCCTTTTTGGTACAAGAGTGTTTCAATTACATGTGATTCTGAAAATGTGATATAATATTTTAAAAAGCTCGTTCGTTTCAAACTGTTGATAGTTGTTAAGAGTAATACAGAGTGATTCAGAATTCATCTTTAAAACTCAAATTAGTAGTACAGCACTCTGGAAAACATTTTTTGCATGGGGATCCAGAGGTGTTATCCATTTATTCAGCCAAAAATACAGGGTGTCTCATTGCCTCCTAAACCCGGATTTTTGTTCATAACATTTTCAACAGATTGCCTTTGATTTGTTGAAAAGTAAATGATATTCGTAAGGATTATAGAAATAAATGGTCAACATCCACATCCAAACAGTACTGAACCAGACACTACATAGGGGGGGTTTATTTTTAGATATCTTTATCATTTTTTATCCAACCAAAATTTTTCTTTTTATTTGTGACCTGGTCTTTACATCAGAATAGTATGTTATCTCTTTTAATGAAAACACAAAGTTAGTATTAAAATCATTAAATGATTATAAAATTATTACTTCCAAAATATGGAATACCCCAAAGTTAGGCATTCCTATTCTTCTGTCATACGTGTATGCATATATAATACGCTGTTCTACAGACCATATTCGATGTATGTTTGAAAAGATACTTGTATTTATTAGTAAATAAAAGAGAAAGAATGTTATCCACCAGTTTTGTTGATGAGATGTTCTGTCTGCCCCACTCCGGGCGGGAGCAAGTGGACATTATTAGACATTAGGAACAAAAGACATTATTATTGTTGAATGCATTATGTAACAAAAAGCTATTATTAAATACTTTTAAATAGTAACTATTTCTTTTAAGTATTATTTTGTATAAAGTTATTTCATATATATTAGTGATATTTTATTGACTTCTCTTCATTTGAATCAATAAAGTATTAAAAAATAAATGTAACCATATTTATATATAACTCTAAACAGAAGAAAAAATTCCAAAAAATCTAAAGAATTTGTATACATTGATAACGATATCATTACGGGGGGGGAGGGGGGTCAGAAGCATGATAACGTATGATATCGTGAGGGGGGGGGGGGATTCCAAAATTACCAAAAAGTTGATGACGTTATATATGCACAATCCCTTTCATACGGTCTCAACTGAAATACTGTACGTTTCCTACACCCCTCGTAATATCGTTGCATTTCTACAAAGAAAGGTAAGCCTGTTACAAATTCTGTTAAAATATTTTAACCATTTGGAAATGGTTGTTGTTTTCGGTCGAGGATGGGACCAAATGATACTCGCATTTTATTTTTTTTTTAACGAAATTCAACGATGTTCTTTACTTTTAGAAGAATTTTTATTTGAATAGGTAATCAAAAGGCATAAAATCGTTAAAAATTGTTTGAATAGGTGATCAAAAGGCATAAAATCTTTAAAAAATGAAAAAGTTACAAAATGGGTAGGCGCAAATTATCAGATATGGAAAAATCCAAAGCCAAAGACCGACGCCGAAATGAAAATCGTCTTGCAAAGCAAAAATCGAGGTCTTCAACTGATTATGTAGGCCATGAAAATCGATTACAGAATAAAAGACGAAAGCGAAAAAGGAAACAATCTACTGTTTAATCGATTGTTAGTAAAAGGCCATGTCTCGAGGAGCTCCAATCCACTAGCTACGGCGCTTTACAATCAGTCGATTCTAACCGGGGAAAATTGAGCTCAACGTAGGTAATTTGTCGCAATTCGTGGATAATTCGGTGGAACTGCTTTCGATTTGTAAACTGTTTTCTTCTCGAAACGGGACTTGGAGAGTTTATCGATGAAGGTTTTGGTCGTCTGAAGTTTGATCTTTGCGATCTGTTGTTGAAGAGCATGCGACGGAATTTGGTGGACGAAATTTAGATTTTTCGGTTAAATTTTGTTACGAAGGTGATTTGTCGCAATCTGTGGATGATTCGGTGGAACTGCTTTCGATTTTTAACCTCTTATCTTTCTCGGCTTCTCTTGTCGAAATGCCCAAAAATTAAAACTAAGTAAATATTAAGTCAAAAAAAAAATCCAAATGGTCGTTGTAATCTATTAAATTACAATTTTTTTTATTATAATTGTTATAGATGTAAACAAAATTCCGGGTTAGGAGTAAAGTGAGACATCCCGTATTTTGAAGTGAATAAATGGATTAAAACTCATCCATTATTGTGTAAAACATACAATTTTTTACACAAACATTGTATGTTTTAGAGAGTATGTCATACTTTAACCTTTAACTGATGTCACAGAAATTGTCACATAACTAGTGTGAAGCGGTCTGTGAGACCGTTACAACGAAAGATGAATAAAAGGCACGATTAACTCATAGGATGGTGTTTTTGTACTAAACTTTTTGCACAGGACTGTTATAATTAAAATTCACTTTTATCTGGTGATAGTACTGAAGTTCCAAACGGTACAAAATTTCGGTAGTGTTTGTAGTTAAACTGAAAATTGCAAGTTAAACTATAAAAATTGAAAAAAGCCGCGGTCTGAGAGACCGGTAACATCAGTTAAAGGTTAAATTTAGAATGATCCTATCTGAATCACCCAATGTATTTGTATTATCTATTTTTTCACCTAAAAGAAAAATATCAACTAAGTATTAAAAGCATACTTTCTAATCTCACGCATTTTTTAAATAAAAAAAAATACACTTTGTGTGAAACTGAATGTTTAAAATCTACTTGATGTCATTCAGTAAGTAAAATTTTCTTGTTCAAAGTATGTTATTTTTAACTAAGAAAAAAGGTTGAGTTCTGCAGGTTTAATTAATTTTTTGATTACAGGACAGTACCGGCGGTTATTTTTATATTAACTTGCACCACAATTTACAAAAATCTTTCTTTGTGGTGAATTTCTCTTTAAAATGTCTATGGTATAAGAGTATGGCAGAGTTTATTTTTCAAAAAGGTGTTTGGTTTTCAAGACAGAAATTGTTATATGGCTATAAAAATTTATTACTATCACACAGTTGGCATATTAACTCATTTGACGAATTTTACTACTAGACGCACGCACATCCATGTCGTTAGCGTTATACACTGCTCAAAACAATTAAAGGATATTTGAAGTTTTATATAAAATAAAGATATAAAAGAAATTTTTTTTGCCGAAAATAGAAGAAGAGAATCACAAATGCAAATTTTTCTGGTTTTCAAACTGTGGAGTATGCAAATTTTGAGTTCGACGTCAAAAACGTCTCTTCAGCGGCAGCGAATGAAATTTGACTTTCAACTGGATAAAAGAGAATGAAGACAAGGATGATCGGCATTCAGTGATTGCTTTGTTTCGATGAGTATGATATCTCAGCGAAGTCATTTGACAGATTCAGAAGCTTTGAGAATTGTTGGTAGGTTAGAAGGGGGCCAAACTCAAGCCGAAGTAGCGCAAGCCATTGGAGTGTCACAAAGTGTCATTTCCAGGATCTGGAACCGTTTTTTGGAGAGTGGATGTGCAGGCCAAAGACCAGGGCAAGGTCGTAGACGGGCAACAACGTCCAATGAAGATCGGTATTTAGCGTTAACAGCTCGGAGACACCGAACCATGAACGCTACTCTTCTCCAACAACACCTTCGCTCGGCTACAGGCACCACGATTTCAACTCAGACTGTCCGAAACCGGCTCCATGCTGTATGTTTGTATGCTCGCCGACCGATGGTATGTGTTAGATTAACATCAAGGCATCGTCGCGACCGCAGGGAGTGGGCAACCGAGCATGTCAACTGGAGGAGAAATGAATGGAGCAATATTCTGTTTTCTGACGAGTCCCGTTTTTCTGTGCACCTGGATAATAGGCGTATTTTCATCTGGAGGGACCGTGGCAGTAGGAATAATCCTGCGTTCGTGCACGAAAGTGTCAGATTTGGCGGTGGAGGAGTGTTGGTGTATGGTGGCATCTCCATTGACGGGCGCACTGACCTCTACATCATTCGAGATGGAGCTCTGACTGGTCGCCGATATAGGGATGAGATCCTCAGACCTATTGTAGCCCCTTACGCTGCAGCAATCGGAGATAACTTCATTTTAATGGACGATAACTGCAGGCCACATCGTGCAAACCTGGTGGAGGATTTCCTTTTCGAGGAAGGAATCGTTCGAATGGAATGGCCAGCGTGTTCTCCAGACATGAATCCAATCGAGCACGTTTGGGACGCTCTAGGAAGACGAGTTTCTGGCCGCCAACAACCCCCACAAACTCTCCAAGAACTGGAAAGAGGTCTTCTGGAAGAGTGGGGCAGAATACCCCAACTCGTCATTAATAGCCTCATTGAGTCCATGTCTCAAAGGTGTTCAACGTTGCTGGCCACCCGTGGAAACCATACCCCCCTACTGAAAATGATTTTCTTTGAAGAAAACACCTTTTCTTATTCTTTTTTTCTCATATGCACAAATTGTGTTTTTTTCCTTTAGTACACAAATGCGCAATAAAATGCATTTTTTTCTGCCAAACATGTGTAATTTATTCTCATATAACCTACTATGTCTGTCGACCATGTATCAATCAGCTAAACAGTTTACCAGATACAAAATCCACCTAAAACTGCAATATCCTTTAATTGTTTTGAGCAGTGTAGTTCAAATCATCATTTTCAGTTCTAAAAGACGTGGATCCGTGTTCACTAGTGTCGGAAATAAACGATGCAGTTTTGATTTTTTTTTTCAGCAAAACTAAAAATATTTCGAACATTGGATCATATTATCTATACTCTTTTTATATATTAAAAATAAATATGCTGATAAACCTAAAAAACCAAAGGGCTGAGAAATAAATACCATTTGGCCCAGGTTCGCTTATGTTCAACATGGAACAATAAATAAACAGGAATTAAAATAGCCTCAAAATGGTGACGCTTCAACTGTAACCAGTTTTGCAATGGCTCATTATAACCGGGGAAAACTTCCACCAGTAAATTTGTATAGAGATTTTCTCCTTATCAAAACGCTTTACTAATGCCGAAATCCAGTAATAATTATGACCAAAAACAGATATTTATTTTTACTGGTGGAAGTTTACTTTGGCAGTAGACGGGACTTGTGTTTCTACCATATTGTTACAACAAAACAACCTTCTTTCAGCGTCACTGAAAGACATTATAATACCCGTTTCAATTTCCACCAGTAAAAACGAATAGAATTTTTCCGGATAGTTCTGAGAGAAATTTTGAGAGAAATAAGCTGCTGAAAAAGGCGAAATTTTCTATTCAAAATTTACTTGTAGCAGCTTGCTTCGTCGGAAATCAGAAACTGGTGAAGTGATGTAAAAAATCAGCAAACGTATTGTGACAACCTCCTCAGTTATTTCACTCGCAACGGGTAGAACCTACACTATGTGTCTCCTCCCCTTGATTCCTAACTCTATTATTTTCACATCAAACGACCACACACCCAAAAACAGCTCACAGAAACGGTAAGTGGGATGCTTTATTTACATGCTGGAAAAATTTCTTACAATCAGTATGAACACTATAACTAATACATTGTATGCAAGTCTAGACTGGATGCGGGATCCGCGTACGCCCCACCCCTAATGATGAACTAGGCGCGGATCTGTTTTTTTTCTTATCCGTTTTATACTCAGTCAGCATTTTAAAAGTGAAAATATTTGTGCTTCAACAACTTTCTTTCATTCAAAATTTTCAGCAAGTTGAGTAATTTTATAGTAATTGATTTACCATTCGGATTTTCGATGTATTTCTTTAAAGCTCGTTTTGAGTGAAATATTGAACATTTAAATATAGAAAATACTTATAGTCTGCCGAAACAGTATACTTAAGGTTCGTAATAATGTTTTTTTTTTTTTTTCGAATATTAGGAAAAGAAAGGTATCCAAGTACACGCAGACTGGGTATGAAGTAATAGTATTCAAAATGATTAAAACAAGTTGGAATAAAACCCGAAATATTCGTTGCTCTAAATTCAGTGAATACAAACGATGTATGAAATAGCAAAATGTATTTATACACTGCAAATTAAAATAATACACAAATTCATGCACAGTTTGCTAACATTATTTGCATTTATACATATTCTTTAATTGTCTTTTTTTTATATATATTATGTTTTTTGAGCGAAACGAAAAAGTAACTTACCTGTTTGATGCTTTCTGACTTGTATTCAGAAAGTGAAAATCTGTTATTTTTGCAATTCGATTATCTTCTATTAATATATTGTTGACTGTGATATTGGTGTGTGAAAACTGCTTACTATGGATGTATTGTAAACCTGACGCAACGTCTTTTAACCATTTAGGTAAAAACATGGAGGCTTGTTTACTGCATTTGAACTCTTCACTATTGATGACTTGCTTCAGGGTATACTGCAGATAGGGTGAAAGGTAGCATATAGCCTCGTCTTCTTCATGGCTTTTTCTATTCAGTAGGTTCAATATATTCTGGTGTTTCATATTTTCCCACTCCTTTTCATGTAAGCCTTCATCTTTTGCCTTGATTACTCTGAGACTTAAAGCTTTACCTTCTTTTGAGTGGTAATTTAATACATTAGAATATGTCCCATACACAGTTTCTATTTTGCTGTCTATATCATAATATGGGCTTATTTTACGCAAGATCAAATTTCTTTCCATAGCTTCCACGTATACATATGGAATTTCTTTCTCATATTGATCTGCAGTTATAAGCCTTTTCTTGTAGAGCTTACTCAATTTGTCGAATTTATCAGATGGCTTTAACATGATGTTGTAATATGAAAAAAAAAGAAACCGATCTCTTTGGAAAAAAATCTTCGTGTAAAACTGAAAATACAGAGAATTCGTTATTTTTAATATTATTTTACATATTTTTACTATTATTCGTATATAAAGGCTTATTTTAAACTTGAGAAAGTGAAGCTATTGCAGAAAGAATGATACAATTTCAATTGATTTTGTATTGTTTAATACCGTTGCATTGTTACTTGTAATGTGCAACAATTCATTTAAATGAAATTGCTGAACAATACACAATATTGAATTATTAAAGATCTTTTTCAATAAATAAAAATTTATAACAATAAAAAGTATTGTTATTGAATCCGTACCTAATTTATTATAAAGAAAGGGAATATCAACTGTGAAATTGGATGAAGAATCCGGAAAGCTAACAATCTCGGATACTGTCAAACACATATCTATAATATTCTAAAATTCCTCGAAGAACAATATAAGAAAAATGTAACAATGAAAATTTAAATAATAGAAAAGAGTCAACAATGAATGGCAAAGTTTTACACATTGTACTATTGTATGGTCGAATTTGTCGAGTTCCTTGGTAACTTGAGGGTTATTTTCATTGCCAAATATTTCTTTATAAATTTCTAAACCGTTAAAGACTAGGGCTCCTTTAATACACTATGACGCAAAAGTTTAGACAATGAAGAAATTCTTACATACTTTGAAAAATATTTATTCAATTTTCAAATCACTGCTTGAAATTAATGTGCTGTACATATAAACAATATTTATAACAAAGAAAAGTGGAATTGTGCATATTGCAATAAATTAAATGGTAACAAAAATAAACTGCTGTCTCAAAAGTTTAGACACAAATTAAATAAAATCGAAATAAACAATTTTTAAAACCTGGTTGCGCATCCATGCTTATGTATTACGTCATATACACGAGATTGCATGGAAGAAACTAAATCTTGCATAGTTTGTGGATCGATATCGTACCATGCATTCTCAATAGATGTCTTAAGTTCCTTTTCAGAAGAGTATTGTCTAGCGTTGCTATAAACTTTGCGACACATGATGCTCCAAAGGTTTTCTATAGGGTTAAGATCTGGGCTACATGCTGGCCAGTCGAGAACTCTTATATTATGGGAATTAAACCAAGATTTTGAATGTTTTGTAGTGTGAATTGAAGCATTGTCTTGCTGAAATTCCCACTGAGGACCCCCTAGAAGCTCAGCAAATGGCAGTAGGTTTTCTTCTAATGTCTGTGTATAATGCTGTGAAGTTTGACGACCACTGGTGAAGGTCAGAGATACTTGTCCATTATAGCAAAAGGCTGCCCAAACCATCACCGAGCCCCCTCCTTGTCTGCGACTAAAAAAACGTCGAGGTTCCTTCCGCAAGTCATGCCAATACGATAAACAACCATCTGGACCATCCAGATTCCACTTTTTTTCATCGCTAAATATGACTGACTGCCATTTCTCTCCATATGACATATGCTTTCGAGCCCACATAAGTCTTTGTAACTTATGATGTGGTTTCAGAGCTGGTTTCTTCTGCATTTTGCTATAAACGATTGTTCCTTTTTCCAAAATTCGTCTACGAATCGTATCCTTTGATACAGAGAGTCCCGATGAGCTTTGAACTCCACGTACGCTCATTTGTTGAGTACTCGCTAGTCTTTGTATCAGGCGATCCTCTCGTACATTTGTCACACGTGGCCTTCCAGACCGACATTTTGCTTTATATTCGGAACCACTCGGTAAAACTCGATAAATAGATTTTTTTGACCTATTAATAATAGCAGAAATTTCAGAAACGCTCTTCCCTTCACCTTTCAACTGCCAAATCCTTGAAACCTCATTCACTTGAATTTCTTTAGCTCTCGGCATGTCGACTATGAAGCGCAATCGTTTGCAGAACTTAAGTACTCCAAATTTGTGACATCATCGATTCTAAATTTGCATATGCCAGCGAATATTCAAAGAAATTTAGAATAGTGTCTAAACTTTTGCGACAAGCACATTTGAATTTTTATGAAAAAAATTAGTATTATAGCAAATAAAACGACTGTCTTTTGTACATAGCATTTTAAATCAGTTTTTGAATATATTTACAGGTTTTTGTGATTCTGACGTCATAATTCTACATTTTAAAGCTGAATGACGTCATTGTCTAAACTTTTGCGTCATAGTGTACAGGCTGACTCGTCAAGCATCTTGTTTCCCACTTACTGTTTGCTGCCCATTGTTGCCCTTCGGGAGAGAAACGTTTAAATGATTATCAAGTAAAAAAAATCTTTAAAAATTAACCGTTGTTCGTGATAAAAAATTATTTTAAACCTGTCAAGGAATGGATGTAGAAAATTTAGATTCCATATAAATGAAGAAAGTCAAAATAAGTTGCCTATAAATGCTTAGAAGAATAGATCAGGATTGAAGAATTTCGCAAAATACCGCGCCACTTACTGGGTGTTGGGGTTTGAGCCTGATCACTTGTATATACAACAAATCGGTTCTTCAATTCCGTTATATTTTGAACCAGACATTCTCACAGTTGAGAAAAGCCTAATTGTAAAACAATCAAATCTTGCTCCTACTCCCATGTCCAGAAAGTCCACCTTATTTGTTTATTTTATTATTTATTCATTTACTTATATATTTGTTATATTTTTGGAATGATAGGTGGTTGATTTAAATGGTTGAGTTTATTTACTGTTACTAAAAAGATTTTACACTTTGTGTTATACGGGGAAAGGGGAATTCAAAAGAAAGAAGCTAAAAGTTCAGTGTGGAGGGGGGGGGGGGAGTTTAGATGATAATATATTTATTGTTAGAAAAAGTAACAACAAAATCTGAAAAAATAAAATAAAATGTTTTAAATATTTTTAATTTTCTCGTCTGATAAAGGGAGGAAGTGGCAGATTTTTTTACACTGAGTTCGGGAAGAGGGGTTTGTTTTAACAATTCCTTATTTATTTACCGTTACTTACAAAATTACAAATAGGGAAGAAAAAAAATTAAAAATGAAAGAGTTTTGTTCAACTATTTTATATTTTGAATGTTCAGTTCAGGGAAGGAGAGGCGAAATCAGTAATTTCGGAAGGATAGAATTTAAATAATTGATTATTTATTGTTGCAATAGGTAATAAATGACCAAATGAAAAAGAAAAGTGCCCAGTTAAACTGATGGCATTGAGCTCACAGGCTATTCACACTAATTGTACATTATACTTTTATTTAAAACAAGTGGGTAAGTGTGATCACAGATCGCACAGAGGGTTTCGTTTAATATTCATTTCAAAACACTTTATCCTTTTGAAAAATCTCTTAGTTCCACATTTCGCAACCAGGGGCGCACTCTATTCTAAACAAACCTCTATCCGAACGAAACTCCATTTTACATACTATCCGTAGATATATTAGTGGAGGGGATTGGTCCTATAGCATCCGAGATAAGTAGGCGCCCCTGGTGGTAAAAAGTGGAACTAAAATATGTAAGGCTATGGTGCATAATATGAAAGAATGGTCAAAGGGGTGTCGGCAAAAGTTGGAAAAGTGCTCCCCGGGTGAAAAGGGCGGAGGTTAGAAAAATTGCTTAAAATACACAAGTTAGAGCCCGGAGGATTAATAATTTAAGACTTTTTGAAAATTTTATGATTTGTCGTGTAGTCTGATGTTTTCAGTCGAGAACTCTGAGGTCGTATGCAAAAATTCATGTCTCCAACTTAATTAAGGGCTCTCTTAGAAAGAATTCCTTAAAATACATAAGTGGTAACTCAAAGGGTTAAACGCAAGACTTTTTCAAGATTTTATGATTTGTCGCCTGGCCTCAGGTGTTCTGCTATAAGTATGCAAAATTTCAAATCTCCAGTTTAATAAGGGGATCAGTTAGAAAGAATTGCTTAAAATACGCATGTTGGAGCCCAAAGGGTTAAGTGTACGACTTTTTCAAAATTTTATGATTTGTCGCATGATGGTGTTCAGCTATAAGTATGCAAAAATTTCACGCCTCCAACCTAAATATGGTCTCACTTAGAAAGAATTTTTTAAAATACACATGTGGGAGCCCATAAGGTTAAATGTACGACTTTTTCAAAACTTTATGATTTGTCGTTTGATGTGAGGTGCTCAGCTATAAGTATGCAAAATTTCATGCCTCCAACCTAATTAGGGGCTCACTTAGAAAGAATCATTTAAAATACATATGTGGGAGCCCAAAGGGTTAAATGTACGACTTTTTCAAAACTTTATGATTTGTCGTTTGATGTTAGGTGTTCAGCTATATGTATGCAAAATTTCACGCCTCCAACCTAATTAGGGCTCACTTAGAAAGAATTGCTTAAAATACACATGTGGGAGCCCAAAAGGTTAAATGTACGACTTTTTCAAAATTTTATGATTTGTCGTTTGGTCTGAGGTGTCCAGCTATAAGTATGCAAAATTTCACTCCTCCAACTTAATTAGGGGCTCACTTAGATAGAATTGTTTAAAATACACATTTGGGAGCCCAAAGGGTTAAATGTACGACTTTTTCAAAATTTTATGATTTGTCATTTGATGTGTGGTGTTCAGCTATAAGTATGCAAAATTTCAAGTCTCCTACATGTATAGTTTCTGAGAACGGGCTCTGTGACGGACAGACAGACAGACAGACAGAGGAGCGAGACGAATAGGTTTTCGTCAGTTGAACGAAACCCTAAACACAATACCCCTCAATAAATAAATGAAACGGGATTAGGCCCCGTTTCCTCCCCTTTATACTTAACCAATGAACCTCCAAATCTGATAAGGGAAGCTCCTTAATATAATAAACTAGTATATCAAATTGGAAGCAAATCAGATAATTCTGCATGAAAAAACCATTTCGCTAAATTAAGGGGAGTATTTGCTCCCCCATTTCTCCCTTTAAGCTGAACCAACGAACCTTCAAATCTAATCAGAAAAGCTCCTTATCATAATGAACCTACAAAAAAAATTAAAGTGAATTGGATAATTCTGCATGAAAACCCATTTTTCTAAATTAAGGGGAGGGGACTTGCCCCAATTTCCCCCTTTTATACTTAACCAATGAACCTCCAAATCAAATGAAGGAAGCGCCATATCGGAATAAACTGGTATATCAAATTTCAAGCAAATCGAATAATTCTGCATGAAAAATCCATTTACCTAAATTAAGGAGGGGACTAGCGGATTAAGGAGGGGACTAACGGACTAGCCCCCAACCCCCCATGTACTTAACAAATAAACCTCCAAATCTAATCAAAGCACCTCCTTAAGATGCATGTACGTACATGTATGCTTCTTAACATGTATGTACGTACGTACATATAGAACCGGCGGGCACATAAGCTCTCATGCTTTGATAGCCTGTGAGCTAAAAAGTAAAATAAAATAAAATAAAATAAAATAAAATAACATTTACAAATTTTAAACTTTGCGTTCTAGGGGTTGGAAATTTCGGGTTGTAGGAGGAGGGGCTTGAGGTGAAATTTGAAGAAAACGGAAATCATTCAAAAAATACTTGGAAATTTTTTCAGACAGGAAACATTCGCCATACATACAATATTTGAAATGAAAACCAAATTTCAAATTAATTGCTTAAAAGGCGCAAAGGCCAACTTAGTGAAAAAGACATGCGCGCAAATCGTAAAAACTGGATATTTAACTTAGGAAATTTATTCATAGAATATTAGCATTTGAAGATTGTTTTATTAATAACAAATCATATTATAACCTCATAGTGAAAGCAACAAAAATACAGTCCAATACATGTGAATATACAGGGTGTTTCATAAAAGATGGGCAAAACTTTAAGAAGTGATAGTACATATCCAAACGAAACAACTTTCATCAACGAATCAGAAATAAAATGCAAAGTTGCCAACCCATTTGAAAACTTGATCCATTTAAACGTTAAAGCTCCATTTCTGTTGCGAGTTATCTGGAGAAGATTGACACTAACAGCCTGCAAATGTTATGAATAAGCAGAACACGCATGCAAAATTTCGCCTAAGTTAATACATAAAAGCCGCTGATCCGAGTGTGCAACTGTCAATCGCGGAGGAACGTATCGGAAAACGTTGTCTTTAACTAATAGAGAAAAGTCTGGTATGCATTTTATCTATGGAACTACAAATGGAAATGGCTTAGAGACTCAATGATTGTACGGAGAGCGATTTCCCAACAGGCGACTGAACGTCCGTAAAACATTTAAGCTCTTGCACCGACGGGATCCTTTCTCGCTTTCCGGTCGGATGCAAGTCATGCAAAGACGTACGGAACGTTAGTAGTGGTAGAAGCCATTCTGAATACGGTGGCTGATCATTCAAGTACAAGTACACAGTTGTGGCTAAGCAATTACATATGTACCACTCTCCACGACATGGCAATTACTGAAGGATGAACGTTTGCATCGCTATGTTCAACGAGTCCAGGAACTGACTCAAATGCATATATTTTGCTTTTTTCCTCAATAAAATGCAATACTGAAATTTACACGTGCTTTTATCACATCAGAAAAACTTGCCTATGTTTTTATTTTTATTTTTTATTTAATAAATTTTACTAAATTAAATCATGTTCTGATGAAATATGATTATTTTATCGACATAAGATTAGCGTGAGCAATAAAAGTAATTATTAAATAATTGAATTTTTAAAAAAGTTATCAGTTTTCTCTGGTAACAAAATTGTTGAAAAAGGATTAAAAACTGTTTTGAATAACAAACCCATTGTCCGATTTGTACAAAAATGAAAAAAGCTCTTGTAATATTGGCCAATAACATATTTACCAAATGAGACGTCATTCGAAAACACAAACGAGTTCACTCACACCACATAATTAAAATTACGCATGCCACATAATTAAAGCATCGAAAAAACAGTAAAAACAGCTCCGGGAACCTGAAAACGTGGGAAAATTCTAATATTAGTTGACTAACTGGCGCATCCATCTATGTCTCTTTCACAAGCATGAGTTCTATCCGGCGGTTCCTAGCCTCAGTTGAAGAGAAGGTTTCTTTGCAAGAAAGTGTGCTTTATTGTTAAGTTTCAACTTTGTCATTATGTTTAAATGTATATTTTTTGTGTCTTCATGAATTGTTGAACTCAATAGCTTTATTTTTAATATATATATATATATACTCGGTTTATGGCGTCAGATGCCGCCATCCGAAGAATCTAAAAGAGTCTTTTTCCATTTTTTCCGGTCAAGGATCCATTCCTTTTCCAGACCTCTATCCCTCATTGCCTTTGAAATATCATCCATCCAGTTCCTTCGTGGTCTTCCCCGTTTCGTTTTTTTGTTTGTTTC
This sequence comes from Maratus speciosus, assembly GCA_963932465.1. Classification (NCBI taxonomy): domain Eukaryota; kingdom Metazoa; phylum Arthropoda; class Arachnida; order Araneae; family Salticidae; genus Maratus; species Maratus speciosus. Next base: position 282,160,726 of record OZ010794.1, on the reverse strand, counting down.
ATAATTGAATGTGATTTTGTGTAGTCTTTCATCATTCATTCTTTTGACTTGACCACACCAGATTAATTGTTTTTTTTTTAATATCCTCTAATATGGTTCCCTTTATTTTCATCATTTCATTGATTCTGTCATTTCTTATTCTTTCTATTCTTGATATCCTGCAGGATTGTAAGGGAACCATTACAATCCTGCCCAATTCTTAGGGGGGGATGCCCAATTCTTAGGGCATCCATTTCTACTGCCGCTAATTTCTTTCTTTCTGTCTCCATAATTCTCCATCCTTCTGCTCCATATAACAATATGCTCTTTACAATATATTTGTATGTATTATACTTTATTTTCCTAGAGATATCCTCACTCCACCAAATAGAATTCAATAGTTTTACACCCTTTTTATTTTTAATATAATAAAATAAATAAAAATAATTAAAAATGTGTTCATTTTAAGCCCTTTTAGCTCTAATTTCGATATATAGATTTAAATATACAGGGTGTATCAGAAATGCTTCAACAAACTTAGAGGTATGATAGTACTCATGAAGACGAAGAATAAATGCAATGGAACATGGGGTCGCAAATGTCGTTTAAAGGATGAAAATTGAGAAAATGTGTCTGGAAATGGAGAAACTGAGACACAAAGAAACACTCCAGAAAATTATTTATTGCACAGAATAGGTACAACACAGCTCGTGATGTCCAGGGAAAAAAAATATTTTAGAAGAATTGTTCAAAGTGTCGACCGCGGACATATTACACAGAGTACATCTACGGAGGAACGTCTGGCGGACACGCTCGAAGACTACGTCGCTTTGCATACGTGGATTCCTGCTCACAGATTTGTTTGGCTCTCTTCCAAGTTTTTGTTTTCTCTTTCTGACCAGATATGCACAAAGTGAAAGTAAAATTTATTTTTATTAGTTTAGAAAATTAGTTTAGATTTTTATAAGTTAAGAAAATTGTTTTTATTAGTTTTGCGATTTTCACCCTTTAAACGTCATTTGCGACCCCATGATCCATTGCATTTTCTGTTCGTCTTGATGGGTACTATCATCCCCCTGAGTTTGTTGAAGCATTTCAAATACGACCTGTATAGCTTTTTATCCCTTTACGACGCGGAGTAATTATGTTTGTAAAAGGATGATATTATGAACTGACACCAGAATTCACAAACGAATTTATTAGAAAATAAAAACTTGTTTAATTTACTGTACTTTATAAAAGGAAAATTTTAATTAAATATTCTTGGTCCCAGTACTCTTAAAATTAGATGTCCTTCTTTGCGGACACCTCCCTCTAAAGGGTTAAAAGTGTGCCGGGATTTTTCGGACCATTTTTGAAGTATAGTTGTATTAGTTTCAGTATTGAAGGCCAATTAAAAAAATAACATTCCACATGTAGTTGCCATTTTTTATATATAAGTTGTTTTACTAATCTATTAAAAACATTAAAAAAAACAGCTTCTATTTACTACAACTAAAATTTAGAAACTCAACTTTGCAAAATACTAAATGCAAATAATATATATATTAATACACTGGTTTATATAAATAATTTAAAGTTTACATGTAATAGAATTAACCACCTTTTTCTTAAACAATAGTTGTAACTTGATCAACAATTACTTCCCTCTTATAAACAGTAAAAAGTAAAGTAAACTTTGTATTTTATAAATATATATTTTTTAAAGTAAATGCCTACTTTTATGTGCATATAACAAAGGCTAAAATAGAAATGGGTTGAGCACATTGTAAGAAGACAAGAAAATAGATGGAGCACAAACACCCTACGTAGCGAAAAAAATTATTTTTTTTTAAAATCAAACACGGGTAGGTGCCAAAAGTTGCCTTTACAGCAACTGCGTGATATTTTTCCGCTGGAAAAAAATGGCTTGAGTCTGCGTTTTTGGTCCAAAAGTCGAAATTTTGAGTAAAATTTGACATTTTTTTCAAAAACAATTGCTATAGAGATGGTTATTATTTAAATGTGTTATTTAAACCTTTATTATCAATGATTTAACATATTTAAACGATAAAACGATATCTTTATACTGTATAAGTGGAGAAAAACTGATAACTTTTGGTTAAAAAAAAAAAATGCATCGTCATTCTGTTGTGTCATACAACTAATTGTTTGTTAGAATACAGCTCTTGCTTATACACTGTAAAAAAAAAAAAAAAAAAAAAAAAAAAAAAAAGGAGATTCTACTGGCAATCTAAACGCCAATACTATTTCCGTATTTTTACGGAAAATTTCCCCCATAAATTACAGAAAAAATTCCGTTTTTCTGATTAAAAACGGAAAATTTTCTGTAATTTATGGGGGAAATTTTCCATAAAAATACAAATACAAAACGGAATAAAACAAATACTAAAAAAAGGTTTTTAGGACAATGGTTCTTTGCATACGCAGAGGAAATTCTGATTTCAACGCTCTGTGACGTTCGCCATCACATTAAACAGTCAGCTGTTCAGCACATAATATTTGAAAGATGGGAGTAAATGATGGCATATGCAAATCTAAAATACCGACAATCAACTTTGAAGCGGATAATTATATAAATCTAATTGATTGGAAAATTGTTGTGTAACACAACCTCTAATCAATATGCATTTATCTGGTGCAATCTTGCTGAAGATAACAGACGGCTGAATAGATTACATGAATATCATCCCCACTGCATTACATTGTTTGCCTTCTCTTACACAAGCAGTAGAAAAATACATGAAGGCGATCACAGCAGCAGCATCCAAAGTCTGTGGATACAAAGAAGAGATGGACTAGGTTGATACATAGAAAACTTATGCCAGTCTTTGATTAAAAAAAAATCGCAGTTCAATGTATAACTAAAACATTGTGTTCAGATAGTAGTGTGGTCGAGCTAGATGTCCTGGGTAGTTTTGAAAGCAAATAGGTAAGAGCCATTCTAAACAACTATTCGTTGAATGACACAACAAAATGGCAACGCCATTTTTTACCGAAAGTTGTCAGTTTTGCTCCAGTTATACAGAATAAAGATATTGTTTTATCGTTTAAATATGTTAAGTCATTAATAATAAAGGTTTAAGTAACACTTTTAAATAAAAACCATCTCTAGAGGATTTTTTTAATTTTTTGGAAAAACGTCAATTTTTCGACTTTTGGACCAAAAGCGCAGACTCAAGCCATTTTTTTTTTCAGCGGTAAAATTACACACAGTTGATGTACTAGTATAAAGGCAACTTTTGGCACCAATTTTTTTCGCTCCACCCTACCCTACAGTGGTATCCCAGAGATGTAAAACGACCACGAAGACGACCTCAAGTAAAATGGAATGACGAAATCGGAAAAGTGGCCCTGTTAATTGGGTGACTAAAGCACTAGACAAGAAACAGTGGAAAAAGGTGGGAGAGACCTACATCCAGCAGTAGCCTGAAAACGGTTGTTGTTGTTGTTCATGATGATGTGATGACGATAACATTAATTAAGTGTATTTACTAACAATAAATCAACAGTAATGATTTTAACTGTAAAACACATGAAAAATAATTTTGCCCAGCATTTTGCTTCAAATACTCACTTGTACGTCTGCCTGTAAGGGAAGCACTCAAAAGAATTCCATTACATTATGGTCTTTGAGAAAAATCGTTTGCAATGTATTTCAATGATGTTACACCATTTCAAACATATTGAAATTGATATACATACGGGCACACACACAAGATTTCCTGCCTATGAGCAATATTTGATGGAAATGCGCTTTCAGTTTTGGTTTACGTTTTTAACCTTTTTATTTATATTACTTAGTGTGTATAAATTTCATAGATCATATACATTATATGGCCATTAATCACCGGACATTTTCAATTATAGACATTTTTTCGAATATTTAAAAATATACTTGTCGGATTCTTCTGGAACTTTAGGATTATAAAGAATATGCTAGGTCTTAAATTTACCAACGTCGATTTGATAAGGAGGACAATTAGGGGGCCGAAAAAAAATCAAAGAAAAATAATAATATTTGGGATCACCCCGTAAAATAAAACGCACGAAATGATCTATCGTTGCAGAATACAAATATGTGGATACTGCACAACATGTTTACTGATTTTTGTAAGAATAGCACGTATATAGCTGCTTTTAGAGAGAAACTAAAAATCAGCTCACTCTATCGCCGATATCTAAATTTTCACGATATTTGTTTGGATATTTTTTGGAGACTCCATGGAATTGACTATTAAATTATGTAAAAAAATCTTTGTTATCGTTCGCGCATGCGTAGATACAAATTATTTCATACGACTGCTCATATTTCACCGAATATTTAATATATTTATATTCCAGTTTCAATATACGTGCTATTCTTACACAAATCGGTAAACATGTTTTACATTATCCACAAATTTGTATTATGCAGCGGTAGATCATTTCATGCATTTTCATTTACAGGGTGATCCCAAATAGTATTATTTTTCCTTGATCTTTTGTTGACCTAATTGTCCCCTAATTGTCCTCCTTATCAAATCGACGTTGATAAATATGAGGTGAAACATATTCTTTATTCTGAAGTTCCAGAAGAATACAAGTATATTTTTAAATATTCGACAAAATGTCTAAAATTGGAAGTGTCTGGTGATTAATGGCTATATAGTGTACAGGAGTGCATAAAAGAATTCGAGTATATTTCCATTTAATGACGGAAATTGCTGAAAGTGAATTTTCAAATGTTTCATGCGTTTCTTAAGTGAACGAAATTATAGTATGCTATACAGTATATATGTGAGGCATTCTCACAATCTTTTTACTTTCTGGAATAAAAATCTGGTGAAATTAAACTGTCTAAAATAACATTTAAATCTGATAGACGAATGCCTTAATGATTCAAAATAAAGAAAAAATGGTCAGCAGCGAAAAAAATTTTATGTAACTGAGGTTTAAATTAAACTTGCTAGTTTAATATTTCTTACCATTTTACCGCTATAACTTTCTATTTTCTTCTAAATTTTTACTTATAATGAATTTGCATACTACCCACAGCACATTCAAATAAGAAATAATAACAATGTAGTATTTTGAGTACAAAATTTTGGTATTACATTGTCTAAAGGGGATGGTATAGGAAAAAAGGGGGATGGTAAGGATGGGAAGGAAAATTACCATTATTTTTAGACAAATCATGTTAAGACTAAGTGATAGCCACAATGTTCATTGATTTTGAGAAACAGTTATTTACATTGTATTAATTTTTTTTAAAATATTAATTTACCTCGAAAAGTGCAGGAATAAACCTTGGGGACGGTAAGACTACCAATAAAGCCACGATACTTGAAATTGATATTTAAATATGCTGATTTAAATTCTGCAGTCAATTTCCTGTCAATGAATTTTATACATTCTTTCTCTAGCATACTTCTGCATGAGAAAAAAACTTGAAAAAAACTCCTTTGCTGTATCTGAAGTGATTTTCTGTATGAGTTTAGCAAGAGGAATGGTAAGGAATCTAAAACCCAGGGACAGAGTTCAAAAAATAATATCAACCGTAAAAATGCGTGCAGGTTAATTTTTTGCTACATATTTATATAAAACAATTGTCCCAGTTTCGAAAAAAAATTACATCGAATTACTTTTATTGAAACAATTTTATACAGACAGCTCCAATCTTAAAAAAAATCCCTGCCGGCCCAGCCTACAGGCGGAGGTAGATTTCGAAGTTAAGTATACTAATTTCACAAACAAAAACCAAATCATGATTAGAGATAAACCCACTTTAACAATTTTATCTGGCCGCTTTTGGCGAGTTTTTATTTCATTTTTATGTAATAACTGGTTTGATCAGAATCATGTTAGGGCGGTATTAAAAAAAATAGTTTTCCATGCTCAACAACTCGAAATTTTCTGTCATAACTCCAGATTCATTTTTGATAGGAAAAACATGAAACTTGTTGACGTGATTTTTGAAGAGATTTATAAGCGACCTGTGTTTTTAATTTCCGTTTAATTAATTAAAACTTGATACATAAGCAATTGTTTTCTCAGTAAGACAGTATTTTTCGTTTCTAACACAATCGCTTCGGGAAATTCCGTTCAAAATGCCCACTTTGACATCATTTTTTGAAATATATTCTGCCTCTGTCAAAAAATCGATCATTACGGTACATTATATAGTTTCTGAATAAGCGAATCTACCAATTGGATGCATTTGAGAGCAAAAATGAATTTAAAAATGAGTCAGAAAATAAGCAGTTTGGATTTGAATACTTCCTTTTCCAACACAATCCGCTTCGGGAAATTCGGTTCAAAAGGCACACTTTGACAGCATGTTTTAAAATATATTCTGCCTCTATCAAAACATTGACCATTACGGTACATTATATAGTGTCTGAGTAAGAAAAGGTACCAATTGGAAGCCTTTGAGAGTAAAAATGAATTGTAAAATGAGTCAGAAAATAAGCAGTTTGGATTTGAATACACCTTTACTAAGATGATTTTTTTCTTCAACCGCTATGTATTTTTAATTTGTTTTTGCTGTAAGAATTGGTCTTATCCAAAACTTGTCTATGTAGATGTTGTAGACAATATTAAGAAGATATATGATAAATTCATGGGGATTTTATATCTTTTGAATTGACGGAGTTATGGATTTTTTTCATCTTCAAACGCCCTTTTTGTTTTCGTTTTTAATTTTTTTGCGGTACGAATTGGTCCTATCAAAAACTTGTGAATATAAAAGTTGTAGATAATGTTAAGGAGATTCGTGATAAAATTAATTGGATTTTACATCTTGAGAATTGACGAAGTTATGAATTTTTTTCTCCCAAAAACCCTATTTTTTGCGTCCCTTGAGCCCATTTTTTACTTTATCAAAATTCTGTGATACATAAATTTTTGGCCCTATTTTTAGAAGTAATAAAAACTTTAAACTGATTCGATATGTACAAAATTTAAGAAGTTATAGGGGTTTTTCGGTTTTCACAAAACCCCTCTTTATTTCCATTCCCTTGGTCCGATTTTGCCCATTAACGAACTCGACCGAGATTTTATGCCCCTTGATTTTATGTATCAGTTTGGAAGAGATTGGTGCAGAATTGTGGAAGTTATCGTGTCCAGAAGAAAGTGATATATATAGATACATACATACATAGATAGATAGATAGATAGATAAAGATTTTTACTGAGGGTGGTTTTGGACTCTAGGGGTCATGATCGGTGTAGATCTGCAAAAATTTTTCAGAAATTCCAACATAGGAACGACGCCAATAGGTAGTATTTCATACGAAATCTACCTAAAATCAGCATCAGGGACACTGGACGGTATAGGAGTTTTCCTAGTATTTGGACCCCAACGTCGTCCAAAACTTATTTATTTCGTTAATATTGTTATGCAGTCATGCAATGGGATGTTTCCCAGTATATGAAAAAAAAAAACCCACAAGAATATGTACTAAAATAAAAATTATTATTCAGGGACTTAAAAGTCAAAAGATTGTGAGAATGCCCCATATAACAACTCTATAGGTCCTAAACAGGGCTGCACAAAAGAAATCGGATATTTTGCCGACTGTAGATGGGTAATTTCTGAAATTTTGTTTTCAAATGCGTTATGACTTAGAAATCATATTTCACCTTATTAAATGAAGAAGTTTTGATAGAGTATTCGGAATGAGTTGGAAAGTGTTTCATATTCCATGCTTGACGCATGTTCTTTGTTTCTTCTTATAAATATACAACTGGCCGTTAAAAAGTTATCGAGTTGAGAAATAATTTTACAAGACACACTGTATAATAAAATGCTTCAGATAAATGATTTTGAGCAAGTTTCGTAATTGTATTCTGCACATACTGTGTATAATTTGAAAAGATGAAAATTCCAATTTTTGAGGCACTAAATCAAATAAATGCAGCTGATTCCGCATTGTTAATTTTCGTCGTTATGTAATCATCAATATTGCTGTAATATGCGTCGCAAAACATACAGACTGTCTTTTATGTCCTTTTTTTTCTGCTCTTGTAACAAGAATGTAATTTCTAAAATATTCATGTTTAACCAGATGCGGTGGCTGTTCGTGTCATTCTTTATTGATGAGGTACGTGTATTACAAGTACGTATGAACAGTACAAATTTGTAGGGTGATTCATGCATACTTAAGTGTCGATTCTAATGCGGGCCCACATGCATGGAATTAGAAACAGGATCTGCACAGAAATGAGAAATATTTTGAAATAAAAAAGTAAATTACTGTAAAACCTCCCTAAAGCGACCATCTTCCGTTCCAATAAAAATGGGTCGCTCAGGGAGGTGATCTCTTAATGGAGGTCATGTTTAAATCTAGATTTTAATGGTTGAAAAAGGGTAACAATTAATGTTACTAAAATTTATTTTTCACGTTGGGAAAAAATATGAAAATTTAAGTATCAAAACAAAAGTTAATTACATAAGTTAATTACTACAGAGTTTAAGAATACATTGACGTTTGTTGTGATTTTACGGTTTTATCTTTTATAACTTTTATTTCCAAGTCCTTTCGAAGTTCAGTAAATAAATGCAATTTTTTTTTTGGACGGGAACAAATGATGACGATTTTATTAATTTATCTATTTCTTTGAGAGTTTCCTGACAGAATAGGGCAGGGGAGTTTATTGACCACCATTCTTAATTTGTCATCAGAGTTAAATTCATTGCCTAAAAAAGCACAAAGGGGTTTAAAGACTTAAAAGCTATCGGAATAAAAAAAAAAAAAAATCTAAATTTAGTTTAGAAGTTTGATGAATAATGCGCTCTCCGGAATTATTTTTCTAATAAAACTTTCTTCAAGCGACCAGGAAAAAACGAAATTTATTTCATTTTCTTCAAAGAAATGGGTCGCTCATGGAGGGAGTTCAACTGGGATGGTCTCGGAATGGAGGTAAAATTAGTATTGAGCCTATGGGAATAAATTTCGTTCCATGAAAGAATGGTTGTTTAGGGAGGTGGTCGCACAGGGAGGTTTCACTGTATATATTATGTTACATTAAAAGTTATTGAGAGCGTTAATTTTACATGTTAGATTATTAAAATCTGTATCAATGAAAATTTCCAAGCCTATATGAAACCGCAGAAAATTTAAATAAAATAAGGAAAGAGAAATAGGTAAGGTTAAACGGGGCAAATATGAGACACACACACACGCACATACACACACAATCTTAAATTTTAGGGTAATAAAATTAACTTTGTGATTATTTTGTAAGCAATATATAATTTTTTTATATCTCTTACGAATACACTAAAAATTTAAGGGAAAATATATGTTACATAACTTCAATTTTTGATGAGATAAACTTTTCTGTCAGAATTCAAAACTTCACTGTAAGAAAACGGACTTAAAAACGGAAATACTACTGGCAATCTAGACGCCAGTACTATTTCCGTTGGCGTCTAGATTGCCAGTAGTATTTCCGTTTTTTAGTCCGTTTTTTTTTTTTTTTTTTTTTTTTTTTTTTTACAGTGATGTAAATGATTCTAATTGACATTTGCCCAGTAAGGAATAGTGAATCTTCTTAGATTTTAAACTTTGGAATAATCCAATGTTCCTGGCGTTTCCTGCAAGATCTTAATTTTATTTGTCGATATTTATGCATAAATCTGTAGAACTATTTCTTTAAATGCTCTTTGAGGAATTTGAAAAAAGTTCATAAACTATGTACTTTTTTGGGTTGCTTTGATCCAATGAACGCAAATAAAGTGTCAAAAGAGTGCTTTGCCATTTCAAAAAGGAAAATTAGTTCATTTTTTAATGTATAGACGGTTTCCTAATCATAATTTATGCATAGCTTTAAATCGTAGGCATTATTTTCAGTCAACTTGTAGCATGTCTTTTTTATAGAATTATTTAAAGCATAATTTTTTGGCGTAATATTTTTTTTTTTTTTGGTGGGCGATAATACAAGTACTTGACACCTTTTTTTTTCTTATACATGGCTTTAAATAAATGTATAGAGAGTTGGGAGCCACAAGATTGAAAGTTGGGTCCAACAAAATCAGAATTTCTTGCGACATGACCCCTGTCAACCCTTTCTTTAATCAGACCCTGATTACGCTGAATCACAAATCAAATACAGTGAAACCTCTCAGTAATGGCCACCTGCCGTTCCATTAAAAATTGGTCCTTATGAGGGTTGGCCCTTGAATAGGGGTGACCAAATTTTTCATTTGTCTTTCTTTTTATCCCGCGATTTTTAAAATCTGCATATTCTTTCAGCAAGTTCTCTTTGTTTTTAACAATATTGTTTGTATGATTCTTGCTGCAATTAAACTGTTGAAGCCAATTTTCTTGCAGATGTTCCTTGATTCAATTAAAAACTTTGATTTTGTCATTCAAATCCAAATGTACTCTTTGGCTTGATTTAGGTGCCATAATTTTAAATTTTACATAAGCCTGAGCTTAAAATTTCTAGTGTAAGTTTGTGCTTCAGTATGTATTCACAGTTTTAGTAAATGTGGAATCAGTTTTCTAGATAACCTGTTGTATTTTGTGTGTGCACAACAAAGGGTCCAGTTTACCATCCAATTCAACCCTTACAGGTCCAAAGGTCAAACAAAGTGTAAAGAACAGATATTTGCCTCAATTGTGGAAAATTTTGTGGTCCTTCATTGTGTTACTAAATCCTTCCCATCCTCCCTTGCCTTCTTTGTTGCAAGTGCAGTTGTTTACTGAACTCTTATCTTTTGGTTCAGGAAGTCAATGCACCTATTTAGGATTTAAGGCACATGTGAAAGAAATGGCCTTTATGAGGGGTAGGTGCGGCACCTAATAAGAGCAAATTTAACATTATAACTATGGGGAAAATTTTCGTTCCTAAAAATATTAACTCTTAATAGAGGTGGCCTTTAAAAGAAGTTTCCTTGTAATTTTTATTCGTTTCCTCGAACATAAAAATTTCAGAATTTTTAATTTATATTTGTACTAAACGGTCAAGTTTTTATTTATTTATAAATGCACCTTTCATTAAACAGAGATAAATTTTAATTAAGAGTTTCTGTTATGAAATATAACATACAACCACCGGTTCCACCGGTACGAAATCCAGACGGATGAGGGCAAGATTTTTTTTTTTTTGGAGAGTTTTGTGATAAGCCTATGTCATATTATAATAAATAAGGCAATGGCCCTATCCTGTACCCCCTGCTGCTGCATATCGCTCACTCACAAGAACAGTGACACATCTCGCAAAAATTCATTTTGCGTTTTATTCCACTACAGTTGGACCTCTATTTAACGAACTCGCTAAATCCCGAAAACAAGTTCGTTATATGGAAAATTCGTTAAATAGAGAGTCACCCTTTAAAATACTTTAAACTATGTAAAACACATTTTAAGTCCATAAACACTAAATATAATTAAAAAAAGTAATTAGTCACACTTTTTTTTATAAATTAAATCTATTTGTTTTACTTATTTTATCCATCAAAAAGAAATCTGCAAGGTAAATAAGAATGAAACAAAACATTGTCTGAAAATACATTGTATTTTCAGTTAAAAAAATAATTTTACATTAAAACAATGATTTTTTACCATGGTTGATAAGCTGTTTAGAGGAATACCAAATTTTAAAGCAGTATTCTTTTTCTTCATACCTTTATCCACCTCATCAAGAATATTTTTTTTTTCTTTGATGTTCAAGCACTTTCGCTTTGACATTTTCGAGCTACAAAAACCGAAATTACCAACACGGTTGATCATGATCAACAATCTAGAAAACGGGAAACTATAGTTTAAGGACACGGGGCAGCTCCATTGAGGGTTAAAAGGGGATATTGAAAGTTTGCTCTTCTTGAATGGAAAGCAAAGAATCACAACGATTTTACTGCTCTGGGTGACTTAGGTGCCGTAAGACCTGTTCATGGTCATTGATGATCATAAAATGTGTTAAAAGAAAGAATAAGTTTGAATTGTCCAGTAATATTTTAAGAAAAAGGGAGAAAAAAAATTAGATCCCAAGGAAAAGTTCGTTAAATAGAGAATACACTTCGCTATTTGGAGGTTATTTTACGAAGCAATTTGCAAAATGTTCTTGGTTCCAAATAAAAGTTCGCAAAATGGAGAAATTCGCAAAATAGAGGTTCGTTAAATAGAGGTTCGACTGTAATAGGTCTGTCATAGGTGCGTCTTGCTACACAAAGAGTTTCATAAGTGTAGCTATGCGGAAAATCACTTTATTACGCCTTATGTCTATTTGTGACCACAGAATTGGGGGAATTGTGTGGGGAGGTAAAATTATCCAACCCTCCAAACCTCATCCTACGTTTTCATTTTGAAGGGTTTTATGCTTTTATGCAAGTTTCTATTCCTGCATGCAGAGCAAAGTACTATAATTTCATGTTACAGCAAAATCATGCAAATTTTCTTTTGCCTCTCCTGTGAAATTCACTTTTGTCGAGATGTGTCACTTTTCTTGCGGGTGAGTTATATGATAGTATATATTTTTTTTTCATGATGATTTCAAAATACAGTAGAGCGCCGATTATCCGAATTCCAATTAACCGAACTTCCAATTATCCGAACAGCCAATTTCTCTCAAAAAATATTTTTTAACCGAATTTCCAATTATCCGAACAGCCTATTTCTCTCAAAAATTTTTTTTTAAACGAACTTCCAATTATCCAAACACTCTATTAGACCTGGATATCAGATTTTAAATGATGATGAAATTGTGGATGATATTCAAGACGAAACAGAATTTGGAAATGCTCTGAAAATGATCAAGGTCCATCACAGAACGAAGCCTTTGAATGTTTGGAAACAGCTATGAAATGGCTCGAGCGGCAGAAGAATGCTGATCCTATTCAACTAACGTATTTAAGAAGAATTCGAGGTATGGCAGCATGGAAAAGATTGTCTTCTTTGAAGCAAGCAACAATCGAAAGCTTTTTTGCTTATATTATAATCGAATTCAGTTGTCGTTCAGAAAGTGATAATAAAAAGTAAAAAAAAAAAGAAGACGAAAATCAATTTTTAAACATGCCAGCATTAACTAGTGCTGTCAGTCTAATGCGTGGATAAAGTGTGAAGATTTTAGTATAGTCAGGGTCAGGTACATCCGTTAAATTGTTTGTCCATTTATCCGAACTTTTGCTTATCCGAACTAGGGTCGGTCCGACTTTTTCGGATAATCGGCGCTCTACTGTATGATAATCTTAAAACTCTACAAAGATAAAGTAAATAAAAAAAATTTCTCTGTACTCTATTAAACCAACTAAAATTTAAATGTAGCACAGTACCGTTATCCAAAAGTTTCGTTAAAGAAATATAGAATATTGCAAATTTTTAGCTTCTGTTTTTACGGTATAGAATTTTACTGATGTCTTAAACAACCCAGGAATAATGAAGTCTAGGCCTGCCCGGCTCGAGTCGAATGAAATAAATCTGACCAGAACTGGGTCAGAAACTTGGTTCCAACCCGGGGCCATGCAGATCTCCAAATTTTCCCCTCTCTTCCCCCCCCCCCCCCGAGCTCATGTTGGACTGATATTTTATTTATTTTTGTAAAAATTATAGTCACGCTGTACAAATTGATGTTGTTCAGCAAAACCTTTAGAAATTTAATTTGGTTTAATAAATTACAGATATATTTTTTTAATCAGTGTTTTTTTCTTTGTAGATTTTAAATGATTTTTTTTTTTTTTTTTTTTTTTTTTTTTTTTTTTTTTTTTTTTTTTACAATCCTTTTCTCTCATTGTGAACTAAGTTAATTTTCTTACTGAATTTTTATTTGACTTTAATAGTCTAAGACAGTTTCTTAAATCAGTGTAAGCAATTGCCTAAGTGGTCATTAATGTCGTTGTTATTTTGTATTCCATGCATTTCGAACATAATCTAAAAATAAAATTTATACAAAAGTAAGTGTGCTTGCTTTTTGAATAATTTTAATTGTAGGTTAATGTTGCTTCAGAAATATCTGCATGTTTTGTAGAAATTCAGTCGGAACGAGTCCGCGCCACGAAATTTCGGCTCGTGCTACCCACACATGGATTAGAGTTGAACACATTTTTAAGCCAAAGAAAACGTTTTTGTCTATAAAATACTATTTAGTATTATTCTTTGAGAAAATTAATAAATGAAGATAAGGAACTAACAGACCGGGTGCCGGTAGCACAGATGAGCACCTCATCGAGTTCACGGCTGAAATTACAGAATTAGTTAAAACTCGATATGCATATTAAAACGCAATCGGTCTGCCAAGTCATATCTTGTTGGAAAATACCTGAAAACCCGATTTTAGCGGTCGACTCGTAGGTTTACCATTGTGAATTCCTGCACCAAACGGTATGAAAACATGGAGGACTGGGAGCAGGAAAACGCAATAGTAAACGTACGAGTCAACGGCTAAAATCGAGTTTTCAGATATTTTCCAACAAGATATGACTTGGCAGACCGATTACGTTTTAATATGCATATCGAGTTTTAACTAATTCTGGAATTTCAGCCGTGAACTCGATGAGGTGATTGTCTCTGCTGCCGGCTCCCGGTCTGTAAGGTATAGTTAAGAATTTTTTCGTGTAGAGTGGTATGTAAATTTCAGAAGAAAAAAATTAAAATTTCAGATCAATCCACTGTGCCCCACCTTCCTTTCCTCTTACTTATGATATGTAGTATTAAGATCCAAAAGCTTATATTGTCTAATTTATGGGAATTCTGTAATCTCTGAACGTATCACAATTCCTTTGTACTGTTTAAAAAAATTTTAATAATATCTTATCTGTAAGAGAAAATTTAACTTGAAATAAGGGAAAAAAAGTATTGTTCGAAAAGAAAGATTTATGTTTTTCGTGTTAATACAAGCACCTTAGTTTACTTTGAATGCACAATTTTTTTTTTTTTTTCAGATAAATTTGTTGCCAATGATTAAGCTATTTTCTAGTTAAGTTTTATAAAGTGCCGTGCAAAGTATACAAACATATATTTATTCTGATGTACAGACGAATTCTGATAATTTCTTGGTAATAAATATTCTTATAATTCAACAATTCACGCATTTATCTATTTAATAAGGAAAGAAGTTTGTGTGTGAGTGTGTCGACGGTGTTCCGAAGAGACCGTTGCACGTAGAGCTACAAAATTTCGGGAAAAGGTACGTCTATATATTAAGTTTTGCACCTCGAAGCACGATTTTCGATTTTTGAATTCGATTTTTTTTAATTTAATTTTTTATACGATTTTTAGCGATTTTTCACATTAGTTAAAAGAATACACTGTAAAAAAAAAACGGGCAATTTACAAGAAAAAAGTTCCGTTAAAATACGAAATTGTACTGGCGTCTAGATTGCGAGTAGCATTTCCGTATTTTAGTCTGTTTTTTTTTTGTTTTGTTTTTTTTTTTTCAGTGTACGGTATCTTTCTTTTAACTCAATATAGTGAGTTTTGTTCTCTTTTCAAAAAAGTTTATTCGGAATTCGTACAGCGATTTTTGAATTTTAGCGAATTTCTTATGCGATTATTGAACAACATTTAATGCATCTCCATACCTATAAGGGGGTTACCGTAGGGGGGGGTCAGTTCTTTCGGCCAAATATCGCCAAGTTTGTCGCCAACTTGGCAATATCTCTAATATTTCGCCAAATTCCCATAGACTTCCATTGTAAATCAATAGGGATTACTTGCTTACAGAAAATCAACAAATTGAGATATTTCAAAGCAACAAACACAATATTAACTTAAGGGATTATATTAATTATATTTAAGGGAATCTAATAAGTAAATTAAATTATGAATAAAAGCAACATGATACAATGCTTAGCATGCTTTCCCAAACATAAATTTTAAGAGAACCCGCAGGTCAAAGGAATTAGATTTGAAACTTTTATCCAATTATAGTAAATTTTGACTTTCGTGATTTTTTAACTTTTTGTGGTTTTTAATTCGATTTTTGCGTTTCTTCGCGATCTGCTGCAATTTTTTGACATTCAGTTCTTGACCTATAATACTAATTTCTGCCTTCATTTCAATAAAGTTTATACTGATTTCGTATAGAAATTTTCGAATTTTTCGGGAATTTTGTATGTGATTTTTAATATGTTTTAGCGATTTCCTACAATTTTTCCACATTAGTGAAAGGAACCAACTTTCAATCTTTGAACACAATATGTAAATTTTATTTTCTCTTTTCGAAATTTGTGCAGCGATTTAAAATTTTTTCGCGATATCTTATTGTGATTTTCAGAGCTTTTTCGCAATTCGTGCTGTTTTTTGATGTACCCCGGCAACGCCGGAGAAGTTAGCTGGTTTTCTAATAATTAAGTTACTATGGACTAAATTTTACTGAAAATACTATCTTCAGGTGGAACTGAACTGTTGTTTTATTTATTTTATTAATTTACCTTGCTTGATTTTCTGATTCTATGCGCATCTTTTTCTCAAAAAGTGTAGATATGTTTTGTGTGTTTGAATTCTTCCCTTCTTTTTTGCTATTTTAAAAATTTAATTTAACAGAAAAAAATCCTTCTTACCTCAACATATTTTTCCACTGAAGGGCACAGTTTGCGGGAATGAGAGAGGGTGTGAGTCGTGACTCTTGTTACCTCCTTCTTAGGACTGTACAGTCGTGGAAAAAAAAAGTAAACACCCCTACTAACTCTTCAACAAATTATCGTAGAGAAAAGTTACTGGTACCGAACGATTGAAAATAAAGTCTACTTTTAAATGATGCATATAAAATTTGCTTAGGGGTCCATCTACATATTAAAACGAACCATAACTTCATTTTTTTCAATGGCAATGCCCAATTTTAACGAGATATTTCACATCTTTGGTTCAAATTATGCCTAGACACCAAATTTTAAGTCGTTTCAATGATAAGTTTTTGAATTATAAACATTCAAAATTTAGTGCTTCTAATGTTAAATTACATTTTCATATTTTTATTTATATCTCCAGAAATTATGCTCCTAATATGCTAATTTTTTGTGTAGCAATAATACTAATACACCCAAACATAAATATGCTGAATTTGCAATTTTTATAATTTTATGATATGAATTATGAAATTAATATTCGAAAAAATTATGAATTGCAACCTACAATTTTTTTTATGGATTTCGATTTATTAAGTCCTGCTTTATGGAAATCTAAAATTTCATATTTTTCTTCTAAGTAGTTTTCAAATTACGCTTAAAAAACGGTAAAATGATGGTTTAAGGGGTCGTCTATGATAGAAGTGACTAGATATTTTGAAGTTTCTTATGCTATCCAGTAATCTAGCAGGTTTCATTGACTGCGTGAGTGGCGCTTAAGGTGCCTTGATCAAGAAGAGGGCTCTATCGGTTAACAATCGAGTACTGAACTTCAATTTAGATAAAGCCCTTAAAATACGCTCGTTTTAAAATAATTAATTTCTCGGAAACTTATGGTACGAATTGCATACAAATTTGTTTTTAGGCTAATTGAAGGGTGTAGAGTTCATTTATGCTGTCAGAATTGTATACTGCTATTGAAAAAACAAAGTTATGGTTCGTGTTAATATGTAGATGGCCCCCTAAGCAAATTTTATATACATCATTTAAAAGTAGACTTTATTTCCAATCGTTCGGTACCGGTAACTTTCTTCTGCGATAATTTGTTGAGGAGTTAGTAGGGGGTGTTTACTTTTTTTTTTCCACGACTGTACATGCTCGAAAAAAAATAGAGCAAAAGAAAAAAAGAAAAAGAAATAGCGCCCATCTGAGTCTCAGGTAAGACCCAAACCGTCAAATGGTACTGGCTAAGAACTTGCACTGAGCTTTCAATATTTCTATGAGATCAATGACTTATAATCGGAAAGGAGTGAAGGTTAGCCAAATCGTAACTGCGCCATCTGTTTCCAGAATTCTCCAAATTGGGATATTAGAAAAAAACTGAACAGTGTGCAATGAAAAAAAAAATCTTTTATAGGCCAATAATCGTCTATGCCAAGCGAGAGGTTGGAACATGGAACATACTAACTCTTGAAACCTGAGCACCACAAGAATTTTTCTTTTGTGAGTATGTTTTTTTTATTCATATTTGAATTTAGACACAAGAAATTTTAAAGAGTACTTTTTCAACTTATTAAATAGCAGACTTCTAACGTTACGCAAGTTGAATCTTTTTATTTAAACTAAGGGGTCCAAGAGGGGTCCAGGGTTATAGAAAACAAAGGAAAAACCATTTTTTATATTAATATATTTTTTTAGATTGTTCACTAACGGCACCAAAAACCATTTTCATTTGCAAAGCATCAATTTGGTATTCAAATAAAGTTTTGAAATTTATTAAAAGGGATACTTTTGTATGAGTTAATAGCCGGAGAAATCACCAAAGATTTCGTCACTCACAGCAGTCCTTTTTATTTCTGATCATTTCTGTTGTTTAAGTGCATAAGTTCGATAACATGCCTGTTAATCTTCTCTTTTATTTTATTGAAGAAGTTTTAACTTCGTTATAGAATATCAGTCGGAAATAAATGCTGAATTATTTATATTTACTTAAGTAAAAATGAATTTATTTTTCCTAATTGTCTGCGTGCGAAAGAGAAAGATAAAAAAAAAAAATCATGCTTGAAATTTATTTTAAAAACCATAAAAAATGAGTAAATTGCGATACAGTTTTCAATAAATTCAATGCAGTTTTGAAACAAACAGCATTTGTAAGTATACTTTTTCTTCTATTCGACGGTGTAAAAACTGAAAATTTGGAATGTTTAGAAGTTTGAAAAATTGCAGTAAAAGCGAAATTTAGTAGTCTGCTGTTTCTAAAATCAAAATGACGCGAGTGTTACGCAAGGACACGTTTGGCCTTTATTTATTAAAAGTTAAATTTTAATTGATTCATTTGTTCATCACCGTGCAGTGGAGTTTTAAACTCTGAATGACGCATCTGTTCTCAGAAAGTGAAAGAAAGAAAACACGGCTGCCACAGGCGACTATTTTTATATTCTGTTCGCACCACTATGTTTAAAAATACATTCTGTAGTATATTTCTCTTGCAAATATTGTCAAAGCGTATGTAAAAGATTTTCGTTTTGAAAAAGTGGTGCAAAATAGAATTAAAAAATAGTCGGCTGTTGCAGCCCTGAGAAAAAAGCCTTGCAGTTTCAACCAAGCCAGATAATGAAAGAAATTGAATCTCTTTATGAAACTATAATAAAAGATGTAAGAGGAGAAAATATTTTTGATATTAATAATTTTTGAAGCAATTTACTAATTCAGTAGTGCACTACTTATGCGATATCATTTATTTATTTATTTTTCATTTATACGTTTTCTAGCTAGGGAACGACTTATTCCCATGTTTTCTGAAGATTAAACTTTTCTTTGATATGACAGAAATAATTATTTTATTTTACTTTACGTTTTTTGAAAATTAAAAACTTAAAAATAATTCTGATATTAATTAAAACAGATAGCCCAAATTCTGTGGTCAGATATGTGCCTTAATAATTTTCCATTATTGTTAGATGCAAGACATATCGATCACTATTTTGCTACTTATTTAAATTATTTTTAAATGATTTTACTTTAAAAAAAATAAAGATTCTTAACACAATTATAATTTAACAATATTACAATTTTATTATTATCTTCACACTTCATTGTACATTAATGAACTGAAATTAATTTTTAATTATACGTTTCTCGTACTATATAGGCTTTTACGTTATTATTAGATTCATAAAAAATGTAATATTGTGCAAATTTAAATTTTTGCATAAGGCTAATTTCATGCGTACTTTTAGTATAAGTCACATAGATGCAAATTGCTACGATTTTTGGCTATACCAGCATTTTACAACGGAAAAATGTGACTTATTTTATAGGAGATATCTCATTAATTGAATAAGGCAAAGAAAACTTCTTTTCGAAAATAACGGTGGCCAAAAAGCGTAGTTGTTATCAGCTATGTGACTTACACTACAAAAACCCAT
Organism: Maratus speciosus; assembly: GCA_963932465.1. Taxonomy (NCBI): domain Eukaryota; kingdom Metazoa; phylum Arthropoda; class Arachnida; order Araneae; family Salticidae; genus Maratus; species Maratus speciosus. The sequence continues at coordinate 282,140,833 of OZ010794.1, read as the reverse complement.
ACGTAACTGCCAACTTATACGGATTTTTCTCACCATTAAAATTTAAGAGAAAATTTTACCTAAAACAATCACCGAAATCTAATGATTATATATCTTAGTTTTTTTTATAACTACAGCTATATCTTTTATTAAATTCCTATCAACTGTCTTATTTTACCTATGTTTAAACATAACATTTAACTTTTAATTTTTATTTAACTTTCGTAATTCCTTTAAGTAGTTTTATACTACACTTTTTAGCTCGCAGGCTATCAAAGCCTTAGAGCTAATGTGCCCGCCGGTTCTGTATATACCTACGTATGTACGTAACGTGATAACACTTGATAGAAATATCCGATTTAATTCAGATTTTTCTCTAGGTTCATTCTAATAAGGTGCTTCCTTGATTAGTTTTGACGGTTCATTGGTTAAGTATAAAAGGGGTAACGGGGGGGGCTAATCCCCCCTTTCATTTAGATAAATGGTTTTTTCATGCAGAATTCTTCGATTTGCTTCAAATTTTATATACTGGTTTATTCTGATATGGAGCTTCCCTGATTATATTTGGAGGTTTATTGGTTAAGTATAAAGGGGGGCTAGCCCCCGCCCCCCTTAATTTAGATAAATGGGTTTTTCAAGCAGAATTAATAGATTTGTTTCAGATTTGATATATACCGGATTATTCCAATACGGTGCTTCCTTGATTATATTTGGAGGTTCATTAGTTAAGTATAAAAGGGAGGAAAGGGAGCAAGTCCCCGCCCTTAATTTAGATAAATGGGTTTTCAGATAAGGAGCTTTTCTTGATTAGATTTGGACATTCATTAGTTAAGTATAAAGGAGGGGAATGGGGGAGCTAATGTCTCCCTTAATTTAACGAAATGGTTTTCATGCAGAATTATCTGATTTGTTTCAAATTTGGTATACAGGTTTATTCTGATCAGGCGCGTCCGTTATTAGATTTGGTGGTTCAGTGGTTAAGTATAAAAGAGGGAAACGGGAGCTAATCCCTTCAATTTATTTTTGAGAGGCATTATTCTTTGATATAAGACTATAATATACAATTATTGTGAATAGCCTGTGAGCTCAATGCCATCAGTTTGACTAGGCACTTTTCTTTTTATTCTTATCCAAATGGCTCACATAAACATAAGGCATTTCATCTATAGTCTGGGTGTTGAGCTGATCTCAGTCAGGAAACCTCTCAATGCTACTCACCTGTTCAGAACCTGTTCATTGATTTCTAACGATGAAACAAGACAAAATTTTCTATTAAATTTTAGTGGTAACAAAAAATCGTACAAGTTGGCAGCTATGGCCATGGAATTAGCCATAAAAAAGTACAATACCGTCAACCGGGGCTTTGGTCCTTGCGGTGGTTACTTTGGTCCATCCCATAAAAAAAGTTTTTATCCTTTGTACTGAACAAACAATACAAGATAATTTGGAGTTTTTGCCCTTGAAAAATATTCTATACCCTGCTATAGGGTGTGTGATGTCGGGACAATTGAATATGGCATCAGAATTTGGTTATTAAAAGTTTATTAAACACAAAATTATATTTACAAGTATTTACACTGGCCTAAAAATATATACACATAGACTACCATTTATAAATAACAATACTCCACCAAAACTACCTATATCACTCCTCAAAACCAAACCAATATTATCTCGGATTGCTTTCCCGCATCCTACACATACGACGAACACCAACACAACTGCCGATCTCCCCTTTTCACTTCGATTCACTTACTGTTGGGAGACGTTCTCTTCACTTCGCTTACTTTAGAGGATAAAAAAAAAGGTTGGTTGCATGACCCCCCCCCCCCCCGATAAGATTGTTGCTACGCAGAGCGAAGCAAAATTCTGACATATGGCAACCATACTACAATACAGCATAAGGAATATATAATAAACAATTCAAAACAGATGTGCAGATGCCTTGTTATAATAGTTAAAGTGATAAACATATATGTAATAAAACAATTCACAACAGATGTACAGAATCCTTGTTATAATAGTTATAGCAATATTTAATGCAGATATATATAACAATAAAAAATACTAAATTAAACACAGAAATAATTCACAACAGACGAAAAGATGCTTGATATAATTCTGGATACAAAATGAAACATAAAAGAAAGTATTACTTAAATAATCTTTATACAGTTAACTAGTCTCGATAGACCACCTGCAAATTTTACCTGAGCATCTGGGCAATGTGAAATATTTATGTTATATCTTTGTAACGATAATGCCCATCTTTGCAATTTTGCAGACTGAGGTGCAGATTTCTGTAAATATACCAAGGGATTATGGTCCGTGATTAACTCAATTTCAGCACCAAACACATAGACTTCAAATTACTTTATTGGCCATACCACAGCATAAGCTTTACGCTCAATGGTTGACCAATTTTGTTGCGCCTTAGTGAACTTTTGGCTAGCAAAACTAATAGGATGTAAATTTTCTTTATCATCCCTTTGCGACAGACAAGCACCTACTCCATAAGAACTGGCATCACACTGAATAGTATAAGGCTTTTTAGGATCTAGTGTATAAAGCTTAGGAGCTTCACATAACAAAAGTTTCAAAGTTTGAAAAGCTTTTTCTTCAACATCAGACCATGGAATGATCTCAGGAATTTTCTTTTTCGTTAAGTCGGTTAAAGACTTAGCGATTTCAGCGTAATTTTTTATGTAATCACGATAATAATTAAATAAACCCAGTGCACTTTTAAGAGATGTTTTGGTTTTAGGTGATTCTATCGTTTCAATGGTACGTAACTTTTCTGGGTCTGGTTGATGTCTACCTCCTCCTATGAGATGACCTAGATATTTAATTTGAGTTTTTGGGAAAGAGCATTTTTTGACATTTACGGTGAACTTCAGTTCAGTTAATTTAGACAGAACAGCGTCCAGATGTTTAAGATGCGTATCCCAGTCACATGAAAAAATAGAAGTATCATCTAGATATGCTTTGCAATATTTACGGTGTTCACCCAGAGCATCGTTGATTGATTTCTGAAACGTAGCAGCTGCGTTGCGCAATCCGAACGGCATAACTTTCCATCGGCACGAAGCACGATGAGTTTTAAAAGAAGTGAGATCTCGACTGTGTTCTTCAAGAGGAATTTCCCAATACCCTTTTAATACATCTAAGCAGGTAATTATGGTACTTCCAATTTCATTGATTAATTCAGTTGCGTTCTCCATAGGATAATCAAAAGGTTTTGTCACTGCATTCAATAGACGAAAATCTATACATAAACGCATGCTACCATCCTTTTTAGACACACATACGACAGGATAAGCTATTTCAGCCTCACTTTTTTCTATAAGTCCGAAATGCTCTAACTCTTCTATTTGTTTATCAACTTCATTTTTTAGTGATTCCGGAATTTTATAAATACATGGTTTCTTCCTTTCCGCACCGAGTAATAAACGAATTTTATGTGCTCCGACATTTGCAACTTGAATTTTACCAGAAAATGATGGTGCATGTTTTTCTAGAAGTTTACGTAATTCTAATCGTTTCTTATCCTCCAGATGACTAAGGTCTACTTCAATGTTAGTTTCGTTCAAAGTATTAGGTTTATTTGGTGTGGGGTGAATTTCACCAAATTCAACATCATCCTCAAAAATGACTCCAACAGTTTGTGCTCTTACATTAAATTTTCTTATTTTGTTCACATGAACGTGTCTTAAACTACCATCGGGTAATTTCACTTTATACGAATGAGGGTTTATCCTTTCAACTATTTCACCGGGTCCTGTCCATCTAGCATACAATTTATTAGTAGAATCTGGTATGAGCAAATATACTAAATCACTTTTCTGAAATTCTTTCATTCTACTTCGACGATTAAAATAGCGGGCATAATTTTCTTGCTTTTCTGATGCGGTTAGCGATGCAAGATCAGCGGCTCTTTCCAAATTTATTTTTAATTCTTGCAAATAATCTATTGCTGAACTGCTAAGATTCAGTGGTAAGGGTATTTCACCCGACCACGAAGACTTTAATACTGCCAAGGGGCCTCTAGCTTCCCGACCATACGTGAGCTTAAACGGTGACACGCCAGTTGTACAATTTAGTACCTCACGATAGGCAAAAAGTAAAAAGGGAATATGTTTATCCCAATTAACAGGATCTGTACGAATTACATGATGTAACATTTGCTTAAATACCCTATTAAATTTTTCAATCGCACCATTTGAGGCTGGATATGATGGAGTTGAGAAGCGGGGTGATGTCCCTAACAGGTTCTCAAATTCTTTAGTCAATTCAGATCTAAAATTAGTGGCCTGGTCCGAACATATAACTTCAGGAATTCCTGTACGCATAAAAATATCTAGTAAAGCATCACATGCTGCTTTCGCGGATAGACTCTTGAGTGGAACAACTTCCGGCCATTTAGTATTTTGATCAATTAATGTCAGACAATACTTATGTTTCCTACCTGACGGCGGCACAATTTCACCTATAACATCAATGTTTACAGTATGAAAAGGATGGTGGACGAACAACAGGTGTTATGGGAATTTTATCAGTTTGTTTCTCGGGACTCTTTAACTGACAGTTTTCATCTGTTTTACAATAATTTCCTACATCTCTTGAAATATTCGGCCAATAAAATGATAATTTAATCCTTTCTTTAGTTTTCCGCGTTCCCAAATTATTTCCAAAAATTGAATCATGCGCTAATTGCAAAACTTTATTTCTATAACTCTCTGGTAATACGAGCTGATAAATTTTATCTCCACAAATAGTCTCTTTATGAAACAATAAATCATCTCGCATCAAAAAATTATTCTTTCCTAAACGAGCGTCCTTGAAAGAATTATTTAAAGTTGGACATTCTTTCTGTGCGATACGAAACTTATTATACTCTGACAGTTCATTCTGATCATTTTGTAATTTATCCGTCGAAATAAAACAAACATCACAATTTGAATTCAGATTCCCCTCCACGGCTGAGCTATTTTTAGATTGACCTTGCACCTGCGATGAGCTACTGCACAAGTTTTCATTTTGAAGCAACTCCATTAAAGAATTATGTACATCGGGAGTGATTAAACAAGGAACGTTTAAATTTTCAGTCAACGCAAAGAGTGTATTTAAGCATACACAAATTCCGCTGTCTTATTTATAATATACAGGGATCGTCGCCAAATTTGCACGTATTTTTTCTTTAAAAGCCGATTCTAAAACAATACTTCCTTTAGTTTCGATTTTCAAATCGGGAATTAATGAGGTATTTAAAATATTGATCCCTGTACCTGAATCCACAGTCGCTTCAATTTGCTTTCCTTCAATATAAAGAATGATTTTTTTTAAAGGATAAAAACTAATTTCATTTAATTGATCGTTAGTTTGTAAATGTATGGAATTAACATTAGTGACTACCGCATTATCTTTCGAGTACAATTTATTTGTATCTCCCTGCGGTTTAGACTTTTTCTGACCCTGATCATCATTTTGTTTACTTGGTTTATCATATTTATTTCTTCGATTCGGGCAAAATCTAGCTAGGTGAGAAGACGAATTGCAAATATAACAATCACGTGATTTTAAGAAATATTTGTTCTCAGATGGAATTTGATTTTTCCTTAGTTGTGGCGGAACATATTTAGCGTTTTCCTGATTTATTTCACTATAAGTAGGTCGTTTCTCAAATTTTATTTCATCAAAAGATCTGCCTTTTGCAGTAAAATAAACATCACAATCTCTTGATAACTGATCAGGCAAAAGCCAACTTTCTCCCTGTTTAACTGCAATATGAGTTGAAAGCTCGCTATCCAATGTTTCGAAAATTTTATCAGATATTATTAAGTTAATAAGTGAATCAAAAATTTTAACATTACGAATTTTACAATAATGTAGAAAACAGGATCTTAATCGCGAAGCAAACTGTTGATGTGTTTCACCAGGCTTTTAGCGTTTCTAAAATTTTGTAAACACGAAAATGTGGACGGTTCATATTCTTTCAAAACTAATGATTTAATTTTATCATAATCTTTCAAATCTTCATCATTAATATATACAAGAACATTTCCTGCCCTCTCGCCTATTAATTTCAATAAGATTTCGGATTTATATTCCTTAGGAACATTTTTATGTTTAAACGCTCTTTCTAAAGAATCAAAGAATAGATTCCATGTTTCGTTTTTCTTAGGCACTGAAATGTCTGAAATAGCCAAAACTTCAACTGCTTTTATCAGTTTATCTAAAGATATGGATGCGCCTTCTCTTTCTCCTTCATTATGGGACGCATTCTCGTTTACCACTTGTTGTTGCAAACGCCATTTATTCGTTTCTTCTACATTTTTCCTCTCCGTAACTGTGGTTGCCAAGAAAAATCCGTTACGAATTCTTTATCGTTTGCATACTCTTTAGAGTTTATTAGTAAATCTTTCAATTCCGCAACTTTCAAACCTGGATCGGCTTCTTCGCCGATTTCTTGTAGAACAATAAGCAAATCTGCTTTGGTTACGTTCTTAAACATTTTAAAATAGAAGTATCACACAATCAAAAGCAAAATAAACAATAAACATCTCACCTCTATTTAGTAATCCCACATTGAGATCAAATGCACATTTTTATTTAACTTGTTCTCTGGTTCTCGAAAGAGAGCGTGCTGTGATGTCGGGACAACCGAGTATGGCATCAGAATTTGGTTATTAAAAGTTTATTAAACACAAAATTATATTTACAAGTATTTACACTGGCCTAAAAATATATACACATAACCTACCATTTATAAATAACAATACTCCATCAAAACTACCTATATCACTCCTTAAAACCAAACCAATATTATCTCGGATGCTTTCCCGCATCCTACACATACGACGAACACCAACACAACTGCCGATCTCCCCTCTTCACTTCGATTCACTTACTGTTGGGAGACGGTCTCTTCACTTCGCTTACGTTAGAGGATAAAAAAGAAGGTTGGTTGCATGACAGCGGGGGTTACTTTGGTCCATCCCATAAAAAAAGGTTTTTTTTCTTTGTATTGAACAAACAATACAAGATAATTTGGAGTTTTTGCCCTTGAAAAATATTCTATACCCTGCTATAGGGTGATTGAATAGTTTGGAGGTAATTAAAAATTTTTTAGTGGGAACACTGGATGTGTTTGTAAACAACTGTTTTCGTGTGTAAATTTTAACTCTCCAAACTTTCTATAGTGAAACAATCTGGATAAGAGCTACAAATAAAGTAAGTGTCAAAATATTACCTTTAGTAACCTGTAACCCATGTGTGATCATTCTTTTTCCTTTAACTTTTTATTTTCACAGGAAATGTTTACGTTTTCATAAAGCTAACATGAAAACGAGTATTTCGGGGATACTTTGTGCCAGGCCTTTTTTGGCCCGAAAATAGCCACAATTACTTAGTAATGCCTTTTATACAACCCAATCTCATAAAACATGTTTTAAGTAACGTTTTTCCAAATGTTACTGTAGCAAAATGTTACATTAATTGTTTTTGTTCCGGTTACTGAGGATAACATGACGAAATCTGTTTCTCGTTTCTTTAATATTAACGGTTGGTTATGACATTGGTTATGGTGACACAAATGCCTTTTATACAGCCAAATCTCATAAAACATGTTTTAAGTAACATTTTTTTCAAATGTTACTGTAGCAAAATGTTACATTAATTGTTTTTGTTCCAGTTGTTGAGAATGACATGGCGAAAACTGTTTCTCGTTTCTTTAATATTATCAATTGGTTTATTGTGTTTAAATGTTAAAAAAAAAAGACATTTGTTTATGGAGTTTGCATGGTAATTTATTAGCAAATGCTATTGCAAGGATTTTTCAATAAAAATGTATTCATATACATACGAAATGTATTCAAGTTATATGAAACTAAGTGAATAGACCAAAGAAGCCCCCAGCAGGAGCTACTTTGTTACAAAACTTTCAAAATAGTTAAACAATAAAAAAAATTAAAAATTTTCTCTTTAAAACCACACAGTTTGCTTCATTGTTTCATTTTAATTGTTTACAACTCCATTTCGATGTTGAAAAATCATATATAATATTTTTTAATAATGGAAATGTGAGTGGAACTAGAAAAAAGTGGCCCAAACGTTCACGGCAAAACTTTAATTGCTTATTCGGCGAAAATTAAGGTAACACAAATTGGTGATAATAAAACAAAACATGGAAAAGATAATTAAAAAAGCAAGCGAAATTTTATTGAAATGGTAAGTTGTTTGTAGAGTTTAAAAACAAAAAATATCCTAAATATTGAAAGTTTAAATTTTCGCCGAATGGAATGATTAAGCAGGAAAACAGTTATTAAACGAAAAATGGTATCCTAAGACATTCTTTATTTAACCTTTTCATTTTATTTTATTTGTTTCCAAACAGTGAAATGAAATACTAGAGAACAGGAATTCTGCTTTTTCAGAATTTAGTATCACCCCCGATGAAAAAAAAATATATGTATATAAATATAGATACAGTAGAGTCCCGATTATCCGAGTTAATAGAACTTATACTTTTGGAATGGATCCTTTTCTTCTGATGGACTGATGGCTTCTATTATTATGAAACAGACATTATAAATTGAGGATTAGGTGAAGATTAAAGAGCAATCGTAAAAAAATTATGGCCATTTTTTTCCCCATTTTACCATAAAATCAGAGTTCTAACTTTTTACGGCTGCTCTTTCATCTTCACCTAACACTCCATTTATAATGGCTGTTTCATAATAATAGAAGCCATCAGTCCATCAGTAGAAAATATCTGGGTTAAAGCGGCAACTCCTTTAAGCGGGACTCGGATAATCGGGACTCTATTGTAGTTCAGTTTTAAGACTTAAAACACGCGATTTTATTCTGTATAAAATGACGTCATTCGCATCCGCTGAAGAATTCCTCATTTGCGATCCAGTATTAAACAGCATCTACAGTAAAGTACGCACAGGGCGTCACTATCACTGAATAATACACAAATTCAAAAAAAAAAAAAAAAAAATTCTTCATTCATTCATTCAAAAAAAAAAAAAAAAAAAAAAAAAAAACGGCTATCTCATGATTCATATGCCTTCATTTGTTTGTAATATTAATATAGATACTTAAAATTAAATATAGTTTATAATAGCTCCATATTTTATCAGAAATCATTCATTTATATTTTTCCAAAATAGCACGTATTTTAATTACGCTTTTTTTTTAGTTTTTTATAGGAAAATGGCAACAAAAAGATATAATTGCTATTTTCCCTTTACTTTCTACAGAAATTGTGTACTTGAGTTGCCAAAATGAAACAAATGTCGCTAAAAACTACAAAAAAAATAATATCTCAAAAATAAATGGAGATGCAATTTTGAAACAAATTGCATTTAAAAGTACTCCTTTTTCCCAATACGACGGTATAAAAATTTAAAATGTGCGATACTTAGAAGTTTAAAAAATTACAGTAGACAATTTAACAGTACAATGATACACCTTCTTCTTTGTTTTACGGCTAACTTATACAACGTAACGTTATTTTTTGAAGATGGCACAAAATAAGCTGGGAGAAAGAAATAGCATACCGGGGGCTAATACAAATAAATATATTCCTAAAAATATCCTATCTGCTTTAAATCGAGACTTGAATTATGCTTTTATGAAAATAAAGAAAGACGGATAGGAAAAACAAAAGAAATGTTTAAGATTATTCTTTTTAACCATATTGAAGTTTGTAATATTTATTGAATAATATAAAAAAGAACAACGACGTAATTTTTTTCAGTATCTAAACGAAAAAAGTATATTTCAGCTGGAAATCATAAATATTCTGTTTAATGTTTACCTAGGTCATCGAACGGCGTGAACGCGAACATATCCCATAGTGCAGCTTGTGCAGGATTCTGTCGATGCGTACATTTTTACCCGACTGAAAAGAAGGGTTATGTGTTTCACGCGTATCTGTGTATGTGTATTTCTTTATACCCCCGAAACATCCCAACGGCTGGATGGATTTTAATGAATGAGGTCTCTATCAATTTGTCTGAACAGCCCAATGGTTATAGGCTAGGTTTTGTTTTTATAAATTCAAAATGACGGCCGTAAAATACAAAATGGCGGTAGAGACGAAAAAAAAATTTACGCACCCTGTTGAGTGGCATATCATTGGATAGGTCTTTCAAAATGAAGACGATGTTTCATTGACTATTTTACAGTCAGAAGCTCTGTTAAAATATTATACAACCTGGAAGTTGTTTAGGTAGGATCTCTAGCTTTATTGCAACTGTAACCATCATAGACATCTATAGACCTCATCAAAACAGTGTTTATAGATAGGAACTAACAATTAAACAAAACTTAAAAGTCATCAATGCAAGTAAATAAAAAAAATAGGTAAGTAATATAAACAAATAATATAAAAAAACTATTTTAAGTCAATTCCTACTTAGGTCAATAACAGAATTTTTTCTCCCATTCTTCTTTCCTGTTGAGCGGCGCTTAAAATGCCTTGATCAAGAAGAGGGCTCTCTCGATTATTGAAGATTAATTAATTTAATTTAATTAATGAATTAATATTTGAAAAATACTGGATTAACATCAAGTGTCATCCACTACAAGTTTTAAAAAATGTATTTGAGCTTGATTGGATGAATAATAAGTATTTTATTAACGATTGAAAATTTGAACAAGATATATATAGCGTGAAGCAGTCGAGTTTTTTGATTTTTTTAAATTTAATTGTTTATTATTATTTACCCAAAATTGGCGACTTAGCGCTAATAAATGTAATCCAAGAATCCAGGTGATTTCGCCAAGGAATTCATCCTGTAATGCAACTTCGCTACAGGACTTCGCTACATCTCGTTTGCGGGGCCTGCCTTCACTTCTTCTTAGTGTACCTTCTTTGATACTGGTAAGATCGGGTTCATGTAGAATCGCATTACCCAACTCGATGGGCGCTAATATAGGTCCATTAAAACCTGTGAAAATCCGTTAAGTGGCCATCCACAAATGATGTCACACTTGGAGGGGAGGGGAGGGGGTTTTGGAAATTGTGACAGTTTGTGACAAGGGAGTGGGAGGGTGTTAGAAGAAGTGTAACATCACACATTTTGGTTAAAATAAAAGCATTAAAAATCAGCAGATTAAACTTTAAAGTTATTTTGAAATTAAAGTATTTTATGTTCAATCAGTAAAGATAACATTTAAAGCCAAATATATCAAGTTCCATTTCAAATTCCAAAATACTACTGTTTTTAATTGTTCTTTCATATTAATATTTTATTACTATTTTATATTAATTATGTTTATTGTTGTAAATCTTAATCTTATTTCATACAAAATAAGTACACAAATCATTTTTATTATTATGCTCACAAATGTCATTAAAACACATAGTTAAAAGTTTCAAAATGAAATTCGAAATATGATCTGTAACATAGTACTTTGTTTTTGAACTACAAACATATGTTTATGTAATATAGCGTGACATGTGACAAGAGGGGGAGGGGTATGGTGAAGTGTGACACTTTGTGACACAGGGGGGAGGGGTGTCAAAAATATTTTTAAAAAGTGTGACATCATATATGGATGACCCCTAAGAACGGTTTAAAAAAAGGGCGCTTTGTAAGCTTGTTCCGCCTTAGCAAGTAGAGTCCTTCTAAGTGGGGCCATGGAATTTTTTCTTTAACCCCTTCGGGATGTTTATATACATCGGGACATATACGTACCGCATAAGATGACCAGAATCCTTGATTATTCCCATCGGTAATTTTTTATAGTAAATTTTGCATTATTTAATCAGATCATTTTAAGATTAAAAATTCAATAAAAAACTCTCGTTGCGAAGGTGTTAACACAAGATTCCTTTTTTGATATATTCCGTTTCGACATGTTTGACTGTATATCCAGTAAAAAAGTGATCATTAAAAACTTGATAACATGTAAAATAAGTAAAAAATTAAAAATAGTTTTTTTAAAAACACTCTCTTATATTCATTCAATATACTTATCTTGAAAATCACGCCCAATTTTTTAACTGCAATTAGTATTTATTTCCGAAAATTTCCGTTACAATACATTAATTTGACCTGGGGTACCGATCTCGATTTTTTTTTTTAAAGCTTGGTAGAAAACGCAATCAAGTGAATTTATTAAAAAAATATTTCATTTTTGTTCTGTTTCTTTTTAGGGGCGTTCGTAATTATATAAATACGTCGCACGACATAACAGAGCAAAAACTACCCAACCGAATCGTCTGAAATTTTAAATATATAATTGTTGTAAAATTTTGTTGAGTCATTTTAAATTTTACCAAAATCGCACATATAGTTCATTTACAGGGACAGTCAAAAGTTTTCCGTTACATTACGGCCTATGGGAAAGATTATTGCAAGTGTATTTTAGTGATGTTACAGCCTTCCGAGTGGACTGAAATTTCACATATTGTTGCAAAATTTTGTCGAGTCATTTCAAATTTTATGAAAATCGGATGCATGGTTTAATTACTAGGACAGTCAAAACTTTTCCGTTACATGACGGCCAATGGGAAAAAATTATTGCAAGTGCATTTTAATGATGTTACAGCCTTTCGAACAGAATGAAATGAATATTCAGTTATGATGTACACTAAAAATATATTCAGTACTATATGCGGTGCAAAAAATATTTCTAAAACTAGTTATAGTACAAACGCGCCTCATTTGCTACGTTTGACGAGCAATTTCCAACTTGTTAAGATAGGGCAATAGGGAAGCAAAAAATGAAAGATTGTTTAAACTATATTTTTATGCTTTCTAAATTGAATTTTCTCAACGTATAATCTTAAATTAATCCATTTTTAAAAGGATTTTTTTTATATCATTGAGCATTTTAACGGAATCTTTAAACGGAAAACTTTCATGACCCTGACAGAAGAAATTGTATTACAAATGTACCACTGAGAATGAAACTTGCCTCAAACGGACCTGCCATTATGCATAGATTTTTGATACCCCAATAGATCAATTTTCTCTTCTATATTTTAAGATGTTTTTAGTGTTTTAATGTAATTTGAGATATATATTTACTGATTCTCTGGTTGATTATTGTTTGAAGATTGTTTAAGGGGGCCGTGGACCTTTATTTGAGCAGAAATGGACCCCAAAATTGAAAATTATTTATTTTTGTGCAAATTATTGTTCTCCAGTCTGTTCTGAGCCATTTGCGGAAAACCGCATACATATGCGATTATTTTTCACAAAGTTACAAGCATTTGAATTTTGTATTCAAACAATTTCTCGGCCCTTTAATGAACATTAAATCTGTCTTTCTCAAAACTGATTTTTCAACGTTTTTAGATTTTTGAAATGCACCAGGCGTCATAATTTTTGATGAAAATACATGAAATTGATAAGGAAGAATCCTGATATTGCTTACAAAGAAACTACGCATGCATTTTTAAATTCGACTTCATTAATATAATTAAATTTGATTTTTAACGTATTAAAAGGCAAAATTTGGATGAAAATCGATATGAAATTCAGAAAAAAAAATTGTAAAAATTTAACTATGCAAGAGATTAAAAATTGATGGTTAGATTTGTTTGTGATAGAGCCTTAAAATGTGATTAAAATGCAAAAACAAGGACGCATATCTAAAAAAAATATGACTCCCGGAGCATTTTAAAATTTCCTTTTAAAAAATAATAATAATCTTAAAATTATAATAAGATTGGAAATTTCTTTTAATTTGTTTCATATATTTATGATGAAATGTATATATGCACAAAAATTTATATTTCTACGATGAAAATTAAAAAAAAAAAAATTTTTTTTAACGTCCGCCGTCCTCTTAAATCAGTTATTGCCAGAAACATGTTTATTTATCCCGTTTAAATGTATATCAATTATGTTTTAATTTTTTCCCTCGTAGCCCTCATAGCGCTCATAACATCATCGTATTTATTTATATATTTTGTTACACACTTTACTATTGTAAATTACTGTAGGAAGCAATCCAGGCTTCCCAAATTACAGAATGTAGGCGAAAAACTTTTTTATTTATTTATTTATTTATTTTTGTAACTGTAACAGATTTTTTACATTTGACATATTTTTCATATTGATCATAACAACACCAAAAAGCATTCTCATATGAAAAATATAAATAATGTTTTCAAATAAAGTTTTGAGATTTATTAAAAGCGATGCCTTCATATTAGGCACATACCAGAAGTTCATAGCCAAAGAAATCGCCAAAGTTCGCTTCTTACAGCAGACGTTTTTATTCTGATAATATCAGCGTTTTAAGCGTTTATTTGTATTACGTTTTTGTTAAATTTGTGTTTTATTTGTATTATTTTATTTATTTATTGATGAAGTTTTTAATTTCGTTATGGAATATTAATCTGAAACAAATTCTGAATTATATGAGTTGTAATTTTTTAACTGGCCGAAAAATTGGGTGAAATAGGTTCTCCAGATTCGTCAGAGATAGCTCAATTGGCAGAGCATTGGCAGCTTTAGCCAAGAGATCCCTGGTTTGAATTCTGGCCCGGATGTTTTTCGCCCAGTTGGAAAATTACAATTCATATGAATTATTTACCAATTAGAATAATTGTGTTGAAATAAATTCGAGGAAATTCTGAATTGTTTATATTGTTTTTAGTGCAAACGGGTTAATCTTTCGTAATAGAGCTGCATTCTATAGAAATAAATTAAAAAAAAAATATTTTAAAAACCATAAAAATCAGTAAAATGGCATGCAGTTTTCAAACAATTTGCATTTGAAAGAACCTTTTTTCCCCTATTCGACAATGTAAAAATTGAAATTGTGCGATGTTTAGGAGTTTAAAAATTGCAGTAAAAGCGAAATTTATTGGTCAGGGGTTGCCACCGTCAATATGTAGCTAGCGTTACTCACGGACATGTTTTTGCTGTATAATATAGATGCTATGACCGCTTCATATCTAAAAAGACCAAACTGATATACAGTCGGACCTCTATTTAACGAACCTCTATTTTACGAAGTTTTACTTGTAACCAAGAAAATTTTGCGAATTTCTTCGTAAAATAACCTCCAAATAGCGGTGTATTCTCTATTTAACGAACTTTTCCTTTGGATCTAATTTTTTTTTCTCCCTATTTCTTAAAATATTACTGGACATTTGAAACTTATTCTTTCTTTTAACACATTTTATGATGATCAGTAACCATGAACAGGTCTTACCAGGCACCTAACTCACCGAGAACCGTAAAATCGCTGTGATTCTTTGCTTTCCATCAGAGAAGAGCAAACTTTCAATATCCCCTTTTAACCTTCAATGGAGCTGTGCCCCGTGTCCTTAAACTGTAGTTTCCCGTTTATATATTGTTAATCATGATCAATCGTGTCGGTAATTTCGGTTCTTGTAGCTCGAAAATGTCAAAGCGAAAGTGCTTGAGCATTAAAGAAAAATAAAAAATATTATTGATGAGGTGGATAAAGGCATGAAGAAAAAGAATACTGCTTTAAAATTTGATATTCTTCCAAACAGCTTATCAACCATAATAAAAAATCGTGATTTTAATGTAAAATAATTTTTTTAACTGAAAATACAATGTATTTCCAGGCAATGTTTTGTATCATTCTTATTTCCCTTGCAGATTTTTTTTTGATGGGTAAAATAAGTAAAACAAATAGATATAATTTATAAAAAAAAAGTGTGACTAATTACTTTTTTTAATTGTATTTAGTGTTTATGGACTTAAAATGTGTTTTACGTAATTTAAAGTATTTTAAAAAGTGACTCTCCATTTAACGAATTTTCCATATAACGAACTTTTTTCCGGGATTTAGCGACTTCGTTAAATAGAGGTCCGACTGTAATTAAAATACATTAAAATTTGCCAAAAAACAAAACGACGCATAATACAATTAAACTTTCTTGAAACAAAAATTAATCAAAGAATCAGTAAGTATATATCTCAAATTACATTTAAAACAATCAAAATATTTTCGAAAAAAGAAACGAATAACAACACTATTTTGGCGTCCAAAATCAATGCTTACCTCTTGATCAACCTCCTTTCAAGTCAGTAACGCAAATTCCCCTCTCTAATGCTAAACCTGTAGGCTTGGAATGCACCCCGTATTTTTCAAATTTCTACTCGGAAAATTAAAATTTTTACCTTCTGTTTTCTGTATGCTTTCCTTGAAGAATGTTGCTTTCTTTTTTATTTACCAAAATGTTTCTAAAATATATAATTAATTTTATATTTTAAGTGTTAACTCTAAGTGAAGCAAACCAGTTGTAAATGAGATTTTAACACTTTAATGGAGTCCAGGACACATTAAAATAATTTTTATTTATTGAGTTAAAATTTTGAAATTTTTTGTGATGGTTAACCATATCATTTGTAAAGAAAATTACATGATAAAACTTGTCACATTTTTTTTTAAATTAAATTTTAAAATTTATTAAAAAAGTGGGGTAATTTAAAAATCGCTATAACTCGAAATGTTATCTGTAGAAGTTAATTTTTTTTCATATAAATAAACAGAAATATATAAGTTCTAACTTTGATTCAGCCTTTTTAAAAATATTAAATAAATAAAAATTAAAAATATTTAAAATTAAAATTTAAAAAAATAATAATGCAACTTCCAAAAAAATCATATTTTCAAAAGAAAATACTTTTTTGAAATTTGCTGAATCAAAATTAAAGCAAAGCAATTGAAAAAGGCATGTTCCAAGTTTGAACCATTTATTTCTAACGGTTCTTGACTTATAAGAATTAAAATTTGAGAAATTGTGAAAAAACCCGTCATGAAGAAAAACGCATTTTCACAAGAAGTCGTTTGCATGACATCCATTGCTTGAAAGCTATATTTTGAAAACCAACCAAAAAAAAAAAAAATTCTTGTTCCAATTAAGATAGAGACATGATTTAAACATCATTTTAAGCAGAAAAAGACAGAGAAATTTTTAATGCAGTTAAAATTTTTTTGAAAATTTTAAGATTTTTTGTGTCCCGGATCCCCTTAAATAAAACTAACAATGCATTTAAAAAATATTTTTTCCAATTTAAAAATATTCTTCAAGAAGAGCATACAGAAAACAGAAAAAACAATACTTAATTTTTCGAGGAGAGATGTGAAAAATACGGATGCATTCCAAGTCCATAGGTTTAGCGTTAAGGAAGAGAATTTCCAGCTTGAATGATGAGGGGCCTTAAGACATCTCACCATTCTGCAGCATATGGATCTGAAACGGAACTTCCCATAATAGCTTTAATCCAATAATCTTACTTGCTCCTTAAGTTATGCATAATCGACTTACGTCAATGCATTTGCATGAATTTTCATTTGTGGAATTAACTGTCCACGAACAACCAATAAGCATTCGACAGTGTCTCATTGCACCTGGGCTATTTTTATTTTTTATTTTTTATGGTTTAGTAACTACTATATATAAGTAAATCTGATAAGACAATTTTATAGAGCTTCTTTAACGATAGTTAAAGAAGATCTAAAAATGTTTCCTATGATGCATTCCCGATTCCTCCTTATATGTTGTGTTACCTGCTCAGGTATAGTAAAATTATTTTCGTATATTTTGAGAATTTTTTGGCTCACAGGTTTATCAAAGCCTGAGAGCTAATGTGCCCGCAGATTCTTTATGTACGTATGTATGTACGTAACGCGATAACTCTTGATAGAAATATCCGATTTGCGTCAATTTTATTTTCTAGGTTCATTCTGATGCGTTTCCCTGATTAGTTTTGGAAGTACATTGATTAAGTATAAAGGGGAGGAACTGGGGGTTAATACCCTCTTAATTTAGATAAATGGGTTTTCCATGCACAATTATTCGATTTGCTTCAAATTTCGTATACCGGTTCATTCTGATAAAGCGCTTCCCTGATTAGATTTGATGATTCATTGGTGAAGTATAAAGGGGGAGTAGGGGAGCTAATCCCCACCTTAATTTAGCTAAGTGGGTTTTTCATGCAGAATTATTCGATTTGCTTCAAATTTAGTATACAGGTTTGTTCTGATAAGGCGCTTCCCTGATTAGATTTGGAGATTCATTGGTGCAGTATAAAGGGGGAAATAGGAGAACCAGTCCCACCACCTTAATTTAGCTAAATGGGTTTTTCATGCAGAATTATCCGATTTGCTTCAAATTTAGTATGCAGGTTTATTCTGATAAGGCGCTTTCCTGATTAGATTTGGAGGTTCATTGGTAAAGTATAAAGGGGGGGGGGGGTAATAGGAGAGCTAGTCCCACCACCTTAATTTAGCTAAATGGGTTTTCCATGCAGAATTATCCGATTTGTTTCAAATTTAGTATACACGTTTATTCTGATAATGCGCTTTCCTGATTAGATTTGGAGATTCATTGGTTAAGTATAAAGGGGGGAATAGGTGGTAATCTCCCCTTAATTTATTTTTCGAGGGCATTATTCTTTGAAATAAGAATATAATGTAATGTACAATCAATGTGTATAGCCTGTGAACTCAATGCCATCAGTTTAACTGGGAATTTTTTCTTTTCTATTGTTATAATCTTATAGTATATCATTTAATATACTCTGAATATATTTTTATTGCAATTTATTTCATTAAATATACCCTATCTGTATCATAAAGGACAAGCGTATCCATCCGTAACACTGACGTCATTATCACATTGGCAACAACAGGCGATTAAATTTCGCTTTTAATGCAATTTTTTAAACTTCTAAACATCGCACATTTTTAATTTTTACTCCGTCGAACAGAGAAAAAATGTACTTACAAATGCAATTTGTTTCAAAACTATTTTGCATTTTTTTTTTTGTTGTTGTTGTTTTTTTACTGTACCGCAATTTACTCATTTTTACGGTTTCGTTCATCGGACGAAACCCTATTCGTCTCGCTCCTATGTCTGTCTGTCTGTCTGTCCGTCACAGAGCCCGTTCTCAGAAACTATATATGTTGGAGACTTGAAATTTTGCATACTTATAGCTGAACACCTCACATCAAACGACAAATCCTAAAATTTTGAAAAAGTCTTATATTTAACCCTCTGGGCTCTAGCTTGCGTATTTAAAGCTTTTTTTTTTTTTTTTTTTTCTAACTGAGCCCCTAATTAAGTTGAATACTTGAAATTTTGCATACTTATAGCTGAACATCTCACATCAAACGACAGATCATAAAGTCTTATATTTAACCTTCTGGGCTCTAACTTGTGTATTTTAAGCTTTGTTTTCCTAACTGATCCCCTAATTAAGTTGAAGACTTGAAATTTTGCATACTTATAGCTGAACACTACACATCAAATGGCAAATCATAAAATTTTGAAAAAGTCTTATATTTAACCCTCTGGGCTCTAACTTGTGTATTTTAAGCTTTGTTTTCCTAACTGATCCCCTAATTAAGTTGAAGACTTGAAATTTTGGATTCTTATAGCTGAACACCTGACATCAAATGGCAAATCATAAAATTTTGAAAAAGTCTTATATTTAACCCTTTGGGCTCTAACTTGTGTATTTTAAGCTTTTTTTTTAAACTGAGCTCCTAATTAAGTTGAAGACTTGAAATTTTGCATAATTATAGCTATACACTTGCGATCACACGACAAATCATAAAAATTTCAAAAAGTCTTATATTTATCTCTCCGGTCTCTAACTTGTGTATTTAAAAAATTTTCTTATCTCCCCGCATTGCACCCGATAGGTACTTTTCTAACTTTTGCCGACACACCTTTAACCATTCTTTAAAATAATTTTCAATCTTTTTTCAGGTGCTTTCGTAACTATATAAATACGCAGCACCTATAGTCGACGTCTGGTCCGTCCGTCTGTCCCCATAAAACAGCGCAAAATCTACCCAACCGAATGGTTTGGAATTTAATATATATAATCGTTGCAGTATTATGTCGAATCATTTCATATTTTATGAAAATCGAATAAAAACTTAAAAAGATATGAATAAAAGTTTCCTTCATTCTATTAAACCCTATCATACGTAATTAATTCAATGATATCCCATGACAGGTAATGATTCTAGGTTGACATGGTGATTATATATTCTTTAAAATAGTGATATTATTTCAGTATTACTGAATTTAATCTATATAATCATAATAAATTTTGCATTCATGCATTTTTGCATAAGAGTGCAACAGCTACTGCACCAAAATCTGAATATTTATAAAACTAGTTATAGTAAGAACGCACCTCATTTGCCATGTTTGACGTACAATTTCCGAATTGTTCTTTTTTTTTCTATCAATCTCTATCGCGTACAGATGATTATGACAGATAAATCTGTTTACACTTAAGTTAATATAAATGGTAGGGCATTTGCTTCCGGTTACTATTCCATAACGAAGTTAAAACTTCATCAATAAAATAAAATAATAAATTTATATAAATAAAACAGAAATGTAATCGAACTACGCGCTTTAATAACTGAAATGTTCAGAATAAAAAAAAAGACTGCTGTAAGTAATGATTTCTTCGGCTATTAACTTTTACCAAAGTATCGTGTTTAATGAATTTAAAAACTTTATTGAAAGGGAAAATTGATACTTTAAAAGTAAAAATATTTTTTGGGGTTGTTAGTTAGAGAATCTAAAAAAATATATTGATATAGAAAACAGTTTTCCCTCATATTTTGTACCCGGGAGGTCCGGGTATACAAAATCCTTATATAACGATTTTATTAAACGAATTTGTGAAATAATTTAATGAAACGATTTTATGAAACGAATCTATGTAACGATTTTAAGAAATGAATCGATGAATCTATTTTAAGAAAAAATATTATGTAACCATTTTATGAAACATTTTTTTTAACATTTAAATGCAGGGTTTGTAGAACACTGTAATGTAATTTTAGTATGTTATTGCAGCATGTCTTTCCTTGACTAAGATGTATATAGAATTTATAGTTATTCTACACGGCCTCACAAACGAATTCGATAACACAACCGTCTACGGGCGATAATTACTTAAAATGCATTTTAGTGTCGTTATGTTATTTGAAACGCTACAAAATTTGTATTATACAGTGTCATCGAAAAATAATGCCTAGATTTTAAATAACTGTCACAAAAAAACTATGAAAGGTAATTTATTGATTTTAGTCTTATAATGTGCGACAAAAAAAATATTTTTTTTTTCATACCTTAGTATGTTTCAATGTGAGCAAAGTTCGGTGTGCACCAGGAGCAAATGTGTGCAATGTGAGCACCAGGAGCAGTTTGACCTGGATAAGTTCTCTGAAAAAGCCGCTGTACACTGACTATTGACTTTGACTCCACATGCCAAATGACGCACTGTGCTTTTTATTGCACGGTCAACATTGTACTGTGCTTTTTGTTGCACGGTCAACATCGTACTGAGCAGCTGCAGTCTGGCGCGTCGGCTGACCTTGACGACTGCGTAACTAATCCGCGTATAACACAGACACGCAAACGAATTCTGGTGAACTAAAACCAAACTTGCGTTCACTAGTTATCGTGTAGTGAAAGAATTACTCATTTAACATAAAAGGTTTCGATGTTATGATTTTTTTAAATATAGGCATTATTTTTCGATGACCCTTTATTATAGACCGGGAGACGGCAGCCCAGACAATCACCTCATTGAGTTCACGGATGAAATTCTAGGATTAGTTAAATCTTGATTCGCATATTAAAACGCTATCGGTCTGCCAATTCCTATCTTGGTGGAAAACACTGCAAAACCCGATTTTAGCGGTTGACTCGTAAGTTTACCATTGTGTATTCCTGCACCAAAAGGTATGAAAACATGAAGGACTGGGAGCAGGAAAACACAATGGTAAACCTACGAGTCAGCGGCTAAATTCGGGTATTCAGGTGTTTTCCACCAAGATATGACTTGACAGGCAGACCGATTGCGTTTTAATATGCGAATCAAGATTTAACTAATCCTAGAATTTCATCCGTGTACTCGATGAGGTGATTGTCTGTACTGCCGGCTCTCGGTCTATTATAAAGGTTTACTGCGTCATGTTCTTGATCGAATATATGGCGTGTAACATTTTATAGATTTTTGCAGGCCAAGACAAAATTCAGATGCTTTATGCTTAATCGGAACTTACAGTTGAAAGGTCTATTTTTCTCTGACATTTATTTAATTTATGATGCTTCATGTATCCTTATGTGTAAAACTGTGTTTACAGTTAACTTTTCGAACGAATTTTAACCGCGCTTTTCACGAAAAAATTTCGCTCAAATCTTCACAAAAAAACTCCCATCATTGTCAAATTTATGATTGATAAAATTTTTCTCATTAGCTTTTTTATTTTAATCTGGCAGCACTCTTGGTGGGAAATTACATAACTAAAATTTTAAAAAAAGGATTTCTTTTTATGCTGTCTTATATAGAAACTAAATTAAAATACTAAGTTAAAATTAGAACTATTAAGTATTAGACAGTTAAGAACTAAGTTCAAATTAGATAAGGTAATTTCTTTTACGCAAATAATGCTCCTTAGTGACTAATATATTAACAAAATTTAAATAAAAGTGGGTTTTTTATGTTTCATTATATGACTGCTGTACTCAAGATTAAATAGGTAGTACTGATTAAACACAATTTTTTTGCTTTTATAGCACCCGTTGAGCGGAAATAGGGTAATAAAATTTAAGTAAAATAATGCACTTAGGTATCATTGTATGACAGCTATACCGAATTTAAAAGTAGGTGACACAGATTCACCACAATTTTCTTTAGTGTTTATAGTGTTCCCTGGCGGGAAATAGGATAACGTAGCTTAAATATAATTGATTTTTTTTATGTTTTTAAAATACATTTTCAAAACAGGATTCTGCTACGGTCAAATTTGTATTTTATAAAAATTTCACATATGATTTTGCAAGCTGGTAGCGCCCCTGATGGGAAATTACATAACCAAAACTTTAAAAAAAGGATTTCTTTTATGCTTTCTTATATAGAAACTATACGTCAAGTTAAAATTAGAAAAGGTAATTTCTTTTACGCAGATGAAGTACCTAATAAAACTCATCTTGCCTGTACACCGTATGGCAAAACTGTTAAGTGGTTAAGCCAGAAGCTTAGTTATACAGGCTGTCCACTCACAAAGGTGTCTAATGGCGAATTTCTAAACCGTTAGTTATAGACCAATTACAAAAAAAATTATAATGAGGTAAAAAATTATTTTAAAAGTCGTTTTGATCAATAAAAACATTTCTTAAAAAGTTACGAAATTTAATTTTTTTATAAGGTCCCCCGGTCCTATAAATGATATTTAGTGAGAATTTCCTATTACAATAACAAGTAAGATAAAAAAAAAAAAGTCCCATTCATCTAACACTAAAATGGACCGAGTTATGAAACTTTGAATTGCATGACTTATACAAATTTTCTGCATCTGAAGCCAGATGAGTTGGGCCGTGCTTCGAAGGATCATACACAAAGTGATTAAAGTATTAGAAGGATTTATTCCACGTGTACATTTCTGCATTGCATCTGAAGAGAGTCACTTAGGTTTTAAGATAACTTTAAATTTTATTAATTAAATTTTAGATTAGATACGCTATACACGAGGTAGTTAAAAAGAAAGAAAAGAAAAATATCACAGATAATCGGTGAATGAGCTGGGCAGGTCTTTTAAGTAATCACATGAGAGATAAAAGCGAACATGGTCATTTCCCTGTGATTCACAAAAAAAAAAAAAAAAAAAAAAAAAAAGCTCAACAATAATGTCCCTGTTGTCAACAATAATGTCCCTGTTCAACATTTTAATCTCCTTTTTAAAAAGAGTTCAACTACAGAATGCTTCTAGATATCTCTCCTAAAAGTCCTACAATACAAAGAAGTACTATATTTTAGCAGTCTTAAGAAGTTGTTTACCCTTGTAAATAAGGCTTGAATAGATTTTTGAAATACTTTTTTCTTTTAAGTATCGTTGAATTGATGTGATTAGGTTTCGAAATAGTAAGCTTCTTCGGTTTTACATAATTATACAGTTTTAAAACGTAGAATTAAAATAAAAGTCCCGTTAGAAAAAGTAAAAAGAAAAGTCTCTCAAAAAAAGTTTACTAATTTAATGAAAATTTATTAATTTTTTTTTATCCTCGATTACAAATCATTTTTCAACATACTACCAGAAATGTGGTTCGATTTATATTCAAAAATTCAATTTTTTCCAAAATTTTTCTTAAGAATTGGGGGGGGGGGAGGGTCGATTTATACACGAATCGACTTAC
The DNA here is from genome assembly GCA_963932465.1 of Maratus speciosus. Taxonomy (NCBI): domain Eukaryota; kingdom Metazoa; phylum Arthropoda; class Arachnida; order Araneae; family Salticidae; genus Maratus; species Maratus speciosus. Next base: position 282,116,670 of record OZ010794.1, on the reverse strand, counting down.
ACGAGTATATACGGTATGCATCATTTTGTCAAGAATTGCGACTGTTGATTTTCATCATTTCATTTACACAAAAATTCTGTTATTTTTTAACTTACATTTTAACACAAGTTATGCATTTTTCTTTAAAGTATCAGAGTGAAAATAGATTTCAAAATTAATATTGTAATGTTAATTTTACTCTCAACCATATTTTTTAATCTAACGATTATTTATATTTCTACTAAATTCGTGACTGACCTCTATTTCGCACCAAAAAAGATGCTTCAACTTTAAACAGCTATTACTCGGTCAGCTTTAATCGTAGAAGAATGGGGATTTTTTTGTCTAACTTCTTAGTGTAATAGGACATTTTAACTAAATATAATTGTATAAAAATTTTAATCTCGCAATTTTCTAAAAAATGTTTTTATTGACCCAAATCGCTTTTAAACTACTTCTTTTACCGCATTTAAAACATTTCTGTTATTAAGGCTATATGTGTATACCGAACAGTTTAGGGGCTGTGCATACATAACGTTGGCATTTTAGGGGGAGAAGGGGTGGTCTGGCAAACGATATCGTAAGACATCTCTAGGGGAGGGGGGAGGGGGTTGTCTTTTGATATCGTTATCATTTTTGATCCAGCCAAAATTTTCTCTTTTTACTTGTAATTTGTTCTTTACATCAAAATAGTCTGCCATATTATTTTTAGTCTGTTCTCTATTTTTATGGAAATACAAAGTTGTTATTAAAATCATTAAATGATTATAAAATTATTTACTTCCAAAATATCTAATACCCCAACGTTCGTTATTCCTATTCTTCTGTCATATGTGTATGTATACATAATCCACTATTCGAGAAACCAACTGCGAAGTATGTTTGAAATGATACTTGTTGTGTTTACTAGTAAATAAATGAGAAAGAATGTTGTCCACCTGTTTTGTTGATAAGAAGTTCGGTCTGCTAAGCATCCTCCCCCCCTCCCAGCACGGAAGCAAGTGCAAAAAGACATTATTACTGTTGAACGCAATATGTAACAAACAGCCATTATTAAATACTTTTGAATAGTAACTATTTCATTTAAATGTTATTTGATATATAGGTATTTCATATAAAAGTGATATTTTGTTGATTTCTCTTCGCTTGAACCAATAAAGTATGCAAAAAATAAATGTATAACAATATATCACTCCAAACAACAACAACAACAAAAAAAATACAAAAATGAAAATTTGATTTTTAGATATTAATAACGATATCATGCAGGGAGGAAGGGTCCAAAATTACCAAAAAGTTGATAATGTTATGCATGTATAGCCCTTTAGGAATTAGCCATTGGACACCGTTGACAATGGGCACCCTGTATATTGCATCATTCTTATTTTTACTTTATCACTCATTGATATATATATTATCCCTTGATCGAAATTGTAAAAGAAAAGTAATACTATAGATAAAAATATCAATAAATATGAATTGTTTAATTTTAAAATGCTAACTAGTTGTAACACAGCAAACGCTGATATAATTCGTGTTTTGCGTGGTTATAGAAAATATGACTGGTATTTAGGTTTTGTCATATGGATTTACGGTTCTCAAACTATATGTCCTGACCCGCTAGTGCGGTACGATCTGTCACATCTTCAAAAATACGTATATAATTAATTTTACCTTCTGCAATAATATAATGAAAACAACATTTTAAAATTTTAAAGTAAAATACTGTGAAATGATGTAGATCAAAAGCTAAAATTTAAAAAGTTTCAATCCTGACACAGACTTCGTCGTTTGCAGAAAACTATGCTATAAACCGCATTGCAATACAGACACAAATAACAGTTACATGATCATCAATTTGTAACAGAACACAGAAAATTTCTATGGCTATTTTTACAATATTTTGTTTCTTCTGTTACAGACGTGGAAAAAAAAAAGTAAACTCCCTCTACTAATTCTATGAAACAAATCATTGTAGAAGAAAGTTACTGGTAGCAAACGATTGGAAATAAAGTTTACTTTTAAATAATGTATATAAAATTTGTTTAGGGAGCCATCTACTATATATACCATACTATATTTACCATAAATTCTATTTATTTTAATTTCTATTTTTATCTAATTGTATTAAATTACTTTCTAATTATTTTAAAATGAGCCTATTTTAGGGTTTGTATCCAAATTGAAGTTCGGTACTCTGCGACAGAATCACTATGTCACATCTATTAATGCATTATTTCTTGCCAATATGACCATTTCACTCGCTTAATATGCTTCGACTATTGCCAGCCCAAATGTTTCAATAAAATAAGTAATATATATATTTTTTTCCAAATAATGCTTTTCTGCACATCATCTTAAACCATCATTTTGACGTTTTTTAATCATAATTCGAAAACTACTTGGAAGAAAATTTGAAATTGAGAATTCGCATAAACCAAGGCATAATAAATAAATATAAATCTATGCAAAAAATTGTCGATTTCAATTCATATTTTTTTTCGAATATTAATTTTATAATATTTTAATTTTTTTAAAATTACAAATTCAATATATTTTTGTTTGGGTTTTTTCGTATTATAACCACACAAAAAAATTATCACATTAGGATTATAATTTCATGAAATATTAATAAAAATATGAAAATGTGATTTAACATTAGAAGCTCTAAATTTTGAATGTTTATAATTCAAAAACTTATCAAAAAAATGACTTGAAATTTGGTATCTAGGCATAGTTTGAATCGAAGATTTAAAATATATTGTCAAAGTTGAGTGTTGCATTGAAAAAAAAAAAAACAAAGTTTTGTCTGATTTTGATTTATAGATGGCCCTTTAAGCAAATTTTATACACATCATTTAAAAGTAAACTTTATTTCCAATCGTGTGGTATCAGTAACTTTCTTCTACTATAAATTGTTGCAGAGTTAGTAGGGAGGTTGTTACCCTTTTTTTTTTCCAAGACTACATTTTTTTTTTAAGAAATTTATTTTGTTACATTGGCAGGCTGATTATTATCCCCCGGCATGTTATTTCTTTCTTCCAGCTTATTTTGTGTCGTGTCCAAAAAATAACATCCCGTTGTATAAGCAAACCGTAAAACAAAGCAGGTGTATCAGTGTACTGTTAAATACTCTACTGCATTTTTTTAAACTTCTAAGCATCGCACATTTTCAATTTTTATACCGTCGTAGTGGGGAAAAAGTACTGTTAAATGCACTTTGTATGAAAACTGTGTCGCCATTTATTTTGAAATATTAATTTTTTTGTAGTTTTTAGAGCCATTTGCTTAAAATTGGCAACGGAAGTGCTCCATTTCTGTAGAAAGTAAAGGAAAAATAGTTGTAAAATAGTAATTATATCTTTTTGTTGCCGTTTTCTTATAACAACCGAAAGAAAATGTAATTAAAATACGTGCTACTTTTTTGTCGAGTCTCTTGAATAACGATATCTCTTTTATTTATTTGTGTATTATTCAATGATAGTGATGTTCTATGTGTACTTTACTGTAGATGTTGTTTAAAACTGCATCGCAAATGAGGAATTCTTCAGCTGATACGGATGACATCATTTTATGTAAAATAAAATCACGTAGTTTAAGTCTTAAAACTGAACTACAGTAGAGTCCCGATTATCCGAGTCCCGCTTAACCGTTTTGCCGCTTTAACCGAGTTATTTTCTTCTGATGGACTGATGTCTTCTATTATTATAAAACAGCCATTATAAATGAAGTGTTAGGTGAAGATGAAAGAGCAGTCGTAAAAAGTTAGAACTCTGATTTTCTGGTCAGAATGAAAAAACAAAAATGGCCATAATTTTGAAGAAAAAAAATATATAGCCATTTTTTCCCCATTCTGACCAGAAAATCAGAATTCTAAACTTTTACGGCTGCTCTTTCATCTTCACCTAACACTTCCTTTATAATGGCTGTTTCATAATAATGGAAGCCATCAGTCCATCAGAAGAAAAGGATCCATTCCACATGCATAAGTTCGGATAATCGGGATTTTACTGTATCTATATTTACATACAAATGTTTTTTTATTTTTCATCGGGGGCGACACTAAATTCAGAAAAAGCAGAATTCTTATTCTCTAGTTTTGTATAATTTTGTCTCTCAATAGCCATTATTTTTAACCATTTGGAAAAATGGTTATTGTCCTCGTCAGGGAAGAAAATCAAAAGCATATCTGAAGGTTTTTATTGATTTAATCCGCATTTTGTTCCTTTTCTGGTTGTTCTATTCAGTAATCTGTATTTCCCTTTACTTTCAATAGAGATGGTTACGTCTGTTGCCACTGTGACAAAAAGGTAATAAAAACTACAAAAAAAAATAATAACTCAGAAACAAATTGGGATACAGCTTTCAAACAAATTGCATTTAAAAGTACATTTTTTTCTCTATACGACGGTGTAAAAAGTAATATTGTGGGATGTTTAGAAGTTTAAGAAATAAATTTCATTTAAAATTGGCCGTCAGATTTCCTGGTAATCTGACGATGGAAAAGCCTTTTCCCGAACAGCCAATGAAATGCTTGGATAATATGTAAGGTTCAGGAAATCTGAGGATTCGCAGGCGATTTTTGTCGCTTGCAATTTTTACGTGTAATAACACTATTAATGTTTAATCCATGGCGTACGTAATGTATGATCAACTCCGTGCGATTTTTTATGTCTTAAATTTTAGTCTTTGAAAAAATCATTTTCCAAATGGTCGTTGTAATTTGTTAAATTGCTTTATTTTTATTTTCCTTTTTTTTTCAGTGATCTGGACCAGTTCAGCATACTCTGATTGTGGAGAATACGAAAGACCAGTTGAATGCATCGACCAGTGTCAAAGATGTGAATACAAGAACGGTGGATGCGCTCAGCCTGCAGTTTGTATACCTGGCTGTGATTGTATACCAGGTTTTTTCAGAAATAAACAAAATCAATGTATACCTGCAGCTTTTTGCCCAGGTAAGTTTTAGTTATGATGATCTGGTCTTAACTAATTAAGGGGTTTCAGTCAGTGCCTGATTTACGGCAGGGCATTCGGGGCACGAGCCCAAGGCCCCTGGTTTTCAGGGGCACCCAAATGTTGCTGAAAGTTTTTCAATTATTGCGCAAAATCTGAGTTAGTTTTAACATCTAATGGAATTTTACATTGAATTATACATCCTATTGTGTTCGTATTGTATTTTTATACTATAACATTGTATATTTTGTCTGAAACATCCATATTTAATTATTTTATTATAGTGAATATTTTCTTTTATCGTTAACACTTTAAGAATATATTGTATTTTTAATTCTTATTTAATGCTGTTCCTGTTCTCATCGGATTATTTGGGGATTGGTGAACATAGCTCGTAGGCAGCAGAGCCTCCTAATATTTTAAATAATTGTAGCTTGATATTGCGGAAAATTTGTTATTAGTTGTTGAATACTTTATCATTCCAGATAAGAGAGACATGCATAGGAAAAGATAATAAGTACCTCACATTTTATTATAAAACGTCTACTCATTTAAATTTCATAATTTTGAAATAATTATTTAAAAGTAAATTAATGATTTTCAATTAAAAAATTTTAATGGATATTTTAAGGGGGTCCGGGACACAATTTAAAATAATTTTTATTTATTGAGTTAAAATTTTGAATTTTTTGTGATGGTTAACCATGTTTTTTGTAAACAAAATCACATGATAAAACTTTTCATATATTTTTTTAATTTAAAAAATTTAAATTCATTAAAAAAGTAGGGTAATTTAAAATCGTTACAACTCGAAATATTATTTGTAGGATTTCAATTTTTTTTTCATTTAAATAAACAGAAATATATATAAATTTTAATTTATATTCAGCATTTTTAAAAATATTAATTTAAAAAAATTAAAAATGTTTAAAGTAAAAATTTAAAAAAAAATGGTGTAACTGTTATTAAAAAATCATAGTTTCAAAAGTAATTTTTTTTTTCTAATTTGCTGAATCAAAGTTAAAGTAAAACAATTGAAAAAGACATGTTAAAAGTTTGAACCATTTATCTTTAACCGTTATTGACTTATAGAGATTTAAATACGAGAAATGGTGATAAAAGCCATCATGAAGAAAAACGCATTTTAACAAGAAATCGTTTTCATGACAACCATTGCTTGAAAGCTAGATTTTGAAAACACACCAAAACGAAAAATTTAATATTTCCTGTTCTAATTAAGATAGAAACATGACTTAAACGTCATTTTAAGCAGAAAGACACAAAGAAAATTTTAATGCTATAAAAGTTTTTTAGAAAATTTGGAGATTTTTTGTGTCCAGGACCCCCTTAAAGTAATTATTAAAGGTAATAATGTTTGTCTTAGTAAGTACCTTTTTCAATATTTTTTTTTACTCAATCCTCCTGTAAGCATCGGTGCAAGGGGGCCCCCGTAAGCATCTGTGCCCGGTGCCCCCAAATTTGTAAATCGGTTCCTGGTTTCAGGACACTTTAAATTAGAGAAAAAAAATAATAATTCATCATTTAATAGCTTAAAATTTATATGGTTTCAAAACATAATTTTAGAAGTATGAAAGATATAAGAATATTCTTTTGCATCATACATTTAAAAAATTACAAGAGGCAGAATTAATATTTTTAGAGGGCTTCAAATTGTAAGGCATTTGTCGAACAGAAAATTGGTATGACAGCTTACGTGCAGGATTAGATTTAATTTAGATTAATTTGGATTTAGATTTAGATTAATTTAGAACTAGAATGAAGATTGTGTGCCTCATTATACTTCAGATTGTAGTAATCACCCTGAACCAAAATAAATTTGTATTTAAAGCGTCTTTATAGTTTTAATACAAAATTGTATTTAGCTAATTAAATTTTTTGAAAACTTGAACAGTATAATCACTTAAAAAATATTTTTTGTACAATAAAAAGAAAATGCACTGCAAATTAAAATGTCTGAAATTCAGACACTTAAGTGTCTGAAACGGAGTGTTCAATTTTCAGACATTTTAAAATGTCTGAATTTTTTTAGACACTTTTTGCGTCTGAATTTCAGACACTTCAAACGTCTGAATCGCACCCATTTTTTGTAAGCATCATACGTAGCCATGTTTGACCACGTTGAATCCTGAAAAAATATTTGGCTGTGGTCCTGCCCCCTCCACCCCCATACAGCCTGATTTTCTTCTGTGCTCCTAATTTTGGTATGCAATTTTCGTTAAGATGATAATTTAAATCTTTTACCACATTGTATTTATTATAATCAATATTTTGAACTTCAGGAGTAGAACAAAATTAAAACAAAAAATATTTATTTAAATATTAAGATTTTTTTAAAAATCTTATTTTACTTTGAAAGGTCAAAATATTGATTATAATCAGTACAATTTCGAAACAGATTTAAAATATAAGCTTTACAAATATTGCACATCAAATTTGGTGGCACTAAAATCGTAAGGGGGTGGGGGGGGGGCACTGCCCAGTATGCCCATGCTTTAATCAAGAAGTTCTTTTGAAAAAAAAAATACAACCCTGCATTATTGTTATCTAAATTGAGATGTCCGGTATTCGGGAGTATCCGTTGTGGATGTTAATAGACATTCCCGAATAGCGGACACCTCTTTTTAGCGAATACTTTTTTAATCCGCAAGACATAGATATTTGTATATTTTTTTACCTCACAAAAGCAGACATCTTCGATTATCGGGCAAATTCAGCTGCCCCGCAGTGTCTCTATTAAGGTACACGGATAAATATATGCATATATATTTTATAATCTTTTCCCACTCTAAAAGTTCAAAATATTTAATATACTCGGCGGTTGAATGTCGAAAAACATTTAAAATATCAGATGTAAGAAAATTGCAAGTAAATCCCCCCCCCCCCCCAAGAAAAAAATGAAAATTCATAATTTTAAAATTAGATTTTTTAAAAATTATATTGCCACATAGGCACTTTTACATATGCATCAGATGATAATCACAACAGCTATTTAACTATGAATAAAAAAATAAATATTCTACTTTAATAACATTGAGAAAAAAATTACTTCTGTATTTTGTTAAATATATATTGGGTTTTTAATCTTGTCCTACTATAAAACTTCAAAACTTTAATTATAATCAGTGCAAGATTTAAGATATCAGCTTTACGAAAATTTCAAAGAAATCCCGACCCCCTCCCAGAAAAAAAATAAATAAATAAAATCCTTATCATTTAAAAATTAGATTAAAAAAAAATTATATTTCCACATGGGCAAGTTTTTTTGTAGATCAGAGGGTAATCACAAAGTCTATTCAACTATCAATAAAAATAAATAAATATTCTATATTAATAACACGAAGAAAAAAATAACTTATAGTCTCCAAACTTCTTTTGTTTTAAATATATATCTTAACATCTGTCATTTTTGTATTTTTCGTATAAGTTTATGTTTTATCTTCTACATACTTCCTTTTATTTCCTGTTAAAAAAGTTTTTGAATGACTAAATATTTACAATATTAAAAAGTAATTATTATGACAAATTAAATTTTACATTATTCTCATAACCATGTAATTAAAGATTACAATTCTACGATAGAAAATCCTTTTCATTAGATATCTTCAAAGAAAAATAAATTTAAAAGCACGAAAAGAAACAAATGCTTATCAGTAAACGTTAATCTCAAAATGACTCATGGAATGGAAGATCCTTCTACATGCAGCGAATTCGAAATAAAGAAATGATTTCGTTTTTCCTGACTCATCGCTGTGACGTCTGTTAGCAGGTCAACAGATTTGCACGTTAAAATGTTTAATCGCTTATAAATATATGTAAAAAATATTCGAGATATACATTCTTTTTCAATGATACATATATACATAAATTTATAAAAATTGATTTTTATTCCAAAAGCAAAAGTCTATAAATATATATTTTTTTTATTTCAGTTGAATATTGTTCTGTTAAAAAAAAAAAAAAAAAAAAAAAAAAAAAAAAAAAAAAAAAACTCCGAAAATCCCGGGATTTGACAGAAAAAATCCCGGGATTTTCGGGATTAAAAATAGAGCGGAATCCTGGAATCCCAGGATACGGGATTGTAATCCCTATGTAGGAAGTAAGAAAGCGTTAGGAAATCCTTCAAAGCTTTTTTTTTTTCTTTATATCATTGTGGTCGTTTAGTGATAGATAAGAACTATAATTGAAACAGATAAGAATTGAAACTAAGAACTCCCATGGAAAACAAGAGAATGAATTTAACTTAAAATGTGATATTATAACTTTAAATTAGGGGAAACATGTGAGAATTTAAAATATATAATTTGTAATAAAAGGCAACGTCATAAGTTAAAAAATATATACTTCTAGAATTAGCGGGCTTTTTGCAAACAGATTCAAAACTAATAGAATTTTATGCAAGATTTTGATCAGTGCTATTTAGAAAATCATAAAAAAGAACACTAAATTTAGTACTAAAAAGAAAAATTGTGACACTTACTTTAATCCTTTTGCAAGAAGTAAATTAAATTCCTCGATTTGAAATTTTAAAAACTATTACATTGAGGAGCTGCATCTTTTTAGATCATCGAGGACTTGCATCTTTTTAGAAGGGGAAGACGAATACATCCGACTAAGCATACTCAGAGAATGAAATGCTTCATCCTCAAAATATACTCTGCCAGACAAAAGTTCTTTTTTACCAGCTTTTATAAAGACGAAGTACAATAACACTAAATCTCGATACAAATTAACACTAAGTACGTTCCACACCACACACTTTGTAGAGTTCCCGGATGTAACCTTCAAGTGTTGTCTCTATCCCGAATTATATCGACGACAGCTTATAAGAGTCATTGGGTGTCAAGCACGTAAGTCAGATGTATATATTCAATACATAAATAAACTAAGTGAATACGACTTAAAATCACAGAACTTGAAATTTCGCAAAAAAATAAATACGCGTACATAAAACAAACTTTCAGTTACTACAACGTAACGTTCCAACGAAAGACATCTAATACGCATGCGCAACTACAGTGCCCCCTGGTGGATACATTCTCCCTCCCAGTCAAAGCCTTGCTCCCAGTATAGTGAAATTTAATCAATTATGCTTTCTTTATGTCTGATAATTAAAAATATATGATATTTCTTTTCTTATAAATGGCTATAGAATAATTTTACGTTAAGGAAAATGTTACTAAAAATTTTACTTCAGAGAAATCCACCTTCCTTTGAACACTTCGTAGAAGACAATTTTAATTCTTTTCTTCTTTTGATATTGATATATTTCAAATTTATCTCAAAACGGTGTGTGTGTGTAGGGGGGGGAGGGAGGGGAAGAGTCCATTGAGAAAAAAAAAAGTTTTATTTTAAAAAATGTCGTTTGAAACTTATTTTTGAACGATTAATTTTTATATTTATTTTTATGTTTGTATCTTTAAACATTTCTTGCCCGAGGAGTTCTGTCAAAATATTCTTAGTTTGCCTATTTCATGTTTATGTTCTGCATTTTAGAAAAGCGGATTACGCTGTTGACCCCAGACCCAACTGTTCCAAAATCTTGTCCCTCCCTAAATTTCTTTCCACCGGTACATCTCTTAGTATTTAACGGGAGGGTGTGGCTCTTCCTTGGACATACGTGCGTACGTCCATGATTGCGAGTAATTTTTGAAAATAAATATTTTTCATGAAAAGCAATTACTGATTTATTTATTGCGCCAAAAATAACTAAGTCCCAAAACTTTAGTAAGCTAACTATTTCAATTTTCCAGACGTCCCATAATCTAAACAAATTACTTTAAAAAAAAAATATAAAATACCAAATTTAATGGATAAAAATATTTTAAACATCTGTTATCCATTCGAAAACAATTTTCTGGTGGTGCTGGCATACATATTGCAATACAGTTATACATACAGTCATCACACATATGATACAATTGTATCGCATTTAGACACTTAAGTGTCTAAATTTCTAAATGTCTTAATTTCAGACATATCGCCATTTTTCAGACATGTTTATCAGTTCATTTATGCCATGATCATAGTAAGACACTTATGTGTCTAAAATTTAGACACCTGTGATGTCTGAAATTTCAAATTTAGACACTTAAGTGTCTGAATAACTTTTTCAGTCACATATGTGTCTTAATTTAAGACGCCTCTATTTGCAGTGTGTTAGTTCAGTTTATACAGACTAATATGAAACATATATTTTGAAAATTTCATAAAAAAATGTTGAGATGCTTTTGAGATATCCTGCGTGTTATGCTCAAAAACGTTATTTTGAGAAAAATGACATCAAAATTTCGGAAACGCTGCTTCAGCTATTACGCGGGTATAGTTCTAAAAGCCATAACTTCTGTTCTAATGAGAATTTCAAGAAACAATTATGTCAAAATATTAAGAAAGATAGGAGTTATATATGTATATATATATGTGTGTGACGATATGACTAATAGTAGTTGGCGTTTATCGGTTTTAACTTCGGTTCCCAGATAATATGCACAGGCGTTTCGGCCGATTGCTTTAAGAAAAAATAAAATAGATGAAGTGTACACAGAAGGCAGTCAATTGAGACACTGTTCAGCTTTATTTTCACAACCAGGGTTGATACTAGGGGTAATGCTTTATTTAGCCGATGAGAAAAAAAAGTATAGTTCACTCGCATCAAACAAGTCGCTTAAAATATGATCCATCTCTCTGCTTCATTCCGCGCAATAATCTAATCGTCCTTTCAATATCACTCTATTCATTCTGTGTCGTACACCAATACATTTCACCGTTCGCACTTACTCCGTTATTTTTACACATAATTCCGTAAACATCTCCATACACTTATCGATACCTTTTTTTCTCTTCATTCTGCACATCCACTCACTAACATCCATCTATCGTACTTCTACACTGCCTCGTACCGATACATGGTATGTCTAATTTATCATCTCATCTCTCTACTTTCTCAAAAAACCTCTCCGTATTCAGCTCTGCGATTGTATTTTAACCACCTCGGCTCAACGTTACAAAATAAGTCAGCTGATCCTTCTCTCCCAATCTAATAGCTCTTTAGACAGTTTATTAGTATTTCCGATTGGATTAATATGGAAGTAAACAAGTTTCCTGGCGCCAAACATTGTTCCAGAACTTCCTCTATCACTGAAATCAGGCGCACACGGCGTAAATATAATTAGTACCTGCTGTCAAGATTGCATCTAAAAATAGATTTTTTCCTCGTCAGACTATAAAGAAAAATGATTTTATTTCCGCGTGAGTCTTAAATCATTGAATATTCTAGTAGACACCTGGATAATTTTTAATAAAAGAATGATTTTAAATAAATAGGTTTTTTAGGCGGGATAAATTATGAGTTATAATATTTTAGCAATTAAATAAAGATTTTAGAGGGTTTTGATATACCGGGAATTAATAGCGAATTTTAATAGGAATTTAAATAATAAAAGGTTTTATTAAAGAAACATAAATAGTTAGCGGCATTTTTAGATTTACGCAATTTGGAATAAATATTATTAGATGGCTTAAGATCTTATGAAGGTTAAAAGACTAGGGTTTTAATTTAATAAGCCGGTATACTATATGGAATATTATTGAAAGGGAAATTTATATAGCATAATTTTAACCTTGGCGAAAAAAACTAAATTTTTAATATATATATAAAACAAAAAAATCGAAAATTTTGAAGCTTTACGAGTCCTGAGACCCCTTAACCTGGTTCACAGGATTTCCTGCCAACATATATTTTCAGGATTAGAACCACAAATTTCAATAAGTAATATTTACCTTGTTTAATAACAGAAATTTACTTTTAAGATTATCGATAATTTTGATCTATAATCTATATGTAAAATGTAGTATTCAACAGTTAAGATCGTCAGAATCCTGACTTTTTGAACCCACTATGTGAGACACATAGAATATAAAAGCAACAGCAATTCCTTTTGTGAATTATTTGGAACTGTATTTTATTGCATTTAATTTTTTTTTGTTTTAAGCATTCTAATTATTAGTTTTGGTATTGTCCCATGAACTTTCACTTCATTTGATTGTGCTGCTGGCAACTGACAAGCTTTTCTACCAGTCAAAAAACAACCAAAAATTGTACAATTAATGTCAAGTATAAGCAGATAAAACAACGTTAATAGCACCAGATTTTTTTAATTTATGGCTGACTAATTTTGGTAGCATTCCGTGTACCGCCATCACTTATAGTGGTTCATGCAACTACAGCTACATCTTAACTTATTTTTTCTACTAACATGTTTAACTAAAGACTTAATTTTAAAACTTTGTCTTCTTTATCTTTAAAAAATTCTTAATTTTAGCTTTTTACATCAAATTACAGTCAATCAGGGTAACTTTGAACCACGGGGTGTAACTTTGCACCACCTCCTATTTTTCAATATTTTTGACTCTAAAAGACTAAATAAACTCCAGAACTGTGCTCTGTTGGCAACGTTCTAAACTGGGATTTCTACTCTTTATTTTAGAAAATAAATTAGCAACAGTATGTGCAATTAATTGCATCATCTAACTATTTTTGTGAAGTACTGTTTTCAAGTTAATTTTGAATGCTGTTTTGAAGTTGTTGTAATCCAATTAAATTTTCACAGTAAGTAACAATATACTCATTTATCAGACATATTATTGTCCCACCAGTGGCCGAGAGGTTCTGCTCTCGAAGCTGGTAGGCGGGAAGTGCTGGGTTCGATCCCAATCGCGCCCGTCGGCCTAATCGTTCGGAGTTTTCGTGGTTTTCTTCGAACCTTGGTTCTCCAAGCGTTAATACGGGTTAGGTTCCCTTAGAAAGACCTCCACGGAAGGCACCCCCCCCCCCCCTTAGGGCCCATATCCCACGTGCAGATAATTGACCGACATAAATACAACCAACCAACCAGACATATTATTATCTAAATGATGTAAATGTGTTAATATTTTGTGATTATTTATTTATTAATAGTTAATAAAATGTAAAATAAGAAGGCACTAGCATTTTACCGCATTTTCAGAGTAACTTTGGGCCGGCTCAAAGTTACAGTGATGCTTATAATTTACTGATTATAGGTGCTACTGTCGAAAATTTCCCATATTTGCACGTATATTTTATATAAATGCCGAAAGTGTGCATTAGATATGACATGTAAATATTTTTACAAATATGTGTAAAATACATAAAATTCATTTAGAGGCGTGATTAGGGGTGGAGCTACTCAAATTTGACATTTCATACGTTCGACGTTTTTTATTCTTGTTTGGATAATACTAGTACTTGTATGTATTACTGTAACTATGGATATATTACAGAGTTAAAACATTGAAAATTGTTTTTCACTGCATTTTTATGTTTTATATGAACAATAAACAGTTTTTTTTTTTCTAAATGTTCATGGTTCTCTTCTTCCACTTTTCTGATGCCTGATATTTGTATTATATCATAAATTATACAAATCTTGTGATGTTGGGAAATGTAAATTCGTAGTCTTTACATATCTGAAAACATTTTGTGGTGTTTAAAGTTGTCCTGACTACAATACTTTTTTTTATAATTAATTATTTTATATAAAAATTTATCATATGGTGCAAAGTTACTCTAAATGGCTGGGTAACTTTGAACCAGGCTAAAAATCCATTTTTTATTGCTTTTATCCTTATTATTCCTTAATTTTTTATAGTCAAACAATAATTTAGAATCATTCCTTCTCTTTTATGCCCTTAGTTGCGACAATATACTTCAAATAAGAGTGTGGCATATGAAAATAGAGAAAATGCGGATCAAAGCTACCCTGATTGACTGTATTTGTTTTACCTATCATGTAGTTTTAAATTTACACTTTTTCTTTTCCTAATGGCTCACAATTATACAAGACATTAAAACAATAGACTGGGTATTGAGCTGATTGTAACCCCTCAATGCTGCTCAGCTGTTATTCAGCACTGCTCAGCACCGCCATCAGTGGGAATTTTGCTCATTTATATGGAATAGAAGCGGATTCGAAGGATAGGTTTAGTGACCAATAGAATTATATGAAATTACGGGAACAGCCAATAGGAAACTTGCATAGGGAATGGAACTGGTAATGTAAAAACATGCTTGTAGAAATTAAGAAAAAGAGGTTTGGCATAGCTAAGTTACAATTAGTAATATTTTTATGAGTTTTATAAATATGGCAGGAAAATTAAATTCATGTACAGTGCGTTTAGAGATAATTTTAGCTGAGTTAAAATCAAAGGTGTGGTTCATCTCCCATCATTATTTTGCAATGGCTGATTTGTTAGTTTCTTGTTTTTTAATCTGTTTTTTGTGTTCTTTAATTCGAAATTTTAAACCATGTTTGGATTGTCCAATATAGCACTGGTAATTAATGCTATAGTACAGTCATACTCAAACTTTTTTCCCACGGGCCGCTTAACGTATGTTTGCGACGTTAGGCGGGTCCACAATACACTTATAAAAGGGTATAAAAAATAATAATTAAAATAGTAAGATAACATAAATAGTATAATAAGCATTATAACAAAGTTAATATTATCAGTAGGGTTAAACGTTTGTTATGGAGGAAGCAATGAAAAATCTACACCACTATTCCCAAGCCTTCGTGGTAGATTTCTATTGCAAATGTTGTAGAAATATGTTTCAAAGTTTTATTGTTTGGAAATAGATGCGTAAAAATATTTTGGTGCCAATTTTCTCTGCGGCACAGGTTCAACCGACAAAAATTTAAATATTAGCTATGCAATATGTATAAAACGGAATAAGTTAGTAATACAGAATATCCAAGTAATGTACAAAATATACAGCTGATTTTCTTTAATAAATCAGTCACTTTTGCTCATGGTAAAAATGTTTTATGTTTTCGTTTTAATTATAGAAATAGTATATAGTGTAAATTTATGAAAAGAACTTTTGACTAAGAAAACGGGAAAGAATTTAAGATGTTTGGACATAAATTTAAATTACTTATAAATGACAGGACAGATTTTGTCTTCCCATTAAAATATATAAAACAACAGTGAAGGTCTTGAATACTTTTTACGCGCATCTGAAGTGTCTCGGACAGCAGACCAAAAATGTCGCCTGATCATAGGTTGAGTATAGCTACTATAGATACTCCATGAATTAGACAACTTCATCTACTATCTATATTATAAAGGACAATCTATATTATAAAGGACAAACATATCTGTGCGTAACGCATACGTCATTTTGTGAATGGCAACACTTTGAAATTTGAAACGAAATTTCGGTTTTGCAATTTTCGCTACTGCAAATTTTTAAACTTCTGAACATCGCACAGTTTCACTTTTTACACCTTCGTATAGGGAAAAAAATGTGCTTTTAAATTCAATTTGTTTGAATGCTGTATCTCAATTTATTTTTGAGATATTAATTTTTTTGTAGTTTTTAGTACAAATTTTGTAATCGTGGCAACTGAAGTACTCCATTTATATTAAAAGTAAAGGGAAAATAGTCACAGTTTATTATTTTTATTGATTATATCCTTATTGATGCCATTTTCACATTACAAATAAAAGTAACTTTTCTATATTTTTTGAACAGAAAATGACGTCAGACATAAAAAAAAAAACACGCATTTTTCTTCATAAATCAGTTACATTTCAATATTTTTACATTACGCCGATACTGAATTTGAGGCGCTAGGCAAAATGATTAGGTGAGTAAAAATGATGTCATATTTAAAACAAAACGATCATTTTTTTTTAATAAAACTAAATATTTGACCAATACTAAATGGCCAATATTATGACAACTAAAGGCGAATTTCTGAATTCTTTTTTTCGCGGTACTGAGCTTAGAACTTAAATTTTGTGCGAATGATCACATGAAAAGTTGTATCGGACAAACGTTACTTTAAGTTTGTAAATACATTCATTAATAATCTATTGCGCGTTAAAATACTTTCAGATTGTGAATTTGAGTGGTGCGATGTAAATTATGAGGATGTGAAAATAACGTACACTTTAGATTTTATGAGGGTAAATTTTATGATGTAACAAAGAGAAATCCTTTTTACTGATTTTCATCCCGTAAAAACAAACATAAGAGCATCAATCGATAACTTCATCATAATTACCCATCTTGATTACGTATTCTAATACAGTTTAATTTTTCAATAATTTAAGCAGTTGAAATTTGTGGAAATAATATTTTGGTAATTTTAGGTTAAAAATGTTTGTTTTAAGAGTTAGACAACCAATGTAAGATGAATTTTTTATTGTAATTATTTTTGTAGGTTTATATAAATTCGATCTGACAGTTCTTTTCTAACATTTTAGTTCGTCGAATTTCGACGGGTTCCAACTCGTATATCTAAAATGCAAATGAGAATTTCGTTCCGGTTGCTTATAACTTGAATTCTGCTGAATGGATTTGTAAGTAAATTTTTTGGGGAGGGTTTTAGTATATAGAATATCGTTCTATGTACCTTAGTTATAGAATTATGAGGTAAATTCTATAATCTGATTAATCCGATTATGAAAGATTAGGCTTTTTAAAAAGTTCTACTGCACTGGTTTTTGATGGTTACACTTAGTTAAATAATATTTTAGCGAATGGTTTAAAATATAACATATCCTTCTACGTTGCTTTGATATAAAGTTATGGAGGAAAGTTCCAAAATCATGTGAGCCCGATTGTAAAAGATTATCCTTTTTAAAAAGTTGTAATGGACGAATTTTGATGAATTTTGCAGCATTCGTTGGATAATTTTTCTGGAATAGAGTTAGTATATTGCATATTATTTATCGTTTTACCAAATCGTACTGTAAATGAACAAATAAATGAGTATGTCCTTAATAGCCCAAAATTTGTCGGACGCATTAGGAAATATAATAGCGTTCGCTTGGTTTTCAGCAATGCGGAAGGACATTTCAGAAAAAGATCATTATTGCTTTAATACACAAGACCAAATTCATCGATATATTCCTTTTTGATTCAAGGTTCGTTTGGAGAAAACAACTAGCAGCGTAGCGGGCGAAGCCTGTGAGTATTTTCACAAATAGCGTTATAAATGACAATGTGTTATAAGTGACGTTATAAGTGATCGTTATTACTGACAATGCGTTATAAATGACAATGAGGTTTATGCGTAAATCTAGAAAAATAAAATTAAGGAGAAAGGTACAAAAGTAATTCAAACAGCAACAGCAAAAATGGTTCAAAAATCGAAGTACATTAAAACCTCAAATAATGAACTCCCATGAATAACGTACACTTATGTTTGGCGATACTTTTTCAACCCCCCGCATCTATATGTTTTTTTTTGTTTTTGTTTTTTTTTTACCTTTGAATAGATAACACACGTCCGAATCTCTCTATTCTAAAAAAAAAAGGTAACTACCGCTGTCGCCGCCGCCGCCGGTTTCGAATTTTTTGTGATCGGAGGTCTTTCTTCGTTAATATTAAAAAAAACTGTTGCATACAAAAATATGAAAATCGGTAGTATTATAGAAAAATGTTTGATAAACACGCTGATGCAGACAGTTTTCAAACCGAAGAATTATTTTAAGAGATATTTAATGCCAAAGTTGGACAAAAAATTCGTTCCATTAAAAAAGTTTTATAGTGGCAAAAACTGTACATAGGAATTTAATCATTTTTAGATCATTTTATGCGTCAGAATTTCCCGGTGTGCAGATTGCAGTTAGTTTTTTTAATTTGAATAATTTTTCGAGGTTTTATTTCTACTTTAAAATCAAATTTTCAGCATTTCGAGAGATATTTTTTACAAATTTTAGGAAATTGTATTAATTTAAACTGTTGCCAACTGTATAAAAAGCGCAAACAGTAATGTTTGCTTCAAATTAAAAATTTATTTTGCACGTGACTATTATAAACAAAAAATATAAAAAGCAGGAACTCATTGAAAATTACGTCATAAAAACTATAGTTACACGTGAATTTTAAATGAGAAAGAATATTGTAAAATAATAAATTCAGTAACATCCGTTAGAAGTCCTAAATAGGAGAATTTACGTCATATTACACTTATTACGTACAATGAACAAAAAATAACATTGCAAAACAGTTTTAATTTAAAAATTGCGCCAGACATTTACTTGACATTTTAAGATGATCCTAATATTTCATTTCTAACAAAAGTATTTTGACGTGAATATTAAAAAGAGAGAGAAAAGTTTGGTGAAAATTACGTCAGATTATAATTGTCAGATTCAAATTATAATTCAATCTTCCGAAATGTTTTTAAAGGCGGTCAAATTAGCGTGCTGTTAGAGTCTACGGTGTCTGAACGGGGGTTGACGAGCGTAGCTCGTAGGGTGCAGAGCCCCCTAGTAGTGTAAAAATTCTTATTATGATCTTTGGTCAGCTATTGATTTAAAAAATGTGTTAAGTTTTAACTGTATAGTTTCAAAAATAAAATCATTTGTACTTTGCTTTTATGAAGATTTTTTTTTATATGTTCTTTATTAAATTATGACTACGTGTGAGAGCAATACTATTATCACTAAAATACTCATTATTGCTGACATTTTAGCACTAATCTGAAATTATCAGTGAGTTTTTATCTAAAGTATTTGTGACAGCACCCCCCCCCCCTCCAAAAGAAAGGAATATAAATTGATATTTAAAATACAGTTTCCCAGGAAAATGAAAAAAAAAAATATTTTTGTTATTTATCTGATTCCTGTTTAAATATAATGTGATTTTTTTTAAATATACACTCTTACTAAATAATAACTGGCATTATAACTGGTAATAATATTAGGTATAATATATAATACATTAATAACTGGTATAATATTAGGATAGTGTTGCGAAAGAAATTACCTAATGGAAATTTCGTTATTTTAACAAATAACCTAAAAATTTCAAGCCTGATGTGGAATTTTCATCGAATTGTAACATAAAATATTTGTGACCAATCTGTGACGAAGCAGAGCAAACTTCTACTTCTATTTTCACATTATTATTTTACATCTGTGACTTAAGACTGTTTCGTTTTATTTTATTTATATTTTTACAAATTTACTATGCTACATTAGCCAAACTGATTATTTTGCTTCATTTTGTCTGTCATTAATAGGAGATTTTCAAAAGGTGGGATCATTAAACGTTAACTATATGTAATTTTTCAAATTTTCAAATTTAAGGCCAAATTTTTTTAATAGTATAGTATTTTGTCTATAAATATAATATATAGATATTTTAATAGTATGTCTACAAAATTATACACAAACATTAAAAGACAGCAACTATTCTGGAAAATTAATGATTAAAGCTTTTAATTAGCAATTGTGTACGTTACAAATTTTGGACGTTGCTCTTAGTATTCAAAAAATTCTTAAGACTAAGAATGTAGTAAATGTGTCTGTATACATATATGTATGATTAATTAACTTTTTGTTATCAAGTAATAATAATAATAAAATGAAATGCTTTGTTACGTACGTTACTTTCGGACATAACAAAATACAGAAAAATGCTTTATAGAAAAGTCCTTCTATCTTCAAAAAAGCAATAAATCAGCCTGCCATCTCTTAACGAAATTATAAAAAAATCATTCGTTTCCTTTATGCATTCGTTGTTTACCATTAGAACCACCTGCAAAAAAGTTATAACTCTTTTCCTTGGTGGTACATTGAAGCAGTTAACGTTATGAATGTCCGAAATTGGCCTCTTTAGCATAAAATAATAAAATTTTAAGATATTTATACAAAGCTTTTACAATAAATTATGTCATTTTCTATCTCTGAATAGAATTAAAAACTCAGTGTAAAAAAAAAAATAATAATAAAGTCAATGATAATTAAAGTTATGTTTGAAAGGCTTAAAGTTATGACTTGTGTCCAGTGCCCACCTTTTGAGAGTCGTCCTAATATATATTTTTTCTCTTTCAGCGCCTAAACCAACACAACAGTGTGGAGTTTATGAAATACCAGTTAAATGCATCGACCAATGTCAAACCTGCCAATACAAGAACGGCAATTGCACTCAAGGAGCAGTTTGTATACCGGGCTGTGACTGTATACCAGGTTTTTTTAGAAATCAACAAAAACAATGTATGCCTGCACACTTATGTCCGGGTGAGTTTTTGTTACGATGATTTAGTCTTAACCAATTTAATCTCGTAAACAAGATTTCCTGCCAATATATATGTTCAGGTTTAGAGGCACTATTTTCGAAAAGTAATATCTGCCTTATTTAATTACAGAAATTTGCATATAAATAAGTCGAATATTACTATTTGAAAAAGTGTTTTTTTTTTTTCATCTATTTCATATAAATATAGTGTAAATGCAACAGCAACTATTTTCACCACTTATTTCTAAAAATAATTTATTGCATTGAAATTTGCTCTTAAATAAGTCGAAAATTATTATTTGAAAATGTGTATTCAACGGTTAAGACCGTAAGTACCCTGCTTTTTTTTCACCCATGTGAAATACATAGAATGTAAAAGCAACAACTATCCATTTTGCTACTTATTTGGAACTATATATTATTGAACTAGTTTTTGATTTCTGCACTTAGCCCAGTTACTAATCTTGGCGTTGTTTCTTGAACTTTCACTTTGTTTAACTGTACTACATGCCAACTGGCAAGTTTTCCTACCATACATTAAACAACCAATATTTCTACAACTAATGCCGTGCATGACTTCAGGACTTTGGTTTTTGACTTCAGGTTTCCAAATGGTGGACACACACACACACACAAAAAAAATAAACAAACGGTCAAGTGTGAGTCTTACTCGCGCTCAGAGGGTTTCGAACAATAAATATATGAATTATTAACTGTATTAATAAAAAAATCGTTATTAAAGAAAAATAAGGCCTTGTAAGAAACTATACAACGTAGGGTTTGGTATAGCTGTATATATACAAGAAAAGTATGAATGAGTATACCGTAAAAGTTCAAGAGATATGAAATGTAATATAAATAATACCAAATATTGCTATTCAGTGTAACTCCTATTTATAGCTTATCCTAATCTGTTTATGATGAGCTTAATTCGTCACTGACAATAGAAGTAGTGCATATTTAAACTTCATTTGGCATTTCATAAAACTAAATTCAGCGTCGTAATAATCTTTTCTTTTTACAGTATAGCTAAAACAAAACCCTTCTTCAAAGTTTAAACTTGGCATTTTACTAAGCGCGCTTCGAAAGGAGGTCGCAAAATTTGAACTTTCCACGTTCCATTGTTTGCGAGTAAAATGGCTGTGACAGACAAACAGACACAGGAGTGATCTTATAATGGTCCCATTTTTACTTTTTAAGTACGGAACCCTAAAAATAATTTTTAAAAAAAAGGATTCAAATCCAGTCTTTTTTTCTTTTTTTTACTTAAGACTGTTTTCAAATACAGGCTGGCTACTTTCTCATACATTTTTTAATTATTTTTTGTTCGAAAGAAAGTCGAAACAGGCTCCAGATCGATTTTAATACCGGTTTTCAGATTTTGGGGCCCTTCAACTCCAAGCTTTCACAAATTAAAATTAAAGGAAAATAAAACTTGCTACTTAACCCTTAAATGCGCGACTTTTTATCTTGTTTCGAAAAAATTATATATGATTCCCTGAAAGGTTTATTACTCAGGAAAAATAATGAAAAAAATCAGCGATACATTTTTCATATATACGTGAATCTTTTCTTCTGCTGCATATCTGCAATATAAGTAAAAACTACTGTTGTGTGGCCTCTTTACGCTAAAATATTGCAAATTAGTAAATATTTTTATAAGTATGTCTCCTAATACCTTATTTTATATAATTATTTATTTTATAAAACTTAACCTTTAACCCTTTAATTCCCATAATAGAATACGTTCTAGAAATTACGTAGTTCAGAGAATGTGACTTTACACCAGAAAGTTTCAATGGTTAATTTTGCTTTATTTAAATATGGAATGTCTGTTATTAATTAAAGCAGCTATTGCTATTTTAATTTTCTGGTGTGAATTAGGTGTATACGAATAAAGATAATCTATTAAATTCAAACACTGTTGTTTGCATATACGCAAAGCTGCGCAATAAAGGGTTAAGAAAAAAGAATGTAGTCCTAAGTTTCTTAAAATATTTTACAACGTTTTAAAAATCTTGCTTGAAAGGGAGCTGAATTGTCATTGATGAGATATAAGATGAAATATTCTCTCTATCTGTTTCTAAAGTCTTTGTACGGCTAGTGTTAGCACAAGATAATGAAGTTGTTAGACCGAAAGCAGGCTGCAGACACCATCACCTCATTGTGCTTACAACTGAAATTCCAGATTTAGACAGAACTCGATTAGCATATTAAAATGCAAAAGGTCTGCCAAGTCATATCTTGGTGGAAATCACCAGCAGACGAGATTTTAGTGGTTGATCTGTAGGTTTATCATTGTGTTTTCTTGCACTCAAATATATAAATGCACGGAGAACAGGGAACAGGAACACACAATAGCAAAACTACCAGTCAACCACTAAAATCGGGTTTGCAGGTGTTTTCCACCAATATATGACTTGGTAGAGCAGTTGCATTTTAATATGCGAAGCGAGGTTTAACGAAACCTGGAATTTTAGCAGCCAACTCGATGAAGTGATGGTTTGTGCAGCCGTCTCCCGATCTATGTGGTATATGACCCGTATCTATTCTTGCTTCCTGTTTGAAGTCCTTCAACAGATTTACTGGAAACAGAACTCGTTTCTTTCTGCTAAAATTCTACAATTATATTTTTAGCAGAAGAAGAATTGTGACTTTTTCAGATTTCTGCAGTGGTTAGGTGTAAATAACAAATTTGCTATTTTAAACAGATTTTCAGGAACATGGAAGTGACGAAACGTTGTCGTCAGAAAGTACTGGGGATTAATATTTATTTCTACGTAAGAAGAGATTTTTAAATGAAAAAATTATTCATGAAGCAATTTTAAAATGTTATTAACTATTTTGTATTGTAGTATCGGATCAGAGCCGTAGCTAGAAAGGTGCCAGGGAAAGGGGAGGCTCAGCCCCCGCCCCCCTAAAAAATTTAGAGCCCCCTCTGGGAAAGACTCCAAGGTCATCAAATGAAACTGTCTCAAAAATCCAAATGAAACTGTTCCAAAATCGAAATTAGTTTTGGGCCCCCTTTCACAGTTTTGCTCAAATGAAATACTAAATTGTAGTACCTATAATCAGTAATTGTAGTGCATATCATTTATTACTTACCAGCATGAGTTATTATGTACGGAAATTTTTCATTCTGCAGTGTTTTTTATCACTAGCATAAAACGAAGTTATTGTAATGAGTTTGATAGTAAATATGTTGCTTATAATAAACATTTTGTTTCGTATTTGAGTCATCCTAGTTCAGGGACGGCGAACCCATGGCACGCGTGCCTTAAGTGGCACGCGAAAGAATAATTTTGGCACGGTGTCGCTTGTGGCTCTAATTCAATATATTGTCATATTGCACAAAATACACAAACGTTGGATGATCTCATCTTGTCTAATCCGATTAATTGGAAATTGAAGAATTTTATTTGCGGCTCTAAAATACCGTAAACTATCGCATTATTAAAAGTATCAGTGGTAAAAGTATGCCAACTTAGAAATTAATTTCAGAGCTATTTAAAGAAAGTGGCGTTTGCCCTTTTAGTAATTTTTACTATCTATCTACGTCCACAAGGTCATCATTTTCTCGAATGAATAATACAAAAAATCATATAAAAGCAATTCTCAGATAAATTCAGTTCAGTTTGCATCTTATTGAAATTAACTAAGTATGAACTTGGTATTAATGATGTTTCCTCCAAGATGCAACAACACAATTAATTACATGATTTTTTTTAATATAATTTCTAAAAATTAATTGTTTTTGTGATTATTGTAATGTAATAGTCTCACCTGTATGTTACCCATTTTTTAAAAATCTTAAGTGATTTTTGTTCAAGATTTCTCTATCACCTAAATTTGTTGGCACGTCAAGGGCATTTAAAACATTTTTGGAAAAAAAAATTGGCACGCGTCTATAAAAAGGTTCGCCAACCCTGTCCTAGTTTATAATCAAAACAGATATACATTTAAGATCCTTGATTTATAAATCATACTAAAGAAAAATGTTAATAGCCAATTTAAATGCAAATGTTTTTAGCATTTGAATGGACACTAGAATAACTTTAAAATGCAAAATACATGCTTGATTTTATTAATGTTTTTTATCATATAAAAACACGACTTTAGAATACTTAAGGGCAGGGAGTTTTCAGAAAAAATTAAAGGTTGCAACTCTTTTAAAGCAGGTGAACTGTAAGTTTTTTTATTTACTTTTTGACATCATCACTTATTATTTCACAAGTATAATTTATACACTGAAAATTTTAATTCTGCAGCTTTTTCTTTTCTTAGCAAAAAAAGAAGTTATTATAAAAAATTTAATAAGAAACATAGTGCTTACAATATGAATATGCACTAATTTATCTTACTGTATTATACTTTTATCATATACGGGTATATATCTGTTACTTTGTGTGTGCAGGTTGTGATGTAGCAATCACATTTATTATTTATTTTTTAAATTGTAATGCAGCATTATTATCTCATGTTTTAAACTATTTATTTTCAACGCAAAACATCGTTCAAATCATTTTTTTTCTTTCCTTTTTACCGCAGTTTTGATTTCAGATTTTCCCCCTCTTCCTGATCTATTTTTAGAACCAGGGTGTGTTGCAAGTGACGTCGACCGCGTCATATTGGGGTGTGTCTTCGCTTGGCGAATTAGAGCTTCATTCTCTCCTTGTAAAGTTTCATTTCTCTTTTCTCTGTTTTCATACGATTTAATCATAATACGTAAATTTAATTTAACAAATAGATTTAAATCATTTCTGCATGTAGTTTTGTAAACCCCTTTTATGTAGTATATATATCAATGCAGCCAGTTTTTTAACAGATTTTAAGATCAGATTTTAAGATCGGATCAGATTTTAAGATTTACGAAAGTATGTAGTATTTTTGACAACGTGACTTGTCGTTTGAATTTCGGGCCTTGCGCCTAAATTCAAAGAGCGATGTTCTTCAATAGCTATTATCTTTATCTAAAAGTTTATCTTCGGTCTCTGGTTTTTTTTTAAGTTAACGCATATTTGATTTCGGACTTTTGATCATCAAGACCTTCTTTAAAAAATGATTTTAACCAGTAATCATCTTTATCATGGAATGACTTCCAAGTTTTAATAATTCTACGTGGAACGCTCTTCGAATGTGTACAGTGACCTACTTCTCCTAACTGCCTTCCACCTCTCAAGTGAAACAACTAATAAAGAAGATTTTTTATAACTGCTGTCTCTTCAATGTGTCTACTATTCATCCATTAAGTAAGAACGTTATATTTATTTATTCATCCTTCTTCCTATTTTATTCACGGCAACTTTTTAAAATTAAATCGTCACATTTGGTTTCCGTGACAAAAAAGAACATTTCGGCGTTGTTGCTTTTTGATTACAACGTAATGCCTTAAAAAATAACTTAATGACTGTATTTTTTCGCCGTATTTTTGACGATTGATGCATTCTTTTTAAAGAAAATTTTTGTTCTCAAATAGAACTGCTCTTTTTAAATGGAATTCTGAAAATGTTTTAGCATTATAATTGCTGTTATTCTTTTTTGCAATACTTTCTGTTCTTATAAAAAGAAAACGTAATATTTTTCAATCTTAGAAGAAATTTTGTTCCTGAAAATTATTCCTAACTGAATTTTCTTTTGCATAAAATTTTGCAGATTTGTTACTTTTATAGAAAAATACTGACATAAATTCAAATAAATTGATTTAAAATTATTATTTTTTAATATGGAATTTTAAGAAAATTATAATATTCTGTTGTTCTCAGATGGAACATTTTGCTGTTTTAACGGCTGAAGATCGATCAAACATCGTAATGAAATTTTTGTTCTCAAGTTCTATTTGCAATACTTATTCCATGATTTTAAATTTTTGAGCATAGTATAATTTAAAAAAAAAAAAAAAATCCGTTACTGGTTTTTATTTTGAGGTATGTCTTGACAAAATTATTGCTGTTTTTAAATTATTGAAAAATGAAATATTATTTTAAAAATCAAGAAATTTATTTATTTGTTCTCTAATTCATTTATTCTTATGGTGCATTACAAGATATTT
This sequence comes from Maratus speciosus, assembly GCA_963932465.1. Taxonomy (NCBI): domain Eukaryota; kingdom Metazoa; phylum Arthropoda; class Arachnida; order Araneae; family Salticidae; genus Maratus; species Maratus speciosus. Next base: position 282,089,611 of record OZ010794.1, on the reverse strand, counting down.
ATCAAAGAAAGTCTTTAATGAATTTTGAAATGAATTCTAAAAATTGTTCTCTGATTTTAAGAACAAATTTATTTAACAAAAGGCTATGGTTTTTATACTTATTCTTATACTGGGTTTTTAAATTTTATTTTATGGCACTAATATATTGAAATAAAATATTTAATGAATTTGAAGATATATTATGAAAATTAAGATATTTATTGAAGCAAATTATTTTTTTCCTCTTGGAATCTGTGATAATTATTGAAGTTTAAATTATTTTACTGAAGTTGTTCTTATCTATTACTTGCAAAGGAGCTGAAGTTCTTCATGAAATTCGTAGCTGTAAAATATCCTGCATAATTTTTTGAAGTCTTCTCTGCTTTTAAATGTATCAATTTATAATTTTTGTTCCAAAAATACCTTCAATAACTTTTTATAAAAAATATATCTAACTTGCTTGTACCACCTTCCACTTTTGTTCTCAAGATATTTTTGTCATCTAGTGCACGATTTGACTGCTAATATCGAATTTGGTGTTTGGTGAGTGCAGTGTTCTTTTACTAAGTTAAATTTCAAGAACTCTGTTTGCTTTCTACAAACTGTTCTCATCGTAACTCTCAGTGCTTCAATTTTCCAGAATTATGTGGTTTCATAAAAATTTAATGACATATTTTTTTTACTTAAAAATAAAAATGAAAATCCTTCTCCTGTATCATCCTCATGACTGAAATAATTTGAAAATTTTTTATTCTACATGATTTAAAATGACAATAGTTTTACTCATCTTTCTTATTCACATTTACTTACCTGCTGAAGTTGCCTTCAAGAGTGTTGTTATTAATCCATTTTTTGAAACGCTTCTCTGGTGTGTGGAAATGTTGTTCTGAAAGTACTGAAAATATTATAATACATACCTGCAAAAATTTCTGTTCCTCATTTACAGCAACCAATAAAGATTTGTGCTCCATTTTCGGCTTTGATGTTCCTGGTGAATTATCAGTGATTTATGTAGTAAAATATCCATATTATTTCTGATCTTCTCCAGTGTGTTTTTGAAGTTGGTTTTGAAGCTAAATCAGTATATATATATATATTTTCATAAACAATAGAATTTCCCAGTCAACGTTTACTTGTGAGCGGAAAATTTTCATCCTTACGTAGGGGTAAGCGGCAAAGTTTCATCCTCGCATTGGAAGTGTTTGACTTCTACATCATACCATATTCTACAAATATTTATAAAATTTACTGTTATTTGAATTACAGAAAATGTTTAAGCTCAAGAATGCTTATTTCTGAAGATTTTTATATGTAAATTATTAGTATAGTGCCTTTTCCTTATTTCATAACCCAATTGCTTCAAAATTTTTAATCTGCCATATGCCTCACTTTTTCAATTTATGCAAGAAATTATTTTAAATTTGATTATGAAGATATTTTTTTAAATGAAGAAAATTTTTATTTGCACCTTTCATATGAAGAAAAGCACTAATTCTTAGTGAACATATTTACCAGCGCATCTTTTTTTGAAGTGTTCGTCAGTGAATCTTCAACAATTCTCTAAGAAATTATATATATATTTTTTAAAAAAGTGCTTCTTCACTACCGATTTTGACTACCGATCTTGTCCTCTACTCGTCATGGTGTGTGCTGTGTTTATATCATCCTTAAGTGCAGTGTTACTCCTAAATGTACCACCATGCATTGTCTTCTTTTTGCCAGCAGTGTCTACCGATTTTTCCTTCAAAGTATATCACCATATTCTGCTAAATGTTCATAATTGGTGATGTTGTTGCTAACTGTGCCTTTTTTTTCAACGAAATAGAAGTGTTTGAATAGTTCACAGTACTATTCATATCCAACCATTTGTGGTTTATACCAAGAGCTTCTTTACATCTGTAAAATACACTATTTTTTTTTATTTCTTTTTCTATGCTGAATTATTTGATTATCTCTTGCACAAGATTTCACAAGTCTCTTATGCGCATTGGAGTCTTCTGTATTTTTGTGTTTTGTATAAATGTGTTTACAGAGTTACTGAATGTGTCCACTGGCCATGGTATCATGAAGGATTGTCTGTTTACTCTACAATATTTTTTAAATTTTTGCAGCTCTTTAATTTAATTTCAACTGTTGTTTAAAGTTAATTTAAAATATTTTTTTTACAAGCATAGAAACTTAAATTTAAATTTTATTAGTAAATTATTGAAGGAATTAAACTAAATATTTTTATGGTACACTTGCTTGTTAATTAAAAAATTTTTTCCTGATTATGACAATTTTTTTTTTTTAAACTATTATTATGATTAATGAAATTTAAGTCCTAGGTTGTCGGAATATAAAAGTAAAATATTCTCGACTTTCTCATTGCAATTTATTTTTATAAATATGCAGAAAATTGATTAGTAGAAATGATTTATTTATTCATTTTGAATGTTTCAATATTATGAAAAAATTGATTAGTAGAAATGATTTTTCATTTCGAATGTTTCAATTTATGATTTATTTTCCTAGGCAGTCAGAGTATATTTAGAGAGGGTACTTCTGACTTTATGTTGCTTTACTTTTGCAACTTTATAAATTTTGATTCATAAGTGTACCTTATTTTTTAACCTATTGAATTCAAAATTTTTTTGTGGTCTCTTTTGGCTAAAAATTTATTTAGCTTTTGGATTTATAAAATTTTAAAATATTAAAAGAGTAATATTTAAATTTATAGAGATCATTTTACACAGGAAGGTGCCTTTCTTTGCCTGTGATTGCAATGGGGCTTATTAATGTTACTGTATACTACATGTTATGTATACTATTGAAATTTGAATGTACTACTTGATGTATATTCTTTTTCTTTCTCTTTAGGTCACTGTACATGTACGTTCCCTAAATGTGCAAATGTACTTAAAATTTTTATTATGACTTTTAAATTTTAACTTAAATTTTATTCTACATTTTTTGCTCCTTGGCTTTTAAAATTTTGTTTTCCCTTTGTTGAAAAAGCTCTTTCAAGATTTACCTTTTCCACCTTTTGGTCATCCAAAATTTTGTTCGGCAAATGGGGGTAATGTGATGTAGCAATCACATTTATTATTTATTTTTTAAATTGTAATGCAGCATTATTATCTCATGTTTTAAACTATTTATTTTCAACGCAAAACATCGTTCAAATCATTTTTTTTCTTTCCTTTTTACCGCAGTTTTGATTTCAGATTTTCCCCCTCTTCCTGATCTATTTTTAGAACCAGGGTGTGTTGCAAGTGACGTCGACCGCGTCATATTGGGGTGTGTCTTCGCTTGGCGAATTAGAGCTTCATTCTCTCCTTGTAAAGTTTCATTTCTCTTTTCTCTGTTTTCATACGATTTAATCATAATACGTAAATTTAATTTAACAAATAGATTTAAATCATTTCTGCATGTAGTTTTGTAAACCCCTTTTATGTAGTATATATATCAATGCAGCCAGTTTTTTAACAGATTTTAAGATCAGATTTTAAGATCGGATCAGATTTTAAGATTTACGAAAGTATGTAGTATTTTTGACAACGTGACTTGTCGTTTGAATTTCGGGCCTTGCGCCTAAATTCAAAGAGCGATGTTCTTCAATAGCTATTATCTTTATCTAAAAGTTTATCTTCGGTCTCTGGTTTTTTTTTAAGTTAACGCATATTTGATTTCGGACTTTTGATCATCAAGACCTTCTTTAAAAAATGATTTTAACCAGTAATCATCTTTATCATGGAATGACTTCCAAGTTTTAATAATTCTACGTGGAACGCTCTTCGAATGTGTACAGTGACCTACTTCTCCTAACTGCCTTCCACCTCTCAAGTGAAACAACTAATAAAGAAGATTTTTTATAACTGCTGTCTCTTCAATGTGTCTACTATTCATCCATTAAGTAAGAACGTTATATTTATTTATTCATCCTTCTTCCTATTTTATTCACGGCAACTTTTTAAAATTAAATCGTCACACAGGTGTCAGACAAAGAGAAGAAATATGAGCCTCCCCTACATTTTCTTGACCCCCCCCCCCCTTTTATTCATGCCTAGCTACAGCCCTGTATCGGACTCTGACTATGAATACCAAACATTTTTCCTGGTTCGGGATTATATGGTCTGGTTCGGTCTGGTTATGGGCCTGGTTCGGCTTCGGGTTGTGAAAAATAAGCCCAAGCTCATTCGCGTTAAACAAACTTCTGAAAATGGCAGGTGCCCTTACTGAGAAATCATTTAATTGAACTGTTTTTTGATAAAAGCAGAAGATTTTTCAGAAAATGCTGTCGCTCAGAAAAGTTCTTTTTCAAACGAATTTTCGGATGCGAGTGTGCACGAAAGCTAAAAAACTGTCGTCCTGAGACAACAGTCGCTTATAACTCAAAATACAATTATTTATCGGAGAACGAAAAAAAAATGTTCGATTACAAATAGCTTCAATGATTATACCTGCAAGCGTCATGCTTTTATGTTTAAAAATGAATCAGAAAATGTGTCAGAAAACTTCGGGTTTTTGGGCGGTTAAATTTTTTTTTTTTTTTTTTTTTTTTTTTTTTTTTTGAGAACCGCCTAAAGTCGATACAAAGATTAAGATACTAACATCGATTCAAAAATTCCAGAGTATTCTTTGGTTCACCTCTATCCTAAAAACTTTGGGAGAAAAAGAAATTTGAAATACTAGAGTGGTTGCCATTGTGTAACAAGGCAGCGGATTTTCATAATCGATATCGCATCATACCGGGCCCTTATTACCGCATCGTAACTACCCTAATTCAATTTGGTTTGACGATAATAACTTTCAGAAAACTGAAATATATTAGAATAAAAATGTTAATAGGCATTCTCACCTTTGTTGTAAATGTGATAATATATTTTAAAAAGTAATAGAAATTTCCATTATACGCTCCAGCAGTATGCACTTAATGTTCCACGTTTTGGACTTCGATTACCAGTTCATACAGTATCATCGATTGCCAAAGCACCGTATTTTTTGAGAATTTTACGTGATGTTACAACATTTCACACATAACGAGGTACAGTCGTGGAAAAAAAAAGTAAACACCCCCTACTAACTCCTCAACAAATTATCGCAGAAGAAAGTTACTGATACCGAACGATTGAAAATAAAGTCTACTTTTAAATGATGTATATAAAATTTGCTTAGGGGGCCATCTACATATTAAAACGAACCATAACTTTGTTTTTATCAATTGAAGTACACAATTCTGACAGCATAAATGAACTCTACACCTTTCAATTAGCCTAAATACAAATTTGTATGCAATTTGTACGATAAGTTTCCGAGAAATTAATTATTTTAAAACGAGCATATGTTAGGGGCTGTATCCAAATTGAAGTTCAGTACTCGATTGTTAGCAGAGAGAGCCTTCTTCTTGATCAAGGCATCTGAAGCAGTCATTCAATATTGCTAGATTACAGGAAGATAGCATAAGAAATTTCAAAATATATCTAGTCACTTCTATCATAGACGGCCCCTTAAACCATTATTTTGTCGTTTTTTAAGCATAATTTGAAAACTACTTGGAAGAAAAATGTGAAATTTTTTATTTCCATAAAGCAGGACTTAATAAATCTAAGTCCAATAAAAAAAATTCTAGGTTGCCATTCATAATTTTTTCGAATATTAATTTCATAATTCAATAATTCATATCATAAAATTATAAAAATTGCAAATTCAACGTATTTATGTTTGGGTATTTTAGTATTATCTCTCTATTCTAAAAAAAAGTAACTACCGCTGTCACCGCCGCCGCCGCCGGTTTTGATTTTTTTGTGAATGGAGGCCTTTCTTCGTTAATATTAACAAAAATAATGCATACAAAAATATAAAAATCGGTGGTTTTATACAGAAATGTTTGATAAACACGCTGATGCAGACAGTTTTCACATCGAAGAATTATTTTAAGAGTTATTTAATGCTAAAGTTGGACAAAATCGTTCCACTAAAAAAGTTTAATAGCAGCAAAAACTATACATGGCAGTGTAATCATTTTTAGATCATTTTATGCGTTAGAATTTGCCGGAGTGCAGATTGCATTAATTTTTTTATTTTGACTCATTTTTTCAGGTTTTATTTCTATTTTAAATTCAAATTTTCAGCATTTCTAGAGATATTTTTTACAGATTTCAGAAAATTGTACTAATTTAAACTGTTGCCAACTGTATAAAAAGCGCAAGCAATAATGTTTGCTTCAAATTAAAAATTTATTTACACGTGACTATTATAAACAGGAAAAAAACTTTCAAATTAGAATTAAATAATTACGTATAAAAAGCAGGAACTTATTAAAAATTACGTCATAAAAAGTATACACGTGAATTTTAAAAGAGAAAGGATATTGTAAAATAATATATTCATTAACATGCGTTAGAAGTCTTAGGAGAAATTACGTCATATTTACGTCACATTATAGTTATTACATAAAATGAACACAAAATAATATTGCAAAAAAGTTTAAATTTAGAAATTGCGCTAGACATTTATTTGATATTTTGAGAATTAATTTAAAATGTCTCATTTAAAAGAACTTTCTTTTCGCTTTGTTAAAAAATACCAGGAGACAAAGACTCTCTTTACTTAATTCCTTTTATATTAGCTTATTTTGAAATGTTGTTACACGTGTATACGTCATCAAGTTATTTTATCATTTATTGTTTATTTTTCGACGTTTTATTTGTGTTTTTATTAATGTTGTACGAATTTATTTGTTCTTTCGTTATTTAAAATAAAAATTATATCAATTTGTATAATTTGGCGAGTGGTTTGGCGATTTAAATAATTTGGCGAAATTGGTCGACAGGATAATCAAGTAGTACCGCAGCGGATTTGGCGTTAAAATTCCCCAATCAAAGAGAAATGAATAGAATTTCGTTTATAGGGAGATCGCCACTGTTTTTTTAAATTATAATTCAATCTTTCGAAATCTTTTTAAAGCCGATCAAATTAGCGTTCATTTAGAGTCTGCGGTGTCTGGACGGGGGTTGGCGAGCGTAGCTCGTAGGGGGCCGAGCCCCCTAGTTGCTACACAAAAAAATAGCACATTAGGAGTATAATTTCAGGATATATTAATAAAAATATGAAAATGTAATTTAACATTAGAAGCACTAAATTTTGAATGTCTATAATTCAAAAACTTATCTTTCAAATGACTTGAAATTTGGTGTCTAGGCATAGTTTGAACCAAAGATTTGAAATGTCTTGTTAAAATTGGGTATTGCTATTGAAAAAAACAAAGTTAGGGTTCGTTTTAATATGTAGATGGCCCCTAAGCAAATTTTATATACATCATTTAAAAGTAGACTTTATTTCCAATCGTTCGGTACCAGTAACTTTCTTCTACAATAATTTGTTGAGAAGTTAGTAGGGGGTGTTTACTTTTTTTTTTTTTCATGGCCGTACATATCATTGCATTTTCATTGCAATGTTTTTTTTTCTAGAAATTATTACCATTAACGCAAATTCAGTTAGGATGAAATATTCTGTATCTCTCTATTCTAAAAAAAAGTAACTACCGCTGTCACCGCCGCCGCCGCCGCCGCCGCCGCCGCCGGTTTTGATTTTTTTGTGACCGGAGGCCTTTCTTCATTAATATTAACAAAAATAATGCATACAAAAATATGAAAATCGGTGGTTTTATACAGAAATGTTTGATAAACACGCTGATGGAGACAGTTTTCAAATTGAAGAATTATTTTAGGAGTTATTTAATGCTAAAGTTGGACAAAATCGTTCCACTAAAAAAGTTTTATAGCAGCAAAAACTATACATGACAGTGTAATCATTTTTAGATCATTTTATGCGTTAGAATTTGCCGGAGTGCAGATTGCATTAATTTTTTTATTTTGACTCATTTTTTCAGGTTTTATTTCTATTTTAAATTCAAATTTTCAGCATTTCTAGAGATATTTTTTACAGATTTCAGAAAATTGTACTAATTTAAACTGTTGCCAACTGTAAAAAAATGCGCAAGCAATAATGTTTGCTTCAAATTAAAAATTTATTTACACTTGACTATTATAAGCAGGAAAAAAACTTTCAAATTAGAATTAAATAATTACGTATAAAAAGCAGGAACTTATTAAAAATTACGTCATAAAAAGTATACACGTGAATTTTAAAAGAGAATGGATATTGTAAAATAATAAATTCTCGTTAGAAGTCTTAGGAGAAATTACGTCATATTTACGTCACATTATAGTTATTACATAAAATGAACACAAAATAATATTGCAAAAAAGTTTAATCTTAGAAATTGCGCTAGACATTTATTTGATATTTTGAGAATTAATTTAAAATGTCTCATTTGAAAGAACTTTCTTTTCGCTTTGTTAAAAAATACCAGGAGACAAAGACTCTCTTTACTTAATTCCTTTTATATTAGCTTATTTTGAAATGTTGTTACACGTGTATACGTCATCAAGTTATTTTTATTTCGACGTTTTATTTGTGTTTTTATTAATGTTGTACGAATTTATTTGTTCTTTCGTTATTTAAAATAAAAATTATATCAATTTGTATAATTTGGAGAGTGGTTTGGCGATTTATATAATTTGGCGAAATGGGTCGACAGGATAATCAAGTAGTACCGCAGCGGATTTGGCGTTAAAATTCCCCAATCAAAGAGAAATGAATAGAAATTCGTTTATAGGGAGATCGCCACTGTTTTTTAAATTATAATTCAATCTTTCGAAATCTTTTTAAAGCCGATCAAATTAGCGTGCATTTAGAGCCTGCGGTGTCTGGACGGGGGTTGGCGAGCGTAGCTCGTAGGGGGCCGAGCCCCCTAGTGTGTGACTAAATATTTGGTTTGCGACCCCATGTTCTATGGGAATTTTTCATCCTCTTGATTCCTACGATAACCCCCCTGAATTCTTCGGTTGAATTCGCCAACACCCTGTATATTATTAGCACTCTATATGCTATTTCTTTTGGCCAGCAATTAAAGTGTCTTCTCTAAAAAATAACGTTACGTTATATAAGCCATCCGTAAAACAATGCACTGCAATTTTTTTAATTTCTTTTAAGCATCGCATCTCTCTATTCTAAAAAAAAGTAACTACCGCTGCCGCCGCCGCCGCCGCCGGTTTTGATTTTTTTGTGACCGGAGGCCTTTCTTCGTTAATATTAACAAAAGTAATGCATACAAAAATATCAAAATAGGTGGTTTTATACAGAAATGTTCCATAAACACGCTGATGCAGACAGTTTTCAAATCGAAGAATTATTTTAAGAGTTATTTAATGCTAAAGTTGGACAAAATCGTTCCACTAAAAAAGTTTTATAGCAGCAAAAACTATACATGGCAGTGTAATCATTTTTAGATCATTTCATGCGTTAGAATTTGCCGGAGTGCAGATTGCATTAATTTTTTTTATTTTGACTCATTTTTTCAGGTTTTATTTCTATTTTAAATTCAAATTTTCAGCATTTCTAGAGATAATTTTTACAGATTTCAGAAAATTGTACTAATTTAAACTGTTGCCAACTGTATAAAAAGCGCAAGCAATAATGTTTGCTTCAAATTAAAAATTTATTTACACGTGACTATTATAAACAGAAAAAAACTTTCAAATTAGAATGAAATAATTACGTATAAAAAGCAGGAACTTATTAAAAATTACGTCATAAAAAGTATACACGTGAATTTTAAAAGAGAAGGATATTGTAAAATAATAAATTCATTAACATGCGTTAGAAGTCTTAGGAGAAATTACGTCATATTTACGTCACATTATAGTTATTACATAAAACGAACACAAAATAATATTGCAAAAAAGTTTAAATTTAGAAATTGCGCTAGACATTTATTTGATATTTTGAGAATTAATTTAAAATGTCTCATTTAAAAGAACTTTCTTTTCGCTTTGTTAAAAAATACCAGGAGACAAAGACGCTCTTTACTTAATTCCTTTTATTTTTGTATTAGCTTATTTTGAAATGTTGTTACACGTGTATACGTCATCAAGTTATTTTTATTTCAACGTTTTATTTGTGTTTTTATTAATGTTGTACGAATTTATTTGTTCTTTCGTTATTTAAAATAAAAATCATATCAATTTGTATAATTTGGCGAGTGGTTTGGCGATTTATATAATTTCGCGAAATTGGTCGATAGGATAATCAAGTAGTACCGCAGCGGATTTGGCGTTAAAATTCCCCAATCAAAGAGAAATGAATAGAAATTCGTTTATAGGGAGATCGCCACTGTTTTTTAAATTATAATTCAATCTTTCGAAATCTTTTTAAAGCCGATCAAATTAGCGTGCATTTAGAATCTGCGGTGTCTGGACGGGGGTTGGCGAGCGTAGCTCGTAGGGTGCCGAGCTCCCTAGTATTTTAAATTTTTATACCGTCGTATTGTAAAAATAAAAAGTACTTTTAAATGCAATTTGTTTGAAAACTGCACCTCAATTTATTTTTGAGATATTAATCTTTTTGTAGTTTTTAGCGTCATTTGTTTAATGTTGGCAACTAAAGTACTCAATTTCTGTAGAAAGTAAAGGAAAAATAGTTGGAATATAGTAATTATATCTTTTAGTTGCCATTTTCCCATAACAATTGAAAAAAAAAACTATAAATTAAACTACGTGCTAATTTCCAAAAAATATAAATGATCGATTTGTGATAAAATGTGGAGCCATTGTAAACTTAAATTTAATTTTAAGTATCTATATTAATGTTACAAACAAATGAAGGCATATGAATCATTAGATAGCCGATTTTTTTTTTGTCGATTTAGTTGAATGACGGCATCGCTTTTTACTGGATTTGTGTATTATTCAGCGATAGTGACATCATATGCATACTTTACTGTGGATGTTGTTTAAAATTGGATCGTAAATATGAAATTTTTCGGCGGATGCGAATGACGTCATTTTGTATAAAATAAAAGCGTGTGTTTTAAGTCTTAAAACTGAAATATGTTTTGTACTATCTATATTTATATACATATATATATATATATATATTCATCGGGGCGACACTAAATTCTGAAAAAGCAGAATTCCTGTTTTTTAGTTGTATTTATTTTTTGCTTTAATTTTTTTTTTTTTTTTTTTTTTTTTTTTTTTTTTTTTTTTTTTTTTGCTTTGCGCATAAAGTCTAATCACAACTTTTTATGTTGTCCCTTGAACTTTTACATTATTTGGTTGCGTTGTATGCAACTGAAAAGTTTCCTGCTAAGCAAAATGCAACTACTATTTCGACAGTTAATGTAAAGTATGTCTACAGACAATTTTAATCTGGGAGAAAGGAAACATCTTAACACAATTTGTATGATGAACCTTTCTTAACGTGCAACTAACAGATTAGCAACTAACCTATTGATTGAACTGAACCCATTACGTTGCCGGTGGTGGAGTGCTTTTTCTTTATTTTCATAGCTAGAGTTTGAATATGACTTCGGTAATGTAACGAGTAAATAATTTTTTGCCGATTTGTATTTTAGAAGTTAACTCCTGGGGATGGTTTTAAGGATAAACCGAAATGTGGAGTATAATTTTTAATTTTGTGTTTTTAATTTTTACATCTTTGTTTAAAATCACGAAATAATGTATGCGTTGGATAGCAACTTATTGTTTTCTTTTCACATTTGAGTATACAGTGTGAACTCCTTATTCATTATTATCCATGCTATCATTACTAATTTCTTGATCTTCCAAATTTTAGTATAACTGCGGGCACTTTGAGATGCATTGGATCTTTACCCTATACATTCATTAATATTTTACATGCCAATGTTCCTGATCCAGGGCACTGGATTGAAAGATCATTTAAAAATTAAATTTTACTCATACTGTCTTGAGAAATGAAAACTGGAAGTTGGCATCATTTTTTAATCTATTTCCGTCAAAGAAAAATAATTTTTGTTAGGGGTGGGATTAATATATGCCCATGCATAACCTTTGAATGGGTACCCAGATATAGATAATTCATTTTTGTTCGAAAGGATTCATTTTGAAGGTGGTCCCATTATAAATTTCATGAGGATCCACTGTTTGTACGTTTTTGACTTTCTAGGTTGCAACTTCCATAACAATTGGCAATTGTACGAAATTTCAAATTGCTGATAAGGTACGCAGTAGTATTTACCGGCTGTCCTAAAAAGGACTGACTGATTTTAAAATTCAATAACTTGCAAACGGTGACAGATATTTTAAAAAATCTTGCAGGAGGGTTATGAATGAGGTCAAAAGTTTTTTTACAGTGATTTTCGATTTTAGTACGAATTACAAACAATAGATAGCGCTGTAAACAATAAGCGCTAAATACAGACTCGACTTTTTGGCTTTTCTCTTCTTCCATGCGGAAAAAGGAGATTAAAATATACAAACAAATTTATAAGATAGTACAAATAAATGCATACCTAGAGACTTTTGCCCTGGTGAGTTTTGTTGCTATGATCTAATCTGTACCAATTTAATCTGATCCTGCGAACGTATAGTTTCAGGATCAGAATACCTATTTTCAAAAAAGAAATATTTGTCTGATTTAGTTACAGAAATTTCTTTTTAAATAAGATGAAGACCACCGCTTGAAAATTGATGTATTCAGCAGTTAAAACTATAAGAATCCTATTATCACCTATCATATCTTGTTTATAACTATATTACTTGTTTTAACTATAAGAATCCTGTTAGTTTTTTTCCTTTGCACTTATGTAAAATACATAATGTAAAAACAACAACTATTCATTTTGCAAATTTTTGAAACAATATATTATTGAAATATATATTTTTTTCTGCATAAAGTCTAATTACTAATTTGGGTGTTGTCCCCGAATTTTCACTTTATTTCATTGTGTTGCTTGCAATTGGCAAGTTTTCCTATCAGGCAAAAAATCAGTGTTGCCAAATAGTCAAAAGGTAATTTCCCCAAAATTTCTTAAATTTTCTCCAAATGAGTGTTTTTTTCGTTCGAGTGTTCGGTGCCAAATGAGTGTTCGGTGCCAAAGATGCGAGTACAAAAATGGCGACTGTGTTCAAGCTCAAGTTTGTACTCCTGGCTGCAATTGTGTACCAGGTTTCTTGAGAGATAGTGCAAATATATGCATACCTGCAAACTTTTGCCCTGGTGAGTTTTTGTTGCTATGATCTAATCTGAATAAATTTAATCGGGTAGAAGATTTCATGCAAACATATAATTTCAGTATTAGAACCACTATTTCCCAAAAGTAATATTTGCCTGATTTAACTACAGAAATTTTCTCTTAAATAAGTTGAAGATTACTATTTGAAAAGTAATATATTCAGCAATTAAAACCATATGAATCCTGTATTTTTATTTTCTTTTTTACACCTATGTGAGATACGTAAAGTAAAAACAACCATTCACTGTTTATTAGCTGTTTTCTCATAAGCAATATCCTGTGGAACTAACCATGCCTGAAATTCTCTCTGTTGTCTATTCGTGTAAAGGAGGTTAAAATACCGCCAGATCCTAGACTGGCTATAAAATGAAGATATTTTTTATATTTCTTTGAATTATTACTAACAAATATTTTAATGAGGTTAGGAGCCCTTTTTCTTTGGAACTGACGAGTTCTATATATTTGCTGCTTTAACACCTTCAAGGGCGGTGGTTCATTTTTGGATTACTTAATTTTAATTCGTAAATGCCACATTAGCAGCAGAATATTGGGATGAAAATTTCCCTTTTATTAAGTAAGTGAACAAAAGCATTTTTGTATTTCGAAATTTGTTTGTGAATTCTGGTGCCATTCACTGATTTCAAGATTTTACGAATAGAAGTGCCTTGTCCGTGCAAGGGTTAAACGCATATTAATGTATTTATTATTTTAAAGTTTCCTTTCCCTTTTAATATTCACGTGTAAATATAATTTTCAGGACATAATTTTCAATATTTTCCTGCCTTTAGCACGTACACATTTAATAGTAATTTTAATGTTTTTTTTCTGTTTTTAATAGTCACGTGTAAATAAATTTTTAATCGTTAGGAAATATTATTCTTTGCGCTGTTTTTAAAATTGAAAACAATCTCTATAATAATAGCCTAAGTCATGTGACTATCATCAACAGCTCCAGGCGGATCCCTTCGCTTTTTATATTCCAGGCGGCCATTTTGGTACTTTATTGTTAGCCAGCCACAGGTGTGATAAGTCGCCGAATATTATTCTATCCCCATTATTTCGTTTATATTATAATAGTCTAAGTCATGTAACTGCCATAAACAACGGGCTGATTCCTTCTCTTTTCATAAGAAAGGTTTCCATTTTGATTAAAGAATCAAAATTATTTTTTCGAATAAAACTACATAAAAGTTGCCATGATCACAAAGAATTCCTGGTACTTTTATGTTAGCCGGGTGAAAATCTCACCAATAGCTTTGTTTTTAACTCGCCAGTTAGCATTAAAACGGTGCTAATTGGTTATCCCATCGACCAAAAATCTGTCGCCAAACTATAAGATTAAATGCCAATAATGGTTGATCATAAATGTCACATTCACTTGATTTTAAGGAAGTTACACATTTTCACGCCATCAAGTGATTTTTATTTCGACGTTTTATTTGTATTTTTATTAATGTTATACTAATTTATTTGTTCTTTTGTTATTTAAAAAAAAAATGTCAATTTGTATAATTTGGCGAAATTGGTAGACGGGGGAAGTAATAACATTAAAACGTTGCTTTGAAGTGGAAATTAAATCTCATGATTTGTTGCATTGTCAGATACGCACCGGCTTTGGCGTGATTTTTTTTTTACGACAATTTGATGAAAACCTCGTTTTCAAATACCTGTTACACATGTATTTTTAAATTATTTTCTGTTATTTTTGAAAATGGAATAACAATAAATAAAAAAAAATAATTAATAACTATAGAACAAAACAATTTATAACATTTTTTGTAAATAAAAAGAAAATAAATTTAAACAAACATTTATTAATAAATAAGCAACAATAGCCGGGTTACCATGTCAGGCAAAATAACGCCATTTTGGCGCCAATTAGATACCCCGTTGCGTATATGACATCTGTGTCTAATATTTTTATTTTCCGTTTCGTTTTAAAAAAAGAATGAAGTAAAAGCCATTTATTTTAAAGGTTTCTATTTTAAATGAAAGTTTTGTATTAAATAAAATGATAATGAAATACAAATTGAATTCTGAATAAATGTAACATGATGCATTTCTTAGCATACATTTAAGGGAGGCCAAACTCGTCGCCAAATTAATTTAAAATAACCTTTTCTAAAATATGAAAAAAAATATCTGTTATGATTAAAATTTGAGTTGCCATCATTAGAAAAAAAGTATTTAAAATTAGAAAAAAAATTAATATTTCGAAAACTAATTCTAATTTTAAAATTCTAATACCAGTTTTGAGATCTGTGGATCAATACGGATTTTTGGAGTTTATTTCATCGCAAAGTATTCCATATTTTAGGAGAAATCGCCGTGAAGAGTAATCAGTTGTTTAATCAGTCGTTTCATAGAATCGTTACATAAATTCGTTTCAATTCGATTCATTAGGATTTTATATATATAGGGTAGATTTTATCTTTATCTCCGATTTCTGTATTTTATTTTCGTTTTCCAATCAAAATCGATTTAGATCCAGTGTTGTCAGAGGACAAAAAGTAAACTTTAAATGAAATAGTGAAACATACTCCCCAAGTTTGTTTCACTTGGGGATAGTTTGTTTTGAAGTTAAATTGTCTGATTTCTAATAGTCGTTAAATAGGGAAAATACCTTTTCTTTGTACATCCATAAAGGGCTTTTTTGTACCATTTCGTCTATGCTGATTACCATGTGACTTTTTTTTTCTTTCTTTCTATCAGGTCCAACACAACAATGTCCAGCTGGCGAAATTCCAGTCAAATGCATTGATCGGTGCCAAAGATGCGAGTACAAAAATGGCAATTGTACTCAAATCGGGATCTGTACTCCTGGCTGTAACTGTGTACCAGGTTTCTTGAGAAATAGTACAAATAAATGCATACCTAGAGACTTTTGCCCTGGTGAGTTTTGTTGCTATGATCTAATCTGTACCAATTTAATCTGGTAGAGGATATCCTGCGAACGTATAGTTTCAGGATTAGAATACCTATTTTCAAAAAAGAAATATTTGTCTGATTTAGTTACAGAAATTTGTTTTTAAATAGGATGAAGACCACCGCTTGAAAATTGATGTATTCAGCAGTTAAAACTATAAGAATCCTATTATCACCTATCTAATCTTGTTTATAACTATATTACTTGTTTTAACCATAAGAATCCTGTTAGTTTTTTTCCTTTGCACTTATGTAAAATACATAATGTAAAAACAACAACTATTCATTTTGCAAATTTTTGAAACAATGTATTATTGAAATATATATTTTTTTCTGCATAAAGTCTAATTACTAATTTGGGTGTTGTCCCCGAATTTTCACTTTATTTCATTGTGTTGCTTGCAATTGGTAAGTTTTAATATCAGGCAAAAAAATCAGTGTTGCCAAATAGTCAAAAGGTAATTTCCCCAAAATTTCTGAATTTTTCCCAAAATGAGTGTTTTTTTCGTTCGAGTGTTCGGTGCCAAAGATGCGAGTATAAAAATGGCGACTGTGTTCAAGCTCAAGTTTGTACTCCTGGCTGCAATTGTGTACCAGGTTTCTTGAGAGATAGTCCAAATATATGCATACCTGCAAACTTTTGCCCTGGTGAGTTTTTGTTGCTATGGTCTAATCTGAATAAATTTAATCGGGTAGAATATTTCCTGCAAACATATAATTTCAGTATTAGAACCACTATTTCCCAAAAGTAATATTTGCCTGATTTAACTACAGAAATTTTCTCTTAAATAAGTTGAAGATTACTATTTGAAAAGTAATATATTCAGCAATTAAAACCATATGAATCCTGTATTTTTATTTTCTTTTTTACACCTATGTGAGATACGTAAAGTAAAAACAACCATTCACTGTTTATTAGCTGTTTTCTCATAAGCAGTATCCTGTGGAACTAACCATGCCTGAAATTCTCTCTGTTGTCTATTCGTGTAAAGGAGGTTAAAATACCGCGAGATCCTAGACTGGCTATGAAATGAAGATATTTTTTATATTTCTTTGAATTATTACTAACAAATATTTTAATGAGGTTAGGAGCCCTTTTTCTTTGGAACTGACGAGTTCTATATATTTGCTGCTTTAACACCTTCAAGGGCGGTGGTTCATTTTTGGACCACTTAATTTTAATTCGTAAATGCCACATTAGCAGCAGAATATTGGGATGAAAATTTCCCTTTTATTAAGTGAGTGAACAAAAGCATTTTTGTATTTCGAAATTTGTTTGTAAATTCTGGTGCCATTCACTGATTTCAAGATTTTACGAATAGAAGTGCCTTGTCCATACAAGGGTTAAACGCATATTAATGTATTTATTATTTTAAAGTTTCCTTTCCCTTTTAATATTCACGTGTAAATATAATTTTCAGGACATAATTTTCAATATTTTCCTGCCTTTAACACGTACACATTTAATAGTAATTTTAATGTTTTTTTTTCTGTTTTTAATAGTCACGTGTAAATAAATTTTTAATCGTTAGGAAATATTATTCTTTGCGCTGTTTTTAAAATTGAAAACAATCTCTATAATAATAGCCTAAGTCATGTGACTATCATCAACAGCTCCAGGCGGATCCCTTCGCTTTTTATATTCCAGGCGGCCATTTTGGTACTTTATTGTTAGCCAGCCACAGGTGTGATAAGTCGCCGAATATTATTCTATCCCCATTATTTCGTTTATATTATAATAGTCTAAGTCATGTAACTGCCATAAACAACGGGCTGATTCCTTCTCTTTTCATAAGAAAGGTTTCCATTTTGATTAAAGAATCAAAATTATTTTTTCGAATAAAACTACATAAAAGTTACCATGATCACAAAGAATTCCTGGTACTTTTATGTTAGCCGGCTGAAAATCTCACCAATAGCTTTGTTTTTAACTCGCCAGTTAGCATTAAAACGGTGCTAATTGGTTATCCCATCGACCAAAAATCTGTCGCCAAACTATAAGATTAAATGCCAATAATGGTTGATCATAAATGTCACATTCACTTGATTTTAAGGAAGTTACACATTTTCACGCCATCAAGTGATTTTTATTTCGACGTTTTATTTGTATTTTTATTAATGTTATACTAATTTATTTGTTCTTTTGTTATTTTAAAAAAAATGTCAATTTGTATAATTTGGCGAAATTGGTAGACGGGGGAAGTAATAACATTAAAACGTTGCTTTGAAGTGGAAATTAAATCTCATGATTTGTTGCATTGTCAGATACGCACCGGCTTTGGCGTGATTTTTTTTTTTACGACAATTTGATGAAAACCTCGTTTTCAAATACCTGTTACACATGTATTTTTAAATTATTTTCTGTTATTTTTGAAAATGGAATAACAATAAATAAATAAAAAAAAATAATTAATAACTATAGAACAAAACAATTTATAACATTTTTTGTAAATAAAAAGAAAATAAATTTAAACAAACATTTATTAATAAATAAGCAACAATAGCCGGGTTACCATGTCAGGCAAAATAACGCCATTTTCGCGCCAATTAGATACCCCGTTGCGTATATGACATCTGTGTCTAATATTTTTCTTTTCCGTTTCGTTTAAAAAAAAGAATGAAGTAAAAGCCATTTATTTTAAAGGTTTCTATTTTAAATGAAAGTTTTGTATTAAATAAAATGATAATGAAATACAAATTGAATTCTGAATAAAAGTAACATGATGCATTTCTTAGCATACATTTAAGGGAGGCCAAACTCGTCGCCAAATTAATTTAAAATAACCTTTTCTAAAATATGAAAAAAAATATCTGTTATGATTAAAATTTGAGTTGCCATCATTAGGAAAAAAGTATTTAAAATTAGAAAAAAAATTAATATTTCGAAAACTAATTCTAATTTTAAAATTCTAATACCAGTTTTGAGATCTGTGGATCAATACGGATTTTTGGAGTTTATTTCATCGCAAAGTATTCCATATTTTAGGAGAAATCGCCGTGAAGATTAATCAGTTGTTTAATCAGTCGTTTCATAGAATCGTTACATAAATTCGTTTCAATTCGATTCATTAGGATTTTATATATATAGGGTAGATTTTATCTTTATCTCCGATTTCTGTATTTTATTTTCGTTTTCCAATCAAAATCGATTTAAATCCAGTGTTGTCAGAGGACAAAAAGTAAACTTTAAATGAAACAGTGAAACATACTCCCCAAGTTTGTTTCACTTGGGGATAGTTTGTTTTGAAGTGAAATTGTCTGATTTCTAATAGTCGTTAAATAGGGAAAATACCTTTTCTTTGTACATCCATAAAGGGCTTTTTTGTACCATTTCGTCTATGCTGATTACCATGTGACTTTTTTTTTCTTTCTTTCTATCAGGTCCAACACAACAATGTCCAGCTGGCGAAATTCCAGTCAAATGCATTGATCGGTGCCAAAGATGCGAGTACAAAAATGGCAATTGTACTCAAATCGGGATCTGTACTCCTGGCTGTAACTGTGTACCAGGTTTCTTGAGAGATAGTACAAATAAATGCATACCTAGAGACTTTTGCCCTGGTGAGTTTTGTTGCTATGATCTAATCTGTACCAATTTAATCTGGTAGAGGATATCCTGCGAACGTATAGTTTCAGGATTAGAATACCTATTTTCAAAAAAGAAATATTTGTCTGATTTAGTTACAGAAATTTGTTTTTAAATAGGATGAAGACCACCGCTTGAAAATTGATGTATTCAGCAGTTAAAACTATAAGAATCCTATTATCACCTATCTAATCTTGTTTATAACTATATTACTTGTTTTAACCATAAGAATCCTGTTAGTTTTTTTCCTTTGCACTTATGTAAAATACATAATGTAAAAACAACAACTATTCATTTTGCAAATTTTTGAAACAATGTATTATTGAAATATATATTTTTTTCTGCATAAAGTCTAATTACTAATTTGGGTGTTGTCCCCGAATTTTCACTTTATTTCATTGTGTTGCTTGCAATTGGTAAGTTTTAATATCAGGCAAAAAAATCAGTGTTGCCAAATAGTCAAAAGGTAATTTCCCCAAAATTTCTGAATTTTTCCCAAAATGAGTGTTTTTTTCGTTCGAGTGTTCGGTGCCAAAGATGCGAGTATAAAAATGGCGACTGTGTTCAAGCTCAAGTTTGTACTCCTGGCTGCAATTGTGTACCAGGTTTCTTGAGAGATAGTCCAAATATATGCATACCTGCAAACTTTTGCCCTGGGGAGTTTTTGTTGCTATGATCTAATCTGAATAAATTTAATCGGGTAGAATATTTCCTGCAAACATATAATTTCAGTATTAGAACCACCATTTCCCAAAAGTAATATTTGCCTGATTTAACTACAGAAATTTTCTCTTAAATAAGTTGAAGATTACTATTTGAAAAGTAATATATTCAGCAATTAAAATCATATGAATCCTGTATTTTTATTTTCTTTTTTACACCTATGTGAGATACGTAAAGTAAAAACAACCATTCACTGTTTATTAGCTGTTTTCTCATAAGCAATATCCTGTGGAACTAACCATGCCTGAAATTCTCTCTGTTGTCTATTCGTGTAAAGGAGGTTAAAATACCGCGAGATCCTAGACTGGCTATAAAATGAAGATATTTTTTATATTTCTTTGAATTATTACTAACAAATATTTTAATGACGTTAGGAGCCCTTTTTCTTTGGAACTGACGAGTTCTATATATTTGCTGCTTTAACACCTTCAAGGGCGGTGGTTCATTTTTGGACCACTTAACTTTAATTCGTAAATGCCACATTAGCAGCAGAATATTGGGATGAAAATTTCCCTTTTATTAAGTAAGTGAACAAAAGCATTTTTGTATTTCGAAATTTGTTTGTAAATTCTGGTGCCATTCACTGATTTCAAGATTTTACGAATAGAAGTGCCTTGTCCGTGCAAGGGTTAAACGCATATTAATGTATTTATTATTTTAAAGTTTCCTTTCCCTTTTAATATTCACGTGTAAATATAATTTTCAGGACATAATTTTCAATATTTTCCTGCCTTTAACACGTACACATTTAATAGTAATTTTAATGTTTTTTTTTCTGTTTTTAATAGTCACGTGTAAATAAATTTTTAATCGTTAGGAAATATTATTCTTTGCGCTGTTTTTAAAATTGAAAACAATCTCTATAATAATAGCCTAAGTCATGTGACTATCATCAACAGCTCCAGGCGGATCCCTTCGCTTTTTATATTCCAGGCGGCCATTTTGGTACCTTATTGTTAGCCAGCCACATGTGTGATAAGTCGCCGAATATTATTCTATCCCCATTATTTCGTTTATATTATAATAGTCTAAGTCATGTAACTGCCATAAACAACGGGCTGATTCCTTCTCTTTTCATAAGAAAGGTTTCCATTTTGATTAAAGAATCAAAATTATTTTTTCGAATAAAACTACATAAAAGTTGCCATGATCACAAAAGATTCCTGGTACTTTTATGTTAGCCGGGTGAAAATCTCACCAATAGCTTTGTTTTTAACTCGCCAGTTAGCATTAAAACGGTGCTAATTGGTTATCCCATCGACCAAAAATCTGTCGCCAAACTATAAGATTAAATGCCAATAATGGTTGATCATGAATGTCACATTCACTTGATTTTAAGGAAGTTACACATTTTCACGCCATCAAGTGATTTTTATTTCGACGTTTTATTTGTATTTTTATTAATGTTATACTAATTTATTTGTTCTTTTGTTATTTAAAAAAAATGTCAATTTGTATAATTTGGCGAAATTGGTAGACGGGGGAAGTAATAACATTAAAACGTTGCTTTGAAGTGGAAATTAAATCTCATGATTTGTTGCATTGTCAGATACGCACCGGCTTTGGCGTGATTTTTTTTTTTTTACGACAATTTGATGAAAACCTCGTTTTCAAATATCTGTTACACATGTATTTTTAAATTATTTTCTGTTATTTTTTAAAATGGAATAACAATAAATAAAAAAAAATAATTAATAACTATAGAACAAAACAATTTATAACATTTTTTGTAAATAAAAAGAAAATAAATTTAAACAAACATTTATTAATAAATAAGCAACAATAGCCGGGTTACCATGTCAGGCAAAATAACGCCATTTTGGCGCCAATTAGATACCCCGTTGCGTATATGACATCTGTGTCTAATATTTTTCTTTTCCGTTTCGTTTAAAAAAAAGAATGAAGTAAAAGCCATTTATTTTAAAGGTTTCTATTTTAAATGAAAGTTTTGTATTAAATAAAATGATAATGAAATACAAATTGAATTCTGAATAAAAGTAACATGATGCATTTCTTAGCATACATTTAAGGGAGGCCAAACTCGTCGCCAAATTAATTTAAAATAACCTTTTCTAAAATATGAAAAAAAATATCTGTTACGATTAAAATTTGAGTTGCCATCATTAGGAAAAAAGTATTTAAAATTAGAAAAAAAATTAATATTTCGAAAACTAATTCTAATTTTAAAATTCTAATACCAGTTTTGAGATCTGTGGATCAATACGGATTTTTGGAGTTTATTTCATCGCAAAGTATTCCATATTTTAGGAGAAATCGCCGTGAAGAGTAATCAGTTGTTTAATCAGTCATTTCATAGAATCGTTACATAAATTCGTTTCAATTCGATTCATTAGGATTTTATATATATAGGGTAGATTTTATCTTTATCTCCGATTTCTGTATTTTATTTTCGTTTTCCAATCAAAATCGATTTAGATCCAGTGTTGTCAGAGGACAAAAAGTAAACTTTAAATGAAACAGTGAAACATACTCCCCAAGTTTGTTTCACTTGGGGATAGTTTGTTTTGAAGTGAAATTGTCTGATATCTAATAGCCGTTAAATAGGGAAAATACCTTTTCTTTGTACATCCATAAAGGGCTTTTTTGTACCATTTCGTCTATGCTGATTACCATGTGACTTTTTTTTTCTTTCTTTCTATCAGGTTCAACACAACAATGTCCAGCTGGCGAAATTCCAGTCAAATGCATTGATCGGTGCCAAAGATGCGAGTACAAAAATGGCAATTGTACTCAAATCGGGATCTGTACTCCTGGCTGTAACTGTGTACCAGGTTTCTTGAGAGATAGTACAAATAAATGCATACCTAGAGACTTTTGCCCTGGTGAGTTTTGTTGCTTTGATCTAATCTGTACCAATTTAATCTGGTAGAGGATATCCTGCGAACGTATAGTTTCAGGATTAGAATACCTATTTTCAAAAAAGAAATATTTGTCTGATTTAGTTACAGAAATTTGTTTTTAAATAGGATGAAGACCACCGCTTGAAAATTGATGTATTCAGCAGTTAAAACTATAAGAATCCTATTATCACCTATCTAATCTTGTTTATAACTATATTACTTGTTTTAACCATAAGAATCCTGTTAGTTTTTTTCCTTTGCACTTATGTAAAATACATAATGTAAAAACAACAACTATTCATTTTGCAAATTTTTGAAACAATGTATTATTGAAATATATATTTTTTTCTGCATAAAGTCTAATTACTAATTTGGGTGTTGTCCCCGAATTTTCACTTTATTTCATTGTGTTGCTTGCAATTGGTAAGTTTTCCTATCAGGCAAAAAAAATCAGTGTTGCCAAATAGTCAAAAGTAATTTCCCCAAAATTTCTGAATTTTTCCC
Source organism: Maratus speciosus (assembly GCA_963932465.1). Taxonomy (NCBI): domain Eukaryota; kingdom Metazoa; phylum Arthropoda; class Arachnida; order Araneae; family Salticidae; genus Maratus; species Maratus speciosus. Next base: position 282,065,931 of record OZ010794.1, on the reverse strand, counting down.
AAAATGAGTATTTTTTTCGTTCGAGTGTTCGGTGCCAAAGATGCGAGTATAAAAATGGCGACTGTGTTCAAGCTCAAGTTTGTACTCCTGGCTGCAATTGTGTACCAGGTTTCTTGAGAGATAGTCCAAATATATGCATACCTGCAAACTTTTGCCCTGGTGAGTTTCTGTTGCTATGATCTAATATGAATAAATTTAATCGGGTAGAAGATTTCCTGCAAACATATAATTTCAGTATTAGAACCACTATTTCCCAAAAGTAATATTTGCCTGATTTAACTACAGAAATTTTCTCTTAAATAAGTTGAAGATTACTATTTGAAAAGTAATATATTCAGCAATTAAAACCATATGAATCCTGTATTTTTATTTTCTTTTTTACACCTATGTGAGATACGTAAAGTAAAAACAACCATTCACTGTTTATTAGCTGTTTTCTCATAAGCAATATCCTGTGGAACTAACCATGCCTGAAATTCTCTCTGTTGTCTATTCGTGTAAAGGAGGTTAAAATACCGCCAGATCCTAGACTGGCTATAAAATGAAGATATTTTTTATATTTCTTTGAATTATTACTGACAAATATTTTAATGAGGTTAGGAGCCCTTTTTCTTTGGAACTGACGAGTTCTATATATATAGTAAAATTAATTTTTTTAAAAGCAAAATTCAAACGAGCGATACTTAAATATATTTTTTGATTTTTTGAAGCAGTGCATCTAGTACATTTTAAGATAGCAGCATTTAAATTTTGACATTTTAAAGCAGTGATGTAATGGCTGCTATAGTGTTCGTATTATCCTTGAATTTGAAAACCACTTTTTCAGAAATTTTCACCTAATTTAGTGGCAGAAATTCTACAATTATATAATTCAAATATCATTATTAAGAAGTAAGGGTAAGCGAATTCCAGGACATTTCGAATGGTGGAGCAGTTATCACACCACTGTCAAAAAATACCTGACGCGTTAAAATCTTTTATGCGAATTTTATAGATAGCACAGTGGTTAGGGAGTTGAATTCGGAAATAATTAGGGGAAAGCTGTAAATAGTTTTAATCCCTTCAGTTTAGCTCTAGAATGAATATGCTACGTTTTCCCCCTCGTACTAGATGAGCGTTAGGAATTATGCATAGATTTGTAGTCAAAAAACACGTTTTTTTTAAATACCATAACACTATCTCGAAATCACTAACTTTTTCAAAAACATCGTCAATAAAAATGTTATAGAGCTTAAAATTCTGAGTAAAATGAGTACCTACACTTAATACTTTTGTTGAATATTAAGGTCACAATTCTACTTTAAAGTTTTAGCCCCATGGTCAGAGGGTTGAACCCAGAATTAATTAGGGGAAAACTGGAAATCGTTTTAATCCCTTCAGATTAGGTCTAAAAGGAATATTCTATGTTTTCCCATTCGTACTAAGTGAGCGTTAGGAAATATGTACACATTTACATTCGAAAAACATGTTTTTCCTTAATATTTTTAACAATATATGAAATTGCGTCTTTAATTTTGAACAAAAATATTAATGTGAGTATTTATTTTATTCAGAATTTTAAGCACTACAACGTCTGCATTGGCAATTTTTTGATATAGGTAACTGTTTTGAGATATTGTTAAGGTAATCTGGTCTCTCCTAGCTTGAAGCTCTTGATTAGTGATTAAGGCAAAATTTTGAAATAGAATTGCGACCTTAATTTTGAACCAAAAATATTAATGTGAGTGCTCCTTTTATTCAGAATTTTATGCTCTACAACATTTGTATTGACAAAGTTTTTGATAGAATTAGCTGTATTGAGATATTCTTAGGTAACTTGGTCGCTCCGGACTTCAAGCTCTTGATTAGCGATTAAAGCAAAAGTTTTAAATTAGAATAGCGACCTTAATTTTGAACAAAAATACTAATGTGGGTGCTCATTTTATTCAGAATTTTAAGCTCTACAACATTTGCTTTGACAATGTTTTTGATAGAATTAGCTATTTTGAGATATTGTTAAAAAAATTAAAGAAAAACATGTTTTTCGAATGTAAATATGTACATATTTCCTAAAGCTCACTTAGTACGAAGAGGAAAACATAGAATATTCTTTTTAGACCCAATCTGAAGGGATTAAAACGATTTCCAGTTTTCCCCTAATTAATTCTGAGTTCAACCCTCTGACCACGAGGCTAAAACATTAAAGTAGAATTGTGACCTTAATATTCAACAAAAATATTAAGTGTAGGTACTCATTTTACTCAGAATGTTAAGCTCTACAACATTTGTATTGACGATGTTTTTGAAAAAGTTAATGATTTCGAGATAGTGTTATCGTATTAAAAAAAACGTGTTTTTTTACTATAAATCTATGCATAATTCCTAACGCCCACCTAGTACGAGAGGGGAAACGTAGCATATTCATTCTAGACATAAACTGAAGGGATTAAAACAGTTTCCAGCTTTCCCCTAATTATTTCCGAATTGGGCCTTTTTTTGCTCCCCTAACATTGGGCTAAGAAGAATGTAAGGCTTTTCATTTTCATTTTTTCTCTTTCTTCAGACCAGTGTAAAAGTGATGAGCAGTACTACCCAGACATACCAGATTGCAAAAATACTTGTGAATATATCAACAATCCTGGAACAATATGTCCGAAGTATATCGCCCCTCGACCAGGATGCTTCTGTAAGAAAGGTTTAGTGAAAAGGAAGGACGGGAAGTGTGTGAAACCAGAAAATTGTGGTCCGCCAGGTAAGTTAGAAAATAAATTATAATAAATATAGTTTATTTTGCTACATGTGGGGCAAAGGTTCCACGCCCATAGTAAAATCGTCTAGAAGAACATATTGCTATTTAACTCGTTCATATGATTTATTTTTAAATGGATAAAAAACGTTTGTTGCACTTAAAACATATTTAAACTTTCGTAAGAATCTCATTCGTCGCTGTGCCTTTAGTATGTGCAGAGAAAAAAGTATATTTACACCAGGAGTAATATACATGATGAATTTCACCTATATTCTGTCACACCGGAAGCTCGGGTTGTTTAATTAATTTCGTATGCTTTTGAGGTAAATAAAATAGCATACGAATTGACATTTTTGAAACTGAGTAAAAAAACATCCAATTTCGAAGCCAAAACTTTTTTGGTTTAAATTGCAAACGCTCTAGCTATTGAGCCACATTCGACAGACAAATTTCCCTCTGATAATTTGATTGGTAATAGCATCTGGTCTGCCATAATGACAGCTCAACAGAATTTACCGCACGTAATGGAACTCCATTAAACGATGGATATGCAGATACGCTTTATTATTGATTGATTACTGCGTGTATGAAATGTTAATAGTATAGTATATATCAGAGGCGGCGAACTTATGGCACGCGTGCCCCAGGTGACACGCGGGAGATTATTTTCGGAACGTCACAGACTCCTGTTCTAAAATAAAATATTGCAAGGCTCGCGTGTAAAGCAAGATAATTAACAAAACGGAATTTTTGATACATCCAATTTTCAAATTTTGTAAAGAAAATAAATACAAAACTATTATGATTGCTTCTTGCAAAACAGCTGAAACTTCTTTTAACTTATGTGCAATATTTTTCCGTTATAGACTTTATTTTAGAACTTATGTGCAAATTGTTTTCATTTTGTAAATTCAGATGTTAAAATTATTGAATAAATATAATATATATTGTGTAAAATCTCTGTACTTCTAGAAAGTTATTACGATACGATGCAGTTAAACAATTTTACAAAAAAAAAAAAAAAAAAAATCAATAAGAAAAAATTTAAAAAATGTAAGTTTCTACGCTTTACACCCCAGCCTTTCATATAATGAAAATGCACGAATTGCTCTATTTTGAATTTAGACTGCCTGAGTTTTTGTAAATTAGGTTGCTTATCGCCTTCATACAAATTAAATATACGGAAATGCAACATTATTAACTCCAATCTAGCTTAATATTGGATCAAAATGATTTGAAAAATATGGCATTGAACAGTTAAGACCGTAGGGATCTCGGCTTTTTTGCACGAATCTCAGAAACATAGTATGTGAAAGCAACAACAATTTATTTTAGCACTTAGTTGCAAAGTTATTTTATTGCGTTTAGTTTTTGCATTCTGCATAATGTTTAATTGCTAATCTTGGTGTTGTGTCCTGAACTTTCACTTTGTTTGTGGTGTTTGCAACTGCTAAATTTCCTCTCAGGTAAAAAACAATCAAAAATTCTACAATTAATGTCAAGAATGTCTTCAAGTTATTTTAATAGATCAGAATAAAATAATTGTGAGTTTAATATGCAAAACATCTCAGAAAAAATTTAGAACTCGGGACAATTTAGTTAAGGGCACGTGGAACATAAAATGATTCAAATTTTTGAGTTTTCAATTTATCGGCCTAAAAAAGAAAGCTAAAAGATTATGGTTCTAAATGATTATGAACATAAAATATTGTGGTGCTGTAAGCTTTTAAAATAATATATTTTATGCACTGTGGGATATATAGGTTTTTGCCTTTTTCAGGAAATGCGTTTTTTTTTTTATGTTTGGTATATTTTTCTAAAATTCTCATTTTAGGTAAACAGTTTCGAAAACTGTGTAACTACGTTTTTGCTTTAAAAATATCTAACATTATAGGTTTGAGTGAAAAAAAATTTAAATAATGAAAAATATATTCTTAAAACTTTTAGGATTTTCAAAGTTTTTTAGTAAAATATTTTTAATTTTTTTCTTTTAAGCCAAAATGGAAATTGCTTCATTTTATTCTTAAATAGCGTGCTTTCTGACACCATAACTAATTTTAAGGTGATATATTCAAAAGTTCTTTCGGAAAGTGCCGGGAGGAAGAGGTAGCTTTCATATTTCTTGTTTTTAAAATTTTGCAAGTTTTACTCAAAGCTAATTTTACTCAAATTTAAAAAAGATAAGAGATATTCTATAAGATAAGAGAATATTCTTCAATACTGAATTTGAATGAGTATTGCGCCAAATTTGTAAGCTACTATCCGCCCTTGGCGACCAGTTTTGTTTCCCTTAAAATTTAAGTTTTGGGAAAGCATGCTAAGCATTGTATCATGCTACTTTTATTCATAATTAACTTACTTGGGCTCCTTTAAGTGTAATTAATATAATCCCTTAAGTCAACATTTGTTTTTGTTCCATTAACATATCTCAATGTGTTGATTTTCTGTAAGCAAGTAAACCCTATTGGTTTACGATGGAAGTCTATGGGAACTTGTCGAAATATTAGAGATATCGTCAAGTTGGTGACAAACTTAGTGACATTTGGCGACAGAACAGGGTGCATTAAATGCCGTCCAATAATCAATGGCCGCCATTTTAAAACAAGATGGCGGATGAAGCCAAAATGTCAGCCACCCTATAAATTCAAACTGTTGTATCTCAGCTATTTTTTAAGATAAAGGCAAAACAAAATATGCTCCGGAATCCTTGTATTAAGGTCAAACTCTTAAGAAAATAAGATTTTTCGGTTTTTAATTTATTTGCACCATGTTTTAAATATTTAAAAATTTTAAATGGCTCCATTTTGAAACAAGAAGACGCATGAAACTAGAAAACGAACTCGGTTGAAACGGGTATGTATTATGCATACAATTAATTTAATCCAAATCGGTTTATAAATACGAGTGTTATCCCATGGCAAAAATCAGATATATACATATATGGATATATATATATATATGTCACATTTGAACTGAGGGTGGTTTTGGGGTCTGGGGGTCATGATCGATGAAAATATGCCAAAATTTTCCGGAAATGTTTTCTACTGAACGGCTGCAATAGGTAGCTTTTTACTTTTTCTAATGAAAGCTACCTAATAACAGTTTTTTAGAAAAGAGTAACAGACAGACATATTGTTCAAAACATTTTTTAGTTAATATGTTAAATTAAGTAAAAAGTTAATTATTTCTTAAAAACTAATTTATGCATGAAATTATTTTTTTTTATTTATATATAGGCTATCATGTGTATATTTACAGTAAAAAAAAAATTTTCATTTCTATCTCTTTTTTAAGTAAAATACATAAGGTTAAATATTTCGCAAAAATTGACCAATTTTACTTGTCGAGATGTTCTATGTGCCCTTAATAATAAATTAATAGTAATCAATAGTAATCCTGTATAAGGGCGTGTACAGTCATGGATATGCAAATACACTCTCTTGACTAATTCTATCGCAAATCATTCCTTAAAAATGATACTGATATCAACAGATTTTTTATAATAACGTCTACTATTAAATGTTGCGCATATATTAGTGCTTGGGAGCTGTCTGCGGATTAAACACTGTCGTTATTTGATTTTTCATGAGACATCATCTACTTTTGACCCTATTCAATTTCTGGAATCGTTTCAAAAATCTTTACTTAATAATCCAGTCAAATGTCACAAATAGATGCAAAAATTCTGCCAGAAGATTTTATGTTTTAAAGTGTTTATGGGGATGCTAATAACAGGAATTAATTGTTTTCCAACGAAATATCTCGAGGCTAAACATTGTGGAGCCAAAAAAAAAAAAAAAAACACGAAATTTTCAAACGTTTTTCAGTTTTTTGCTAATAACTCGAAAATTATAAACTTTTTGTCTACCATACTTAATTACTAAGCGAAAGGAAATTAAATTATCTACAAATTTCATAATAAAAACGTTTTTCTAAATCCATTTCTAAGCGCACTATAGCTTTCAGAAAATCACACTTTTTTCTAACTTTGTGGGAAATTACAAAAACCAACATTTGGCGCTTTTTTTTTATTAATTTTATCCTCGTTAATGTAACTTGTTTATATTACAGGTTATATTACAGATATTTTCATGATAGCAATAATGATTAATTACAAAGATAACATTAAAAAAATATTTTACAACATTGTAATTTTTTTTTATTTAGAACTTACGTAGAGAACAATAATAGTAGGTATTTACATGAATGTAAGTAAAAAGGACTTACGGTAACATTTTTAATGCATTTAAAAATTTCTGCAGCGCTTGCAGCTTGATTGGTTCTGTTCGCCAACCTCAGCTTGAGGAGCAAACGAGCTGATTGCTTGTTTTTCAACAGCTTTAATCTTTGAGCTTGTTGCGACATCATCAACCTGGTCGTCAAAGTCATCGTCCTTGCTGGTTTTAGTTGATGGTTTCCAAGGCAGGATCTTCATCGCCCTCTTATTCTGGGTAAATAATGTCGTCCACATTTTCGCAGTTGACCCCGTTCCAGTTTTTGCAAATTGCCGAGTATTTGAGTCCTGATTTTAGCAAGAACATGCCTTGCTGCAACCCTTTATACAGCTACATGAGACATCATGCAGCAGAGATTCAGGTTCTGGGTTTTGCCACTTTTAAACTGGCTGAAAAAGATCATCAGACCTGCGAAACTAACTCCATTCTTCAGGGGGATATTATTTCCTAGCCAAAATTATACCTGATGATAACATAAGAGGAAATGATGCTGCGCAGCCTTTTGTGTTGATAGTAGCCTTGCAAGATGGAGTTTGCTTTTAGTGGCAGATTTAGCAAATAACTGGAACCTCAAGGGGTCCAATGTCTATGTGGTGTCTATGCATCTACTGTATAGTGCAATAATGAATTTTTCTCCAGCCTTGATGATTTCTTGACGGATATACTTTGGTTTATTGAACACACAGGCTATTTCCTCAAGCTAATAATGTTTTTTCAATGTTTTACAAAACTTTGTCTTTCCTTACCCAAAAAGAGCGGATGTTGTATCGCATCCTCTGATTGCATGAGTGAAAGGAACATTGTTGTAATTGTATTTGTATGACATGGTTGAAAACCACTTTGTTCCGATGTTACCTCTTCCTGGTTTTTGGAAAACAGATTTTTGTGTTAATATCTCAAGATCGTCATGATCATGAGAAGGTCAATGATTTCTCCGACAATACGACACTTTCAAGGCTTCGGCTCTTGAAATGGCTGAGGTAACAATCATAACATGAGCGCCTTCTTCTGCCTGGTCAGCTTGAATTCTCTTATTTTAAAACTCTGTTTTAATCAGTGAAATGAAGCGATTCTTGTTTCTGTTATTGGCTAGAAATTCGTAGTGACGGAAGATTTTGATTGACACTAGTTAGTTTACGTTTTATCGCGCTATAGTCCATTTTCGTAACATGCTAAACTATGTTGAATATACCAGTAATGCTTTCGTTAACGAATTTAATTAAAAAGGGTTTATTATTAATTAAGCGATTTAATCATTATTATCCAAAGTATTTGTATTACATTCTTCTGTTAAAATTTTTATACTAATTTTGCAGTCATATCCCATTATGAGTGAAAAATTAATTAAATTGTAAGAATAAAAATAAATCAGACTATCCTACAATTCAATGATGACCATGAAAATTTTAACAATGGACAACCTACAAAAGTAAATATTTTTGTTTAATTCTTTAAACGTCGCGCCCGATATTTTCGCGGGCAAATTGTCACTGTGAAGTTGAAAAAAAAGTGTTGTTTTCAAAAAGCCGTAGCGCGCTTAGTATTGAGTGTAGAAAAATGTTTTTATTGCAAAATTTGTAGAAAATGTAATGCTCGTTCTTTCTGTAATTAAGTATATTACACAAAAATTTCATAATTTTCGAGTTATAGGCAAAAAACTGAAAAACGTCCGAAAATTTCGTGGTTTTTTGGCTCCACAAAGTTTAGCCTCGGGATATTTTGTTGGAAAATAATTTTTGTTATTGGCATCCCCATATACACTTTAAAAATATAAAATCTTCTAGCAGAATTTTTTCATCTATCAGCCCTGGGTTCTTCCACACAAAATGAGCAAATATTTAAAAAAAGTCGTGGCTGCATAGTAACCGATTTTAATAAAATTTGATACACAGATTCAATTCATATTCAAATAGAGCATTGCAAAATATTTCGACAAAAAAATAAAAAAGGACTTAGTTCTGGACATTTAAAAAACTTGTGACGTGGAATGGCATGTGTACAATCGTTTGAAGTTCCGTATCTTGAAAACTATTTAACATAAATTAAATCTTTTTATAATATTGTAATCTCTGGAAAATTATCTTCATATTTATTTAATAATAATAATTTGGTAACGTCATGATTAATCTTAAATTTGTTGTAAAAATTGAAAATTTGTCAATTTTGAGAAAATTAAAAACGTTATAAAAATTACAGAATTCAAAAACATCTGTGAAATTGATGCCTGATATAGTGTTATATATTAAGATCGAATTGCTAAAGTTTTTAAGTTGCCATGTATTTCCTTCACCTTTAAAAAAAAATTTAGAAACTTAAAAAAATGACAAAACTGTAATTTTTCCTCTTATTGATAGGCAAAAAAAATATTGAAGGAAAGGTCAGACATTATAGTTATTGCACAGACATAAAGATCAATAAGTCCATGATATGCTAAAAAAATTCAAGATTGCTTTTTGATTCCTAACGTCACAAAATTTGGTTAAAAAAGTAATATTTGTTGCATTCCAAGAGCTTTACTCTTTGAATAAGTGCTCGTTTTTTTTACAATATTGCCCGATTTCAAAGGGGGGAAAAGATGCAGTGCTGCCATCTATGGATTTAGAGGATAAATATATAATTTTTTTTGTTCAAAGTAATATATATATATATATATATATACTGTAGTTTAAAATAAATATATTAATAGCCAAAAATAAACTGAAAGCAAAAATTAAAGTTTCTATATTTAAAATATACACTTTTATCTATAATACGAAATAATTTAAAAGTTTAATAAAGCTTTTTTCACTTAAAAAGAAGTGATAGAAATATTGCATTTTACCCTCAACATTTTTACTGTTTTTTTTTCTAAGGAATTAAGGAATAAAAAGGCAAGAATGAAACGTTCGATATTTAAAATATATACATTTAGCTATAACGCCAAAAAAAAAGTAAAATTGTCAAAGCTGTCCTACATGCTTAAATGAACAGTATTAATATTGCATTTTTACTTCAAAATTTTTGAAAAATAATTTTTTTTCTCATTACGGAATAAAAATACAATTACTAACTTACGCCAATCTGTTACTTATTATTCATTCCTAATTATAAATAATTTTTAATATAGTCTTTCCTTTCCTAAGGCTAATAATCAGAATTGAAATTTTAAGCATGTAGACAATACCTCGATTTTCCATTCACTTTTAATGTATATTTTAATACTTAAATAAACAATCCTGAAATCTGTTATTTTACATTTACTCATAAATAGGTATGATCTACATATAGACTGATTTTCATTCAAATCTGTGACATGTCTGCCACAGCTGATTTGCTCATTTTGCATTTAATGACCCCCCTATTTTCTGACTGTTTGACCGGACTATAATATTACAAAGAGGCAAAGTTTGTGAGTTTGTGTGTTTATTTGCACGGTGTAATCTCTGGAACAACCGAACCGATTTCAAAAGTAATGGTAGCAAATATATGGTGATAGTCCCTTTTCCAACATAGGCTATATTTTATTTCAATGCCACTACTCCTAAGGGGTGCAGGAGCAAAATAGTTCTAAAAATTCGATTTTTGTGTTACTTAAGGCCTAGAAACTTGAATTTTTGCATGGTAGTTACTTATACCACATAAATGCTCTTTAAGATCAGTTTTTAAAAAATTGAAACTTAAAATGGGTGAAAATGCGCAAAAAGCGTTCTAAAAACATTTTAAATTACGATTTCTATGCAATCTCAGGAAATGCCACACCGATTTCAAAAGTAATAGTTGCAAATTGATGGTAGTAGTCCTTGATCTAACATAGGCTATATTTAATGTCGGTGCCATAACCACCTGGGGGTTCTAAGAGCCAAAAATGTTCTAAATTTCAATTTTTGTTTTACTAAAGGGGCTAGAAATTTGAAATTTGGAGTGGTGGTTACTTATAAGATATAAATGCTTTCTAAGAACACTTTCTAAAGAAAACGAAATTTAATAGAAGTGAAAAGGCACGAAAAGCGTTCTAAAAACGTTCTAAATTGCAATTTCTATGCAACATCAGGAAATACCAAACTGATTTAAACTAATGGTAGAAAATTGTTTGTGACTGCTCCTATTCCAACATAGGCTATATTTTATTTCCGTGGCAGAATTCCCAACGGGGTGCAGGAAAAAAAATACGTTCTAAATTGCGATTTTCGTGATACTGAACAGGCTAGAAACTTGAAATTTAGCATGGTGGTTACTTATAAGAGACAAATGCCCTCTAAGAACAATTAAAAAAAAAATTCGAAATTTAAAAGGGGTGAAGATGCGCGAAAAGCGTCCTAAATTACGATTTCTATGCAATCTCAGTTAATACTAAACCGATAACAAAAGTAATGGTTGCGAGTCGATGGTGCCAATCTCTGCCCTAGCAAAGACTATATTATATGTCTGTGCCATCTGGGACTGTCAGGAGCAACAAACGTTCTAAATTGCGACTTTTCTGATACTGAAGGAGCTGGCAACTTGAAATATAGCATGGTAGTTAACTATAAGATTTAAATCCGCTATAAGAACCGTTGAAATAAAAATCAAATTTAAAAATGGTGATAATACACGAAAATCATTCTAATAACGTTCTAAAATATTATATCTAGGCAATTGTTAAAGATAGAACCTTGAAATTTGGCGTGGTAGATATTTATTAGATATAAATGCTCTCTAAAACAGTTTCTAAAAAATTCCAGATTTAGAAGCGTGAAATGAGTGAAAAGCGTTCGAAAAATCTTCTAATTTCCGATCTCTGTGTAATCATAGAAAATAACAAACCTATTTCAAAAGTATTTTTTTGCAAATTCATGTTGACAGTCCCGCTCCAACATAGACTACATTTTATGTCTGTGCCACGGATATTACTTATAACATATAAATGCTCTCTAAGAGCAGCCGAAAAAAGAATTCTAAATTAAAAAGAGGACGCGAAAAGCATTCTTAAAACGTTGTAAATTATGATTTATAAGCAATTGTTAAAGATAGAAACTTGAAATTACATATTAGGTAAACATGATCCGTAAAAACAGTTACTAAGATTTCAAAATTTTTAAGGAAGAAATGAGCGAAAAGCGTTCTAAAAACTTGCATAATTAAGACTTCTATGGAATCTGCGCAAATACCATAACGATTTCAAAAGTAATGGTGTCATATTTATGGTTGACAGTCCCCTCCAACATATGCATTTTATGTTGGTGCCAATAGCACCAGAGAGCTGGTAGACTGTTAGACAAGAATCTTGTAATTCGACATGATGTTTAATTTTAAGATGTAAATGCATGCTAAGAAGGGTTTCTAAAAAATTCAAAACTTCACACCAATACTGAAATGAGCATAAAAGCTTTGAAATCTTTCTAAATTATCATTTATTTAGAATTAGTTTTAGTTCTTCTTATAAATTTAAGTCTCATTTTCGCCTAATACAGTATAATAATGAAGTTTAGTCAAACTGTGGCTTAATTTTAGTAATTTTTGAATTATTCCTAAAATTAAAATTTCTTCTAATAAAAATTAGTTATACAAATATCACTTGGCATAATTCAATTATTATGCGAGCAAAGCCGCGGGACTGTGTAGTATTTTAATAATTACGTATGCGAATAAAGTTTTATTTTTCAATAATTTGGAACAGTTCAAGCTTAAGGATATAGCAATTTGGAAATTTTAAATTAAAGTAGTATTTGTTTTAAGAGTCGGACTAACCAATCTTCAATTGATATTTTAATGCAATTAATTTTGTAGGTTTATTATAAATCAATGTAACAGTTCGTTTTTAAACATTTTCTTTCGTCGTGTTCTACCTCGTTTGATATAAAATTAGGTACTAATACACTGTTAGAATAAACGCAGGGTTGCCACGTTTCAGGGAATTTTCCAGTCCAAATATCAATATTTTTTTTTAGAAAAATATATCAAGATTAAACGCAAGAAATTTCGCCTGATTTAAAGACAGATTCTCTGTAAGAAAACACTGGTGCCGAAGAATTTCCTGGTCTGGAAATTCCCTGAAGCGTGGCAACCCTGAAACGTTAAATACTACTATTTTTATTCGGCATTTATCATTCTATTGACAAAATATAAAAGATTCCACAATATTTTCTCAAAGTTTTCGTATCTTTAATTTTTTTAATTACCAGACGAATAGTAAGTAATTACAGCGAGTTACGTCACTAATTTGTTTTCATTAAAACACCTTAAAAAGCACAATTCTAAATTTCTTTCTTAAAAGCATATTTGTGAAACTTTAAAACTGATCCTCAAAGTGATTTATATTTTAATTGACATTTAAACTCTTTAGGATTTCCTTGTTCACTCGAAGTAGATGCTGGACCCTGCTATGGTTATTTTCCCAGATTCTACTTCAATAAAAAGACTGGAAAGTGCGAGAAATTCATTTATGGAGGCTGCGAAGGAAATGCAAATAACTTCGAGGACAAAAAAATTTGTGAAATTGTATGCAAAGGTACAAATATTTATTTATAGTTGTAATCACAATACATTGTTTAGGTGCTCTGGTCACTCAGAGGTTTAATAAATGGAGTCGGTCTTATTTTTTTTCTCAATGATGTCAACTTTCCGGATCATGTATTTTATTTTATTTTATTATTTGACAATCTAGGCGAAAAAAGTAATCTCGTCTCTTTTTAGTCGATGAGCGTTAGCTAGATGTCTGTGACTTTTTTTTTCTGTTGTGTACAAACCAAACCTCCTTTCTTCGGGATTCCTTCAGCTCTTTTTTCATTATGAACTCTGCTTCAGCTGAGTCTAAAATTATCGTTGATAATATTAATTCTTGGCACAATAAATCTATGAAAAATGAAATTGGAAAATCCATAATGTGGAAACATTTCCTAGAAATCTTTGATGCTCAAACAAATCTGAAATTAGAAAACGATCAGTGTTGTCACCGTAAATGCGTTTTAAAATATAAAAGTTCACTTGGTTCAAGCAGACTTTCTCGACATTCTAAAACATATGTTATCTTCAAAAATTTCAAAACCTCTGGAAAAATTGTTTGTATTCTTTCAAATAGGCAACAACAATTAAAAATAATACTGTTTTAGAAAGTTGTGTAAAACTGTGCACTGAAGGTCTGCGACCATTCGATATAGTTGTTCATTTAGCTCAAAATGTAATTAATTTAGGTGCATCTTTGGGTAAAGTGAAAGCTTCAGATGTTTTGCCCCATTCGTACAACGATTTCGGAGCCCGTACGTCAGACAGCAGAAAATTTCAGAAATTAAATTTTGCCAAGTATTAATAAAATCTTAACAAAATTTTGGAGGTGCTTTGACTACTGATATATGGACAGAGCCATTTCGTCAATTATCATACATTGCCAACTCTTGTCACTATATTAATGATGATTTTGAACTAAAACCCACTCTACTATCGACATGCTCTTTCCCAAATAGTCCCAAAACAAGTGTGAATATTTTAAGTGAAATTTTGGATACTTTGAAGAATGTAGATTTTGATATATCAGTTTTGAATCAATGTTCATTTGCTACAGGTGACGGATCAAATATAATGCCTGTGTTATAGTGCTACAAACGGCTTACTTGCACATGTAGTTTATTAAATACTGTTCTGAAACACAGTTACAATGAAACTCCTAATGAATGTCCTATTTTAAAATCTTCAGTTGGAAATTGTAAAATGTTAGTCATATACTTAAAGAAATCCGAAGCTGTAAACGAACTAGAAATAACTGTACGTCACCAGATTGAAAGAAGGCGGAATACTCTCAGCTTCGTGTTGCGATCTGTTCTCACGCAATATTCATACGCATATTCACGCAATACTTTAAGAAAATAATGGAGAAAAGGAAAGAAAACACAGTGGGTGATCGGTTTACGAACAGATCGGTTAACAAAAACTTTTGCGAGAGATTTTCATGTTCGGATAATGAACACTTCACAAAGCAAAACCAAAAAGAAGCTATGCTGTGTTTCGATTTGTCGAGCTGTATTTAATTGTTTCTAATGTCGATTTAGAGAACATTTTAACAGTTCTATTCATATAGCCTTATTAATTCATTGGCTACCGTAGTTCGGGCACCATATTTTAGCCCCCCCCCCCCCCAAATAGGAATGAACAGTTCAGAAACATTAATTTTTATATTTTGTGTCCCTTTTAAAGCAATATTTTTAATTGCAAATTAATTATTTTAATTGAAATTTAGTTCACAAATTATTAACAGGCTCTAATCTTCACTTGAACTTTATCGGGGTCTTCAGTGAACACGATCTTTTAGAGGAGTTTTTCAAAAGTGGCAAACTGATATGATTTAATGGCGTAGTCATAGGAGTGTAATCCTAAAAGTTTTTACAAAGGGCATGCCATTTATTTATTTATTTATTTTTTTTTAACGCCACGATACTGACAAAGCCATCAAAATGCGATGTGTCTGGATTAAAAAAGGATGTATATTAACCCAATTATCTAGGGAATATTTGCCTATTTTTAAGGTTCCGTACTTTAAAAGTAAAAACGGAACCATTATAAGATCACTTCTGTGTCTATCTGTCTGTCACAGCCATTTTACTCGTAAACTATGGAACGTGGAAAGTTCAAATTGGGGGAAATAATAAAGACTATTGACCCACATATTTTCTGATTTTTAAACATTTATAAATATATTTAGTAAAAATGTGGAGGGGCAAATTAAGTTACTTGAAAAAAAATTTTCTTTCTATATCGTGTAGAGCATCGCATGAAAGCTTTCGTAACGCTGAAATCAAAAATACATTCCTTTTAATTTTAGATATTGCATTTTCAAGGATATCGTTGAAAATGTAGCGCAAAAATATGTTCCCCCCATCTAATTCCGAATCTACTGATACTAAAATTATGAAAAAATTAGAGGTAGTAGACGTTAATTTAAAAACAGGAAAATTATACTATTATATTACTCTAGGTCACATAGTTTTTGAGAAAATCGCATCTATCCGTTACACACAAAATTCGATTTACGGGCACACAGCAAAAGTGTTGAGCAGCGCTGGAGGTACCTATCGCAGCAGAAGTATAAAAGCATTGTTGTTAATGGTTTTCGAAAAAAAAATTGTCAGTAATTAGCCGAGATATTAACCATTAAAGATATGGACGGTTTGGACATACATAATGACAGAGGCGGCGTACTTTATGTACCATCGGCTTTTACAGTCCAGATAACAACTTTTAATGTTATATATGTGTAATGCAATAGCCAGTAATAGTATAAAAGCAATAAACGTCAAATTGTTAAAAACATACTAAATCAAGGGGTCTCAGGTCTCTTAAAGCTTCAAAAAATTTTAATTTTAATTTTTTAGATGTTAATCTTCTATCGTTTCTGAAAATGGTAATATAATTGTTTCCTTCAAATTCGCATTAGAAGAGCAGTTATGGCTTTTAGAATTATACCCGCTCAATAACTGAAGCGGCATTTTCGAAACTTTTAAATCATTTTTCTCCAAATGACTTTTTTGGGCTTAAAGCGAACGATATCTCAAAAACTTTTGAATATTTTTTCATGAAATTTTCAAAACATACGTTTCATGTTAATCTATATAAATTAAATCTAAAATTCCCTTTTTATTGTTCAAAAAAAAATTTTTTAAGTGATTACGTTGTTGAAATTTTCAAAAAATTGTATTAGCTAAATACAACTTTGTATTAAAAATATAAAGATTCTTTAAATACAAATTTATTTGGGTTCAGGGTAATTACTACAATCTGAAGTTATAAGTAGGCACCAAAAATTTCATTCTAATTGCAATATTTATTTTGTAATTTTGCGCTTAAACTGTTATACCAATTTTTGCTCGTCAAATGTCTGACAGTTTGGAGCTCTCTATAAATGCTAATTATGCATCTTGCATTTTTTTTTTATTTACATGAAATAAAAGAAAATATTTATATCTTTCATCCCAATGAAAATTGTGTTTTATAATCATATATATTTTAATATATTAAATGTTAAAAATGTTCTTTTTTTTTTCATTTTTTCCAATTTTGAGAGCACTGAGACCCCTTAATTAGAATGAATTACATAAATACTATGGGATTTCCCGACTATTTTGCATTGAATGTATCTTTCAATACGCCTCGAGTCACTTTAAAAGTTATTAAAAACCTATCTGGAAATACGCGGCAAGGACCAAGGCGGCGTTGCAACTATGTGACCTCCTTTCGAAGCGTGCTTAGCACAGTGTCATATGTAAACTTTGAACGGATGTTTTGTTTTAGTTACACTGCTGAAAGAAAGGTTATTACTATGCTGAATTTAGTTTTATGAAATGCCAAATGAAGTTTAAATCTGCACTGCTTTTATTGTCAGTACCGAATTTAGTTCACTATAAACAGATTAAGATAATGTTAAACTAGTTGGATGTGTCAATCCCAAAACTTTTTTCCCTCTCATACATCTTAATATTTTTTGATAAATGCAGCACAGCAGCGCCACCGTTTAAATGATTTATACCAAAATCTAATCAGGGACAACTTACGTGAACTTATAATTGAATTTGATGTTTAATGAAAATCCGTCCGTTAGTTTTTGAGATAGCGCTTTGCGGAAATCGTGAAAAGTTTTGCATAGCAGTGGCACCTCTTGGGTAATTTACGTCAAAAACTTTTCAGGAAAAATTTATATAAGGGACTAACTGAATCTAAAGTTTGATGAAAACTGATGCATTACTTCTACAGATACAGCTATTGAGGAAATCGTGAAAATTGCAGCATAGTAGCGCCACCTGCTGGACAAGTTACACCAAAAACTAAACAGTACTGATATATATAATTCGCACTAAATGAATCTGAAGGTTGGTGGAAATTCGTGCCATTAGTTCCTGAGATAGAGCTATTGCGATAATCATGAATAATGAAGCATAACAGCACCACCTATTGGGCGATTTACACCAAAAAATTATCAGCAGCGAATTATATCAAGGTCTAACTGAATATGAAGTTTTCTGAAAATCCGCGCTTTAGTTCTTGAGATATAGTTCTGGTGGAAACCATGAATAATGCAGCATATCAGCGCTAGCTGCTAGGCGATTTACACCAAAAAGTATTCAGCACCAATTTATATCTGGGACTAACTGAATCTATAGTTTTATTAAATTTCGTTCAATAGTACTTAAGATAAAACGCCCACAAAATTTTTGTCACACACAGACAGACATTTTGTAAAAACATGTTTTTCATTACCTCTGTCCCCTAAAACGTATAAATCCGTCGAAAACCGGGATTCGAAAATTTTCACGAATCCAATACTTTATTCTTGTAAAGATAGAAGAAAGTAAAAATGAGTTACGCAGAATAGCTATATTTGATATTATTTAAGTTCTATATCTCTTTGAACTTTCATGGTATATGAATTACATTTTTCTAGTATGTACTGTTATACCCAACCCTACTTTGCATAGTTTTTTACAAAGCCTTAGTTATTCTTTTAGCAACGGTTTTTTTAATAGTACAATTACTAGTTCATATATTTATTGTACGGAACCCTCTGTGCGCGTGTAATACTCGCACTTGACCGATTATTTAAACATTATTTAGCTTTTAAGAACGAATTAAATAAATTCCCATACAAACCAATGCAAAATCTATGATCGGTTAACGAACAATTCGGTTAGCGAACACTGTTTTGTAACGGATGATCGTTAAACGATTAACCACTGTAATCGTTTACAAAATATAGAACCTGAAATGTTGCACTGCAAACACTTAAAAATTCTTAAAATATTTGAAGAGGCAAGTTCGCATCTTGAAGGCGTTTTATATCTTACTTTGCATCGAGTA
Organism: Maratus speciosus; assembly: GCA_963932465.1. Lineage (NCBI taxonomy): Eukaryota > Metazoa > Arthropoda > Arachnida > Araneae > Salticidae > Maratus > Maratus speciosus. The sequence goes on along the minus strand of OZ010794.1, from coordinate 282,047,172 downwards.
TTATTGTGGAATCCGTTCCTGAAAAAATACTGTGCGACAAAAATTACAGACTCGGAATTAGAAAATTGCTTGAAAGAGAAAACAGAAAAGTGGTTAATAATTAATAATTAATGGTTAATAAACATAAATTAAACAAGACATAATTTATAGTCGAATGGCTATTTCTATTTTTATATGTAACAATTTTTAGTTTAAAATATATTACGGGATTTTTGTTTGTTTGTTTTTTACATTTAGCCGACTGTACATTGTATATTTGCGCACCCACACGAGACGCACACGTACGTATAGATCACATGGTTCGTACGGGTCCTTGAAATTCCAGACTAAGAAATTCTTCGGTACCAGTATTTTCCTATAGAAAATCTCTCCTTCAATACGGCGAAATTTCGCACGTTTAAACTAGCTTTATTTTTTTATAAAAAAAAAAATACTTATTTTTCGCCTTGAAAATATCGGCACCCGTACGAACCCTGGATCAGTTTCTACCACGTGACCACGTGCCCACAATTTTCCACTAACATACCAAAATATCCGATTTTTTAGTGGATTATCACTTACCCAAACAAAGTAGAGAGAAAACGGAAAACCGACGGGCAAACAAAATGCCCTTGAGGTTGCCAAATTGGTCGCTACGGTATGATGTCAGTTGAAACTGATTTATGTATTGGTGTCCGCCTGCACCAAATTCTCTCCAAGCTTGGCGAAATAGCACCAAATTTGACGCCAAAAACAAGTGGCTAGAAATGAAGCCAACTGGCCGATAGCTGACTGATTTTTCGAAATTCCCATTCAATTTCAGTATTGATGGAAACTGGGAATTTTCTATAATTCGGTTAGACGTATTTTAGCTTTGATTTTTCAAGTGAAGTTAGCAGAATGCTTAAAACCAGAAAATAGAAAAAAATACCTTTTCTTTCAGGTGCAGGCCATTAAGGCTTTTATTGTATCATTTCGTCTATGCTGATTACCTTGTGACCTTTTTCTTTCTTTCTATCAGGCACCGGACCAGGTCCAGCACAACAGTGTCCAGCAGGCGAAATCCCAGTCGGATGCATTGATCGGTGCCAAAGATGCGAGTACAAAAATGGCAATTGTAGTCAAATTCAAGTCTGTACTCCTGGTTGTAATTGTGTACCAGGTTTCTTGAGAGATAGTACAAATAAGTGCATACCTGCAGACTTTTGCCCTGGTGAGTTTATGTAACCCTTATCTAATCTTAACAAATTTAATCTGGTTGGCAGTATTTCCTTTCAGCATATTTTTTAAGGATTAGAATCACTATTTTCGAAAAATACAACAAAACTGGTATAAAAATACAACATAAATACGAAAAATACAACAACACAGTATACAACAAAACTGGAGTAGCTTATGATCATCTGGTTTACATGATTCTTTTCACCTCATTAAAACAACTTCACTGCTTGTAACAAAAACATATTAAAAGTATTTATTGTTATACATGTGGAAATTTATGTTAGAATAAAAAATATATGCATTTCAGAAATAACTGTGAGCGTTTTTATTCTTGGCAATCATTGAAGGCTATTTTCGTGCAAAGCGTATTTCCTAATTATATTACAATGCGATTTTCATTACCCCATGAAAACTGCTTTAGTGCCCATGATTCTGTTTGGGGATTTCGAAAGGTGAATAATTATTCTACATTTCTATTATTATTGTACAGGCTTCTGACTTTAATGCATGTCTAGTATTACCTCGCTTAAAATAGGCAAAAATACGTTTTTTTTTGGAAATTTGGCATAAAATTTTGGAATGCATTAAAGTCTGCCCATGGTGGGGCCTACTTTTCTGTGTTTCATTTCACGATAGGGAAGCATACAGCAGTTAAAAATGATCGGATGATTTCAATGCAAAGAGATACATGTGTCAAAACTATAATGAAATTTCGAAAAAATTCAATTTTTGCAGCCATTTTGCTTACTGCATTACACATATCCCATAATTTTTATTCTTTAATAACAAAGGGCCAACCTTATATAATACAGCCATGTAATTTGTTTTGTGTGATAACTTAAATGCATACTATGAGAAATACTATGCAAAACATAAAATTGGCATTTTTCAAGCGAGACACTGACCTTTGACCCCCCCCCCCCCCCCCACACACACACACGCCCCACCACCACCACCAAATCAAAATCGATGGTCCTACAGAATTGATATTCTGGATTTATTTATTTCTAATGGTCATCTGAATGAGGAAAAAAAATTACATGAATCGGTTAACTATTTAATCACAGCCTGGGTGATTCTTATATGGAATTATTCTTAAATATAATTAATATAACCACTTAAGTTAATATTAGTTTTTGTTGCATTAAAATATCTCAATTTGTTGATTTTCTGCAAGCAAGTAATCCCTATTGGTTTACAATGGAAGTCTATGGGAATTTGGGGAAAATATTAGAGATATCGCCAAGTTTACGTCACTTTTGGCGGCTAATTTTGGACGCAAAATTTGGCGATATATAGCCAAGTTGGCGACAAACTTGGTGGCATTTAGCGACAGATTTGTGTCTCCCCTACGGTAACCCACTTATAGGTATGGAGATGCATTAAATGCTGTTCAATAATCTCATAAAAAATTCGCTAAAAATTCAAAAATCGCTGTACAAATTCCGAATAATTTTTTTTGAAAAGAGAACAAAATGTACTACATTCGGTTAAAAGAAAGAAACCGCATTCTTTTCACTGATGTGGAAAAATCACCTCAAAACATAAAAAAGCGCCAAAAATAGTATAAAAAATTAAATAAAAAAAAATCTATTAAAAAAATCGAAAATCGGGCTTCATGGTGCAAAGCTTCATATATAGACGTACCTTTTCCCAAAATTTTGTAGCTCTACGTGCAGCGGTCTCTTCAGAACACCGTCGACACACTCAAACACTTTGGTGACTAATTTTGGTCGCCAAATTTGGTGATAAATCGCCACTTTGGCGACAAACGTGGCAACATTTGGCTACAGAAATGTGTCCCCCCCCTACGGTAACCCCCTTATAGGTATGAATATATATTAAATTATTCACTATTAAATTATTCGCGATTAAAAAATTCGCTAAAAATTCAAAAATTGCTGTACGAATTCCAAATAAACTTTTTTTAAAAGAGAACAAAATTTACTATATTGGGTTAAAAGAAAGAAACCGTATTCTTTTCACTAAAGTGTAAAAATCATCTCAAAACTTAAAAAAGCACTAAAAATCGCATAAAAAATTAAATTTAAAAAAATCTAATCAAAAAATCGAAAAACGGCCTTCGAGATGCAAAACTTCATATATAGACGTACCTCTTCCCTTAATTTTGTAGCTCTACGTGCAGCGGTCTCTTCAGAACACCGTCGACACACTCACTCACTCACACGCAAACTTCTTTCTTTATTATTATAGATGAAAAGCTCTATCATGCAATCTATCTATATTATAAAGGACAAACATATCTGTGCCTAACGCATAAGTCATTCTGCGAATGGCAACACTTTGAAATTTGAAATGACATTTCGGTTTTGCAATTTTCACTACTGCAAAATTTTAAACTTCTAAACATCCCACATTTTAAATGTTTACATTGCCGTATGCAGAAAAAAATGCACTTTTAAATGCAATTTTTTTGAATGCTGTATCTCAAATTATTTTTAGATATTAATTTTTTTATAGTTTATAATACCAATTTTCTAATCGTGGCAACTGAAGTACTTCATTTCCCTTAAAAGTGGTTTAGTTATCTTTATTGATTATATTCTTATTGATGCCATTTTCTCATTACAATTAAAAATATCTTTTTAAAAAATTTGAATAGAAAATGATGTTATGCTTCAAAAAAGACGCTATTTCCCAGATGATGCTGTTATATTTCACTGTTTTTTCATTTCGCTGATATTGAGTTTGAGACAATAGGAAAAATATATCAGCGACTGAAAATAACGTCATATTTAAAAGAAAACGATAATTTTATTTGATAAAACCAGATATTTCCCCTTGAATACGTCTATAACTTATAAATTTCTGGAATTTTTGCGCGCAGGTACAGAGATTATACTAAGACCTCAAATCGGGAGTTTGAATTTTAACATGGAAAGTTGTTATAGTTGACAAACATGACTTCAAGCTTGAAAATATATTTATTAATAACCTATTGCGCGTTAAAATGTTTTAAATGGTTAATATGGGTGTGAAACGTGGAAAATGACTTGATACGGTTTAGATTTAAAGGGGGGGGGGGGGATTCTATCATTATATCATGGTGATTTTTGCTGATTTTTCATTCCGTAATACCAAGCATCAATTGATAACTTAATAAAAATTACTTATCTTGATTATGTGTTACTGATTACGTATATGAATAAAGTTTAATTTTGCAATAATTTTAACAGTTGAAGTTTATGAAAAAAGTATTTTAGGTTAAAATATGTCTTTGGAGAGTTAAACTAACAAGTGTAAGATGGATTTTTTATTGTAATTATTGTTGTCGATGTGTTATAAATTTGATGCAACAGTTCCATTGTAAACATTTTCTTTCGTCGAAATTCGACGGATTCCACCTCGTATATATAAAAGTCGTTCTCTGTGTGTATGTGCTTTATACAAATCTTCAATTTTTAACCGATTTGCATGAAACTTCGTGTTCATACGTTTTAGAACGTGGAAAAGATCACTGTCTACTTTAAAAAATTATCAGACCACTATTTATCCCTTTTTTTCTACCACTTCCATAATTTAACATTATAGAAATATCTCTTTTTAAATCTTTTTTAATTCAAATGTTTCTTTCCTGTTGCCACACCCTAAAAAATGTCACAATAATGTGAAAAAAAATAAGGATAACGCGTGTATTTTGTTTCTATTTGCCAATAAAAATTCAGATTTTCTTGCTATATTTTTGCGTGTTTGATATTGACGTCATTCTAAACAGAAAATTTACATTTTTTTGTATATAAAATAAAAACTTTAACCATGAGAGCGGGAAAATAACGTGTAGCACCTCACTTTGAATGTTTTTTTTTTTTTATTAAAACATCTATTTTAATACAAACAGTGAAATTTCATGAAAACAATTTAAGAAAAAGTAAAAAAAGGCTAGATATGACGTCACATTCTATCAAATCTTTTCAACGCGCAATCAAACTCATTGTAAACATATATGGCTCCTATATTTTGCTTGCTACTTCGACTGTATACTACAGCCATATCTTATCGCTAAGTGTTGTATTGGTTTAGATTCAGTGCTAACATTTTCTGTGATTTATAGCAAAAAGAGAGCGGTTATTTACATTTTCAAAAAAATTCTTGACAGATGTCTTGATTTAAAATTTATGGAAAATGACATTATTTCATCTAATCATTGTAGATTTAATTTCAATAAAATTTCAAATTTTCCAAATAAAATTTTAGTAACTACTACCTCAATTGGATGTATTTTTTCCCCCCGTGCATTTCCCCCCGTATTGTGGAAGATATTGTATACTTCTGTTACGCGCGCCAAAGAAAACATGTATTTTAATTTTAAAGGTTAAAAAAATTACCTTAATGTGTCAAAAGAACACCCTTTTTCTGAATTTAAATTTCGCGAGTTCCAAAATTAAAACTAAATATGTGAGTTTTTTCATAAACGTCAAGTTAAGGCTATTCATAATGTTAAGGATGTTCTCAAATCCAATGAAGCTATTTTCTGACATATTTTTTAATTAATTTTTGTTCGGAAACGCATGAAATTGGCAGAAGTTCTTATTTAGAAACTATGTAATCGAAAGATAGTTTCCATATGTTGCTAAAGGTATATAAGATATTTCAGTTGGTGTTTTGAACTGAATTTCGGACGCAACAGTGCAATAAAAGATAAAAACCGGCCGGCACGCAACCACAATTGCTCATAACTCGATAGGTAATTTATTTATGAAAAAAGGAAAAACTTATTTCAATTCCAAATCACTTTAATAGTCAGGCCTACAAATTTTAAGCCTTTACGTTTAATGAGTCAGAAAATGTGTCAGGAAGTTTCGCGTTGTTGAGCAGGGAACTGGAGAAGCACCTTAAGAATTATTGCAGGTTAGTATTTTGTAATCAAGTTGCATGCCAGATATCGCTTAAAACATAAGTCATTCTATATTGTTTTAAACAAAGGTGCATGCCATAATAAGTGTCAGGCATACTCATTAAAATAAGAATACCCTAGCGCACAGCCCCATTACTGAAGATAAACCCGTCAATATACTTAGAGTAAAAATAGTTCTGCATTTTTCATTCAGCTAATAAGACTAATCCTTCATAATTGGGTTCACATGATTATATAACTTTCCCCTATATAATTATATGACTAAGCAACGGAAAACAATATGTTACGCACTAAAATCTTCCCTAAAAAACTAATAGTGCAAGTCGCATGGAAATCCGTTCTGAAGAATTTAAGTTATATACACCCGGAACGAAATTCCCATTTGAATTTTATATACTTATCAGGTTATTTTGAGTAGTTTGATTTGATATCTGTTAAATTCGTGTTTTATTTTATTTTATTTTTGGCGTTTTAATTTCGTTTGCCAATTTAGTTATTGAATATTACGCGAAAGCAAACAAATTTTGAATTATTTACAATGTTTTTGAACAATTGAGTTAATCTTTTGTATTTGGATAGCAAGCATATTTAAAAAATATATACATGCTTAAAAATTATTTTAAAACCCATACAAAATTCGAAAATTGAGATAATCATTACAAACAAATATTACTGAAAGTACTTTTGTTTTCTATCATACAACCGAATGTACAATGCTTAGACGTTAAACTGCAGTAAAAGGGAAATTTGTTGTGTTAGGTTGTTGCCACAAAAATATGATACCATCGTTACTCATAGACATGTCTTTTCTTTATACTATTGCATTAAGTGTAAACAGGTTCATGTTTCGTAATCGAGTTGCACTCAACTTTAAAAATATCCATGCTTAAAAATTACTTTAAAATCCATTAAAATCAGAAACTGAGGTACAATTTTCAAACAAATTTCATTTGAGAGAACTTCTTTCTATTCAACATTGTAAAAAATGAAATTGTGTGATGTTTAAAAGTTAGAAAAACTGCAGTAAAGGCACATTTTATGGGTTACAATTTATGGTGCACAATTTATGGGCACTGACATAGTGTTTTTACTTTATAATGTAGATATATACTATACAAACAAATATTTCACTAAATGCTGCGCGATTTGGTGGATTTGTTTTTTTCGTACTGTCAGGAAAATCACATATCTTTCTCTTGCACCCACCAAAGATAACGCGCATTCTGTTATTAAAGCTCAGGGATTTTACTATGGTTGCAAGAAAATAACGTCATGTTTTCCGATTGTCTTTTTAACGATTTGTGGATGGGAATAAACAAATTCCTGTTTTTGTGAATGCCGTATTATTTCGTTTTAATTTATTTTTCCATGAGGGCTCCTTATAATTGACACGGGCAAAGCCGGATAGTTCTGCTAGTTATCAATAAAATAAATTGAACTTATCTATAAAATTTGTTTATTTCTCGTGAAAGCGATCAAAAGATATGGATACTAAGAAAAGCAGCTGATTATTTTCATTAAAAATGAAACTAGTTGGATGAGCCAATCCCAAAACTTTCTTCTATCTTATACATCTTAATATTTCAAAAACTAGTTACAGATGTTAATACTTCAATATTATTAGTTCAATACTATACCAACTTTGATTTTAATCTTAAATTTCTGATTCAGTCAATTAAACGAACTAAAAACGAGTTAATCTATATCATGATATTTGTTAAAATTAATAGTTTTTCCTTATTCTGTTGTTATCAGATGTTTGCGAATAGCCGGCTTAGCAGAAAGCGAGTTCCCGCCTCTGCACGAGCCGCCGATGGACAATAGAACTACGAAAAATCAAGAAAAGTATACAAAAATCGCTATAACAGAGCCCCTTTACCGTGCGATATTTTCAAATTCAAGGAGGCCCTGTAGGCCAAAGCCGAAAACATGCACAAAAAATTTAGTTCAATTGTATGCATAATTTTATACACTTTTCGATTGTACAATAAAGAAAATGGCGCAAACATTGCTATTACAGCGCCCCCCTTCCGGCAGATTTTTTTCAAATTCAGGGAGGACCTGTTTGCACTAGCCAGAAACGTACACAAAAAATTTGGTTCAATTCAATGCATAAATTCATACACTTTTCGATGGTACAATAATCAAAATGGCACAGACATCGCAATTATAGCGCCCACTTACAGCGGAATTTTTCTAAATTCAGGGAGGACCTTCGTGCTATGACCAAAAACAAACACAAAAAATTTGGCTCAGCTCTATGCATAACTTCATACACTTTTCGATGGCATAATGTTCAAAATGGCACAAAAATCGCTATTACAGTGCCCCCTACAGGCGAATTTTTTCCAAATTCAGGGAGGACCTACTTGCCATAGCCAAGAACTTAAAATAAAAATTTGGTTCAATTCTATGCATAACTTCATACACTTTTAGATGGTACAATATTCAAAATCGCACAAAAATCGCTATTACAGCGCCCCCTACTGGCGAATTTTTTTCCAAATTCAGGGAGGATCTGCTTGCCTAAAAAATAAAGATAAAAATTTGGTTCAATTCTATGCATAACTTCATACACTTTTTGATGGTGCAATGGCGACAGACACACGGACAGACGGACAGACGGACAGACAGACATTTTCTATAAACATGTTTTTGGGGATCTCTGACCACTAAAACGGGTAAATCCGTCAAAAACCGGAAGTCGAAAAAAATTTCGATTACAATACTTTCTTCTATTGAAGATAGAAGAAAGTAAAAATACATCGTTCTTTTTCAAAATACCTTCCCTCAGATTATATGCAGCGGTCCCATCGTTCAACCCACTTTTCAAAACAAGTAGAAAACAAACAAGCCTTTTTCTGGAAGCTGCTTGAAAGAACCCTGCACTGCTGAAATAACTTCAAAATCTGTATTAAATTTTCTGCCACGGAGCTTCTCCTTCAACTTCGGAAACAGACAGAAATCGCATGGAGCGATATCTGGACTGTGGCATGATTTTGATATTGCATTTGCTGTTATTTCTGAACAGAAGTATTTACGGGCGAGCATTATCGCGATGTAATGTCTAGTCCCTACCAGTTCATGACGCTTTCTAAAAATGTGTTGTCACAAAATTTTCAAAGCTTAAAATTAATAATCAACATTCACAGTAGTTTTTTTGTGGCACAACATACTGATATATTACACCTTTATGATCAAAGAAAATAATCATCATGATCTTTCCAGCAGATTTGGTTTGTCGTATTTTTTTCGAAGGCGGAGAATCAGTGTGTTTCCATACACTTGTTGCGATATTGGTAAGGGGATAAAAATGATGCACCCAAGTTTCATTACTTATTATTACAGTCTTTGGGAAATTCGGATCATTTTGAAGCATATGTTTGCACTCACAACATTGGCGAATTCTTGTTTGCATTTGTTCTTTAGTAAGGTGATGAGAGACTCATCTGAAACAGACATGGCGAAACTGTAAATTGTTCCGTAAAATGCCAAATATCGACGTTTTCGAAATGTTAGTTGATGCCGCTATCTCCTCGCATGTCATTCGCTGATTTTCTTGCAAGATTGCTTACACAGTGTTAACATTTCGATCATTCACAACACTTTCTGGTCAGCAAAGTTTAGGAGATAGTTCTGCAGACAAACGTCATTTTTTGAAATTACCATGCTATCTAAAATTGTAAACTCACCAAAGTATTTGTCTTTGTAAGCTTCATAGATGCTTCCTGAAGACGAGCAAGTGCATTCCATAAAAACTTATAATTATTTTTTGCATAGTGGCAACACCGCGAAACCAAAAAATAAAGCTGCAGGCAATTTTTCAAACTTTTAACTATACGTTTGTAAATATTCTGAATGAAGCAGGAGATTTTATTTTCCTAGTTTCGTGCTTGTTTAAAGAACGGTTTTTATTTATTCTACAGAAATGGAGGTGAGTGATTCAGAGTTAAAAAGAAAACGAAATGCGTTGTGCCGTGAAATTTTTCTATCATTTTGGCAAAACAGCTCCAGAAGCAGTTAAGTTAATGAAAAGAGCTTACAAAGACAAATACTGAAAACACAAAGCTAGAATCCTTAGAACCCAATTATAGACAATTCTCAGTTTTTACCAATACTTAATTTAGTCAACTATAGCCAAGTTTGCATCATTTATAGTTAATTTCACTTATTTTTGCCGCCGAATTTGGGGATATTTGGGGTATTCTCACAATCATTTGACTTTCGGGAATAAAAATCTGGTGAAATTAAACTTGCTAAAATAACATTTTAATCTGATAGACGAATGAATGCCTTAATGATTCAAAATAAAGAAAAAATGGTCAGCAGCGAAAATTTTTTTATTTCACTGAGGTTTAAGTTAAACTTGCGAGTTTAATTTTCCTTACCATTTTACCACTATAAATTTTTATTTTCTTCTAAATTTTTACTTATAATGAATTTGCATAGTACCCACAGGACATTCAAATAAGAAATAGTAACAATATAGTATTTTTAGTACAAAATTCTGGCATAACATTGTCTTAAAGGGGTGTTAAAGAAGGGGCGGTAAGGAAAATTACATTATTTTAGGCAAATCATGTTAAGATTTAGTGGTAGCCAGAATGTTCATTGATTTTTAGAAACAGCTATTTACATTGGATTAAATGAAAAAAATTATTAATTTACCTCGAAAAGTGCAGGAATAAACCTTGGAACGGTAAGACTACCAATAAAGCCACGATGCTTGAAATTGATATTTAAATGCTGATTTAAATTCTGCAGTAAATATCCTGTCAAAGAATTTTAGCCATTCTTTCTGTAGCATATTTCTGCATAAGAAAAAACTTTAAAAAAATTATGTGGCTACATCTGAAATGATTACCTGTATAATTTTAGAAGAGGGATGGTGAAAAATCTAAAACCCAAGGACAGAGTTCAAAAAATAATATCAACCCTAAAAATGAGTGCAGGTTTATTTTCTGCTACATATTTATATAAAACAATAGTTCCAGTTTCGGAAAAAATTACATCGAATTATTTTTATTGAAACAATTTTATACAGACAGCTCCAAATTAAAAATCAGTTTCAGGGACATGGGACGGTATAGGAGTTTTCCTGATATTTGGGCCGCAACATCGTTCAAAACTTTTTTATCTCGTTAATATTGTTATGCAATCATGCAATGGGATGTTTCGCAGTATATGAAATAAAAAAAAAACAAGAACATGTACTAAAATAAAAATTATTATTCAGGGACATAAATATCAAAAGATTGTGAGAATTTAGCGCTGGTTGACATCGGTACGCACGAACACAGAGCGTGTGCAAATATTTTAAGAAAACCATCATATTCTTGCAATTACTAGTTGAATTCCTTAAAAGATTACATAGGTAAAAAAGTTTTTTCTTGGTATAGAACGGAAGGACTTTTTGTATCATTTTGTTTGTGTTGATTACCATGTAACTTTTTTCCTTCCTTTCTATCAGGCACCGGTCCAGGTCCAGCACAACAGTGTCCAGCTGGCGAAATCCCAGGATGCATTGATCGGTGCCAAAGATGCGAGTACAAAAATGGCAACTGTGCTCAAGCTCAAGTTTGTACTCCTGGATGCAATTGCTTACCAGGTTTCTTGAGAGATAGTACAAATAAATGCATACCTGCAAACTTTTGCCCTGGTGAGTTTTTGTTTCTATGATCTATCCTGAACAAATTTAATCGGGTAGAAGATTTCCTGCAAATATATATTTTCAGGATTAGAACCACTATTTCCCAAAAGTAATATTTGCCTGATTTAACTACAGAAATTTTCTTTTAAATAAGTTGAAGATTAATATTTGAAAAATGAGATAGTCAGCAATTAAATCCATAAGAATCCTGTTTTTTTTTCTTTTTTACACCTATGTGAGATGAAGTAAAAACAACTATTCACTGTTTTTTAGCTGTTTTCTCATAAGCAATATCCTGTGAAACTAACCATGTCTGAAATTTTCTCTGTTGTCTATTCGTGTAAAGGAAGATAATGCCGCCAGATCCTTGACTGGCTATAAAATGAAGATATTTTTTGTATTTCTTTGAATTATTACTAACAAATATTTTAATGAGGTTAGGAGCCCTTTTTCTTTGGAACTGACGACTTCTATATATAATAGTAAAATTGATTATGTAAAAAGCAAAATTGAAAAGAGCGATACCTAAATATATTTTTTAATTTATTGAAGCAGTGGATCTAATAAATTTTAAGATAACGGTATTTAAATTTTGACATTTTAAAGCAGTGATGTAATGGCTGCTGCAGAGTTCGTATCATCCTTGAATTGGAAAACCACTGTTTCTGTATAGAAATTTTCACCTAATTTAGTGGCAGAAATTCTACAATTATATAATTCAAATTTCATTATTAAGAAGTAAGTGTAAGCGAATTCAAGGACATTTCGAATCGTGAAGCAGTTATCACACCACTGTCAAAAAATACCTGACCAAATGGAGTATTGCGTCATAATTTCTGTTTTATGATTTTCATGTGAAAAATTATAATTATTTAATAAATTTGACGAATTAAAAAAATGGAATATTACGTTATATTGGAAATATAAAGGACATGGTGAATATATAATGTTATATAAATGTGAAAAAAAGTGTATTGATGCATGATAAGAACTCGATTATGGAAATATTGGCGTATTTTAACATTATTGCACCAATGATGAGTGGATTTTGCGTCTTATATAAATTTAAACATTTTTATATTGAGTTTTCGTTTTATTCATGTGTATAACACTTCAACTGTTATTTTTTTTTATGTTGTATGTTAAATTTTGAAATTGGTTTCTCAAAACAAACATTCTTAAAATTCCGGCAACACCGGGCATTTTAACTAGTTAAGAATAAATACATTGAACTCCAATTAGTTCTTACTTCCAAGGGCCCCTATTTTTCGCCCAAACTTAAACATTTGAATGGTGTAAAAGTAATTCATTTTATCTATATTATAAAGGGCAAATGTGTATGTGTGTAACGCTGACGTCATTTTGCGAATGGCCACCGCCCCCTGAATACTAAGCCTGAGCGCTGACACAAAAATGGCGGCTGCCGAAGGTGGATTTTTTTAAACATATGCACGGTCCCTTAAATTAGTATTATATAACAGATTTCTTTAACTTCTTTAATCTCAAAAAAATAAAGCGGAAAAACTTTAAAAAAATTATTGCTACGAATATTTAAGGGACCGTACATGTTGTGAATAAAATCCGCCTTCGGTAGCCGCCATTTTTGTGTCAGCGCTCAGGCCTAGAATTCAGGGGGGCGGTGGAATGGCGGTAGCAGACGATCGAATTTCCCTCTTACTACATTTTTTTTTTTTTTTAATTTTTAAACGTTGCATATTTTCATTTTTTACGCCGCCAAATAGGGAAAAAAAGTACTTTCAAATGGAATTTGCTTGAAAACTATACCATAATTTTTTTTTAACTGTATTGCAATTTATTCAATTTTTATTGTTTTTAAGATAATTTTCAAGCATGATTTTTTTTTTCAAATTTATCGTATACAGGCGATTGCGAAATATAAATCCGTTTGCACTTAAATTATACAGTATAAATAGCTCAGGATTTCTTTCCAGCTTATATTCTTGTAACGAAATTAAAACATCTATTAATTAATAAGTAAAACAATAAAACGCAAATAAAACACAAATTTAAGACATATAATCAAATTTTGCGGTTAAAGCACTGAAATAAACAGAATGAAAAAGGCTGATTGTAAATAGCGGCCTTTGCCAATTTCTTCGGCTGTTAAATCCTGACACTAGACCAATAGGAAAATATATCTTTTATTGCATTAAAAACTTTATTTTAACGGATTAGTGCTGTTTTTCATATAAATATGATTTTTGGTATTGTTAATGGGCATTCTAAAAAATATATATTAAATTTGAGAAATCTATTACAGTTATCAATTTAAAAAAAAAATGAAACAAAAGTAGTAGATCCGTGAAAGGCATTCATCGCAATCTTTGAGATTATTTGTTAATACGTTTTTTTCATTAACTGCAATTTTTTTTAATCAAACATCGCGTTTTAACGATATATAAGTATACTACATTAAAAGCCGCTCGCAGAAACTTTCGAAAAAATCTCATTCGTCGCTGTGCCTATAGTATGTGAAGAGAAAAAAAAGTACATTTATACCAGAAGTAATATACATGATGAATTTCACCTATATTCTGCAACCCGGGAATTTCGGGTTCTTTAAATAATTTCGTATGCTTTTGAGGGAAATAGAATAGCATACGAATTGACATTTTTGAAATTGAGTAAAAAAATATCCAATTTCGAAGCCAAAATTTTTTTGGCTTAAATTGAAAACGCTCTAGCTTTTGAGCAAGATTCGACAGACAAATTTCCCTCAGAGAATCTTATTGGTAATAGCATGTGGTTTGCCATAATGACAGCTCAACAGAATTTACCGCACGTAATGGAAATCCATTAAACGATGGATATGCAGATACGCTTTATTATTGATTGATTACTGCGTGTATGAAATGTTAATAGTATAGTATATATCAGAGGCGGCGAACTTATGGCACGCGTGCCATAGGCGACACGCGGGAGATTATCTTCGGCACGTCACAGACTCCTGTTCTAAAATAAAATATTGCAGGGCTCGCGTGTAAAGCAAGATAATTAACAAAACGGAATTTTTGATACATCCAATTTTCAAACTTTGTAGAGAAAATACACACAAAACTGTTATGATTGCTTCTGCAAGACAGCTGATGTGTTAAGAATGGAACTTCTGTTGACTTATGTGCAATATTTTGTCCCTGATAGACATTATTTTAGAATTTATGCGCAAATAGTTTTCATTTTGTAAATTCAGATGTAAAAATTATTCAATGAATATAGTATATAGAGTGTAAAATCTCTGTACTTCTAGAAAGTTGTTACGATGCAATTAAACAATTCTACAAAAAAAAAAAAAAAAAAAAAAAAAAAAAAAAAAAATCAATCAGAAAATTTTTTTAAATTGTCAGTTTCTACGCTTTACACCCCAGCCTTTCATATAATGAAAATGCACAAATTCCACTATTTTGAATTTAGACTGCGCAAGTTTTTGTAAATTAGGTTGCTTGTCGCTGTCATATAAATTAAATGTACTGAAATGCAACATTATAAATCCCAATCTAGCTTAATATTGGATTAAAATGATTTGAAAAATATTTTATGAATACCATTATATTCTTGCAATTACTATTTGAATTCTTTAAAAGATTATAGAGGTAAAGAATTTTTTCTTGGTATAGGCCGGAAGGACTTTTTGTATCATTTTTTATGTGTTGATTACCATGTGTACCTTTTTTCCTATCTTTCTATCAGGAACCGGGCCAGGTCCAGCACAACAGTGTCCAGCTGGCGAAATCCCAGGATGCATTGATCGGTGCCAAAGATGCGAATTCAAAAATGGCAACTGCGCGCAAATTCAAGTTTGTACTCCTGGCTGCAATTGTCTACCTGGTTTCTTGAGAGATAGTACAAATAAATGCATACCTGCAAACTTTTGCCCTGGTGAGTTTTTGTTGCTATGATCTAATGTGAATAAATTTAATCGGGTAGAAGATTTCCTGCAAACATATATTTTCAGGATTAGAACCACTATTTCCCAAAAGTAATATTTGCATGATTTAACTACAGAAATTTTCTCTTAAATAAGTTGAAGATTACTATTTGAAAAATGAGATATTCAGCAATTAAATCCATAAGAATCCTGTTTTTTTTTTCTTTTTTACACCTATGTGAGATAAAGTAAAAACAACTATTCACTGTTTTTTAGCTGTTTTCTCATAAGCAATATCCTGTGAAACTCACCATGTCTGAAATTTTCTCTGTTGTCTATTCGCGTAAAGGAAGTTAAAAGACCGCAAGATCCTAGACTGGCTATAAAATGAAGATATTTTTTATATTTCTTTGAATTATTACTAACAAATATTTTAATAAGGTTAGGAGCCCTTTTTCTTTGGAACTGACGAGTTCTATATATATAGTATAATTAATTTTGTAAAAAGCAAAATTCATAAGAGCGATACTTAAATATATTTTTTAATTTTTTGAAGCAGTGGATCTAATAAATTTTAAGATAACAGTAATTAAATTTTGACATTTTAAAGCAGTGATATAATGGCTGCTCCAGAGTTCGTATCATCCTTGAATTGGTAAACCGCTGTTTCTGTATAGAAATTTTCACCTAATTTAGAGGCAGAATTTCTACAATTACATAATTCAAATATCATTATTAAGAAGTAAGGGTAAGCGAATTCAAGGACATTTCGAATCGTGGAGCAGTTATCGCACCACTGTCAAACTAGTCGGATGTACCAATCCCAAAACTTTCTTCTATCTCATACATGTTAATACTTCAAAATCCGCACACTGCCAAAATTAAATGGCAATCTATGCATCTCATGAGGATTCTAACGATATGAAATTCCGTGCGTTAGTTCTTGAGATATGACTATCGCTGAAATCGTCTAAATTCAGAAAAATGCTGCCTAGCAGCGCCACCTATAGGGTGATTTATACCAAATCCTAATCAGCAACAATTTATGTCAACGTCTGACTGAATCTGAAGTTTGGAGAAAATCCGTACATTAGTTTTTGAGATAGAGCAATAACGAAAATCGTGAAAATTCCTGCATAGCAGCGCCACCTATTGGGTGATTAACACCAAAACCTAATTAACAACAACTCGTGTCAACATACAACTAAATCTGAAGTTAGATGAAAATTCATCCATTAGTTCTATTGATAGAGCTATTGAGGCAATCGTGAAAAAGGCAGCAGAGAAGCGCCATCTGTTGGGCGATTTACAACAACGCATAATCAGTAGCAAGTCATATCAAGGACTAACTGAATCTGAAGTTTGATGAAAATCCGTGCGTTAGTTCTTAAGATAGAGTTATTGGGGAAATCGTGTAAATCTTGCATAATTCATCATAACAGCGCCACCTGTTGGGCGATTTACACCAAAACGTAATCATCATCAACTCATATCAAGGACTAACTAAATCTGAAGTTTGATCGGAATCCGTGCATTAGTTCTTGAGATAGAGCTATTGCAAAAATCGTGAAAAATGCAGCATAGCAGCGCCACCTGTTGAGCGATTTACACCAAAAACTAATTAGCATCGATTTGTATTAGGCACTAACTGAATATCAATTTTTATTAAATTCCGTGCATTAGTTCTTGAGATAGAGCGCCCACAAAATTTGTGTCACATACACACAGACAGACAGACAGACAGACAGACTTACAGAGTCACAGACAGACATTTTGTAAAAACATGTTTTTTGGAATCTCTGACCCCTAAAACGTGTAAATCCGTCGAAAACCGGAATTCGAAAATTTTCATGAATCCAATACTTTCTTCTTGTATAGATAGAAGAAAGTAAAAATACCTGACGCGTTAAAATCTTTTATGCGAATTTTATAGAAGAATGTAAGGCTTTTCATTTTCATTTTTTCTCTTGCTTCAGACCAGTGTAAAAGTGATGAGCAGTACTACCCAGACATACCAGATTGCAAAAATACTTGTGAATATATAAACAATCCTGGAACAATATGTCCGAAGTATATCGCCCCTCGACCAGGATGCTTCTGTAAGAAAGGTTTAGTGAAAAGGAAGGACGGGAAGTGTGTGAAACCAGAAAATTGTGGTCCGCCAGGTAAGTTAGAAAATAAATTATAATAAATATAGTTTATTTTGCTACATGTGGGGCAAAGGTTCCGCGCGCCTAGTGAAATCGTCTAGAAGAACATATTGCTATTTAACTCGTTCATATGATTCCTTTTTAAATGGATAAAAAACGTTTGTTGCACTTAAAACATATTTAACCCCTTGAAGTGCGCCGGTGTATTATAAATACCACTTAATTTTAATTCCCAATTTATTATTCCCAATTAATATTATTTCCCACCGGAATTTTGGGATGAAGTTTTGTTTTTTATAATGTACGCGAAGAACAGCTTTTACTTACTTTAGTAGTATACTTAAAATAGCTTACGAATTGACATTTTTGAAACTGAGTAAAAATATATCCAATTTCGAAGCAAAGCTTTTTTGGCTTAAATTTAAAACGCTCTAGCTATTGAGCCTCATTCAACAGACAAATTTCCCTCAGAGAATCTGATTGGTAATAGCATCTGGTCTGCCATAATGACAGCTCAACAGAATTTACCGCACGTAATGGAAATCCATTAAACGATGGATATGCAGATATGTTTTATTATTGATTGAATACTGTGTGTATAAAATGTTAAAAGTATAGTATATATCAGGGACGTTGAACCTATGGCACGCGTGCCATAGGTGGCACGAGGGAGATTATTTTCGGAACGACACAGACTCCTGTTCTAAAAATAAAATTTTGCAGGGCTCGCGTGTAAAGCAAGGTAATTAACAAAACGGAAACTTTGATACATCCAATTTTCAAACTTTGTAAAGAAAATACACAAAAAACTGTTATGATAACTTCTGCAAAACAGCTGATTTGTTAAGAATGGAACTTCTGTTAACTTATGTGCAATATTTTTTCCCTGATAGACTTTATTTTAGAACTTATGTGCAAATAGTTTTTATTTTGTAACTTCAGATGTAAAAATTATTGAATAAATAAAATATATATTGTGTAAAGTCTCTGTACTTCTAGAAAGTTGTTACGAAACGATGCAGTTAAACAATTTTACAAAAAAAATCAATAAGAAGAAATTTAAAAAATGTCAGTTTCTACTCTTTACACCCCAGCCTTTCCTATAATGAAAATGCACAAATTGCACTATTTTGAATTTAGACTGCCTGAGTTTTTGTAAATTAGGTTGCTTGTCGCTGTCATACAAATTAAATGTACTGAAATGCAACATTATTAATCCCAATCTAGCTTAATATTGGATCAGAATGATTTGAAAAATGTGGCATTCAACTGTGAAGACCGTACGGATCTTGTCTTTTTTGCACGAATCTCAGAACCATAGAACGTGAAAGCAACAACAATTCATTTTAGGACTCAGTTGCAAAGTTATTTTATTGCATTTAGTTTTTGCATTCTGCATAATGTTTAATTACTAATCTTGGTGTTGTGTCCTGAACTTTCACTTTATTTGCTTGTGGTGTTTGCAACTGATAATTTTCCTCTCAGATAAAAAACAATCAAAAATTCTACAATTAATGTCAAGGATGTCTTCAAGCAAATTTAATAGATCAGAAAGAAAATAATTGTGCGTTTAATATGCAAAACATCTCAGGAAATATTTCTCGGAACAATTTAGTTAAGGGCACATGGAACATAAAATGATTCAAATGTTTGAGCTTTCTATTTATAGGCCTAAAAAATGAAGCTAAAATGTCATGCTTCTAAATGATTATGAACCTAAAATATTGTGGTGCTGGAAGTTTTTAAAATAATATATTTTATGCACTGTGGGATAGATGGGTTTTGCCTTTTTCTCGAAATGCGTTTTTTTATGTTTGGTACATTTTTCTAAAATTCCATTTTAGGTAAACAGTTAAGAAAACTGTGTAACTAACTTTTTGCTTTAAAAATATCTAATATCATAGGTCTGAGTGACAAAAAAAATTAAATAATGAAAAATATATTCTTAAAACTTTTAGGATTTTCAAAGTTTTTTAGTAAAATATTTTTAATTTTTTTTCTTTTAAGCCAAAATGGAAATTGCTTCATTTTATTCTTAAATAGCGTGCCTTCTGACACCATAACTAATTTTAAGGTGATATATTCAAAAGTTCTTTCGGAAAGTGCCGGGAGGAAGAGGTAGCTATCATATTTCTTGTTTTTAAAATTTTGCAAGTTTTACTCGAAGCTAATTTTACTCAAATTTAAAAAAGATAAAATGCGACGAACTCGATAAGAGAATATTCGTCAATACTGAATTTGAATGAGTATTGCGCCAAATTTGTAAGCTACTATCCGCCCTTGGCGACCAGTTTCGTTTCCCTTAAAATTTACATTTGGGAAAGCATGCTAAGCATTGTATCATGCTACTTTTATTCATAATTAACTTACTTGGGCTCCTTTAAGTGTAATTAATATAATCCCTTAAGTCAATATTTGTTTTTGTTCCATTAACATATATCAATGTGTTGGTTTTCTGTAAGCAAGTAAATACTATTGGTTTACGATGGAAGTCTATGGGAACTTGTCGAGATATTAGAGATATCGCCAAGTTGGCCACAGAACAGGGTGCATTAAATGCCGTCCAATAATCAATGGCCGCCATTTTCAAACAAGATGGCGGATGAAGCCAAAATGTCAGCCACCCTAGATATTCAAACTGCTATATCTCAGCTATTTTTTAAGATAAAGACAAAAAAAATATGCTCCGGAATCCTTGTATTAAGGTCAAACTCTTAAGAAAATAAGATTTTTCGGTTTTTAATTTATTTGCACCATATTTTAAATTTTTAAATTCTTTAAAAATTTTAAATGGCCGCCATTTTGAAAGAAGAAGGCGCATGAAACTGGAAAACGAACTCGGTCGAGACTGGTATGTACTATGCGTACAATTATTTTAATCCAAATCAGTTTATAAATACGAGTGTTATCGCATGGCAAAAATCAGATATATACATATATGGATATATATATATATATATATATATATATATATATATATGTCACATTTGAAATGAGGGTAGTTCTGGGGTCTGGGGGTCATGATCGATGAAAATATGCCAAAATTTTCCGGAAATGTTTTCTACCGAACGGCTGCAATAGGTAGCTTTTTACTTTTTGTAATGAAAGCTACCTAATAACAGTTTTTTAGAAAAGAGTAACAAACAGACATATTGTTCAAAACATTTTTTAGTTAATATGTTAAATATGTAAAAAGTTAATTATTTCTTAAAAACTAATTTATGCATGAAATTATTTTTTTTTATTTATATATAGGCTATCATGTGTATATTTACAGTAAAAAAAAATTTCATTTCTATCTCTTTTCTAAGTAAAATACATAAGGTTAAATATTTTGCAAAAATAGACCAATTTTACTTGTCGAGATGTTCTATGTGCCCTTAATAATAAATTAATAGTAATCAATAGTAATCCTATATAAGGGCGTGTACAGTCGTGGATATGCAAATACACTCTCTTGACTAATTCTATCGCAAATCATTCCTTAAAAATGATACTGATATCAACAGATTTTTCATAATAACGTCTACTATTAAATGTTATGCATATATTAGTGCTTGGGAGCTGTCTACGTATTAAACTCTGTCGCTATTTGATTTTTCATGAGACATCATCTACTTTTGACACTATTCAATTTCAGGGATCGTTTCAAAAATCTTCATCTATACTTAATAGTCCAGTCAAATGTCACAAATAAATGCAAAATTTCTGCCAGAAGATTTTATGTTTTAAAGTGTTTATGGGGAAGCTAATAACAGGAATTAATTGTTTTCCAACAAAATATCTCGAGGCTAAATTTTGTGGAGCCAAAAAAAACCACGAAATTTTCAAACGTTTTTCAGTTTTTTGCTAATAACTCGAAAATTATAAACGCTTTGTCTACCATACTTAGTTACTAAGCGAAAGGAAATTAAATTCTCTACAAATTTTATAATAAAAACGTTTTTCTAAATCCATTTCTAAGCGCATTATAGCTTTCAGAAAATCACACTTTTTTCTAACTTTGTAGAAAATTACAAAAACCAACATTTGGCACTATTTTTTATTAATTTTATCCTCTTTAATGTAACTTGTTTATATTACAGGTATTTGCATGATAGCAATAATGATTATTTACAAAGATAAAATTATAAAAATATTTTACAACATTGTAATATTTTTTTGTATTTAGAACTTACGTAGATAACAATAATAGTAGTTATTTACATGAATGTAAGTATAAAAGACTTACGGTAACATTTTTAATGCATTTAAAATTTTCTGAAGCGCTTGCAGCTTGATTGGTTTGGTTCGCCAATCTCAGCTTGAGGAGCAAACGAGCAGATTGCTTGTTTTTCAACAGCTTTGATCTTCTTTGAGCTTGTTGCGACATCATGAACCTGGTCGTCAAAGTCATCGTCCTTTCTGATTTTGGTTGATGGTTTCCAAGGCATGATCTTCATCGTCCTCTTATTCTGGGCAAATAATGTCGTCCGCATTTTCGCAGTTGACCCCGTTCCAGTTTTTGCAAATTGCCGAGTATTTGAGTCCTGATTTCAGCAAGAACATGCCTTGCTGCAACCCTTTATACTGCTACATGAGAAAACATGCAGCAAAGATTCAGGTTCTGGGTTTTGTCACTTTTAAGCTGGCTGAAAGAGATCATCAGACCTGCGAAACCAACTCCATTCTTCAGGGGGGATATTATTTCTTAGCCAAAATTATACCTAACGATAACATAAGAAGAAATTATGCTGCGCAGACTTTTGTGTTGATGGTAGCCTTGCAAGATGGAGTTTTCTTTTAGTGTCGGATTTAGCAAATAACTGGAACCTCAAGGGGTCCAATGTCTATGTGGTGTCTATGCATATACTGTATAGTGCAATAATGAATTTTTCTCCAGCCTTGATGATTTCTTGACTGATAGACTTTGGTTTATTGAACACACAGGTTATTTCCTCAAGCTAATACTGTTTTTTCTATGTTTTACAAAACTTTGACTTTCCTTTCTCAAAAAAGAGCGGATGTTGTATCGCATCCTCTGATTGCATGAGTGAAAGGAACATTGTTATAATTGTATTTGTATGACATGGTTGAAAACCACTTGGTTTCGATATTACCTCTTCCTGGTTTTTGGAAAACAGATTTTTGTGTTGATATCTCAAGATCGTAATGATCACGAGAAGGTCAATGACTTCTCCGACAATACGACACTTTCAAGGCTTCGGCTCTTGAAATGGCGGAGGTAACAATCATAACATGAGCACCTTCTTCTGCCTGGTCCGCTTGAATTCTCTCATTTTAAAACTCTGTTTTAAGTAGTGAAATGAAGCGTTTCTTGTTTCTGTTATTGGCTAGAAATTTGTAGTAACGGAAGATTTTGATTGACACTAGTTAGATTACGTTTTATCGCGCTATAGTCCATTTTCGTAACATGCTAAACTATGTTGACTATGCCAGTAATGCTTTCGTTAACGAATTTAATTAAAAAGGGTTTATTATTAATTAAGCGATTTAATCATTATTATACAACAGTATTTGTATTACATTCTTCTGTGAATATTTTTATACTAATTTTGCAGTCATATCCCATTATGAGCGAAAAATTAATTAAATTGTAAGAATAAAAATAAATCAGACCATCCTACAATTCAATGATGATCATGAAAATATTAGCAATGGGCAACCTACAAAAATAAATATTTTTATTTAATCCTTTAAACGTCGCGCCCGATATTTTCGCGGGCAAATTGTCACTGTGAAGTTGAAAAAAAGTGTTGTTTTCAAAAAGCCGTAGCGCACATAGTATTTAGTGTAGAAAAATGTTTCTATTACAAAATTTGTAGAAAATGTAATGCTCGTTCTTTCTGTAATTAAGTATATTACACAAAAATTTCATAACTTTCGAGATATAGGTAAAAAACTGAAAATTGTCCGAAAATTTCGTGGTTTTTTGGCTCCACAAAGTTTAGCCTCGAGATATTTTGTTTGAAAATAATTTTTGCTATTGGCATCCCCATACACACTTTAAAAATATAAAATCTTCTAGCAGAATATTTGCATCAATCGGCCCTATTTTCTGACTATTTGACTGGACTATAATATTATAAAGAGGCAAAGTTTGTGAGTTTGTGTGTTTATTTGACGGTGTAATCTCTGGAACTACCCAACCGATTTCAAAAGTAAAGGTAGCAAATATATGGTGATAGACCCTTTTCCAACATAGGCTATATTTTATTTCAATGCCACTACTCCTACGGGGGTGCAGGAGCAAAATAGTTCTAAAAATTCGATTTTTGTGTTACTTAAGGGCCTAAAAACTTGAATTTTTGCGTGGTAGTTACTTATACCATATAAATACACTTTAAAATCAGTTTTTAAAAAATCGAAACTTAATATGATGTGAATGGTGAAAATGCGAAAAAACGTTCTAAAAACATTTTAAATTACGATTTCTATGCAATCTCAAGAAATACCAAACCGATTTCAAAAGTAATAGTTGCAAATTGATAGTAGTAGTCCTTGATCCAACATAGGCTGTATTTTATGTCGGTGTCACAACCACCTGTGGGTTCTAAGAGCCAAATATGCTCTAAATTTCAATTTTTGTTATACTAAAGGGGCTAGAAACTTGAAATTTGGAGTGGTAGTTACTTATAATATATAAATGCTTTCTAAGAACACTTTCTAAAAAAAACGAAATTTAATAGGAGTGAAAAGGCGCGAAAAGCGTTCTAAAAGCGTTCTAAATTGCAATTTCTATGCAATATCAAAAAATACCAAACTGATTTAAACTGATGGTAGAAAATTGATGATGACTGCTCCTGTTCCAACATAGGCTATATTTTATTTTCGTGGCAGAATTCCCAAAGGGGTGCAGGTAGTTACTTATAAGAGATAAATGCCCTCTAAGAACAATTTAAAAAATCGAAATTTAAAAGGGGTGAAGATGCCCGAAAAGCGTCCTAAATTACGATTTCTATGCAATCTCAGTTAATACTAAACTCGAAAAAAACAGTTAATACTAAAAGTAATGGTTGCGAGACGATGGTGACAGACTCTGCTCCTACAAATACTATATTTTATTTCTCTGCACTACCATCTGGGGCTTTCAGGAGCAACAAACGTTCTAAATTGCGACTTTTCTGATACTGTAGGGGCTGGCAACTTGAAATATAGCATGGTAGTTACCTATAAGATTTAAATCCGCTATAAGAACCGTTGAAATAAAAATCAAATTTAAAAACGGTGATAATACACGAAAATCATTCTAATAACGTTCTAAAATATTATATCTAGGCAATTGTTAGAGATAGAACCTTGAAATTTGACGTGGTAGATATTTATTAGATATAAATGCTCTCTAAAACAGTTTCTAAAAAATTCCAGATTTAGAAGCGTGAAATGAGTGAAAAACATTCGAAAATTCTTCTAATTTACGATCTCTGTGTAGTCATAGAAAATAACAAACCTATTTCAAAAGTAATTTTTGAAAATTCATGGTGACAGTTCCTGCTCCAACATAGACCACAATTTATGTCTGTGCCATGGATATTACTTATAACATATAAATGCTCTCTAAGAGCAGTCGAAAAAAGAATTCTAATTTAAAAAGAGGACGCGAAAAGCGTTCTTGAAACGTTGTAAATTATGATTTATAAGCAATTGTTAAAGATAGATACTTGAAATTAGTTATTAGGGAAACATGATCCGTAAAAACAATTACTAAAATTTCGAAATTTTTAAGGATGAAATGAGAAAAAAGCTTTCTAAAAACTTGCACAATTAAGACTTCTATGGAATCTGCGAAATACCATAACGATTTCAAAAGTAATGGTGTCATATTTATGGTTGACAGTCCCCTCCAACATAGGCATTTTATGTTGGTGCCAATAGCACCAAAGAGGTGGTAGACTGTTAGACAAGAATCTTGGAATTCGACATGATGTTTAATTTTAAGATGTAAATGCATGCTAAGAATTGTTTCTAAAAAATTCAAAACTTCACACGAATACTGAAATGAGCATAAAAGCTTCGAAATCTTTCTAAATTATCATTTATTTAGGATTAGTTTTAATTCTTCTTATTAATTTAAGTCTCATTTTCGCCTAATGCAGTATAAGAATGAAGTTTAGTCAAACTGTAGCTTAATTTTAGTAATTTTTTAATTATTCCTTAAATTAAAATTTCTTCTAATAAAAATTAGATATACAAATATCACTTGGCATAATTCAATTATTACGCGAGCAAAGCCACGCACTTTGCAGTATTTTAATAATTACGTATGCGAATAAAGTTTTATTTTTCAATAATTTGGAACAGTTGAAGCTTAAAGATATAGCAATTTGATAATTTTAGATTAAAGTAGTATTTCTTTAAAAAGTCGGACTAACCAATCTTCAATTGATATTTTAATGCAATTAATTTTGTAGGTTTATTATAAATCAATGTAACAGTTCGTTTTTAAACATTTTCTTTCGTCGAAATTCACCGGCTTCTACCTCGTTTGATATAAAATTAGCTACTAATACATTGTTAGAATAAACGTTAAATACTATTATTTTTTATTCGGCATTTATCATTGTATTGACAAAATATAAAAGATTCCACAATGTTTTCTCAAAGTTTTCGTATCTTCAATTTTTTAATTACCAGATGAATGGTAAGTAATTATAGCGAGTTACGTCACTGGTTTGTTTTCATTAAAACACCTTAAAAAGCACAATTCTGAATTTCTTTCTTAAAAACATATTTGTGAAACTTTAAAACTGATCCTCATATTGATTTATATTTTAACTGGCATTTAAACTCTTTAGGATTTCCTTGTTTACTCGAAGTAGATGCTGGACCCTGCCATGGTAATTTTCCCAGATTCTACTTCAATAAAAAGACTGGAAAGTGCGAGAAATTCATTTATGGAGGCTGCGAAGGAAATGCCAATAACTTCGAGGACAAAAAAATTTGTGAAATCGTATGCAAAGGTACAAACATTTATTTATAGCTGTAATCACAATACATTGTTTAGGTGCTCTGGTCACTCAGAGGTTAAATAAATGGAGTCGGTCTTATTTTTTTTTCTCAATGATGTCAAATTTCCGGATCGTGTATTTTATTTTATTCTATTATTTGACAATCTAGGCGAAAAAAAGTAATCTCGTCTCTTTTTAGTCGATGAGCGTTAGCTAGATGTCTGTGACTTTTTTTGTTTTCTGTTGTGTACAAACCATAACCTCCTTTCTTCGGGATTCCTTCAGTTCTTTTTTCATTATGAACTCTGCTTCAGCTGAGTCTGAAACTATCGTTGATAAAATTAATTCTTGGCACTATAAATGTATGAAAAATGAAATTGGAAAATCCATAATGTGGAAACATTTCCTAGAAATCTTTGATGCTCAAACAAATCGGAAATTAGAAAACGCTCAGTGTTGTCACTGTAAATGCGTTTTAAAATATAAAAGTCCACTTGGTTCAAGCAGACTTTCTCGACATTCTAAAACATGTGTTATCTTCAAAAATTTCAAAACCTCTGGAAAAATTGTTTGTATTCTTCTTTTAAATAGGTAACAATAATTAAAAGTAATACTGTTTTAGAAAGTTGTGTAAAACTGTGCACTGAAGATCTGCGACCATTCGATATAGTTGAAGGACAAGGATTTCTCCATTTAGCCCAAAATCTAATTAATTTTGTAGAATTTTTCAGAAATTAAATTTTGCCAAGTATTAATATAATCTTAACAAAAATTTGGATGTGCTTTGACTACTGATATATGGACAGAACCATTTCGTCAGTTATCATACGTTGCCAACTCTTGTTACTATATTAATGATGATTTTGAACCAAAACCCACTCACTATCGACATGCTTTTTCATAAATATTCCCAAAACTAGTGTGAATATTTTAAGAGAAATTGTGGATACTTTGAAGAATGTAGGTTTTGATATATCAGTTTTGAATGAATGTTCATTTGTTACAGATGAAGGATCAAATATAGTGCCTGCGTTATAGTGCTACAAACGGCTTACTTGCACATGTCATTTATTAAATACTGTTCTGAAACACAGTTACAATGAAACTCCTAATGAATGTCTTATTTTAAAATCTTCAGTTGGAAATTGTAAAACGTTAGTCATATAAGTAAAGAAATCGGAAGCTGTAAACGAACTAGAAAAAAACTGTACGTCAGCAGATTAAGAGAAGGCGGAATACTCTCAGCTTCGTGTCGCGATCTGTTCTCACGCAATATTCTGTCATTAAGAAAATAATGGAGAAAAGGAAAAAAATACAGTGGGTGATCGGTTAACGAACTTTTCGGTTTACGAACAGATCGGTTAACGAACACTTTTGCAAGAGATTTTCATGTTCGGATAACGAACACTTCACAAAACAAAACCAAGAAGAAGATATGCTGTGTTTTGATTAGTCGATCTGTATTTAATGGCATCTATTGTCGATTTAGAGAATATTTAACAGTTGTATTCATATAGCCTTATTAATTCATAGACTACCGTGGTTCGGGTCCGACATTTTAGCCCCTCCCCCCCCCCCCAAATTTGAATGAAAAGTTCAGAAACATTAATTTTTATATTTTGTGTCCCTTTTTAAAGCAATATTTTTAATTGCAAATTAATTATTTTAATTGAAATTTAGTTCACAAATTATTCACAGGCTCAAAGCTCCACTTGTGCTTTATCAGGGCCTTCACTAAACACTATCTTTTAGAGGAGTTTTTGAAAGGTCAAACTGACGAATTGATGTGATTTAATGCCGTAGTAAATGAGTGTAATCTTAAAAGTTTTTAAAGATCATGTCATTTATTTTTTTTTTAAATACGCCACGACACGGAAAAAGCCATCAAAATACGATGTGTCTAGATTAAAAAAGGGTGTATATTAACCCTATTATCAGGGGAATATTTGCTTATTTTTTAAACATTATTTGGCTTTTAAGACCGAATAAATTAAATTCCCATACAAACCAATACAAAATCTATGATCGGTTAACAAACATTTGGGTTAGCGAACACTGTTTTGTAACGGATTAAGTTCATTAATTGATCACTCACTGTAATAATTTACAAAATATAGAACCTGAAATGTTGCACTGCAAACACTTCGAAAATTCTTAAAATATTTGAAGAAGCAAGTTCACAGCTCGAATGCGATTTATATCCTAGAATGCATCGAGTATTATTGTGGAATTAGTTCCTGAAAAAATACTGCGCGAAAAATTACAGACTCGGAATTAGAAAATTGCTTGAAAGAGAAAACAGAAAAGTGGTTAATAATTAATAATTAATGGTTAATAATAAAAAAAACACATAATTTACCGTCGAATGGCTATTTCTGTTTTTATACGTGACAATTTTTAGTGTAAAATATATTACGGGATTTTTGTTTGTTTGTTTTTTACTTTTAGCCGACTGCACATTGTATATTTGCGCACCCACAAGAGACACGCACGTACGTATAGATCACATGGTTCGTACGGGTCCTTGAAATTCCAGACTAAGAAATTCTTCGGTACCAGTATTTTCTTATAGAAAATCTCTAACACATACGAACCCTGGATCCGTTTCTAGCACGTGAACACGTGCCCACAATTTTCCACTAACATACCAAAATATCCGATTTTTTAGTGGATTATCACTTACCCAAACAAAATAGAGAGAAAGCGGAAAACCGATGGGCAAACAAAATGCCTTTGAGGTTGCCAAATTGGTCGCTACGGTATGATGTCAGTTGAAACTAATTTATGTATTGGTGTCCGCCTGCACCAAATTCTCTCCAAGCTATGCGAAATATCACCAAATTTGACGCCAAAAATAAGTCACTAGAAATGAAGCCAACATGCCAATAGCTGACTGATTTTTCGAAATTCCAATTCAATTTCAGTATTTATGGAAAGTGGGAATTTTCTATAATCGGGTTCGACGTATTTTAGCTTTATGTTTTTTAAGTGAAGTTAGCTGAATTCTTAAAACCAGAAAATAGAAAAAATACCCTTTCTTTCCGATACAGGCCATTAAGGATTTTTTTTTTTTTTTGTATCATTTCGTCTATGCTGATTAATATGTGACCTTTTTCTTTCTTTCTATCAGGTCCACCACGACCACAACAGTGTCCAGCTGGTGAAATCCCAGTCAAATGCATTGATCGGTGCCAAAGATGCGAGTACAAAAATGGCAATTGTAGTCAAATTCAAGTCTGTACTCCTGGTTGTAATTGTGTACCAGGTTTCTTGAGAGATAGTACAAATAAGTGCATACCTGCAGACTTTTGCCCTGGTGAGTTTATGTAACCCTTATCTAATCTTAACAAATTTAATCTGATTCGCAGAATTTCCTTCCAGCATATTTTTTAAGGATTAGAATCACTATTTTCGAAAAATAATATTTGCTTTATTTCATTCTAGAAATGTGAGTTTTAAATTGTCGAAGACTTTTGACTTACTTTTTGAAAAAATGTGGCATTCAACAGTTAAAACCGTGCGGACCTTGGCTTTTTTTTCACGAATCTCAGAAACATAGAACATGAAAGCAACAACAATTCATTTTAGCACTTAGTTGCATAGTTATTTTAATGCATTTAGTTTTAGGTCGATTTCGTAAGAATTACTACCTACAACATTATTCCCTATGTTGGAATCTCTGAAAAAAAATTTCAGATCTACACCGATCATGACCCCTAGAGCCGAAAACCACCCTCAGTAAAAAACTTTATATATATCACTTTTTTATGGACACGATAACTTCCGTAATTCTGCACAAATCTCTTGAAAACTGATACATAAAATTAAGGGGAATAAAATCTCGGTCCAGTACGTTAATGGGCAAAATCGGATCAAGGGGATGGAAATAGGAAGATGTTTTGTGAAAACAAGAAAAAAAACCCATAACTTCTTAATTTTTGCACATATCAAATCAGTTAAAAGTTTTCCTTAATTTCAAAAATAGGGCCAAAAATTTATGTAACACAGATTTGTGGTAAAATTAAAAATGGGCTCAAGGGCAAAAAAAAATAGGGTTTAAGGGAGAAAAAAATTCATAACTTCGTCAATTCTCAAGATATCAAATCTAAATAAATTTATTATTAATCTTCTTATTATTAAATACAACTTTTATATTGACAAGTTTTTGATAGGATCAATTCTTACCACAAAAAAAAAATTACAAACGAAAACAAAAAGGGTTGGGGTTGAAGAACAAAAAAATCCATAACTTCGTCAATTCACAAGATATGAAATCCGCATGAATTTATTATATATCTTCTTAATATTATCTACATCATTTACACTGACAAGTTTTTGATAGGACCAATTCCAAACACAGCATTCCAATTACAGCAAAAACAAATAAAAAGTACATAGCGGTTGAAGAAAAAAATCATCGTATTAAGGGTGTATTCAAATCTAAACTGCTTATTTTCTGACTCATTTTTAATATTGTCATGGATGATTAATATCATGGATGAATATTACTTATGCAAATTATCAAATAACTGTACTTGTGAGTAATATGCTGCTACAAGATCAAGTGGATTATTTCCAGTTTTTGAACTGATTAGGCCTAACGATTTGGCATGGTACTAGAAAAAAATGTGTACCTCCAGAATATATTTCTGAAAAAGATCTCATAGAAGATCGAAGTGGAACTACACTAGAGCTTGAGGATATGATTTGTGCAAAGCACACATACAAATTTGGAACAGTTTGGGCAACACATTGCTCTTGCCAACATCCTAATAATAAAATCAAGTGTAAGAAAGGGCATGATGATTTGAGACCTGGTACATTTCTGAAATATAAAGCACTGTGCCCAGAATTTGGTTCGTTCACAATTGGAGGAGTATTAAGCATAGGATTCACAGAACGGAATGTACTACAATTTTCTTTGAGTTTCTGGAGGTACATTTGTTTTTATTTTTTCCAGTACCATGCCAAATCGTTAGGCCTAATCAGTTCAGAAACTCGAAATAATCCACTTGATCTTGTAGCAGCATATGGCCCACAAGCACAGTTATTTGATAAATTGCATAAGGAATATTCATCCATGTTTAACCACTTCATGTGCAACAGGTATGGGGAAACAGTGCTTTTACCCCCAACTTATCTCGGGGCAAACGGTGAAGTGGTTAAAATAACTTTTAAAAACAGTCTTACTTTCAAACTGACAGTATTCGACAAAACTAGAGTAGCTTATGATTATCTGCTTAAATGATTCTTTTCACCTCATTAAAACAACTTCACTGCTTGTAACAAAAACATATTAAAAGTATTTATTGTTATACATGTGGAAATTTATGTTAGAATAAAAAATATATGCATTTCAGAAATAACTGTGAGCGTTTTTATTCTTGGCAAACATTGAAGTCTATTTTCGTGCGAAGCGTATTTCCTAATTATATTACAATGCTATTTTCATTACCCCATGAAAACTGCTTTAGTCCCCATGATTCTATTTGGGGATTTCGAAAGGTGAATAATTATTCTACATTTTTATTATTATTGTACAGGCTTCTGACTTTAATACATGTCTAGTATTACCTCGCTTAAAATAGGCAAAGATACGTTTTTTTGGAAATTTGGCATAAAATTTTGGAATGCATTAAAGTCTGCCCATGGTGGGGCCTACTTTTCTGTGTTTCATTTCACCATAGGGAAGCATACAGCAGTTAAAAATGATGGGATGATTTCAATGCAAAGAGATACATGTGTCAAAACTATAGTGAAATTTCGAAAAAAATTCAATTTTTGCAGCCATTTTGCTCACTGCATTACACATATCCCATAATTTTTATTCTTTAATAACAAAGAGCCAACCTTATATAATACAACCATGTAATTTGTTTTGTGGGATAACTTCAATGCATACTATGAGAAATACTATGCAAAACATAAAATTGGAATTTTTCAAGCGAGACACTGACCTTTGACCCCCCCCCCCCCACCACCACCACAACCACCAAATCAAAATCGATGGTTCCACAGAATTGATATTCTGGATTTATTTATTTCTAATGGTCATCTCATTGAGGAAAAAAAATTACATGAATCTGTTAACTATTTAATCACAGCCTGGAGATTCTTATATGGAATGATTCTTAAATATAATTAATATAACCACTTAAGTTAATATTAGTTTTTGTTGCATTAAAATATCTCAATTTGTTGATTTTCTGCAAGTAAGTAATCCCTATTGGTTTACAATGGAAGTCTATGGGAATTTGGGGGAAATATTAGAGATATCGCCAAGTTGACGTCATTTTTGGCGACAAATTTTGGAGGCAAAATTTGGCGATATATAGCCAAGTTCGCGACAAACTTGGCGGCATTTGGCGACAGATTTGTGTCTCCCCTATGGTAACCCACTTATAGGTATGGAGATGCATTACATGCTGTTCAATAATCTCATAAAAAATTCGCTAAAAATTCAAAAACCGCTGTACAAATTCCGAATAATTTTTTTTGAAAAGAGAACAAAATGTACTACATTCGGTTAAAAGAAAGAAACCGCATTCTTTTCACTGATGTGGAAAAATCACCTCAAAACATAAAAAAGCGCCAAAAATAGTATAAAAAATTAAATAAAAAAAAATCTATTAAAAAAATCGAAAATCGGGCTTCATGGTGCAAAGCTTCATATATAGACGTACCTTTTCCCAAAATTTTGTAGCTCTACGTGCAGCGGTCTCTTCAGAACACCGTCGACACACTCAAACACTTTGGTGACTAATTTTGGTCGCCAAATTTTGCGATAAATCGCCACGTTGGCGACAAACGTGGAAACATTTGGCAATAGAAATGTGTCCCCCCCTACGGTAACCCCCTTATAGGTATGAATATATAATAAATGCGGATCAATAATCGATTAAAAAATTCGCTAAAAATTCAAAAATCGCTGTACGAAATCCAAATAAACTTTTTTGAAAAGAGAACAAAATTTACTATATTGGGTTAAAAGAAAGAAACCGTATTCTTTTCACTAAAGTGGAAAAACCACCTCAAAACCTAAAAAAGCACTAAAAATCGCATAAAAAATTAAATTAAAAAAATCTAATCAAAAAATCGATAAACGGCCTTCGAGATGCAAAACTTCATATATAGACATACCTCTTTCCCTAATTTTGTAGCTCTACGTGCAGTGGTCTCTTCAGAACACCGTCGACACACTCACACACAATCTTCTTTTATTATTACTAGGGGGCTCGGCCCCCTACGAGCTACGCTCGCCAACCCCCGTCCAGACACCACAGACTCTAAATGCACGCTAATTTGATCGGCTTTAAAAAGATTTCGAAAGATTGAATTATAATTTAAAAAACAGTGGCGAACTCCCTATAAACGAATTTCTATTCATTTCTCTTTGATTGGGGAATTTTAACGCCAAATCCGCTGCGGTACTACTTGATTATCCCGTCGACCAATTTCGCCAAATTATATAAATCGCCAAACCACTCGCCAAATTATACAAATTGATATAATTTTTATTTTAAATAACGAAAGAACAAATAAATTCGTACAACATTAATAAAAATACAAATAAAACGTCGAAATAAAAATAACTTGATGACGTAGACACGTGTAACAACATTTCAAAATAAGCTAATATAAAAGGAATTAAGTAAACAGAGTCTTTGTCTCCTGGTATTTTTTAACAAAGCAAAAAGAAATTTCTTTTAAATGAGACATTTTAAATTAATCGTTTTTAATCTGACGTAATTTTTACCAAGCTATTCTTTCTCTTTTAAATAATCGCGTGAAAGCACTTTTTTTAGCAATGAAATATTATTTGCGGTTTCCTAACAAAAATAGTTGAAAATATCCTCTCAAAATATTAAATAAATCTCTAGCGCAATTTCTAAATTTAAACTTTTTTGCAATATTATTTTGTGTTCATTTTATGTAATAACTACAATGTGACGTAAATATGACGTAATTTCTCCTAAGACTTCTAACGCATGTTAATGAATTTATTATTTTACAATATCCTTTCTCTTTTAAAATTCACGTGTGTACTTTTATGACGTAATTTTTAATAAGTTCCTGCTTTTTATACATAATTATTTAATTCTAATTTGAAAGTTTTTTTCCTGTTTATAATAGTCACGTGTAAATAAATTTGTAATTTGAAGCAAACATTATTGCTTGCGCTTTTTATACAGTTGGCAACATTTTAAATTAGTACAATTTTCTGAAATCTGTAAAAAATATCTCTAGAAATGCTGAAAATTTGAATTTAAAATAGAAATAAAACCTGAAAAAATGAGTCAAAATAAAAAAATTAATGCAATCTGCACTCCGGCAAATTCTAACGCATAAAATGATCTAAAAATGATTACACTGCCATGTCTAGTTTTTGCTGCTATAAAACTTTTTTAGTGGAACGATTTTGTCCAAATTTAGCATTAAATATCTCTTAAAATAATTCTTCGATTTGAAAACTGTCTGCATCAGCGTGTTTATCAAACATTTCTGTATAAAACTACTGATTTTCATATTTTTGTATGCATTATTTTTCTCAATATTAACGAAGAAAGACCTCCGGTCACAAAAAATTCAAAACCGGCGGCGGCGGCGGCGGCGGCGGTGACAGCGGTAGTTACTTTTTTTTAGAATAGAGAGATTATAGATGAAAACCTCTATCATGCAATTATCAGTAAAATAAATTGAACTTATCTATAAAATTTGTTTGTTTCTCGTGAAAGCGATCAAAAGATATGGCTACTAAGAAAAACAGCTGATTATTTTCATTAAAAAAAAACTAGTTGGATGAGCCAATCCCAAAACTTTCTTCTGTCTTATACATCTTAATATTTCAAAAACTAGTTACACATGTTAATACTTCAATATTATTAGTTCAATACTATACCAACTTTGATTTTCATCTTAAAATTCTGCTTCAGTCAATTAAACGAACTAAAAACGTGTTAATATATATCATAATATTTGTTAAAATTAATAGTTTTTCCTTATTCTGTTGTTATCAGACGTTTGCCAATAGCCGGCTTAGCAGGAAGCGAGTTCCCGCCTTTGCACGAGCCGCCGATGGACAATAGAACTACGAAAAATCAAGAAAAGTATACAAAAATCGCTATAACAGAGCCCCTTTACCACGCGATATTTTCAAATTCAAGGAGGACCTGTTGGCCAAAGCCGAAAACATGCACAAAAAATTTGGTTCAATTGTATGCATAACTTCATACACTTTTGGATGGTACACTATTCCAAATCGAACAAAAATCGCTATTACAGCGCCCCCTACAGGCGAATTTTTTCCAAATTCAGGGAGGACCTACTTGCCATATCCAAAAACTTAAAATAAAAATTTGGTTCAATTCTATGCATAACTTCATACACTTTTGGATGGTACAATATTCAAAATCGCACAAAAATCGCTATTACAGCGCCCCCTACCGGCGAATTTTTTTCCAAATTCAGGGAGGATCTGCTTGCCTAAAAACTTAAGATAAAAATTTGGTTCAATTCTATGCATAACTTCATACACTTTTTGATGGTACAATGGCGACAGACACACGGACAGACGGACAGACAGACATTTTCTATAAACATGTTTTTGGAGATCTCTGACCTCTAAAACGTGTAAATCCGTCAAAAACCGGAAGTCGAAAAAAATTTCGATTACAATACTTTCTTCTATTGAAGATAGAAGAAAGTAAAAATACATCGTTCTTTTTCAAAATACCTTCCCTCAGATTATATGCAGCGGTCCCATCGTTCAACCCACTTTTCAAAACAAGTAGAAAACAAACAAGCCTTTTTCTGGAAGCTGCTTGAAAGAACCCTGCACTGCTGAAATAACTTCAAAATCTGTATTAAATTTTCTGCCACGGAGCTTCTCCTCCAACTTCGGAAACAGACAGAAATCGCATGGAGCGATATCTGGACTGTATGGGGTGTGTGGCATGATTTTTATATTGCATTTACTGTTATTTCCGAACAGAAGTAACGGCATACGGGCGAGCATTATCGCGATGTAATGTCCAATTCCCCACCAGTACATGACGCTTTCTCAAAATGTGTTGTCACAAAATTTTCAAAGCTTAAAATTAATATTCAACATTCACAATAGTTTTTTGTGGCACAGCATACTGATATATTACACCTTTATGATCAAAGAAAATAATCATCATGACCTTTCCAGCAGATTTGGTTTGTCGTATTTTTTTCGAAGGCGGAGAATCTGTGTGTTTCCATACACTTGTTTCTGACTTCGTAAGGGGATAAAAATGATGCACCCAAGTTTCATTACTTATTATTACAGTCTTTAGGAAATTCGGATCATTTTGAAGCATATGTTTGCACTCACAACATTGGCGAATTCTTGTTTGCATTTGTTCTTTTGTAAGGTGATGAGAGACTCATCTGAAACAGACATGGCGAAACTGTAAATTGTTCCGTAAAATGCCAAATATCGACGTTTTCGAAATGTTAGTTGATGCCGCTATCTCCTCGCATGTCATTCGCTGATTTTCTTGCAAGATTGCCCACACAGTGTTAACATTTCGATCATTCACAACACTTTCTGGTCGGCAAAGTTTAGGAGATAGTTCTACAGACAAACGTCATTTTTTGAAATTACCATGCTATCTAAAAATCGTAAACTCACCAAAGTATTTGTCTTTGTAAGCTTCATAGATGCTTCCTGAAGACGAGCAAGAGCATTCCATAAAAACTTATAATTATTTTTTGCATAGTGGCAACACCGCGAAACCAAAAAATAAAGCTGCAGGCAATTTTTCAAACTGTTAACTATACGCTTGTAAATATTCTGAATGAAGCAGGAGATTTTATTTTCCTAGTTTCGTGCTTGTTTAAAGAACAGTTTTTATTTATTCTGCAGAAACGGGGATGAGAGATTCAGACTTAAAAAAAACGAAATGCGTTGTCACATGAAATTTTTCTATCGTTTTGGCAAAACAGCTCCAGAAACAGTTAAGTTAATGAAAAAACCTTACAAAGACAAATACGGAAAACACAAAGCTAGAATCCGTAGAACCCAATTATAGACAATTCTCAATTTTTACCAATACTTAATTTAGTCTACTATAGCCAAGTTTGCATCACTTATAGTTAATTTCACTTGTTTTTGTCGCCGAATTTGGTGATATTTGGGGCATTCTCAGAATCTTTTGACTTTCGGGAATAAAAATCTGGTGAAATTAAACTTGCTAAAATAATATTTTAATCTGATAGACGAATGCCTTAATGATTCAAAATAAAGAAAAAAAGGTCAGCAGCGAAAATTTTTTTATTTAACTGAGGTTTAAGGTAAACTTTCAAGTTTAATTTTCCTTACCATTTTACCGCTATAACTTTTTATTTTCTTCAAAATTTTTACTTATAATGAATTTGCATAGTACCCACAGGACATTCAAATAAGAAATAGTAACAATATAGTATTTTTAGTACAAAATTCTGGTATAACATTGTCTTAAAGGGGTGTTAAAGAAGGGACGGTAAGGAAAATTACATTATTTTAGGCAAATCATGTTAAGATTTAGTGGTAGCCAGAATGTTCATTGATTTTTAGAAACAGCTATTTACATTGGATTAAATAAAAAAAATTATCAATTTACCTCGAAAAGTGCAGGAATAAATCTTGGGGACGGTAAGACTACCAATAAAGCCACGATGCTTGAAATTGATATTTAAATGCTGATTTAAATTCTGCAGTAAATATCCTGTCAATGAATTTTAGCCATTCTTTCTCAGAACTGGCTATAAAATGAAGATATTTTTTTGCATTTCTTTGAATTATTACTAACAAATATTTTAATGAGGTTAGGAGCCCTTTTTTGGAACTGACGACTTCTATATATATAGTATAATTAATTTTGTAAAAAGCAAAATTCATAAGAGCGATACTTAAATATATTTTTTAATTTTTTGAAGCAGTGGATCTAATAAATTTTAAGATAACAGTATTTAAATTTTGGTATTTTAAAGCAGTGATGTAATGGCTGCTTCAGAGTTCGTATCATTCTTGAATTGGAAAACCACTGTTTCTGTATAGAAATTTTCACCTAATTTAGTGGCAGAAATTATACAATTACATAATTCAAATATCATTATTAAGAAGTAAGTGTAATCGAATTCAAGGACATTTCGAATCGTGGAGTAATTATCAAACCACTGTCAAAAAATACCTGACCAAATGGAATATTGCTTCATAATTTCTGTTTTATGATTTTCATGTGAAAAATTATAATTATTTAATAAATTTGACCAATTAAAAAATTGGAATATTACGTCATATTGGAAATATAAAGGACATGGTGAATATATAATGTCATATAAGTGTGAAATAAATGTATTGATGCATGATAAAAACTCGATTGTGGAAATATTGGCGTATTTTAACATTACTGCACCAATGATGAATGGATTTTGCGTCTGTTATACAAATTTAAACATTTTTATATTGAGTTTTCGTTTTATTCATGTGTATAACACTTCGACTGTTACTTTTTTTATGTTGTATGTTAAATTTTGAAATTGGTTTCTCAAAACAAACATTCTTAAAATTCCGGCAACACCGGGCATTTTATCTAAGTTAAGAATAAATACATTGAACTCCAATTAGTTCTTACTTCCAAGGGCCCCTATTTTTCGCCCAAACTTAAACATTTGAATGGTGTAAAAATAATTCATTTTATCTATATTATAAAGGACAAATGTGTCTGTGTGTAACGCTGACGTCATTTTGCGAATGGCGACAGCAGGCGATCGAATTTCTCTCTTACTACATTTTTTAACCATTTGGAAAAATGGTTATTGTTCTCGTTAGGAGGGGAAATCAAAAGCATATCTGAAGGTTTAATCCGCATTTTATTCGTTTTCTGATGGGTCTATACAGTAATCTGTATTTCCTTTTAATTTCAACAACTAGAGATACCTTCTGTTGCCACTATGACAAAAAAGTAATAAAAACTACAAAAAAAAATTAATAACTCAGAAACAAATTGAGATACAGCTTTCAAACAAATTGCATTTAAAAGTAATTTTTTTTTCTCTATCCGACGGTGCAAAAAGTAATAGTGTCGGATGTTTAGAAGTTTAAGAATGAAATTTCATTTTAAATGGGCCGTCAGATTTCTTGGAAATCTGACGATGGAAAAGCCTTTTCCCGAACATCCAATGAAATGCTTGGATATTTAAGTAAGTTCCAGGTAAGTTGGTTGTGTTTATGACGGCCAATTATCATCACGTGGGATATAGGCCCTAAGAGGGAGGAGTGCCCTTCGTGGGGGTCTTTCTAAGGGAACCTAATCCGTATTAACGCTTGGAAATCCAAGGTTCGAAGAAAACCACGAAAACTCTGAACGATTAGGCCGACGGGCGCGATTGGGTTCGAACCCAGCACTTCCCGTCTACCAGCTTCGAAGTTCCAGGTGGATAATACTTAAGTTTCATGAAATCTGACGGGTCGCAGGTGATTTTGTTGGCTTGCAATTTTTACGTGTCATAACACTATTAATGTTTAATTCATGGCGTACGTAATGTAGGATCAACTCCGTGCGATCTTTTATGTCTTAAATTTTAGTCTTCGAAAAAATCGCTTTCCAAATGGTCGTTGTAATTTGATAAATTACTTTTTTTTTTTTTTTTTTTTTTTTTTCTAAACGTCACACATTTTCAATTTTTACGCCGCCAAATAAGGAAAAAAAGTACTTTCAAATGGAATTTGCTTGAAAACTATACCACATTTTTTTTTAAACTGTATCGCAATTTATTCAATTTTTGTTGTTTTTAAGATAATTTTCAAGCATGATTTTTTTTTCAAATTTATCTCTATCGCGTACAGACGATATAAATCCGTTTGCACTTAAATTAATATAAACAGCCCAGGATTTCTTTCCAGCTTATAGTCTGTAACGAAATTAAAACATCTATTAATTAATAAGTAAAAAAATAAAACGCAAATAAAGCACAAATTTAAGACATATAATCGAATTTTGCGGTTAAACCACTGAAATAAACAAAATGAAAAAGGCTGATGGTAAATAGCGGTCTTTGCCGATTTCTTCGGCTGTTAAATCCTGACACTAGACCAATAAGAAAATATCGCTTTTATTGCATTAAAAACTTTATTTTAACGGATTAGTGCTGTTTTTCATATAAATATGAATTTTAGTATTGTTAATGGGCATTTCTAAAAAATATATATTAAACGTGAGAAATCTATTACAGTTATCAATAAATAAACGGTCAAGTGTGAGCATTACTCGCGTACAGAGGGTTCCGTAGAATAAATATATGAATTTGTAATTGTATTATAAAAAAAATGCTAAAATAATACTAAAACTTTGTAAAAAACTATACAACGTAGGGTTGGGTATAACTGTATATATTAGAAAAGTGTAAATGGGTATACCATGAAAGTTCAAAGAGATATGGAACCTAAATAATATCAACTATAGCTATTCGTATAACTCTTTTTTTAATATTATCCTAATCTATTTATGATGAACTTTATTCGGTACTGACAATAAAAGCAGTGCTTAGTTAAACATCATTTGGCATTT
Source organism: Maratus speciosus (assembly GCA_963932465.1). Taxonomy (NCBI): domain Eukaryota; kingdom Metazoa; phylum Arthropoda; class Arachnida; order Araneae; family Salticidae; genus Maratus; species Maratus speciosus. The sequence goes on along the minus strand of OZ010794.1, from coordinate 282,005,886 downwards.
CATGAAACTAAATTCAGCGTAGTAATAACGTTTATTTCTACAGTGTAGCTAAAACAAAACCTTTGTTCAAAGTTTAAATTTGGCATTGTGCTAAGCCCACTTCGAATTGACGAATTGAGGTCTCAAATATGCAACGCCGCCTTGGTCAGTGCCGCGTTTTTCCAGATAGGTGTTTAATTAACTTTTAGAGTCACTCGAAGCGTATTGAGAGATACAATCAATGCAAACTATCGCGAATCCCACAGTATTTACATTTTTTCATGAAATTTTCTAAACATACGTTTCATGTTAATCTGTATAAACTGAACCTAAAATTTCCTTTTTATTGTTCAAAAAAATATTTTTTAGGTGATTTTACTGTTGAAATTTTCAAAATTTTGTATTAGCTAAATGCAACATTGCATTAAAAATATAGAAATGCTTTAAATACAAATTTATTTAAGTTCAGGGAAATCATTACAATCTGAAGTATAAGGAAGCACCAAAATTTTCATTCTAGTTGCAATATTTATTTTGTAATCCTGCGCGTAAACTGTTATGCCAATTTTTTGTTTGAAAAATGTCTAACAGTTTCGAACACCCTATAAATAGTAATTCTGTATCTTGCAATTTTTTAAATACATGAAACGAAAGAACATACTTACATCTTTCATCCCAATTAAAATTGTGTTTTAAAATCATATACATTTTAAGACATTAAATGCTGAAAATGGTCTTTTTTTCGTTTTTTCCACTTTTTAGAGTCCCGAGATCCCTTAAATTAGTATGTTTTTAACAATTTGGCGTTTATTGCTTTTATACTGTTACTGGATATTACATTACACATATATATCATTAAAAGTTGCTAACTAGGCATAGAGTACGCCGCCCCTGTCCTTGTGTATGTCCAAACTGACCGTACCTTTAAGGGTTAATATCTCGGCTAATTACCGATGATTTTTTTCGAAAATCATTATCGACAATGCTTTTATTCTTCTGCAACGATAGGTACATTCAGCGATGCTCAACAATTTTTCTGAATGCCCGTAAATCGAAATTTGTGTATAACAGAAAAATGCTAATCGCTCAAAAACTATGTGACCTAGGGTAATCACTATAATTTTCTGGCAAGGTTTATATTAACGTCTACTACTTCTAATTTTTTCAAAATTTTAGTTTCATTCGGAATTAGATAGGGGGGGGGGACATATTTTTGCGCTACATTTTCTACAATATCTTTGAAAATATAATACCTAAAATTAAAAGGAATGTATTTTTGAGTTCAGCGTTACAAAAGCTTTCACAGGATACCCAACATGATATACAAAGAAAAGATTTTTTTTTCAAGTAGCATAATTAGCCCCTCTACTTTTTTACTAAATATATTTATGAATGTTTATTAATCTGAAAATATGTGGGTCAATGGTCTTTATTACTTCCCCGAATTTGAACTTTCCACGTTCTATAGTTTACGAGTAAAATGGCTGTGACAGACAGACACAGGAGTGATCTTATAATGGTTCCGTTTTTACTTTTTAAGTACGGAACCCTAAAAAAGACAAAATAAGCAAAAGTAGTAGAACCGTGAAAGGCATTCACCGCAGTCTTTGAGATTATTTATTAATACGTTTTTACATTAACTGTAATTTTTTTAAATCAAACAACGCGTTTTAACGATATATAAGTATGCTACATTTAAAAGCCGCTCGCAGAAACTTTCCATAAATATCTCATTCATCGCTGTGCCTTTAGTATGTACAGAGAAAAAAGTATATTTACACCAGAAGTAATATACATGATGAATTTCACCTATATTCTGTAACACGGGAAGCTCGGGTTGTTTAATTAATTTCCTATGCTTTTGAGGTAATTAAAAAAGCATACGAATTGACATTTTTGAAATTGAATAAAAAAATATCCAATTTCGGAGCCAAAGCTTTTTTGGCTTAAATTTCAAACACTCTAGCTATTGAGCCACATTTGACAGACAAATTTCCCTCAGAGAAACTTATTGGTAATAGCATCTGGTCTGCCATAATGACAGCTCAACAGAATTTACCGCACGTAATGGAACTCCATTAAACGATGGATATGCAGATACGCTTTATTATTGATTGAATACTGTGTGTATAAAATGTTAATAGTATAGTATATATAATATAGGTCGGCGAACCTATGGCATGCGTGCCATAGGTGGCACGCGGGAGATTATTTTCGGCACGGCACAGACTCCTGTTCTAAAATAAACTATTGCAGGGTTCGCGTGTAAAGCAATGTAATTAACAAAACGGGATTTTTAATACATCCAATTTTCAAGCTTTGCAAAGAAAAAACACACAAAACTGTTATGATTGCTTCTGCAAAACAGCTGATTTGTTAAGAACGGAACTTCTGGTAACTTATGTGCAATATTTTTTCCCTGATTGACTTTATTTTAGAACTTATGTGCAAATAGTTTTCCTTTTGTAAATTCAGATGTAAAAATTATTGAATAAATATAGTATATAGTGTGTAAAATCTCTGTACTTCTAGAAAGTTGTTACGATGCAATTAAACAATTTCAAAAAAAAAAAAAAAAAAAAAAATCCCTGTCGGCTCGGGCCTACAGGCGGAGGTAGATTTCGAAGTTAAGTACTAAATTCACCAACAAAACTTAAATCAAGATTAAAGATAAACCCAGTTCCTTCGCTAAGAATGAGCTCTAGGGAGCTAAACATTTTGTGAAAATTCTAATATACACAAATACACACACGCATGTATATGGAATAGGTTTAAAAATTGTTAAATCAAATTCAGAGAACCTCAAAGTGTTAAAACATGTTAATATTTCCATACGTTTTTTCAAACTCGAGGCTAACGAAAAAGACAGGCTACCGCGGTGGGCCGATTCTTCTTTTTTTACAGACCACTGGAGTCACGTGATGCTCGAATGCACCAATGAAGGTGTGCGAAAAGAGCATCACGTGACTTTAGCGGTCTGTAAAAAAAGAAGAATCTGACCCACCGCGGTAGCCTGTCTTTCTCGTTAGCCTCGTTTCAAACTCACATGACGTTACATGTTCACCTGCTGTGGTCCATTATATTTTCTATATGACGCAATATTTTGTTGTTTTTTTTAATTCGTCAAACTATTTATTTCATTTTGAATTTTCATGCAGAAATCTTGCTCTAGATAACTTATGACGTAATACTCAATTTGTTTTCAATTCGTCAAACTATTTATTTCATTTTGAATTTTCATGCAGAAATCTTGCTCTAGAAAACTTATGACGTAATATTCAATTTGTTTTCAATTCGTCAAATTGTTTATCTAATTTAATTTTTCACGTGAAAACATTGCATTACAAAAGCAATTGTTGTGGTGACAATTTTTATTGCTTTTTTTAAATTGTTGGCAACAGCTATAACGAAAAATATTTATTTTTCCTGCCATTGTTGTGTAAAAGCTGGTTTTATCAGAATGATGTTAAGACGGTATTCAAAATTTTTAACCTTCCCCATTCCCATTCCCTTGGACCGATTTTGCTCATTTTCAATCCCCGCCGAGAAATTAGCCATCTTAAAGTTGTTGGCGAGTTTGAAGACGTTCCGTGCATAATTGCGACTTTTATCGTGCGGACAAAATTTAGTACATACATACATACATATATATATATATATGTATATATATAAACTTTTTAGGTGGGGGTGGTTTTGGGTTCCTGGGGTCATGTAATGAAAAGTTATGAAGGAATTTTTCAAAAGTCGCACCATGGTAACGACTGCAATAGGTAGTATTTCTTACGAAATCTACCTAAAATCAATCAGAAAAAAAATTTAAAAAATGTCAGTTTCTATGCTTTACACCCCAGCCTCTCACATAGTGAAAATGCACAAATTCCACTATTTTAAATTTAGACTGCCCGAGTTTTTGTAAATTAGGTTGCTTGTCGCTGTCATACAAATTAAATGTACTGAAATGCAGCATTATAAATCCCAATCTAGCTTAATATTCGATCAAAATGATTTGAAAAATATTTTATAAATACCATCATATTCTTGCAATTACTAGTTGAATTCTTTAAAAGATTATATAGTTAAAGAAGTTTTTTCTTGGTATAGGCCGGAATGACTTTTTGCATCACTTTTTATGTGTTGATTACCATGTAACTTTTTTCCTATCTTTCTATCAGGGACCGGGCCAGGTCCAGCACAACAGTGTCCAGCTGGAGAAATCCCAGGATGTCTTGATCGGTGCCAAAGATGCGAATTCAAAAATGGCAACTGCGCGCAAATTCAAGTTTGTACTCCTGGCTGCAATTGTCTACCTGGTTTCTTGAGAGATAGTACAAATAAATGCATACCTGCAAACTTTTGCCCTGGTGAGTTTTTGTTGCTATGATCTAATGTGAATAAATTTAATCGGGTAGAAGATTTCCTGCAAACATATATTTTCAGGATTAGAACCCCTATTTCCCAAAAGTAATATTTGCCTGATTTAACTACAGAAATTTTCTCTTAAATAAGTTGAAGATTACTATTTGAAAAATGAGATATTCAGCAATTAAAACCATAAGAATCCTGTTTTTTTCTGTTTTACACCTATATGAGATACATAAAGTAAAAACAACCATTCACTGTTTTTTAGCTGTTTTCTCATAAGCAATATCCTGTGGAACTAACCATGTCTGAAATTTTCTCTGTTGTCTATTCGTGTAAAGGAGGTTAAAATACCGCCAAATCCTAGACTGGCTATAAAATGAAGATATTTTTTATAATTCTTTGAATTATTACTAACAAATATTTTAATGAGGTTAGGAGCCATTTTTCTTTGAAACTGACGTGTTCTATATATAAGAGTAAAATTAATTTTGTAAAAAGCAAAATTCAAAAGAGCGATACTTAAATATATTTTTTAATTTTTTGAAGCAGTGGATCTAATAAATTTTAAGATAACAGCATTTAAATTTTAACATTTTAAACCAGTGATGTAAAGGATGCTATAGTGTTCGTATTATCCTTGAATTGGAAAACCACTGTTTCAGTATAGAAATTTTCACCTAATTTAGTGGCAGAAATTCTACAATTATATAATTAAAATATCATTATTAAGAAGTAAGGGTAAGCGAATTCAAGGACATTTCGAATGGTGGAGCAGTTATCACACCACTGTCAAAAAATACCTGACGCGTTAAAATCTTTTATGCGAATTTTATAGAAGAATGTAAGGCTTTTCATTTTCATTTTTTCTCTTTCTTCAGACCAGTGTAAAAGTGATGAGCAGTACTACCCAGACATACCAGATTGCAAAAATACTTGTAAATATATCAACAATCCTGGAACAATATGTCCACAGTATTTCGCCCCTCGACCAGGATGCTTCTGTAAGAAAGGTTTAGTGAAAAGGAAGGACGGGAAGTGTGTGAAACCAGAAAATTGTGGTCCGCCAGGTAAGTTAGAAAATAAATTATAATAAATATAGTTTATTTTGCTACATGGTAGGCAAAGGTTCCACGCCCCTAGTAAAATCATCTAGAAGAAAATGCTATTTAACTCGTTCATATGATTTGTTTTTAAATGGATAAAACACGTTTGTTGCACTTAAAACATATTTAAACTTTCGAAAAAAATCTCATTCGTCGCTGTGCCTTTAGTATGTGCAGAGAAAAAAGTATATTTACACCAGGAGCAATATACATGATGAATTTCACCTATATTCTGTAACACCGGAAGATCGGGTTGTTTAATTAATTTCCTATGCTTTTGAGGTAATTAAAATAGCATACGAATTGACATTTTCGAAACTGAGTAAAAAAATATCCAATTTTGAAGCCAAAACTTTTTTGGCTTAAATTGCAAACGCTCTAGATATTGAGCCACATTCAACAGACAAATTTCCCTCAGAGAATCTGTTTGATAATAGCATCTGGTCTGCCATAATGACAGCTCAACAGAATTTACCGCACGTTATAGAACTCCATTAAACGATGGATATGCAGATACGCTTTATTATTGATTGAATACTGTGTGTAGGAAATGTTATTAGTATAGTATGTATCAGAGGCGGCGAACTTATGACACGCGTGCCATAGGTGACACGCGGGAGATTATTTTCGGCACGTCACTGACTCCTGTTCTAAAATAAAATATTGCAGGGCTCGCGTGTAAAGCAAGATAATTAACAAAACGGAATTTTTATACATCCAATTTTCAAATTTTGTAAGGAAAATATATACAAAACTATTATGATTCCTTCCTTCAAAACAGCTGGAACTTCTTTTAACTTATGTGCAATATTTTTCCCTGATAGACTTTAGTTTAGAACTTATGTGCAAATGGTTTTCATTTTGTAAATTCAGATGTTAAAATTATTGAATAAATATAATACATATTGTGTAAAATCTCTGTACTTCTAGAAAGTTGTTACGAAACGATGCAGTTAAACAATTTTACAAAAAAAAAAAAAAAAATCAATAAGAAAAAATTTTTAAAATGTCGGTTTCTACGCTTTACACCCCAGCCTTTCATATAATGAAAATGCACAAATTGCACTATTTTGAATTTAGACTGCTTGCGTTTTTGTAAATTAGGTTGCTTGTCGCCTTCATACAAATTAAATATACGAAAATGCAACATTATTAATCCCAATGTAGATTAATATTGGATCAGAATGATTTGAAAAATGTGGCATTCAACAGTTAAGACCGTATGGATCTTGTCTTTTTTACACGAATCTCAGAAACATAGAGCGTGAAAGCAACAACAATTCATTTTAGGACTCAGTTGCAAAGTTATTTTATTGCATTTAGTTTTTGCATTCTGCATAATGTTTAATTACTAATCTTAGTGTTGTGTCCTGAACTTTCACTTTATTTGCTTGTTGTGTTTGCAACTGCTAATTTTCCTCTCAGGTAAAAAACTATCAAAAATTCTACAATTAATGTCAAGAATGTCTTCAAGCAATTTCAATAGATCAGAAAGAAAATAATTGTGAGTTTAATATGCAAAACATCTCAGGAACTGTTTCGCGGAACAATTTAGTTAAGGGCACATGGAACATAAAATGATTCAAATTTTTGAGCTTGCTATTTATTGGCCTAAAAAATAAAACTAAAAGATTAAGCTTCTAAATGATTATGAACCTAAAATATTATGGTGCTGGAAGTTTTAAAAATAATATATTTTATGCCACTGTGGGATATATAGGTTTTTGCCTTTTTCTCGAAATGCGTTTTTTTTTTTATGTTTGGTACATTTTTCTAAAATTCCATTTTAGGTAAACAGTTAAGAAAACTGTGTAACTAACTTTTTGCTTTAAAAATATCTAACATTATAGGTCTGTGTGACAAAAAAAATTAAATAATGAAAAATATATTCTTAAAACTTTTAGGATTTTCAAAGTTTTTTAGTAAAATATTTTTAATTTCTTTTCTTTTAAGCCAAAATGGAAATTGCTTCATTTTATTCTTAAATAGCGTGCCTTCTGACACCATAACTAATTTTAAGGTGATATATTCAAAAGTTCTTTCGGAAAATGCCGGGAGGAAGAGGTAGCTTTCATATTTCTTGTTTTTAAAATTTCATATTTCTTGTTTTTACTCGAAGCTAATTTTACTCAAATTTTAAAAAGCTAAAATGCGACGAACTCGATAAGAGGATATTCGTCAATACTGAATTTGAATGAGTATTGCGCCAAATTTGTAAGCTACTATCCGCCCTTCGCGACCAGTTTTGTTTCCCTTAAAATTTACGTTTGGGAAAGCATGCTAAGCATTGTATCATGCTACTTTTATTCATAATTTAACTAACTTGGACTCCTTTAAGTATAATTAATATAATCCCTTAAGTTAATATTTGTTTTTGTACCGTTAACATATCTCAATGTGTTGATTTTTTGTAAGCAAGTAAACCCTATTGGTTTACGATGGAAGTCTATGGGAACTTGTCGAAATATTAGAGATATCGCCAAGTTGGTGACAAACTTGGTGACATTTGGTGCATTAAATGCTGTTCAATAAACAATGGGCGCCATTTTCAAACAAGATGGCGGATGAAGCCAAAATGTCAGCCATCCTAGAAATTCAAACTGCTATATCTCAGCTATTTTTTAAGATAAAGACAAAACAAAATATGCTCCAGAATCCTTGTATTAAGGTCAAACTCTTAAGAAAATAAGATTTTTCGGTTTTTAATTTATTTGCACCATATTTTAAATTTTTAAATTCTTTAAAATTTTTAAATGGCCGACTTTTTGAAACAAAAAGGCGGATGAAACTGGAAAACGAACTCGGTCGAGACATTGGTATGTACTATACATACAATTAATTTAATCCATATCGGTTTATAAATACGAGAGTTATCGCATGACAAAAATCAGATATATACATATATGGATATATATAAATGTCACATTTGAACTGAGTGTGGTTTTGGGGTCTGGGGGTCATGATCGATGAAAATATGCCAAAATTTTCCGGAAATGTTTTCGACCGAACGGTTGCAATAGATAGCTGTTTACTCTTTTTAATGAAAGCTATCTAATAACAGTTTTTTAGAAAAGAGTAACAAACAGACATATTGTTCAAAACATTTTTTAGTTAATATGTTAAATATGTAAAAAGTTAATTATTTCTTAAAAACTAATTTATGCATGAAATTATTTTTTTTTATTTATATATAGGCTATCATGTGTATATTTACTGTAAAAATAATCATTTCTATCTCTTTTTTTAAGTAAAATACATGTTGTTAAATATTTCGCAAAAATTGACTAATTTTACTTGCGAGATGTTCTATGTGCCCTTAATAATAAATTAATAGTAATCAATAGTAATCCTATATAAGGGCGTGTACAGTCGTGGATATGCACTCTCTTGTCTAATTCTATCGCAAATCATTCCTGAAAAATGATACTGATATCAACAGATATTTCATAATAACGTCTACTATTAAATGTTACGTATATATTAGTGCTTGGGAGCTGTCTGCGTATTAAACACTGTCGTTATTTGATTTTTCATGAGACATCATCTACTTTTGACACTATTCAATTTCTGGGATCGTTTCAAAAATCTTGATCTATACTTAATAGTCCAGTCAAATGTCACAAATACATGCAAAAATTCTGCCAGAAGATTTTATGTTTTAAGGTGTTTATGGGGATGCTAATAATTGGAATTAATTGTTTTCCAACAAAATATCTCGAGGCTAAACTTTTTGGAGCCAAAAAAAACACGAAATTTTCAAACGTTTTTCAGTTTTTTGCTAATAAACCGAAAATTATAAACTTTTTGTCTACCATACTTAGTTACTAAGCGAAAGGAAATTAAATTCTCGACAAATTTCATAATAAAAACTTTTTTCTAAATCCATTTCTAAACGCACTATAGCTTTCAGAAAATCACACTTTTTTCGAACTTTGTAGAAAATTACAAAAACCAACATTTGGCGCTATTTTTTATTAATTTTATCCTCTTTAATGTAACTTGTTTATATTACAGGTATTTGCATGATAGCAATAATGATTAATTACAAAGATAACATTATAAAAATATTTTACAACATTGTAATATTTTTTTGTATTTAGAACTTACGTAGATAACAATAATACTAGTTATTTACATGAATGTAAGTAAAAAAGACTTACGGTAACATTTTTAATGCATTTAAAAATTTCTGCAGCGCTTGCAGCTTGGTTGTTTGTGTTGATGGTGGCCTTGCAAGATGGAGTTTTCTTTTAGTGTCAGATTTAGCAAATAACTGGAACCTCAAGGGGTCCAATGTCTATGTGGTGTCTATGCATCTACTGTATAGTGCAATAAGGAATTTTTCTCCAGCCTTGATGATTTCTTTACGGATAGACTTTGGTTTATTGAACACACAGGCTATTTCCTCAAGCTAATAATATTTTTTCAATATTTTACAAAACTTTGACTTTCCTTGCCCAAAAAGAGCGGATGTTGTATCGGGTCCTCTGATTGCATGAGTGAAAGGAACATTGGTGTAATTGTATTTCTATGACTTGGTTGAAAACCACTTGGTTTCGGTGTAACCTCTTCCTGGTTTTTTGGAAAACAGATTTTTGTGTTGATATCTCAAGATCGTCGTGATCACGAGAAGGTCAATGACTTCTCCGACAATACGACACTTTCAAAGCTTCGGCTCTTGAAATGGCTGAGGTGACAATCATAACATGAGCGCCTTCTTCTGCCTGGTCCGCTTGAATTCTCTTATTTTAAAACTCTGTTTTAAGTAGTGAAATGAAGCGTTTCTTGTTTCTGTTATTGGCTGGAAATTTGTAGTAACGGAAGATTTTGATTGACACTAGTTAGTTTACGTTTTATCGCGCTATAGTCCATTTTCGTAACATGCTAAACTATGTTGAATATACCAGTAAAGCTTTCGTTAACAAATTTAATTAAAAAGGGTTTATTATTAATTAAGCGATTTAATCATTATTATCCAACAGTATTTGTATTACAGTCTTCTGTTAATATTTTTATACTAATTTTTCAGTCATATCCCATTATGAGCGAAAAATTAATTAAATTGTAAGAATAAAAATAAATCAGACCATCCTACAATTCAATGATGATCATGAAAATTTTAGCAATGGACAACCTACAAAAATAAATATTTTTATTTAATCCTTTAAACGTCGCGCCCGATATTTTCGCGGGCAAATTGTCACTGTGAAGTTGAAAAAAAGTGTTGTTTTCAAAAAGCCGTAGCGCACTTAGTATTGAATGTAGAAAAATGTTTTTATTGCAAAATTTGTAGAAAATTTAATGCTCGTTCTTTCTGTAATTAAGTATATTACACAAAAATTTCATAATTTTCGAGTTATAGGCAAAAAACTGGAAAACGTCCGAAAATTTCGTGGTTTTTTGGCTCCGCAAAGTTTAGCCTCGGGATATTTTGTTGGAAAATAATTTTTGTTATTGGCATCCCCATATACACTTTAAAAATATAAAATCTTCATGCAGAATTTTTGCATCTATCAGCCCTGGGTCATTCCACACAAAATGCGCAAAAATTTGAAAAAAGTTGTGGCTGCAGAGTAACCGATTTTAATAAAATTTGATACACAGACTCAATTCATATTCAAATAGAGCATTGCAAAATATTTCGACAAAAAAATAAAAAAGGACTTAGTTCTGGACATTTAAAAAACTTGTGACGTGGAATGGCATGTGTACAATTGTTCGAAGTTGCAAGTTTGAAGTTCCGTATCTTGAAAACAATTTAACATAAATTAGATATTTTTATAATATTGTAATCTCTGGAAAATTATCTTCATATTTATTTAATAATAATAATTTGGTAACGTCATGATTAATCTTAAATTTGTTGTAAAAATTGAAAATTTGTCAATTTTGAGAAAATTATAAACGCTGTAAAAATTACAGGAATTCGAAAACATCTGTGAAATTGATGCCTGATGTAGTGTTACATATTAACCCATTAACCGCTGACGTTGCGTTCACGCAACAGTCAAAATAATTGCTCATGCAATGAATTAATTACATTTGCACCACTATTTTAGAATTTAAAAAAATGTCTTATTTATTGGCAGGAATTTTGCTATTTTAGTAAGGCGAAATTTACCTTACTGAATTTGTGGTGGGAAACTACTTTCAACAAGAAATTTGAAAATTTCTATCGTAATAGTTTTGGCGGTTAATGGGTTAAGATCGAATTGCTAAAGTTTTTAAGTTGACATGTATTTCCTTCACCTTTAAAAAAAAATTTCTGGAACAACCGAACCGATTTTAAAAGTAACGGTAGCAAATATATGGTGATAGTCCCTTTTCCAACATAGGCTATATTTTATTTCAATGCCACTACTCCTAAGGGGTGCAGGAGCAAAATAGTTCTAAAAAATTCCAGATTTAGAAGCGTGAAATGAGTGAAAAGCGTTCGAAAATTCTTCTAATTTGCGATCTTTGTGTAATCATAGAAAATAACAAACCTATTTCAAAAGTAATTTTTGCAAATTCATGTTGACATTCCCGCTCCAACATAGACTACATTTTATGTCTGTGCCACGGATATTACATATAACATATAAATGCTCTCTAAGAACAGCCGAAAAAAGAATTTTAAATTAAAAAGTAGACGCGAAAAGCGTTCTTAAAACGTTGTAAATTATGATTTATAAGCAATTGTTAAAGATAGAAACTTGAAATTACTTATTAGGTAAACATGATCCGTAAAAACAGTTACTAAAATTTCGAAATTTTTAAGGATGAAATGAGCGAAAAGCGTTCTAAAAACTTGCACAATTAAGACTTCTATGGAATCTGCGCAAATACCATAACGATTTCAAAAGTAATGGTGTCATATTTATGGTTGACAGTCCCCTCCAACTTAGGCATTTTATGTTGGTGCCAATAGCACCAAAGAGGTGGTAGACTGTTAGACAAGAATCTTGGAATTCGACATGATGTTTAATTTTAAGATGTAAATGCATGCTAAGAAGGGTTTCTAAAAAATTCAAAACTTCACACGAATACTGAAATGAGCATAAAAGCTTCGAAATCTATCATTTATTTAGAATTAATTTTAGTTCTTCTTATTAATTTAAGTCTCATTTTCGCCTAATACAGTATAATAATGAAGTTTAGTCAAACTGTGGCTTAATTTTAGTAATTTTTGAATTATTCCTAAAATTAAAATTTCTTCTAATAAAAATTAGATATACAAATATCACTTGGCATAATTCAATTATTACGTGAGCAAAGCCGCGGGACTTTGTAGTATTTTAATAATTACGTATGCGAATAAAGTTTTATTTTTCAATAATTTGGAACAGTTGAAGCTTAAGGATATAGCAATTTGAAAATTTTAGATTAAAATAGTATTTGTTTTAAAAGTCGGACTAACCAATCTTCAATTGATATTTTAATGCAATTAATTTTGTAGGTTTATTATAACTCAATGTAACAGTTCTTTTTTAAACATTTTCTTTCGTCGAAATTCACCGGGTTCTACCTCGTTTGATATAAAATTAGGTACTAATACATTGTTAGAATAAACGCAGGGTTGCCACGTTTCAGGGAATTTTCCAGTCCAAATATCAATATTTTTTTGTAGAAAAATATATCGATATTAAACGCAAGAAATTTCGCCTGATTTAAAGACACATTCTCTGTAAGAAAGCACTGGTGCCGAAGAATTTCCTGGTCTGGAAATTCCTTGAAGCGTGGCAACCCTGAAACTTTAAATACTACTATTTTTTATTCGGCATTTATCATTGTATTGACAAAATATAAAAGATTCCACAATATTTTCTCAAAGTTTTCGTATCTTTAATTTTTTAATTACCAGTTGAATGGTAAGTAATTACAGCGAGTTACGTCTCTGATTTGTTTTCAGTAAAACACCTTAAAAAGCACAATTCTAAATTTCTTTCTTAAAAGCATATTTGTGAAACTTTAAAACTGATCCTCAAACTGATTTATATTTTAATTGGCATTTAAACTCTTTAGGATTTCCTTGTTCACTCGAAGTAGATGCTGGACCCTGCTATGGTTATTTTCCCAGATTCTACTTCAATAAAAAGACTGGAAAGTGCGAGAAATTCATTTATGGAGGCTGCGAAGGAAATGCCAATAACTTCGAGGACAAAAAAATTTGTGAAATCGTATGCAAAGGTACAAACATTTATTTATAGTTGTAATAACAATACATTGCTTAGGTGCTCTGATCACTCAGATGTTAAATAAATGGAGTCGGTCTTATTTTTTTCTCAATGATGTCAACTTTCCGGATCGTGTATTTTATTTTATTTTATTATTTGACAATCTAGACGAAAAAAGTAATCTCGTCTTTTTTTAGTTGATGAGCGTTAGCTAGATATCTGTGACTTTTTTTGTTTTCTGTTGTGTACAAACCATAACATCCTTTCTTCGGGATTCCTTCAGCTCTTTTTTCATTATGAACTCTGCTTCAGCTGAGTCTAAAACTATCGTTGATAAAATTAATTCTTGGCACAATAAATGTATGAAAAATGAAATTGGAAAATCCATAATGTGGAAACATTTCCTAGAAATCTTTGATGTTCAAACAAATCTTAAATTAGAAAACGTTCAGTGTTGTCACCGTAAATGCGTTTTAAAATATAATAGTTTATTTGGTTCAAGCAGACTTTCTCGACATTCTAAAACATATGTTATCTTCACAAATTTCAAAACCTCTGGAAAAATTGTTTGTATTCTTCTTTCAAATAGGTAACAACAATTAAAAATAATACTGTTTTAGAAAGTTGTGTAAAACTGTGCACTGAAGGTCTGCGACCATTCGATATAGTTGTTCATTTTGCTCAAAATGTAATTAATTTAGGTGCATCTTTGGGTAAAGTGAAAGCTTCAGATGTTTTGCCCCATCGTACAACGATTTCGGAGCCCGTACGTCAGACAGCAGGAAATTTCAGAAATTAAATTTTGCCAAGTATTAATAAAATCTTAACAAAATTTTGGAGGTGCTTTGACTACTGATATATGGACAGAGCCATTTCGTCAATTATCATACATTGCCAACTCTTGTCACTATATTAATGATGATTTTGAACTAAAACCCACTCTACTATCGACATGCTCTTTCCCAAATAGTCCCAAAACAAGTGTGAATATTTTAAGTGAAATTTTGGATACTTTGAAGAATGTAGATTTTGATATATATGTGTTTTGAATCAATGTTCATTTGCTACAGGTGAAGGATCAAATATAATGCCTGCGTTATAGTACTACAAACGGCTTACTTGCACATGGAATTTATTAAATACTGTTCTGAAACACAGTTACAATGAAACTCCTAATGAATGTCCTATTTTAAAATCTTCAGTTGGAAATTGTAAAACGTTAGTCATAAACTTAAAGAAATCCGAAGCTGTAATCGAACTAGAAATAACAGTACGTCAGCAGATTGAGAGAAAGCTGAATACTCTGAGCTTCGTTTTGCGATCTGTTCTCACGCAATATTCTGACTTTAAGAAAATAATGGAGAAAAAAAGGAAAGAAAATACAGTGGGTGATCGGTTTACGAACAGATTGGTTAACAAACACTTTTGCGAGAGAATGTTCGGATAACGAACACTTCACAAAGCAAGACCAAAAAGAAGCTATGCTGTGTTTCGATTTGTCGAGCTGTATTTAATTGCATCTATTGTCGATTTAGAGAACATTTTAGCAGTGTTATTCATATAGCCTTATTAATTCATAGGCTACCGTGGTTCGGTCACCACATTTTACACCCCCCCCCCCAAATAAGAATGAACAGTTCAGAAACATTAATTTTTATATTTTGTGCCCCTTTTTAAAGCAATATTTTAAATTGCAAATTAACTGTTTTAATTGAAATTTAGTTCACAAATTATTAACAGGCTCTAATCTTCTCTTGAGCTTTACCGGGGTCTTCAGTGAACACGATCTTTTAGAGGAGTTTTTCAAAAGGTCAAAGTGACAAACTGATATGATTTAATGGCGTAGTCAATGAGTGTAATCCTAAAAGTTTTTACAAAGGGCATGTCTTTTATTTATTTTTTTTTAAACGCCACGACACTGACAAAGCCATCAAAATACGATGTTTCTGGATTAAAAAAGGATGTATATTAACCCAATTATCTGGGGAATATTTGCCTATTTTTGAGGTTCCGTACTTAAAAAGTAAAAACGGAACCATTATAAGATCACTTCTGTGTCTATCTGTCTGTCACAGCCATTTTACTCGTAAACTATGGAACGTGGAAAGTTCAAATTGGGGGAAATAATAAAGACTATTGACCCACATATTTTCTGATGTTTAAACATTTATAAATATATTTAGTAAAAATGTGGAGGGGCAAATTAAGTTACTTGAAAAAAAAAATTCTTTGTATATCGTGTAGAGCATCGCGTGAAAGCTTTCGTAACGCTGAATTCAAAAATACATTTCTTTTAATTTTAGGTATTGCATTTTCAAAGATATCGTTGAAAATGTAGCACAAAAATATGTTCCCCCCATCTAATTCCGAATCTACTGATACTAAAATTATGAAAAAATTAGAGGTAGTAGACGTTAATTTAAATGCAGGAAAATTATACTATTATATTACTCTAGGTCACATAGTTTTTGAGAAAATCGCATTTATCCGTTACACACAAATTTCGATTTACGGGCATACAGCAAAAGTGTTGAGCAGCGCTGGAGGTACCTATCGCAGCAGAAGTATAAAAGCATTGTTGTTCATGATTTTCGAAAAAAAAAATTGTCAGTAATTAGCCGAGATATTAACCCTTAAAGATATGGACGGTTTGGACATACATAATGACAGAGGCGGCGTACTCTATGTACCATCGGCTTTTACAGTCCAGATAACAACTTTTAATGTTATATATGTGTAATGCAATAGCCGGTAATAGTATAAAAGCAATAAACGTCAAATTGTTAAAAACAGACTAATTCAAGGGGTCCCGGGTCTCTTAAAGCTTCAAAAAAATTTTTATTTTAATTTTTTAGATGTTAAATTTTCAAAATTTTGTATTAGCTAAATACAACTTTGTATTAAAAATATAAAAATTCTTTAAATACAAATTTATTTGGATTCAGAGTAATTACTACAATCTGAAGTTATAAATAGGCACCAAAAATTTCATTCTAATTGCAATATTTATTTTGTAATTTTGCGCTTAAACTGTTATACCAATTTTTGCTCGTCAAATGTCTGACAGTTTGGAGCTCTCTATAAATGCTAATTATGAATCTTGCATTTTTTTTAAATATATGAAATAAAAGAAAATATTTATATCTTTCATCCCAATAAAAATCGTGTTTTATAATCATATGTATTTTAATATATTAAATGTTAAAATTGTTCTTTTTTTTTTCATTTTTTCCAATTTTGAGAGCCCTGAGACCCCTTAATTACAATGAATTACATAAATACTGTGGGATTCGCGACTATTTTGCATTGAATGTATCTTTCAATACGCCTCGAGTCACTTTAAAAGTTAATTAAAAACCTATCTGGAAAAACGCGGCAAGGACCAAGGCGGCGTTGCAACTATGTGACCTCCTTTCGAAGGGTGCTTAGCACAATGTCATATGTAAACTTTGAACGGATGTTTTAGGTAGATTTCGTATGAAATACTACCTATTGGGATCGTTCCTATGTTGGAATTTCTGAAAAATTTTTGCAGATCTACACAGATCATGACTCCTAGAACATAAAACCACCCTCAGTAAAAAACTTTATATATCTATCTATCTATCTATATATATATCACTTTCTTCTGGACACGATAACTTTCGTAATCCTGTACCAATCTCTTCCAAACTGATACATAAAATCAAAGGGCATAAAATCTCGGTCAAGTTCGTTAATGGGCAAAATCGGACCAAGGGGATGGAAATAGGGAGGGGTTTTATGAAAACCGAAAAAAAACCATAACTTCTTAATTTTTGTACATATCAAATCAGTTTAAAGTTTTTATTACTTCTAAAAATAGCGCCAAAAATTCATGCATCACAGATTTTTGATAAAATTTAAAGGCTCAAGGGGCGCAAAAAATAGGGTTTTGGGGAGAAAAAAATTCCTTACTTCGTCAATTCTCAAGATATCAAATCCAATAATTTTATTATACATCTCCTTAATATTATCTACAACTTTTATATTCATAATTTTTTGATAGGACCAAATCGTGCCAAAAAAAAGAAAAAAAAATGGGGGGGGGGGGTTGAAGAAGAAAAATTTTCATAACTCCGTCAATTCACAAGATATGAAATCTTCATGAATTTATCATATATCTTCTTAATATTGTCTTCAACATTTATATAGACAAGTTTTTGATAGGGCCAATTCTTAAAGCAAAAACAAACTAAAAATATATAGCGGTTGAAGAAAAAAATCATCTTATTAAGGGTGCATTCAAATCCAAACTGTCTATTTTCTTACTCATTTTTAAATTCAGTTTTGCTCTCAAACGCATCCAATCGCTAGATTCTCTTATTCAGTAACTATATAATGTACAGTAATGATCGATTTTTTGATAGAGGCAGAATATATTTCAAAAAATGATGTCAAAGTGGGCATTTTGAACAGAATTTCCCGAAGCGATTGTGTTGGAAACGAAAAATATTGCCCTACTGAGAAAATAATTGTTTATTAATCAAGTTTTAATTAATTGAAAGAAAAATAAAAAAATCCCTGCCGGCTCGGGCCTACAGGCGGAGATAGATTTCGATGTTAAGTACTAAATTCTCCAACAAAACTTAAATCAAGATTAGAGATAAAACCCAGTTTCTTCACAAAGAGCGAGTTGTAGGGAGCTAAACTTTTTGTGAAAATTGTAATATACACGAATACACACACACATATATATGGAATAGGTTTAAAAAATGGCTACAAAAAATTCAGATAACCTTAAAGTGTTAAAATATGTTAATATTTCCATAGTCGGGTTTTTATCATGTTTTAATACGTTTCTTCAAACTTACATGGCGTTACATATTCACCTGCTGAGGTCCATTATATTTCCAATATGACGCAATATACATATTTTTTTAATTCGTCAAACTATTTATTTTGAGTTTTCATGCTGAAATCTTGCTCTAGGAAACTTATGACGTAATATTCAATTTGTTTTTAATTTGTCAAACTATTTAATTTTACACGTGAAAATTTTGCAAAAGAAAAGTAATTGTTGTGGTGAGAATTTTATTATTTGTTTTTTTTTAATTGTTGGCAACTGCTATAACGAAAAACTTTTATTTTTTTCCTGCCATTGTTGTGTAAGAGCTGGTTTTATCAGAATCATGTTAAGACAGTATTCAAAATTTTGAACCCTCCCCATGTCCACCCTCTTGGGCCGATTTCGCCCATTTTCAATCCCCGCCGAGATATTAGCCATCTCAAAGTTGTTGGCGAGTTTGAAGATGATTCGTGCATAATTGCGACTTTTATCGTGCGGACAAAATTTAGTACATACATACATACATATATATATATATATATATATATATAAACTTTTTAGGTGGGGGTGGTTTTGGGTTCCTGGGGTCCTATAATGAAAAGTTATGAAGGAATTTTTCAAAAGTCGCACCATGGTAACGACTGCAATAGGTAGTATTTCTTACGAAATCTACCTAAAACACAGGTCGCTTATAAATCTTTCCAAAAATTACGTCAGCATGTTTCATATTTTTTTTTTTATTAAAAATTAATCTGAAAAACTCCCAGAAAATTTCGAGTTGTTGAGTATGGAAAAATACTTTTTTAATATCGCCTTAACATGATTCTGATAAAACCAGCTATTTTATAAAAAGGAAATAAAAACTCGTCAAAAGAGACAGATAAAACTGTTAAAGTGGATTTATATCTAATGATGATTTAGTTTTTGTTGGTGAAATTAGTATACTTAACTTCGAAATCTACCTCTGCCTGTAGGGCGGGCGGCAGGGATTTTTGTTTTAGTTACACTGCTGAAAGAAAGGTTATTACTATGCTGAATTTAGTTTTATGAAATGCCAAATGAAGTTTAAATCTGCACTGCTTTTATTGTCAGTACCGAATTTAGTTCATTATAAACAGATTAAGATAATGTTAAACTAGTTGGATGTGTCAATCCCAAAACTTTTTTCCCTCTCATACATCTTAATACTTTTTGATAAATGCAGCACAGCAGCGCCACCGGTTAGATGATTTATACCAAAATCTAATCAGGGACAACTTACGTGAACTTATAATTGAATTTGAAGTTTAATGAAAATCCGTCCGTTAGTTTTTGAGATAGAGCTATTGCGGAAATCGTGAAAAGTTTTGCATAGCAGTGGCACCTCTTGGGCAATTTACATCAAAAACTTTTCAGGAAAAATTTATATAAGGGACTAACTGAATCTAAAGTTTGGTGAAAATTCATGCATTACTTCTACAGATACAGCTATTGAGGAAATCGTGAAAATTGCAGCATAGTAGCGCCACCTGCTGGACAAGTTACACCAAAAACTAAACAGTACTGATATATATAATTCGCGCTAAATGAATATGAAGGTTGGTGGAAATTCGTGCCATTAGTTCCTGAGATAGAGCTATTGCGATAATCATGAATAATGAAGCATAACAGCACCACCTATTGGGCGATTTACACCAAAAAATTATCAGCAGCGAATTATATCAAGGTCTAACTGAATATGAAGTTTTCTGAAAATCCATGCTTTAGTTCTTGAGATATAGTTATGGTGGAAACCATGAATAATGCAGCATAGCAGCGCTAGCTGCTAGGCGATTTACACCAAAAAGTAATCAGCACCAATTTATATCTGGGACTAACTGAATCTATAGTTTTATTAAATTTCGTTCAATAGTACTTAAGATATAGCGGCCACAAAATTTTTGTCACACACAGACAGACATTTTGTAAAAACATGTTTTTCATTATCTCTGTCCCCTAAAACGTATAAAACCGTCGAAAACCGGGATTCAAAAATTTGCACGAATCCAAAACTTTCTTCTTGTAAAGATAGAAGAAAGTAAAAATGAGTTACGCAGAATAGCTATATTTGATATTATTTAGGTTCTATATCTCTTTGAACTTTCATGGTATATCCATTTACATTTTTCTAGTATATACTGTTATACCCAACCCTACTTTGCATAGTTTTTTACAAATCCTTAGTTATTCTTTTAGCAACGGTTTTTTTTAATAGTACAATTACTAATTCATATATTTATTGTACGGAACCCTCTGTACGCGAGTAATACTCGCACTTGACCGATTATTTAAACATTATTTAGCTTTTAAGAACGAATTAATTAAATTCCCATACAAACCAATACAAAATCTATGATCGGTTAACGAACAATTCGGTTAGCGAACACTGTTTTGTAAAGGATGATCGTTAAACGATTAACCACTGTAATCGTTTACAAAATATAGAACCTGAAATGTTGCACTGTAAACACTTAAAAATTCTTAAAATATTTGAAGAAGCAAGTTCGCAGCTTGTAAGCGATTTATATCTTACTTTGCATCGAGTATTATTGTGGAATCCGTTCCTGAAAAAATGCTGTGCGACAAAAATTACAGACTCGGAATTAGAAAATTGCTTGAAAGAGAAAACAGAAAAGTGGTTAATAATTAGTAATTAATGGTTAATAAACATAAATTAAACAAGACATAATTTATAGTCGAATGACTATTTCTGTTTTTATATGTAACAATTTTTAGTTTAAAATATATTACGGGATTTTTGATTGTTTGTTTTTTACATTTAGCCGACTGTACATTGTATATTTGCGCACCCACAAGAGACGCACACGTACGTATAGATCACATGGTTCGTACGGGTCTTTGAAATTCCAGACAAAGAAATTCTTCGGTACCAGTATTTTCTTATAGAAAATCTCTCCTTAAATACGGCGAAATTTCGCAACTTTAAACTAGCTTTATTTTTTTATAAAAAAATACTGATTTTTCGCCTCGAAAATAACGGCACCCGTACGAACCCTGGATCAATTTCTACCACGTGACCACGTGCCCACAATTTTCCACTAACATACCAAAATATCCGATTTTTTAGTGGATTATCACTTACCCAAACAAAGTAGAGAAGCGGAAAAACCGATGGTCAAACAAAATGCCCTTGAGGTTGCCAAATTGTTCGCTACGGTATGATGTCAGTTGAAACTGATTTATGTATTGGTGTCCGCCTGCACAAAATTTTCTCCAAGCTTGGCGAAATAGCACCAAATTTGACGCCAAAAATAAGTGGCTAGAAATGACGCCAACATGCCGATAGCTGACTGATTTTTCGAAATTCTCATTCAATTTCAGTATTGATGGAAACTGGGAATTTTCTATAATTAGGTTCGACGTATTTTAGCTTTGATTTTTCAAGTGAAGTTAGCAGAATGCTTAAAACCAGAAAATAGAAAAAAATACCCTTTCTTTCAGGTGCAGGCCATTAAGGTTTTTTCTGTATCATTTCGTCTATGCTGAATACCTTGTAACCTTTTTCTTTCTTTCTATCAGGCACCGGACCAGGTCCAGCACAACAGTGTCCAGCAGGCGAGATCCCAGTCGGATGCATTGATCGGTGCCAAAGATGCGAGTACAAAAATGGCAATTGTAGTCAAATTCAAGTCTGTACTCCTGGTTGTAATTGTGTACCAGGTTTCTTGAGAGATAGTACAAATAAGTGCATACCTGCAGACTTTTGCCCTGGTGAGTTTATGTAACCCTTATCTAATCTTAACAAATTTAATCTGATTCGCAGGATTTCCTTCCATCATATTTTTTAAGGATTAGAATCACTATTTTCGAAAAATAATATTTGCTTTATTTCATTATAGGAATGTGAGTTTTAAATTGTCGAAGACTTTTGACTTACTTTTTGAAAAATGTGGCATTCAACAGTTAAAACCGTGCGGACCTTGGCTTTTTTTTTCACGAATCTCAGAAACATAGAACATGAAAGCAACAACAATTCATTTTAGCACTTAGTTGCATAGTTATTTTATTGCATTTAGTTTTAGGTAGATTTCGTATGAAATACTATCTATTACGTTCTCCCCTATGTTGGAATCTCTGAAAAAAAATTTCAGATCTACACCTTTCATGACCCCTAGAGCCCAAAACCACCCTCAGTAAAAAAACTATATATATATATATATAGGGGAGACTAGGGAGGGTTAACCATAGTGGAGGCTTGACCCACCCATCAGTTTTCATATTTAAAAGAATTTCAGAGTTTTATCAATAGGCGTCAGCCAAAGGTATGGAATGCTCATACAACAGTCTTTGTTTCATACAGATAATCTAAATAGGTGTGGAAAAAATCAATTCTGAGGCGTTGTCAACCTAATAGTTGTGTTTTTTAGAAGTATTTTGTAAGCTTTTTTCAGATAAAATATATCACAGAAATTTAAGTAGGTTTTAAGTAATGCAGAAATGTCGAGCTTTCATTCCAGGCATAAAGATTGTATAGTAAGTTAGGCTTAACCTAACAATGTGCTATTCTTTGGAAAAGCGCTATGTGGGGAGGCTTGACCCAGTCAATGTGAGGGAGGGTTGACCAGATGCTCAAGTCTCCCTTAATTAAGTGGTTTTGGAAAAAATTTTATTATACACTGTTCATAATGTAAGGTTAATATTTATGTATAAAAAAGAATGTAAATTTATTCTGTAAAGCTTCAGTAAAATGGGGTGATGTAAAAGAAAATGTTTACAACTGATTACAGAAAGATGTGAAAAATTGTTATAGTATCCAATGCAGAAAAAAAAATTAATGAAATATAAATGGGAAAATTGTTAAGAACTTTTTCCTTTTAAATATTACTTACAATAGGTAAATGTAAACAATGTAAAAGACTAGAAAGGGCTAGAAAGTATACAAGCAGCAGGCTCAACCCTTTCAGGGGCAGTGGTATGGTTAGGAAAACACTTAATTTTAATTCTCAAACGCCACAAAAGCACCAGAATTTCGCTAAAATCTTTTCCATTTAGTATGTATGCGAAATGTAGCCTTTTTTTCATATTTCCTAATAAATTTGTTCGTACATTGCGGTGCCAGTCATTTATTTCAATATTTTAGTCCTGAAAATACTAATTAACCCTTGTAAGTGTTAAAAGATGTTAATGATAAGAGAAGTGCTCATGCGGCTGCAAAAGAATGTAGCATTGATCGAAAAACTTTAGTAAGATATGTAGACAAATTTCACCAGGAGGAATAAAGTGAGATGAAGCCAAAATTGTGACAACTAGAGATGTCAGGTCTAGTGTCACAAAAAGTAGGACAAGGAGACAAAAAAAAGCTGAACAGTGGCTGCTAAATCCGGACATAATAATACATAAAACCCTATGAAAACAGAACCTGTCTCTAACGAAATACTGTCTTAAATGCTAAACTATCCTTTTCCCTTCGGTACAATTATACCTGCTCAGACAAAATCCGGTTTAAAACAAAATTTTTCTCCTCTGACTTGCCATTGAATCGAATCAGGTTTGTTTAAGTATCATATATTCGAAAATATTTTTTTATAATAATTAAGGCATGTAGCATACAGTTATTTTGCTTTTTTTTAACTGATTTTATTTCTCTTCACAAATATTTCAATATAAAACAAAGTGGGTCAAGCCTCCCATACAGTGGGTCAACCCTCCCATATGTGGGGAGCCTTGACACATTATTTTATCATGATTAAAATCAATCATTCTTCAAATTTCTTATATATTGTACTTATGTAGCAATTTTATTTCAATAAATCATTGTACAACGAATAAAATGATATATAAAACTTTATTCTACATTCAATATTTAAAGAATAAAAAATTATTTTGTAAAAAGTAGGTCAAACCTCCCTAGTCTCCCCTATATATATATATATATATATATATATATATATATATCACTTTTTTATGGACACGATAATTTCCGTAATTCTGCACAAATCTCTTCCAAACTGATACATAAAATCTCGGTCAAGTTCGTTATTGGGCATAATCGGACCAAGGGGATGGAAATAGGAAGGGGTTCTGTGAAAACCGAAAAAACGCCATAATTTCTTATTTTTTTTGTACATATCAAATCAGTTTAAAATTTTTATTACTTCTGAAAATAGGGCCAAAAATTTATCCGACACAGATTTTTGATAAAATTAAAAATGGGCTCAATGGACGCAAAAATAGGATTTTAGGGAGAAAAAAAATCATAACTTCGTCAATTCTCAAGATATCAAATCCAATTAAATTTATTATGAATCTTCTTAATATTACCTACAACTTTTATATTGACAAGTTTTTTTATAGGACCAATTCTTAACACACAAAAAAAATTGAAAACGAAAACAAAAGGGGGGGGGGGGTGAAGAAGAAAAAAATCCATAACTTCGTCCATTCACAAGATATAAAATCCTCATGAATTTATTATATATCTTCTCAATATTATCTACATCATTTATATTGACAAGTCTTTGATAGGACCAATTCTTACAATAAAAACAAATTAAAAATACAGTGAAACCCGCTTAAGAAGTTTCCCAAGGGAATGGAGGGGGAAAACTTCTTAAACGGGAAATTAGCATTTTTTGAAAAAATCAATAGTTTAAATACTGATATTCAGAAGAGGGTTTATTTTACCTTAGTGCAATAATACAAAGAGTACTTTCTATAAAATCGAGTTTTATTAAGAAATTTAAATTAGTTTGCACACTTAAAAAAATAGCTAATAAAGTAAAAATGCATAATTACCTTAGAAACTCTTTATTTAATCCAAGACAAGAAATTTTTCTTTAAGAGTCATTTGATATGTTTTTGAGAAAAAAAAAAAAAAAAAAAAAAAAAAAAAAAAAAATCGGTTATAGTTTTTTGTTTCTGTTTTTTCTTTTTTTTTCGGCAACGTTTAATCAATAACTTTTCTTCCATAACTTCATATTTTCATCTTTTCACATTTTTAATTTTACGAGATTTTTCAGAACAGTCTCGTTTGAGATCTCGTTTTGCTAGAATTCCATTGAGAGTAGTCACTGGTGTGTTCAACTTCTTTGCAATTTCAACTCTTGTTGTTTTGGCATTACTATCAACTTCTTTCAAAATTTTGATTTTGTCTTCAATTGACAAGGCTTTCCTTTTAATTGCCTTGCCCGACATTTTTTGGGGAAAAAACAGAATTTTTTGTTCGTGTATTTTCTAGCGAGAAAGCTTTGATGTTATGCACTTTACACTGATTTAAAAACTGTGAAATGAATAAACCAAACGGTGCTTTGGTACATTACACTTATGGAAGAGGGTGGTGAGAAAGAATCTGTTGTAACTATTGAATTGAAAGGACCACCCCTCAGTAGGGCGGAGCAATTCCCTTTTCTCTTTATCAGTCACTGATGTTACAGTGACTAGGGACCCATACTCTACCCACATTCCATTTCCATCAAACACGTTAAACAGATTTTAAGGTGAAATAGAGGTGACCATAACTACTATCAGTCCTAAACATTGACCTTTTTGAATAGCGAAGAATATAAAGGGAGAGATTTCTAGCGCAGAAAATAAAATAATAATCAAAAATACAAAATAAACGCTCTTTGAAAGTAAAAATGGAACGAAAAGTAAAACTTTTTAAGCGGAAAGGAGTTTCGAACTAAACTTCTTAAGCGAGTTATTTTAGCGTTGTAAGATAAGAGAAAAATGGGAATCGAAAATATAAACTTCTTAAACGGGAAAACTTCTTAAGCAGGAACTTCTTAAACGGGTTTTACTGTACATAGATATTCAAGAAAAAAATCATCGTATTAAGGATGTATTCAAATCTAATTTGCTTATTTTCTGACTCATTTTTAAATTCATTTTTGCTCTCAAACGCATCCAATTGGGAGATTCTCTCATTCAGAAACTATATAATGTACCGTAATGGTCTATTTTTTTTTTTTTTTTTTTTTTTTTTTTTTTTTTTTGATAAAGGGAGAATATATTTCAAAATTATATGTCAAAGCGACTATTTTGAACCGAATTTCTCGAAGCTATTGTGTTGGAAACGAAAAATATGGTCCTACTGAGAAAATAATTGTTTATAAATCAAGTTTTAATTAATTGAACGAAAACTAAAAACAAAGGTCGCTTATAAATTTCTTCAAAAATCACGTTTCATATTTTTCTTTTAAAAATGAATCTGAAAATGTGCCAAAAAATTTCGAGTTGTTGAGCATGAAAAAGTATTTTTTTTAATGCCGCCTTATCATGATTCTGATAAAACAAGCTCTTGTATAAAAATGAAATAAAAACTCGTTAAAAGCGGAAAGATAAAATTGTTAAAGTGGGCTTATCTGTAATCACATAAAAAATATTTTTTTTTAATTAAAAGAAATTCGTATAATTAGAAAATCTTTCTGTGTCGTTGATGAACTAAATACGTTTTATTTTATTTAAAAATAAAAAGTTTTGTGTCTAAGGCACAGGGAGCAAATTGGGGCCATACGTATAATTAATTAATAATTATGTATATTTAATAAATACGCATAATTAATTAATAATTATGCATATTTAATAAGTACGCATAATTAATTAATAATTATGTATATTTCAACCCTATATATATAAAATCCTAATGCAACGAATTTATGAAACGGATATATGAAACGACTGAAATGTAACGAATTTATGAACTGATTCTATGAAACGACTGAATAAACAACTGATTACGTTTCGCGGCGATTTCTCCTAAAATATGGAATACTTTGCGATGAAATTAACACCAAAAATCTGTATTGATCAGCAGATCTCAAAACTGGTATTAGAATTTTAAAATTCGAATTAGTTTTCGAAATATTAATTTTTTTCTAATTTTAAATACTTTTTTCTAATGATGGCAACTCAAATTTTAATCATAACAGATATTTTTTTTCCTATTTTAGAAAAGGTTATTATTTTAAACTAATTTGGCGACCAGATTGGCCTTGTTCTTATGCTAAGAACAATGCTTTTTTTTTATTTCATTATCATTTTATTTAATACAAAACTTTCATTTAAAAAGAAAAATTTAGAATCAATGGCTTTCACTTCTTTCTTTTTTTAAAACGAAATGAAAAGAAAAATATTAATTGCAGATGTCATATACGCACCGGGGTACCTAAATAGCGCCAAAAGGGCGCTATTTGGCCTGACATGGTAACCCGGCTATTGTTGCTTATTTATTAATAAATGTTTATTTAACTTTATTTTCTTTTTATTTAAAAAAATGTTATAAATCGTTTTGTTCTATAGTTATTAATTATTTTTTTATTTATTGTTATTTCATTTTTAAAATAATAGAAAATAATTTAAAAATACATATCTAACTGGTATTCGAAAACGAGGTTTTCGCCAAATTGTCGTAAAAAAAAAATCACGCCAAACCCGATTAAATATTGCAACAAATCCTGACATTTAATTTCAAATTCAAAGCAATGTTTTAATGGTACTACTTAATTATCCTGTCGAACAGTTTTTGCCAAATTGTATGAATTGCCAAAGCACTCACCAAATTATACAAATTGACACAATTTTTATTTTAAATAACGAAAGAACAAATAAACAATTAAATTTAAAAAATCAAAAAATCCGACTGCGTAAAAAGCGAACTAATTAATTATTTCTCATCAATGTGAAACTATTTGTTTTTCAATTTCTATTATTAGCTCACACTCTCGCTATATATATCTTGTTCAAATTTTCAATCGTTAATAAAATACTTATTATTCATCCAATCAAGCTCAAATAAAAATTTTTAAACTTGTAGTGGAAGACACTTGATGTTAATCCAGTTTTTTACAAATATTAATTCATTAATTAAATTAAATTAATTAATTTTCAATAATCGAGAGAGCCCTCTTCTTGATCAAGGTATTTTAAGACCGAGAGAGCCCTCTTCTTGATCAAGTGCCACTCAAGAGGAAAGAAGAATGGGAGAAAAAAAATTCTCTTATTGACCTAAGTAGGAATTGACTTAAAATATTTTTTTTCTTTTATATTACTTGTTTATATTACTTACCTGTTCTTTTTATTTACTTGTATTGGTGACTTTTAAGTTGTGTTTGTTATTTATTTTTAACATTTTAGTTAAAATAATGATAATAATTTTACTACAAACATAACTTCTTTAAACACACAAAACATTTATTTAGACAATCACATTACAGCAACTACGAAAAACATATATCCAAACCATAATAACAACATAAAACTCATCGTCGAACATCTCACGTTTTTCGTCTGAACAAAAATAAATTAAATACATGGAGTAAAGAAAAAAATGTCTATTGTCCAAGAGTTCATCTTCTGAAAAAAATAATTTAAATATTGTCATGCGACTTTACTTACAAATCCCTCCTTTCGCATGTCAATAATTCTCAGCAATTCCTAGACTTGTAATATATTTTTTCATGACATCATAACTCAAATTCTTAGTCATTATATCTGCCTCCAGTTCAGACAAGTTTACATATTTTCAATTTCTCCTTTCGCTCTTTCATCTTTTACAAAATGATATTTTCTACCTATATGTTTGTTGAGATTATTCACTCTTGGGTTTTTAATCCAATCAATTACAGATTGACTATATCAGTACTGATTTCTATTGGACGCTTTACCATTTCTTCTTGGTTTAACTCGTTTAAGAGACCCATTAACCATTTTCCTTCACAAACAGCATCACATAAACTTAAAAGTTCAGATTCCATTCTAGAAAGCGCAACCAGTTTCTGTTTTTTACTTTTCCATTCAATTAGTGATTCTCCTATCTTTACGATATATCCACCAAATGATTTTGAATCCCGTGTAATACACCAGCTAGCATCAGAACAAAGTGATAATTGGCCCTTTTTATTTTTAATTCGAAGTTCGTAGTTTTTAGTGCCTTGAATGTACCGCAAAACTCTCTTCACTGCCTGTAAATGAATTTCTATAGGATCTTTTGCATATTGAGACAAATTACTTAAAGTGAAAGCTAAATCTGGCCTTGTTCCTCTTACTAGATATCCTACACTTCCAAGCATTTCTAGATATAATGTTTCATCAATTTTGTTTTCATTTTCATATTCATCTAATTTTATTCCAGAAACACCAGGGGTTTTCACACTTTTACAATTTTCCATATCAAATCGTTCTAAGATTTTTTCTGCATACTTAGCTTGCCCCAGCAAAAATTCTCCATTACTTTCTTCAACATCAATACCAAGAAATTTAATGTTTTTCTTCAGCTCTTTAATTTTTGCGTCTTTATTCAATTTTTGTATCAATTTATTTATTAATTCTTCGGATTCACTAACGATTATTCTATCATCGACATATATTCCAACTGCAATAAATTTATTATCATTTTTATTAAAAAACACACATGGATCTGCTTTACATGGCTGTAACCCAATTTTATCAAATATATTAACTAATTTTTCGTACCAGCATCTTCCTGCTTCTGGCAATCTATATAAATTTCCTGTTACCAATAATATTTTCCCTCCTTCAATTTGTAGACCTTCAGGTGAATTCATATAGACAGCAGTTTCTAGATCTGCATTCAGATATGCTGTTTCTACGTTGAAAAATCTAGTTTTATAACCTTTCATTACTGCGACTGCCAACAAAGTTCTAAATGATTCAGTTTTCATTACAGGACTATACGATTCTTGATAATTTGTTCCAAACTTAAGTCTTGATCCGTCGGCTACTAATCTTGCTTTATATTTTACATCTTCGCCGTTTTCTTTTACAGTAAAAATCCTTTTGCTTCTCAGTGCCTTCACATCTTTTGGTTTGTCAACAACTTTCCACGTTTTGTGTTCTTCTAACGAGTGTAATTCCTTTTTGATTGCTTCTATCCATTTATCCTTATCTTTAGAATTTAATACATCTTTGTAATTCTTTGGAACTTCCTTGTGCACTAGATTTGCTAAATACTTTGGATTCGGTTTCCTAATTCGTGATGATCTTCTAGGTTCTTCAAACAGCTTATTCTCATTAGTTTCTTTTTCCTTCTGTTCCTCATTTTCATTAATTATATCATTTACTTCATATCCTTCACAGAATCATTCTGTCACAGAATCATTCAAATCCTTTGACAACGCAATTGTGTCCTTTTTCTGATTTAACTCTTCTTCATTTTCATCGGAATTATTCTCTTCTTGTTCATTTATTACATTCTTATTACTGGTAATGTTGATGTATTCAAATTCATCAGTCATTTCTTCCTTGTTAGCTATATCTTCATATCCCATTTTTTCTTCTATAAATACTACATCTCTGTTTTCACGTGTTCTTTTTTCCTTTAAATCGTACAATCTGTATGCTCGCCGATCTCTTGAATATCCGATAAACACTGCCGGTTTTGCTCTTACATCAAATTTCTTTTTATTGATATCATCGTTGTGGTAAAAAGCTTTACATCCAAATATTCTCATATGCTTTACTGTTGGTTTATTATTTGACCATAATTCTAATGGCGTTTTCTTTCTCGTAGCTGTTGGAGTAACAGTATGTATATAAGCAGCTGTTGATACTGCTTCGGCCCAAAAGGATAAAGGTAGTTTTGCTTCTATCAGCAATGTTCTTACAGTATTAATAACAGTTCGATTAGCTCTTTCTGCAATCCCGTTACTTTGTGGACTATGAATTGTGGTTCTTTCATTCTTTATACCCTTTCTTTTATAATAATGCACGAGCTCTTCGTTAGTAAATTCACCACCATTATCTGATCTAACCGATTTTACTTTCTTGCCGGTTTCATTTTCTCTTCTCTCCATTATCTGATCTAACCGATTTTACTTTCTTGCCGGTTTCATTTTCTCTTCTCTCTATTATATTTATAATTCTTTCTCTTGCTTCATCTTTACTTCTTAAGAAAACTACAAAATATCTCCTACTATATTCATCTACTACCATTAGCATGTATTTACTCCCTCCCAATGAGTGTACTTTCATTGGTCCACATAAATCAACATGTAATCTTTCTAAAATGCGTGTTGTTTCTTCTATCACATGATTAAATGGTGTTCTTGTTAATTTCCCTTGAATACATATTTCACATTTTGTTTCTTGACCATTCATCTTTTCTAATCCCCTTACAAGATTTTCTCTTGACATTCTTTGTAAGTATACATAATTTATATGCCCAAGTCTTTTATGCCACAATTCTTTCTTTGATTCATTTGTCTGTAAACAAGATTCATTTCTGTCTTCATCTGTTTCTCGTACAGCTAAGTTTATTTTAAATGTATTATCTTCGAATGTTCCTTTAGCTATTAATTCGCCTGTATTCTTTTCATAAATGGCTGCACCTTCATTATCAAATATTACGTATTTTCCTTTTCTGACTAAACTTGGAACTGACATCAAATTTTCTCTTAAATTAGGTACGCAAAGGACCTCTGTAAGCTTTATTTTTGTTTCACCAAATTCCTGATCATAAGCCATAACATGTACATTTCCACGATATTTCGCTTGTTTTGATCGCTCTCTGTCGGCAGTTGCAATTTCTATATCGTCAGGTTTTCTTTCTACAACAATATCTTCTTTATGCGTCATATGCGAAGTGCAAGCTGAATCTAACATCCAGGTTATTTCCCTATTATTTTCAGATTCTTTACACTCATTTCTATTGAATTCATTTTACTGCAATGCATGTTCATTTGTAAAACATGTATATTCCTTTGTTTTCTTGTTTGAAACATTATTATTCTTGTTATAATTCTTATTATTGAGTATTCTCTTACATCTTGAACTTTATTACTATAACAATTTTTTAAATTTTCCTTAGACGAATATTCCCTAATTTTTCGCGAGTGTGTCATATTCGATTTACTATAACAATTCCGCTCTATATGATTTGACTTTCCGCAAGCAAAACATAGAACCTTTTTCTTTTCATTAGCCCTAAATGCTTTAGACTCGTTTTCGCGAAACCTATCATATTTTCTTTCATATCTCAACAATGTTTCTCGCATTACTTCATAAGTTGTATTTGGGTTTGATGATATCGCAGTTGTTACTTCGCTATATTTCGTTGAGAGCCCTTCTATAATAAATCCTATTAATTCGTATTCATCAATTTCTGTACCCAATTCTAATATTTCATTAGCTATCCCTTGAGCTCTTATCAATTTCTGTACCCAATTCTAATATTTCATTAGCTATCCCTTGAGCTCTTATCAAATATTCGGAACAGATGTCATATTCGCCCCATATTGGCGCGATTTTTTTCGGTTGCCAATTTGGTGAAAACATCAACAGCATAAACAACATAATCCGGGTTACCACATCAAGCCCTTTAGCGCAAGTTAAGTACCCGTAGCCTATATGATATTGGCGACAGAAAAAAATCGCGCCAATATGGGGCGAATATATCATCTGTACCAAATATTCTTGTATTGTTTCTCTTTCGTTTTTCTCTATTCTCGCAAGATTAATTTTTAACTGAATTCTTCTCTGATTTTCAATTCCCGCATAACGCTTTTTCAGTAATTGCCATAAATCCTTAGCTTTTTTTTAATCCCTCTAACAGCCATCATTCGTTCTGCTGACAACGTCAATATAATTATACCATAAACTTCATCATTCTTTTCTAACCATGTTTTATGCGCTTTAAACTATCGGGATCCCCTTCATTTTTTACCGGTTCATCATTTTCGATAACATCGAATAAATGTTTTGATTTAATTAAAGCTTCAACTCGCATACTCCACAACGTATAGTTTTTACTTGTTAACGGTTCTATTCTAGGAATTCCAAACATATTGGATTCACACATATTTAAAATACTTTATCTTCCAAACAATTTTTAAACGCATATAAATTTCTTACCTCTAAAATTTTTCCTATTGGCGGTTAGTCCAATGGAACAAATTCTTATCTTGCATTAGGCCTATTTTCGATACAATTCGTATTTATTTATTCTTCTTATTTGTGCAATCAACATAGAAAATTCGCTTTTTAAAACCACTGCGCCGCTACCAAATTGTTATTTATTTTTAACATTTTAGTTAAAATAATGATAATCATTTTACTATAAACATAACTTCTTTAAACACACAAAACATTTATTTAGACAATCACATTACAGCAACTACGAAAAACACATATCCAAACCATAATAACAACATAAAACTCATCGTCGAACATCTCACGTTTTTCGTCTGAACAAAAATAAATTAAATACATGGAGTAAAGAAAAAAATGTCTATTGTCCAAGAGTTCATCTTCTGAAAAAAATAATTTAAATATTGTCATGCGACTTTACTTACAGTGTTTAATTGTTAGTTCCTATCTATAAACACTGTTTTGATGAGGTCTATAGATGTCTATGATGGTTAAAGTTGCAATAAAGCTACAGATCCTACATACACAACTTCCAGGTTGTATAATATTTTAACGGAGCCTCTGACTGTAAAATAGTCAATGAAACATCGTCTTCATTTTCAAAGACCTATCCAATGATATGCCACTCAACAGGGTGCGTAATTTTTTTTTTCGTCTCTACCGCCATTTTGTATTTTACGGCCGTCATTTTGAATTTATAAAAACAAAACCTAGCCGATAACCATCGGGCCGTTAAGACGAATTGGTAGAGACCTCATTCATTAAAATCCATCCAGCCGTTGGGATGTTTCGAGGGTATGAAGAAATCCACATACACAGATACGCACGAAACACATAACCCTTCTTTTCAGTCGGGTAATAAAGGCACAGATGTCATATACGCCCCATATTGGCGCGATTTTTTTCTGACGCCAATGTCGTATACGCAACGGGTACTTAACTGGCGCCAAAGTATCGTTATTTTGCTTGATATGGTAATCCGGATGTTGTTGTTTATGCTGTTGATGTTTTCGCCAAAATGGCGTCGGAAAAAAATCGCTCCAATATGGGGGGGGGGGCGTATATGACATCTGTGCCCCAAAAAATTAGTATAGCATTAATAAAAATATAAATAAAACGTCGAAATAGAAATCACTTGATGGCGTAAACACGTGTAACTATACGTGCGTAAACACGTGTCCTTACAGTCAAGTGAATGTGACATTTACGATCAACCATTATTGGCATTTAATCTTACAAGGGGATCGAACCCGAGCTCCTCGGGTTACAGAATATAGGTGAAAAACCATTTTTTTTAACTCTAATTATTTTTTTGCATGTAATATATATTTTAGATTGCCCACTAACATCAAAAAGAATTTTTATATGAAAAATATCGATTATGCAATCAAATAAAGTTTTGAAATTTATTAAAAGCCGTACTTTCACATGTCACCGCATGCCAGGCGTTATTAACCCAAGATTTTTCGACTTACGTCAATCTTTCCGATCATTTCGGTTCTTTAAGCACGTGGTTCAATCACATGTCTGTTAAGTTTGTTTCTTATTTACATTATTTTATTTATTTTTCTATAGAGGAAGTTTTAATTTTGTTTTGGAACATTAGACGGAAACAAATGCTGAACATTTTACATTGTTTTAATGGCAAGCAGATTAACCTTTCATAATCGAGCTGCACGTGATAGAGATAAATTTAAAAATAATTTATGCTTGAAAATCTATATATATATTACGCTATCGTACGTGACACAGAAATCGCGATTGTTTGTTAATTGTTTAATCGCAACGCCCGAATGAAACGCATTTCATTAGTTATTGTGTAATATTTTTAAAAAGGGAATAACAATAAATGAATAAAAAGTTTAATTAATAACTATAGAACAAAACAATTTATATAATTTAAAAAAATAAAATAAAGGTAAATATACAATTAATTAATAAATAAACAACGACATCCGGGTTACCATATCAAGCAAAATAACGACACTTTGGCGCCAGTTAAGTACCCCGGTGCGTATATGACATTGGCATCAGAAAAAACTCGCGTCAACGTACGTGCGTATATGACACCTGTACCGTCTTTTATTCCTCTAATTTAAAATATAATAAATAGATAAATAAATGAAGGTACTTTTCCAGTATAGGTAGTTGGCGAAATAGAGAAAAGGTCCATGGCGAGAAAAGAAATTTTTTTCTGGCAACCGATTTAATTAAAATACTTTTTTCAAATAAAACTACATAAAAGTTGTCATGCTCGCAAAGAGTTCGTACTTTTATTTTAGATGGGCGCAATTCTCGCCAATAGCATTTTTATCTCGCCAATAGCATTTTTTATCTCGCCAGCAGCATTTTTTATCTCGCCAATAGCATTTTTTATCTTGCCAGCAGCATTTTTTTATTTTTCGAGGGGTAAATTAAAACAATGCTTTGAGGTTGAAATTAAATGGTTTATGGTATTATTTATTCTTTTTCTTTTCTTTTTCTTTTTTTAAAGAATTTTTTTTTTAAGTGAAAGTCATGAATTTTAAAGGTTTCATTTTTAAATTAAAGTTATCCATTCTAAATAAAATGAGTGAAAGGATTATATTTTAATCTGAATTAACGAAATATGGAAAAAAATGCGACGGGTACAATCTTTGGCGATTTATCACCTGTGCCTGACTAACATAAAAGTAGGGAGTTCTCGATTTCTCTATCAGAATCTTCCAATTTGGCGAAGGATTGAGCAAGTAAATTAAATTATGAATAAAAATGAAAATAAATAAAAAACATTATACAATGCCTAGCACACATTTAAGGCAAACCAAACTGGTCGCTACGGGCGGCTAGTTATTTTAAAAACCATAATAACTCAGTCAATTAAAATACAATTTTCAAACAAATTGCATTTGAAAGTAGAATTTTTTCTCTATTTGACGGTTTAAAAATTGAAAATGTGCGATATTTAGAAATTTAAAAAATGGCTGACATAGCACGTATTTTAATTTCAAATTTTTTTTGTTAGTTTTTATGAGAAAATGGCAACAAAAAGGTACAGAAATCTAATGTTTTCTTTCCTCCGTGATTATTTTCCCTTTACTTTCAACCCTCCATGACTTTCAACAGAAAAGGAGTTCTTCAGTTGCCACAATTACAAAAAATGTATTAAAAACTACAAAAGAATTAATATCTCAAAATTAAATTGAGATACAGCTTTCAAACAAATTGCATTTAAAAGAGCATTTTTTCCCTTATACGATGGTGCAAAAATTTTAAATGTGCGATGTTTAGAAGTTTAAAAATTTGCAGTAGAGAAAATTGCAAAAACAAAATTTTATTTCAAATTTCAAAGTGTTGCCATTCGCAGAATGACGTATGCGTTACGCACAGATATGTTTGTCCTTTATAATATAGATAGTCTGGCAATAGATTTTTGGTCGATGGGATGACCAAGTAGTACCGTTTTAATTTACCACTCGAAAAATAAAAAAATGCTAACTGGCGAGTTAAAAAAAGCTATTGGCGAGACCTGCACCCGGCTAACATAAAAGTACCAAGAATTCTTTGCGATCATGGCATCTTTTATGTAGTTTTATTCGAAAAAAATAACTTTGATTCTTTAATCAAAATGGAAACCTTTCTTATGAAAAGCGAAGGGTTGTAATTGTTTATGGCAGTTACATGACTTAGACTGTTATAATATAAGTGAAATGATGGCGATAGAATAACATTTAGCGAATTATCGCCTGTGGCTGGCTAAAATTAAAGAACCAAAATGGCTGCCTGGAATATAAAAAGCGAAGGGATGCGCCCGGAACTGTTGATAATAGTCACATGACTTAGGCTATTATTATAGAAATTCTTTTCAATTCTAAAAACAGCGCAAAGAATAATATTTCCTAACGGTTAAAAATTTATTTACACGTGACTATTAAAAACAGAAAAAAAAAACTTTAAAATTACTATTAAATGAGTAAGTGTTAAAAGCTGGAAAATATTGAAAATTATGTCTTGAAAATTGTATCTACACGTGAATATTAAAAGAGAAAGGAAACTTTAAAATAATAAATACATTAATATGCATTTAAACCTTCCAGGGGCAAGGTACTTCTATTCGTAAAATGTTGAAATCTGTGAATGGCACCAGAATTTACAAACAAATTTCGAAATACGAAAATGCTTTTATTCACTTACTTAATAAAAGGAAAATTTTCATTCCAATATTCTGGTGCCAATGTGGCATTTAAGAATTAAAATTAAATGGTCCAAAAATGAACCACCGCTCTTGAAGGGGTTAAAGCGGTAAATTGTAGTAATTGTAGTAAATTGTATTATGTTAATCGTTTTATAACGCTGTTAAAAAATACCGGTAGGAAAAGACTCTGTTTACTTAATTCATTTTATTTTAGCTTCCTTTCAAATGTTTAACTGGTCTTCTTTAATCAAACACGAAAACAACCATTGGATGTCTTAACAGCAACTGATTCGGCCTTAAATTTTCGCAATCAAAGGGAATTGAATGGAAACCTGTTTACAGGGAGATCGCTGTAGGGTTTTTTCATTATAATTCAATCTTCTCTAATCTTTTTAAAACCGATCAAATTAGCGTGCTTTTAGATTCTGTGGTGTCTGAACGGGGGTTGCCGAGCGTAGCTTGCAGGGGGCAGACCCCTCTACTATGTATATATTAATTACTTTAATACATACAATTTAATTACTTTTAAAAAAAAATTGGACGTTTTCATTTTCGTTTCGACCGAAGATAGGAAGATCACCGAAATTCGGTTTCGGTTTCGGCCTTAAAAACTTTTTTCGGTCGATCCTTACATAAAATGGTTAAAATTTCTGAGTTTCAATCATCGGCCTAAAAAATAGAGCTAAAAGATGATGGTACTAAATGATTATGGAACTAAAATATTATCGTGCTGGAAGATTTTAAGGGTCAATCCATTTCAAGTGGTCCAGAAAATCATCAATTCGTTGCTTGACCATTTTTAAAAAATCTGAAATTTTTTTGTACAACAACCCTAACATGATGTAAGTTCAAAATGACTATTATTTTAATTTTATTAATTTTTGTTTGTGCATGGCGGCCATCTTTATTTCATCGTCTGCAGCAATTTTCTCACAAGAAGGGTTTACGGAATTGTAAATAATTCATCGTTTATTTATCCAATTCAACTGCGAATTAAAGCAATTTGTACAGAATACATTGGGCTAAAAATTTGGTAATGGAGTAGTTTCCGAAACTAATTGCTTATTGGTAAAATTTAAGCATAAAGTTTCAGTTTTTTTCCAAAATTTGTCCGTTTACAAGAGGAAATTTTTCTAGCAAGGAATACTGTCAACATGATATAATTTTTTTTTTACAAATAGGCCGAAAGTACTTGTACTCACACGCCGAATTCCAGATCAGGGACTAGCTTTCTCTTTGCTAAAAAAAATCCCAAATTTTTCAAAAATATCAAAAATCGCACTATTCAGGCTTTAATATCTCTGGTGGGGCACGAGATAAAAATCTGAAATTTTTTTTTATAAGAGTATTGTATGGTAGTGTTATGCACAAGAAATTTCAGGATGGAGATTTGACTACAAGCTGAGATATGTCAAGGGCAACATGTCAAAACAATACTGCCAAACTATTGTTTTGTTGTAATCACAGCTAAGTATTTATCTCAGAGTGTCATTTAAATTTATGTTTTTGATTATCTTTAAATAATAGTAACAGAAAATAAAGCCCTTTGCAAAGCTTAGCAATTAATTACAAAAATAATCATGCTAAGGCCATACATTTTGTATGGTTTCAGTAATTTTTGTTGTAAGTAATTTTAGTAACTAAAAGAAACCTCAGCACTTTTACATAAAGAAAAAAAAATATTTTTATACAAGACCTGAGACAAAAACAACATATGGTAAAAGAAAAGCTGTTAATGTTGTCATACTTGTTGAGACATGATCAAACGTGTCAAAACACATTCTTGCTTGTTGGTTCAAAAAATCACAATTTTGATCTTTCTCAAAATTTTATTTGTAGAAACCAAGTCTTGTCATCTCTTGATAACTCATTGAAGATCTTGGCCCTGCTGGCTCATTGAAATATAGTACTTTGAAATCACTATGTGCAAGTCTTAATTCAGAAAAGGCTTTGGGTATCTTTACTCTCTGAAAATTACTTGAAGCTGATGCATGGTAACATCGCATAATGTTTCATTTACAGGAACATACTTATGGTAGGAACAAGTTTCAGGGACTGGCAAGCAGCATTAAAATTGTGGTTTTTAAACCAACAAGCAGGAATGTGTTTTGACACGTTTGATCATGTCTCAACAAGTATGCCAACATTAACAGCTTTTCTCTTTCCATATTCTGTTTTTGTCTCAGGTCTTGCATATATATATATATTTATGTAAAAGTGCTGAGGTTTCTTTTAGTTACTAAAATTACAACAAAAATTACTGAAACCATACAAAATGTAGGCCTTAGGCATAATTATTTTTTAATTAATTGCAAAATGCTTTATTTTCTGTTACTATTATTTAAAGATAATCTAAAAAATAAATTTAAATGACACTCTGAGATAAATACTTAGCTGTGACTACAACAAAACAATAGTTTGGCAGTATTGTTTTGACATGTTGCCCTTGCCATATCTCAGCTTGTAGTCAAATCTCCATCCTGAAATTTCTTGTGCATAACACTACCATACAATACTCTTATTAAAAAAAAATTCAGATTTTTATCTCGTGCCCTACCAGAGATATCAAAGCCTGAAAAGTGCGATTTTTGACATTTTTGAAAAATTTGGGATTTTTTTTTAGCGAAGAGAAAGCAAGTCCCAGATCTGGAACTCGGCGTGTGAGTACAAGTACTTTCGGCCTATTTGTAAAATAAATTATGTCATGTTGACAGTATTCCTTGTTAGAAAAATTTCCTCTTGTAAACGGACAAATTTTGGAAAAAAACTGAAACTTTATGCATAAATTTTACCAATAAGCAGTTAGTTTCAGAAACTACTCCATTAACAAATTTTTAGCCCAATGTATTCTGTACAAATTGCTTTAATCCGCAGTTGAATTGGATAAATAAACGATGAATTATTTACAATTCCGTAAACCCTTCTTGTGAGAAAATTGCTGCAGACGATGAAATAAAGATGGCCGCCATTCACAAACAAAAATTAATAAAATTAAAATAACAGTCATTTTGAACTTCCCTCATGTTAGGGTTGTTGTACAAAAAATTTCAGATTTTTTAAAAATGGTCGAGCAACGAGTGCTGGACCACTTGAAATGGATTGACCCTTAAAATAATATATTTTATACACTGTAGGTGTGTATATAGTTTGTCTTTTTCTTCCAAATGTGTTTTTTTATGCTTTGGTACATTTTTTTTTAAATTCTATTTTATGTAACCAGTTGAAAGTTTCGAAAATTGTGTAACTAACTTTTTGCTTTAAGAATACACTGGAACCTCGATTATCCGAAGTAATTGGGACCGGCCATTTTTCGGATAATCGAGAATGCTTCAATTTTGCGATTAAGGAGAAATATATGCAATATTTCTTATTATGTTAACAAATGCTTAAAAATAAAGCAACAGCAAAATTGAAACAAAAATAAATTACCTGAATTTTAATTTTGAAATTAAGTACCTTTTAATTTTATCACAAGGGTTTGAAAAAAATGTTTTGCTTGTCGCAGTTTCGACTGCTTTTGCTTTGAAGCTCTATCACGGAGTTTTTTAATATTATTAGTTCACCAATATCACAGTCTTTCTGCTGCTCCAGCCATGCCAAACCTTTTGAAAAACATTCAAAAGCTTCAGAATTGCTAAGTTATTCGTTTTCTTCGTTCCACTCCGCAGGTAACGAGAGCTCAAGTTAAATTCAAAGGAACTCTAAAAAAGGGAATCGAAAATATTTATATGTACTCGTAGTTTGGAAAAAACCGCTTACACACAAGGAATATGATAGTTAAAAAAAATAAAAATAAAAAATAAAAAGCTTTCAAGATGGATTTTGCACACAAGGAATGCGATAGTTAAAGAAAAAAAAAAAAAAGGCTTTAAAAAATGGATTTCGGTTAAAAGAGTTTCGAGTTTCAGATAAAAGAGATTCTACTGTATCTAACATTATAGGTCTGAGTGAAAAAAAATAATTAAATAATGAAAAATATGTTCTTAAAATTTTTAGGATTTTCAAAAATTTTTAATAAATATTTTTATTTCTGTTAATCCAAAATGGAAATTGGTTCTTATTATTCTCAAATGTTCTGTATGTTTTTTGACACCATAACAAATTCTAATGTGATATATTCGACAGTTTTTTAGAAAAATGTACCGAACAGACATATTGTTCAAAAACTTTTGTAGAGATATGTAAAAAGTTAGTTAGTTCTTGAGAAATAATTTATGCATGAAATAAATTTCATTTATGTATGGGCTATAATGCGTAATTACAGTAAAAAAAATTTCATCTCTTTCTCTGTTTCTAAGTCAAATACATGATGTTAAATATTTCGCAAAAACTGCTTCATTTTACTTGTCGAGATGTTCAATGTGCCCTTAATACTAGGTTGAGCAATAAGTTCTGGAAAATTTGTGAAAGTTGCGTTGTTATGCGCAAATTAACAACAAAAGCAACAAGGACTATTCTTCAAACTAGAGACCATCGTAGTGCACGACTTTCTGCCATTTTTCTGCCAGATTCCGGATTTGCTGGAAGTACCATGGCGGCTCCTTGGAATCGAAAAACTCTTGACATACTTCTTCAATTTCATTAAAGGATTCAAATCGACGGTCCTTGAAAAAGTGTTGCATTGATCGAAAAAGGCCATAATCGGATGGAGCCACGTCTGGACTGTAGGCGGGGTGGGGAAAAATTTCGACGCCGTCCTCTTGTGCAAACGCATCGACGGCTTTCAGAATCGTTAGACTTTTTCTCCAATAATGCCGGATCAACACATGCAAATCATACTGTTCAATAGGCATTTTGGAGCCGAAATTCTTGAACTCCTATAGATATACCACTAGTACTCCTATATACGATACAAATTCTGGTAATTATTAGATAAAAAATTTCCCAGAACTTTTTGCTCAGCCTGATATTAAATCAATATTAACCTAATATTAATCCTGTATAATGCAACGTTCTGTTTTGTTGACATGTTTCTATTCTGTTCTAAACAGAGTTGTGAGACCATGAGGATTTATAATTAAAGCGTGATGCAGTTAACTTTGTTTACAGTGTACTCTCGATATCTCGAACTTCGATGTCTCTAAAACCTTGATATGTCGAAAAATTATTTTTCCCCTTGATATTACATACTCCTCTAATGTTAATATTAATTCTTATCTCGAAAAGTTTTCTCTCAAAACCTTGTTGTGTCGAATATTTTTCGAAGTAAAAAATGAAGTTTTCCGGAAAAATCGGCGTCTATTTGTGTCGAAGAAAATAGAGGTGTTTCCAAGGATCTCCTCATTATCTCTGTAAGGGCTCAGGGACGATTCCGATGTTTCCATCTGGTCACTTAAACGGCAAACAAAGGTTAACAAGTGTTTCCTTGTCATATGGATGGCATTTTTGTATGTAATTCTCGGAAAACGTTGAAAAGATGACTTTACCGCTATTTTTCGAACAGAAAAATAGGTTGAAGAACAATATCAAAAGAGAAGTCACCAGGCCACGATACTGGAAATTCTAGCAACGTAAATTCATTTATGTATTTACTAATTCTTTTCAACTTAATGTGATTATTTTCTACTATTTAAAAAATTAAAATTATCATCTTATATTTAGACTTATTGTCAACAATCATTACGTATTACTTACCCATCATACGTAGTATAGGGTAAGTCTTGTAATCGTTTTGAAAATCGAAGAAAAAAAATTGACGGATTTACACGTTTCAGACACTGGAGATTCCGAAAAACATATTTTTAGAAAAAAAATTTGTCCGTCCGTCTGTATGTGTGTGTGTCTGTAATCGCTCTATCTCTCAAACAAATTGAGATAGAGACT
Organism: Maratus speciosus; assembly: GCA_963932465.1. Classification (NCBI taxonomy): domain Eukaryota; kingdom Metazoa; phylum Arthropoda; class Arachnida; order Araneae; family Salticidae; genus Maratus; species Maratus speciosus. The sequence continues at coordinate 281,962,620 of OZ010794.1, read as the reverse complement.
TGAAATTCGGTGTGTACTTAGGAAGTAACAATGGGAAGAAACCTATTGAATATCAGTAACCTCGATTAACCGGAACATTTTTTTCGGACTCTTGAAATATTCGTTCTGATAAAAAATATACAAAAATTTTCGAAATTGTTTATTTGAAGGAGTGAATATAAAAGACAATAAAAAAACATAAACTTTGCATCGTGAATGAATTCGATCGGATAATTAGTTGCCGAGATATTTGTAATTCTTTTTTTCACACTCCTCGATTTTTCATGACCCTGTATTTCATTCAAATTTCAATTCAAAGATATATTTTAATTGGAAATGAGACTCTTAATCCGACGCAGTAAACTCTTAGTTAATAGGATTATAATTTTTCGAGTTATAAGAATGTTTCTTTTATGCAATTCGGTACTACTCGATAATCCCACCGACCAAAAAACTATCGCCAAGCTATAAGATTAAATCCCAATAATGGCTTATCGTAAATGTCAAGCATTTAATGCTTCTCCATACCGATAAGGGGGTTTACCATAGGGGGAGCCCTGTTCTGTCGCCAAATACCGCCAATTTTTATCGCCAACTTGGCGGTATATCGCCAAATTTGGCGACCAAAATGAGTCACCAAAAGTGACGACAAATTGGTGGTATCTCTAATATTTCGCCAAATTCCCATAGACTCCCATTGTAAATCTATCGGGATTACTTGCTTATAGAAAATCAACAAATTGAGATATTTTAATGCAACAAAAAGAATATTAGCTTAAGAGGTCATATTAATTATATTTAAGGAAGTCCAAATAAATTAAATTATGTATAAAAGTAACATGGTACAATGCTTAGCAAATATCACATGTTTTATTTTCATATTTTATATTATCTATATCCATGATGAGTAAGTATTACGGTGGCCCCCAACGACTAGTTTATACTTATTCTCGTTTATCATGACTATATTTTTTATAATATTCCGTATCTTGTGTTTTCACGTGAATTTTTATGTTTTAGTTATGACCTTGTTATCTCGAAAACTCGCTATCTCGAAATATTTTTAGCGTTCTTTCGACCTCGAGATATCGAGAGTATATAGTATTTAATATGTTTTGAGTTATTGATGAGTGCGTGCTTTATTTAATTCCAACGATAATTCCATAATCAAAATTATGATCCGCCGAGATGGAACTTTGATATTTTCTTTTTTGTAGAATTGAGTGATAGAACGAACTTTAAGATGAGTTTCGTTTTCATGCGTATCGCGTCATTGTTCCGAAGTTTACGATGTGATAAATAAATAGAGAAGCAGCATCGTTTAAACATCTATTCTTTGGTGAATCTTTTTGTGAATAATTTCACTCATTATAGGAGAATTTAAAGATATTTTACATAGGAAAAGATTATTAAAAGCTACTGTTACTAAAATAGAGAGCAATATTATTAGTTCGATAAATGATGCTTATTCTAGTCAGCTTGCTTTATTTGAAAATAAAATCGAAAAATTAAATGAGGAATTACATGAAATTTTTAATGCAATTTTTTCTCAATGTCAAATTTAATTTAAACGAATCGAATCAAAATCTTTTCTAAATCCCAAATACCAGACGTAAAGCTCCGAAGAGATACCACCAGAGAGGTGGTAGACTGTTAGACAAGAAGCTTGGAATTTGACATTATGTTTAATTTTAAGATGCAAATTCGTGCTAAGAATGATTTCTAAAAAATTCAAAACGTCACAGAAATACTGAAATGAGCGTATGAAACGAGCATAAAAGCTTCAAAATACTTTCTAAATTATCATTTATTTAGAATTAGTTTTAGTTCTTCTTATTAATTTAAATCTCATTTTCGCCTAATGCAGTGTGATGAAGTTTAGTTAAACGGTGGCTTAATTAGTAATTTTCGAATTATTCCTAAAATTACAATTTCTTCTAATAAAAATTAGACATACAAATATTACTAGCCATAATTCAACTATTACGCAAGCAAAGCCGCGGGTTTTACTAGTATTTTACTAATTACGTATGCGAATGAAGTTTAATTTTTCAATAATTTGGAAAAGTTGAAATGTAAGGGTATAGTATGTTGGTAATTATAGTTTTCGTTAGTACACCTTAAAAAGCACAAATCTAAATTTCTTTCTTAAAAAGCATATTTGTGAAGGTTTAAAACTGATCCTCAAACTGAATTTATATTTTAATTGGCATTTAAACTCCTTAGGAAACAAACCTAACAAACCTTGTTTACAAGAAAAAGATCCTGGACCCTGCCGAGCTTATATTAAGAGATTCTACTACAATAAAAAGACTGGAGAGTGCGAGGAATTCATTTATGGAGGCTGCAAAGGAAATGCCAATAACTTCGTGGACAAAAAACTTTGTGAAGCCGTATGCAAAGGTACAAAACATTTATAGTTGTAATCACAATACGTTGTTTAGGTGCTCGGGTCACTGTGAGGTCAAATAAATGAGATCGCTCTTAATCTGTTTCTCAATGATTAACTGTCAACTTTCCTGATCGTTTATTTTATTTTATTTTATTATTTGACAATCTAAGCAGAAAAAGTAATCTCGTCTCTTTTTAGTTGATGAGCGTTAGCAATAGTCTGTGACATTTTTTATTTTCTATTGTCCACAAACCATAATCTCCTTTCTTCGGGATTCCTTCAGCTCTTTTTTCATTATGAATTCTGCTTCAGCTGAGTCTAAGACTATCGTTGATAAAATTAATTCTGTGGACTATAAATGTATGAAAAATGAAATTGGAAAATCCATAATGTGGAAACATTTCCTAGAAATCTTTGATACTCAAATAAATCTGAAATTAGAATGCGTCCAGTGTTGTCACTGTAAATACGTTTTAAAATATAAAAGTTCACTTGGTTCTAGCAGACTTTCTCGACATTCGCAAACATGTGCTATCTTCGCAAATTTCAAAACTTCTGGGAAAATATTTGTATTCTTCTTTCAAATAGGTAACAGCAATTAAAAATAATTCTGTTTTAGAAAGTTGTTTCAAACTATGCAGTGAAGATCTGCGACCATTTTATATAGTTGAAGGACAGAGATTTCTTCAGTTAGCTCAAAATCTAATTAATTTAGGTGCATCTTTTGGTAAAGTGGAAGCTTCAGATGTTTTGCCCCATCGTACAAGGATTTCGGAGCCCGTACGTCAGACAGCAGAACATTTCAGGAATTAAATTTGCCAAGTATTAATAAAATCTTAGCAAAGTTTTGGAGGTGCTTTGACTACTGATATGTGGACAGACCCATTTCGTCAATTATCATACATTGCTTGTCTCTATACATCTCTTGTCACTATATTAATGATGATTTTGAACTAAAACCCACTGTACAATCGGCATGCTCTTTCCCAAATATTCCCAAAGCAAGTGTGAATATTTTAAGTGAAATTTTGGATACTTTGAAGAATGTAAGTTTCGATGTATCAGTTTTGAATCAATGTACATTTGTTATAGATGAAGGATCAAATATAATGCCTGCGTTATAGTGCTACAAATGGCTTACTTGCACATGTAATTTATTAAATACTGTTCTGAAACACAGTTACAATGGAACTGCTGAGGAATGACCTATTTTAAAATCTTCAATTGGAAATTGTAAAATGCTAGTCTTATACTTAAAGAAATCCGAAGCCGTAAACGAACTAGAAATAACTGTACGTCAGCAGATTGAGAGTAAACGGTATACTCTCAGCTTCCTGTTGCGATCGGTTCTCACGCAGTATTCTGACTTTAAGAAAATAATGGAGAAAAGGAAAGAAAATAATCGTTTACAAAATATAGAACCTGAAATATTGCATTGCAAACACTTGGAAAATTCTTAAAATATTTGCAGAAGCAAGTTCACAGCATGAAGGCGATTTATATCCTACTTTGCATCGAGTATTATTGTGGAATCCGTTCCTGAAAAAATATTGTGCGACAAAAATTACAGACTTGGAATTACAAAATTGCTTGAAAGAGAAAACAGAAAAGTGGTTAACAAAAAGAAATTCAAATTGATCAATATCATAATATTGCTACATTTTGTCATCCGAACTTTAAGTCTTTAAAAATGCTTGGGGAACATGAAAAGATGGAATTTCATTCTCTTGTACGAGAAATGATATGACAATACCCTCTGGAAAATCGCACTGTATCGGATGCTAATCTATGCATTTCAAATCAACGTAGTGATATATTTGAAGAATGGGTCGATAATAGTGTACAGGTAGAATCTGTTGATGAGATTCGCAATTATATTGACTTCTCAGTTAATGCGGAGATCGACGATAAGAAACAATTGAATTGGTGGAAATTTTCCCTTTTTCAGGTTTAGCTAATGTTGCAAGAGAAATTTTAAGCATACCTGCAAATAGCACAACATGTGAAAGAGATTTCAGTATTGCTGGACGTGGTCAAGAAGAAAGACGATGTAATTTAAGTCCTGACGCTGTGGACGCAATACTTTTTTTAAAACATTGTGGAAAAAAATAAACAGAGATTTTTAGAAAAAAAAATTTCTTTATGAGAACAAAATCTCATGTTTCTTTCCTTTAAATGATGTTATTTTTAAATACTATACGCTATTTTTTTTAACTTTGTGAATTATAATTATAATGAGAAATTTAGCTCAATTGAAAAGAGAAAAATGTTTTGTGGAAAAAAATATTTAGAATTTTATAAGTTATTTTCAAATTTTCTTATATTAGAAATAAAAAAATATTTTTTTTATCCGACATTTTTATAGCCCAGAACATTTCTAATTGTATTACTCAAAATAGCAACCATTTTTTTACAATTAGGAATATTGACTTTATTTATTCTCAAAATGTATGACAAAATATAAAGTGAATATAACTTTTCTCAGATAAGCCATATATATTTTGGATAAAAAATTACCAATCTTGGTAATACTGACTCCAAGAAGTGTTACGTGATCAACAACCTACGACACAGCCAGAGCAATATTATAATGCTATTTCTATATAGCTTTGTTTCTTCGTTTTATAAGAGAGTTGTTTTGATTTTTTATTTCATTATTTATTTATTTTTTAACTAAAGCCTGCCACATTAGAATGATGACGTTTCTTACCTTTTTTGTCAGTCATTAGCCAATATATTTTTTTTTCTTTCAGTGCCAATTCCAACACAACAGTGTGGACAGTACGAAAGACCAGTTGAATGCATCGACCAATGTCAAACATGCAAATACAAGAACGGTGGATGTGTTGCCCAAACTGCAGTTTGTATTCCTGGATGTGATTGTATACCAGGTTTTTTCAGAAATGAAAGAAAGCAATGCATACCTGCAGCCTTATGCCCCGGTGGGTTTTTGTTACGATGATCTGGACTTAACAAATTTAACCTTGTTGACAGGATTTCTTACCAATACATGTTTCACGCATTAGAACAACTATTTTCCAAAGGTAATACAGTAAACTCCCGATTATCCGCGGAATTGAGTGGCACGACTGTCGCGGATAATGCACAAAATTTTGAAAAAAAGGAACAAATCAACACAAATATGCACTTGAACAATTTATACGCACAATGGGTAACATAAACATACTTATTACTTGAGGAATAATAAAATTATTCACTACTTACAAACTTGTAGATTTACTTCTTCAGAAAATCAGTCAAAAGTTTCTGTTTTTTTTTTTCTGTATTGAAACACTTCTTCTTTATTTGGGAAAAAGGTTTTTTAGCACAATTTTATCACAAAGTGACGCGTCATCTTCTTCCTCTAGATACTGAATAAGGCCTTCAACGTGAGCTAAAGCTGCGTCGTGGCTAACCTTCTTTTGTACCTTACCATCTTCTTCATCACTCTCTTCCAAATTCATACCTAACGCTTCTTCTACAATTTGTTCATCAGTTACATGCTCGAAACCTGGATCGTTAGTGTCACAATAATACATTCAATGATATTATCTTCATCGACATTTTCTCCTCCAGCAACAGATATCGCTCAATTCGCTAAATCATGAACGGAAACTACTTCCTCTTCCTTTTCATATTCTACTAGAGGTTTTTCAACACTTGACAAAATCTAACGCCAGGACTTCAGTAGTGTTGATTTGATTTCTGAACGATTCCCAAGCACTGTTTACATCGTAAATGCTATCGAGAATCGTGTAATCTTTGAAGAAGCTTTTAAGAGGGTTCAGGGCTTGATCGATATCGAAAAACATGTAAACAGAGCTCTCGCTTCGAGTCCATATAAAAACAGGAGTATTCAATGTAACTAATTTAAACTTTCTGATATTTTTAAGGTATATTCGTAGTCTAATAAAATTATAAGATGAAGTACTTCAATGTAATAAAATAAAAATATATAGGGAAATTTATATAACACAATTTTCGAAGAAAAATTTAGGTGTCATATCACCATCCGTAAGATATCTTAACGTTGAATTGACATAAGAATCTAATTTTTGCTTTACAATTATCAGGAAACTTTACTCTACGGAATGAATTAAGGATATAACTATCAATCAAAGGAAACCTTATTAAAAAAACTCTCAAATTTGAAAATTTAAAAAACCCTAAAAATTACAAGATTTTTTCTCTTCTAAATACTCAAAATATTAAGCTATCTAAAATATATTAATTCATTCTATAGATAATGATGTTATATGCATGCAAAAAAAATTTAAGCCAATCTATAAAATAGTTTTTTTTTTTTTTTTTTAATCTTACGGATAGTCGTCAAAAATCAAGTTTTGAGAAAACGTTACTTAAAATTGCAATTAAATGGGTGCGGCTATGAAAGTGATTGTTACATAAATGCTTATAACTCCGTTAAAAATGCAAATATTTTTATGCGGTTTTTTGCACTGTGTTAAGAAGTAATTGAATAATCAAAATAGATACAAAAAAAAAAAAAAAAAAAATCCCTGACGGCTCGGGCCTACAGGCGGAGGTAGATTTCGATGTACTAAATTCACCAACAAAACTTAAATCAAGATTAGAGATAGACCCAGTTCCTTCAATAAGAATGAGCTCTAAGGGAGATAAACATTTTGGGAAAATTCTAATATACACGAATACACACACGAATGTATATGGAATAGGTTTAAAAAATAGCTAAAGCAAATTCAGAGAACCTCAAAGTGTTAAAATAAGTTAATATTTCCATTGTCGGATTTTCGTCATGTTTTAATACGTTTCTTCAAACTCACATGACGTTACATATTCACCTGCTGAGGTCCGTTTTATTTCCAATATGATGCAATATATATATTTTTCTATTCGTCAAACTATTTATTTCATTTTGTGTTTTCATGCGGAAATCTTGCTCTAGGAAACTTATGATGTAATATTCAATTTGTTTCAGTTATTCAAGCTATTTAATTTAATTTTTCACGTGAAACCTTGCAATAGAAAAGCATTTGTTGTGGTGAGAATTTTATTTCTTTTTTTTTTTTTAATTGTTGGCAACTGCTATAACGAAAAATATTTATTTTTTCCTGCCATTGTTGTGTAAGAGCTGGTTTTATCAGAATCATGTTAAGAGGGTATTCAAAATTTTGAACCCTCCCCATTTCCATTCCCTTGGGCCGATTTTTTCCATTTGCAATCCCCGCCGAGATATTAGTCATCTCAAAGTTGTTGGCGAGTTTGAAGAAGATCCGTGCATAATTACGACTTTTATCGTGCGGACAAAATTTAGTACATACATACATATATATATATATATATATATATATATATATATATATATATATATAAACTTTTTAGGTGGGGGTGGTTTTGGGTTCCTGGGTTCCTATAATGAAAAGTTATGAAGGAATTTTTCAAAAGTCGCACCATGGTAACGACTGCAATAGGTAGTATTTCTTACGAAATCTACCTAAAATCAAATTTCTGAAAAGTTTTCAAGCCCTGAGCCCCCTTAAGACCATCTCCCTAATCAATTCTTTTTGCCAGTGATTTCAATCTGTATTTTTTCTTAATTGAAGCGATTACGCCCTGGTCCATAGGCTGGATAAGAGCTGTGAATTTGGAGTCAAAAATTTTGCAAAAATATTTCCATCTTTCAATTTCAATTCTAATTCTCCAGGTTGGAATGGGGCGTTAACAATTAGCAATACAGCTTTCTGAGGTAAATTTTGAGACGCCATATGGTTTCTAACTTGGGGAATGAACATTTCTTCAAACCATTTTATAAATATTGTTTGGTTCATGCAACTTTTCTTTTGATTTTGATTGAAGTAATGTACTGGAAGGTTTGTGCACGTCACTGTTCCACATTTTCAAATGGAATTTGTGTTTAGTAAAAAGGGACGAAAACTCATCTTACATCGCAAAAGTAAGTTCCATCTCATGAGAGGCAAAGAAAAAAAAAGAAAGAAAGAAATTTAGACTCCCGGATAATCGGGAGTTTACTGTATTTGCGTTATTTTACAGCAGAAATTCATATTTATATAAGTCGACGATTATTATTTGAAAAAAAATGTATTCAACTCTTAAGACCGTACGAATTTTTTTTCTACCTATCTCAGATACATACAAAATAAAAACATCAAATCGTCATTTTGCAACTTATTTGTAAAAATATTTTATGGCATTTAGTTTTTGCATTCTGCACAATGTCTAATTACTAATCTTGGTGTTGTCCCTTGAACTTTCACTTTATATAACTGTGCTTCTTACAACTGCCAATTTTCATGTCAGGTAAAAAGCAATAAAAAATTCTACTACTAATGTCAAGAATGTCTACAGGCAATTTTAATAAATGCGAAAGAAAACAATTTTATGTTTAGTATGCAAAAAATTCCAAGAAATATTTCTCTAAATAGATTAGTTAATATTAAACCAATATTAAACCAATTTTAATCCTATATTAATCCTATATAAGAGCATTTATAGTCGTGGGAATAAAAAGACACCCTCTTTATTAGTTCTATCACGCAAATCATTCCTTGAAAATTATACTGGTACGAACCGATTGATAGGTGAGACCGGGGCTAGTAGGCGCAGTCTTTAGTTATTAATTTTTATTAATTTTTTGTTTAAGTTTTTTAACAAACTTTAACTGCACTTTTAAAGAACAAGCATTTGGCTATAAATACCCCGGAGTTTTGAGTTTATAGCTTTTGTAGTTTATGTTTAGTGGCAGCCTAAAGTAAAAGGAAAATTGTGCGCCAACCTACCCCGTCAGGGGGCAAGTTGCCTATACATATGGGGTAAGTTGGCACACGCTTTATAAAAATTTAAATGAAACTCAAATAAGACACGCAGTTAAGAGAAATCAATTTCATTGTAACCAGTAAGTTTAAACAAATTCGTTATCACCGTACAATGTAAATTCTAAATTATACAGACATAAAAATAATGAATAAAACATTTACATTGAGTAACTTCTATCCTACATGATATCATCATCAGAGTTACAGTTGTCACAAATAAAAATCCGACTGTCTCTGTTTGGGCAAGCCTCATGTGCCCAAAATATTACATTGCAACCAATTTTCTCGGTGTTTGCTGTTTTTCAAGCTTCCAGCACACACCAGACATCGAGCCAACTTGCCCCGTGTTCAATGCACCTACTAGACCCATGATGCATTTCTTCACAAAAGGGACACGTAACCATCTAAGCATAAATAATCCAAGTAAATCACATATGGGATAGGTACAGTGGATCATACACTAAGAAAAATTGCACAAGTTAAATCGCAATTATGAAGATAAGTATTAGAAATTAGAAAAAGAATGAAGCCGCAAAAAATTACTTATGAGCGCAAAAAACAGAAAAATTGTAATAAATGTCCACTGCACGTAGGTAACTCAGCAAAACTACAGTGGAGATTGTAAAAAGCAAGAAGAAAGGTACTCTGTGACTGCTTGCGCAATCTATCCACAAACAGGCTATTTATGACGACTGCGCCTACTTACCCCTGTAGCCAACTAGCCCCGGTCTCCCCTATAATAAAGTCTACTATTAAATGCCATGCATAGATTAAAGTTAGTTTGGGAGATGTATGCATATTAAAAACTGTAGTTCTTTTATTTTTCCAAAGACAACATCTACTTGTTAAGTGAAATCTACTTCATTCACTTCAGTTCCTTGGATTTTTTAAATAAATCTTTATAGAGTTAGTAGGAGACTCTGACCCTGCGGCTACGCCCGCCAGACTACGCCGCTTAGGTAAAAAGCAATAAAAAATTCCACTATTAATGTCAATAATGTGTACAGGCAATTTTAATAAATGAGAAAGAAAACAATTATATGTTTAAGATGTAAAAAATCTGAAGAAATATTTCTCTAAACAGATTAGTTAATATTAAAACAGTATTAACCCTTTATATACGAAATAGTGAATTCATGAAAATTTCATCTTCTAAAGCATTTTTCGTGAATTGCTGAAACTACATTCGAAGATTTACACAATCATTTAATAAATTTTAGAAGGATTTTGCCAATTAAAATTAATTAATTATATTTGAATATATAGGGATTTTGTGCACTATTTATAACTACATTCAAATCTTTTATTTAAAATATTTTTTTTAGTATTTTATAGAATTAGAAAATGTGCAAATATAATGCTCTTACTATTAAATGTTATACATAGATTAAAGTTTGGGAGATGTATTCACATTAAAAACTACTGTTATTTCATTTTTCAAACAACATCAACTACTTTTGACACTGCATTTCAATTTCTTGGATCTTTTCAAAAATATTCATAAAGTTATAGAATGGAACATACTATGTGTTTTTCCGTAAATTTAGAAAAACAAAATTAAGGTTTTACAGAGAAAAGTACTAGAGTCATTCAAACAATAACATAAAAATGGCAGAAAGATCTGCGACAGTAAAACCCGCCCAAATACATACATCCTTGAATAGCGTAAACCTCTGTTTAGAGAACATTCTTTCGACAATTAACACCTATAAATTTGTTTATTTATACCTCTGAATAGCGGAAATCAAATTCCGCGCTCCTCGGATAAAAGTAAATACGTATTTTCGCAATATTGACATTTTGTTGGAGATAGTTACAATGTAAAGTGTTGACATTTCATTACAAACATTTCCAATGTAAATCCAATATTTTACCAATATTTGTATTATAGTTCAAGTATCAGTGAAAGTGATTAAAATTAAACGTATTTTTGTATTCAAAATATATATAAAAAAAATTTAATACTACTTTTCGCTTTTTTTAATGGCAGACTTTTGTTGATTAAATAAAGTGGAAATACTGTTTAAAAAGGTTGGTAGAGACTTGAATTCAGGATTCCGCTAAATTGGCAACACTGTTAATAAAACATAATAACTCGTGAATTTTTGCATCAGCTGCATTTTTAGTAAGGTTAACATTGCTGTACCTATATTATTACTTTAAAGTCAAATCAATTTTCATATATTTTTTCTTTGAAATGCCACAATATTACAAATGCAAGAGAATGTTCTATTACTACATTTTATTGAAGGGTCAAAACGGATGATAAAATGCCTTTGCATATGGGTGAATTATAACCTAGAAAGTAACATAGGCTAAATTTTTAATTACATTATTCAAATATTTTTCTTAATAATTCAAAATTTCGTTTTTTTCATTGAGAATCAACGGACATTTTTCCTATAAATTTAACATTCAATATTTATTGTTGCAAATAATTCAAAAGTCGTAATAATAATTTGTCTATAACAATTAATTTTCAGTTGAAAAATGAAACTGAAATAGTTTTTTTTAAGAATTAATATAAGATGAATATGGCGTCATAGTGGAAATAAAAAGGACATTTTCAAACATTTGTTAGTAAAGCAAAGAGCATTAATTAATTTTCCATTCACCTGATTTGCTAAAATTATAAGAATTATGTACAGAGCTATATTTCGGATGACAATATAAAATAATAATATTTTTAGAATTTAATTATAAATTTATAAATTGATTTTGGGACAATTTTTCATTATTCGGGAGCAGGTGATAAATTGCCGAATTTTCGTTATAGCTACAACTTACCATATAAGAGTTGCCATGGTAATGGACAGTGTTGTAGTCGTAAAAACACCAGACGGTATGCAGAAACGGCGGATACGATCAACCTGCAATTTGTTTACCTGGCTGTGATTTTATACCGGGATTTTTTAAGAAATAAACAAAAATAATGTATACCTGCAGCCTTTTGCCCTGGTGAGTGTTTGTTATGATGATCTGGTCTTAACTAATTTAACCTGGCTGACAGGTTTTCCTTTCAACATTTCAGGGTTAGAACCACTATTTTCGGAAAGTAATATTTAGCTTATTTAATTGTAGAAATTTGCGTTTCAATATAATTGTTTGGAAAAGTTAGTATTAAACAGTTAAGACCGTCACAATATTGTTTTTTTTAACCCATCTCAAATACATAGAATGTAAAAGCAAGCGCCATCATTATGCCGCTTATTTGTAACTAGCTATTATAGAATTTAGTTTTTTATTATGCATAAAGTATAATTATTTATTTTGGTGTTGTTCGCTGAACTTTTTCTTCTTTGATTGCGCTGCTTGCAACTGGCGATACTCTTCTCAGTAAAAAAAAACAATAATTCTACAATTAATGTCAAATATGTCTACAAGCAATTTTAATAAATGCGAAAGAAAAGGATTATTGTTCAAAACGAAAGTAATATCAAGAAATAACTCTATGAACAAATTGGTCAATATTAATCCTTTGTGGGGGCATGTAGTCGTGGGAAAAAAGTAAAAACCCATACTAACTCTGCAACAAATTTTTGTAGAAGAAAGTTACTTGTACCAAACGATTCTAAATAAAATCTACTTTTAAATGGTGTATATAAAATTTGCTAAGGTCCCACCTACATATCATGACGAACCCAAACTTTGTTTACTTCAATATCAATATCCAAGTTTGACACCATAAATAAATTCTACACCCTTCAATTAGCCTAAATTCAAATTTTCAAGACATTCGTACGATTAGTTTCCGAGAAATTATTTTAAAATGAGCCTATTTTAGGGGCTTTATCTAAATTGAAGATCAGTACTCGTCTGTTGAAATGCTACAGAATGACTATGTCACTTCTATTAATGCATTATTTCTTGCCAATAGTACCATTTCACCCGCTAAATATGTTTCGACTATTGTCAACACAAATGTTTCAATAAAATTAATAATATATATATATATATATATTTTTAATTATGCTTTTCTGCACTTCATAGAACCATCATTTTGACGATTTTTAATCATAATTTGAAAGCTGGTTGGATTGAAAATTTGAAATTGATAATTTACATAAAGCAAGACATAATAAATATAAATCTATCAAAAAAATTGTAGATTGCAATTTATATTTTTTTCGAATATTGCTTTCAAATTGCATAATTCATATTTCGAAGTTTTTAAAATTACAAATTCAATGTATTTATGTTTGGGTTTTTTAGTGTTATAACCACACACAAAAATTACCACGTTAGGATTATAATTTCAGGCGATATTAATAAAAATATGAAAAGGTAATTTAATATTAGAAACTCTAAATTTTGAATGTTTATAATTCAAAAACTTATCATCCAAAACACTTGAAATTTCGTTTCTAGGCATAACTTGAACCGAAGATTTAAAATATATTGTTAAACTTGGGCATTGCCATTGAAGAGTTGGGTTGATTTTTGACGGCCGATTATCTACTCGAGGGATATAGGCCCTAGGGGGAGTGCCCTCCGTGGGGGTCTTTCTAAGGGAACCTAACCCGTATTTACGCATGGAAATCCAAGGTTTCGAAGAAAACCACGAAAACTCCGAAACGGTTAGGCCGATGGGCGCGATTGTGTTCGAACCGCATTGCCATTGAAATAAGAAAGTTTTGTCTAATTTTGATTTGTAGATGCCCCCCTAAGCAAATTTTATATACGTCATTTAAAAGTAGGCTTTATTTCCAATCGTTTGGTATCAGTAACTTTCTTCTATTATATTCAGTTGCAGAATTTGTATGTGATGTTTACTTTCTTTTTCCACGACTGTACATATGTGGAAAGTAACAGAAACCTTTTTTATTAATTCTATCTCAAATCATTGCTTAAAAATGATACTCACACCAGCCGATTGATAATAGTGTATACTGTAAAATGTTATGCATAGATTAGTCTGTGGAAGATGTCTGCGTATTGAAAACTGTACTTAATTCATTTTTCAAACGCAACATCCACTTTTGACAGTACTTTTTCAATTTCTTCGATGAAATGAGTCCGAAAAAACATGCAGCTTATGCATTTTTTCTTAATTTTCGATATTTTTCTCTGTATGCTTAATTGAGAAAGCTCTGTCATTGTATTTAATTTCATACTCTATAGCTTACATTAAAATACCGTCCTCCAAAATGTCATGCCCTTTCCTTCAACGGAACGGTCACTAGGGTCTCATGTATCGGCTCATATAATCTCATATATATTGTTTACCATGTAATTTTATTTTTTTCTCTCTATCAGGTACTGGGCCAGGTCCAGCGCAACAATGTCCAGCTTACGAATATCCAGTTCCGTGCATCGATCGGTGCCAAACATGCGAGTACAAAAATGGCTACTGTGGTCAAGGTCAAGCCTGTACTCCTGGCTGTAATTGTGTACCAGGTTTCTTGAGAGATAAAACAAAGAAGTGCATACCTGCATCCAGGTGCCCATAATGCCAAGTGTATGAACTTTACTCATTAAACACAAATATTTTTGAACTGTATCTCTATTTATTTAGATCACAATACGATGAGCGAACACCCTGGTCGCCATCTTACTTCACAACACTTTTTCTATTCAGTTCACTTAACATTTCAATCGAGAGGAATTCGCGACGCCCTCTTACGGGACTTATAAATTCTCAGTTTTCAATAATAAACATTCTCTCTCGGATTAAAATGTACAAATTTCAATATCTCAGAAATTTTACAATAAAATAAATTCACATAGTACAATTAACGAAAAATTTACACAGCAAACAGATATATAGAATATAACAATAAAAATGTAAAATTTATGATAATGTAATAACTATTTCGTTTCAGTTATCAACAGGAAGAACAGCTATTTTTGTAATTTAACGCTTTAATGCGCCTGATTTAGTGCGAACCTTTACTACCCTGACTTTGCCCTCCTATCCAGTAAAAATTTTACTAATGCGGCCTAACGCCCATTTACATACAGGCAAAAAATCTTTTACTAATACCATTAATTTTACTGTTAATTATCTTTCGTCACTACCCATTTAGATCTCTGCTATAACGTATTTAAATAATCTAACCTCCATTTTGTCCAAACTGCCTGGACGACCCTCGTAGTCTTCTTCCAACAGTTTAATCGATTCGTATTAGTATCAATTAACATTGTTCAGGTATAGCATTGATGGATCTCCCGATCAAAAAATGACCTGGAGTCAAGACCTCAAAATTATCAAAATCGTTAGATAAATGTGTAAGAGGTCGAGAATTCAAAATGCCCTCTATCTGAATAACTATAGTTCCAAACTCTTCTTAATTAAACCGTAAATCGCCTATCGCTC
Organism: Maratus speciosus; assembly: GCA_963932465.1. Classification (NCBI taxonomy): domain Eukaryota; kingdom Metazoa; phylum Arthropoda; class Arachnida; order Araneae; family Salticidae; genus Maratus; species Maratus speciosus. Next base: position 281,947,121 of record OZ010794.1, on the reverse strand, counting down.
GTTTAAGGTGATGTTTAACTGATTTCCCACCTGCCTCCCAAAGTCCTCGGAAATGGGGAGATTTAGGGGGTATGAATTTCAAGTCAATCTCTTCAGAAATTAGATAACTTTCTAAAATTTCCTCTGAATAATTTATCATTTTGTAAAACTTTTGCAGTTTGGAATTTGCCCCCACGAAATTCCTAGCATTATCCGTAAAAATCTTAGAACATTTTCCACGTCTAGTTATAAAACGCTTAAGAGTGGCAATCAGAGCATTTGAGGTTAAATCTGAGAGAAGCTCAAGATGAATGACTCGAGTTATAGGTTTTATAGGTTAGATAAAATGGACCGCATAGATCTAAACCAGTACAATTAAATACTGGTGATTCATTAATTCTTTCATAAGGTAATTGACCCATTAGCTGAGAGCATTTTACCTTAAAACAAATAACACAAGAACGCACCGTCTTTCTTTCCAAATTTCTACCACCTAGAGGCCAAAATTTTAATCTAACAGAATTCAAAAGTCCTTGGGGACCAACATGAAAAAGACGTTTATGCATAGTAGTAAAATAAATCTGTCTTAATTTTGAATTTTTTGGCAAAATAGCCGGATGTTTCTGCTGATAAGATACGGAAGCTTTGTTGAACCTTCCGCCAATACATAAGATTCCCTTATCATTTATAAAGGTATTTAAAATATTAAGATTACCTGCCACAGCCTTTTTACTACCTAAACATTTTTGTTATGCTCTACTCAAAATGTTTTCAGCTGGCTAGAAATAAAGTCGTTTCACAGTTATTTTTCCTTTCGGAACATTTCATTTCACTTAAATAGTTCTGACTTTCACTTTCAGTTAGTAAGTCATTTTCAGAAAAAAAAAGATTGTAAATAACTTGAGGAAAATTCTGGATCCATCAAAAATTCGGGACCTGTAAACCACTTGGAATTGTTCACAAGGGAGTCCGCCCTTATTCCTCGTGAAAGAAGATATGCTGGGTTGTCTTTACCTGCACAATGAAACCATGTTTCTGGTTGAGTTAATCTTTGGATTTCATCCACACAATTTGCAACGAAGGACTTCGATTTTCTGCTGGATCCCCTTATAAAGCTATTTCTGAATCTGTCAAATGATAGATTTTAGAAGTATTTTTACGATCAATTACCTTTTTAATTTCTGATCCTAAACGAGCTGAGAGTAAAGCACCAATCAATTCTAGGCGTGGCAAAGTTATTCTCTTTACTGGGGCAACTCTAGTTTTAGATGCTATGAAAATAACAGAAACTTGGTCGTAATCTTGCACTCTCAAATAAACAACAGCACCACACTGTTAAAAATAAAGTGTGATGTTTCACCAAGAAAATGGTTAAAAGTCGCTGAAATTTAGCTGCAACCAAGATATTGGTGATAAGTTTCACCAGTTTATTGGTGTTTTCATAAATACCATTATATTAGTGAAATGTTAAACCATGATTCAGGTTTTTTATAAATCCAATTTTCTGGTGAAAGGTTGAACCATAAATCAGGATTTTTTTAATCCAATTTTCTAGTGAGAGGTTGAACCATAAATCAGGGGTTTTTTAAATCCAATTTTCTGGTAAAAGTTTGAACCATAATTCAGTTTTTTTTAAATCCAATTTTCTGGTAAAATGTTGAACCACAAATCAGGATTGTTTTTAAATCCAATTTTCTGGTGAAAGGTTTAACCATGATTCAGAGTTTTTTTAAATAAAATTTTCTGGTGAAAGGTTAAATCGTAATTCAAGGTTTTCTCTATTCCAATTTTTTGGTAAAAGGTTGAACCACGATTCAGGATTTTCTCTCATTTTTATGAGGAAAGGTTACACCGGATTGTAGTTTTCTTTTTGTTTTCCTCACTTTGGTTTTCAATTTATCATTTTATGGTGTAATAATAAACAAAATTTCAGATTATGTGAGATTATATTGCAGTAGCGAAAGCATATATATATATATATTTCATTAAACCGAAAATTATTCAATTTTTAATTATTAATTCTATTGTCTTTGAAACATATTTAAAAAACAAATGTAAACCAGTTTGATCTAATCTGATTTCACAAAATAACTGCATTTTTTTTTCTCAAATATTACCATTCTGTCCTTGTACTTTTTGGAATATTTCTCTGCACTCAGTTACACTTAGTCTATTTAGTGTTTGCTTATTCACAAAAAAATATTTAAAAAAAATAATTTTCTTAGATTTAAATTGCAATTTTATTGCAATTTGAAATGCAATTAAATTAAATCTGTATTTCAGTTTACTGATTTTTCATAGTTTTAAAAATAATTTTAAAGCATGATTCTTTTAAAAATTTATACTGCACACAGCTCGATTATGCAAAATTAACTCATTTGAATATGAAACAACAACAAAAAAAGCTCAGCATTTGTTTCTGTTTAATATTCAATAATGAATATAACACTTTTCAATAAATAAAGACAAAACATAACGGATACATAATCAAAGAATATGCGTAAACACTGAAATAATCAGCATGAAAAAGGTAGCTATAAGTAGCAGAATCCATTTAACCTCTAATATAAGCTAATAAAAAAGTATTACTTTAAATTTTAAAGCTTTTTTTAAATACACAATGTACTTCCATAGTATATTAAATACTTACTTTGAAGGGTTAATTTAATAACAGCATTGTCGCCACCAAGCGACTAATTATTGTTACATATATATTTTTTCAGTATTCCTAAATGATAATCTATGATGACAATTTACTTATTTTTTAACAATACTCGCAGAGAAGAAAAATATTCACCAACAGCAGCCTTGCAATAGCTGAAAAAAGAAATGGTTACAGACACAATTAAATAGCGACACATTTAAGTTGGTTTGGGGTATGCCGCTCCATTTATTGAAAATACAAATTATATAATCATTAGATTATATGTATAGTATGTCAGACTAATATTTATTGTAATATAATATCATTTTACATAGAGTTTCTCTCAGACAGTTTTAGGAGGGTGCTGCACCCTGTCTGACCATTCAGGTCATCAAACATTTAAATTCTTGAAGCTTATTATATTCAGAATCAGGATTTCAGTCAGGTAAAATGGAAGAGATCCAAGCATCAGGTTCATTTCTCCACCTGTTTTAAATGAAAGAGTAAACATTTTAAGATATAAAATTGTTTTTTGTGCAGACATAACAATAAAAATCAAATTTCACGCAGGGGAAATAATCAAAAAATTAAACAGCATATAATTCAAATCTATTTTACAAGGAAATCTTCAGCATTTGAAAAATCAATCAGTGTTCGAAATCATTGATGGTCCACTGGTCTGAGAACACCAAAAATTAAATTGGACATTGGACCACTAATTTGAAAATTTTAGTGGTCAGCAGGACCAGTAACTTTTTCCCCCTTCTCTCACAGGGTCACAGGTAAACTTAAATTTTCCCGTCCCAGAGAAAACCACAACCAAGCAAAAATCACACAATTTTAATTATTTTAAAAAATAAATAAATAAAACTGCATTAAACGTAAACCTTAGTCAATTGAAATATTGGAAATATCTAAATAATTTTATAGTTTTTCTTTATGTACTGGTTATTTAATTTTTAGATATAATTTTACATTTTATTATGTTGAAAATTTTGGATAACTGCAAAGTAAGTTTGTAAGAAAAAACTGCAAAATTCTCAAATTGTTAGGTTCCAATTCTTAAATCAAATGTGTAAAAATATTGCAAAAAGTGTCAGCTGGTTGAGGGAAAAAATTCGTCAATTGTGATTAACAAAAACTGATGTTTGCCCTTTGGCTGCAATAGGGTGTCAACGATTTTAATCAGTTGATTTAAATCAACGATTAAATCATGTTTAATCAACTGATTTTTTTAAATCATTGATTAAAAACACAAATTTTCTAAATTTTAAAATGACATACAAAATTATTAAAATCTAAGATGAACAGAAGAAGTAGAAAACCAAAATAATAAGTGGCATTTTTAGAAAAGGCAATACTCTTCGTTTTATGATTTTGAATTTTTATGAGCGAATGTTATTAATCATGATCAAATGTTTATAAAAATGAATTAAGACACGCTACTCATTCAAGGAATGCAGTAATTCCCTCACAAAAGAAAATTATCATGAATATGTAAATGATGTTATATCAAATATAAAGACAATAATAGAAAAAAAAATCTGGATACATGTAACTTTTAAAAACAGTGCTTAAAAATCATATAAATCTCTTTTTTTTTATTTTGTTTGTATAAGTTGCTTTAAACATGATAACTAACGCATAAGATACTGATAGAGATATATATTATAAGTGTTTAAAAGTAATAAGTGGCATTTTTAGAAAAGGCGATACTCTTCGTTTTATGATTTTGAATTTTTATGAGCGAATCTTATTAATCATGGTCAAATGTTTATAAAAATGAATTAAGACACACTATTCATTCAAGGAATGCAGTAATTCCCTCACAAAACAAAATTATCATGAATGTAAATGATGTTATATCAAATATAAAGACAATAATAGAAAAAAAATCTGGATACATGTAACTTTTAAAAACAATGCTTAAAAATCATATAAATCTCTTTTATTTTTTTTTTTTTTGTATAAATTGCTTTAAACATGATAACTAATATATGAGATACTGATAGAGATATATATTATAAGTTTTTAAAAGTAATAAGTGGCATTTTTAGAAAAGGCAATACTCTTTGTTTTATGATTTTGAATTTTTATGAGCGAATCTTATTAATCATGGTCAAATGTTTATAAAAATGAATTAAGACACTCTATTCATTCAAGGAATGCAGTAATTCCCTCACAAAACCAAATTATCAAGAATGTAAATGATGTTATATCAAATATAAAGACAAAAATAGAAAAAAAATCTGGATACATGTAACTTTTAAAAACAATGCTTAAAAATCATATAAATCTCTTTTTTTATTATTTTATTTGCATAAATTACTTTAAACATGATAACTAATGTATAAGATACTGATACAGACATATATTATAAATTGTTAAAAGTAATAAGTGGCATTTTTAGAAAAGGCAATACTCTTCGTTTTATGATTTAGAATTTTTATGTGCGAATGTTATTAATCCTGGTCAAATGTTTATAAAATTGAATTAAGGCACTCTATTCATTCAAGGAATGCAGTAATTCCCTCACAAAACAAAATTATCATGAATGTAAATGATGTTATATCAAATATAAAGACAATAATAGAAAAAAATCTGGATACATGTAACTTTTTAAAAACAATGCTTAAAAATTATATAAATCTCTTTTTTTGTGTGTAAATTGCTTTAAACATGATAACTAATGTATAAGATACTGATAGAGATATATATTATAAGTTTTTAAAAGTAATAAGTGGCATTTTTAGAAAAGGCGATACTCTTCGTTTTATGATTTTGAATTTTTATGAGCGAATCTTATTAATCATGGTCAAATGTTTATAAAATGAATTAAGACACTCTATTCATTCAAGGAATGCAGTAATTCCCTCACAAAACCAAATTATCAAGAATGTAAATGATGTTATATCAAATATAAAGACAATAATAGAAAAAAAATCTGGATACATGTAACTTTTAAAAACAATGCTTAAAAATCATATAAATCTCTTTTTTATTATTATTTTGTTTGTATAAATTACTTTAAACATGATAACTAATGTATAAGATACTGATAGAGATATATATTTTAAGTTTTTAAAAGTAATAAGTGGCATTTTTAGAAAAGGCGATACTCTTCGTTTTATGATTTTGAATTTTTATGAGCGAATCTTATTAATCATGGTCAAATGTTTATAAAAATGAATTAAGACACTTTATTCATTCAAAGAATGCAGTAATTCCCTCACAAAACAAAATTATCATGAATGTAAATGATGTTATATCAAATATAAAGACAATAATAGAAAAAAAATCTGCACACATGCAACTTTTAAAAACAATGCTTAAAAATCATATAAATCTCTTTTTTTTATTATTTTGTTTGTATAAATTGCTTTAAACATGATAACTAATGTATAAGATACTGATAGAGATATATATTATAAATTGTTAAAAGTAATAAATGGCATTTTTAGAAAAGGCGATACTGTTCGTTTTATGATTTAGAATTTTTATGAGCGAATGTTATTAATCATGGTCAAATGTTTATAAAATTGAATTAAGGCACTCTATTCATTCAAGGAATGCAGTAATTCCCTCACAAAACAAAATTGTCATGAATGTAAATGATGTTATATCAAATATAAAGACAATAACAGAAAAAAAAATCTGGATACATGTAACTTTTAAAAACAATGCTTCAAAATCATATAAATCTCTTTTTTATTATTATTTTGTTTGTATAAATTGCTTTAAACATGATAACTAATGTATAAGGTACTGATAGAGATATACATTATAAGTTTTTAAAAGTAATAAGTGGCATTTTTAGAAAAGGCGATACTGTTCGTTTTATGATTTTGAATTTTTATGAGCGAATGTTATTAATCATGGTCAAATGTTTATAAAATTGAATTAAGGCACTCTATTCATTCAAGGAATGCAGTAATTCCCTCACAAAACAAAATTATCATGAATGTAAATGATGTTATATCATATATAAAGACAATAACAGAAAAAAAAAATCTGGATACATGTAACCTTTAAAAACAATGCTTAAAAATCATATAAATGTCTTTTTTATTATTTTTTTGTTTGTAAAAATTACTTTAAACATGATAAGTAATGTATAAGATACCGATAGAGATATATAGTATAAGTTTTTAAATGTAAAGTGGCATTTTTAGAAAGTTCAACATGCTTCGTTTCTACGATTTTGAATTTTTGTGAGCGACCGCAATTAATCAGATTCAAATGTTTATGAAATATAATTAAGAGTCTCTACTGTTTCAATGAATGCACTATTTCACTCACAAAATAGAATTTATATCACACATTAAAACAATAATTCAAACGACATTCGCTTCGGATATAATGCAGAACGGAAATGTTTTAGGCTTAAGCAAAATGTTCAGCATTTACCGGTAAAAGAAATACGTTGATACGAAATTTTGTTTACGAGAGTTAGAGTAAAACATTATAATGTGTATAACAGTAAAATAAACAATCACTAGTGCACTTACTTCGAGTATTTCATGGATTGACATGGTGAAAAACTAAACCAGGATTCCCGTATCCACGTTTCTGCTTGAGATATCCAAGTTTTGATTCGGCATCGGCAGAGCGGAAGACGCCATTAAAGTTTATCGAATGTTGCCACTCAACGATAACAAACGTTGAACCACAATTTCGGATATATTGCATCCGGCATGTAATTATCTTTTCCAGTCATTTTTACTTGAACGAAAAACATGGTGAAACCTCCTCCTTCCTCCAGTTTTTTGGAGAAAAGTTAAACCTTAATTTTTAACAGTGCATAAGCCTTTTGACTTGCATCAGAAAATCAGTGAATTTCAACATTGTTTGTACCAGATGACAGGAAAACAAATCTAGGGATTTTAATTTGATTTAATTTAGAGAGTTCTGAACACCATCGTGTCCATTTTTCGCAGATGTCAGTGGGAAGCTCAGTATCCCAAGACAGCTTGTGGATCCATAAATCTTGGAAAAGTCTTATAGCAAATGGAGATAGGATTCCAGTAAGGTGATAAATTCTTCCAGAAGTCTGTAAAACAAACCGCTTTGTATTTTTCTTATTCTTTAAAAATTCTATTAAACTCGAAATGTCTATGTTAATATAATCTTGTTCAACATCCCACGATATTCCTAATACTTTCAATGAATTTATAATTCTATGATTTTGATCAAATGGACATCTCGAAACTTTCTTTCTTCCACCGTTCTAGTAACGATTTGTCATTTTTTAACCATTTCCTCAAATTGAAAGTAGCTTGATCCATGATTATCTTAGCCTCATATGAAATCTTTAAAGCTTCTTCAATATTATCGGTACCACTCACCAGATCATCGACATAAAGACAAGTATCGAGAATTTCAAAAGTTTCTGGGTATTGATCCTTAAATTTTCGTATATGCTCTTTTATTGTGGCAGCTAGGAGAAATGGGCTAGTATTTAATCCAACAAGTAAACATTTAAAACGAAACTCTTGAATTTTCAAATTATCAGACACTTTATTTGACAGATTTCCTGTAACTCCCACAAAGAGAAATCTGACAGCATCTCTATCCTTTCCTGATGATAATGAATTTTGGAGAAATGCTTTCTCCACATCCACTAAAATTCCTATCTTATTCAATCTAAAATTAACGAGCAACTGAAAAATACTAGGATTTAAATTGATACATGACACAGACAATCATTTAACCCCTTAACGGTCGCATTAAATTACGGTTTAAAAATTCCAGTTGCTTATTGGCACCACTTTTTTGAAAAAGAACTGCTCACCTTGTTTAAGGAGAGGTAAAATGATACAATAATAAAGCCAGTTACACTATTCTATAAAACTGGTGGGAATCAAACAAATTTGAATAATCTGAAAAAAAAGACACAGCCCATGAATATGGCGGGAGCGAGAATTAAGCGGTTAAAGAAAGTTGTCCTACAACGTGAGAACTACACTATATGGCCAAAGGTGACCGGTCACTTGCGATTTTAGACGTTTTGTTAAATATCTAGAAAAATACATGAGGAATTAATCTGAAACTGCAGGTGTGTAAACAGTATAGTATAGGTCATATATTTCCGCGAAGAGTTTTTCCCGAAATCCCATAGAGGACCGTCAAAAAATTGGAAAAGAACGAATATCTTTTGGATAACCCTGTAAAAGCTAATGGAGCAAAAGCGTTTAAACTCGACATTATTAATAAGTGGCTTATTGTAATATACTGTGTTCATTTTTATGAGGATAGCATGTATACTCGTAGAGAAATTAAGGTTTTTATAAAAACAGTCCCAAATTTCGCCAAGTTTTTTGTTTATAATTTGCAAAGTTCTTAATATAAAAAAAACTCTTTTCAGAAAATATGACGAATAACATTGTACACAATACTCTGTAGTCAGAATTATGACACTAAAAAATGGAGGAGATGATTGTGTTTTTTAACTTTTGATAATTGATTTTATATATTTTTTTAGAGCTGAATCTGAAAATGACCTTCACTTTTAGCCACCTAGTCAGAATTTTTCGCAAATCATAAATTTCAAAGTTAAAAAGCAAAAAAGTAAAAAAAATAGCGAAAATCTGATACTATAAAATAGATGGGATGGCTGTTTTTTGTTGTTGTTGTTGTTGTTGTTTTTTATAATTGATTTTTATGTACTCTTTAGCATCGAATCTGAAAATAATCTTCATTTTTAATCATCACGTCAGAAATTTTCGGAAATCGTAAATTTCAAAGTTAAAAAGTTAAAAAAAAATGAGCAAAAATCTGATGCTGTAAAATAGATTTAAAACTTTTTTCATTCACCTTAATTTCATTATATATGTAATTTTTTTTTTTTTTTTTTTTTTTAGGCTTATGCTGGTGATTCTTAAAGCTAAACAGCTCAGGAGTCCAATGACGAGGGGGTGGGGTCATTTTAACTTTGAACTTTTTAACTTTGAAATTTAAGATTTGAGAAAAATTCTGACGTGATGGTTAAAAATGAACGTCATTTTCGGATTCAGCGCTAAAAAATACATAAAATTCAATTATCAAAGTTAAAAAATACAACAATCACATCTATTATATAGTATCGCTATTTTTTGACTTTTTAACTTTGAAAGGGTCTAGCCGGATAAGCACAGCGAAATGGCCCCCACGGCCGATGTTTGAAATAACATGTGTGTTAATAAGGCTCATCATGAGAATACAATATAGAGTGTCTTTAGCCTCTGACCTTGAACTGGCCTTGAGATATACGGGGAAGTATGCGCCGAGGCTACTATTTTTCAAATACGTTATTCTTAAAAAGTACAAAAGTTAAGAAAATGAAACCAATGCCAATTATTGAAGAATATATTAGTTCACATTTTATATTCTTTTCACATTTTTACACAAATTTTAACATAGAAAAATAAACAAAAATATTTTGTTTTTAATTATTAATGTAGTAATTTTATATTTACACCAGCCAAAAAATTACAGAATAAGCCTCAAAGTATGTACTTTTAAGAAAAAAAATTTCGTTAAAATCGAAAATGCGTTTTTTGAGTTATAAAAAAAATAATGCTAGCAACTTGCTAAAATATTAGTAACTTTCCCTGTTTGCATTTGCAGAAATACGCTACTATCAATGCATTGGTCGATTCGTGACATTTGCGCAATGATGCGCAATGTGCCAAAATAAGAGAATGTTTCCATACATACCATTTCCCTATAGGTTTGTTTCGTGTTTGTAAACATTCTGTTATTTTGGCGTACTGCGCATCCTTCTCTCATAATAATATCAAGTCGATGGTGTAATCCATTGTGCAGGTGAAGCTATAGGGGCTGTAAATATATAAGATTATCAACTTTTTGGTAATTCCGGACCCCTCCCAAACTTTCGATATCATACGTTATCATTCCTCGAATCCCCCTCTCCCTAATAATATTGTTATCAGTGTTTAAAAAATTCTTTTTATTTTTACATTTTTTTTCCTTTTTTTTTTCTTTTTATACGTTTGCAATGATATACAGGTATGGTTGTACATTTTTTATTAGCATATTTTACTTATTTAAATAAAGAGAAGAAATTCATAAGATGCCAATGTTATATAAGAAATAACTTTATACCAAATAACATTTTCAAGAAATAATTATTTAAAAGTTTTTAATAATAACTCTTTGTTACATAATGCATTAAACAGTAATATTGTCTTCTTGCACTTCGCCCTTGCACGGGGCTTCTTGTAAACAAAACAGGCGGACAACATTCTTCCCCATCTTTTACTAGCAAACATAACAAGTATAATTTCGAATCTGGTTTCCCTAACAACGAATTATATACGCATATGGCAGGAGAATATTAATGGCGAACGTTGGGTTATTCCCTATTTGGAATGAAATGTTTTATAATCATTCAATGATTTTAATTATAACTTTGTATTTTCATAAAAAGAAGAAAACAGACTTAAAAAAATTAAGATAACAGATGTAAAGAAAAAGATACCAAAAAAGTAAATTTTGTTTTGATCAAAAATGATAACTATATCAAATGATAACCCCGCTTCCCCTACAGATATCCTACGATGTCAAGTGCGAGACCCCCCCCCCACACACACACTCCCCCCCTAAAGTGATACGTTATATATGTACACTGTTCAGCCCCATAGCTTTCTTCTATGTGAAAATCATCGTAGGCAAATGTTACTATTTTGTTTGTCGATTCTTGATATTATTATGCGAGAATGATGCGCAGTAACGCCAAAATAGCAGAAAGTTTACAAACACGAAACAAACCTATAGGGAAGTGGTATGTATGGAAACATTCTCTTATTTTGGACATTCTCTATTACATTCTCTATTCTATTACATTCTCTTATATATATTTCCCAAAATTTTCTTCTATCTCATACATGTTAATACTACAAAATTCATTATCAGAGTGCCAAAATTAAATGGTCTATGCCCCTCATGAGGATTCTAAAGATATGAAATTCCGTGCATTAGTTCTTGAGATACGACTATTGTTAAAACCATGCAAATCCTGCAAAATATAGCAAAGCAGTGCCACCTGTAGGGTGATTTACACCAAAACCTAATCAGCAACAACTTATGTAAACATCTAATTGAATCTGAAGTTTAATGAAAATCCGTGCATTAGTTCTTGCGATATAGCTATTGCAGAAATCGTGAAAAATGCAGCATAGCAGCGCCATCTCTTGTTAGATTAACACCAAACCCTAATCAGCACCTATAATTATCAAGGTATACCTGAATCTGAAGTTTTATGAAAATGCGTGCTTTAGTTCTTGAAATATAGCTATGGCGTAAATCATGAAAAATGCAGCATAGCAGCACCAGCTGTTGGACAATTTACATCAAAAACTAATCAACACTAATTTATATCGAGGATTAACTGAATATAAATTTTTATTAAATTTTGTGCATTAGTTCTTGAGATACACCACCCACAAAATTTGTGTCACACACAGACAAACAGAGTCACAGACTCATTTTGTAAAAACATGTTTTTCAGGATATCTGACCCCTAAAACGTGTAAATTGGTCGAAAATTTTCCCGAATCCAGTACTTGTAAAGATAAACAAAGAGGAGAAACATATCTTTTTCTTATTATTGAGGGGGTGGGGGGGTAATTTAACAGACTTATAATTAACTTAGAGTTTAAAAGACTTTAAATTTTGCATGCTTGGTAAGGAGGGGGGAGGTCGGGGAAACGTCAATTTCGGTGGAGGAGGAGGCAGTAAAACTGTATAATCGATTATTTATTGTTACAATAAATTAACTAATGGAGCAGAAAAAGTTTTTAAAAAAGCAATGATTTTTAAAATTTTAAACTTCATAAGTTGAGGGGGCAAAAGGACAAACACATTTTTTAAATTTTGTTAGGGAGGAAGGGAGTTTATTAGATGACTTACCTTACTAAAAATTTACAAGAAAAAAAAACTAAGAGGGGTTTTAAAGACTTTAAATTCCATGAGTTCTTTAAGTGTGTGTGGGGGGGGGGAAGGGGTGTGCAAAAGGAAAATTCCAATTTTGGGTGGGAAGAGAAATCTTTATTGATTATTTATTGTGGCAATAAAATGACAAAGCAAAAAAATTTTAATTAAACAATTTCGAAGAGTTTTTAAACTTTGAGTACTGTGGGGGAGCAAAGAAAAACGGAGGAAGAAAAATTTTGAGGATGAAATTCAGATGAAATTTTAATGAAATGTGATGGAAGGAATTGTTACTGAAATTTAGGACAGATTATTTATTCAGTATAAAGTAAAAAATAGAGTACAGGGATGAAAGTGCACTAGAGCCATTTTGTATCAGCAAAAGTCGAATTTTGGAGCAGTAAAATCCATTTTTGTAGCAGCAAAAATTAATTTTGTAGCAATAGAAACTGTTTTTGGAGCAAATTGAAATTCTAATGCTAATAAAAAAGGAATTTGGGTATTTTCGCGGTCTTTTGATGAAATTTGCGTATTTCTTGCGATCTTTTGGCGAAATTTGCGTATTTTTCGCGGTCTTTTGGCGAAATTTGCGTATTTTTCGCGATCTTTTGACAAAATTCGCGTATTTTTTTGTTATCCTTTGTTGAAATCGGTGTGCTGTTCGTTTTTTTTTTTACGAAATTAGCGTGGTTTTTTTTTTTAATCTTTTGACAAAATTTGCGGTTTTTTGTGACCTTTTGATGAAATTTGTGAGTTTTTTCGAGATCTTTTAACGAAATTTCCGTTTTTTCATAATCTTTTGACCCCATTTTGTTCGTTTTTAGAAGTAATTGGTAATCCTTTGACAAAATTAACGGGGTATTTTTTCGCTATGACAAAATTCGCATGTTTTTCGCGATCTTTTGACGAAATTTGCGTATTTTTGGCAGTCTTTTGACTAAATTTGCGTATTTTTGGCAATCTTTTGACGAAATTTGCGTATTTGTGGCAATCTTTTGACAAAATTCGCGTATTTTTGGCAATCTTTTGACGAAATTCGCGTATTTTTGGCAATCTTTTGACGAAATTTGCGTATTTTTGGCAATCTTTTGACAAAATTCGCGTATTTTTGGCAATCTTTTGACAAAATTCGCGTATTTTTCGCGAACTTTTAACGAAATTCGCGTTTTTTCACAATCTTTTGACCCTGTTTTGTTCGTTTTTTGACGAAGTCAGCTATCCTTTGACAAAATGCACGTTTTTTTCGCGATATTTTGATGAAATTCGTGTGTTTTTTGCGCCCTTTTGATGAAATTTGCGGAGTTTTTTCGCCATTTTTTAATAAACTTAGCGTTTTTACGATCTTTTGATCGTTTTTTGACGAAATTAGCGATCCTTTAACAAAATTCACGATCTTTCGACAAAATTCGCGTGTTTTTCGCGATCTTTTGACGAAATCGCGTTTTTGACGAAATTTATGGTTTTTTCCGACCTTTTGATGAAATTTGCGGGGTTTTTTCGCCATCTTTTAACAAAATTATCGTTTTTACAATCTTTTGACCGCGTTTTGTTCGTTTTTGACGAAATTAGCGATCTTTTGACAAAATTCACGTTTTTTCGTGATCATTTGACAAACATCGCGAGTTTTTCGAGATCCTTTGGCCGGGGTTTTTTGCTTTTTTTGGCGGCCTAGAAAAAGGCTAAAAATGGATTTTTTTTTTGTTTGTTTGTTTCTCGGATCGACGAAATCGTGCTAAATTTCATCTTGGCACTAAGTACGTTTTGGCGCAGGTTTGGCGCAACATGGAAAAAAATAGCTGTTTTGTAGAAGCTTGGCGCAGTAAAGCGATTTTGGCTTCGTCTGGCGCAATTGGCGCAGGTCTTACATCCCTGAGAGTAGAAAAAGGTTTTTAAAAAATGAAGTTTTTAACTTTGATATTACGAAGGGGGAAGTGAAATTTCAGAAGAAGGGGAGACAAGGCGGGATTAAGATTTTTTTTTAAATCTGAAGTTAATGCAGAAGAGTTTCACCTTTGATTAAGAATTAATATGAGAGTAAAATTAAGCACTTTTAAGGACTTTTTTCAGATTTTGCATGAAAATAAGTACTTTTAAGCACCAAAAATTTCCTTTGAAAAATGTAAGCACTTTTAAGGACTTTCAAGGACCGTACCAACCCTGAAATCCTGCCCGAGTAGAAATGCCATGAATCGACCAATGCATTGATAGTATGCAAATGCAAACAAGGAAAGTTACGAATATTTTAGGAAGTTGCTAACATTTTTTTTATATAACTCAAAAAGCGCATCTTCGATTTTAACGAAATTTTTTTTCTTCAAAGTACATACTTTGAGGCTTATTCTGCAATTTTTTAGTTGATGTAAATATAAAATTACTACATTAATAAATTTTTTTTAAATTTTTTTGTTTATTTTTCTATGTTAAAATTTTTGTAAAAATGTAAAAAAATATATATAATGTGAACTAATATATTCTTCAATAATTGGCATTGGTTTCATTGTTTTAACTTTTGTACTTTTTGAGAAAAACGTACTTGAAAAATGGTAGCGCCGGCGCATACTTCCCCGATTATCTCAAGGACAGTTCAAGGTCAGGGGCTAAAAACACTCTACATTGTATTCTCATGGTGAGCCTTATTACCACACATGTTATTTCAAACATCGGCCGTGGGGGCCATTTCGCCATGCTTATCCGGCTAGACCCTTTACGATTTGCAAAAAATTCTTACGTGATGGTAGAACATGAAGGTCATTTTCGAATTCAGCGCTACAAAATGCATAAGAATAAATTATCAAAAGCTAAAAAAATATGATACAACTCAAAATTTGCAGGTTGGTGTAATCTATTATTGAAGCATTGTTTTACGTTTTTGTTAATAAATCCACTTGTTTTCGCTTTCTGCCAATGGTGAAACAGGGAAGGTAAGGGAAATCCGAACCGTAGCTCCAAGCTGCAAGCCTGATGGAGTGTTTTCTTACGGACGGCCGAAACCCAATTGTTAGTCCATCCTTTTGGCAGCAGTTTAAAAAAAAATGTTTAATGTTTATATTTATGCTATAATAAATTTAAAAAAAAAACTGTAGCATTCTCAATACAGCTGCCTGGTTCAAAACATGACGAAATACAATAAATACAAAATACAAACAAAAACACTACATGTATTAACTACCGGATGTCCTAAAAAGCGTCTATTGCTTACAGCGTCATCTATTGTTCATAATTCAAACTAAAATCGATAATCATTGGAAAAAAACTTTTGACCTTATGCATAATCCTCCTGGAAGATTTTTTTAAACATCTGTCACCGTTTGCAAGTTATTGAATTTTAAATTCAGCCAGTCCTTTTTAGGCCACCCGGTATAATACCAATAATAATAAAATTAATAATAATAATAATTAATTAATATACACTGCTCAAAACAATTAAAGGATATTTGAAGTTTTATATAAAATAAAGATATAAACGAAATTTTTTTTGCCGAAAATAGAAGAAGAGAATCACAAATGCAAATTTTTCTGGTTTTCAAACTGTGGTGTATGCAAATTTTGAGTTCGACGTCAAAAACGTCGCTTCAGCGGCAGCGAATGAAATTTGACTTTCAACTGGATAAAAGAGAATGAAGACAAGGATGATCGGCATTCAGTGATTGCTTTGTTTCGATGAGTACGATGTCTCAGCGAAGTCATTTGACAGATTCAGAAGCTTTGCGAATTGTTGGTAGGTTAGAAGGGAGGCAAACTCAAGCCGAAGTAGCGCAAGCCATTGGAGTGTCACAAAGTGTCATTTCCAGGATCTGGAACCGTTTTTTGGAGAGTGGATGTGCAGGCCGAAGACCAGGGCAAGGTCGTAGACGGGCAACAACGCCCAATGAAGATCGGTATTTAGCGTTAACAGCTCGGAGACACCGAACCATGAACGCTACTCTTCTCCAACAACACCTTCGCTCGGCTACAGGCACCACGATTTCAACTCAGACTGTCCGAAACCGGCTCCATGCTGTAGGTCTGTATGCTCGCCGACCCACGGTATGTGTTAGATTAACATCAAGGCATCGTCGCGACCGCAGGGAGTGGGCAACCGACCATGTCAACTGGAGGAGAAATGAATGGAGCAATATTCTGTTTTCTGACGAGTCCCGTTTTTCTGTGCATCCGGATAATAGGCGTATTTTCATCTGGAGGGACCGTGGCAGTAGGAATAATCCTGCGTTCGTGCACGAAAGTGTCAGATTTGGCGGTGGAGGAGTGTTGGTGTATGGTGGTATCTCCATTGACGGGAGCACTGACCTCTACATCATTCGAGATGGAGCTCTGACTGGTCGCCGATATAGGGATGAGATCCTCAGACCTATTGTAGTCCCTTACGCTGCAGCAATCGGAGATAACTTCATTTTAATGGACGATAACTGCAGGCCACATCGTGCAAACCTGGTGGAGGATTTCCTTTTCGAGGAAGGAATCGTTCGAATGGAATGGCCAACGTGTTCTCCAGACATGAATCCAATCGAGCACGTTTGGGACGCTCTAGGAAGATGAGTTTCTGGCCGCCAACAATCCCCACAAACTCTCCAAGAACTGGAAAGAGCTCTTCTGGAAGAGTGGGACAGAATACCCCAACTCGTCATTAATAGCCTCATTGAGTCCATGCCTCAAAGGTGTTCAACGTTGCTGGCCGCCCGTGGAAACCATACCCCCTACTGAAAATGATTTTCTTTGAAGAAAACACCTTTTCTTATTCTTTTTTTCTCATATGCACAAATTGTGTTTTTTTCCTTTAGTACACAAATGCGCAATAAAATGCATTTTTTTCTGCCAAACATGTGTAATTTATTCTCATATAACCTATGTCTGTCGACCATGTATCAATCAGCTAAACAGTTTACCAGATACAAAATCCACCTAAAACTGCAACATCCTTTAATTGTTTTGAGCAGTGTATATGAAAACTATTTACAATGGAAACAAAGAAGATAACAAAAAAAATCATAAATCATCGTCTGAAGAAGTGTCCGAGAGGTATGGATAATTATTTCTAAAAATGACTTCATTTTTCTCTATAAATCTCATTATTCCTGATTTTCTGTTCATGAGAACAGGACTTTCACTAATATAATTAATCCAATCCGGAATCGCCATAGCTCTATCTTTTTTAACGTGATAATATGTTGTTAGAGGACAATCCAATACGTAGTTAAGTGAAGTGGAGGGGAGACCACATACACAAAGAGGAGAGTCTCGTTTACCTATGCCGTAAAGATATTTCTGGAAAGGGCCGTGATTTGTGAAAAAAAGAAAAAGGTAACGATTATTTACGGTAAATTGAAGGGTGGTAAAACAGGCAGCGAATTTTTAATAATTGAATTCGGTGCCTATACATCAAATTAATGTATTGTAAAGGAAATTTTTTGGGAAACAGACGAATTGCAGTCAAAAAATTAGGCGTAATTTCAAGAAGAACAGTAAATGCTTATAAAAGAATGTTTTTTTTTTTTAAACTATTTTTACTCTTATACTTATTCATATATATATATTTGAGTATTCCGCGGCAGCGCAATACTTATTTATTTCCAGTGTTACTTCTTAATGTTAATTTAACATAGAAAAGCCTATGGAGATCATAACTTTTTCATTTTTTTCTTCCCACCTTTTTGTCCCTGATGCCACAATTTTTTTATTCTTTACTAAGTCTAATGATATTATAAATTTAAAGTGTAAAAATATTTGCTTGACGTCAGGATCAAAACGGATGATAAAATGCCTTTCCATATGGGTGAATTATAATGCAGTGAGTAACATGGGCTATTTTTTCAATTCCTACTATTAGTTCACACCCTCCTATATTTATTTATTTATTTACTAGGGGGCTCTGCCCCCTACAAGCTACGTTCGCCAACACCCGTTCAGGCACCGCAGAATCTAAAAACACGCTAATCTGATGGGTTTTAAAAATATTAGAGAAGATTGAATTATACTGAAAAAGCTGTGCAGATCTCCCTATAAACGGGTTTCCATTCAATTCCCTTTGATTGTAAAAATTTAAGGGCGAATCAGTTGCTATTAAGACATCCAATGGTTGTTTTCGTTTTTGATTAAAGAGGATCAGTTAAACATTTGAAGAGAAGCTAAAATAAAATAAATTATGTATACAGAGTCTTTGTCTCCCAGTATTTTAAAACAATCTCTATAACAATAGCCTAAGTCATGTGACTATCATCAACAGTTCCAGGCGGATCACTTCTCTTTTTATACTCTAGGTGCCATTTTGGTACTTTAATGTTAGCCAGGCACAAGTGATAAGTCGCCAAATATTATTCTATCGCCATCATTTCATCTATATTATAATAGTTCAAGTCATCAACTGCCATAAACAAATACGGTCTGATCCCTTCGCCGTTCATATGAAAGTTTGGCACAGATGTCATATAGGTCCCATATTGGCGCGATTTTTTAACGACGCCAATTTGGGGAACCCATCAACAGCATAAACAACAACATCCGGCTTACCATATCAAGCAAAATAACGATACTTTGGCTCCAGTTAAGTGCCCGTTCCGTATATGACATTGGCCTCGTAGAAAAAAATCGCGCCAATATGGGACCGTAAGTTTACCATTTTGATTAAAAAATCAAAAAAAAAATTTCGAATAAAACTACATAAAATTTGCCATGGTTCCAAGTGTGCCAAAGAATTCTTGGTACTGTTACGCTAGCCGGATGCAAATCTCGCCAATAGTTTTTTTTCAACTCGCCAGTTAGCATTTTTTTTTTCGAGTGGTAATATTTGGCCAGATGTCATATACGCACAGCTGGCTTGACGTGATTTTTTTTTTTTTTTTTTTTTTTTTTACGATAATTTGGCGAAAACCTCGTTTTCAAATACCAGTTACATATGCATTTTTGGTATTACTTAGTTATCCCGTCGACCAAAAATCTATCGCCAAACTATAAGATTAAATGCCAATAATGGTTGATCGTAAATGTCACATTCACTTGACTTTAAGCAAGTTACACGTGTTTACGTCATCAAGTGATTTTTATTTCGACTTTTTATTTGTATATTTATTAATGTTATACTAATTTATTTGTTCTTTCATTATTTAAAATAAAAATTATGTCAATTTGTTTAATTTTGCGAGTGTTTTGGCGATTTATATAATTTGGCGAAATTGGTCGACGGAATAACTAAGTAGTATCGTATTTTTTAATTATTTTCTAAAGGAAATATAAAAAAATAATTAATAATTATAGAACAAAATAATTTATATAATTTATAAAAAGAAATAAAAGTAAATAAACATTTATTATCAAATAAACAACAATAGCTGGGTTACAATGTCAACCTTTTCTGAAATATGAAAAAGAAAAATAACGGTTTGATTAAAATTTGAGTTTCCATCATTGGAAAAATGTATATAAAATTAGAAAAAAATTAATATTTCGAAAACTAATTCGAATTTAAAAATTCTAATACCAGTTTTGAGATCTGCGGATCAATGATGATTTTTGGTGTTAATTTCATCGCAAAGTATTCCATATTTTAGGAGAAATCCCTTGAAACATAATCAGTTGTTTAATCAGTCAATTCATATATCCGTTTCATAAATTCGTTTCATTAGGATTATATATATATAGGGTAGATATACCTTGTTCAAATTTTCAATCGTTAATAAAATACTTATTATTCATCCTATCCAGTTAGAATATTTTTTTTTTAACTTGTACTGGATGACAATTGATGTTAATACAGATTTTTCAAATATTAATTCATTAATTTAATTTTAATTAATTAATTTTATATGGGAGACAAAATGGCGGCCATTGGTTATTGAACAGTATTTAATGCATCTTCATATCTATAAGGGGGGTTACCATAGGGGGCACCCTGTTGTGTCGCCAAATACAGCCAAGTTTGTCGCCAACTTGGCGATATCTCTAATATTTCGCCAAATTCCCATAGACTTCCATTGTAAACCTACTTGCTTATAGAAAATCAACAAATTGAGATATTTTAATGCTACAAAAACTAATATTATCTTAAGGGATTATATTAATTTTTTCTTTGACGGCCTAAGTAGGAATTGACTTTAAAAACAAAATTTTTATATTACTCGTTTATTTGCATTATTCAAATATTTTTCTTAAATATTCCAAAGTTCGCTTTTTTCATTGAGAATTAACGGACATTTTCCCTTCAAAATTTAACGTTTTTTCTTCATTGTTGCAAATAATTCTATCTCTTTATAGTTAAAAAATTTCCACATGAAAAATTAAACTGAAATAGTTGTTGTTGTTGTTGTTGTTGTTGTTGTTGTTGTTGTTTTAGGAATTAAAAAGATGAATATGGCGTCAAAGAGGAAATAAAAAGGACATTTTTAGAATAAGTTTTTGCTTTGGTATTTATATCCCAAGTTAAATTTTAGGTAATAATTTTCTCTTGTGTTTACAATCACCCCTTGGGGGGAAGGGGGGGGGGGGAAGGATAATAAAATTTAAATAAAACTTTTTTTTTTAATTTTTTACTGTATCGTAGCTATAATATTGTTAAATATTAGCAGTAAGGATTCAACACAATTTATTTTCGCGTTCATGGCGTTCCTGAGTGGGAGATAGAGTATCTAAATTTAAGTGAAATTATTTTTTTATGTTTTGATTATAGATCTTTTACGTTCAGATTGGGCCTTTTTGGCCAAACTACAGCAACCTGCATTACTGCAGTGTGAAATATTTTGAATTATACATTGGTAAACTGCATCACACAGTGTGTTGCAATACCGCATACATCAAAGCCCTCCATTAATTTTGAAATGGGCTCGTGTGAATGCAGTAGTTATTAAATAACTTGACATATTAAACAAAAACATAATTTGAAGAACAAATTAAAAAAATATATATATTTCCTACATTGCTTAAATGCGAGAAGGAACAGATATTAAGATATTTCATTCAATTAGTTCTAAATTTTTGTAACAAATACGTTAAACCAATTTAACATTAAAAAATAAAAATAAAATTCATAAAATACGATACTTTAAATCCCTAAAAACTTAAATTCTGTTCAAATGAAATCGAAATAAATCTTAGACTTCTTCCATTTTTAATTTAAAATATTTGTATTGGAGATTTCGTATTATATTTATGAGATTGTGCGGCATAAAATGACAAGATGCATGCAAAATACAAAACTTTAAAATAGTTAGTCTAAGATTTATTTCGATTTCATTTGAAAGGAATCTACGTTTTTAGGGATTTAAAGTATCGTTTTTTATGAATTTTATTTTTATTTTTTAATGTTCAATTGGTTTAATTTACTTATTACAAAAATTTAACATTAAATGTAGAAATAATTGAATGAAATAATATCTGTCCCTTCTCGGGCTTAAGCAATGTAGGAAATAAATTTTGTTTTTTTTTTAATTTGTTCTTCAAATTATAATTTTGTTTAATAATACTTTATTTCATTGCGTGTATAATTACAACGAATTAACATTATGCACGTAAAACGGAGTTTCTAAAAAAAGGAAATCTTTGTTTGGTTCTGTGATATTAAATACAGATATGTAGGTTATAGTTGCAGATTATATAAAGTTTTGTAGCTTTATTATCATTCACTATGTATATTATGTAAGCATGAAAATACCAATTACTGGACATGAAGAAATGCAGCTGATGCAACGTTATTTCATCATATTGTTTTGACATCTTCACCATCGTTATACAATGTGTCATAAGGATCCATCCCATGAAATTTCCAGACAGATTCCAGACAGAGATTTTCCAGACAGATGTCCTTGATTCTCCTTGTGTAACTAACTGTATTGTAACGAGTTGATTCTTTCTAAAACATTCATGTTTAATCAGATGACATAATCTGTAAAAAGTTTAAGACGGAGTTTATGTGTACTTGCTTGCGGCGTTGAATTCAGACGTTTTTCTGAGGAATGAATTTTGCAGCCCCTCCGTACACATTACAGAGTTTCGGGGGGAATTTGCACTTTTGAACCATTAATAAATGCAAAATTTTAAAGTATTTGTATGCCATTAAAACGTCAATTTCGATCAAAATTTCAATTTAAAAAATTGCTGTTTTAGAAAAAAAAAATAGAGTTAACTTTCTGATCTTGGAGCAACTAAGCTGAAAGCTGCTTTTTGATTTTCTCAAAAGGGATTTTTTTTTTTTTTTTTTTTTTTTGTAAAATTGCGTTGGAGAAATTGTCATAGCTCAACAAAAAACAGTTCAGTTACCACTAGGGATTCAGAAATATATAGGCAATATAGTGAGCGGAGATTTTTAGTTGCTCTCTAAAAGCTGCTGAATGATAAGGGATTTTCCACAAATTGTCATTTTTTATTATCAGACTTTCAGCAAAGAAGTTTGTACTTAATGAATGTCAACGAGTAGATTTAGAAGAAATGCTTAGATTTTGATATTTCTTTTTTTCTTGGAATAGGCTCATTCTGGTGATTTTCCAAGAAGAACTAAAGTATCCATAAAAAATGAAAATTAAAAAAAATAAAAATTAAAAACGACAATTTATGGTAAACCCCTTATCATTTAGCTGTTTTTATAGAACAATTAAAAATCAGCTCAATCTATTTCCGATATCTTTCTGAATTTTCACAATAGTATGTGACTGGCTTTTTTTTTTTAGTGTTGCTCAATAGAGTTGACTACCAAATAACGAAAAAAATATTTTTTTTTTATCGTGTGCGCATGCACAGATAAAAAATATTTCATTCAACTGCTCATATTTCATCAAATATTTAATATATTTACATTCCATTTACACCATATTATTTCTACTACATTTTGTTAAACTTTCTGAAACTGGCGTTAAATTTGGTAGAAAAAACTTGCATAATATAAACAAAAACATGCAAAAAAAAATTTTAACTTTTGAAAAAAAAAAAAACAATATATCTCCGTGAATGTGCGTTCTATTCCACAAATTAATACATATATTATACAATATCCATATATTCGTAAGCTATAGCGATAGATCATTTCGTAGATCATTTCGTTCATTAATTCTATTGAAGATAGAAGAAAGTAAAAAATGAGTCGCTATCCGGCAACCGGATATTAAAGTATTCGGCCAGACTGAATATTGGGTTTCAGTGTCAAATAATCAGGATATCCGGTAGGAGCCGGATATTCGGTGCATCCCTAATTACCACAAACATTTTAAATTATGTATCAAATATATATTCAAAGGAAGTGGACATGTGTATTCTTATGCTGATTTATTAAAAAGTTTATGAATTACACAGTATTAATTTAGCAATTATTGACGGTTTTCAGAAATTTCAGCGTTGTCTGTCTTTTTATACCTATAACATTTAACGCTTTTCGGGGCAAAGTACTTATGTTACTAAAATGTTGACATGATTGATTTGCACCAGGATTTACAAACAGATTTATTTTCAAATAAGTAAAAGTCTTTCTTTCACCTACATCGTTAAAGCAAACTTTTCCTTTAAAATTTTGGTGTGAATGTGGCATTTTGGAATAAAAACTAAGTGGGATATATCAGGCCTACCAGAAAGTTCTGTCCGGCAATGTTATTTCACGCCTACTTTTTTAAAATTCAGATTTCTTCATTGGCACCATTTTTTTGAAATAGTAAAATTCACGTTGTTTTCGCATTTCACATTAAGGTGAAAACAATGGGAATTTTACCTTTCAAAAAAGTGATGCCAATGAAGAAATCTGAATTTTAAACAAGTGGGTAAGTGTGATCACAGATCGCACAGAGGGTTTCGTGTAATATTCCTTTCAAAACACTTTATCCTTTTGAAAAATCTGTTAGTTCCACATTTCGCAACCAGAGGCGCACTAAACAAACCTCTATCCGAACGAAACTCCGTTTTACATACTATCCGTAGATATATGAGTCCAGGGGATTGGGCTCATAGCACCCGAGATAAGTAGGCGTGCCTGGCGGTAAAAAGTGGAACTAAAATATGTAAGTCTATGGTGCATAATATGAAAGAATGGTCAAAGGGGTGTCGACAAAATTTGGAAAAGTGCTCCCCGGGTGAAAATTGCGGAAGTTAGAAAAACTGCTTAAAATACAGAAGTTAGAGCCCGTAGGAGTAAATAATATAAGACTTTTTGAAATTTTTATGATTTGTCGTGTGGTCTAGGTATTCAGCGATACATATGCAAAAATTTATGTCTCCAACTTAATTAGGGGCTCTCTTAGAAAGAATTGCTTAAAATGCATATGTGTTAGCGCATATGGGTTAAACGTAAGACTTTTTCAGGATTTTATGATTTGTCGCCTGGCCTCATGTGTTCAGCTATAAGTATGGAAGTTAGAAAGAATTGCTTAAAATACGCATGTGGGAGCCCAAAGGGTTAAATGTACGACTTTTTCAAAATTTTATGATTTGTCGCATGATGGTGTTCAGGTATAAGTATGCAAAATTTCACGCCTCCAACCTAATTAGGGGCTCACTTAGAAAGAATTGTTTAAAATGCACATGTGGGAGTCCAAACAGTTAAATGTACGAATTTTTCAAAATTTTATGGTTTGTCGTTTGATGTAAGATGTTCAGCTTTAAGTATGCAAAATTTCACGCCTCCAACCTAATTAGGGCTCATTTAGAAAGAATTGTTTAAAATACACATGTGGGAGCCCAAAGGGTTAAATGTACGAATTTTTGAAAATTTTATGATTTGCCGTTTAGTGTGAGGTGTTCAGCTATAAGTATGCAAAATTTCACGCCTTCAACCTAATTAGGGGCTCACTTTGAAAGAATTGTTTAAAATACACATGGGGGAGCCCAAAGTGTTAAATGTGCGAGATTTTCAAAATTTTATGATTTGTCGTTTGATGTGAGGTGTTCAGCTATAAGTATGCAAAATTTCACACCTCCAACCTAATTATGGTCTCACTTAGAAAGAATTGTTTAAAATACACATGTGGGAGCCCAAAGGGTTAAATGTACGACTTTTTCAAAATTTTATGATTTGCCGTTTGATGTGAGGTGTTTAGCTAAAAGTATGTAAAATTTCACGCCTCCAACCTAATTAGGGGCTCAATTAGAAAGGATTGTTTAAAATACACATGTGAGACCCCAAAGGGTTAAATTTACAACGTTTTCAAAATTTTATGATTTGTCGTTTGATGTGAGGTGTTCAGCTATAAGTATGCAAAATTTCACCCCTCCAACCTAGTTAGAGGCTCACATAGACAGAATTGTTTACAATACACATGTGGGAACCCCAAGGGTTAAATTTACGACTTTTTCAGAATTTTAGGACTTGCCATTTGATCTGAGGTGTCCACCTATAAGTACGCAAAATTTCACATCTTCAACTTAATTAGGGGCTCACTTAGAAAGAATTGTTTAAAATACACATGTGGGAGCCAAAAGGGTTAAATGTACGACTTTTTCAAAATTTTATGATTTGTCGTATGATGTGTTGTGTTCAGCTATAAGTATGCAAAATTTCACGTCTCCAACATGTATAGTTTCTGAGAACGGGCTCTGTGACGGACAGACAGACGGACAGACAGACAGACAGAGGAGCGAGGCGAATAGGGTTTCGTCAGATGAACGAAACCCTAGAAAAGCATGTGGGAGCCCAAAGGGTTAAATGTACGACTTTTCCAATTTTTTATGATTTGTCGCATGATGGTGTTCAGCTATAGGTATGCAAAATTTCACGCCTCCAACCTAATTAGGGGCTCGCTTAGAAAGAATTGTTTAAAATACGCATGTGGGAGCCCGAAGGGTTAAATGTACGACATTTTCAAAATTTTACGGTTTGTCGTTTGATGTGAGGTACTCAGCTATAAGTATGCAAAATTTCACTCCTCCAACCTAATTAGGGTTCACTTAGAAAGAATTGTTTAAATTACACATGTGGGAGCCCAAAGGGTTAAATGTACGACTTTTTCAAAATTTTATGATTTGTCGTTTGATGTGAGGTATTCAGCTATAAGTATGCAAAATTTCACTCCTCCAACCTAATTAGGGTTCACTTAGAAAGAATTGTTTAAAATACACATGTGGGAGCATTTAACCCTTTGGGCTCCCACATGTGTATTTTAAACAATTCTTTCTAAGTGAGCCCCTAATTAGGTTGAAGGCGTGAAATTTTGAATATTTATAGCTGGGCACTTCAGATCAAACGACAAATCATAAAATTTTGAAAAAGTCGCACATTTAACTCTTTGGACTCCCTCATGTGTATTTTAAACAATTCTTTCTATGTGAGCCTCTATTTAGGTTGGAGGCGTGAAATTTTGCATACTTATAGCTGAACACCTCACATCAAACGACAAATCATAAAATTTTGAAAAAGTTGTAAATTTAACCATTTGGGGTCTCACATGTGTATTTTAAACAATCCTTTCTAAGTGAGCCCCTAATTAGGTTGGAGGCGTGAAATTTTACATACTTATAGCTGAACACCTCACATCAAACGACAAACTATAAAATTTTGAAAAAGTTGTACATTTAACCCTTTGGGCTCCCACATGTGTATTTTAAACAATTATTTCTAAGTGAGATCATATTTAGGTTAGAGGCGTGAAATTTTGCATACTTATAGCTGAACACCATCCTGCGACAAATCATAAAATTTTGAAAAAGTCGTACATTTAACCCTTTGGGCTCCCACATGCGTATTTTAAGCAATTCTTTCTAACTGAGCCCCTTATTAAATTGGAGATTTGAAATTTTGCATATTTATAGAAGAACTCCTCAGGCCAGGCGATAAATAATAAAATCCTGAAAAAAACTTACTTTTAACCCTTTGAGCTACCACATATGTATTTTAAGCAATTCTTTCTAAGAGAGTCCCTAATTAAGTTGGAGACATGAATTTTTGCATACGTATAGGAATACCTCAGACCACACGACAAATCATAAAATTTTCAAAAGGTCTTATATTATTACTTATATCTTCCGGGCTCTAACTTGTGTATTTTAAGCAATTTTTCTAGCCTCCGCCTTTTTTTCCTGGGGAGCACTTTTCCAACTTTTGCCGACGCCCTTTGACCATTCTTTCATATTATGCACCATAGCCTTACACATTTTAGTTCCAATTTTTACCGCAAGGGGCGCCTACTTATCTCGGGTGCTGTGGGCCCAATCCCCTCGACTAATATATCTACGGATAGTATGTAAAACGGAGTTTCGTTCGGATAGAGGTTTGTTTAGAATAGAGTGCGCCCTGGTTGCGAAATGTGGAACTAACAGATTTTTCAAAAGGATAAATTGTTTTGAAAGGAATATTAAACGAAACCCTCTGTGCGTGCGATCTGTGATCACACTTACCCACTTGTTTTCGTTTGTTTGTCCTTGATCTCCTGGCCCCTCAGCTCGCGCAATATGTGATTCTGGTAGCTTAAATACAATCTCACTGGATGTTAGTTATATTTCTTAATAAACATCCTCTTGTTTTACTACTGTTTTCCCTCTTTGGATTCTAGCAGAGTAAATACTGTCAAAAAAGTAATAAATTATTTGCAGACAAAGAAGATTGTT
This sequence comes from Maratus speciosus, assembly GCA_963932465.1. Classification (NCBI taxonomy): domain Eukaryota; kingdom Metazoa; phylum Arthropoda; class Arachnida; order Araneae; family Salticidae; genus Maratus; species Maratus speciosus. Next base: position 281,919,067 of record OZ010794.1, on the reverse strand, counting down.
TAACTTTCATATTTAAAAGAAAAGTGAAACATAAAAATGTGTGTTTTTAAAGATGAATTGCCTGAATAAATCTAAAATGACGTCATTTTCACTGTCTTTTCATTTTGTAGACCAGCTGAAATCATGTAACCCTTAACCCGAGAAAAAGCTCGATGACTTAATCTTGTAGAAAAATAAACCTCATCCATCCAATAAAATCTTTATAATCATCCGTAATCGACGTCATTATGAGGGTTCACGTCAAACATTAAAACTGATGCAACAATATTGTTGCACGTGTACCGGGTTAAGATCTGACAATGATAAATAAAGTTAGTTATACAAAAATTTAAGCAATATGCATTTTGGTGAATACCTGAACCGAAGATTTATTTTGCATTTTTCTAAAGAGCATAATAACACGGACAAACAAAAAAGCCTGCTATTTTCTTTATATTTAAGAGTAAATTAATTTTCCGTCTGTTGTGTAAATAACCCAGATTATGAAAATAACCCTTAATTTGTTGCTGTGTTTAGCTGCTAGAGTGTGCGTCAGGCAGGGTCGTACTGGCCCACCGGGCAACGAGGCAAATGCCCGGTGCGCCCATCGTCACTTTTTTTTTTTCTTCCTTAAGCACGCTTACAGTTGTGCATTCTGAATGGCATAAAATTTTCAAAGATTTTCATTTGGAAAATTAAAAAGTAATACTTTTTATTTTTTAAAGTATAGCATAAGCAAACCATGTGTGATCAAAGACAATTAGATAACCCAATTTCGAGATAACATAAGTTATCGACAATCAGATATGGCATTGTTATTACACATGGTATCCTGGACCAGACTTTGTTTCAAAGCCTGTACTAATGATAAATTCTAAGAAAAATAATATTAAGTATTCACTTATTTAGATATACGCCTAAATAAGTTTTTCTTTAAGAATGCTTCTAATAAATGTCTAATAAGTCTGCGTCTAATAAGTTTGCATATTTTCTGCGTCTAAGTATTTAGCACCCCTGATGTTGCCGGGTATTTTTGTATTTCTGCCTTTTGTGCAAGTATAAACGACTTAACGCTGTATAAGAAACAGGTTATCATTTTAAATTGATTCATTGACAGTCATGACGCCGTCGTCCAGATTTTATTCAGTACCCCAAAGAATAGTAACTTTCCACATAAATTAATATTAGTATTAATAACGTATTTAGCATATTTCTGTCAAATATTTATCGCCCTGTGTGGCTGCCCGGTAGTTTGATATTTCTGCTTTTTGTGAAAGTACAAAAGACAAAAGACAAAAAAAAATTAATTAATTAGAATGCCAATTTAAGACTGGAGATTTTCATTTTAATTTCATTTGATCCCATTGTCAGAAGCGACTTTGGTAATCATGGCGGCCTTGGTCTGATTTTTTTAAGCGTTTATGTAAAAATAACTTTCAAAAAACTAATATCGCGTTTTTGTAACCATGGCGCCCTTTGTCAGATTTTTTCAGCGTCTCAGTAAAAATAACTTTCAAAAAATTAATATCGTGTTTTTTAATCACGGCGCCCTTAGTCAGATTTTTTTTCAGCGACTCTGTAAAAATGCCTTTCAAAAAACTATTATCGTGTTTCTCTAATCATGGCGCCCTTGGACAGATTTTTTTTAGCGCCTCTGTAAAAATAAATTAAAAAAACTAATATAATTTCTTTAATATAATTTCTTTTGTAATCATGGCGCTCTTAGTCAGATTTTTTCAGCGTCTTTGTAAAAATAACTTTTTAAAAATTAATATCGTGTTCTTGTAATCATGGCGCCCTTTGGCCATTTTTACTTTCAGCTTCCCTATAAAAATGCCTTTCAAAAAACTATTATCGTGTTTTTCTAATTATGGGGCCCTTGGTCAAAATTTTTTCAGCGCCTCTGTAAAAATAAATTTCAAAAAACTAATATCGTCTTTTTGTAATCATGGCGCCCTTGGTCAGATACTTTTCAGCGCCTCTCTAAAAATGCCTTTCAAAAAGCTATTATCGTGTTTTTCTAATCATGGCGCCCTTGGTCAATTTTTTTCAGCGCCTCTGTAAAAATAAATTTAAAAAAAACTAATATCGTGTTTTTGTAATCATGGCGCCCTTGGTCAGATACTTTTCAGCGCCTCTCTAAAAATGCCTTTCAAAAAGCTGTTATCGTGTTTTTCTAATCATGGCGCCCTTGGTCAGATTTTTTTTCAGCGCCTCTTTAAAAATAAGTTTCAAAAAACTAAATCGTGTTTTTGTAATCATGGCGCCCTTGGTCATATTTCTTCTGGCGCCCTTAGTCAGATTTTTTTTAGCGCCTCTGTAAAAATAAATTTCACAAAACTTAATAGTGTTTTTGTAATCATGGCACCCTTTGTCAGATTTTTTTCACCTCCTCTGTAAAAATGCCTTTCAAAAAACTATTATCGTGTTTCTCTAATCATGGCGCCCTTGGACAGATTTTTTTTAGCGCTTCTGTAAAAATAAATTAAAAAAACTAATATCATGCTTTTGTAATCATGGCGCTCTTAGTCAGATTTTTTCAGCGTCTTTGTAAAAATAACTTTTAAAAAACTATTATCGTGTTTTTCTAATCATGGCACCCTTGGTCAAAATTTTTTCAGCGCCTCTGTAAAAATAAATTTCAAAAAACTAATATCGTGTTTTTGTAATCATGGCGCCCTTGGTCAGATACTTTTCAGCGCCTCTCTAAAAATGCCTTTCAAAAAGCTGTTATCGTGTTTTTCTAATCATGGCGACCTTGGTCAGATTTTTTCAGCGCCTCTTTAAAAATAAATTTCAAAAAACTAAATCGTGTTTTTGTAATCATGGCGCCCTTGGTCATATTTCTTCTGGCGCCCTTAGTCAGATTTTTTTAGCTCCTCTGTAAAAATAAATTTCACAAAACTTAATAGTGTTTTTGTAATCATGGTGCCCTTTGTCAGATTTTTTTCACCGCCTCTGTAAAAATGCTTTTCAAAAAACTATTATCGTGTTTTTCTAATCATGGCGCTCTTGGGCATATTTTTTTTCAGCGCCTCTATAAAAATAAATTTCAAAAAACTAATATCGTGTTTTTGTAATCATGGCGCTCTTGGTCAGGTCTTTTCAGCGCCTCTGTAAAAATAACTTAAAAAAACTAATATCGTGTTTTTGTAGTCATTGCGCCCTTGGTCAGATTTATTTTCAGCTCCTCTGTAAAAATAAATTTCAAAAAACTATTGTCGTGTTTTCGTAATCATGGCGCCCTTGGTCAGATTTTTTCAGCGCCTCTGTAAAAATAACTTTGAAAAAAAAAAACTAATATCGTGTTTTTGTAATCATGGCGCCCTTGATCAGATATTTTTCAGCACCTCTGTAAAAATGCCTTCAGAAAGCTATTATCGTGTTTTTCTAATCATGGCGCCCTAGGTCAGATTTTTTTTCAGCGTCTCTGTAAAAATAAATTTCAAAAAACTAATATCGTATTTCTGCAATAATGGCGCCCTTGGTCACATTTGTTTTCAGCTCCTCTGTAAAAATAACTTTAAAAAAATCTAATATCGTGTTTTTGTAATCATGGCGCTCTTGGTCAGGTTTTTTCAGCGCCTCTGTAAAAATAACTTAAAAAAAACTAATATCGTATTTTTGTAGTCATGGCGCCCTTGGTCAGATTTATTTTCAGCTCCTCTGTAAAAATAAATTTCAAAAAACTATTGTCGTGTTTTCGTAATCATGGCGCCCTTGGTCAGATTTTTTTAGCGCCTCTGTAAAAATAACTTTGAAAAAAAAAACTAATATCGTGTGTTTGTAATCATGGCGCCTTTGGTCACTTGGTCAGATTCTTTTTCAGCCCTCTGTAAAAATAACTTTCAAAAAACTATTATCATGTTTTTATAATAGCCCCCCACACACACACACACACACACACACGCACAATAATTGACTCTCTAAGTTCTACTTGAAGCATTCCATAATTTAAATAATAATATAAGTTAGACCACCAAGACTAATTCTTCACAAGATTTTGTAATGGAAGCTTATGTAAATTTTGCTTTTGAAAGAAGAAAATGTTAATTTTTCATATCTATTTGAAAATTCGAATATATTTTTAGCATCCGAAAATGCCAATATCTATAAACGTTTTTTTTTTTTTTTTTTTTTAACCGGATCTGCTTAACCGCTTTAAACTTCAAACACCACCCCGATTTATAAATTGAAAAATACGCATGTAATTAAAATAAATAGATAAACAACTAAAACTGTAAAACTCGGTTTACAAAAGAATGGATGACTACAAGTAAAAAGAAGTGCAATGTGTTTGTGTTCAGTTTTCAATGCTGTTAGTCAATAACCTGGGAGTTCCTAAGAAGACAAATCACCATTTCAGCGGGGATTCAAGTTAACTAGATATGGGTTCTATAGATCTCAGTGGTTTCTGTAGTGTAGTAATACCAGATGTGACAGTTTTTATTGATTAACCGTATTCTGAGATTTCTGGAGCTCTGTATCTTTCTGGAGAAAATAGAAATCGGATGTGAAGGTATTTTCTCATGAACTACTAATTAACACACGACACTCGCTCTGTATGCATTCGTGTATTTAAAATATCTCCTCGGAAAATTAATATTTTTAACTTCTATTTTTTGTGTACACTTCCTAAAAGATCTCTTTTTTTCTTAGTTCTCAAAATATTTCTAAAGTATAGACTTCATATAAAATTAAGTGTTAAAATCTTACGAATGTGTGAAGTGTTGAAATCTTAAGAAGAGTGCACAGAAAAAAGATGTTAAAAATGTGAATTTCCCGAGAAGCTATTTTAAATATACGAATGCATCAAAAGTCCATAGACTTAACATTACGGAGGAGGATTTCGAAGCTTAGTGACCAGCCCCGTTAAGTATTTCTATTTTCTTTGACTTTGTTTTTTATTTTGTAATAGTATGCTTAAATATAAATTTGATACATATTGCTTTAAAAAAAATGCAAATATGTTTGAAGCTATTGCCGCTCTTCTGGAGCGTTTTTTTTTTTTTTTTTTTTTTTTTTTTTTTTTTTTGTGCGTGTGAGTTGCGGCGACCATTGTAGTTTAAATTTGGCTTATCTGAAATTAAAATAAACAGTAATTTTTAATTAAATATGACTTAATTTAGTGGCTAGACGAGGCAAAGGGTGAAAATTATGAAGAGCTTTTTTTTTTTTTTTTTTTTTTTTTTAATGTTGATTATTTGCAGAGGGTATTCAACTTTTATCGTAGAAAAATACTGATTTTTGATGATTAAAAAAAAAAAAATCCTTAATGCACTGCATAATTATATAAGAAAAAAGCTGACAAAAGTGAAAAAATTCAGTATTATTAAAGTAATCGTGCCGTGGTCAACGGACATTTTCTAATAAAATGTAACATTTTTCCTTCATTGTTGTAAATAATTCAAAAGCCGTAATAATAATTTGCCTATTTTTAGTTGAATGATTTTCACGTGAAACATAAAACTGAAGAAACTGAAATAGTTTTTTTTTTTTTTTTTAAGAATTAAAAAGATGATGAATATGACGTTATAGTAGAAAAAAAAAATGACATTTTCAAGCAGATTTTTTACGTTCCGATTGCAATTTTTTGACCAGAAACTACCACAACCTGCATTACTGCACTGGTGAAACATTTTGAATTATGCATAGGTAAATTGCATCACAAATTGTGATGAGATATCGCACAAATCAAAGCCTGATGATGATACCCTCCATTAATTTTAAAATGCGTTTGTCTGAATGCAGTATAGTTATTAAAAAACTTGACATATTAAACAAAAACCTAATTTGCAGAACAAATTAAAAAAACAAAATTTATTTCCTAAATTGTTTAAGCCCGAGAAGGGGCAGATATTAAGATATTTCATTCAATTCGTTCTACATTTAATGTTAAATTTTCGTAACAAATAAGCTAAACCAATTGAACATTAAAAAATAAAAATGAAATTCATACAATATAATGCTTTAAACACCTATATACTTAGATTCCGTTCAAATGAAATCGAAATAAATCTTAGACTTTTTCCATTTTTAAGTTGTAAATATTTGTACTGCAGATTTTGCATTATGTTTATAACGATTGTACATAATATGATAAGGTACATGCAAAATACAAAACTTTAAAAAAAGTCTAAGATTTATTTCGATTTCATTTGAACGGAATCTTAAGTATATAAGTGTTTAAAGCATTATATTGTGAGAATTTCATTTTTATTTTTTAATGTTCAATTGATTTAGCTCAGGGGTGTCAAACTGTGGCCCGCCGGATACCACTAAAATTTTACAGTTATCTTTGCCTTATCTAATCGTCGAATTGCTGCGATTCAAATTGTCGACTATTTCTTTAAAATTTTAGTGGTATCCGGCGGGCCACAGTTTGACACCCCCTGATTTAGCTTATTTGTTACAAAAATTTAACATTAAATGTAGAACGAATTGAATGAAATATCTTAATATCTGCCCCTTCTCGGGCTTAAACAATTTAGGAAATAAATTTTGTTTTTTTAATTTGTTCTGCAAATTAGGTTTTTGTTTAATATATATATATCCCATCAAAAACATATCCTTCTATATATATAAAAAAAAGTTTTGATTTGGAAACGAACCAATGAAAATCTGCGTAGATATTCCGGGTAGAACTCATCCAATTTAAATGCTTAAGCCAAGGCCTCCTTATCGAAATAACAGGCCTCGCAATCGCTAAGTTTCCTTTGTCCGCTGTACACGTGGTTAGAAACCACATGGTTTCCCGTGACTAGCGCCATCTAACGTGAGAAACAGAAATATTTTTTAATTTGTTTTACATTTGTCTTTTACCATTTTTTTTACGATGTGCTTTGTAGTTTGCAAATGATAGTTGTTAATCTTAAAAATTTTATATGTTCTAGACATTTTATTTAAAAAATGAACTTATTTTACTGTTAAACAAAAAATGTTTACTGCTGTATTCCGGTATGTAAATAAATGATGATGATAATAATAATAATAATCAGGAAAGAAAATTATTTTACCATGAATTTCTCAGTGATATTAGTTATTGAAATAAATGGATAGCATCTAGATCCGGAAAATGTAAAATATTTCATTTTCTCTTTTATTTTTTCAAATATGTGATTTATTTTATTTCTGCTATTTCTTTTCTTTTCACAATTAATTTCCCCTTACAGTATTAATTTAACATTGTTCCTTCAATTTGTTTCAATGCACAGTCTCATTTATTTATTTATTGGCCTATCATTTGTTTTATTTTTGAAGGTATGGGGGTTCATTTCAGTTTAACATATTTTAGATGAAAGCTTCACTGTTTTTTCATATAAAATTTGTATGTATTAATCTATGGAAAGTTTCATAATTGACTCCACAGCCAATTGGCATATCTTGGCGGGCATAGTTTGGTGCGTAATTAATTTCCTTGTTTTAACTCACATATGTTATGTAAGTTTTACTAAAATGTATCAAAGTATTTTAGGAAAGTTAAAACACGCATAGATACACAAAAAAAACAGACTGAAGTCATAAACACTTAAAAAATTGGAAAAATAAAGTTTAATAATCACTTAAATTTATACATGTCCCTCAACTTTCCGCAAATACCGTATTCTTGTCATGCCACGATTTTGGTGTTTGTAAATCTTAATTTGAGTATTCTTCCTTAATCAGACCTAGAGCCGATTGGCGTAAGTGTAGTTTGGCGCAAAATTAATTTTATTTTTAAACCGTATACTTGATACCACATTATTCCAGCATCACGTTTTTGCAGTCAACTTTGACTGTGAGACAGACTACAGAACATTAGCTAATACTATATTATATAATAATAAATCGGTATTTTTCAAGTATAGGGGCCTTGGCGAGAGAAGAAAATTTGGCAACGTAATTTCTGGAAGCATATTCACTGTTTCACATAAAGAAGCAATATTTTCCAATATTTGTACAATTTATTTAATATAAAAAAGGCATTTATCTATTTTATATACAAATATAAACAAATCGTATTTAAAAAACAATAATAATATCTAGAAACTAAATTTATACATGTAAATTCGGCACAAGATGTCATATTGGCGCGATTTTTTTCTGGCGTAAATGTCATATACGCACCGGATACTTAACTGGCACCAAAGTGTCGTTATTTTGCTTGATATGGTTATCCGGATATAGATGATATGGTAACGAGGTTTTCGCAAAATTGGCGTCGGAAAAAAATCGCGCCAATATGGCATCTGTGCCGTAAATTCTTATAAAAACAAGCTGACAGTTCATAAGTTTTGTTTTCATAACTGTTTATATCAATCGGCAACAGATCGCCCTTTCCGAAGCCCAAATTGTGCCAAGATTTAAAAAAAAAAATAACCCGCAAAGTCCTATATACTGAAAATGGTACTTGTTAGTTATCCCGTCGACCAAATTACTGTCGCCAAACGTAAGATTAAATGCCAATAATGGTTTGCCATAAATTAATTAATTTTAAGATTAAATGCCAATAATGGCCAATAAAACCAATATTTCGACGTTTTATTTGTATTTTTATTAATGTTATACTAATTTATTTGTTTTTTCGTTATTTAAAATAAAAAATTGTGTCAATTTGTAGAACTTGGCGAGTAGTTTGGCGATTTATATAATTTGGCGAAATTGGTCGACGGGATAACTAACAAGTACCCTGAAAAAATATCAATAAATCTTATATTTAAATCTTCATTTTTGATATGTTTCATTTTTTAAAGCCAGACATAATTGTGCGAAATATTTTTTTTTACGCCTTTATTTTACTGGAATTCGAAAAATATTGGCACAGATGTCATATTCACCCCATATTGGCGCAATTTTTTTCTGACGCCAATGTCATATACGCAACGGGTACTTAACTGGTGCCAACGTGTCGTTATTTTGCTTGATGTGGTAACCCGGATTATGTTGTTTATGCTGTTGATGTTTTCGCCAAATTGGCAACCGAAAAAACGAATATGACATCTGTGCCAAAATATTTTATACAATTTTGCCAATAACACAACATTTTTAATTTTTTACTATGCATTTGTTTATGAAGTATTACCAGGAGTATACACCAGGTGGCGTAACTTACGGGACAAAGTCAGCTAATAAGTTGGCAATTATCGGGGACATTTTCACCCAAAGACTTTCTCCGGATTGTCAAGTCTGTTTTATGATAAGGGAGTCTTGGCTTAAGCATGGCCATAGCCTACTATGATATATAACGGCCCGCGCATTTCGCCGAAAAAGTGAAGTCGGATCCAACTTCAAACCCTGAACCAAAACTTCACAACGTGCTCTTTGTTTACATTTATACCCTGCCCAGATAGAAGCTTGTTTCTCATCGTCGAGGTTTCAGAATCATTGATCGCATTTTCATGTAATAAATTAAATATTTATTTCCTTCGATTTAAAAGGCTATTTTACACAAATTGTAGCATTTTAGTTTTACACATACTTTTAAGATTAGCTAAATTATTTATTGTTTACCTTGATCGTTTGGTTCATTCATGAAAAATGCCGGTTCTGTTATTCTTTTTTGAATGTCCCGTATTTATATAAAAATAGCTTTGTTTCATATACATGTTTTAAAATTAAAAATTGATTTTTATCAAACTACAGCTCTCATAACTGACTTGAAGCAGCTATTTTTGATTAATTTACTGTTACCGGTAAAATATTTGTTTTTAATATCGCCCGAACCAAGAAGAAGAAGAAAAAAAAAAAGAAATGGTGATCACGGATTTAAATATCGTTGCAATATTCTATGTTATCCAAGCAATTTTGATTAAATCACGTAAGGGTATTTGTTACTTAATAAATTACATTTATTAATTATTACAAGGAATTTTATGAGTATTTTAATACATTAAAAAAATTTCCATCAGTTTTATTGTTTCAGCAGTGAAAATAGTAAATAAATGGTACTTAGTTATCCCGTCGACCAAAAATCTATCGCCAAACTATAAGATTAAATGCCAATAATGCTTGATCGTAAATGTCACATTCACTTGACTGTAAGCAAGTTACACGTGTTTATGTCATCAAGTGATTTTTATTTCGACGTTTTATTTGTATATTTATTAATGTTATACTAATTTATTTGTTCTTTCGTTATTTAAAATAAAAATTATGTCTAATTTGGCGAGTGTTTTAGCGATTTATATAATTTGGCGAAATTGGTCGACGGGATAACTAAGTGGTACCAAATAAATTTGTGACATTGATGTTTTAGACTAAGCATGTGTTTTTTTATTTTTATGTGTGTTGGTTTAACAGTTTTAAGAGAAACACATTATATTAGTCACTTAAATAAATAGAACTTTACATTTACATTGATATGGACAGTTTATAATAACCCTTAACGGCTGTATTCGAATTAGCTGTCATTTCTAAGCTTGATTGGAATGTCAGCAGAATTGTAAACGTAACCATGGCGACATGACGTAATTTTGGTGTTTGTTTACGTATATACCCTTCACAGGTTGTTTCAGTTACGGTCAGAGTCAAATTTCAATTTTGGGCAGGGTATCAGAGTCCTCTAGCGAGCGACTTCATACATTAAACGTAAATCAGTCTGCCTGTAGTAGTATCTAAGTATGCCTTGAGCATGGCCTTTCGTCGTTAATATTAAAAAAACAGTCGTATACAAAAATATGGAAATCGGTGGTATTATCAAGAAATATTTGATAAACACGCTGATGCAGACAGTTTTCAAATAGAAGAATTACTTTCAGAGATATTTAATGCTAAAATTGAACAAAATCGTTCCATTAAAAAAGTTTTATTGGAGCAAAAACTATACATGAGAATTTAATCCTTTTTAGATCATTTTATAGGTTATAAGTTCCCGGTGTGCAGATTGCATTTTTTTTTTTTATTTGACTATTTTTGAGGTTTTATTTATATTTTAAATTCAAATTTTCAGTATTTCGAGAGATATTTTTTACAAATTTAAAAAATGTTATTAATTTAAACTCTTGCCAACTGTATAAACACTGCAAACAATAATGTTTACTTCAAATTAAAAATTTATTTACACGGGACTATTGTAAACAGAAAAAAAAAATTAAAATTAGAATTAAATGATTACATGTTGAAAGCAGGAAAATTGCCTCATGAGAACCATATTTACACTGGAATTTTAAAAGAGAAACAAAATGTTAAAATAAAAAAATCATTACTATGCGTTAAAACCTGTAAATGGAGGAAATTACGTCATATTTAAAATGGCCAAAAAATATGGCAAAACAATTTAAATTAAAAAATATATCTGCGCGAGACATTTACTTGATATTTTGAGATAATATTTTCAACTATTATCGTGAATTCGAAGACAGCGAAAATAATATTTCCTTCTAACAACAAAAGTATTTTCACGTGAATATTAATAAGAGAAATAAAACTTTGGTGTAAATTACGTCAGATTTAAAACGATACATTTAAAATGAATTATTTAAAAGAACTATCTTATAGCGCTGTTAAAAAATACCGGGAGATAATGACACTGTTTACTTAATTCATTTTACATTAGCTTATTTTCGAATGTTTAACTAATTTTTTTAATTAAATACGAAAACAGCCATTGTATCTTTTAACAGCAGCAGATATGGTCTTAAAAATCTCCAATCCAAGAAAAACGAATGGAAACCCGTTTACAGAGAGATCGCTACTGTTTTTTTTTTTTTAATTTTAATTTAATATTTTTAAAGCCGATCAAATTAGCGTGCTTTTTGTATTTTGGTGTCCCTGAACGGGGGTTGGCGAGCGTAGCTCGTAGGGGGCAGAGCCCCCTAGTCATGTAAAAAAAAGCCAAGTCCCCTGACTCTTTGACAGTAAAATGTTCTGAGATCATGTGTAGAGCCAAGCTTAGCTCTCTTATTAACTCTGATATTTTAATTCACAAATTACTCCTAGTCTCAACACCTTTAGCAAATGATTATTTTGTGACTTGGCAATTACGAAGCACAGGAAAGTTATTACGTAAACACTTTACTTATGTTTTGAATTGGGATTAGATTATTTGATTAAGGCTTAATATAAACGCTAAGGATAGAAGCCTGAAGGAGGGATGCACCGATTGGGGGTCTTTGTAAAAGAAGGGTCTGGCTCGTATTCACGTTACATAGGAAGAAAATCACCCAAAACTCCGGACATCAAGGTTGACCAGTAGAGAGTTTTCGCATCCGGGCTTACAATGTAATGTAAAATTATTTCCATGCTATAAATACATATACGTTCAGTGCTCTTAAAGAAACTATTTTATGCAAAACTTTATAAATAAACGTTAATATTAAAATGTAAACAACAGTCTTTACATTCTCATGCTGCGTCATTGCCAAGTCACAAAATAATCATTTACTAAAGGTGTAGAAACTAGGAGTAATTTGTGAATTAAAATATCAGAGTTAATAAGAGAGCTAAGCTTGGCTCTACACATGATCTCAGAACTTTTTACTGTCAAAGAGTCAGGAGACTTGGCTTTTTTTTACATGATATGTTTTTGATGGGATTTCACTTCTTTTTGTAAGGAGAAAGCCAAAGAAAGCTTTTCCAGTAGCGTCGATTTCAATTACACTATCTTTAACTTCATAGACCTTATGGCTCCTGATTGCTTCGATGTTCCGCTTTTCCTAGAAAAGCGAATTTGTCGTGTGTGGTACTGTGTGAAATCCATTCATTCAATTTTTCTAGTAACTATATTAGTTTTGTTTCAATTTATCAGCTGTTCAATCAAAGTCCTTCAAAGTTAATTCTACTGTGCAGAGTCCATTTTATAACTTTGTCTGCTTCCAGTCTATTTCCCATTTTTTTAGTTATAGCTCTCGTAAAGTTTTCTTAAGTGTTTATTTTAAACTGCAGCTTACCTCTAGACCTTTTTCGCCAGTAAGCTCCAATATTCATACCAGGCTGGGCAACAGAACTGCGCGCAACTTCTACGTCTTCCCATTTCAGAGTGTGAATCGCTGTAACGTTTTAATGTGTGTTTTTGTTTTCGAAGATCGTTTTGACGATAGAAAGCTTCTTGGAGCTGTTGAGAACGTGATTTCTCGGAACGATTAGGCCTTTCCCTTTTGACCTCAATAGGTCTTCTGATATTTTTCTCTAGCTGATTTCTCTGTGATAGGTATTCATTTGGAAAAATAATAGATTATTGCTAGCTGTTAAGAAGAGGAAGTAGAACGTCAAAGTGACCTCCTAAGAAACTAATCCCAGTGCACAACTACATACTCAACTATAGCACATCTGATATCATACGACTAGGCTATGTTACCTAGAACAGAAAAGAAAATATAGATGAAACAGATACAAACGATCTCCAGATGTAGGAACTACTCTATGAGGACTTTCTTCGCTGTGATCAAAATATAACATTTCAGTTTTTTCCTTTCAAACTTTCTTCGATCAACAATGTCTTTCGTTGGAATATCATACAATTTCGCGTTTCCCTCCGTCACCGCGTCTTTTCAGCAATTTTGCAGATGCACACTGACATCTAGAATTCAAATTTTACACAATAAAAAACTGTATCGCCAAAATTTGAAATTCAGTTATTCCTCTTTTCGATATGTAACACTTACAATCAAGTTATTTTTAGAAACAAGTAGGTGAAAGAATTTTACACTAAACATTCAAACCTTCATATTTTCGAATTTAAAGTAAATCGTAATAATTTTTTTATTTAAATGATTTTAGTACACAGTAGACTGAGCATAGCTCGGTAGTTTTTTTTTTAAGTATTTATTTTGTTTTAGTAAATGTAGAAATGTGATAGATACTATCCTCAAAACATCAATAAGTTGCGGAGAATATAGCGGAATTTTCATTAATGCGTCTTAAGACGTCCTCTTAAGACGTATCTCCGGTTAATGAGGACAGTTTCATTTCCCCATCATATTTTAATTAATGTTAAAGGCATCGTTTATTGCGGATTTCGGTTAGTACAGATGAAAAATGGCCTCCTTGGAAGCCCACTAACGGTTGTTCACTGAATATTCATATCTACCGCTCGTAGTCTTAGCACGGTTGAAAGTGAAAAGTCACAGAAAATGACGTCATAGTAGCGCAAAAGTGATGATGTTTAAGTTTTAAATATATAAATAATTGATTTCTTTCCAATATGTCATTTTCTCTGGGGAGAGGGGAATGTAGAATTTTGATTTTGAATACCAAAACGATAATTTTAGTACCTAAAAAACATATTTAAAAAAATTATACATCGCAGGGAAGTTTGTATTGCCATTAAAAAAATAAACATTTTTACGTATGCGATTATGTTAGTCATATTCTGAGTGCCACTCTCCATGTTTTATAAAAATTGAATTATTCTTCAACAATTGTTGTCTACGTCAATAGTATGGCAGCAAATGTGAACTATTTTGTAAATATGAGGTAAGTTTGACAGCAAAATTCTCTTGCTTTTAAAACTGCTGCTAATTTTGCGCCATGGTCTATTGTCATTGAATCAAACTATAGCAATGTTTAAAATAATATGGTAGTGATGTTAATTATAGCAAAAGTATGAGAGCAGCTATCTATCAAGAAATGTTAGCATGTTTGTAGAATGTTTAAAAAATACTTAAATTCACCAAATTAACATTTGGTAAAATAAATTAATTTTATTTGGGTACTATTTAATTATCCCGTCGATCAATTTCGCCAAACAATTCGCCAAATTATACAAATTGCCGTCATTTTTATTTTAAATAACGAAAAAACAAATAAATTAATAAAACCTTAATGAAACTACAAGTAAAAAGTCGAATTAAAAATCATTTGATAACGTAACAAACACGTGTATGGTGTTTAATGTCAAGTGAATGCGACATTTACGATCATCCATTATTGGCATTTAATCTTATAGTTTGGCGATAGTTTTTCGGTTGAAGGGATAACCAAGTAGTACCTTTATTTGTTCTAGTCAATTAAAACGAATTTTACTGTATTCAGGACCCAGCTATTTCGTGCTCGATTTAGTATAGTTGACAAACCGATGGTTTAGTTGACAAAATGCGTTTTATCGTGTTGATAATCAGTGAGCAACAGTATTGGCAAGAATTCCGGTTGCGGAAGATAAAAGATTTTCAATTTTTTTTTTTCGAATTTTTTAATTTTTCCTTTCTTTGTATCCCAAATACTACCTTCTTACCAAATTTCAAATTTCTAGGGCTACAGGATGTACCTCAGATTTTTGATGATCGGTGAGTCAGTCAGTCAGTGTCGAAAAAGCGAAACTTTGATTTCATATATTTTCTGAACTAGAAAAGATAGAAACGCGGAAATTTAAACATTTGCTTCCGCTTGAAGAGTACTTTTAGAAAAACAAAGTCTCAAATTCCTGGGAAATCCCAGCGCAGGGATATGGGACTGTCAAAAGTACCCTGAGTTGCTTCCAGAAAAGGATGCTTACGGCTGTGCTTTCTCGACTTGGCAGGGGCACTGCCGTGCCCCCAGATATATATGATTTATATTTTTTTTTATTTAATAGTTTTAAGAAAAAAGCAATTCTTTGGTTAACCTTTAACTGATGTCACATAACTAGTGTCAGCCGGTCTGTGAGACCGCTCCATCGAAAGATGAATAAAATCCACGATTAACTCATAGGATGTTATTTTTATACTAAACTTTTTGCACAGGAGTGTTATAGTGTTATAATTAAAATTTACCTATTTAAAAGTCTCTGGTGATAGTATTAAAGTTCCAAACGAAACTAAATTTCTGTAGTGTTTGTAGATAAACTGAAATTTGCAAGTTAAACTACGAAAATTGAAAAAAGCACCGGTCTGTGAGACCGGTAACATCAGTTAAAGATTAAATGTATACTTTTTTTAAAATAAAATAAATTACTTATTTGTGTGTTCATGGGACAATTTTATGACATTTCCAATAAAAATTCGCCTTTTTAAATTTAAAATTTACAAAAATTCAAAAAATATGTTCTGAAGGCAAACAGAATTACAGATACCTCAAATCTTTCATTCTGGGGAGAGGGGAGGGGGGGGGGGGTGGAGGCTGTTGATACTCCGGGGGAGAATATCTCCAATACTATGTTCACACTGGATACCTTAAGATATCTCAGGCCGCCGAACTCTCTGAGAGCTCCACAAACTCTCTCAGTGAGTTTCGACTTCGGCTTGATACAGGAACAACCATTCGCTCTCACTAGCGTCTAAACCGCACCCTCACAACGGCTCATATCACAAATGCACCACGAAATTTCCTATGCTACTGAGAAAGTCCCTATTTAAAGGGAAAATATGTTTTTTCTTTTTTATCTGAGGAAACAAGTTAAATTCAGATCTTTTTTTTTTTTTTCTTGCGTGTTTGTGTGTGTGTGTTGTTATTGGCGGGGAAGTAAAATGATTTTAAATAGATTTGATTGTAGTGAGATTAAATTTTTATTTATTGATTCTGAATAAAATAAAAAGATGAATGTAGAGGAATATTTCTGGATAAAAATGTTATCCTTTAGATGTTATGAACACCATTTTTGTTAATTTTGTTATTTTTTTACTTATCAAATCTTTGGTTGCTTCAGTATTTAAAGGAAAGTATAAATAGTACATAAATATTAGTTTTTAAAATGGCTTTCTTAGGTAAAGGTAAGCAGTCAGATCTTAAATACAGTAAACTCTCGATTATCCGCGGAATTGGGTGGCGCGACTATCGCGGATAATCCACAAAATTTTGAAAAAAGGGAACAAATCAACACAAATATGTACTTGAACAATTTATACACATAATAAGTAACACAAGCATACATTTTACAGTTTCTACGCACAATGGGTAACATAAAGATACTTATTACTTCAGGAATAATAAAATTATTCATTACTTACAAACTTGTAGGTTTATTTCTTTAGAAAATCCGTCAAAAGTGTCTGGGTTTTTTTTGTACTGAAACGCTTCTTCTTTATTTGCGATTGAAGTTTTTTAAGTACTATTTTATCACAAAGTGACGCGTCATCCTCTTCCTCTAGATATTGGATAAGTCCTTCAACGTGAGCTAAAGCTGCGTCGTGGCTCATTTTCTTTTGTACCTTATCATCTTCTTCGTCACTCTCTTCCAAATTCATACCTAACGCTTCTTCAATAATTTGGTCATCAGTTGCATGTTCGAAGCCTGGATCGTCAGCATCACAATTAATCCACTCAATGATATTATCTTCATCGACATTTTCTCCACCAGCAACAGATTTTGCTAAATTCGCTAAATTATGAACGGAAACTTCTTCCTCTTCCATTTCTGATTCTACTAGAGATTTTTCTATACTTGGCAAAATCTTCCGCCAGGATTTTATTAATATGGATTTCTGTACCGACTCCCAAGCACTGTTTACATCATAAATGCTATCGAGAATCGTGTAATCTTTGAAAAAGCTTTTAAGATCATCTCCCTCTTCAATTCTTTTAGGTAGATTTCGTAAGAAATACTACCTATTGAAGTCGTTACCATGGTGCGACTTTTGAAAAATTCCTTCATAACTTTTCATTATATGACCCCAGGGACCCAAAACCACCCCCACCTAAAAAATTTTTATATATATATATATATATATATATGTATGTATGTACTAAATTTTGTACGATAAATTTTTGCACGATAAAAGTCGCAATTATGCACGGATCGTCTTCAAACTCGCCAACAACTTTAAGATGGTTAATATCTCGGCGGGGATTGAAAATGGGCAAAATCGGCCCAAGGGAATGGAAATGGGGAGGGCTCAAAATTTTGAATACCGTCTTAACATGATTTTGATAAAACCAGCTCTTATACAACAATGACAGGAAAAAATAAATATTTTTCGTTATAGTAGTTGCCAACAATTAAAAAAAAAGCAGTAAAATACTCACCACAACAATTGCTTTTCTATTGCAAGATTTCACGTGAAAAAATAAATTAAATAAACAGTTTCACGAATTGAAAACAAATTGAATATTACGTCATAAGTTTTCTAGAGCAATATTTCCGCATGAAAACTCAAAATGAAATAAATAGTTTGACGAATTTAAAAAAAATAATAAATATTGCGTCATATTGGAAATATATTGGACTTCAGCAAGTGAATATGTAAAGTCATATGAGCTTGAAGAAACTTATTAAAACATGATAAAAACCCGACTATAGAAATATTAACATACTTTAACACTTTGAGGTTCTCTGAATTTGCTTTAGCCATTTTTTAACCTATTCCATATGCATGCGTGTTTGTATTCGTGTATATTAGAATTTTCACAAAATGTTTATCTCCCTTAGAACTCATTCTTAGTGAAGGAACTGGGTTTATCTATAATCTTGATTTAAGTTTTGTTGGTGAATTTAGTACTTAACTTCGAAATCTACCTCCGCCTGTAGGCCCGAGCCGGCAGGGATTTTTTTTCAGTAATTTCGTTCTGTATTTTTTCTTAATTGAAGCGATTACGCCCTGGTCCATAGGCTGGATAAGAGCTGTAACATTGGGAGGCAAACATTTTGCAAAAATATTTCCATCTTCTGATTTCAATTGTAGTTCTCCAGGGTGAGATGGGGCGTTGTCAATTAGCAACACAGCTTTCTGGGGTAAATTTTGAGACGCCAGATGTTTCCTAACTTCGGGAATAAACATTTCTTCAAACCATTTTATAAATACTGTTTTATACATCCAAGCTTTCTTTGTGTTGAAATAATGTACTGGGAGGTCCTCAGCTCTTGTTCCCTTAAAAGATCTCGGTATTTTTTATTTTCCAATCACTACTAACTTTAGTTTATGGGATCCTGTAGCATTGCTGCAAGTCATTATTGTTAGACGCTCTTTACTACACTTATGTCCTGAAGCTTGATTTTCGCTTTGAAATGCCAGAGTTCGTGTAGGCAAACATTTCCAGAACAGCCCTGACTCATCGGCGTTGTATACTTGTTCGAAAGAAATTCCTTCTGATTGAAGAAATTGTACAAAATCTTCTTTGAAATTTTCTGCAGCTTGTTCGTCGCAACTTAATTTCTCGCCACAAAGACCTATTTCTCTTATCCCGTGGCGGCCCCACCAGTGGCCGAAAGGTTCTGCTCTCGAAGCTGGTAGACGGGAGGTGCTGGGTTCGATCCCAATCGCGCCCGTCGGCCTAATCGTTCGGAGTTTTCGTGGTTTTCTTCGAGCCGTGGATCTTCCATGCGTTAATACGGATTAGGTTCCCTTAGAAAGACCCCCACGGAGGGCACTCCCCCCGGGCCTATATCCCTCGTGTAGATAATTGGCCGTCAAAAATCAACCCAACCCAACCCTTATCCCGTGGCGTTGTTTGAATCTTGTCAGCCATCCTGACGATGCATCAAATGATCCCTCTAATCCCAGCATTTCAAAAAATTGTTTTGCTTTTGCAGCAACAATAGGCCCTGAAACAGGCGTTCCCTCACTTCTCACTTGTCTTACCCAACGTAAAAGTACTGTATCCAGTTCTTCTCCTGTTCTTCAGTATTCAGTGCTGCTTTTCATACTTTTTCTTTTTTTCATCGATGAAAAGTTGTCTGATGAGGCTGAGAATTGCAGCAATTTATCTTTCTGTTTTAAAATGTCCCTAACTGTGCATTCTCCAATTCCATATTGCAAGCTTATTTGTTTTCTTGTAGCACCATTTTCAATTTTTTTAATCAGTTCTAATTTATCTTGAATCGTTAACACAACTCTTTTTCTTTGTTGTGACATTTTTCAAATACGTATCGAAAATGCAAAACTATAAAATTTAAATACAAACGCGAACTTCTGTAAGACACGTGCTCACAGCTCAGCTAAAACAAGCAAACTGGTGTGCTTTATGAAAAACGGGAGAAACAAAATCATAACAGGGGGGCGGTGGTGACTTTCAGTACCCGTACATTGTATATCAACAGGTGTGTGGCCTTGCGACACCCTCAAGATTAGCTGCACCTGCTTTGTGCACGTGATTGTTCCACGTTTTCAAATGGAAATCATATAGATGCTTTCAGTGTGATGTCATTCATGACGTTTTGCTTGGAAACTGACTCCAAACAAACGGTTGCTATGCTTCATTTCTTATTAAATATAAATCGTAGAAAATGGTATCACTGCATATAAAGTATAAAAAGACGCATCTATGAGATATAGCTATAAGATACAGGTATAAAATACAAACAAAGTAGAAAATACAGCATAGCAACCGTTTGTTTGGAGTCAGTTTCCAAGCAAAACGTCATGACTGACGTCACGACTGAAAGCGCCTATTGTGGCATTATCCTGAACAATGAACGATAGTGTTAAGTCCGAACTCTGTATTTAACCTTTAGAACTATTTAACCGGTTATTAACTGTAACTTTAGTTGTTGTGTATGTTTACCGTTTGTATTCGTCTGTGTGCTTATTAAAATGTGTCGTTCGATATTACTTTGTATTCAATAGTGTTTAAATACACAAACACGCCAAAATGCTCGGTATATTAACTAGTAAAGTTAATTAAACACGCGTAACAACACATGGCGGCAGCGGTTAAAAAGTAAAGAAGTAGATTAGCATATTCTACGTTGTTCGAAGTTCAGAATCAACTTCTAGTTTCGTTCTGCGAACAGTTATGGCAACTGCGTCGGCATATCATATAACACTGCCGGATTTATTTCAATTTTCGACACCAACGGAGTGGCCCAAATGGAAACAGGGATTTCTTCGATTCCGAACTGCTTCTGGTTTGAATACGAAGACACAAGAGGAACAAGTTGATGCTCTGATATATTTCATGGGCGAAAAGGCCGAAGATATTTTTCTCGCTTTCACTTTAACAGAAGATGAGAAGAAAAACTTCCAGGTTGTATTAAATAAATTCGATGATCATTTTATTGTAAAAAGAAACGTAATTTTCGAACGCGCACAGTTCAACAGACGGCTACAGAGAG
The DNA here is from genome assembly GCA_963932465.1 of Maratus speciosus. Taxonomy (NCBI): domain Eukaryota; kingdom Metazoa; phylum Arthropoda; class Arachnida; order Araneae; family Salticidae; genus Maratus; species Maratus speciosus. The sequence continues at coordinate 281,898,210 of OZ010794.1, read as the reverse complement.
AAGGTGAGTGCGTTAATGATTTCATTACTGATTTGTATGCACTTGCAGATAAATGTAGTTATGGTGCATTACATGATGAATTATTGAGGGATCGAATAGTTGTCGGAATTACTGATCTGGCTTTAAGTGAAAAGTTACAACTAGATCCTAACCTTACTTTGCAAACAGCGATAGACAAAGTTCGTTTATCCGAATCAATTAAAAAGCAACAGTCTGTTTTAGTAAATAATTCATCAGTTAATGCAGTAATTCATAAAAAGAAATCTGTTCAATTTTCAAATAGAAAGAATTTTCTTGATAATAAAGTTAATGTAAGCATTTCAAAGTGTAAATGGTGTGGATATTCTCAGCACGATAAAAAGAAGTGTCCCGCCAAGGACTCTTTTTGCAGAAAATGTAGGAAGAAAGGGCACTGGGAAAAAGTTTGTTTATCCTCCACTAAAAGAATTAACGAAGTTAAATTTGAAGCAGGTTTTATAGGCTTAGTAGGAAATGTCGAAAATGAAGATGATTGGATTATACCAATTAAGATATTAGGAAAATCTGTAAAATTTAAAATTGATAGTGGTGCTGACCATACTGTTATTCCTTCTCATGTTGCACAAACAGTGTTGAAAAATGTTCAAATTAAAAGAACAAATAAAGTAATTTTGGGTCCTGATAGATCACCTTTAAAACTTAAGGGGAAGATTGTTGAAAATATAGAGTATAACGGAAAAAATTGTTTGGAAGAAATATATGTTATAGAAGGTCTCCAGACATGTTTGTTGGGAAAACCAGCCATAAAAATGTTTGGGCTAGGTCTAAATATACTAGGCCATTGTGTGCGTAGTATTAGTAGTTTCGATCCTGTTAATGAATTTCCTTCTCTATTTCAAGGACTTGGTTTACTGAAAGGTGACTACCACATAGAACTTATCGATGACGTTAAGCCTTATGCTCTTACTTCTTCACGGCGAATACCTGTGCCATTATTAGAAAAAACAAAGTTAGAAATTAAAAGAATGCAGGAATTTAATGTAATTCAGCCAGTGGAAAAACCAACTGATTGGTGTTCTCCTGCCGTTGTTGTAAGAAAAAAAGATGGTAATGTCAGGATTTGCGTAGATTTGACAATACTGAATAGAAGCATTCGTAGGGAATGGCACCCACTGCCAACCACCGAATACAATTTATCTCTCTTGGCAGGGGCAAAAATATTTTCAAAATTGGATGCCAATTCCGGGTTCTGGCAAATACCTCTTGACGAAGAATCATCCTACCTGACAACATTCATAACACCCTTTGGCAGATTTCGTTTTTTACGTCTACCATTCGGAATTTCGTCGGCTCCAGAGCATTTCCAGCGAAGAATGTCACAGGCCTTAGAAGGACTTAACGGCATTATCTGCAACATGGACGATATCCTTGTTTGGGGGTCTAGTCAGGCAGAACACGACGAACGGTTAAAAATGACCCTAAAACGACTTCAACAAACGGGAATTACCCTAAATAAACAAAAATGCGTTTTTAATGTCAAGACCATAAAGTTTCTGGGTCATGTCATCGACGAGTTAGGAATACATCCCGACGAAGAAAAGATTGCAGCTATACGCAACTTCAAAATTCCAACAAATAAGACGGAGCTTAAACAACTTCTTGGTATGGCTAATTACCTCGCACGATTTATCCCAAGATTTTCCGAAACTTTAGCACCTCTGAATTCTTTATTATCCACGAAGAACGAATTCATTTGGGATTCACCGCAAGATGAAACACTGAAAAAACTTAAAGAGATTTTGTCGTCCGAACCGGTGCTGGCAATTTTTGATCCTGGCAAGGAATCTATTGTGACAGCAGATGCCTCATCCTATGGTCTGGGGGCGACGTTGTGTCAAAGACAGAGTGACTCTACATTGAAGGTAATTGCATACGCATCTCGCACACTGACGCCAACTGAGCGACGTTACGCACAAATAGAAAAGGAAGCACTTGCACTAACATGGGCATGTGAAAAATTTTGTAATTACTTGATAGGCACCAGGTTTCTTCTAGAGACAGATCACAAACCTCTTGTCCCTATATTGACAAGAAAATCCTTAGATGATTTAACTCCTCGTCTTCAAAGATTAAAAATGCGATTGATGAGATATTCTTTCGATGTTTTCCACACCCCAGGAAAAAATTTATGTGCAGCAGATGCATTATCTAGATCACCTCTCCAGGAGGAAGTTCCAGATTTCGAATTAGAAGACGAAGTTGAAGCTTATGTCAATCTTTTAACAGAATCCATTCCTGTAGCTCCGCAAAGACTCACACAGGTAAAATTGGAACAAGAGCAAGATTCAACATGTAAAATGTTAACAGCATATGCTTTACGAGGATGGCCAGAAAAAAATAAATTAGAACCAGAATGTCTACCTTATTGGCCTTTGAGATACGAAATATCCTTGCAGAATGGATTACTTATGCGAGGAACTCGAATAATCATTCCACTCAATCTAAGACATGAAATTTTAGAGAAAATACATGAAGGCCATATGGGGATAGGTAAATGTAGAGATTTGGCGAGATCTGCAGTATATTGGCCAGGTATCAGTAAAGACGTAGAGAAGTTGGTGCGAGAGTGTACTTCATGTATACAAGAAGCTAAAAATCCTTCGGAACCGTTGAAACCCACAGGATTTCCTCAAAGACCTTGGGAAATAGTAGCTATGGATCTATTCAAACTTCATTCAGACTGGTATTTGTTAGTGACTGATTACTATTCACGTTATCCAGAAATTGCTAAATTAGACAGGCTTACATCTCGAGAAGTGATTCTACATTGCAAGTCAATTTTCGCCAGACATGGAATACCTGATATTGTTAGGTCTGACAATGGGAAACAATTTGAAGTAACGAGAACAGCTGAATTTTATCAATTTGCAAAAACATATCGGTTTAAACATATCACGTCTAGTCCAAGATACCCACAGAGCAATGGATTTGTAGAAGCTGCTGTTAAAATAATCAAGCTCAGATTGAAAAAATCCAAAGATCCTTATTTAGCATTACTCAGTTACAGAGCTTCGCCTTTAAAGAATGGATACAGTCCAGCTGAGTTATTGATGGGTAGGAGATTACAAACAACGTTACCCATACCACTAACAGCACTTCAACCAAAACTCATACAGAAGGAGAAATTGGAAGAAATAGAGGAAAATCGAATAAAAACGCAAGAAAGGTACTATAATCAAAGACACAACTCCCATGAACTGAAGTCAATAAATCCAGGGGAGAAAGTGTGGATAACAGATAGAAAGGCTGTTGGTACAGTACAGAAACATGCGGATACACCAAGATCATATTTCGTGAAAGAAGGACATCATATCCTGAGACGAAACAGAAAACATCTAATTCCGAGTGCGAAACTGCAACCACGTCCGACAGATGATGACATCGAGGAAGCTCTCTCTACAGAAATTTCTAAAAGTGAAGTACCTGAAAATAGAACGCCAAACCCTTCAGACTCAACTAAGAAAAATGATCAGCTTAACCCTAGAATCAACCAACCTGTTGTAACTCGAAGTGGAAGAACTGTTAAACCTCCAAATCGACTAAATCTCTAAAAGGGGGAGATGTGGCATTATCCTGAACAATGAACGATAGTGTTAAGTCCGAACTCTGTATTTAACCTTTAGAACTATTTAACCGGTTATTAACTGTAACTTTAGTTGTTGTGTATGTTTACCGTTTGTATTCGTCTGTGTGCTTATTAAAATGTGTCGTTCGATATTACTTTGTATTCAATAGTGTTTAAATACACAAACACGCCAAAATGCTCGGTATATTAACTAGTAAAGTTAATTAAACACGCGTAACAACTCACATATTTAGTAAAAAGGATCGAAAACTCATCCTACATCACAGAAATAAGTTTCTTCTCAAAGATAAAAAAAGAAAAAAAAAAGAAATTTAGACTCGCGGATAATCGGGAGTTTACTGTATCTGGCATTAGAGATCAGAGAATAAGCGACTAACGAGTTGAGTATAATAGATTTAAAAGTTTTAGTAACTTTAAGTGTAGATCGATCGAAATATTCGTTATGTTTTCAGCAAAAATCTGAGTTTCGCCAAACATTCGTTTTCGGTGAAAATGCTGCTGAAAATTCGGCCGAAACTATCTGTATTTCAAAAATTTCGTTTGCTTCTTCGGAAATTTTCTACATTACTCATTGATTTGAGCTGTATCGGCTTAAATGAGACACTCTTCATTTATTGCTAAGAACTTCACTGTTTATAATTATCAGTCATCAGAGACTCCAGATGTGAGTGCAAAGTATAACGCAAGAAATGCATACAGTGTGTCCACGTATAACCTGACCGACCTTTATTTTCGCAACCGTTGGTCCTAGATGCATACTTCCAATTACAAAAATGGCTTAAATAAGGTAAAGAATTATTTTTAAAGCGATTTGGTTCAATAAAAATATTTATTACAAAAATACGAAATTTAAATTTTTATACGGTCCCCCGGTCCTATAAGTGATATTTACTAAAAATTTACTCTGACACTAACAAGTAAGACAAAAAAAAGTCCCATTCTTCTAACATTAAAATTGACCGAGTTATGACACTTTGAAATGCATGACTTATACCACTTTTTTGCATATCAAAGCAGATGATTTCGACCATGCTTTCAGGGGTCGTGTATAAAGTACTTAAACGTATTTCAAGGTATTTGCGCTTTGAAAGAAATCGTACAAAATATTACGATTAACTTTTATTAGTTAAGTTTCAGATTAGTTAAAATAATTGTATTTTAACACATGCTTTTATTTTGTAAGGATTTGAGGCTATGATTTCTTTTAACTAAAATTATGTTATTTTCATAAGGTTTTATTTAACTTGCAATGATCGTTCTCCAGTTTAAAATTTGTACTCCATCTTTAACTTACTTTCAATGTCCGATCGAAGTTAAATTTTACATACTGCTTAAATCCGATGACAATGCAATATTATTATCATTTTCGACTCTTACCATCTTATACATACTTATATTAGAGGATAACACAAAAAAATTCGGATAGCTTACCGTCAAGAAATTTAAGAAAGAGTTTTAGATTAGCTAACACAAACCTGCGATGGTTGTGTTTTTTAACTTTTATAATTACATTTTATGTATTTTTTAACGCTGAATCAAAAGATTACTTTCGCTTTTGAGCATCATGTCAAGATTTTTCGCAAATCGTAAATTTCAAGGTTAAAAAATAGCGAAAAATCTGATACTATAAAATTTTTTATTCAGTTTAATTTTATTTAATTCAATAATTTATTAGATTTTTTGGCTTATACTGGGTTTCTTACAGCTAAACAGCTCGGGGGTCCGATGAGGTTGGGAGGGGAGGGGGATCAATTTTATCTTTTAGCTTTTTAACATTGAAATTTGCGGTTTGAGAAAATTCCTGACGTGATGGTTTAAAATGAAGGGCATTTTCGGATTCAGTGCTAAAAAATACATAAGAATCAATTTTCAAAAGCTAAAAAATATGCCACAACCCAAAACGTGAAAGACAGTATAATCTAACAGCATTTTAAAATATGTATCATTTTGTAAAGAATTGAGGCTGTTGTTTTTCCTCCTTTTATTTAACAAAAAATCTTTTATTTTTATCCTCTTATAATGTTCAGTACAAATTGTACATTTTGCAGTAATATGCCAGAATGATTAAAGATTTCAAATTTATATTGCAATGCTAATTTTACTCTCAACCATTTCTTTGATATATCTGACGAAATTATATTTCTACTAAATTTGTGAATGACACCTAATATGCAGCAAAAAATATACTCCAAGTTTAAACAGCCATTACTCGGTCAATTTTAATCGTAGAATAACGAAACTTTTTTTGCCTTACTTGCTAGTGTAACAGGGAAATTTTACTAAATATAACTTATAGAACCGGGGGACCGTGTAAAAATTTAGATTCTGTAATTCTTCACTAAATTGTTTTTTTTTTTTTTTGCTTCAAACTTTTCTTATCTTAACCCTGCACCTAATTTTGGCCATTTTTGTAACTGGAAGTATGCATCTAGGACCAACGGTTGCTGCGAAAATAAAGGTCGGCCAGTTTATACGTGGACACACTGTATATGACTAAATTTTGAACATGCTTTCAACGCGCTCATTAAAAGCTACAAACTTAACAGTAATTATTTATTTATTCTTTTTATTGAACAGCAAATGTTACAGATTATTTTCTTTAACCACTTCAACGGCTGCCCCGAGATAAGTCGGGGGTAAAAGCACAGTTTCCCTATACCCTTCGCCGGTGAAGTGGTTAAATAAGGAATTTAAAAAACTATCGGGTTTTCTTTCTGTCATGTTATCGATTTGCATATATTTCATTTAATTTGGTTACTATGACGCAAACTAAATATTTACATAAATTTTACTTATGATTTTTGGATAGCTTGACACAAAAGATAACTCAGTTGATTGAAATAAAACATTTCAATGTATGATATAGGCTCAATGAAAATTTGATATATTTAACAGTGTACTGGAAAATTTAAAATATCGTTTGGATGTGAAAATATATTTAAAAAGACAAACCTAAAATAGTTTTTATCAAATTTTAAAACAAACCTTTTAAAGTCCTATTAATTCGCCACTAAAATTTTCATATCATCTCATTTAAAACCCATATTTTGAATTTATCAGAGACCTGAATGAAAAAGCATTAGTGAATAAATTGTATATATATCAATTGAGGTTGAAAATACTGTTTGCACTTGTCAATATAAATAGAAAAAGAAAATGGTGATACATTTTTCTTGTAATTAATAGCATAGCGTTACCCAAATTTTTATATAATTATTTTTAATACCTATATTTAAAATTTTTAGAGCCATAAGGTAAAGTGCTGTGTCTCAAACGTTTAATCCGTTGAGGGTTTTTGTACTGATTTTAATTACTAATAAAAATTGTAAATGAAAAATCCATGTTTCCTAATTTTGCGTTCTTCTATCTTTGTCTTTACAGGAGGAAATTAGTTGGATTCAGGAAGATTTCGACTTCCGGTTTTCGATGGATTTATACGTTATAGAAAATCTTGAACACGATTTAATGTTTTTTAGAAAATGTCTGTCTGTCACTCTGTCTGTGAGTCTGTCTGAATGTGACAAAAATTTTGAGGGCGCTCTATCTCAATAACTAATACACGAAATTTCACAAACCTATAGATTCAGTTAGACCTTGATATAAACTGGTATTAATTAGTGTTTGATGTATATCACCCAACAGGTAGCGTTGCTATGCTGATTTTTTCACGATTTCAGCAATAACTCTATCAAGAATTGATGTACGGAATTTAATCAAACTTTAGATTCAGTTAAACCTTGATATAAACTAGCTTGATTAGTTTTTGGTGTATCTCACCCAACAGATGGCGCTGCTGTGCTGCTTTCTGTACGATTTCTAATAGCTATATCTCAAGAACTAATGCACGGATTTTCATCAAATTCATATTCAGTTAGACGTTGATGTAAGCTGTTACTTATTAGCTTTTGGTATAAATCGCACAACAGGTGGCGCTGCTATGCGGTTTTTTCACGATTTTCGCAATTGCTCTATCTCAAGAACTAATACACATATTTTCATCAAATTTCAGATTTAGTTAGTCCTTGATATGCACAAAAATTGTAAATGTCCTACATTTCTGTATACCATTATGTTTTTCTTTGTAAGTGTCGGGGCACTTACTTTTTTATTATGTATTATATTTAATTTTTCTTTGGTAAATACCTGCTGGTTTTCTGGGTCTGTTGCCCTGGTTGTGGCTTTGGCTGAGTCATGGAAGGGAATTTCCTGCCTAGGTTTTTAACACCTATGCCAGATTCTGGTTGGTGCCTAGGTTAGGGTGATCTAGTCCTTGATATGCAGAACAGTTCAGTTAATATTTGTGCTACATTTAGTGTATTAATTTGGCGTCAGTCACTTTGACTGACTTTTTCACTGTTCCAGTGAATTTCCAGTGGTGCAGCCTTGACTGTAGGCTCGTCTGTCATATCGTTTGTTGTTGTTTTTTCTTTCATTTGTTTTATTTTACATGAAATTGTACTTGTTTATATATATTTTTCATTTTCACGCGCAGTGGCGTCTTAGTTTATTGATCTTATTATAATATAATTGCCGTCTGTGTTCTGGGCCTTTTGCCTTGACTGGGCCTTCGCGGGTGGTAGTGGGGACTTTTCCTCCGGGGCATTCAGCCTATGCCAAATTTGGTGGGCGTCCCGGTTAGGTGATCCTAGTCCTTGATATGAAATGATGCTGATTACCTGTTGGTGTAAATCGAGCAATAGGTGGCGCTGCTGTGCTGCATTTTGCACGATTTTCTGAATAGCTCTATCTCAAGAACTAATGCACAAATTTAATCAAACTTCAGATTCAAGTATACCTTGATTACTATTGCTGCTGATTATGTGTTGGTGTCAATCGCTCAACAGGTGGCGCTGCTATGCTGAATTTTTCACGATTTTCGCAAAAGCTATATCTCAAAAACTAATGCGCGGAATTTTATCAAACTTAGTATTCTGTTACATTTTCACATAAATAGATCCTTATTATATTTGGAGTATATTGAACAACAGGTGTTGATTTTGATACTTTGGGTTAGAAATTTGGTTGCGGACATCTAAGAGGTCGGGTTCCGAAATTCAATGATTTGTTTGAAACAATGCGATACTTATATCTTCTTATTAAATACATCCAATTCAACGAACCTATATACCTTTACATTCCTCATGATGGGCATAGATTGCCATTTAATTTTAGCACTGTGATAGCGAATTTTGAATTATTAAAATGTATGAGATAGAATAAAGTTTTGGAATTGGCACATCAATCTAGTTATATTCTTACAAAAATAAAGTGATCATCTAACTGGGAAATGAAGCAGTTTTCAAAAAGAATATTTATTCATACTTTTATTTTTAGGATTGTATCTCGCACCAATACTTAAAAAGCAGATTTTTTTTTATGTATTCTAGTATTTACTTTCATAAAATAATAGTGATTTTTTTTTCTTTTCTAAAAGACAGAAGTTTTATAAAATGTTACCTCTTTCATTATGTTTAAGTTGTCTGTAATATTGTTTTAATTTCTCTTTATTGAACATTAAAAAATCCCGTCTCCAGTAAAAATCAATCCAGAAGAAAAATAAACTGATTTTATTACTGATTTAAAAAAAATAATAATAATACAAATAAAGGATGATATCAAGCAATTTAAATCCTATTTTAAATAAAGCTCATTTAACTTGTACATGAATGATATTTGTCAGCTGTTTTCTTATTTTTTTTTTATTTCTAAAAACTATGAAGTCAGGATAAGCAACGCTCCGCTTTTAAGCTGAAAGTAAACAAAGCATCCTATGAGCAAGCGCGCCGTGCTAGGGAATTTCGCGGGTGCATTTGTGAGGGGCACGATTTAGACGCTAGTTTCACTCTCGTTGGCTATGAAGCTTCGCTTTTACTGATTGGCTGCTGCGGCCGTTTTTTTATTTTAAGCGCATGCGCATACTTTACTTTTGTTTAGATCACAGACACAGTGACGCTACTGAGATATCTTAAGTAAGTTTTTCGATGTGAACAGGCACCCAATTCCGGGAGGGTACCACTTCAAAACTGACGGTCTAAGATATCTTAAATTTCTAGTGTGAATAGGGTATTAGGAGCACGGTAAGTAGAACCACTGAGCTCTACAATAATATTCTACAATATAATCTATTGTCGAGCTCAGTGAGTAGAACACACGGTAGGATCAACGCGCGGAACCATAAGAATAGATGTTCAAAACATAGAGCATAAACATATTTCATCAACATAGGTAAATTTCGGATCCTTGTTAATTGGGAATTAAAACGGCCTATAGAGGCGCTGTTCGCAGCCTCCGGTACAGGAAAATTGTCCCTTCAATTTCCCTTTAACTAATGCTAAAGTGCCATTGAAATAATTCTTTATTGTAAATGCATTTGAATGTTTTAGACATTCATATTCGGATAATTTTTACTTTGTTTGATAAGACAGAACACAAATGTCACAGGAAATGTGAAATTGTGCAAAGGAATAATCATTCTGAACAAATTTAAAATACATGTCATGCAATGAGCTTGCACTTCACTATCCTGAAGCGAGAAGTTACATCTTTTCTCCACCAGATGGCGTATTCGAGCGCTTGAATCGCGAATTCTTCCTCCCTGTCGGTAGTGACGCTAGTGCTGTTGCCATACAGATTTTACCGTAAATGTCCCATCTCGCGGACCGCCGTAGCTTATCGTTTTCGTTAACCTCAGTAAAGTCCACTGGGCGATATTCGCTCGGATAAGTCAGCTTTGACGAGTTAGATAAATGGAGGATATTCCGAATCTGGGTTCGAGGGTGAAAAAGTCACGTGATACCGGTGATTTACCCAAGGAACTTCTAACTGATAAGAAGGGAAGATACTACTGCTTTGCCTCGTGAACTGTTTCATTGGCTAGCTGGGATTTATATTACACGTCTACGAAGCCTTCACTTTTTTACGCTAAAAGTTTTTACCTTGATCACGTGATCAAAACATTAACAAACATCAACTTGAGGAAAATGACCAAAGAAGTTGGAAATATTTGGAAATTCCTTCTTCCATGAAAATGACAGGCTCCTCAATTTTTGTCTCCTCTCTTTTATAATGGATCTCTAAAACACTGCTTTCGTAAGATGCAACTTACATTACTAATTGCACCGCAATCCCAACTTACACTTGTAATTGAAGTGAACTGAATTACTCATTGTTTTCTTTCGGCGGCCAAAACAAATATTTTTGTCATGTGATGTTCAATTATATTTATTTATAATTTTCCAATATTTTTAGCATGTAACTTATCGGTTTTGCACTTTTTATTAGTGTATATATTAAATCTACTTTGTGTAAGTTTCCTTACCTTTATTCAAGGGTTAATTTTTTCATAGCAAATAAAGCATTAATCCAACTAATAGTGAAACGATAACTAACTTAATTACTTTTGTAACTCTCCAAAATTAGATACCCTAAACAGAAAACCATCGTTTTTAACGTTTTAAAAACTGCCGCGACTTTCAGTTTGAATGAAACATTAACGTTTTTATAATTCTTTGAAGATCCATCTTTTTCAATTGGGATTCTTCCAAAGAGTTCTCATTAACTTGAATAATGAGAGCTACAGATTACGGTAAAATAAGGAATGAGTTCCATATCCTGTGCCACTTGGCGAAAAATATTGCGCCAAAATACCGTTTTGGCGACATGAAAATTTTTCCAAGATGGCAGAAAAACATAATTTTTAAATCTGTATGTTATTTATAAATCAATGATTTTGCGCCATTTTTAAAAACAGAAAATGATGTAAAAACATGGATTTATAAATAACATAAAGATTTAAAAACGAAGTTTTTGCGCCATCTTGGAAAATTTCTTCCGATGCAATTACACAAATTTTAACAGCATTCTAAATAAATCAAAACAAATGTGCTTTTTAAGATGAATACTTGTGTGCATTTACACACCTTGTCACTGTCAGGGGAGCTCTGCTTTTTATTCCTATAACATTTTGGAGAATAAAAAAGAGAAAAAAAAACTTACATGAAACTTTTTATATATTTGGCTTAGATGTGTTATTATCCCGGGGTCCGCCATCTTGGATTTTTTTCTTGCATGAAAACTCCTTTTTCGCCAAGTGTAATGTCGCCAATGGTTAAATATTGTTGATAGGTTAATATAATATTGAAAAAAAAATGGAATATAATGATTATAATTATTAATAAAAAATAATTTTTAATTCAAGCCAAGAAAAAAATCCAAGATGGCGGACCCCAAGATAATAACACATCTGTTCCAAATTGTATTTAATATAAAATAAAAGTAAAAGGATAAATATAAATAACCGTCTCAGAAAAAAATTTAAAAATATTTACACAAAAAAACAAACAATCAGCAATAATGTAATGTTTACAAAAAGGGATCGCAGTCAGAGTCTGAAACAAGGTGTGTAAATGCACACAAGTATTCATCTCAAAAAGCACATTTGTTTGGACTTATTTAGAATTGTTCGAGGTCTTTTTCTGGGCAGTTAAATTTCCACCTAAATTGAATCCTGTATATATAAAATCATAACAATAACTTCTAGCTGAATTACTAAAATTACTGAAAAGGTAAACTTTTAGCCCAAAATATCAATGCCAAACTTAATGAATTTTCAAATTGGAACAAAATACAAAAGCAATACAGTGTTCTAAATTTATCTGCTCAGATCAACCCCAACAATTATCATAGAGTTAGAATTTTCATGCATGACCAGAGAGAAATCACTTAAAAATAGAAGAATGTAATTAATTAAAGGAAAATTTAACATACCGCAAGACAATTTACTTAAAGAAATGTTAATGAACTGAGAAAGTAGATTAATTTAAGAATTTTGAATAAGTTAATAGACAAGAGCTGAAATATGAAAATAAATTTTAAAGTCATACATAAATAGAATCTAACTCTATGGACTGTGATCGTGATATGGCTAATTTCATTGCATTGTAGTATTCGCTGTATATCTTATCTTTCTTTTTTTTTTTTTTTTTTTGTATTTCATTTAAATAGAAATGTTTTAATCTACTTATGTTATTTCCTCACAATACACACACAAAAAAAAAGACTAAAGAAAAACACTGTTCATATTCTCTATATACTTCAATTTATTAATTATTTCTTTTAAACCTTTATTTTTAAATTATTATATGATCTTAATATGAGTAATCTTACAAAAAACAGACCATAGCTACTTCTTCTTGGGTTAATTTGAACTGAAACACTTATTCTCATTATTTCTGTTTTTAAAATATATTTACTTATTTAAATCTAGTGAAGTTACTTTATTTAGGAATAGTTTTAGCAGTACAAAAATAGATACAAGTCAAGAGAATAGGATTAAAATTAATTTAATTCTTCATAAGGAGTTTTAAATTCTTAAATATACAGGTGTTTCAAAACTTATTTCTCAAGCAATCACAATTAGCAAATGATATTGTAAACATTCTAACATTAATAGGAAAAACTTTATCAAGTTGGCATTTACTAATTGACATTTATCAAGTTGGCTTCTATTATACAGATTATAAAATTAAAACAAAGATAATCAATTATAATAGAACAAGAAAACAAAACTTACATACCCAATGTAATCCACAGTCAGTTCCAGATTTTACACCACATGTTATTTTTTTTTCTTTTAACAATTACTTTTTTTCTTTTCAGTTTGGAGTTGGTTATCTAGTACTGTTTAGGCATAATTATCTTAAACACATTGTTCATATGATTTTTCTTTGAGAACTGCATCTTGACTGGCAGTGCTACAGTTTTGTTTAAAAGGGGTCGATGTCACTTAATACCGGTCTTGAAGATTTACTAATTCGTGAAGTGAGACCTGGATACAGTCCCTGTCGTCAATTTCTCATCTTGTGATAGCGTCTCCAGGAGGGCTGGTATCGCTGTTTAAACTCTGAACTCCTATGGTGAAAAGTTTTGGTTGTCATGTCAGATGGACATTGGATATTAACCTTCTCTTTCAATTTTCCGCTTGGCAATCCTCATCCACCATCACTATAAAAATATAGTTGAAACCAGATTGTCGGGGAATAGGAAATTCAACAATTTTTTCTTATCAGACTCCAAAAACCGTTGATTTGGGTCTGCATATCGCTTGCAGTCAAAAGACATGCATTGCTTTTACGACTACCCTCCTCAAAAAAGAAAATGTCTGCACTCTCCAACAAAACGTCTTCTCTGTGTCACAAACACGACTGCTCTCCTCAACAAAAAAGGGTATCTGAGAGAGTTTTTTCGTAAAAAGGGCCAAAGCAAAGGGGGCGAAGGGCCCCTCCAGCCCCTTCAAAATTTTATCTCCGCTTACATTTTTCTGGACCCAGGACACACCTAGAAAAAACACTACTCGACCAACAGACCACGCGCTCGCTTCTAGAACCCTCTGAAAATTCCTGCGCTTCTTCTCAGGAAGCCACAAAGGGTGGGGGCGAAAACTGTCTTCATTGGTCAATTTCCCTACCTGATGCCAAGAACATCTTGTTTCTACGTCCCTCTTACCACGGGGACATCACATGAACTCAAATCTCGGAAGCCGAGGCAATACTTGCAGCTGCTTAAAAATTGTTTTTCGTAAACAAAGTCTTAAAAATGCATTGTAAAAAGGGGCTGGTACGCTATGAGAAAAGTACCATTCCCACACAATAATCCTGTGTTTAAAATGTATACGTGTGTGGTCCCAATTATTTCTGGAAGCTATGAATTTCCCCTATTCGAATACAGCTGACAATTAATCCCACGCTTGCTAGTAAAAGAAAGTGGATTTTTTTTTAATCTGTGAGAGAGTATCCCAAAATAAAAAGGTTTTATTTACAGAAAAATAGAGGAATGTTTTTGAATAACAACATTTACATGTTGTAACATAATTTAAGTATGAGAAATTAATAAAAAGAAAGGGGCTTATTTAGTAAATTAATTTTATTTATTTACTTTTAAAAAACACAACTGGCTTTAAACTTAACTCTTAAAAATAAAGAAATTGTATAATGAATAATTTTGAATAGAACCAAGCTATTAATAATATACAAAAAAAAGGGGGGGGGGCGTGCTGTGTACAAATAATATATTTTAAAGGAAAATTGCTTAAAAATACGTAAAGTACTCCTAACAGAATGCTGCTAAAGTTTGTGTAATTGCATCGGAAGAAATTTTCCAAGATCGCGCACAAACTCAGTTTTTAAATCTTTATTTTATTTATAAATCCATGTTTTTAAATCATTTTCTATTTTTTAAAATGGTGCAAAATCATTGAATTATAAATAACATACAGATTTAAAAATAATGTTTTTCCGCAATCTTGGAAAAATTAACGAGACTTACCTTACTACCAAAATACGTTGACAGACACAGAGACTCATTCGAATGTGTGGCTTATCTAACCCAATTCAAAATTTTGCTGACTAACGATACACGTGATACTCGTAAACCAATAAGCTTCAAGATCTCGCGTCATCGAGTTCGCCGGTTTTCAAAAGCATTTCTGAAAAAAGCAACCCTAAAGCCATTTGAATGATCCGAAATCCGACGAACAAACTTAAACCAGATCGAAACATTTATTGCCAAAAAAAAAATCACCAAATCTTCCGGCACAGGATATGGGACCAGTCCCAAATATATTATATTAATACTATTTAACAAACTGTAGGTGAATTTAACACATTTATGAGTATGGAATGAAATTGACATACAGTCAATCCTAATTCTGCTAGTGGCTATATTTTACACAATTTTGAACTTAAGCAAATGGTTAGCTATAATTTAGCAACAATAATTATGTACCAGTGTTGTATTTTTTAGTTTGAAATGTTTATTACATTATACGTTCGGGGAAATAAGAAAGAGCTTGACTTTCTGGTCTTTTGAAAAATACACACAACATGTTATTTTAAAAAAATCATATAAAATTGTCTAAGCAAAAACACACAATTTGCTTATAAGGTACTTATTATAAACTAATAAGGCATCCATTGAGCTTATTATCAGATTTTTAAAAAATGGGCATATGTCCTCCCAGACCCCCCTCTGGCGCCGCCCTTGCTTTTGTATAAGAAGCTGTAATTCCATTTTCCGCTACTTCTCCTTTATCCCGTTGACCATTTTGCATAAAAAGAACTATTGTTAAACTCTAACACCCAATAAACAAATGGAAGAATGTTGCCATTTAAAATTATTAAATAGTTACAGATAATAAAATTAATTAATTTAGAGATGACTGAGGAATAAAGTGCTGAAGGTAGCGCATACCTGATGTAAAGTTTGATTCATTCAAATAATTTTGGACAAAAGAATAGTTTTTTTTTTAAATAATTATAAGAATTAATTTAATTATAAAAAAGAATTTATGAATTTAAGTGCAGAATTATTAAATTAAACCATAAACAAACTGTTGATTTTTTTCAGATACTGGATTTGTGAATAAAAAATAAATATTTTATTTCACAAATTTAATAAGATATATATAAAAAAGTTAATATGAGCACTAAGAAACAACGTTTTAATGTACCTTTCATGAATACTACAAAAAATGTTATTGATCATTGTGAACTTGAAAAAACAAAAATACATTAAATTTGTTCATTTTGCAATCATTGTATCACACATTCATCATTGTGTGCTTCACTCACATGAAAATCAAAAAGGAAAAAATTCATCATTGGTGGCAATGATCTTGCTATTTTAAAATCCCTTAAAAGTACTAGAAATTTGTTAATTTTGTGATCATCATACCGCATTATGATGTCATATGATATGTTCAAATGAAAAAGAAAAAAACATATTGCTGGATGTAGCAATCTTGCTCTTTTCAGAAGGCCCCAAAAATACATGAAATTTGTTAATGTTTTGCCCACTAGATATTTCACATGTATGATCGCCTTGTGCACATGAAAACAAAGTAAAACATCATTAAAAATACAGATAAACATCAAATTAAAAATTGAATTGCTTGATGATGTAACAAACATGTCTAACAATTGTGCCATGCAATTTTGGCATTAAATCCTATAGTTTGGCGATAGTTTTTTTTATTGAAAGTGGTCGGTGGGATAATGGAGTAGTACCCATTTTTCATGTGTGTATATTTTTAATGTGTGTTTTTGAGCAAATCGTAAACATTGTATGGTTTTCAAAATTGACATTTGTATGGTATACATAAGATTTTTCAGGGTTTATCTTTCACTTAAAATTTTACAGTAATCAGAAAACTGAGTTAGAGAACAAGAAAATGTGAATTGATGTAGAAAAATCACCATTCCATCTTTAATAAACCAATTGAAAAAATAGGAACATGTTTATTTATTAGAACGTTAACAATACATGTTCCACAAATATCAATGGTTTTATGTATTCTTAATTCTCTGAAACAAAACCCTTAAGGGGTTACTTCACTCACAGCTAATGTTAAATCTATGGGGGAGAAGGGGCTGTTCTTTTAAAGTATCATCTCATTTGCATTTCGAAAGTAAAAAACAGCCTTTGTAGAGATAGGGGAGAGTTGGGAGGAGTGGGACAGATTTCACAATTTATTTTTTAATTCACTACTTATGTTTTACCAAGAGTACAGCTTATAAAAATCTAATAGTATGTTACTTAAGCTATGTTTAAAAAATACAAACACTGCGAAATACAAACAACTGGCTTTTATTTGCACGTTTTAAAATGTTAACATTTTTGTCCCACACCTCCCTCATATGAGGACACACATGAGGGAGGAATAGGACACTGTTTGATAAAAATTAAATTAACACATATTGTATTTTGATAAGTCAACACTGAAAGCAAGGTAGGGCTGGGCTCGGCTGGAACCACAAATTATTTGTGGTTGAGGCAATTTCATTATGATATCCCTTTTCTCTACTTCACTGAAGTCATTTTCATGTGAGAAGTAAAATTTTTCTTTTTCATCATTTTTGAATATGATAAACTCCTTATCACTGTCTATATCCTCAACTCTGCCAATATAATAAACAGCTGTCTTCTTTGTCAAAATTTTAACAATTACAAAGTCATTTATCCTAATTTTGGATCATCAGTTAACCAATCAAATTCTTCAGCAATTTCATTATCATTGTGAGTAATCAAATCAAAAGTCTTCATCTGTAGAATCATGACAAAAATTTCCCATCAATGGAATCATCAGATAATTCATTCGCTTTTTTCTGTTTCTTCCTTTTCACCTTAAGAGTTTTCTTTTTACACAATCTCTTCTGCTTTTTATCAGCGGTTATTTTTTCAATTTCTTCTTTTTCTGGTGTGTCAGTGATGATTTTTTATCTTTCCTTTTTTCTGTCTTTCTTTATAGTTTTTGTGGAAATGCTTTGCGATAAGGGTGCATATCAGAAGGACTCAAAGGTGTTTGAGAACATGTCCCATTCCTCCCTCACTGATGCTGTCCCATTCCCCCCTCTGCTGAATATTTTTTAAAAATGCTTATCATATATATCATACTACATTTATGCTTTATTTGGCTGCTAGTTTACAAACACTATATCTTTAAGTTTATTATACAATTATAATATTTTTATTTTAAATATAATATAATTGAAACAAATCATTGAAAGAATAAGAATTTGTACTTACTTCTGAGGTATGAAAATAAAATTTTCCCTTTTAAATGCAAACAATAATACAGCTGGTGTAACAATTAGAATCAAACATGAGGCTATAGATGTTTTATCTAGTGGACAAACTAGAACTTAATTCTAACAGTTATTTTGGACATAAATGCTGCTGTCCCACACCTCCCACTGTCCCATTCCTCCCAACTCTCCCCTACCTCAGCTACCCAATGCAAATAATAATAATAAAAAAAAAGGTTATTTAAAAATATCAAAATGAGATATTGTAAAATAACTCTCTCATTAGCTCATGAATGAAACAGTCCCTTAAAGCTTTTAGCTACTCAAAACTTGTGACAGTTTTGCCACATATATTGAAATGCATCAATGACTTTAGGTAAGTATATCAATTGGCCATAAAAGGTAGATTAAATTTTAGAAAATTGAAATAAAGTCAATCCTTTATAAATACAGATTGGAATTGGATTTTTGCTTTGGAAGACCAAATATTTTTTCTCTTCTAAAATATTAATTTGGCAGTAACCAAATTTCATGAGCAAACAAACAAACTGTCTGCTGATTAAAAGTTTTGTCACTGATTACCATTTCATTTTCAGGGCAGTTTTGTTTATAGTATTTGGAAAAGAATCAGCTGAATTTGTAAAGTTCGAGTTCAAGATTCTAGGTCAGGGACAGCGAACCTGTGGCACGCTGCAGATTATTTTTGGCACGACATAGATTCAGGTTCTACATCAAGATATAGTAGGATTTCACAAAATGCATTAATTAATCTAGATGTTGTCTCTGTTTATCTGAATTTGATTAGGTTTTCATTATCATATAGATTGAAGAAACTGAAACATATCTTAATGTATCCCAATCTAGCTCAATATTGGCTAACAAAATTTTAAGAATAAGAGATAATTAGAAGATTATTGCAAAAGAAAGATTAAAGGACATTATAAGCAAACATGCAGATGGTAAACTTATAACAATTTGAAATTCAATTCCAGACACTAAAAGTTGTAGATTCTGACTCTTTTGACATTTTTTTTCTGCAAGACATTCTTTTCAGAAATAAATAATATGAAAAATTCAAGTAAAAACATCTTGTCAAATGAGTCTAATTCAACTTGCATTCTCTTAAAAATAAGTAAGTACGAAGCTGATAGAAATTATTTGGCATTTCTAAGATGAGACAACAGAAATAGTATTTTAAAAATAAATTTCTAAAGTATAACATGAAATATTAGGCATATCATTTTATGTTAAAAAGAAATTTTAATTAATTTTGATTCGTTAGTATTGGTTCCATTAAAATTTTTATTGTTGGCACATCATGATCACGAAAAGTATATTTTTGGAGAAAATTGGCACAAGAATGTGAAAAGGTTTGCCATCCCTGTTCTAGGTCAACAGGAAGTATCCTATAGGTTTTACTCTCAAAATCTATACTTCCTGTTGACCTAGAACCTTGAAATTTAGCACAAAGGAAGGTTTTAAGCACATGTAAAAAAAAAAATCTGAAAATCATTAGTTTAAAATTCTATGTTTATTTATTACGTGATTTTCTATAATCTGAATTTCTAAACCCCTTATTTTAAGTAAGGATTGACCAAAACAGGTTTTTAAGACCGAAATCGAATTTCGGTAATATTCCTATTTTCGGCCGAAAACGAAAATGACCAAAAAATTCTTTTAATTATAGGGGAGACCTGGGCTAGTTGGCTACAGGGGTAAGTAGGCGCAGTCCTCGTAAATCGCCTATTTGTGGATAGAATGCGCAATCAGTCACAGAGTACCTTTCTTGCTTTTTACAATCTTCATTGTAGTTTTGTAGCGTTACCTACGTGCAGTGGACATTTATTGCGACTTTTCTGTTTTTTGCACTCATATGTAACTTTTTGTTGCTTCATTCTTTTTCTAATTTCTAATACTTATCTTAATAATTGCAATTTAACTTGTGCAGTTTTTCTTAGTGTATGATTAACTGTACCTACCCCTTGTGTGATTTACTTGGATTATTTATGCTTACATGGTTATGTGTCCTTTTTTGTGAAGAAATTTATTATGGGGCTAGTTGGCGTATTGAACACGGGGCAAGTTGGCTCGGTTTCTGGTGTGTGCTGGTAGCTTGAAAAACAGAAAACACGGAGAAATGTGGTTGTAATGCAAGATTTTGGGCACACGAGGCTTGCCCAAATGGAGACACTCGATTTTTTATTTGTGACAACTGTAACTCTGATTATGATATCGAGTAGGATAGAAGTTACTCAATGTTAATGTTTTATTCATTATTTTTATGTCTGTCCCAGCAGCAGAATTTTTTTCTGCAGTCTGCAACACAATTAGAAACAGTCTGCAGAACTTAAGGACAAACACCCTCTTTCCAATCCCTCATGCACTTAAACCCCCCAAGTATTTGTGATTAACATAAAAGGAAAGTACATTTTTAAATAATTTACCTTTGTCCTCAAAATTTTTAACACCGTTGTCTGAAAAATCTTTCATAAAATTTGTCAAAATTTCTGTGAACTTAGAAAACAGAATAACAGTGAAAATAACATATGAACACCAATTTTCTAAAATTTTCGAAAAGATTGATACAATATGATAATATTAAAAAATATATATAGATGTGATAATACAGGAATAAAAGTGCACTAAAGCCACTTTAGAGCAGCAAAAATCTAATTTTGTAGCAGTAAAATCCATTTTTGTAGCAGCAAAAATCTAATTTTGTAGAAATAAATGCTTCTTTCGAGCAGATTGAAATTATGAGAGAATCAAATTTGAGTAATTCATGCAAATACTATAAGTAATTCTAATGCAATGTTTTCCCTAGCAATCTTAGCTAGTTGTGCAATTCAAAATTTAACATGCTTTCACTCAAAACATGGCTAACTAATATTTAATCTGCCACTCAGCTGTAAAAAATCTCGTGAAAACATTAATGTTGCAGCAAATTTTTCCTCGATCCTTTGACGAAATGTGCATTTTTTCGCAATCTTTCGACGATGTTCGAGTTTTTTTCACGATCTTTCGACGATGCCTGCCATTTTTTATCGCGATCTTTCGACGATGTCCACATTTTTTTCGCAACCTTTCGACGATGTTCTCGGTTTTCCCGCGAACTTTCGGCGATGTTTGTGTTTTTTCACAATCTTTCGACGATGTTCGCGTTTATTTCGCTATCTTTCGCCGGTGTTCCCGTTTTTTTGCGATCTTTTGACGAAATTCGGATTTTTTCTCCCGATCCTTTGACGAAATTCGCATTTTTCCAGCAATCTTTTGAAAAAAATTCGCATTTTCTCCACGATCTTTTGACGATATATGTTTTTTCGTGATATTTTAGCGAAATCCGCGTTTTTTTGTGGTCTTTGTGCGAAATTCGCTGTTTTCCGCAATCCTTTGACAAAATTCTTAGTTTTTTCGCAATCTTTTGACAATTCACATTTTTTCCGCGCCCCTTTGATAGAATTTGCGCTTTTTACGCGATCATTTGTCATAATTCACATTTTTTTTCTCCGAACATTTCTTCCGCCATTCTTTTAGGAAAGTTATTTTTTTTTTGTAGCCATTTGACGAAATTGGCATTTTTTTTTTCGATCTTGTGACAAAATTTTCGCCATCTTTTGAAGAAATTTGTGCCTTATCACACATTAAAATTAGCCTATTTTCCACGATCTTTTGACGAAATTCTCATTTTTTTAACGATCCATCCATAAATTTCGCGTTCTTTTCCCAATCCTTTGACGAAAGTTGCTACTTTTTCGTAGCCTTTTGACGAAATTCACATTTTTTCCGCAGTCATTTGATGGAAATCGCATTTTTCCACCATCCTTTGACGAAAGTTGCTATTTTTCCGCAGCCCTTTTACGAAATTGACGTTTCTTTTATGATCTTATGACAAAATTTCGTTTTTTCTTCGCGATCTTTTGATGAAATTCCCGTTTTTTTTCGCGATCCTTTGACAAAATTTGCTACTTTAAATGCAAACGATTGACGATATTATTTTGTCGGCGAACATTTGTCGCAATTCGTGATATTTATGCCTGAATTTTTTTAAATTTCTTACGAAATCACCCCTACGAGGATTGGCTCATTTAATAATGGACGTTTCACGATCTCGTTTGTAGAATTTTCTCTGCGAATTATTTATATTTTAAAGGGAATCAAAGCTTTGTTAATCGCATGTGGCACGGATCGTATTATTATGGCACATGGCAAATATTTTCTAGCAAACTTTTCTAAATTTTAACAGTTGAAAAATAGTCTGTGACGTGTGTCGCAGCGTTGCGCCGATTCTGTGCCCGGGATGTCTGTATAATTTAGAATTTACATTGTACGATGATAACACCTTTGTTTAAACTTACTAGTAATAATGAAATTGGTTTCTCTTAACTGCGTGTCTTATTTGAGTTTCATTTAAATTTTTATAAAGCGTGTGCTAACTTACCCCATATGTATAGGCAACTTGCCCCGTGCCGGGGTAGGTTTTCGCACAATTTTCCTTTTACTTTAGGCTTCCGCTAAACATAAACTACAAAAGCTGCAACCTCAAAACTCCGGGTATTTATAGTCCAATGCCTGTTCTTTAAGAGAACAGTTACAGTTTCATAAAAAACTTAAACAAAAAAATAATAAAAATCAATAACTAAAAACTGCGCCTACTAGCCCGGTCTCCCCTAATACATACATAAATGTACTTAATTATTAATTAATTATACATGTGGCCCATGTTGGCTCTCTGTGCCTCTGATCAAAACTTTTTATTTTCTAATAAAATAAAATGTAATTAATTCATCAACTATACAGAATGATTTTCTAATTATTTCATAGATAGTTAAAAAATGTATTAAGTATGCATATGTTATATTAGAACTTTCTCAAAGAGTATTTGAAACACTTCTGCAGTTTCAATCTAAAGATTTTTTATGTCTGCAGCTTTTAATGAGCGCATGAAAAGCGTCTTCAATGTTTAGTCCTATAGGCATTGCTTGCTATAATTTGTATTCGCATCTTGAATAATTATAAACAGTGAAGTTCATAGCAATAAATAAAGAGTGTCTCATATGAGCCGATACCGTTCAAATCAATGAATAATGTTAAAAATTTCTGAAGGACAAAACAAGATTCTTGGAATACAGATACTTTTAGTTGAGTTTCAGTCCGTCTGAATTTTCAGCAGCATTTTTGCCGAAAATGAATTTTCTTTTAAACTCAGAATTTGGGCTGAAAATGAAACCGAATTTTTCGTCGATCTCTAGTTTTAAGGCTGCAACTGTTTACTGCATTAAGTTAGGAGCTCGTAATTCGTATTCAACAATGAGACCACTGATCTTATTATCTGATATTAATCTCAGCTGTTGGTGTTAGAAAAATGCTCTTCACAGACAGACAGATAACAAAGCAAGACTATAAGGGTTTTGTTTCTCTTTTTGTGTTATAGAACCATAGAAAGTATAGAATTTTCATCAATTATGATATTTAAAAATTGTTACAAAGGATAATTAAAAACATTTTACATTTGGATCAGCAGTAGTGGCATTTTCACTAGATCCATTTCAGCATGCAACAATTTTAGTTAATCAATTATAATTATAAACCAAACTTTTGGTGTTATCCAAAATTTTCCACATAATAAAAACTAAAGTTATAATTTGCTAAAAATTAAATAAACAACAGTAGGGGAA
This sequence comes from Maratus speciosus, assembly GCA_963932465.1. NCBI lineage: Eukaryota > Metazoa > Arthropoda > Arachnida > Araneae > Salticidae > Maratus > Maratus speciosus. Next base: position 281,874,331 of record OZ010794.1, on the reverse strand, counting down.
GGTGGGGCACGTTGGGACATCTCAATTTTGAGGCTTAATTTTGCAGTTAAAAATTAGCACACATAAGTGCCAATATACAATACTACAATCTACTCTTCCATGTGTTTTGGAATCACTGGTGTTTGCTGGCAACAAATAATACCATTATTTTTGTTTTGAATGAAGTTGAGTAACATTTATGTGTGTTTTGAAAAATAAATTTTTTATTAAAGAAATGAAATAATACAATGTTGTGATGAAAAAACATTGATTTATTGTTATTTTAAAGGTAAAAAATAGACTGCAATGCTAAGCTTAATTGTTTTAAAGTTTTTGTTACTTAATGTGCGAGGTGGGGCAGGTTGGGACACTCAGTTGTGGGGCACCTTGGGACATGTCCAAAAATGCTGTAAAGACCAAATGCAGCTTACAGAAGGAAAAAAAAGTACACAACGAATTAGAATTTTCATCAAGCAGTGAGGATGAGACAGTTGTGCTAGCAAAATTGGTGAAAATTACCCATGGAAGGAAAACAAATATAAATGATTTGTGTAATGGCAGTAGTGATGAATTCAACTGTTCATATGATGCTGATTTTCCTACAGATTGCAAACTTACTTAAGATAAGTCCAGAAACTTAAAGGCTAAATGTAAACCCACTGTGGGATAGTGTACATTGGCAAAGTTTGCAGGAAAACAAAGCATTGTTGTATTTGTAAGGCATGTTCAAAATGTTGAGGACAGCAGCGAGTATGAGATATCTATTTTGAGAAGACGAGATCTAGAGTTGTCATTTTTTTTTTTTTTTTAAATCCTGATAAACATGATAGCTCATTTGTGTATCAAACAAATATTCTTTTAAAACTTGGCACTCCTGAAAACAAAATAGGTCAAAGATGTGTTTTATTAGAATTTGATGAACACCATTTTTTTCGCATCAAATACAAGATCTGTTAATGAAAACATGTTACAATTCAAATTATTAAAATGTTTTAATGCTTAAATTATTTCATGCTGAACTAAAGCTTTATAAATAAAGCTTTGTTCATCAATTAAATATAACATTTTACATGTATTTTTGATTAAAACTAGTGTCCTAACCTGCCCCACCATGTGGGGCAGGTTGGAAGGCTTTTTTGTTTTGTTTTCACTCTTTTCCTATGTTAGATAGATTATTATGAGGTTTATTTGATGCAGAAATGTTTATACTTTATGTCTAATGGGTTCTAAAATAAGAATAAATATTAATAAAATTTAGAAAAATTATTTACTGAAAAACGTCCCAAGGTGCCCCACCTTCCCCTACATAAATCAGAACTATAAAATTATTAATTAGATATTTTATTTCTTAATATTTATTTCAACTGACTGTATGGTTCAGTGCAAATATTTTTTTGATTATTTATTTATTTAATGTGTTTAAATAAAATAAATTGTGTGATTTGTATCTGGTTACAGTTTTCTTAGGGCCGGGAAAATTTATGTTTGTCTGTCAGAGAGGGAAAAAAAGTTACTGGTCCTGCAGACCACTAAATTTTTCAAATTAGTGGCCCGATTAAATTTTTGGTGGTTTCGGACCAGTGAACCATCAAAGATTTCGAACACTGTTTATCATGATTATATTTTTCAAAATATTGCAAGAGTCTCATAATTTTGCACTCTTATGTGAGTCCTGATTATTTTCATCTCCAGTTTCTAATAATTTTCAAAAATAAATATTAATAAGTATAATCCATGTGATATGACTCCAGTTACATTGGATTAATCAAACTTTTTAATATTCTTTACAAATTACACATTTTCCATTGTTTTTTATTTTTAATCCACCCTATAAGAAATACAACTTGAAAATCTGAATATCGTGTATTATGAGATTTTGTACCAAAAATATATCACAAAAAGAAATCTCCTTATAAACATTTGAAAATTAATGAATCCCCTTTTCTTAACTGAAAATTTATCCATATATTGTAACTCAATTAATCTATAAAAATCAAAATAAGCCAAATCCAGTAGAACGAAGAAATTGTTGCATAAAAGAAAATTTTTAATGATATCGGGATCGAAAGTTTAAGAAAACTTAAAATGTATCTTTATATCAGGAAATCTTCCAACAACATGATATTGAAAAATTTGTTAACTGCCTGCCAGGTAACAATTAATAAATTCTGAAACCAAACTTGATGCTTATGCTTACTTTATTAAAACTACTCAAGGTTTATAAATTTTGTATGAGTAAAATTTAACATCAAGAAATAAATCTATGTAGAGGAGAGTGGTAATGAATGGGCCAATTTTTGGTTTTTAATTTTTGTAATTTTTTCTAATAAATTTTTTTGGCTCAAAATTGGCTCTCAGTTACTTTACTTATTTGGTTTTATAAAAAAAGTTATAAAAATTGGATTAGAAAATGTCATGAATTATAATAGAAAATAAAAATATAGAAATTTGCCCCACCCATGGGGCTGAATGGGCCATTGAAGGTAATGAATGGGCAACTAAATGAATTCAATGAAAAGAATGTGGAATTAATATTTTATTCACCAAATATGACAAAATGAATGCCACTTGACATGATATGATCAAAAGCATACTGAAATAGTAAGTAATACACAATGCTTATCAAAATTTATAAACATCAAATGTGATATTATTAAATCACATAATTGTAGCAGAAAAATGACAAAATAATGAGATTATAGGTAAGAAAGAACGTAAAATATGCATAAAAATAATAGATAATACACATTATGATTTAACGAAATTTATATTTTCCAAAAGTAATATTTAACGACATGGTTGTAATAGGGTTGAACTGCCTATTAATTGGCTATTTAATGTAAATTTCTGGTATTATTTATTCTAGTCTTATATCAAATAGGAAAATACTGGTAGGTGTGGTCAACAACTAGACAGTTCACCTTAATCATTTATATAATTTAACTTATGTTTTTAATTAATAACTAATATTTCTTAGGGTGAAAATGTGCAAATTATTTTTTAGGCATCGCTATAAACCTATTCTAAGTAGACAGTAATTTAATCTAAATCCATGACAAATATATTATATTAAAGAGAAAATCAGAAAAAAAGGAAGAAAAACCATATGGCCCATTCATGACCATGATACAGTGACCCATCCAGCCCCACCTATACTTCTGGAATATTCAGGTTTTTTTAGAACATTAAATTCAAATAACATCTAAATATATCCTAAAATTAGTTTACAGATATGCAAAGACTTGCTAATACACATATCTGCAATGAAATAATAGATACTTTTCAGCTTATTTATTTTACTGAAAAAGGAAAGAAATTACTTTTCAATCAAATTCTTGACCATCCTACTCTTGTGGGAAAATGGCTTCTCCCAAACAATGGAACATTTGATGAGTATGGTAGAACAAATAACTTCATCTATTGGTGACATCTAAAATAATTTTATGCAAATACTTTTTCATATTTTGTTAATGGCCCATTCATCCCCATCGTCCATTCATTATCACTCTCTCCTATTTTAGGTAGATTTCGTATGAAATACTACCTATTGGGATCGTTCCTATGTTGGAATTTCTGAAAACTTTTTGCAGATCTACACCGATCATGACTCCTAGAACCCAAAACCACCCTCAGTAAAAAACTTTATATATCTATCTATCTATATATATATATCACTTTCTTCTGGATACGATAACTTTCGTAATTCTGCACCAATCTCTTCCAAACTGATACATAAAATCAAAGGGCATAAAATCTCGGTCAAGTTCGTTAATGGGCAAAATCGGACCAAGGGGATAAAAATAGGGGGGGGGGGGGGGGGGTGTGAAAACAGAAAACCCCCCATAACTTCTTAATTTTTGTACATATCAAATCAGTTTAAAGTTTTTATTACTTCTAAAAATAGGGCCAAAATTTTATGTATCACAGATTTTTGATAAAGTTAAAAATGGGCTCAAGGGGCGCAAAAAATAGGGTTTTTGGGAGAAAAAAATTCATAACTTCGTCAATTCTCAAGATATCAATTCCAATTAATTTTATTATAAATCTCCATAATATTATCTACAACTTTTATATTCACAAGTTTTTGATAGGACCAAATCGTACCGCAAAAAAAAATTAAAAACGAAAACAAAAAGGGGGTTTGAAGAAGTAAAAAATTCATAACTCCGTCAATTCAAAAGATATAAAATCCCCATGAATTTATCATATATCTTCTTAATATTGTCTACAACATCTATATAGATAAGTTTTGGATAGGACCAATTCTTACAGCAAAAACAAATTAAAAATACATAGCGGTTGAAGAAAAAAATCATCTAAGTAAGGATGTATTCAAATCCAAACTGCTTATTTTCTGACTCATTTTACAATTCATTTTTGCTCTCAAAGGCTTCCAATTGGTACGTTTTCTTACTCAGAAACTATATAATGTACCGTAAGGGTCGATGTTTTGATAGAGGCAGAATATATTTTTAAAAATGCTGTTAAAGTGGGCATTTTGAACCGAATTTCCCGAAGCGGATTGTGTTGGAAAAATCATTGCATTAAGGATGCACTCAAATCCAAACTGCTTATTTTTTGACTCATTTTTAAATTCATTTTTGCTCTCAAACGCATTTAATTGGTAGATTCGTTTATTCAGAAACTATATAATGTACCGCAATGATAGATTTTTTGATAGAGGCAGAATGTATTTCAAAAAATTATGTCAAAGTGGGTATTTTGAACGGAATTTCCCGAAGCAATTGTGTTATCACTTTCTTCTGGACACGATAACTTCCGCAATTCTGCACAAATCTCTTCCAAACTGATACATAAAATCAAGGGACATAAAATCTCGGTCAAGTTCGTTAATGGGCAAAATCGGACAAAGGGGATGGAAGGGGTTTTGTGAAAACCGAAAAAAACCCATAACTTCTTAATTTTTGTACATATCAAACCAGTTTAAAGTTTTTATTACTTCTAAAAATAGCGCCAAAAATTCATGCATGACAGATTTTTGATAAAATTTAAAATAGGCTCAAGGGGCACAAAAAATATGGTTTTTGGGAGAATAAAATGCCTTACTTCGTCAATTCTCAAAATATCAATTCCAATTAATTTTATTATAAATCTCCTTAATATTATCTACAATTTTTATATTGACAAGTTTTAAATAGGACCAATTCGTACCGCAAAAAAAAAATTAAAAACGAAAACAAAAAGAGGGATTGAAGAAGTAAAAAATTCATAACTCCGTCAATTCAAAAGATATAAAATCAACATAAATTTATCATATATCTTCTTAATATTGTCTACAACATCTAGATAGACAAGGTTTGGATAGGACCAATTCTTACAGAAAAAACAAATTAAAAATACATAGCGGTTGAAAAAAGAAATCATCTAAGTAAGGGTGTATTCAAATCCAAACTGTCTATTTTCTTACTCATTTTTAAATCCATTTTTGCTCTCAAACACATCCAATTGCTAGATTCTCTTATTGAGAAACTATATAATGTACAGTAATGATCGATTTTTTGATAGAGGTAGAATATATTTCAAAAAATGATGTGAAAGTGGGCATTTTGAACAGAATTTCCCGAACCGATTGTGTTAGAAACGAAAAATATTGCCCTACTGAGAAAATAATTGTTTATTAATCAAGTTTTAATTAATTGAAAGAAAAATAAAAACACAGGTCGCTTATAAATCTTTTGAAAAATCACGTCAGCATGTTTCATATATATTTTTTTGTTATTAAAAATTAATCTGAAAATGTGCCAGAAAATTTCGAGTTGTTGAGTATGGAAAAATATTTTTTTAATATCGCCTTAACATGATTCTGATAAAACCATCTATTTTATAAAAAGGAAATAAAAACTCGTCAAAAGCAGACGGATAAAACTGTTAAAGTGGATTTATATCTAATAATGATTTAGTTTTTGTTGATGAAATTAGTATACTTAACTTCGAAATCTACCTCTGCCTGTAGGCCGGGCCGGCAGGGATTTTTTCTTTTATAATTCTGAATAATTAAATTTTGATGTTTATAAATTGCTGATTTTTATTAATGTGAAATTCCTTATTTCGCGAAACAGGAAATATGTGATAGTTAAGATGAATTAATAAGTATTAAATAATAAAATTTATTTATTTATTTATTTTAATGGTAATAAAAAATATGTATTTTTGCTGTTATTTATTATTCTCTAAACATTGTATGGTATACGATTAACATCTTATTAACAAAGATGTGCTTAAATTTCTTAATTCGGTTATTAATGTTATAAGGAAATCAGCCATGATGACGTCCATGTGTAATGAATAATATTCTTGCTCTCTTTTCCTTGTTATTTTCACTTGTAATATTAAAACATAGTATTCATAAAATTGTTTAGTTATATTGATGTATTTTTTGTATTTTCAGGCTTATTATGGATATAAAAAGAGGGAGATTATCTAAAATACTCCATTATGTTGTTGATGAATTTATATCTGCTGTTGAAAATTCTTTTCTTCCTGAAGTTATAAACATACAGAAAATCTTTTATGAAATTGTAAAAAGAAAGGACGTCATAACACAAGAATTAAAAGCTGTTGCTCTGTCCGTAAATAGCGCATTTCATTCTGAAAGCAAAGGTATTAACAAGTGTTTCAATATTTTGAAAAAATCTTTATGTAAAAATTATGAAAACTTTCTTTGCTATTACTGTTTGTTTTATTTTAGAGCATGATGACAGAAAATGTCTTGAATGGGAAAATATTGTTCAAGCTAAAATTAAAAGACTACTTGATGATCAGTTTTCTCAAGATCTTTTACTGATGAGTTCAAATGATACAGAGATTTTCCATATAAGTGATGGTAATGTGCTTTAATATTAATAATTAATTAAAAATATCTAAAAATTGTTATGATAAAAAATATTTTATGATATTTAATTTTTAACCTATTAGATACGTTTTAGTTATATTTTGTATACTATACATTTTTGCCTGTTTGTATTTTCTTTTGGCGATAAAATAGAACAATACACTGAGTATTCATTAAAAAAAAAAAGTAATGAGGGTATTTAGACACCCACACACACAAAAGAAAAGTGTTTTAAATCAGTCCAGGTCTATTGTGTTGGGAATATTGAAGTGATTCACCATTGCTTTACAGAGCTGTGTGCTGTTAATAATTTTAAAAATAGGTGCTTAGCTAAAAATAACTTATCATGGAAAGAAAGAGACATTGTAAATTAATATAAACTTAAGATACATTGCTATTGTGAATATAATAGAGGAATACATGAGCGTTGTGAACATACCACAGAACCCTTCATTGTTCTTTGCGGTCAAAAACTTTTTGGCAGTAAAAATAAATAAGAATAGTTAGCATAAATCCGACTTTATTTCCTTTCAATTGGAAAGAGGTGAAAGAGGAAGGCATATCAAACATTTTACAGCTGGTCGCACATATATATATATACACATATGTGTGTATACATACAGTATATGTATATATAAGTATGGACATATACACATATGTATGCATAACACTGGCACCCAGCTAACCGAAAAGTACCAAAGATATTTTAAGAGGTCATCATATTTAATACTCAATAATACAGCTTAAAAAAGATTGTACTTGTTTATAGATGCGGTGCATATGGATCCCAAAGAAGAAGATTAAAAATTAATTCTGAAATTATATTACATTAAGTCAAAAGCATATATGTAATAAAGCAATTCTTTTTTAAAGTATTTATAGAAAAATATTGAGATTAACAGCATTCATTACATATTAAATTAGTATGCATTTGGACATCAATAATTTTGTCATTTTCCATTTAAAAAAAAAATTGTATGTGGGGTCTGCATGCACTCCATGTGTGTGGTTAAGGGTACATTTATATTCTTATGAATTGTGTTTAAAATTTTAAATAAATAAAATGTGCTATTATTCCATTATAGCAATACCACTGTTGCCAAGCACAATAATTAAAGTCAAATGAAACATTGATGGTGTGAAAGTGATTGTTTAAAAAATATAACACTTGAAAATTACAGACATTCATGAACTATTTCACTAAATCAATACAAATATATACTTAAAAGAACAAAATAAGTATTATACAGTAAAATAATAAAATAGAACTCAATTTAAACAACTGCTGACATAAAATTGTAAACATCTCTTAACATCACAGTAAACATTTCATTTTTTTGAATAAAGACATCGCCAGCTGAACTCTACGAAATAGAGTTGTAAATAATCATGAATAGTGCTGTATTGTCTTTTATTATGCTATTTTGCGATGCCTCATAATATCTCAGCAATCTGCATATGACATAATGTGTTACGGTCAATAAAATTTTGCTTTTCCTTGTGAAATGTTTGTAGCTGCCAAATAATAAAATCCATCTGAGTGTCAGCTAGGGATGTAACGAATATTCGGCCACTATTCGGCCCTTTAGCTGAATATTCAGCATGGCCGAATTTTGAAGAGATATTCGGCCGAATACCTGTAGCCAAATATAATTAGATATTTTGCCGAATAGTTGTATTTTTGGCCGAATATTCTAAGATATTTGGTTAAATAAGTTCCAGAAAATCAAAACAAAATGTGATTTTAAATATTTTCAAAAAACAATATTAAAATATTATATCTAAATACATTAATTATTATAAGAAAAAGAAATCCTAAAACTTACTCAGTTTTTAAACTTCATGACAACTTATAAATAACTGTATATAATGATATTACATAAACTCCAGGATGCATCTCATTGTGAAATATGGGGTGGAGGAAGTATTATGAGGGGCTTGTTAATTTTGAGAGAAAGAAAAGAGAGAAGTATATCTTGGTAGCAGAAAAGAATAATTATAATTAATAGAAGGAATAATTATATTTTAAGAAAACAACCTTTTTCTTTACATATAGAATGAAAATTTACTAAGTTTGAGTTGAATGAGAAAGGATATAAAAAGACAGAGGTCACATGCAAATTCTTATTTTTGGGGGGCGAAATGATTTTACTAATTTTTTTTTTTCTTTTTTTTTACAGAGGCAATGAGTTCTTATTTTAGATAAAATACATATAAATTACTAGAACTATCTATGGATTAAATAAAAAATTATGAATTAAATTATTATTTACATTTTTGAAAGTCATATATGTTATCTTATTGGCATCAAAGTATTTAAAATATTACAAAAAGTACATTCAGCTTTATGATTTTTGAACACTCGAACAAAAAATTAATTTCAATTAGTCTTTAATTTCATTTTTTATTTTAAAATTGAAAAAAAAGAATAAAATAAACAACTAAAATAATTTTTTTAAAGTCAGTATTCGACCTAAAACTTGGCCGAATATTCGGTATTTGGTTATTCGGCCAAATCACTATTCGTTACATCCCTAGTGTCAACAAAAAATGTAAATTGTTACAAAAAATATTTTTGATTTGAAAAATAGCAAATTAAGATGTTTTGCATGGTTGTGATTCAATAATAATAACAAAAATTATTTGTGTTCAATAAAGAGCGAGCACAATGTTTGATACAATTCACAGTAAAAGTCCTTTGCATGATTAGTGTTAAAATGAATGGTGCATTTGCATACATTTTAGCATGGTGCTGGTATAACAGAAAGCAAAAAAAAAAAAAAAATACATATGGGTCTGTGACGTAAATAAAAGTTATTAAGTGCCGTTAGATAAATAATATTGAGTAACGTACAATAAATATTTTGCCGATGATAAAATGTTGTTGCAGTAGAAATAAAAATAAAAGAAGGAAAAATAAGTAAATGTATATGGTCTTACTTAAATGAGAAATAGTTGACACAGAGGCTTGTTCAAGGAAGATACATATTCATATTAAATCCAACTTTATTCTTTCTTGAGAAGGGAAAGGTGAAGCAGGAGGTATTTAATCTGGTCACCGTACACGTAGCAAAAAAATCCAACTTAAAAAAGAATTCCATGACATTAATGAATGCTGGTTAAAATTATTCCTTAGAGAATGCCTTGATAATAAAATATCCAAATCGAAATGCATAAAATAAAAAAGCCGGAGAATGAAAATAAACTTTTCATGGATCGCGAATTTGTTATTGAAGAACATCGTAGTTTTAAAATTGCTGTTTGAATCAGGTACAATGGCCCGATTTCCAAAAGGACAATCACTTTGTCAAAAAATACAATATCAAATTTTCGTAAAAACTGTTAAAACTAGTTGCACTTGGTATATATACCATGCAAACGGGATTTACAATAGTATTGGAAAGAAACGATTTAAATCTATTAGTTAAATTAAAATTACATAATTATGAGCAGCGCACATAAAAATAGCAAAGAGAAAACAGAAACCTTCTGAATTGAGAGCGTACTTTTAATTCACAGAGTGAAGACACACCCTTTAATATTATGTGGTTGACGTCACTACGACACATGCTGAGGCTAAAAATAGATCATAGTAGAAGGGGAAAAAGCTATCTGTTACCTTAGGAATTAAAAGGAAAGAAAAAAGATTTGAACGATGTTGAGTCGAAACAAAATCATTTAAAACGCGAGATAAGAATGCTGCATTACAATTAAAGGACAAATATGATTACTACATCACAGGGTCTAGATATAAAAGAGGAAAAATGCTAATTTTAATGAGAATTTTTTTTTTTTTTGAAAATTTCTGGAGCATCCTTAATTTTCTCATAAACTTAAATATTACCAAACAAAATTTACTAAGAAAGCTGTTAATGATCATTACATAGGAATGGATGATCCTAACCAGTATTATGCTGGATGTAGCCAAATCAACCCGCACTCATCTTTTTTCAGTAGTTGCCTTGTCAGTGCACCTAATTCTGTTTTTACATGTTACATATGTTACTTTTTTAAAACTATTTAAATTTTTTTACTTATTTTCATTAAAATTAAATTTCTTCTTAATTAAAAGTTTAAAGTAATGGAAAAAAAAGACAATTTTTAAGAATACTATATGCTGTGGATTGAACAAGGGACCTCATGACCAGTAGGTGAGAGACACAGCATTAACATTGAGTAAATGGCGAAGTCAGTTACTCTAAGTTAGCAAATTGATATACTGTTCAGGTTAGATAACATCGATACAAATAAAAAATGCATAATAGATTGCATTTTGAATGATTTTTAGATTGTGTCTTTAAATTATGTTGTCACACCAACACCACAGCAAAGCTTCGTTCTTGGACCAAATATTGACCTGTGATGAAAAATGGGTATGTATGATAACTGGAAGAGAAAACATCATTAGTCGATTAATGATTCTGTCTCATTGGCCGCTAAACCAGACCTTCATCAAAAAAAGGTAATACTGTGTGTTTCGTGGACCAGCGCTTCTGTGGTTCTCTATGAATTCTTAGGAAGTAGAAAAAAACATCATAGCCGACGTCTACTTGTCACAGTTTGCAAAGGGTTTCAGCTGCTTTGCTTCTAAAGCAGCCACTGCTGGTCAACAGGAGAGGAGTTGTTCTCCTCCACTATAATGCCAGAACTCATACGACGAAAATGACCAGGAACATCATCAAAACACAGCTGGGAAGATTTGCTTCAAACAGCTTACTCTTTCAAAAAGGGCATTTATAAGCTTGTGTCTCATTGGGAACATGTAATTGAAGCCAATGATGATTATTTCAAAGAATAAAATAAGTGTTTTTGTGAGTCATTTCTGATGAAAACTGCACAAACTTTCTTGGTTACCTGGTACATACTATGGTTTTCACAATATGTCTGTGATTTTGTTTCTATTTTTCTCCATAAAAGTAACAATTTTGCTTGCAAAATTCTCTGAAACTTAATTTTATCCAGCAGTTTGAACAACCTTAATGCTTATATTTACACAGCTTTTTGTAGTTTATTTGATATATATAGCGAATTTTAATTGATTAGTTTTCAGCATAAAGAGTTAACATATAACTGATAATGTAACAACATCTGTATGCTTTTTGTTGTAGGTAGAGAAAGAAATATAGAAAAAATGCACGAAATTCTTCCGTCTGATCCATATAATCTTAATTTAAACTTAATTGTAAAGCAGGTTTTAAAAATGTACAGTCTGTATATGGTAATAGGTTTTTTATAAGAAATCTATTTCACCAGATCAAGTTTATCACATATTAGGAAGCGAAAAATGTTTTTTTTTTTTTTTTTTTTAAATTTCTGAAAACACTTTTTAAAAGTAAAGAGCTTAAATTATTCGAGTAAATATAATAATATAATGTCAATCAAGAATAACAGTGCTAAATATTAAATTACGGAATGTCTTAGAAAAGACTTTCTGCTTTGAATAACTGTGATAATTTTTTCTAGAATTTCTTAATTATCAATATTTTCTATTTCAAGAGATTATTTTTCTTATTTTTAATTTGCAGATGAGTTGCATGATTTATTGTTTTTTGAAGCCTTAAAAGACATTACAAGTTTTGCACCATCACCTTTAGAAATGGTATATACTTTTGTTTAAATCTACTATTTTGTTATAAATCTATACATGGACTTTTCTTTCCAGTATTTAATTATGATAATAATGTATGCCTAAGAAAGGCGTTCAAAACCAAAGTATATCAACTCCATTTTTTGTTCAGCATGTTTCAGATGAATTCTTGTATTATAAACAATAATTGTTTGATGCAGTAATAACTGAAATTCCAGATTAACCACTTCAATGTTTGCCCTGAGATAAGTTGGGGGTAAAAGCACTGTTTTCCTATACCTGCTGCCGGTGAAGTGATTAAAAATGTGAGCAACAAATGGTACTAGTGTCGTATGATTCTCAATGAAAGGCACGAGAGTCTGTTAACTTTAATTTCAAATATATCTGGATGTGCTTGATCAACTTTGAGTACCTCAAATATTTGTAAGAAAACAAAATATTTTTTATGTAAAAAGTCCACTTTCAACTCTAATAGAAACACATTGTAACATTATTTTTGTTCCAGAAACAGTTTATGGATCTTTTCATCAAGTGGAGCATCTTCATACATCAAAGAGTAGAAGTAGGTTTGAATTTGACAAACATACTCTACATTTATTAGTGTATACAATACATACTCTGCTCCAGTTGATGAAAGGAGTTATTAATCTGTTTCTTTCAAAACTGTAGTTGCATTACAATTGTGTCGTTATGAAATTTATAAAAGGCAGATATATATTTAACTTGAATTCCATTTGAATAATTGACATTAAGCTCTTGTTATACCATGGCTCATTATATTACTTGTTTTTACATATCTAATAAATAAATACTAAGTGCTCTTTTTAAGCAATTTATTTAAAAGTATGTATTAATTTTCCACAGAAAGTTGTAATCAACATATGTATTAGCATTTTAGGAAAAAAATATTTTGTTTTCTGTGCTTATTTTACTGGTTTTTTTTACTTATTATTTTCTGGCCTACAGCTTTTCTTAACTGTGCACTGTTTGTTTGTCATTTTCATTTGCTAAAGCTATTTCTCCTAATATTATTTTTTTAGCCCCCAGTTTATCTAAATTATATGCAATTTATTTCTAATTTTTTAAAAGATTGTTAGGAAGTGTCGTCATTTTTCTATATTTCAAATTAATTATATTTTTTGTTTATAATCCATTTGTACTAGATTTTAAAAGTTTGATGGTTCATCTCACAATTTAGCAGAAATATTACAGTAAAGCACCGATTATACGTCTTTCAGGGGACCATTCTAAAATGATGTGTAAATGAGAAAGATGTATAATCAAACTTTGTTGCCTAAGGTGTAAAATATTTGACTGTAGAAGTATAATGCTGCAATCATACAAGTTCAATTTTGCTACCATTTTCCGATGTTTAAGATGCACTATATATTAAAAGAAAGTTAAAGCATTGAAAAAAAATTATAAGATCATCATTTCTAAAATTGGAAAATAAAAGTGAGAATTATCAAACCTTGTATCAGTTGCACACCTTTAATTACACTTTTTTAATTTCATTTTTAAATGTACAAACATATTTTAATTAAACTAAGCTTTAATTGTAGTCTGACATGCCGATTTACTTTTAGACTAAAGCAAAGCATTATGTATGGAGTTAAGTTCCTGGAAAGTTTTCTCATTTGTGTTGTAAAAAATAAAAGTGCCCAGTTAAACTGGTGGCATTGAGCTTACAGTCTATTCACACTAATTGTATGTTATGCTCTTACTTCAAAGAATAATGCATTTCAGAAAACAAATTTAGTGGGCATTAGTGAAGTGTGTGTGTGTGTGTGTGTGTCTGTTGTTCCCCCCCCCCCCAAATCTAATCAGAGAAGTTCCTTATCAGAATTAACCGGTATACCAAAATTCAAGATAATCTGATAATTTTGTATGAAAAACCCATTTCGCTAAGTTAAGGGTGTGGGGGATAAGTCCCCGAACCTCCCTTTATACTTAACCAATGAAGCACCTTATGAGAATGACCTAGAATAATAATTTGAAGCAAATCGGATATTTCTATCAAGAGTTATCGTGTTACGTATGTACATACGTGCATACTAAAGGTTAAAATTCAAATATTTGCTTTAGTAGCCAGTGGCTGGTAGAGACTGTATGTTTAGTAGCCACTACTGTCAAGTTAGTGGCCACTTATCGTAGTTTGTAGATTTAAATAGTTTTACAAGTAATGTTTTAAAAATATTAATGTTACGAAGACATCTTTTAAAATATATAAAAATAAAACTATCCACAGTGTCAGTTTACTTACCACAACAAAAACAAATAACAGTTATTACATTAAAAAAAGAGAGAATTTATCGAACGATGTCGTACAAGACCGAGGTCAAAGATTGGTTCATATTTCCAATACGTCACTACGTAGTCCGAGACCAGAATTCTTTCTGAAAATAGGCCTAAAATATTTCCTGTTTGACGAAATTCGCAATTAATTTTTGAAATTGTTTTAAGAAATTTACGATTATTTTACGCAACCTCTTGCTAAAATTCACAATTTTTTCGGCAATCATTCGACAGAATTGGATTTTTTTCCGCGATTGTTCGACGAAAGTGGCGATTTTATTATGTGATCTCTTGATGAAATTCACGGTTTTATCCATGATCAATTGAAGAATTCGCGACTTTATTTCCACGATCTTTTGACAAAATTCGTGATTTTATTTCGCGATTGTTCAACGGAAATTCCATGATAGTTTGATGAAATTCAAGATTAATTTCTGCAATTGCTTGACGAAACTTGCGATTTTTTTATGCGATCACTTGATGACTTTTGCGTTTTTTCCGCAATCGTTTGATGGAATTTGCGATTTTTTCTCGCGATGGTTCGATGGAATTTGTGTTTTTTTTCGCGATGGTTCGACGGAATTCATGAATTTCTGTACTTGTTTGACGAAATTTGCGATTTTTTACTTGACCTCACGGTGAAATTCGTGATTTTATTTCGCGATCGTTCGACGAAATTCCCGATTTTATTCTGTGATAGTTTGATGAAATTCGCAATTAATTTCTACAATTGCTTGACGAAATTTGAGATTTTCTACGTGATCTCTGTGCAAAATTCGCGATTTGTTTTCCACGATCATTTCACGAAATTTGGGATTTTATTCCTCGATCGTCCAACAAAATTTGAGATTTTATTCCGTGATCTTTTGACGAAATTTGCAGGGTTTTTTTCCCGACTGATTGGTCAGGGGTGATTCTAAGTATAACAAAAATTCTGAAATTCACAGCAAATTTTCTGAAAGGTTACAAAGGGGGGGGGGGGAGCTATGTGTTTTTTCTGCACCTGTTTGACGAAATTCCCGTTTCTATCGAAATCCTTTGACGAAATTTACATTTTTTTGCGATCTTTCGACGAAATGTGCGGACTTTTCGCGATCTTTCGACGAAATTTGCGGTTTTTCCGCGATTCTTTGATGGATATCGCTTTTTTTTTCGGGATTCTGAAATTCACAGCAAATTTTCTGAAAGGTTACAAAGGGGACCAGCTGTGTTTTTTCTGCACCTGTGTGACGAAATTCCCGTTTTTTTCGAGATCTCCTTTGACGTAAATCGCATTTTTTTTTTCCGCGATTTTTATGAAATTTGCGTTTTTCCCGCGATTCTTTGACTATTTTTCTGCGAACGATTGACGAAATTGATTTCTTTCGGCGACCATTTGTCGAAATTCGCGATATTTTTATGTCCGAAATTTCGGATTGATGACCGATTTTAAATTTTCGGAACCAAATGCCTTCAGTGTGAACATCAACACGATTTTCTTTTACGATTCCGCGAAAATCGCTGATCGATTAAAAAAATAAAAAAAAAAGCAGAAAAGTGACATTTCTGACATGTACTATTACATGAAAAATAAAGATCGCCACTTTGGCGATCAGATGCATATCATAAAGTCGCCAATTTCTTGCATTTAGTCGCCCTGTGGCCGGTGGCGACCGGGAATTTTAACCTTTAGTGCATACATATAGAACCTGCAGGCATATTAGCTCTCAGGCTTTGATAGCCTGTGAGCTAAAAAGGTTCGAAGTGTGTCACTGTCAATGCAGCTCACCTACTGTCCATTCTTTTTGTCCCATCCCCTTCACAGTTTCCATGAACTTAAAATAATCCCTGTAGCAGTCGCACATGATCTTTGTCTTTCATCTTTCCCCAAATATTTCTAAGCGGAAAAGAAAAAAAACGAGGACTATGTGGAGAGAAAATCGGTTAAGAAAACAGTAGAATACAAAACTGTTAGTTGTTTTTTAGATAAATTTAGCTTGACCCATGAGGACCTAAAAATGACCCATTGATCAAAATTTATCAAACATGTGATATAGCCAAATGATCTTCTCGTGACCAAAAACGATATAATACAAAATTTTGTCAATCTGGTTTGTGACTTTTTTAGATTTAATTAACTTGACCCAGACTCATAGTGACCCAAAATTACTCACTAATCGAATTTGCTCGAACATGCGACGTAACCCAATAGTCTTCTCGATCCCAAAAATGATTGAAAACAAAATTTTTTCAAAATCGTTAGAGACATTTTGTAGATAAAATTAGCTTGACCCGTAGTGACCCAAAAATGACTCACTAATCGAAATTTCTCAATCATGAGACATAGCCCACTGATTTTCTTGTGCCCGGAAACAGTATAATGCAAAATTTTGTCGAAATCGTTTCAGCCTTTTTTTAGGTACTAGCTTTGCTAGTATTGAAACATATTACATTGCAAATGCTAGTGTTCATCCTAGAAGGAAAAAGGGTAGGGTGCTCTAGTCACTAAAAAGACTCTACTAAAGCAGAGAAGAGGAAAGAGAAAATGTATTATTGCACTTAGAAATAATTTTTAAAAAAGTAATTTTTGGATATTGTAAATAAAATAACATTAATTTCAAATGATTTTATAAATTATAAGTAAAAAAAAAAAAAAAATTACAACATTGTTTAATAATTTCCCTTAAGAAATAAGAAAATTCTATAATTTGTTAAAGATTCAACCACATGGATATAGTATGGAGATACTATTGTATGGAGAAAATTTTTTTACACCAGATCTCTCTACAGTCTATTCAAAACTAAGAGAGAAAACAAGTAAATAAAAGCACATGCAAATTGACAGGTTTTATGATGCTTTGGCTATCATCAATGCCAGACAAACATTGATCGTTGGCAAAGCAAAGATCATTGCAAAATAATAAAATTTGAGAAAATAAATACTTAATTTGTGCAATTAATGTAGCAATTAAATATAATTATCTTGCTTAGTTAAATTTTAAACATTAAATATGTTTTATTTTTTATTGTGAAATCACGGCAGTTAAATAACTGAGCTTCTCTTCATGAATTATATTTAGAAAATAATGTTTTCCCTTTTAACATCTTCACAAAAAAGGAGAAAGATAAAATTGGCATGCTCCTACCTTTATTTTCAGCGTTGATCGAATCCGCGTAAGGTAATCCAACCTGCTATAAAAATCCAAGGTGAATCAGCACGAAAATATTCCACTCAGTAACAAAAGAGGGCACAGGATCACAGGACTACACTATTTAATTAAATGAACATAGATAAAGTTAAAATTAAATTTACATTCAAAGTTATATATTTAATTAACATATTATATCTTTAAGGTTTTTCACAGCGCAGACACACTGCGTGTTTTGCTTAGGGCATATATTTAGAGACTGACTAAAAAAAGAAAAGAAAAGTTTTCAGTTCATTAGTCCTTCTTATTGCATCTCGTTGTGCAACACTTTTATGTATACCAGATGTTGGAAATTCCTTTTTTTTTTTTTTTTTTCTCCCTCTGCACATGTAAAGAGGGAGAAATGGGTAGTTGCTTTTCACTCAGATAAAAAACGATTTCATCTATCAAATGCAATCTTGAAACACAGCTGTAATTATTTCACAATGTCTTGCAATTTTGGTAAATCATTATTCACTTTCTAACACCCCTGCTTGATTTCTGAAGTTGCAATAGTTCTTAAGTTCAAGTTGTCTCTGTGTTTGATAAAGTCAGGTTTGGGAAGGGGCTTCGTAAAGATGTCTGCAGTCATTTCCTTACTGGGACAATATTCTAATTCTATGATTCCCTTCTCTCGTAAATCTTTAATTGAATTAAATTTGATATCCACGTGCTTTGTTTTTGAATGATGTTTATAATTTTGAGTCATCTTGATGCATGACACATTATCCTCATACAGAATAATTGGTAGGTTTTGGTTTAAATCTAGATCCTTTAATAGCTTTATCAACCATATGGTTTCTTGTGCTGATGTGGCTGCGGAAATATACTCAGCCTCAGCAGATGATAATGCAACTGAGTTTTGCTTTTTTGTTGACCAGGAAATCGCTGCATTTCCTAATTTACTTAAATTTCCATGTGGTTGACTTTCGATCACTTTTATCTCCTGCCCAATCTGAATCTGCAAATGTCGTCAGAATCGGATCATATTCGTTGCTTATAACTAATTTTAATTCTTGTGTTGTTTTTAAATATCTTATAACCCTCTTGACTGCCCTCCAGTCTTTTTCTCTTGGTTTCTCATTTCTGCGACTAAGGATGTTAATAGCCGCTGAAATATCTGGACGAGTTATCGTAGCTATGTATAGCAATGCCCCTATGGCTTGTCTATACTTATGATTATTAGGTAGTAAATTTTCATCGTCATCTAAGTTGAAGTAACCTGCCTCCATCGGAGTATCACAAGGTTTAGAGTCCTTTAAATTAAATTTTTCAATCAGTTCTTTTATTGTATTTTTCTGATCGAGTGCATAAGTTCCTTCTTTAATTCTTTTTATGTTTATGCCTAAGTAGTAATTTACCATACCTAAATTTTTCACTTCGTATTCTTTACTAAGTTGTTTCATTATTTCATTTATTTCCTTAGTATCTCCTGAAATTAACAGATCGTCGACATAAATGATGATATAAGTTTTATTTCCGTTAGTTTCTCGTGTGAAGAGACATGGATCAGCGGTGCTTTGCACAAAACCTAGTTTGTTTAAACTTTCAGCTATTTTAATATTCCATGCTCTTGCTGCTTGTTTTAGGCCATATATAGCCTTTCTTAGCTTACATACTTTATTTTCTTCACCCGGTTTAATATGTCCTTCTGGTTGCGACATATAAACAACTTCTTCTAAATTTCCATGGAGAAACGCGGTTTTTAATATCTAAATGGTTTACATTTAAGTTTTTGTGAGCTGCACACGCTAGAAATGCTCTTAACGTTGTATAGGCTACTACTGGTGCAAAGGTTTCATAATAGTCACTACCAAATTTTTGAGAATAGCCTTTCGCTACCAAACGTGCTTTGTATTTATTAATTTCTCCATTTGAATTATATTTAACCGTAAAAACCCACTTATTTCCAATTACTTTTACGCCTGGTGGAGGATCAACTAGATCCCAGGTGTTATTTTTTATTAATGAAGCAATTTCTTCACTAGTTGCTTCGTACCATTGGTTTTTCTCATGTGGATTGTTTAGATTTTTAATATCTTCGAAATTTTTCGGCTCTATAATTTTATTTTCTTTAGTAATGTATGCGAGTCTGTCTGGTGGAACACCTCTATTCGATCTTTGTGATCTTCTAGGTTCATTTGTTGTATTTTCCTCACTGTCTGTTTGTTTTTCTTCCTGCATACTTATTATAATTTCTGAGGAATTTTCCCCTGCTTTTTCGGGTTGTTTCTGAACTTCGCTATGATTTTTCAGATTTAAATTTGGTGTTGTGTTTGAATTAAAGTTTTCTAGAAATCTGACGGTTCTTGCTCGTATAATTTTATTATTACCAGTATAGATCCTATAACTTTTAGATCTATTGTCGTAACCGACAAAAATTCCTTCAATCGCTTTATCATCAAGTTTTCCTCTTTGGGATTTGTCGAGATAAGCGTAAGCTTTGCAGCCAAACATTCTAATGTTGCTTAAATCCGGTATTTTATTTGTCCATAATTGGTATGGAGTAGAATTGTGAGCTTTCGTGGGGAGTCGATTAGTTAAGTATACCGCTGTATTTAGAGCTTCAGCCCAAAACTTCTGAGGTAGTTTCGCTTCTGATAACAGGCATCGCGTCATTTCAACTAGTGTACGATTCTTCCTCTCCGAAACACCGTTTTGAGCTGGAGAATTTGGCACGGTTAGCTGATGGTGTATACCTGCTTCTTTTAAGTAATTTTCTATCTCATCACTGGTATATTCCCCGCCGTTGTCAGTTCTTAATTCCTTTATATTGCGACCGAATTTATTTTTCGTTATGGCTACGTACTCTTTTAGTTTAGTGATGACTTCACTTTTCTTTGATAAAAGAAATACTATTGTAAATCTACTGAAATCATCAGTAAATGTGAGAAAGAATTTCTTTCCTCCCATAGTTTCTGTTGGCATCGGGCCACATACATCAGAATGAACCAAATCGAGAATTTTACTAGCTTTGTTTGTAGCTTGTTTAGGATACGGAGCATTTGTTAATTTACATTTTATGCAACTTTCGCATATTACTTCATGTTTACAATTTTCCATATTAAAACCTGTTGCTAAACTTTTAGTTTGCAGTTGCTTTAAAGCATTTATATCTCTGTGTCCGAATCTCCTATGCATGAGTTCAATACAGTTTTTATTCTTGCATTGATGAGCTAAATTCGCATAGTTTACTTGTTTATGTTTGTAAAGGTCTACTTCATATAAATTACCTTTAATTTTCCCTTCTATAAAGGTTATGCCGTTTTGGATTAATTTACAGGTTTCGTTTTCAAAAATGAGTTTACACCCATGCTTCACTGCTTTATTAACAGACATTAAATTTGACTGTATTTCTGGCACGTACAAAACTTCATTTAAAGTAATGTCGTTTGATTGTGTTTGTAATTTTATTGTGCCTGTCCCGTGTGAAGCAAGAATTTTTCCGTTTGCAATCGTGACTGTGTTCTTATTATTTGTATCAATGTCACTGAATAGGTTTATGTCGTTACAAAGGTGTGAAGAGCTCCCTGAATCAATTATCCAGGTAGATTTATTTTCAATGTTCGCGTAAAAGGAACAATTGTTTTGAGACACCTTTGTATCTAAAGTGGTTTTGTTTTCTTTGCTACTCTGCCCCAGAGTCTGTGTGTTTGTTTGTACTTCTACTTCCGGAGTGATTTTGTTCGTTTCAGAACATAATGCAGCATTCTGTCTCCCTTTATTCATTGTTTGGTTTTTAGAATTTGAATTTTTATTCTTAAGGAACCAACAATTTAATTTTATGTGATTTCGTCTTTTACAATATGTACAAAACATATTTTGTTCTTGTTTGCGATATTGTGGTTTAGTATTATTTTTTCTGCTTTGTACTCATTTTCGCGCGACGTATTATTCGAGCTATCTTGTCTCCTTTGATACTCATCGGTCAATTTTCCTTTTATAAATTCAGAGTTTAACTCCTCTTCATTTCTCGCTTCAAGTGCGATAATCAAAGTATCATAACTCGGTGGGAGGGAGCATAAAAGTAACGCGGATAAATGCGTGTCCTTAATTTCTTCCCCTATCGCCTTTAATCTGTCGGCTGTTTCTAGTATTTTTACGATATGACTTATCATATCTCCGTTTTCCCCGAGTTTTATACTGTATAACTTTCTGAGTAAATGTAATTTGCTCGAAAGGTTTGCGCGCTCGTGTATAGTTTTTAAAACATTCCAAGTTGTCTTGGCTGTCGTTTCATTTTTCACATAAATAAGTTGTGAGTCTTCTAAAGTTAATATAATTGTAGCCCTAGCACGATTATCTCGCTTAGTCCACTCAGTAGTTAGTGGTGTTGGGGGGTCATCCTGTGTATAATTAAATAAATCTTCCCTCATTAGGAGCATCTTGGTTTTAAAACTCCATTGGGCATAGTTATACGGATTTAATTTTTCGATATTAAAGGTTTCTTTTAGGGAGGAGGCCATTGTTTTATCTTTAAAAGGTTTCTTTTATTTTAGTTTCTTAACTTTCAAGAGTTTTCGTTTATTTTCATTTATTGTCACAATAGTTTAAATAGAAGAGAGCGGTAACTTGCCGTGTTCACAGCCTTCAGTCTGTTCTCATAATCTGTTTTATTTTTTATTGTGAAATCACGGCAGTTAAATAACTGAGCTTCTCTTCATGAATTATATTTAGAAAATAATGTTTTCCCTTTTAACATCTTCACAAAAAAGGAGAAAGATAAAATTGGCATGCTCCTACCTTTATTTTCAGCGTTGATCGAATCCGCGTAAGGTAATCCAACCTGCTATAAAAATCCAAGGTGAATCAGCACGAAAATATTCCACTCAGTAACAAAAGGGGGCACAGGATCACAGGACTACACTATTTAATTAAATGAACATAGATAAAGTTAAAATTAAATTTACATTCAAAGTTATATATTTAATTAACATATTATATCTTTAAGGTTTTTCAGAGCGCAGACACACTGCGTGTTTTGCTTAGGGCATATATTTAGAGACTGACTAAAAAAAGAAAAGAAAAGTTTTCAGTTCATTAGTCCTTCTTATTGCATCTCGTTGTGCAACACTTTTATGTATACCAGATGTTGGAAATTCCTTTTTTTTTTTTTTTTTTCTCTCTCTGCACGTGTAAAGAGGGAGAAATGGGTAGTTGCTTTTCACTCAGATAAAAAACGATTTCATCTATCAAATGCAATCTTGAAACACAGCTGTAATTATTTCACAATGTCTTGCAATTTCGGTAAATCATTATTCACTTTCTAACAAAATATTTGTCAACAAATTTGTATAAATATTTAACAAATATATTTATTAATTTAATTTTAATAAAATCTCCAAAGAAAGCGAAAAATTGAAATTCCTTGGCAACCCTTATGTTTATTTAAATTCTCTCTTAACTTCGAATAAACAGTAAAGGTGCATTTCTCTCTTTAAAAAAATGCAAAATACATCTTGCCAATTTTAAAAAAAGGGCAGGCCGCTGTGCTCTTAATAAATGGTCTAGAAGGAACGTTGCAAATGCAATACCAGCTTACCAAAATTTAATTTTCATAAAGAGAGGATTATGATATAAGGATATAATTATACTCAATATTTTGCAAATAAAAATCTGAAACAGACTCCAGTTTCTAAGCGAATGAGGCATTAAGCTGGTCTGAGAGCAGTGGGGAAAAAAAAGAGTAGTCAGACAATGGGATATCCTTTAAAATATGTAGTTTTAGTAGAAAACTTTTGTATAGTATGAAGAAAGTTAGTTAAAAGCTAAATCACATTGAAAAAGCATTCTGCATGCTAATGATCAATATTATGTGGAGCAGTTTGTAGTTTTACATCAAAAATAAAGTACAGAGTGTTGGATTCCAATGTAAATAAATCTCTTAACTAAATGAATCCCTAAAAGTTAAGTATTAAAATATCTATAAGCTATTAAAACTGCCCTCAATAACATTTCTTATTGTTAAAGCGAATATATTTCTAACTTAAATTCAATGACAGAAGAGCCGTATATATTTCACATTACTTTATTTTCATAAACTTTTCTCTAGAACAAAACAAAACCAACTGTTGCCAGATATTGAAACAATGCAATTACAACCGGTTGAATAATTATGCAGGTGACTGATACATGGATGAAAGATAAAGTTAGTCATTACGTAACATACTCCCACCTTGAGTTGTGGGGAATGCACAACTCAACAATTTAAAATTACAAGTAAAATCTTTTCGGTACCTTAACTGTGTCAAAGAAATGTTGCTTTGCTGCTTCTTTCATACAAATCACGTGAAACAGGAGACATGCCAGATCTTTGTGAATATTGACCTCTCAAAGATGATGAATAGGGATCCGCATGTTTATCTCTCATGGGCGCAATAGATGGACTACGACGATCATAAGGTGAAGGGTATGGTCTCATGCGAGGCGACATTGAACTGTAGCCACGGTCATAAAAATCTCGACTTCCAAAAGATGGACTGTCATATCTTCGGCCGTAGCCATTAGCATACCCATCACCACCACGGGGTCCACCATAACCACCACGACCCCTGCTTGAACCTCCTGTAGCTCCTCCTTCTGATACTGGCTCATGATGAAGCTTGCTTTTTGAAGGTTCGACACTTAAAGAAGATCCTCTGAAGTAATAATTATTCAGAGCTTTTAAGGCATCCTGGGCTTCTTCAGGTTTGATTAACCTTTCAGGAACTCTTGGACATACTAGAGTTTCATGTTTTTTTCTGCATACAATGCATTTTACTTTTGCTCTGCAATTTCGGGCTAGATGGTTTAATTTTAAACATAGGAAACAAGTTCCCTTCTTTTGCATTATGTCTTTCTTAACATCATACGACATTGACATTGCCTTGAAACATTTTTTCGATGCATGGCGTTTGTCACAAAAAATACACAGTTTTTGTTTAAAATTATTCTTATTTCTGGTATATTTTCTCATATCAATGTTTAATAAATCTGATACAGCAGATATTTGAGATTCTTCGATTTCATGTGCAGCTTGCGTGTATCGAAAAGTTTTGTCAAAACTCTTACTTGCCAAAGAAATTCTTTCTTCTGCTTCAACTTCGTCTTGCAGAAATTCTAATAAATTATCTAGATCAGTTTTTGAGCCAATTAAAACACCATTATTTAAATCTGTATCATGATTTTTATCTAGTTCAGATTCCACATCATTACATCTATTTGAAGATCTTCTGTGAGATGTTCTGTACCTTTCCCATGCTCTAAGAATATCATCTGGAAGAGACGATTCAACAAGCGGATATAACATCGCAGCATATTTGTCTCTAATAACTCCAAGACTTTCTAATGATCGCAATTTCGATTCTAATGAATCATATAATCGTCGCAAAGAATTATGTTTTCCTGGATTTTGCTTCTGCAGTACAAGGCCTAACAAATCTCTAACATAATATTCTATCAAAAGTTCTTTTCGTCCAAAACGAGATTTAAGTTGACTTACAGCTTTGGCATAACTATTACCACCAGGCGGAAAACTTCTAATCAATTCTTCTGCCACACTGCCTTTTTCCATGGCTTGTGATAAATACGCAAATTTGTCATGAAAATCTAGGCTAGTATCTTGATCAATTTTTTGAAATTGACCCCAGAATTGCAACCAATTTCTAATTTCACCATTAAATGTAGGTAATTGTATCTTCGGATAATGAAGCAATACATCCTTATTAATTACCGAAATATCAGATTTCAAATCTTCATTTTTTACAACCAAAAGTTTGTTTAATTTCTGTTGTAATACACGCCAGCGATCGATGTAAACCTCAGATTCATCGATATCTTTGTCTATTGTTTCTTCGTCAGCTTGGTCGCTATACAATATTTCTCTAATTTTATATTCTACATCGGTCATAAATTTCGCTTTCTCTTCTATCATTGTCAATTTCAGAATTTTTTCAGCAGCCGATAAATTACTTTCACTTGCATCTAATTCGTTACACGCTTTAGTGAAAATTCTACGATGTTGTCGTCTAGCTGCTTTCAACGCATCCATATTATTCAACATCAACAATATTTTTTTTATTTATTCAACAATAATAATAATTTTCACTTGAGCAGTTCAAATAAAATTCTACTTACAGATTCTAGTCTTGTCAGCGGACGCCATATGTTGGATTCCAATGTAAATAAATCTCTTAACTAAATGAATCCCTAAAAGTTAAGTATTAAAATATCTATAAGCTATTAAAACTGCCCTCAATAACATTTCTTATTGTTAAAGCGAATATATTTCTAACTTAAATTCAATGACAGAAGAGCCGTATATATTTCACATTACTTTATTTTCATAAACTTTTCTCTAGAACAAAACAAAACCAACTGTTGCCAGATATTGAAACAATGCAATTACAACCGGTTAAATAATTATGCAGGTGACTGATACATGGATGAAAGATAAAGTTAGTCATTACGTAACACAGAGCATTTATTTCAAAAGCTGCAAATGTAAACGTAATGCTTCAGTCTTTCGATGGACAATTGATAGAACTTCAGATTCTGGTTATTTGAAATGGTACTCCTAAAAGTACAAAAAAGTAGTATTTCTTGAGGATCATTGAATGCTAGAATTTTCTGGTCCCTAAACTTATCAAACTTCAGTCATATTAAAATTTATCAAGTTATCAGTATAAACAACTCTTTAAAAAAGGATTCGACTAGTATTATGTAATAGAAACTTTTTATTGTGGATTTCTAGAACAATATGCATTCATTACAGAATGTTTTTTGATTGATTTGAAAATAAGATTAGAAGTATGTATTTCCAAAAATGGTGAGAATATTGAAAAATAGAAGGCTATACATTTTCTAAATTTAAGTTTATTGGAACAAAGTAATTTAAGCTTTGTTACAGTAAATGTTTCCCTAGCAAAATTATGTTTATTTATATGTTTGCCAACTTTTTTGCTATCTGTTATGTATGAGTACATAAACTAATATATATATAACTGAGGTTAGATCAATTTTTTAGTCAACCTTTCTACAAAGTTTTTATTTTCTGTTATTAAATTAGTATGTTGTATCTCATATACAGAGCACATCCTGTTTTCTGGTACTGTTTCCTTGCATTGTGTAAATTTTATTTAAGGCATCTCTTGTTTTAAATTCATCCCATAAAATATTTTACTGTTAAAAAGTAGTAATAATAAAAGAATATTTCAGTATTATCCATTAATTTTTAGTTCTATATTTAGCTTTCTCCCTTCCCTGATTCAGGTTTTTTGAGGTTTTGTGTTGTCTTGATTTCACAGTATTGGAGAGGTTGATTCCAGATTCAGCTGGATTAAACTTTTAGTCTTTTCTTTCCCTTCATTCACTAGGCATTTAGTAATCTAATTTGGCATACATTATTTATTTTTTATAATTGTGATACTTGAATCTAAATCTTACATGTGAATGAAATGTTTTTTTCATTAATGTTGGTTAGTATTTCTCGTTTAATTAAACTTATGTTTTAGGGAAGGCAGTTCAACTTCTCAACGCCATTTTTTGCATCTATCCCACCTATACATCACACAATAAATGAAATTCCTCCTATCAGATGTTCTGGATTGTTCACCCAATTTGAAGAAGCTACTGAGCAGTTTGATGCTGATTTGTCTCGAATGAGGTTTGATTATTATTATATTTGTCAGCCATGATTTACTGCTTGTGTGTGCTTGATCTAAAGTTTCACCAAAAAAGCTCTTAAACGTATGAAAATAGATGAATATACTTTGTGGAATGATATGAAAATATCTTCGAAATGTTATTCTGCAATATTTGTATTTTTGGTCAAAGAATAAAGGAACATATGGTATCTTTTTACCAAATTACTGCAGACAACATAAAAAGCATTATTCACTTTGGAATTATCTTTGTAATATATTGCATGTACCGGACCCGTAGAGGAGTCGTGGCCTGTTCACGTTCTCGGCTGGTTACTGTACAGTTGGCTTTTCATATGTTAGGACATTTTGGGGTTGACAGAACTGGTAAAATAAATAATTGGGACTCGGGAACCTCTTACTGGATCGAAATCATTTAATTGGTTGTTCCATCTTACAGTCCGATTCGCAAGTCCAACCGGAGATCCTGCGAGCCAGTTACATTGATGATTTGAGGAGTTACATGGGCATGGGTTTAGCCGGCATCTCAAATTTGCAAAATCTCCACTTTTTGGTGCGCATGTTAGCTAATATCTTGGGGCTTATCATATTTTCCAGCAGAAGGCATAGTTGTAAATTTTTGGAGGAACATTTCTTTAATTGGTTGATTAGCTTTTGATTGATTGTCCAGGCTCAGATACCAGAAATGGGTTTGGTCAGCCCGGAAATCAGCTAACCACAAACAGCTACAAAATTTGCAACTCAGCTATTTTAATCTTAAAGATCGTCCAAAAATGATATCTAAAAGTAATATGATGTATTGCTGGGAAACAAAGTTACAAGGGGTAAAACTGGTGAAGAAAAAATTTCAAAGACAGTCGAACATCAACTCAAAGAAGGAGGTGCTTTCTGGGATCTTTTCTTTAAATATTTAATGACTATTTACAGATCATGATTATATACATATATACAGCAAGAATTATCAAACAAATGATCCGGTTTTTCGAAATAAGGGAGGCTTAGCCTCATCAACAAACTGTAAAATATTACAGCTATCATGCTTTTTAAAATCACAACATTGCTTCGTATCGTTCCAGCCACAACAAAAACGCAATCGCATTCTAAAGTAGGATGCGCGCGCATCGCGCGACCTTCGTTTCCATGGAGAGCAGAGAAAAGTTTCTCTTCACACTCCCCACCTGAACTCTTAAAGAGTTCACAAATCAGAATTCCATCATAAAATCATAAAAATTCAATTTTTCGTATCAGTGGTTCAGTAATCTAATACAATTTTTAAAATTCGAATACAAAATACTAAATATAAGAATTCAAACAATATATAATTAATCACTTAATTAGTCAAATTCAAAATATCAATAAATTCTAAATAAAACACTTTAAATTACACAGTAAAAATAATGACTGTTAAATAACACACACAATTTTTTTTTTTTTTTTTTTTTTTTTTTTTTTTTGCAGTTAAATCATATACTTACTTATACTACCAAAATTCAAAGATTCTATATATAAATAAGACTAAAAATCAAAAAAGAGAAAAAAAAATATTTAGAGTCCTAAATGCAGAAAAAACAAACTAAATAAATGTCTATAAAAGTTTATGAATGTTCATAAAAAGTCTGCAAAAAGTCACTTGTTAGTCGTTTTGTATTTCAAAGGGATGCAAGTGCTGAATGGATCTTTTTAAGATTCCACTCGCTGTTTTTATTTCGTATGAACGAATATTGCCATCTCTTCCAGGAATGACAGTCTGAATCTTACCAAGTTTCCAAAGAAACTTATTTTTTGCGTCATCTTGAATTAAAACAATATCGCCCACTTTCAGTGGCGTATGGGCATTAGGATTTTTCAAGGAATGGGCTGTTTTCAAATCCATCAAATATTGTTTTTTCCATTTGGTCCACAATTGTTTCAATAGTAAAGATTGATATTTTTTTCTTTTCAAGAGTGTTGATCTCTTCGAACAATCTTCAATTATTTCAAAAAAATTAATAGGAAATGAAAGTTCTTTTCCAAAATTTAAAAAGTGCATTGGAGTAAGAGGTTCTGGTTCATTGCTGTCGCTATATACATACGTCAATGGTCGCGTATTCAAAACTGCTTCCACTTCTGTCAACAGAGTCGCTAATTCATCATAACTTAAGAGTGCTCTACCAATTACTTTTCTCAAACAGTCTTTGACTGACTTTACTAGTCGCTCATAAAAACCTCCCCACCATGCAGCTCTTTCTATAATATTCTTCCATACAATTCTCTCTTTTGTAATAAAATTTAAAAATACTTTGTCTGTCAGTATGTTGTATAAATTTTCGAGTTCACCTTTGGCCTTTTTGAAGGTTTTTGCGTTGTCAGAATAAATAATTTTGGGATTTCCTCGTCTAGCTGTGAATCCTCTGAATGCCATCAAAAAGGAATTTGTTGTCATATCAGACGCGAGTTCCAGGTGAATGGCTCTAGTCACACCGCAAGTAAACAGGACAATGTAAGATTTTTGCGTTTCTTTAAAATTTCTGATATAGATCAGACCGGCGAAGTCTAAACCGCAGATTGCGAATGGCGGTGCTTCACTAGCTCTGTCTTTTGGTAATGGTGCGGTGATCTGGTCTGCTGGTTTGGAGAAATATTTTTTACATATTATACAATTCTTGATAACACTCTTGACCAACTGACGACCTTTAGGTATCCAAAAACGAGATCTAATTTTTGCCAAAGTACTGGCTGTCCCTCCATGCATAATTTTCTCGTGCTCTTGACGAACTATTAGAGTAGTTAACCAAGAATGTTTGGGGAGAATTATTGGGTTTTTCTCTTCTGCGGACAGGTTAGAAAATTCGAGCCTTCCGCCCAACCTAATCAACCCGTTTTTGTCAATAAAGGGCATGAAATTTGATAAGGATGACGTCTTATCCACTGATTTACTATTTTTTAGAGATTCTATTTCTTCCTTATAAAATTGTTTTTGTTCAGATTGTATCAAAAAATTTTCAGCTTCGAGTAATTCTTCGGTTGTTACTACGTCTTGCACTTCAGTTGATTTTTTCAGCTTCATAATGAATTTCTTTACCCAAACGGTAATTCTCAAAAGTTTCTCTAAATTACTATATTTTGAAATGTTTATGGGATTTTCGAGATTTTTGACTAAGCACTCGCTCTGAAAAACATCGTTAGGATTTTTTTTGTATTCTAATTCATCTGAGTAAGCGATTTCTTTGTTTTCTGATATTGGCCAACACTCAGGAGGTAAACTTAGCCATTCTGGTCCCTGTAACCAAGTTGTATCATTGATTATCCTAGAGATTTTTGATCCTCGAGAAACTATATCAGCTGGATTGGCAGTACCAGGACAATGATACCAGTTATCAGGTGAGGTCAATTTATGGATCTCTTCAATTCTGTTTCTGACAAAGGGTTTAAACTTTTTAGGGGATCCTTTTATACAAAAATAGGATATTTTTGAATCTGTCCAGTAAAAAGTCGGTACATTCAATTTTAAAGCTTTCAAAATGTTACTACTTAGCTTGGCCGACAACAATGCGGCCATCAATTCAAGCCTTGGCAAGGTAAGCGCTTTCAGTGGAGCAACCCTGTTTTTCGAAGCAACAAAAACTGTTCGAACATTTTCGGTGGTTGTTGCTACACGTAAATAAGCAACCGTACCATAAGCCTTCATGCTGGAATCGGCAAAAATATGTAATTGTAGGTCATAATCATGCCAATTGGTGATGTCAGAAAAATAGTGTCTGGGTACTGAAAAGTTTTTCAAATGAGGGAGTTCGTTACACCAGCTACTCCAAACTATACGTAAATCTTCGGGTAAGGTGTCATCCCAATCTAGACCCAAATTCCAAATTTGTTGAATTAAACATTTTAGTCTTAATGTAAATGGTCCTAGGAATCCAAGTGGATCAAAAATCCTACCTAAAACTTGTAGAATAAATCTTTTGGTATCTATTCTTCTTGAAACGAAATCAACTAAACCTCAAACATCAAAATAAAGTAAATCTTTGGAATTATTCCAAGCGATTCCTAAAACTTTATACGGGAGATTTTGTTCTCCAAAAGCTTCAGAATTAACTTCTGAAGTTATGCCATTTTCTTTCCATAGTTCACTAAGTGGTAAAGAGTTCGTATGCCATTTGTGTAAATGCATACTTGCATTTTCAAATATATCAATACATTGTAAACTAGTGGATAGGGCCTGATCAATATTTTCATGACTTCCTATAATGTCATCGACATATATATTTTCATTTAAAAATTTTACTGTGTCTGGATATTTTTCGGTGTATTTTTTCAAGTGGTGTTTAATTGTTGCAGCCAATAAAAAGGGACTGCTACTAATTCCAAATAACACTCTGGTGAATCTATAAATTTCAAAGGGTTTAGAATTATCAAACAAATCTTGTGAAAATAAAAATCTTGTTACATCACGATCTTTTTCATCTATAATTATTTGTAGAAAAGCTTGTTTTATATCAGTTGTAAAAGCTATGGGATTAAATCTAAACCGTAACAAAACATCAAATATTTCAGGATACAAATTTGGACCTACATGCAGGCAATTATTCAAAGACAGTGAGCCTGTGTCATGAGCAGAGGCATCGAAAACTATGCGTAATCTGCTCATTGTCCTATCAGTTCTAATTATTTCTCGATGAGGTAAATAAAAAGTTACATTTTGTTTTTCTTCAGGCTCTGTAACTAACTCAATAATACCTTGTTTCAAATAATCTGCTAACACCTCCTTAAACTCAAAAAATAATTCAGGGTTTTTAATCAATCTTTGTTTGAGTTTAAAAAATCTATATTCTGTAATTTTCCGATTGTCATTTAAACGTTCCCTTTCAAGCTTCCACGGAAATCGAACTGTATATCGCTTATCATTGTATTTAATTTCTGACTCAAACTGCTTCATAACATTGTTTTCCGAAAAATCTGAATCCTGTTTAGTATTAAAAAGGCCAGATGATTCGATATTCCAGAATTTTTCAATCTGTTCAGAAATAAAAATTTTTTCTACTATTACATTAAATGCTAAGGGCGTATAACTGTCAGTTGTTTTTTCCTGTAGACACCAACCAAAAATGGTGTCGACAGCTACTAATTTTTTATTCAAATGTTTTATATTTCCAGTAACATTCTCATAATAATAGTCAGCACCTATAAGTAATGTAATGGGTTCTTTGGATGTGGGTGTGTCCGCAAGGGTTAAATTTTCAAATTGTTTACTTTTCATCAAATCATTGATTTCAGGTGGGGGGATTTCAGTAGCTGATATTTGATTGGTGACTAGCGCTTCTATATCTAATTTTGAATTAGGTACATTTTTATTTTCAATAGTTAGTTTAACTACTTCAAAGGTTTTTTCAATGGGGGTTCTCATTTCCAAATGTAAAAACCGACAATTTTTCTTTTCTTATTGCCTGTAAATTCAATTTATTTGCTATTTCTTCAGATATAAAGGTGCGCATGCTCCCACAATCTAAAAGTAACCTAATTAGAGATTGTTTTCCGTTTGATTTTATTTTTACACAACAAGTTTGTAGAAGAATTTTATTATTTTCTGTAGAGGAAATAGCCGAAATCACTTTTTCCCTAGCTTCACTTTCATTACCTTTTAATTCGGGTGTAGTTACTTCTTTTATTAATTTAGATTTTAGGCATATCGTTTGATTATGTCTGCCTGAACAGTTCTTGCAACTAGTTTTAGAGTTACAATTTTTGATAACGTGTTTCCTGCCTAAGCAAAGGTAACATCTTCCTTGAGATTTCAACAAATTTCTTTTAGTGTTTACATCAACAGCCTCACACAAATCAGATGAATGTTTACTATCGTTGCAAAAAATACAATGAGCGAGCTGCCTATCTGAAGTCGATTTATCAATCGAAATGTTCATAAATTCACAAGTAGATTTAAATTCAGATTTTGTTGTTTGACTCTTGATTTTTGTTTTATTATTTTCAAATGCTTTCATTCTCGAAAAAAATGTGTGTTCTCTGCTTTTTATTTCAGCGTGCAGAAAATCTAATAATTTATGTATATCTGAATGTGTTAAATTATCTACATTTTGTCTATTATATTCCAAAGCTAATTCTGATAGTATTAATTTTAAAATTATGGCGATAAGCATGGAGCCATAATTTGCTGGTTCGAGTCCTAATGTGGACAAACATCGAACATTTATTTCTATATCACTGTGCAATTTTTTCAATTTTTGAATTTCGTTAGCCTTATAAACAGGGGATAAATTAAGAAGCTTGTTCAGGTGATGATTAATTATCACGTCTTTTTGACCATACCTTGTTTCTAAAACTTTCAATGCTGCGTCATAATTAGCTTCTGATATTTCAAAACCTTCTACAGCATTAGCCGCAGCTCCAGATAAATAACTCTTCAAATAATGAAATTTTTCAATTTTCGAAAGCGATTTATTTTCGTGAATTGTATTTTTAAAGGTATTAAAAAATGAAATAAATTGCGTACAGTCGCCATAGAATTTTTGTATATTGAGTTTTGGCAATTTAACAACTGAGTTTTCATAATTAATCACATTCGATTTTAAATCTTGACTGTTATTTAAATCAACATTAACAATTTTTTTGTTTTCGGTTAATTTTTTCTTCACCCGGAATTTTGCAACTGATATTTTATCCACGTAATCATAAACAGAATTGATTTCAGTTTCATAGTCATCTAACCCTAAAAGGGGCTCAATTTTCTCGTCAACTGACTTCAATAATTCTGCTTTAGTATCTAACTGAATAAATAATTCTTCTAAATTATCAAAATTTATTGGACTATCCTTCATAACATTTTCTATATTATTAACCAGCTTTGTTACTGTTGTTCTCAAAACTGTACGGTTCTTTTTCAACTTTTCTAAATCAGACATTTCGAAATAAAATATGAAAAACTTATCTTACCTTTGCCGTCTTCTTATCACTTACTATGCTCTATTTCCTTATTTGTGTTTTGAAGACATTAATAGGGTAACGAATACTTTTTTTTTTCTTTCTTTCCGGCGTGATGCACCATGAAGAAAAAATTTCAAAGATAGTCGAACATCAACTCAAAGAAGGAGGTGCTTTCTGGGATCTTTTCTTTAAATATTTAATGACTATTTACAGATCAGGATTATATACATATATACAGCAAGAATTATCAAACAAATGATCCGGTTTTTCGAAATAAGGGAGGCTTAGCCTCATCAACAAACTGTAAAATATTACAGCGATCATGCTTTTTAAAATCACAACATTGCTTCGTATCGTTCCAGCCACAACAAAAACGCAATCGCATTCTAAAGTAGGATGCACGCGCATCGCGCGACCTTCGTTTCCATGGAGAGCAGAGAAAAGTTTCTCTTCACTGGTTTTAGAAAGAGATTTAAAGTTAGAAGAAAGAGACTTCGGATTTTAATTTAAATTTTTGAAATTTAATTTGAATTTTGAATTTTAAAAGGTTTTTTATTCTTTCATCTATATATTTAAAATGCTAAGGTGTATGTTTAAGATCGATTTTAGCTGATCTGAGTATGAACGATAATCTTTTTAGAATGCTTTTTTATCACTAAACAGAATGAGAAATCAGTTTAAACTGATTATATTTCAGAGGAATGTTGTGCGAAGTTCAGATGGTGAAGTGGTCTAAGGTACCAGAAAGAGGAATTCTAGTTCTGTAAAGGGAGTGTGGGTTCAAACCCTGCTCCTGGTATAAGATGTTTCTCTGATACTGTTAGTGTTCTGATAACTCAGTTCAATTATGTAAATTATATTTTATTTCAGGAAGAAAAGTTATAGAATGCTTTATTCTTCATTATTATTAAGTAAAAATTCCCAAATCTTTTTGATTAATGGTTTTGTATTTAAAATTTTAAATTAAAATCGGCATTTTAACTATCAAAAATCGGCATTTAACTATCAATTAAATAAAAGTTGAATTGTTTTATAATTTTTGATATTTTTTTATTACAATTAATCGTTAAGGCATATACACAAAGAAAGGTAGGTGATTATTTTCTGTAAGGAAAAGAAAGAAGGAAAAAAAAATATTTATATGAAAAGCAGGTTTTGTAATGCAGTTAGATTTTTATATCTGTGAAAACTAATAAAATTTTAACTGCAAAAATTTCTTTGTAAAATTAAGAAAACAAACAAACTTGGAGTTGTTTTGTTTCAGTTCTCAGAACATAATTTTCTAAAAAATGTTCTGTTGTCTGTATCCATGTATAGAAAGTTAATACGCAAGGTTATAAAAGGAGAGGTTTTTGTTTCTTTTAAGGATTTATAACAAATATTCTGTGAAATTTTTTGACATTTTAATGAAGTTATGAGCCTTTATTCTGTGGAATCTTTATGTTATTTACCACCAGGTGTATGGGTACTATCTAATTTCTGTCTTAAATCTGTATAAATTAAATAAGTTAAAGGATCCCTTCTCTATTGAAACCAGAGTGTGAAAAAAAGTTTGAATTTTAGGGAGGATTATCGTTCTTGGGTTCAAATGTTCGGGAGGATTTTCATAAATGAGGTTCTTAATTATTCCAAGATTTGTTTTGTATTATCGATGAATACCAAGAAATTCAAGATGGCAGCTGCGGGAATATACAGCATCCAAGCCAATTTTTTATTTTTAATTTCTCTTACAAATATCGTAGAACTCAATCATAGTTACTCAATACAAACCCGCTTGTTTAGTACTGATACTCCTTTGTATATTCTGTACATTGTTAAATTGAAAGAGAGATAATCTACAAGTACACCTCTGGTTGAGTTTAACCTTTAGGGAAGCTGTCCATTGTCAATGAACTGTAAGGTGAAGGTGAAAGAGAAGTCATAAAATTCTGATTTTCTAGTCAAAATTTTTAGTAAGGTATTTACTAAGGGTAATTCTTTTAAGGGATTTTTTTTTTTTGGTGACATGGTTAAGCGGGACTCGGATAATCACGACTCTACTGTATGTCACATTTCTCTCAAAAAATGCTTTATTTTATGGATAGTTGTTATGAGGTAATATATCATATAGTAAAATTAAAATGCTAAGTTTTTAACTGGTCTTGAAGATATTAGACATTATTTTTCAACATTTAATATTTTTTATTTAATAATTTAAATAATATTAATAAATATTAACGTTTAAAAAATAAATGTTAATAAGTTTTTTTGAGGGTTATGAACACATTTGTTAACATTTTTAACTTATGCAAGTAAATTAATAGAATTTACGACAAAAAGCTTTATCTTCAATTTTTTCAAAATTTATTTTTTGCTACATAACATCTTCTTCAACTAAGGTGTGAAGCCTAATTTATCTTGTATATAATATTGTTTACATTTATTTTTAAGCTAATTGATAATTCTTTTTTATCATTCATCCTCCCCTCTTTTTTTCATTCATTCTATCTTTTCTTTTTTTTAATTCATATACTATTTTGTGACTAATATTTATGTCCCTTTAAAATGTTAATTTATCTTTCATTTATATTTTGTTTTTCAGGAGAATTTTAGAGAAGGGCTTTTCAGTTTCAGACTTGAATTATTGCAATGTAAGTAGTAATATTCATATATATGTTTATCTACTGCTTAGATATTTCCCTTATCTCTTTTTTTCTACTAATCATTATAGTAAACGGAAAATTAAAAGAAAACACCAATTAAAAGAAAACACCGAGTTATTTCAGACTGAAAAATTACTTCAACAAGTTAATGAAAAAACATAGCAACTTATTACATACACAACCTGCAATGAGGTTTTCTTTTTTATTTTTGTTGGCTTTGATAAAAGATTGTGTTGTTTTTTATTCCAAAATTATCTATGTTATTGTACTTCCTTTTTGTGTTCTAATAATGGTCTCTTTACTGACTCAATCAATGCAATATTTCTACTTTTAAAATCAGTGTATTCTTTCTTCTCTCTAAATTCTTTCTTGTTTGTTGAAGAATTATTAGCATTTTAAGTTTTGAAATATCATGTAAGTTTAATTAGTTAACTTTCATTTTACACACTTCAGTATTTCTCTATTAGGTAGCTTTGATTACAAAAAGTAAGAACTTACCTATTGCAGGCATTCAGAGAAAAGCAATTACAGTAAATTTCAGTATACTTTCACAATCATGACTTCCAGATCCTAAAACCACCCTGCATTGAAATGTTGATTTATATATGTTGTTGATTTTTGTTATGCAATAGCACTCATTTTTATGAACCAATCTGGGTGTGATTGAGCGTCTGTACAGGACTTACCAAGGTCTTGAATTATTCATTGGCCAGCTTCATTTGTCATCTTGTTTTGGAATTGCTGCCAATTAAAGATTTCAAATTGAAAAAGATAAAAAAAAAAAAAAAAGAGTTGAAATCCTAAAAGTTTTTTTCCTGAAGTGTTCAACCTCAATACAAGGATTTTAGGGTATTTTTTGTTTTGCTTCTATCTTAAAAAATGGCTGAGATATAACAGTTTGAAATTCTAAGGTTTGCCGGCATTTTGAAATAAGATAACAGATGAAACTAGTATGTTGTGGCCATCACAAAACTTTCTTCTATCTCATACATGTCAATATTTCAAAATTCACTATCTCAGTGCCAAATTAAATGGTAATCTGTGTTCATCATGAGAATTCTAAAAATATGAAATTCCGTGCATTAGTTCTCGAGGTATGACTGTCGCTGAAATCATGTAAATCCAGCAAAATGCAGCATAGCAGTGCAACCTATTGGGTTATTTACACCAGAACCTAATTATCACCAACTTATGTCAACGTCTAACTGAATAGGAAGTTTGAGGAAAATTCGTGCATTAGTTCTTGAGATAGAGGTATTGCGCAAATCATGACAAACGCAGCATAGAAGCGCCACCTGTTGAGCAATTTGCAACAACACATAATCAGCAGCAATATTAATCAAGTTATACTTAAATCTGAAGTTTGATGAAAATTCGTGCATTAGTTCTTGAGATAAAGCTATTGAGGAAATAGTTCAAAATGCAGCACAGCAGCACCACCTATTGGGCAATTTACACCAACACATCATTTCATATGAAGGACTAACTAAATCCGAAGTTTGATGAAAATGTGTGCATTAGTTCTTGAGATAGAGCTACTGCGAAAATAGTGTAAATCCTGCAAAATGCAGCAAAGCAGTGCCACCTGTTGGGTGATTTACACCAAAACGTAAACAGCATTCATTCATGTCAAGTACTAACGGAATCTGAAGTTTTATAAAAATCCGTGCATTAGTTCTTGAGATAGAGCTTTTGCGGACAGACAGACAGACATTTTGTAAAAACATGTTTTTTGGGATCTCTGACCCATAAAACATGTAAATCCGTCGAAAACTGGAATTCGAAAATTTTCATGAAACCAATACTTTCTTCTTGTAAAGATAGAAGAAAGTAAAAATAAAGGTTTAGTTTATGAGTTTTAGAGAATGTGGTTTCTCACAAATTTTCCTTCATTGTTGTAACCATTTTTCCAACTCTGATAAGCTTAAAACTATATATTCATATCCACTATCGTCAAATTCTCACCAAGCTTGGTGACACTTGGTAAAATATAACCAAATTTGGCAGTTAACAATAAATCACTATAAAGGAAGCCAACTTGACTATAGCTTATTGATTTGGCAAAATTCTCATTGAAATTTGGTATTGGTGAAAACTGGGAAGGAATCTTCTACAATAGTGTTAGTCAGATTTTCGCTTAATGTTTTTGAGTACAATTAGCTAAAATTTTGAAACTTAGAAACGGGGAAACTACTTTTTCCTCCCGGTACAGACTAGTAGGACTTTTTATTCTTTCTGCCAATATTTAAAGTCAAATTTCATTAAAACTATTAAAAATAAAATGTACGAGCAGGGCTCTACAAAAGAATCTTGTAGGCAACAAATATTTCTGATTGTTAGTAAGTTAATATAAATTAAGTTTCTCAATGAAACTTATAAAAAATTATAGTTCTAAAAAAACGAAATATAAGTACATTATAAAGTTTGACTAAATAAAGTATGCAACAATATTTTAAAAAATGTTTTTTACTAAAATCATTATTTAAAAAAAAAAAAAAAAAAAAAAAAAAAGAATTTTGGAAGAAGTTACTTGGGTAAAGCACTGACCAGTAACCTTAAATTATCAGCTTTAAACCAGGTTTGTTGATTTAATTGCTAAATAAACTAAATAATAATATAAATAATGATTAAATAAACGTGATTAAAATCATGATGTAAATCAATTGATTTTTTTTTAAATCATTTATTTAACATAAATATATATATATATGAATAATCGTATATTGTTGGGAATGTCACATTCACCTTGAAAATGTATCGAAATAAAATAAAAAACTTGCTTAAAAGGTGCATTTTTATACAATAGATGTCACAATATAAAAGATGTTAACACATATTACACTTTTTAAAAACTTAAAAAGAGTTTACAAATATAATACACGCGCCGAGCGCTTTCGATCAAAACCTTATATTATTTCGATTCATTTATTTAAATCAGATTTTTAAAAAATCAAACATTAATGATTTAGTTTTATATAATACAGATAATCAATCAGTTTTTAGAAAGATAAAGATAAATCTTTGTCAAAAAGTAATGTACAATGTAAAGTTTAGAAAAAAAAGGTTTCAAATTTCATTTGAATCAAATTGAAAATAAACTTGCAACAATAAGAAAATCTAAGCAGCAATATATTAAATATAGGAACATTTACTTACCCATTACTTAGTTATTTAGGAAAACTTCTGCAAATTTAAGTAAAATAAAATTATATGACTTTGCTCATTACAAAGAAGCATTGAGCCCAACACATTTATTATCTTTTGAATCCCCATTGTGCAGGAGAGAAATTAACAAGCTCTGAGAAATATCAGCATTATTGTTTGCTAAAAAGAAATTCTCTACTTTGGTGATACTTATTATATTAAAATTTGAAGTAAAATGTGAACCATTCAATGAATTTTTGTCTCAATCTAATGCAGTGAAAGAACTCTGTCGTTTAGAATGCTGGAAGACACATGTTACAGTTATTGAAAAGGATAATACTAAAAAACTTAAAGAATTCATAATCAACCAGCTTTTTACTGCAATAGCTTCAGCAGAACGATTGTTTTCTGCTTTCTGTTCGGTACATTCGAAAATTAGGAACTGATAAAGCTGCTAAAACTCGTTTTTCAGTACCAGCACTTTAACAAAAAACAAAAGTTAAATGTTTTTAATTTTTATGTGCTGCAGTTATTTTAACTAAAATATTTAAGCTGGATTTGATTTTTGACATCTGATTTGTAGTTTTTCATGCATTTTGTATAATAAAATATTTTGATAGCCTAAAATGTTACAATTTTAATCATTTATGTAAATTGTGTAATAATATTTGTTCAGTGAACACATACATTTGTTTCGCAACTGTTATAATTTGTGAGAAATCATTTACTGAATAATCACTTCAACTTAAATCACTTTAGAGTTATTTATTGCTATGACTGTTATTTAAGAAAAACCTTATTGATGTTTCTTGAAAGAATAATATAAAGCATTTATCAGTAATAAATAACAGCTCATCTTAAAAAACATAAACATTCCACAACTTCATCATCTCTTTGTGAGATAACTGTTTGTGAATTTTCTTTTATTAATCATAGCAATTTTCAAGCTATAAATCACATAAAGTACTTTATCCTTATTGCTTAAAAATAACAATTATGGTGATTTATATCTGCTGGTCAAGGACTTCGTGGTTGCAGTGCATTTTACATTGGAAGAAGCAGTTGAAGTGTAGCCTTCAGACTCAATGCATAAGCTCATTTTTTAGCTGAGAGATTTAATTTCGCAACAAGGCAGCCAAAAAGCCTGATCCTTGTTAAACCGCATTTCTGTACCTGGACGATGTTAATCTACATTTGTTTCAATACAATGTTATTTACATCTCGTGTCATTTTACTAGTTCCATAAACACACATAGTTTTCCGTACATCAGTTTTTGGAGGCACGCGGTGTTATCTTGGATACTTTTTCAAGTTCGGAATAAGTGTACGCTCATCATATGATCTTACTGCAGTTTTTAAATAAAGTTTTCACCAGTCTTATGTGGAATTACAACAGCCGACGGAGCACCTCGCATCACATTTATTACAGATAAGTACATTTTATCTTATTATTATTATCAGTTTGGCTTTTGTTTTTTACGCTATTCACCTCATTATTTGAATAATGAATACTGACTTAGAAGCTGCAAAAAAGGCTGCTGAAGAATTGGAAAAGGTGGCTATAAATTTACGTGGCAGAGCTAAATCTGCTCTAACAAGAATAAACAACTTTATTAACTCTGAGCAAACGTTTCAAAAGAATGATTTGTACAATAAATTAGAAAATTAGAGACAATTTACTCAGACTTTGACAAATATGATGCTCAATTACCAGCTGAAGCATCTGAAATTGATGAATTTGAGAAAAAATATTATGAAACCAAAGCCAAACTGCAAACGGAACTTGAAAAAGTTACCGTAAACGTGCATGCACAATCTCAATTGATAAATGATCATATTCCAGTTGTTAGTTCTACTATTTCTAACAATTTTAAATTGCCTAGATTAAATATAGAACAATTTAATGGTGATTTTAAAAACTGGCTGTCATTTAAAGATTTATATTTATCATTAGTTCTTAATAATGACAGCATAAGTAATATACAGAAGTTTCAGTATTTAAGAGGGTTACTAGGGGAGGAGCCAGCCTCTATAATTAAACATATTCCTATTTCTGAAAACAGTTATTCAGAAGCGTGGGAAAAATTGCTGTCGAGATATGATAAGAAAAAACAAATAGTTTCTACTTTAGTTAAAATATTCTAGGACATTCCCCCGATCACTCAAGTGAACGCATTTAGCTTACGCTGTTTATCAGATGTATCAGATGAAGTAATTAGAGGCCTTAAATCAATCGATGAAAAGGCATCTGGCTGTGACATATGGCTAATTCATATTTTATTACAAAAGGTTGATTCTAAAACAAGGGAGGAATGGGCAAAATTGACCTCAAGCGAAGACTTTCCGTTTTTTGATCAATTTATTCAGTTTATAAATGATAGACGTTCATCTTTAGAGTTGTATAAAAGTGAAAATGAAGGTTCGCATAAACAAGAGAAACAATATAACGTCAATAGATCTTATTCCAGTGGCATTAGCAAATGTTTACTTTGTAAATTTAATCACTCACTTTACAAGTGTGTTAAATTTAAGGAATTAAGCATCAGGGATAGGAGACAGCTTGTTAAGAAAAACAAGTTATGCAGTAATTGCTTGTCTGACAAGCACACTACCTGGCAATGCAATTCCTCTTACTCTTGTCACAATTGCAAGTTTAAACATCATACTAGTTTATGCGAAAATAAGCTGCAAAATTACGCGATATCAACTTTTCGTTCAAATGAAAAACAGAGCCACAAAAACAAACCTGATGCAGAGGCTGGTTTGATTCCCGATGAGAATAAAAAGGAACTTTCTCCTTCCATAAATGCAGTTCAAACATCTTTCGCACTTTAGCCCACTGCTAGTGTCTATATTAATGATTGCATGGGTCAAAAGCACACCTTAAGAATTATGTGTGATAGTGGCTCAGAGTCTACGTTTGTTTCTGAATCCTGCATGAAAATGTTAGGAATTAAAAGGGAAAATGCTAGGTTCTCCGTAAAAGGTCTGTCTAATTCAAAGATCTCAGTAACTAAGGGCTACGTAATATTTGATCTTACATCAATTTATAATACTGACACCAAGTTGTCTGTGAAGGCATTTATTTTAGATGATTTAACTGTTCTGTTACCTGCGAAAAAAATACATGAGAAGCATTTTTCGCATTTAAAGAATATAAACTTAGCGGATCCACATTTCGAGACACCAAGTAAAATAGACATTATTTTAGGATCTGATGTTCAGTGAACACATACATTTGTTTCGCAACTATTATAATTTATGAGAAACCATTTACTGAATAATCACTTCAACTTAAATCACTTTAGAGTTATTTATTGCTATGACTGTTATTTAAGAAAAACCTTATTGATGTTTCTTGAAAGAATAATATAAAGCATTTATCAGTAATAAATAACTCTAAAGTGATTTAAGTTGAAGTGATTATTCAGTAAATGGTTTCTCATAAATTATAATAGTTGCGAAACAAATGTATGTGTTCACTGAACAATATTAATGTATATTGGTAATATATAGCATGCATGTGTGTGTCTGTGTATATAATTTTTATTTTATAAATTAAAAGTCATATAAAATAATAATATTGTGTGAAATAAAAAAAAGTCTGATTTAAATTTAAAAAAATCCGATTAATTTGATTTCTTAATCTTCAGCTTTAGGACATTTTACTTTATCATGGAATATTAAAAACATTTTTTTATGGTTCTTCAAAATCTGCATTATTTAAATTTTTGCTTTTTAATTACTGGTCCTTGTGTATATCTATTTTTTTTTTTTTTTTTTAAATCTGAAGTACCACCTATCTATAGCTTTCTCTGGCTTATAGTCATTAATTAAACTGTACAAGTGAATCATCATTAGGTCTTTCAATGTTGATGC
This sequence comes from Maratus speciosus, assembly GCA_963932465.1. Lineage (NCBI taxonomy): Eukaryota > Metazoa > Arthropoda > Arachnida > Araneae > Salticidae > Maratus > Maratus speciosus. The sequence goes on along the minus strand of OZ010794.1, from coordinate 281,830,232 downwards.
TTCCTGTCGCCACTTAAAATATGTTGGTCACCAATGGGATCTGGTGACGTCCTTTGTTAACCACAATATAGGAATCTAATAATAATTATTTTTTTTAAATTAGTATTGGCACTTTTACAAATGAACAGTTTTCAGTTAAGAAAATTATATTTGTTTTGTAGAAAGCACAGGCCAAATGTTTATTTTTATTCTGTTTTGTTTCTTCTAATATAGAAATTATCTCTGATTTCACTAGCTATTGTGATTTATTGTATGGTTGTCTTTTTAAAATATAGATGGGAGCTGTATCTAGTTATGAAAAGTATGAACCTTCTGCTGAAACAGACAGGTTTCAACAAATGAATAATTTATGCTGGCATGAAGGCCCTAAAGAATCTTCTTCTAAATGTTCTATGGGAAATTCAGCTGATTTGTGTACCGTTGCCTTTGAAATAGAAGAAACAAATGAAGCTTCCATAGATTCAGGTTTTCTTAGTTGGGAAGACTGCTTAGGGTAACTTTCATTTATATTTCTTGAGATTTCTTAAAAAATCTTTGTACATTATTGACTACTAGAAGCTCTATATAATGTTATGTAATTAAATTGTTTATTTCAAAAACCCTATAACTGATGAAATTTTAAAGAGTACCCATTGGTTTTTCTTATTACCTGTAAGTCTGATGGATGTGGCAACTATTCTAATACTGAAGTATAATTGTTTGAACCTTGTTTAAGTGTGGGTGACAATTTTCAACACTATTGGGCTGTTACAACTTTATTTGTGAGGTAAAACAGAAATGGAGACACACAATGTTACTTAATCCTGTGATAATTTTTTTTTTTTTTTTTTTTTTAAACACGTTCTTTCACAGAATAACGAGCCATTTTCATTAAAGTCAAAGAATTTTCATGCAGACGATTTTTATTGTTGCTATTCATAATCTTACAAAATGAGTTTTCAAAAAAAAAATAAATAAATAAATAAATAAATAAATAAAACGTTGAAAGAAGCAGACGATTTGCTCAAATCCTTTGTACAGAATCTGATTAAAAATTACTAATTATGTTCATGCAAATTTATGTTTAAAAAATGAGTTTTCACATTTAGAAAATGAAAAAAAAAAAACTATACTCACACATTAAATATAGACATATTAAATAAGTAATGATGTTGAAAGTCTTGCTATATATATTATAGATGTTGAGGGATTTCAAAGAACACAGTCGAATAAAAAGAACTTCGAATCAGAAATATTTCACGGCAATTCAAATAAATGATATGCGGAACAATTTTATCTATTCATGATAAATCAACAGAACGATTTTTACTCACTGGAAGTAAATCAGCACTCAAATAATTAAAACCTCGATGAATTGAATATTAATATATTTTATTATTATTACCAGGCAATCCTGGTTCAGATCTCATATAGCGGAGATCGCTCGCTTCAGAATTTAAATTACATCTACCTTTTTAAACAAACTGAAAAATAGTAAAGTAAAAAATAGGGTTACCATAATTCTTGGCGGTGATTAATTTTCACCAAGTCAAATTGAAAGAAAGGGGGGTTTTAACACACTGCCCCCGGATGAACAATTACTATTGTTCATCATTCAAACTAAATTTTTATCAAAGATTTCAAATTACATCAATAAGACAATTAAAAGTTAGAACATACTTACAATAATGAGACATACAATTAATTCTATTTTCACAGGAACAACTACTGAAACTAAAATATACAAAATACTAGATTAGAAAAAGTTAAAAAATGAAAATGTAAACAAATTGTTCGTAAAAGTGAAATGTTCAATGTTAGTCCATAATGTCAAGCTCCAGTTTATGAATGAGTTGGACCGGTCTTTTTATCAATCCAGATTCAGTTTGTATAGCACAAGATCTAACTTTCGAATCTCTTCCTAAAAAAAGCTCTGTAATTCTGCCGCATTTCCACATGTGCTTTGGAGTTTTATCTTCATTAATTAACACAGCATCACCAATTTTGAATTTAGTCGGAGCTTTGACAGGAACTGAAAAATTGGCAGAACGCAGTTCTAGCAAATATTCCTGCCTCCAACGTTTCCAGAAATGGTTTAAAACTTGCTCTCGATATTTCAATATTTTTGTTAACGTTATTCTATTCGATTTAGGTTCAGTAACACAATGGAAATCTGGTAGAGAATTTATTCGTTTGCCGATCAGGAAATGTGAAGGAGTAAGTGGAAGCGGTTCACTGTTTTCTTCATAAACATAAATTAAAGGACGACCATTAATCATTGCTTCGATTTCAGTTAAAGTGGTTTGTATTTCTTCATATGAGAGACAAGATCTTCCGAGAACTTTCTTCAAAGGAGTTTTCACCGAACGTACCATGCGTTCCCAAAAACCGCCCCACCAACTGGCTCTTGGAATAATGAATTTCCATATGATTCTATTTTTATTAAAATATCGTAAAACTTCCTCTTTTGATATTCGGCTCCAAACTTCTGTAAGAAGATTATCCGCTTTGATAAATGTTTTCGCATTATCACTGTAGATTGTTCGACAAATTCCTCTACGAGAGATAAATCTTTTAAATGATAAAAGGAATGTTTCTGTCGTTAAATTGGTACATAATTCGAGGTGCACAGCTCTAGTGACTGCGCACGTGAAAAGAACTATATAGGCCTTTTCTTGGCCAGTTTTTGCTTTGACATAAATAGGTCCTGCAAAATCTACAGCACAGGTATAGAAGGGTGGTGATTCAGTAATACGATCTCTAGGTAATGGTGCAATTTCTTGCTTCCCAGGAGAAGCTTTAAATTTTGTGCAAATAAGACAGTTTTTCAGTACAGATTTTATCATTTTTCGTCCTCTAATTATAAAATAATTTTCTCGTAAGTGAGCTAAAGTTGTTGCAATTCCATAATGGAAAACCTTTTCATGGGCATTTCGAATTAACAATTTGGTGTAAGCACTCCCATATGGAAGTATAAAAGGGTGCTTTTCCCTTTGAGATAATTCTGAAAATTGTAATCTTCCAGATAAAATTAACAAATCATTCTCATCCAATTTTGGATTCAGACTATACAAGGTTGAATCTTTATCGATGGGCTTTCCCTTTTTTAGTAACTCAATTTCACGATTGAAGACAGATAACTGGGTTTGTTTTAACCAATAAAATTCTGCTTTTTCAATTTCTTGAGCTGTGAGCTCACCTGAAATTTTAGGTTTCAATTTATTGATATTATTTATAAATCTCAAGATCCAGGCTGTGATATTAAGTAATTTGGAAAGAGAACTAAAATTTTCTAATTTTAACAAAGACTCTGGAGGTACAACACCTACTGTACAAGATAATTGAGCAGAACTCAAATTTGTTGATTTTCTTTCGTTCAAAATATTTTCATTAAAAGTTATCTTTTCAGGTTTCGGCCAACTGTCCTTTGGTAATGACAACCATTCAGGACCGTAATACCATAATTTATTTTCTATGAGGTTATGTAAATTTTCGCCTCGAGTAAGAAGATCACTAGGATTATCCTTACCCGGGATGTATTTCCATATTCTAGGATCAGTTAAAGATTGTATTTCTACAACCCTATTAGCCACAAAGGGCTTCCAATCCATGGCTGATCCCTTGATCCAATGTAACGTAATTGTGGAATCTGACCAGATATGAATTTCCAAATTTTGAAAATTAAATGCACTTTTCAGATATTTAGACATCCTTGCAGCTATTAATGCCCCCATTAATTCAAGCCGAGGAATTGTCAAACATTTAATCGGGGCGACTCGACATTTTGCCCAAATAAGACTAGTCATAATTTTATTATAACTTGTGGTACATCGAAAATAAGCTACGGCCCCATAAGCCTTAGGACTAGCATCTGAAAATATATGAATTTCGATTGGGTCCGAAAAGTCTAAAGCATGTGGAAAATATTTGCGGGGTCCTCAAATTTATGTAAATGTTCGATTTCTGCATACCAATTTTCCCATTCAAATTTTAAATCATTAGGGAATTTTTCATCCCATTCCAAACCCCTTTTCCATGTTTCCTGTAGCAAACTTTTCATACGAACAGAAAATGGTGCAATGAATCCAATAGGATCAAAGAATTTTAACATGGCTTTAAGAGTAACGCGTTTCGATGGATTAAATTTCCAATCATCAGGAAAGGATTGTACGTCAAAACGTAAAATATCCCAAGTAGTATCCCATAATAATCCCAAAATTTTTAAAGAATTATTCAAATTTTCTTCTGAGTCACATAATTTATTTTCCTTCCATAATTTTCTAAGTTTGACAGAATTAGTATTGAATTTTCGCAAATTCATGCTAGCTTCTTTAAAAATATGCGAAGCTGTTGAGGATAGATAATAAGCGTCTTCGTCAGATTTTGACCCCGTAATCAAATCATCTACATAAAAAGAAGAGTCCAAAATCTTAACAACTTCAGGATGATCAACATATTTACGTATATGGGATTTAATCGTTGCGGCCAAAAGAAAGGGACTGCAAGTTACCCCAAAAGCAGCTCGTGTAAATCTCAAAAATTTTAAATCATCCTTTTCGTCACCAAACCACAAAAATTTTAAATAATCCCGATCTTCCTCTGTTATCCCAATTTGCAAAAACGCTTTCTTTAAGTCAGCGCTAAATGCAACATTAAATTTTCTGAAATTAAATATTACATTAAGAATGTTCGGGTTAAGGTTAGGTCCTGGATATAAACAATCATTTAGAGAATTTAAATGCTTTTCTTTAGAAGAAGCATCGAAAACCATTCTTACCTTAGTAGTTAATTTATCATTTCTTAAAACCGGCCTGTGCGGCATAAAATAACCACTTTCTGTTATTTTATCAGGACATTCTTCTACAATTCCAGCAGTTAATTGTTCTAATATAATATCTTTATAATTTTTACATAAGTCATTATCCTTCTCGAGTTTACGATTTAATTCCTCAAAGCGACTTCTAACTATTCTAAAATTATTCCCGACTTTATTTTTCTCATATTTCCACAATAAACCCATTTCATATCTATTATTTACGAATTTTAAGTTATTCTCAAACTTATTCACAATTTCCTTATCTGCATCAGAAATATTATCATTTGATTGCGTAATACCCAAAGATTCGATTTCCCATAAAAAATTCAAATCTTCCCCAACTGGAGTTGAAACACACAGATTTAAAACAGAAGCACTTTCCATTTTTTTTCTTTTTTCATCTTCATAAAAACCGCAAAGCGAATATCCAAATAAACTATCACATAAAAAGAGAGATTTAGTAATTTTTTTTATTTCTCTATCGTAACAGATTTGATAAAAATAATCCACTCCAATAAGAACATTTACATTAGAATGGGATGATGCAACAGCATTTGTTAATTTAAAAGGTGCCAGTTTATTTTTTATCTGTCTGGAGAGAAGGGGGGGAAAAATCCTAACGTTTGAAATTACATCTGTGACTAAAGCCTCGATAAATATGAAACGCGATTTGTTTTCAACATGGGATAATTTTACTTGCACAACATCAAATGTTTTTATTTGTGGTTTAACAGCTGCAAAAGAATAAATTTGAAGTTTTTCTTGACGAATAATTCGGGGATTTAATTTTGATACTAATTGCTCTGTGACGAATGACCTTTGACTCCCCAAATCATACAAGCATAATGCAAGCTCAGAGCCTTTATCAGATTCCACATTTACGCAAGATGTTTGTAATATAACCTCTTTAAAAGAATTTTCATTTTCATTTTTACAATAAGATATCGAACTAATAATTGTGTCAGCTGATTCGATTTCTTTTGGAATTGTCGGTTGAGATTTTTTTAAACAAATCGAATAATGATGAAAATTTCCATTACAAAATTTCCATGGCTCTAAATTCGATTTACATTTAGCCGAGACGTGGAATTTTTTTTAAACAAGTGAAACAGCGTCCTTGCATACGTAATTTATCCCGTTTTTGAGGAATAGTACACACTTTACACAATTTTGAATCATGTTCATTGTCACAAAATAAACAAACATTTTTTACGTTAGTAGCCAATGCAGAGGCTGAAGGAATGTCGCGTTTATAGTTGCTAAAATTGACTGTTAATAGTTAACTAAAACTGTTATTGTATTTATTCTTTTCTTTTTTAGCACTAAAACTATTTTCAGAGCTCTGGAGTGCCATAGTAGATTCTCGCGATTGAACTTCGTTTTTAATGAAAGAAAGAAGCTCTTCGACTTCCATTTTTTTTACCATCGGTTCTTTTACGATTAAAATCTAACGCCATTTCAGCAGGTATCAACTTTAATAAAATAGGGCATAGGAGATGACCATAACTTCCTGCTGTAACTCCGAGAGAATTTAAATTTCTAATTTGTATTTCACAACTGTCATACAGTTCCCAAAGTTCTCTAACATTAGAAGCATTCTTTACCTGTTTTAAATTTAACAGTTTATTCATATGTGCGTTGATGACTAGGTCGTTACGACCGTAGCGAGTCTTTAACAAATCCACTGCAGATTTAAAGTTTTCCTCAGAAAGCGAAAATCCTGCAACAGCGTTATATGCACTACCTCCAAGAAGAGATTTCAAATAGACGAATTTGTCAATAGGAGTTAAATTGCAATTCTTTTCAGTTGAATTAGAATATTGCCCCCAAAATTCTAACCAGGAACTGCTGTCACCAAAAAATTTATTTATAGTGAGCTTCGGCAATTTCATAGATCGTTCTAAATTTCCATTTTGAGAACCGGATTCATTTTTCATAAAATTTTGAAAAGTATTATTCTGATTTTGGGAGTTATGTTCATTTAAGAACTTCGTTATTTTATAACGAGATTCGATTATTTTCTCACTATAGGTTTCGGAATTTTCGATTTCTTTCTCAAAATCGTCATCGGCAATAATATCCTGGCTATCAGAGTTTAATTTTTTTAATAATTCATATTTGTCATTTAACTGGTCCTTACAAATGTTTAATAAATCCAACTTATTTTCTAATGTCAGTGAATCGTCTTCAAGAGTTGTGCTTATTTTTGTACACAATTTTGTAGTTTGTGTACGTAATCCAGTTCTTTTCTTTTTTAAAGTATCAATATTAACAGTAGTTGACATATTTGCTTTCAATTAATCAACAATAAAAAAATAGCTTACCTCAAGCTTTCAGATTCAGAAGAAAAAATATTCCATCGTCAGTCCAGACATCCTGACGCGGTTAGCCAACATGAGGGATTTCAAAGAACACAGTCGAATAAAAAGAACTTTGAATCAGAAATATTTCACGGCAATTCAAATAAATGATATGCGGAACAATTTTATCTATTCATGATAAATCAACAGAACGATTTTTACTCACTGGAAGTAAATCAGCACTCAAATAATTAAAACCGCGATGAATTGAATATTAATATATTTTATTATTATTACCAGGCAATCCTGGTTCAGATCTCATATAGCGGAGATCGCTCGCTTCAGAATTTAAATTACATCTACCTTTTTAAACAAACTGAAAAATAGTAAAGTAAAAAATAGGGTTACCATAATTCTTGGCGGTGATTAATTTTCGCCAAGTCAAACAGAAAGAAAGGGGGGTTTTAACAGATGTGGATAATACAAAAAACAAACAGGTACTCTTTCAAATTGATCACCCTGTATATAAAATTATATTGATAAGATTTAATTTAATAGAAAATATGCCTTTATTGCATTCTTTCTAGGTAAATTTATGTAAACAAAAATTACGCAACCTAAAGGACACATCGCAATTTTATTTATGCATCTCTTCTCCAATATTTTGCTTAAATTATGTGCTTATAAAGTATTGCTGGCATCACAGTTCAATCTCCCTAAGTTGTTCATAGGGTATGTAAATATCATGATAATTTCGAAAATATCAAAAATATCAGATATTTTGTATTATATCTGATATTTTATATAAATATCCGATATTTTCAAAATAGGCAGCTTATTGATGATTCTTAATGTTTTCAGACCTAACATAAATTAGAAACTGAAACATATTGCTGTTAGCATGAAAACTTTATAAAACAACATTCTAAATGTCTTTTTCTTTTTTTCACTTATGTAACAAAATTGAAGATAAATTAATTGAAAAGGGATACAATTTGCTTTCTGTGCTTTCAAAAAACAAACTGTAGAATTTATTAACAAGACAAGTTTCAAGAAAGTTTTAAATTTTATACGACAAAATATTATACAAAATTATTTGTTTTTATTGAAAAGTTTGAACATAAATGTAAGCTTGTGTGCTTTTTCATTCCCTAATATGCTAATCTGCTGTGCAGTTTAAACTGAAGAAAACCAAAACCAGAAAAGATTCTTTGTAATAAAGTTATAAATAACTTCTCTAAATTAGATAGTTTCTCTTCATATAGCTGTTTTAAGTAAATAACTTCCAACATAATTATTGTTTCTACATTTAAAAATTCAGTTTCAAATGTAAATCTCTGAAATATTTTTGTTTTTTTATGGAGGGGGGGGGGGCTAAAATAATCACTGCCAAAACTAACTAGTTCTTTATCTACAGAATGGCACACTCAATAATAGTTTTAAAAAAATCATTTGTACTTGTTTTGAATGAAAATATAAAAAATACCAAGTGCAATATTTTGAAAATAAATATCAAATATATGTAAATATCAAACTTCATGATATTTTGTAAATAAATATCAAGCTATATATCTATTGATATGTAGCATCAAACCCTGCTTATTCATGGCATAATTTGGGCATTATTTCTTCATAATTGTAAAATTTGGGAAATATTCGATATATTTAATGACAATCGAGAAGAATCAATTGGAAGATAAATTTATTTTTTGGTAATGATTAAAGTGGTGTAAAATCGAATATACCAAAATTCAAAAACAAAAAAGTTGTACATTGTCGAAGTTTTTCCAGGTATGAAAATTTTGTGAAAAATATACAGATGAATTTAAAACATTTTTTTAAAAGTAATATATATATATGTATGTATCATGAATTCATTTTTCAAGAAAAAGGCCACAAAGAAAATGGACATGGCATTGTGCAAATGGCTCAACAAGTGAAATCGACTACATCTTGACAAACAAAAAGCATCTTATCCAGGATTGCAGCGTTCTTAATAATTTCAATACAGGAAGCAATCACAGGTTGGTTAGATGCAAATTGCTGTTAAATACTAAAGTGGAAAGAATGAAGCTTTTGCAACACTCAAAGAAATCAATCGATATTATAAATTTCCAGAAACATAAAGAAGAATTTCATCTGGAACTTAAAAACCGTTTCCAAGTACTTCAATCAACTTTAGAAGAAAGGCAAGATGTTACAGTATTGAACAAGAAACAAACCAGTATTCTACAAGAAATTGCAAAGAAGATAGCCGGCGATGTACAAGTAAAGCAGACAAAGAAAGTAAGAGAAGAAACAAGAAGATTGATGAAGAAACGCATAGAATTTAAAATGAAGAAAAACGACACTAAATCAAGAGTTGAATGTGCTGAATTACGTAAAATGGTAAGGAAGTGTGGTACAGAAGATATCACAAAATTTAACTGCGATCTTGTCAAGAAAGTTCTAGAAGATAACAAAAGTTTAAAATTAGTTAAGCACAAACTATGTGTTGGAAGAAAAGGTATTTTTGCACTAAGGGGAGTAGATGGAACAATCACCAAAATCAATAATGAAATAGTACAAATTGCCAAAAAATTCTATAAACATCTATATAAATGTGAAGATCAAAGAGAAATCAACCTACATGATCCAAGAGAAAACTTAACAGAAACTGAAGAGATAATCCCAGTGATAACAGATGAAGTTTTACAAGCCATTAGATTTGTGAAAAAAGGAAAATGCCCTGGCGAAGATGGAATTACAATTGACCTTATCAAAGAAGAAGAAGGATTTGCAAAAATGCTGTCCATATTGTTTTCAAAATGTCTTGAGAAGTTAGATGTACCAGAAGATTGGAATAATGATGTGATGGTGCTACTTTACAAGAAAGGGGAGAAAGAAAACATTAAAAACTACCGTCCAATCAACTTACTATCAATGATTGACAAAATTTTCACCAAAGTTTTAACGACAAGACTTCAATCAGCTCTGGACTCAGCTCAACCTAGAGAACAAGCAGGATTCAGAAATGGATTCAACACGATAGATCATATCCAAACAGTAAAGGAACTCATAGAAAAACATGAGGAATATAATTTACCTCTCTGCCTTGCCTTTATTGATTATGAAAAAGTATTTGATTTGGTCTACACATCAGCAGTAGTAGAATCTCTGAAGACATTATATTGAGTATAGACAAACCTTACATCAATATCATTAAAAAGATTTACAAGAAAGCAGCAGCAACCATCTATTTGGACAAAGGAAAAGCGAAGATCAAGCTTGGAAGAGGAGTAAGACAAGAAGACACCATCTCGCCTGAAGCTTTTTACTGCTGTCTTAGAAAATATTTTCAAGAAGCTGGATTGAGAAAACAAAGGGATTAGAATAAATGGGGAATATTTAAGTAATCTCTGGTTCACTGATGACATTTTAATTTTCAGTAACAGCCCTGAAAAATTGGAAAATATGCTAAAAGATTTAGCAGAAGGTAGCATTAATGTGGGATTAAAAATAAATTTGGAAAAGACTAAGGTGATGTTCAATTTATTTGCATCAAAAAAGAAAATCGTTTACAACAACACTGAGATTAAAGAAGTGCAAAGTTATGTGTACCTTGGACAAGAAGTATCACTGGATAATAGTATTATGAATGAAATCAATAGAAGAATAAGAAATGGATGGAGTGCTTTTGGGAAGAACAACATTATTTTGAAGAGTAACATGTATCTTTGTTTGAAAAGAAAGATGTTTAACCAATGTGTTTTGCCTGCACTAACTTATGAAGTAGAAACATGGACACTAACAAAACGGATGTTACAAAGATTACAAACAACACAGAGAAGTATGGAAAGATGTATGCTAGGCATAACTAGAAGAGACAGAAAGAGAATAACATGGATAAGAAGTCAGACGAAAGTTTTTGACATCATTGAAAGAATTAAACGGCTAAAATGGGGATGGGCTAGGCACATTGCAAGACGACAAGACAATAGAGGGAGCACAAATACCCTACAGTGGTATCCCAGATATGTAAAACAATCAAGAAGATGACTTCAAGTAAGATGGAGTGATGAAATCAGAATAGTGGCTGTTGTTAATTGGATGGCTAAAGCACTAGGCAGGAAACATTGGAAAAATCTAGGGGAGACCTACATCCAGCAGTGGATTTAAAATGGTTAATGATGATGATATATAGAGGAAAAGGTCCAAATACCGGCTACTAGGTGTTCTGAGTATTGAGCGCAGCACAGCCTAGCTGAAGTAGGCAGAGTTTGTAACTGTAATTGATCGAAGAAAATTACGAGAATTGTGTTGCTGAAGTCTATCTCATTTACAAACAGCAAATTCAAAAATATCAAAACGACATAATCTGGGCCATAAAAAAATTTTCAGATATGTGTTTCTCATTTTTTTTTTTTTTTTTTTTTTTTTTTTTTTTAATACTGATCATATATTGACTTGAATTGATGATTAAGCTATTTTCTAGACATATTTAGCTCTCAATCGCTGCACACACATTATTGGTATTTTACTATATGAATGAGTAATACTGGTTTTAACTTAAACATAGCAGTGGTCTGAATACCGGCTACCTAGAGGGGTCCAAATACCGGCTAGCTGGTAGTTAGACCTCTTTGGGTTTGCTCTGGTTAAAGGGGAGGAAAATAGATTAATTTATGGAGTCACAACCTCAAGACATTCTCATTTCGCAATATGAAAAAAAGCAACCGTGGCTGCAAATCTTCCAGAGCAACACTGGCTACCGGATCACTTCACAAAAAAGCACTGTTGGACACTCCAAAATTGCCTACAATAAATGTGAAGAGAAAGAAAATGAAAACAGAGGAAAACTTGAGAAAAACAGGCAAAGGGGCAGAAATTGGATTTTAAGAACATGAAAAGGAAGATATCCAGCAGAGGAAGATGATGTAATTTGTGTCTTCTGCAAGGGTGCTTTCTCTGCGGATAAGAATAGGCGAGGGGACTCTGGGTTCAATGTTAAGAATGCGATATGTGGGCCCATAGCGAATGCACCAACACTAAAAGTGATTATTATGTTTGTGATTTTTTTCAGATAAAATCTCATTTCAAATTACAAGCTTAATTTATTTTACATGTTAAAAAATAAAATTAAAAACATAATGGAAATAAGATTATCAGAGATAGCCGCTAACATTTTAAAAATTTGACAAAAATGCTTGATTATTAAAAATTACATATTTTTTCTTTGCATAAGAAATGTTATTAATCAATAAAATTTATTAAAACAATGTTCTTATTGTTTAATAATTGATATTTGCGCTATCTGTGTGGTTCTTTAAAAAAGAAAGCTTAGGTATCCGGTATTTAGATACCATATTTTCAAAATTTGCAGACTTTTGGAATTTTGCTTTTTATAAACAGAAAATGCCTTTTAAACTGATTTTTTTTCTCTAATCAAGTGTAAAACATTTCACGGTACCTTGCTGTCACATTTGCCTTTACTAATTTTGAAAATTGTAGGATATAGATTGACAATAAAAGTGGTAGCCAGTATTTAGATCTTCTCCTCTATTAATAATAGATTTCTGGCCGCACCAGTAGCCAAGAGGTTCTGCTCTCAAAGCTGGTAGATGGAAGGTACTGGGTTCGATCCCAATCGTGCCTGTTGGCCTAATCGTTCGGAGTTTTCGTGATTTTCTTCGACCCGTGATTTTCTTCGAACCTCGTGATTTTCTTCGAACCTTCGGTTCTCCAAGCGTAAATACAAGTTAGGTTCCCTTAGAAAGAACCCCACGGAGGGCATTCCCCCCTTAGGGCCTATATCTCCCGTGATGATAATTGGCCATAAAAAACACAACCAATAATAGATTTCCTTATTTTTACCTTCTTGTATTAAATCACGCTTGATATATTTTTGAAATAAAATAACTGGATTGTTTTGCTATTAATAATTGTCATTTTAAACATTTTTTTTTCCTTTTTGCAAATATAATTCAAATTTAATTTTCTCTATATGTAAATTCTTTTCTAGCTTACATCTCTTGTATTATTATTGTGAAAAACTAAACAAAGCAATTTATTGTACCATACATGTCCGCTCTCGAGAAAAATTTTAATGTGCCCATTGAAATGTTACAAATTTTGTAATTGATCAAAATAAAGTTGAAGTTTCTTATTTTAAGTTCTTTTACTCCCAGCTGTTTCAAAAAATAAATAAATAAATAATAAAGATTAAAATTAAATGGCTAAAAATACATTTTTTTAGTAAATTTTATTATGCTTTTTGCAAATAATTCCCACCTAATTATTTTCCCATTTTAAATATGATGTCATAACATGTTAATCCACCACTCCTACTCCATCACAATGTCACTTTGTACACCATTCTCTCCTCTCCCCTTAAAGTGTGATGTACTTAATGAATGAGCTCTAAGAGGAAACTTTTTTCTTTTGTTCCCTAAATTATAACAGATATATTACTTTATTATTTGATGTAGAGAGCTGTGCTTTGCATTCTTGATTTGTTATTTTTTTTCCTAAAATATATTTACTTTTACCTTTGTTAAGTAGTTTTCTTAAATATCTCAAATTCGAAATTCTTCAGTTTTCTAAAATAAACAATTGGATTATTTTTTGTTTATATTTAATTGATGCTGTTATGAAATTATGTAGTTTTACTCATGTTTTGAACATTTCAGACGAGGATTTCTTCGTGAACATATTTATATCTCTGAAGCTCCTCCTGAAGAAGTTCGTAAAAGTATATCTGAAAAAGAATTCCATACATACAGTTGTTTTCTTAATACATCTGATGCTATATCAGAAGATGAAATGGTTGTTAATATTTTAGATGTCTTGACAGGAACCCCTTCAAAGATATTTTTTTATGATATTGTGAGTAATTTTATTTATTTTACTAATATATTCTTGCATGTGATGCCAAAGCATACTTACTTAAGATCCATATAATAGAAATAATTTTTTACAATAGTAATTAAATAATAATGTGTTTTGTTAGTTTTAATCTGTATCTGTATACAATAGATCCTCATTAATTTGAACTTAATGGTAACATAAAAAATTCAAATTATCCAAAATTTGAACAGTTGAAGGCACAGCAGTTTAAAGGAAACTAAAGTAATTAATCAACCACAAGGGAAAGTAAATTCACTATCTCTAATATGTTTCATATGTACTCTCCAATTTTGCAGCATTTTTTCTTGATTTTTTATGCAAGTAATAGTATGTTTGAGGGTATATCATTCTTTTTTAGCCATGTTGCACTTCTTTATTACAGCATATTTAAGTTCATCTGGACATATTTCTTTTATGTTAAACACATTATATACATTGCAATGACTGAAATTTGATAAACCATAACTTAATTCCCTCATTGCTTAAATCTTTAATCAGCATTAAGTTCAGTAAAGACTTTTTCGCTATTATATAGCTGCCAAATTTTACACTTTTTTGTTAACACTAATTTCCAATAGAAACTTTTCCACTACTTAATTACATAAAGCTTCGATTAAATAAGGCAAAACTTTCTGTTAAAAATTAATGGTAAAAAGAAAACATAAAAGTTTGCAGCTATCTAATTTTCAAAAATGTTTTCAGTTTTCACAGCTATGCTATTACCCATTCTTTATATTCCTGGAATAAAGATTTTAAGGACATTAAAAGGACCTACATGCATACAAAGACTAGGCTATTTCTTTTTGTTAAAGAGGAAGTGAAAGCTAAACAAAACAAAACAAAAAAAATTTTCAATGACTTACTTTGTAGTAATGAAAAAGAACAAGCATAGAGTTGTGTCTTTTCTATTTAATTTTTTTCTGCAAGTAAAAATTCTTGTATTACTTTATCTATTTATATAATAAGCTAAAGTGGCGATTCTGGCTCTGACTCGTCTTTGAGAAAGGCAACTCTTCGCAGCCATGTTCGGCTGCAAAGTAGCTATTCAAGCAGGACTCAATTTCTAACAAAAAAAGTACCCGAGCCCTAATATTCTGCAGTACTAAAACTGTAGTGCCCCCCCCACACACACAGCCATCACTCTAATCCGCATATTTATATTTCATACATTATTTTCAAAATTTAGTTCATCTTTTTTTCTTTAGGAAAATAAAAATTTTAAATTATATCTACCTGCATATACTTAACTGTCAACTATTCCACTTTTTAGTTTATCACTCCTTCTGAATAGAAACTTTGCTTAATTTTAATGTTAAATCCCTGAATTCTGCAATTAAATAAAGTAAAGATTATGATTTGGAAATAGTGTTAACACAAAAAAAGAATTGTTCTCAGCTATGCAAATATTATGAATGAACAACTAGCAAAAAAAAATATGAAAAATTTTCAGAAAATCTTATGTGCCGTTTCATCGCTATCTCCTACGTGTGCGACACACTACATCACATGTAAGTGTATTGATAGAAAAAAAATGCAGAAACTTGGAGATGGGAGGTAAAGGAAAGGGTAATTTGGGCTTCGCTTTTCCAGAATCGCTATTGCACTGGGCTCCGGAGCCCTGTATTTATGAGCTTTGGTGAATTTTAAGGAATATTTCAATATTTACTAAAAACAGAGAAGTACCGGAGCTGGGCTCTGCCGCAAATTAAGCCCTGATTCAAGATTATATTATTTATTTATAGTTAGGTTATTCAAGAAGCTGTAAGTTTGCTGATTATTCAACTTATGGAAATGTATACGTAATCTGCTTTGTATCATATCTATTCTTTATTTTCCCTATAACTTTCAAAAACTATAATATTTTGAATTATAAATTAAAAATAGCTGATAACCAGCTATTATAAGCAACGGATAACCAGATATAAACAAACAGATAATGTTGCCATTTAGAGCTACAAATTCCAACTCTAGAGAGAAGTGAATGACTCTTACAGAGTTTCATAAAAAAAAAATGTATATATTCAGGTTAACATCTGATTCTGATATTAAAATATTTGTAAAAGCCTTTATATATTTTGAAATTTTTTTTCACTTTTCATACCAACTCATAATTTTGTGAAAAATGGAATTAAATGTCCAGATGTACAAATTGTGTTCGCTGCACTAGCACCCACGGTCTGAGCTTTACAGAAAATTTCGTCTATTTTTAAAGTTTTTAGGCACCATTTATTGGTGCCATTTATTTGCTTATGTAAATTAGAAACAATTCTGAAACAATTATTTCCTATTTTTTTTTCCTTTTAATATTTTAAATAAAATCAGTGAACAGTATGTATTTTAAATAAAATGAGTGAAAGGTTTATATTTTAAATGAGTATAATGAAATATGAATATGGTATGGTTTTAGTATATAATATATCAAGCTATGATGCTTACTTATAGAGAAAGGTGAACCCAATTATGAAACTTATAGCTATTATAAATGTATAAAATGCAAATTTGTATTTCATTCTGGCTTTTTATAATGTGAGTTCTGTGGGCGTATTTTGATGGGACTTACACTGTTACTTAGATAATTTTTTGTGGATGGCTGGTACTTCTCTGTAGCAAAGTTTCCTTCTGTGTTGTTTTTTATCAAGTGAAAGCTGAACATCAAATCCGATTACAAAAAAATCACATCATCATCTATTATATATATACACAACTTCATATTTCATTCTGGTTGATTATAACTCAGGTTCTACTTAATAGGTTTTTGTAGAACTTACACTGTTAGCTATGTGATTTGTTTTTAAAATGTTTTAATTAAAAGCACATCATTCTACTTTGCTTAGTTATAGAGCTACGGGAGAAAGTTCTAAAATTAGGTGAACCTGATTATGAAATATGATATTTTATTTAGAGTTCTACTGAACGGATTTTGATGAGAGTTTCACAGTTCGGTAGGTAATATATCAGGGATTGTTTCAATATTTAACATATCATTCTGCACTGTTTAGTTATGGAAGTATGCGAGAAAGTTCTCAGTGATGTAGTCGTAAAAAACCAGAGGATAAATGCTGTAGGCAGAGGGCATATAATAGAAACTAAAGAGTATATATATATTATAGCTATGGAGGGTGTCCAGAGTTTCTTAAAAAAATCCAGAAGGTATACAGTGTATAGTATACTTTCCGCTGCATCCCTGAAAGTACTATAATCAGGTTAATATGATTATGAAGGATATCTTTAATTATCTACTATATACATAAAATTCAATTAGAAATTTTATTATGACTGCTTATAACTTTAGATCTGCAAAATTGATTTTTATGGGTCTTGCACTGTTAGTTAGATTATGTTTCATGGGAGGTTTTAGTGTATAACACATTTTCTTCTATGTTGCTTAGTTATGGAATTACTAGTATATAATTCCCTTGAAAAAGGATTAAAAGTGAATGATAAATTTTCAAAACAATATTTAAAAAAATATTTTTCTGACTTAAAAAATATGTATATAATAATGATGCGCCATGCATTTTGTTAATCAAAAAGTATTATCCTTTGATTTTTAATGAGTAGAACAAAGAAATTATGTAAACTACAATTTAGTCACCAGCGCTTAAACGTGCCATTTCCAGCTACACATTCTATGATGAAAATGCTTGTTTAGGTTCCCTCTACACTAAAAATTTGTTGTGTAGCGTAACTTTTTTTTTCGCTACAAACTATGTTAAAATTCATAATTTTATCTGCAAGATAATTAAAATATGTTGTACCGATAAGAAATATTAATTTTATTTGCAAGGTCTTCAAATCTGGTAAAATGCATTAGAATTGCCAAAAGAATTAAAAGAAACATAAGCTCCTAATTTATTGGGAATTAAAAGGGCCTACAGAGGCTCTGCTCGCAGCCTTCAGTACAGAAAAAATTGTCCCTTTAATTTCCCTTTAAATAATGCTAAAGTGCCATTGAAATAATTTTTTATTGTAAATGCATTTGAAAGTTTTAGATATTCAAATTCGGATAATTTTTACTTTGTCATATAAGACAGAAAACAAATGTCACAGGAAATCTGAAATTATGCAAAGGAATAATCATTCTGAATAAATTAAAAATACATGCAATGCAGTCTGCTTCCACGGACCTTCCTAGAGCGAAAGTTATACCTTTTCTCCACCAGATGGCGATAGTTATCCGTTATTTTTAATTTAGAACTTGTTGTTGTTGATTTGGCCTTTAAATTTAGAACTTAGTTTGATAGTTTTTAAAGGTTTTAAACAAAGTTAAAATATTTAAAGGTTTTAATAATACTTTTATAAATATTTTAAGACCAGCATCGGCATTAACCTGTATATATATTTTTTAAATGAAGCGTTCAAAGAGTCATTAATTTGTTTGTAGATTTGCTGGAATTTGAATCTGAATGACAGCAGTATCGTTTGTTTAGATCTGATTTATAATGTTTATAATAGGTTAATTTTAATTTAGAACTTAATGCATTATAAAGGGATATGATACACATATTTTGCGCAAAAATATGCTGAACAGACGTGATTTCAAGTAGAAAAAAATATAATTTAGCTGTCATATGTTAGGATATGTTTTTCATTAAGCCTAACATGGCGTTTAGCTACGGTTGATTTGCAGACCCGAGTAATTCACACCGGCATGGTTACCGACAGCTTCCTGCACTCAGATTTTATTATAAGTAGATTTCTGAAAGTTTTTTAATCAGTGAACCCAACTTTGAAAGATTAGCCTTTTTAAAAGGTTCTGCTAAACGGACTTGCATTGTTAAATTTTCAAGGATGATTTTAGTATATTACATGTTCTTCTATCGTGCTTTACCAAATCTTATTGTAAATGATCAGCTAGATATATTTTGTTTGATTCAAGGTTTGTTTGGAGAAACCAACCAGCGTAACGGGCGAATGTTGCTTGTTTTACATAAATTGCTGTAATCAGATGCAAAAATGAAAGAACTTTGAAAATTATATAAAAAAATATGAATTGAATGTTCAAATTAGTTAATAATTTTTAATATTGTTTTCTATTTAACACTCAAGAAGAATGAACTCCTATTAAAATAATCCAAGTTCAAATTAAAAAGAGTCTACAATTTTTATTTTTTCTGCTGTATCACTGAGTCTGAAAATGTAGTGTGACTTCTGGTAAACTTCCCGAGAATTCCTATTTTATATATTTACACAGTTTGTGTTTAATCCATTTATTTTTATGTATGTATGTCTTCTAAACCTGATTTTAATTATTGTACTAGCAAAAGCAAAACTTGTAAACTCTGCTCATGCAGTTGTTCAAATATGCTATGTGGTATTTGAGTGTCTAGTAATGTGAAGGGGAAATTATACTGCTACAGATAATTTAAATTTTACTAATTAAGCCGCATTTTGAGAAAATTTCTTTCTTGTATCCCATAATATGAATGTGAGAGATATAAAAATATTTTGTTAAATACTTGAATTAAGGATTCAACCCTTATTATTTATTCCAACCCATTTCAAAAAACAGATACAATATAGCCTACTTGGGAACTCCATTTATCAGCTGTTGTATGGTGAAAAAAAATTATACGAGATCAGCAATTTTTTTTTTTTTTTTAAATGCAATTTGTATATCTTGATTTTCCATAGTAATCAAAATACCAACCATCAAGTAATAAGTTGAAAAACATTGGTTTAGCATATTAACCATAATTTTTATAGAGCAAAAGGCAAAATATGAAGTACTTAACTAGTTGACAATCATGTTTCTTTATTACTATTAGTGTTATTTTAATTGATTATATCAGTTACTGCTTCTTGCATTTTATTTAATTGGTCAGAAAAGTTATATGTAAGACAGCATAGCAGAAGCTTGATTTTGTTTATTATTAAAAAAAAAAAAAAAAAAAAAAAAAATGCTGTCCATGCGCATATGCATTTTAGAAGTTATCTCTATGCCAAATTTAAACTTTTGAAGCTGACAGTTTAAAAAAAATTATAGTAAAAAAATATAATCTAAGAAAGTTTTTCTCCCATTTGAAATTCAATTTTTTTTAAAAACTTTTCTTTAGGAACATCACACTCTGTTAGTAGCCTGGATGTCAAATTTAAAGTTTCTAGCTATGATAATTTTAGAGTGTCATGATTATATAGAATATTTTTCAATCATTTCATCTTTTTAAATCTCGGATAACTCAAAAACATTCTTAGCAAGTATTTGCATCTTAAAAGTAACCACCATATGAAATTTCATGTTTTTAGTGTCAACTCATTCAAAGAAATCGGATTTTAGAACTTTTTTGCTCTTGCACTCCTTTGAAGGCCATTGTACAGAGATAACATATAGTCTATTTTAAGGCAGGGGCTGTCATCATTGTTATCCTGGAGAATTTTTCAAATCAGTTTGGTACTTCCCAAGTAATCGTTATTTTAGAATGTTTTCTGCTTATTTCACCCTTTTAAATTTTGCTTTTTATAAGAAACTATCCAGGTTGGGCATTTATTACATCTTAAAGGTAACTACCATGTCAAATGTCATGTTTCAAACCTCAATAGATTCAAAGAAATCATAATTTTAGAATATTTGTTACTCTTGCATTCCTTTGAGGGCAGTTGTACAAAAATGTTGCACATTTTTAAGCAGACAATCTCATAAAAATATATTTTTTTACTTAAAATAAATATTAAATGAAAGTTTTTCAATACCAATTTCCCAATGAGGTATATGGGTACGACTTATTGAAAAACATCCCGGACAATAGCATTTAATATTTGTCTATTTCTCATTGCACCTTACATACTAAAATAAATTACATCAAAGAAAATAACTATTACTGCAGAAATTAAAAATATATTTTAAAAAACCCAGTTCAAAAAATCTACATTGTTTAACTTTATAAAAATCTATTCTTAAATATATATGCATGAAACTAATAAAAAATACATTACTATATAAGCATGTGTCGTTAATTTTTTTCTTTGGCAGCAATGCTTGCTCCGGATGAAAAATGTGCAGTGAAATAAGTGTGTCATTCATTTTGGCAGGAAGATGTTCATATGTAGCATATAAAACTCGATTTCTTTTCTTGTATTTATAAAAATATCTTTTCTAGAATTGGCAATATTACAAAAATTAAGTAACTTTATAGTTTGAATTTCAAATTTTTTAGAAGCTGTTCTGTGGTAGCATTTACTTCTTACTGTAACTGCCATGTCAAATTTCAAGTTTTATTCTTAACAGTTCAAAGGAAATTGTAATTTAGAATACTTTAGGTTCCTTTCATCGTTTTAAATTTAAACTTTTTTAGAAACTTTTTTAAACTAGCATTTACATCTTTAAAGTGACCATCATGACAAATTTTAAGTTTTTAGCCCCAACAGCAACAAACAGATTATAATTTTAGAATGTTTTTTGCTCCTGCATCCATTTGAAGTTGTAGTATCGACATAAAATATAGCCTATGTTGGACCAGAGATTGCCACCATAATTTTTTTAATCAGCTCACTAGTTCCAGAAATTACAAACAAACCAGTGGCGTGTCGTCCGGTCATCGCTGGATGCGGCGATGACCAAGCAATATTTTAAAACTCTTAATAAGCTTTTAAAACTCTACGATCCAGTTTTAGCAGAACATTTGGAGTTCATGTATAAGTGAAGGTAAGATTTAAAGTTTCTTTTTTGAACATTCAACCATTGAATTTTAGAGTTAATAATTTTTCACCACAAACTTAAATAATTGCGATGACCACCGAAAATTTTCACGCCACGCCACTGAAACAAACGTATGTTTCTTCTTTATTATACAATCAAACCTTGATTTAATGATTGCAAAAGATCCCTTGAAAATCATCATTAAATCAGAAAACACATTGTATGTATGTTAAATCTGCATAAAAATGATTATTAAATATTCCACTATTAAATGTAACATATCAATAGTATTTAATTATATTTTCCTTTTGGCGCATTAAATATGCTTTTTTTAAAATGAAAAATTATTGACAATTATCGATTGCTTTTCTTTTTCTACAAATGCAGCTGGTGACGTGTCTTACAGTTGTTACAAAAGAATTACAGTATGGAACCATTTATCCAGAAACCAGTTAACCAGAAAACCAGTTATCCAGAATGATATTTCTGATAGACTGATTTCAGAATCTTTGCAGAAAATGGTGTCATACATTGCCAGTTTGACATAGGGTCATTTCCATGAAAAAGTGGACATGAGGGTTGAAATTTCAAACTTCTTTTATTATTACAAGTAATGTATCAAATTAAAGGTAAAAATATGACACATATGAATTTACAGAGAACTAAGCTGTAAAAATTATTCTTTTATAATTTATCTAGGCTCAAAGTTAGAAAAATTTCAAAAACTTTCTAGTATATAAAATGAGGTATTTTCATCCACCAGATGCAATATTTAAAGCAGCAGCATTTTCACTTTATGTGCATATATTACTATTTATGACCTTTGTTTACCTTTTGAAACACTTAATTTTTCAAAATAATTTAAAAGACCCTATTTTTAATACAAATATATTTATATTATCTCTCTGTCACACCTGTCACAAAAAAGATGCTCAAGTTATTCTACAAAATTCATTTTTTCTCAAAAATACATGAAACTTTCTGAAAGTCTAATAAAATATGAATAAATATGAAATATTAAAAATTCATTAAATTTTCATTTTGTGTGGCATTTTTGTGTGACGGGTGTGACAAAATCCTTGTGACGGGTTTGACAACATTTTAAATTGTTTAGATATATATTTAAATGTTTCTTAAATGAAGTTTAAGTTTGAATCATTATTGTTTCTAAGCATATTAAGACAAATGTGGCTTTAAAAAATGATAAATCATAAAATATATATATTTGAATTATTTTAGCAAATTTCGAGTTGGTGGCAATATACTTTAACTTTTGATAGGTTAGCAAGAAAATGAAAATTTATTATTAATATTCTTTACATAACTGTAACTCAATCCAGTTATTTTGAAGAAGCCAAAAATAATGTGGGAGGCACTGAAGCAATAATACAAGTGGGCTTTGCCTAGAACTATAGTACTGTCTCTCAAAATGAGATCCAGAGTGCTCACTGGACTTATCCTCAAATCACCTTTTTTACATGCTTTGTATCGTTGAAAGGTAATGTGATTCGTTCTTTTGTAGTAATCAATAACAAATTACAGCATGTTAAATATGTATGCTGTATGGGCATTTTTAAATGTCATTACTACTAGTCTGAAAACAGGGTTTCCCCAACTCAAAACGGTGAAAAAAATTTCTGATGGCTGTGCAGCCCTGTTTAACAAATACAACATTTCAAACTTGTGCTTCTTTATCAAAAATTTTAAGCTAACATGTGAATGGAACTTTTTGGCCACTTCTCATGGTAAAAGGGCGGTTAATAGAATTGGGGGATTGATAAAGTCAAGAGTGTGGGTTTTGCTTAAGTCCAGAAAAGCAATAGTTAATTTCTGCTCTGGATTTTTTCAAATGTGCACATGCACAGGAGATTGGTGCAATAAAGACATTGTATGTGTCAGCAGAGAAAATACTGGAAACTAAACAAATGCTGACAGAAGGATAGGAAGGCATCAAGTCTTATCACCACTTTAAGGTAAGTTCTGATAGTACCAACTTTTTGATTGGAAAAAAACTACGGAATCAATATTAAAGGAGGTAAGGCACTGCTAATTGCGAATCTCCTCACAGAAAGATTTTGAAAGCATCAGATTTAAATATTGGAGACTATGGTTGTGGATTCCATGGCCAGTAACAAAAAGCGCAATAGCTTGTACCTTGTACTACGGTAATGTCTTGAATATCAACTTCCACAAGGAAGAAATAAGCTTGAAATACATCCAAACCAGTGGACCACACTGGATTTGTCCAGAGAAAGATGACATCTCAATTGAAAACATTTTTGCCATTGTAAAAAAAGTAGCTACCTTATCACTTATAGCAAGTAGGTAGCACTACAAATTTTAAACTGCATAAAGATGTTAATATTATTAAATTTTGTTTGTATATTAGCCATTGTCAAGTTTTCTGTCAATACTGATCGCTGTTTTTTCTTTTGTAAATAACTTTAAATTTGTATACTTTGCATGATGTCACACCCATCACTGCAAAAAAAAAAAATTTTCTTATACATTAAAATAATTAAAATTTATTATAAAAATTATGCATTAAGTTTAATCTGAATCTCTTTTATTAGAAAAAAATTGTTTTAATAATGAAACATTTAAATATTCACAGGAATTTTAACAAATTTGTACACAAGTGAAAACTCATGTCCGGAGAGAGTCACACCCGTCACAAGATTTTGAATTTTTTCTAAAAAAAAAATTGAAAGCTATTGAAATTTCATATTTGCTCAATTATTCAAGCATATGCATGGAAAAACATATTTTAAATATTTTTTAGGGATTTATTAGCTAATTTATTGCCCAAAATATAGATATAACCTCTTAAAATTGTGTTTGGATCCCACACCCGTCACAATGGAAAGGCCCATAGGCTTTGCTTGAAACAATTGTATAATTTGATGACATCTAGTATTTGAAATGAAAACATATTTAGTTGTATTTTAGATGTTTTAATTTTTATGCAGAGGAAACAGGAGAATTTTTTATTCCTAAAGGATTCCCATAAATTACCTTTTAAACTCTGGTTAACTTTTGATCTTTCTTGCAGTGATTTTTAATCCAAGTAATCTAATAATTTAAAATCAGAAATAATGTCACAACCACACATATTCCACAAAACTTATCAAATGGATGCTGCTTTAAGGTACAACCAGTTAACCGGAAAAACCAGTTATCTGGAATACATCTGAACCCAAGCATTCCGGATAAATGGTTCTGTACTGTATATAAATTTTCAAATATTGTCAAGTATTTTTTTTGCTGAATCTAATTCAGCTAATTTGCTTCAATTGAAGTAACTTTCAAGATTTTATTATGTACTGTGTCTGAATGAAAATTTAAGTCAGACTGGCTTAATCTGGCTTGTTTTCATCATAAATTTCTAGTATAATCTTTAGTGTACAAAAGGAAACTTGAGTCATAGTTCGCTGTTCACATAATCTATAAATGAAAATTCTGTCTATAAATGTCAGACGAAATGAATGTTTCAGATTTCCCTAAATTAAACTCTTCATAATTCCATATTATCAATTAATAAACAACAACGCTGACAATTCTTGTAACTAAAAAAGAGGTTAAAATTCATCAAAATTATCGTTAAAGTAAGGAAAACTAATATTGAAATGAGGAAAACTATCGTTAAAACAAGGATCATTCAACATAGAAATAAATATAGATGAGTCTGGATCATTAAAATTTATTGTTAAATTAAAGAAATTGTCAAATTGGTGTTGTACTGTATTAGTATAGATTTGTTGCAAGCTAATCTGTTATTGCTAGTTCTTTTATTCATGATGATATTTATGTTGTAAAATCCCTGTTTTATTAGTGCATCACTACCAATTATTCCATTTTTTCCCTTACTACTATTTCCATATCATAAATTTCGGTTTATTTAAGTGAATGTCTACAATTAAATAAAGAAAGAATATTATTCAGACATAGTCTTAAGGAAAAAATGGAATAGTTGGCAGCTCTGCTACTGCTTTCTAAACATATTATTTGTAATTGATGCTGATACATGAGAATTCTTTGCTAAATTATGTAATTCTATACTATAAATGAAATTTAATCTTTTTTGTAGCATTGTCGAAAATTTAGGATGAAGTCTAATGTGCATTTACCTAACTTATCTGTTGAATGTACTGCTAGGATGGTTGCTAAGTTCTTAGAATCTGGCAGCATGTACTATGCCTTACAAAATTTTTCGAAAGATTTTCTGCATGCAAGGCAAGGTATGTATAGAAATTGTTTCAAATAACTCTTTATAAAAATTTTATTCTACTTAGTATGATTTCCCTTTGTTGGTTTATAATTATGTAATAATCATTACTGTCTTTGGATTTATATTGTGTATTTCTGCATTAATAGCTTTAATTCAAATTCTATTTCTTTTTTTATATATAATAGAAATTTACAGAGGTTATTTTCTTTCTTCAAATTGACCCAGAATAACATTATCAATTTAAATTTTTAATGAAGATGATTCATCTTTAGTATTGTACACAAAGGACATCACAAAACAATTAGTTACTGGACAAAGTTACACTATCAAGCCTATGAAGATTATATATATATATTAAAAATTATTATTCATAGAGATATAATGCGTTCATATAAAAAATCCATATACATCAATTAGGTGAGTATCAACATATATTAAAGTCAGGAAAATGGCTAAATATATAATATTTTTTGGTACTACTTGGTTATCCCATTGACCATAAAACTGTCATGCCATTAATTGATGATTGTAAATATCACATTCTCTTGACATTAAACATGTATTTGCAGGCCTCACAGCGCTCCTATAATTCCTATAAATTTGAAAAAGTTCCTATTTTTCCTTTATTTCCTATTTTTTCCTATATTTTTCAACCCTCCACTCTCACGATTATTTTTTATTTAGGCCGCGAAGTTCCGCAATCTGGATGTGGTTTTTCCACGAATATATTTTTAAAATTTTGCCGAATTCCGTGAATCATTCTTTTTAAATCATGAATTTCTTCAATTATCCATTTAAAGAATCCCAAATTTCGTCAAAAATCGAAAATTTTGGCAGTCACTCGCTTAAAAAAATCGCGGCTTTGTCAGTGAATCACAGCAAAAAATGATGAATTCCTTCAATCAGTTGCAGCAAAAAATCGTGAATTTTTTCAATCAGTTATGGCAAAAAATCTTTCATTTTGTCTGTCTTTGAAATATATTGAGAAATTTGTAGATCGTTCTTTGATAAAAATCGTAATTTTCGGCAGTCTCTCACTGTAAAAAAAAATAATAATGTGGATTTCTTCAATCAGTTGCAATCAATGCAAAAAATAAAAAATAAAATTAATGTTATAATTATTATAAAAAAAAAATGCGAATTTGTCAGTTTGTTGCCAAAAAAAGTTTTACATTTGGAGCTTCCTCAGTCGGATGCGAAAAAAAGGCACAAATTTCATCAATGTATATCAAAAAAATGTCAATCAGCTGTTGAAATAAAAAATGCAGATTTTGACTATTGGTCTTTGAGAAAAATTATGAATTTTGTCAATCATTTGTGGCAAAAAATCGTGAATTTCTTTACTCAGTCGCGGCAAAAAATTGCGAAATTTCTCGATTGGTCATTGATAAAAATCTGGAATTTTGTCAATATCGCATAATTAGTCAATTGCATAGTTTCACAATTATATCTATCACGAATTTTTTGCTCTATAGGGCAGAGCCGTTTCAGTTCCGAAAGTTCTAGGCATTTGGTTCTGAAATGTAAAAAAAAATTGATCATAGTCCGAAAAATCGGACATAAAAAAGTTAGGGAATTTCGACAAATGGTTAACGAAAAAAATAGATTTTGTAAATTGTATGCAGAAATAAACATCAATTTTGATAAAAGATCGCAGAAAAAAAGCAAATTTCATCAAAGAATCGCATAAAAACGTGATTTTTGTCAAAGAATCGCACAAAAAAAAGATTTTCGTTAAAGGATCACGGGAAAAATGCAAGTTTCATCAACAGATTGTGGGAAAACGCAAATTTTGACAAAGAATCTCAATTAACTCGCTAATTTCGTCAAAAGATCGCAGAAAAACTGCGAATTTTGTCAAAAAATCGCATAAAAATGCAAATATAGTCAAAGAATCGCAGAAAAGCATTATTTCGTCAAAGTATTGCGAAAAAACGCTTATTTCGTCAAAGGGGCACGAAAAAACACTTATTTTGTCAAAGGATCGCGGAAAAAAAAACATTGTTTTCGTCAAAGAATCGTGAAAAAACACTTATTTCGTCAAAGGATCGTGAAAAAAACATTGTTTTTATCAAAGAATCGCGAAAAAATGCTTATTTCGTCAAAGGGGTCGCAAAAAAAAAAAAAAAGCACTTTTTTCGTCAAAGGGTTGCGGAAAAAACATTTATTTCGTCAAAAGATTGCAAAAAAAAAAAAAATTTCCACGGGCCCTCTCCTCTGATGTAAAACCTTTCATAAAATTTGCTGTGAATTTCAGTTTTTTTTTTTTTATACTCAGAATCACCCCTGCTATAGAGATAAAACAAATATCATTCATTTTATATAAATTTATTACAAAAAAAATTATTTATATTTAAAAAAATAAAAGTAAATTAAATAACTTTTATTTCACTTATGTTTGTATTAAAGGTGATTCTGTGGCGAAAATTCCAAAAATATAAGGCATTCATTTCCGCAAATTTTAAAAAATCGGTCACCAATATGAAAATTTGGACAAAACATATCGCGAATTTCGACAAATAGTCACCGAATCTATTTTTTTTTCAATCGTTTGCAGAAAAATCGCTAATTCGTCGAATGATCGCAGGAAAAACACAAATTTTGTCAAAGAATCGCAGAAAACACGCAAATTTCGTCAAAAGATCGCGAAAAACAACAATTTTGGTCAAAAAATCGCTAAAAAACTACAGATTTTGTTAAAAGATCGCTTAAAAAAACCACAAACTTTGCCAAAAGATCACCTAAAACCACAGTTTTCGTTAAAAGATCGCTAAAAAACCACAGATTTCGCCAAAAGGTCGCGAAAAAACCGCAAATTTCACCGAAAGATCGCTAAAAAAACATAAATTTCGTCAAACGATCACTAAAAAACCGCAAATTTCATCAAAAGATCGTTAAAAAACGCAAATTTCATGCTGAAAAAACGCATAGTACCGGGAGTAGATTCCCTTCTGCTGTAACGTTTCAGAAAATTTGCTGTGAATTTTAGAATTTTTTTTTTCACTCAGAATCACCCATGGTTTGTATTGATAAATACAAATGCTATAAGGGGTGGTGATTCAGAAAATAATCATAAAAAGTATTTAAAAATATAGCTTCAAAAAAAAAAAAAATTGCATACAACTCCTGAAACTAATATTTTACTCCTGAAGAGTGTTAAAAATTACTGAAATAGTCAGTAGAGTGGGCTTTAAATAGTTTATTCATAGATATAGTCTTATGTTGACGTCTGTGATATTACATATGGAAGTGTATTAAAACAAGTGTGGTTGTGTTTACTTATAAATAAAAATTCCTATAAAATTCCTATATTTTCTTGAAAAAATTCCTATATTTCCTATAATATTTTTGAAGAAAGTCACTTCTAGGCCTGTATTTTGCCGGGATAACCCCGACATATTCACGTGTTAGGTGGGGGAAAAGAAATAAATATAAAACAGAACACGAAAATTGGACTACCAGCATATGTTTTTAGGTTTGCATGTATTGCGTGGGGTCCGAGAAGTTGGAATTTCTAGAATGCGAAAGAGCTGCAGTTCGGTCGGGCAATAATCTTGTCTAAAACGTTCACAAGCTAGACTTGAAGAGATAGAGTTTCAAGATAAGGGTATTGAAGTTTTCCCATCTGGCGATGTTTTCATCAACAGTCTAATAAATATGTCCGCTGAGGGATTTGCAAATGAGTATAATTTTGTGAGCAGCTATAAAAATGTCTCTTGTTAGTAACATGGGTTTCAGATTACGCCATAAAAAGGGATTAAGGTATTAAGGGAGTCTGAGACCACATGTCGCGTTAGCGTTACTATAATATTATAATGTTATACAAGCGTCAGTGGTTTGATTAAGAAAAATCTCGCCCCTTAGAAATTTTGATAGGATGGGATGATTTTTAGGAGGGGTTTAAGCTTACAAAAAAATAAGGAAAATAGGAATTGAGGGGTGAGAGAGAAGAAGGAGTTTAGATTTTGGAGAAGAAACATCCCTTTCCAGGAGATGAAGTTTTAGATCTGAGAGAAACTAACTAGGCCTTTTAAGAAGGGAGAAATCTTTGTATTCTCCCGGCCCATGTAAAACAATGCGGGTTTGCTCATAAGCGGCCGCAGGGTGTAAATAAATAGTTTTATTTATGTGATGGTGCAAAATAAGGATAATGGAAGGAATAAGCGATGCTTCTCAGGAATTAAGAGGTGAGTGGGATTAATCTATCGTTCTTTCGGGCAATCAATAACTTATAGTGAAGTTGTATTTTGTAAACAAACATGAGTCAGGCATCCTTAGAGTCCCTATGAAAGTTCAAGCTATAATTTATACCAATGTTCTATGTATTGCTTATTATTAATATTTATATACCTAGGGAAAATTTACTCTAGGCATGATGTTAATGTTTTATCATTTGATTAATTAATAAATTAGTATGTCATCCCCAATGTTCTCAGAACTTATTTATTTTACACATCCGACTCACGAGCCTAGGAAATAAAGTAAAAAGAAATACAAAACTAAGAACCCACATGAGTAGTCGGACAATTTGTTACGTCATCAAGTCTTTTCAGTTCGATGTTTTATTTGTATTTTTTTAATGTATTACTAATTTATTTGGGTGTTACTGATTATCCCATCGACCAAAAAACTATCCAAACTAAATTATAATTATAAGAAGATTGAATGCCAATAACGGTTGATCGTAAATGTCAATCTCTTGACATTAAACACGATACATGTGTTTGTTACATCATCAAGTGATTTTTAATTTGACTTTTAATTTGATTTTTAAATTGTATTTTTATTAATGTTTTACTAATTTATTTGTTCTTTCATTAATTAAAATAAAAATTGTGTCAATTTGTATAGTTTGGCAAATAGTTTGGCGATTTGTATAATTTGGCGAAATTGGTCGATGGGATAACCAAGTAGTATCTATTTTTTCTTGCAAGGTATCTGACATTAGGAACTCAAAAATCGATGCTAAATTGTGAATAATATCACATGAAAATTTTAACATTTTCAGCCATTTTTAATGTGAAAAGAAAGTTTTTAATGCAATTTTGTGAACAGTGTTACTTAATTGGAAAAAAAAAAAAAAAAAAAAAAAAAGACACAATCTGATTGTAGATTTAAAATGTAACAATAATTATCTAGTTTTTTTTTTTTTTTTTTAATTATGATTATTCATTTATTGCTATGACAGTCTCTCTTATTTTTTTTATATTGTAGGGAATCTAATTTTCTTATTCTATTTAATTATTAATAATCATTTTCAAAATTTATTAATTATAATTTATTAATATTTATCAATCTTAAATATTCATGAGGTTATAAATAAACTAGTATGTTGTGGCCATCACAAAACTTTCTTCTATCTCATACATGTCAATACTTCAAAATTCATTATCTCAGTGCCAAATTAAATGGCAATCTGTGTTCATCATGAGAATTCTAAAAATATGAAATTCCGTGCATTAGTTCTCGAGGTATGACTGTCACTGAAATCATGTAAATCCAGCAAAATGCGGCATAGCAGCGCCACCTATTGGGTTATTTACACCAGAACCTAATTATCACCAACTTATGTCAACGTCTAACTGAATATGAAGTTTGAGGAAAATTCGTGCATTAGTTCTTGAGATAGAAGTATTGCGCAAATCATGACAAACGCAGCATAGAAGCGCCACCTGTTGAGCAATTTGCAACAACACATAATCAGCAGCAATATTAATCAAGTTATACTTAAATCTGAAGTTTGATGAAAATTCGTGCATTAGTTCTTGAGATAGAGCTACTGCGAAAATAGTGTAAATCCTGCAAAATGCAGCATAGCAGCGCCATCTGTTGGGTGATTTGCACCAAAACGTAAATAGCATCCATTCATGTCAAGGAATAACGGAATCTGAAATTTTATAAAAATCCGTGCATTAGTTCTTGAGATAGAGCTTTTGCAGAAATCTTGCAAAAGGCTACATAGCAGCGCCACCTGCAGGGCGATTTACACCAAAAACTAATCAGCACCAATCTATATCAGGGACTACCTGAATATAAATTTTTATTATATTCCATGCATTAGTTCTTGAGATAGAGCGCCCACAAAATTTGTGTCACATACAGACAGACAGACATTTTGTAAAAACATGTTTTTTGGAATCTCTGACCCATAAAACATGTAAATCCGTCGAAAACTGGAATTCTAAAATTTTCATGAAACCAATACTGTCTTCTTGTAAAGATAGAAGAAAGTAAAAAGAATTAAATATCCCTTTTTTATTATAATTTGATTAGAAAACTTCATGATTATTCAAGACTCTTAAATATAAAGAAATTATAGTTGTCTACTTTTAGGAAAATTCTGCTTTAATTAGACCTAATATGTATAGATATTTCATATTTTAATATGCAGGTATTAAAAACATCCAACGTTTTTTGTATTTTAAAATATCAACAAGTTTTTTTCTGAAGTCAGCATCTTTATATGTGTCATAGAATAGTTTACATATATAACATTACTTTTAAACATATTATTTTACTATATCACATATATTTATTGTAAACTTTTCATGCTTCTTTACCTGACCTCTATATTTTTTTTTCTGGACTGTACAATGGAAACTGATGTCAATGGACTTTTTCTGACATATGGTCAAAGAAAAAGAAAAATTTCCTTAACCCCTTGAAGGGCACTGGTATATATTATATACCACCTACGATTAATGAAATTTTACACCAGAAAAATTTTATTAAATTTTACTTTTCTAACTTTGGTGGAAAAAAGCCGTAAAATTGTTTTTACTTATTTTGAAATAGAATTTTTCAAAGATTCCAGTGGGAATTCAACATTTCACAAACGTAATTGCTTGCCCCTCAAGGGGTTAAATTAATTTTGAGGAATTTTCATTTAAGAGTTTTCACATATTTTTAAAATTTTGATATTTAGTTCATTTTGTAATTTGCTTATACATACTCATTTTAAATTGTTTTAAATAAAGTATTTTCTATATCTTCTAGAATCAAATTTATTACTTTATAAATTTGTAAGTTACTTTAAATTAGACTGAGTATAATCATTCAGATTTTCATTTGAAATGCTGTTTAGGAATAAATTTCTCTACATAAATCATTTATTATTCTAACTTTAATGCTTGATATTAATGAATAATTATGTTGATCATAATGAAATCCTTTGTTTATTAAATTTAATGTGTTGCAACTCTGGTCATCCTAATATGCTATTGTTTAATCTTAAATCAGAATATAGAAGTTCTCATTGCTTTGCCATTCCTTTTAATAAAACAGGCCCCTTCACAAAATTCCTTTTAATAAAACAGGCCTCTCCACAAAATTCTATTCCATAAAAATATACTCTTCATTAATTATTTTTAAATTGTTAGGTTTTAAAATATGTAATTTGCAGAGAACACAAGTTCACCTGAAACCGGTAGAAGGACTTAAGGAAGTTTTTATTAACAAACTAGTGGAATTTTATTTTGTATGGAACCTTTTTACCATCCTTAGAGACTTTTGAATGGGTGGATTTTGATTATAAATATCTGCACCTAATGTTAAGGTATCTGCCTACATTAAAATTGCCGTTTTTTTTGAAAGAGCAATCATTTACCATTTCAAATCTGTTTTTATTTTATTTCTATGACTAACTGACCTGCCGGTATTGCCCGGGCCCATGGTAATATTTTTAAATGAACCCTAAATTTTTATGATTTATATCTTTAACTCGATTTTATCTGAAATACGTATCCGCTCACTATGTGAAAATGGAGGAGCGCACTCTATTCTTAACAAAAGTGTATCTGAACGAAACTCTTTTCTACAACTTATCCGTAAATACAATAGCTGAGGGGGTGGCAGTCTTAAACAACAATTTAAGATATTTGCTGAAATTACTATTCGAAAATAGTGGTATTAACAATTCTGAAAATTTTATATTGAATAAGTAAAATTTATGCTGTATTTTTTAAAATGTGACACTGTTCTGAACAATGTTTTAAAAGCGATTGGAAAAATTGCGCAAAATACACAAGTTAGAGACCAGATGGGGTAATATGAGATTTTTTGAATTTTTTATGATTTGTCATGTGATCTGAAGCATTCAGCTATAAGTATGCAAAATTTCAAGTCTCCAACTTAATTAGGGGCTCAGTTAGAAAAAAAAAAATTTTAAAATACACAAGTTAAAGCCCAGAGGGGTAAATGTAGGACTTTTTCAAAATTTTATGATTTGTCGTTTGATGTGAGGTGTTTAGCTATAATGTAAAATTTCAAGTCTCCAACGTATATAGTTTCTGAGAACGGGCTCTGTGACAGACAGACAGAAGAGTGAGGTGAATAGGGTTTCGTCAGATGAATGAAACCCTAAAAAGCAAAGTTTACCATTAGCGGACTCTGATTGGTTGCATGCAAGCGGAGCATCGTAGCTGTTGGGTTAAGGACTCAATGATAACCTGCTATATTTTCTATCAACTGGAACTCAGCAATAATCAGATCTCGTTTGATTATTCATAACATATCAATAGCTGTAGTTATATCAATATGTATGGATCAGTCACAATGTGAGAGAAGAGAAGTATGATAAGTGTTATTCAGTATTATGCAGAACAGGCAGTGGAATAAACTCAAAGTTTTCAATGAAGGAATATTGCAATAATTGGGATATTTCTAGAGTTAATCTGCAGAAAGAAAGATAATCGAAGTAGATTTTCTGTTTTGGAGAGGACGGAGGGTGAAAACATTGTAATGGTATATTGGGCTATGTTTTTGGGGGCTGTGGTGGTGTGAGCAAAACATTATTATTTTATTTGGTTTTGAGATATTCTACGCTCTTCTTTTTTTTAGGCTCATGTTCAAAATTCCAGTAAGCTCAAAACATTGTTATTTTATTGGGATATATCAATAGAGTTTAGCTATCATTATTGCGATATTTAAAAAATATCAATATTTGTCGATATATTGATAAATAGTTCAGCCCTAGTTCGCCAAACCAATGAAGCTATATAACTTCGGTTTCTGTCTTTTTTTATTTGTTATACACATTATTGCATCATTTTAATGTAACTAATGAATTTAAATATAATTTGCTGTCACTTTTGTAGCCCACGTTTATCTAGTATTTATACTAATGCAGTTATGTTTTCAACAGAACTTAAGAAAATTTCATAGAGTATTTTTGACAATATAATTGTAGTGTTGACTCTAGAAAAAAGGGCCGCTGGGCGGGAATTTTTCAAAAAGGCGACACTATTCTAAAAAAGGGTACATTTTTTCAAAAAGGGAACACTATTCTAAAAAAATGGCACACTTGTACCTTGTTCACAAAAAATATTTCGAACTGGCTTGTTTAGAATCCCTAGAATTTGCGATATTTTCCCGAGCTCAACTGAATTGCCACGGGGTGCATAGGAAGTGTTAAAAAGGCAGCCGGGTGCATCGGAAGTATTTAAAAGAGCCGCCGGGCGCAAAATGGAAATAAAAAAAGCGGCTTAGAGTCAACGCTAAATTGTCCTTTTTGGAATTTGGGCTGCGTGCCTGATTCGAAAAGCCAGAACAATAATTCTGTAATTCATGTTCTTCTAAAGTGATGTCATGGTTAATCTTAAATTCTAACTACTGCATTTCAACTGTTAAACGCAGAATAAAAGCTCAAAATTATAAATGGATTTTTATTTTTCAAGAATTTTCTCATTGAATCTTATCAACCATACTAATCATCAACTATGCTACGGAATTTAAAGTGGATTCTCTCTGTGGAACGTTTATTGGTGATGTACGGTGACCAGTTTACCTTCCACCTTTTTCTTTTCAAGAATGTTTAATAAAATGGATTTATTCTAACTTCTTGTCTTCATTCAAGATCTTCTGTGTCTCAATTCATCTTTATTAAAGTAAGATCAACTTAATTTATTAATTTCCTATTTTACTGCAACAACATTTATTATTAACATCCCGCCCCTCCCCTCCCCCAAAAAAAATTGATGCCCCCTACTTTTTATGATCTTTATTATGTTTTATAAACTATCTGAAAGCTCCAAATCGATCGGTTCATCAGTTTTCTGAATTGTAACAAATTTGCGTTTCAACAAAGCATTTCTTTTCCTTTTTTAAAAATCGAATTTTTTATAAAACAAAAATTTGCAGATCGATTTTTATAAAATTTAGATGTTATTAAACAGAGTTTAAAGATACAGCTAAATGCATAACTTTAAAATCTCTAAATGGTGTATTTTTAAAAATTTGACACCGTTCCAAAGAATCCTAGTATAAAAATCATTTGCAGTTTGGAGACTGGCTTTTAAAATGAGAGTTTGAAAGGAATCATCCAATTAATGAAATAATAATTAATATCTGAGGTTGTAATTGAGCAACCATAAAGAAAATTACATATCTGAAATCAGCGAAAGATTATGCATCTGGATGCATAAAAGTTAAAACTATAAATTTTATATTCATTCGAAAATGTCCACTAATGAAATTCGTTGGTTGTCTGCAATGAACATCTGGCATCCATGGGAAGAGATTTCGAATCTTTCTTTTGACGGAAATAAAAAGACTTTTTAGAAATCAATTTTTTGTAGATTTTTTTTACTTCCTGAAACCGTTCCAAAATAATTTTTCGACTTTCTAAAAGGGAATTTTTTCTGCATCTGGCTGTGCAATTTTCGAGTTTTTAGGTCCAGTAGAATTTAAGATACAGCCCTTTTTATAAAACCCCAGTACATTTATTACCCTAGCTGCACTGTAATCCTATTAACCCCTCCCCCTCTCTTCAACTTTTTGAAGAAATTGTCTGCAGTTTGTTAAAAATTTATGCTTTTGTTTATGTGGTTGAAATTAATTATGAATAATTTTCATTGTTTTAATTTGGGGTTTTTAATTAATTTTTCAACTAATTATTAGAAATTTAAAACTCTGAAACCCAGGTGCATCAGGAAAGGCCTTTGACTGCCCTCACAAAAATTTTGAACCTCGTACATGCCGTAAATTTTGCTAGCCATCGCACAACTTTCTTTTATTAGTATAGATGCTTGATTTGAATTTCAGTAACTGGATTTTATATTTCATTACAAAATGTTACTTTTCACAAAAAAAACTTTTCTTTTTTGCTAAATAGGTCACAAGAAAAAATTCCTGCTTCCCCCCCCCCCCCTGATATTTTACTGGGATAATATTCTAATTATATTTCAAAAGAGATCTCAAATTGTTATATATATTGATGAAATGTAAATAGGGCTAACAACAAATAAACAATAACTAACCATAATTAGGATAACTAACAAAAAATTGATAACTAATAATTTGTCACTTTTTAAAAAAAATATTTTTATAAAAAAATTTTGTATAAAAAATTGTAGTAGCTGCTAAGGAGGGTGCAGTAATTTGAATTGTTCTGGGCACTCAAAACATAGCCTATGCCACTATCTCTCAAATTCTATGCACCATTTCTGACTTCATGCAAATCTTTGCCTGCAGTCATCAGTTTTAAGATGTTTCAACCACCTTATAAAGGGTGTAATTTCAACCACCTTATAAAGGCTGTAGTTTCAATGTTTTCCTCAAATTATTCAAGATTATATAATTAGTACAGAAAAATATCTCAAATCCAGACTTTCGAAAGCCAGAATAATCTAAAATTTAAACATACAAACCTTGATTTCATCTTTATTTTCTTGAGTGATAACAGTTTACATACTCTACAAAATGAAAAGATAATTTTACTTAAATTTTGTTTCTTACAATCCATCATATGACATGTTACTTTTATCTTTTGTGTAGTAATATGTAATTGAATGAAATGAAGTTAGTCGCATAGTTATTGTTCGTTTTTATAATAGTACATGCATAAGAAATAAGATTTGTTTGTTAATTTCGCTCTTTGCAGTTTTGTGATCAGCATTACATTTTGTCTGTTAACTGTAAAAAAATAAATAAAATAAAAAGGTTTTAGTGAACCATAGATTTCCTTGAGGAAAAAAGAAAGACATTGTGGCATTAGTAAGCAGAGGTGCCAAGTCTTACGATTTGTTCGTAATTATTACAGATATACAACAAAAATTACGGCATTATGGACATTGATTAAAAATTCTGGCGAAAAAAAAAAACACAAATTTCGTCAAATGATCACTGGAAAAAACACAAATTTTGTAAAAGAATGTGAATTTCGAAAGAGGATCATAAAAAAAAACATGAATTTCGAGAGAGAGTTGTCGAAAAAACATGAATTTCGAGAGAGGATCGTCGGAAAAACATGAATTTTGGTAGAGGATCGCTGAAAAAAAAGTAAATTTCAGCAGAGGATCGTGAGAAAAACACTAATTTCGTCAACGGGTCGTGTAAAAAACGCGAGTTTCATCAAAAGACCACATAAAAGGTGTGAATATAGACCAAAGATCCGGGGGAAAAGTGCAAAATTTCTCGGAAAAAGCACAACTTTAGTAAAAAAAAAAAGTGTGAATTTTGTCAAAGGTAGCTTAAGAAACGCGAATTTCGTCAACAAATCACAGAAAAAGCATGAATTTCGTCAAAAGGTTGGGTAAAAAACGTAAATTTCGTCAAAATATCACAGAAAAATCGCTAATTTCGTCAATTGGCCGCGTTTCTTGTTACTGGTAATTTTCATTGAAACTTTGCACCTCTGAGTAAGCATCAAATTAGGACAATGTTCAAAATTCAAGATTTTATGTCTCATAAACCATAACTGAAGTAACAATCTTTATTATCTAAATTTAAACAATGCACAAAACTTGAATATTAAGTATTTTTCTTTCATAAAAAAATTATTTATATTAATAAAAGAAAGTTTTTGTCTGTGTCTGTTTGTTGGTGATTGCTAGGAAAATCCTTTTCACATAGAGGTGTGCAAATTTTGTTCTGAATAGATGAAAACAGGTCCAAAAATCACCTGAGGCTCAGATTTTGGATTTTTTAACTAGACATTGTGATATAAATTAGTATGGGTTTGCTATAAAACTGTGATTGTAAAAGTAAAAATTTATTCTGATAAGAGAATTATTAAAAATCTTAATACCAATAGCCAGTGAGAGGAATTCTTTCGTTCTTTTTGGTCTGTACTGAAGAAATGTAAAAGTGGAAATAGTCTTACTTGAAAATAAAGACATGTAGATATGCCAAAAAATAGATAATCTTTGCCGCAAATAATTCTTTATTTAGCTTTTAAGATATGAAGAAATGTAACTCCTCCGTGACCACTGAATTAATAAAGTTTAATTTAATCTGAATAACACTTTCACAATATTAATAGAAAATAGCTAAATTTCTAAGGGAAGAAGAATATTAGCAGACAAAATTCAGGATTGTCAATTCAATTTTTACATCCGAGCAGCCTCCCATCAAAACACTAACTGATTAAAAAAATTAATGGTAAAAGAATATAAATGACTGGGTCACACAGATAAATGCATGAATAGCTTCAAATTATTAAATGATAATGAAAGCATTAATTTAAAAACATCGTATCCAAAAACATATTTTATTTACATCAACTATAAATGTGAAAATATGTTTTCTAAAACGAATCATAATTGAAAAAAGATCATCTTGTA
Source organism: Maratus speciosus (assembly GCA_963932465.1). NCBI lineage: Eukaryota > Metazoa > Arthropoda > Arachnida > Araneae > Salticidae > Maratus > Maratus speciosus. The sequence continues at coordinate 281,790,829 of OZ010794.1, read as the reverse complement.
TTATCCTTCCTTTAAACAATAAGTCGTTTAAAGACTTCCCATTAGTAGTTTTACAACTCCCATCAGGATTTATGTCATCGGAGTTTTCTTCCATGTGTCCTAAAGTAGCGTATTCCTTTAGAAATTCCGAGTATAATTCCTTTAATTTGGGATCCTGCTCTAAACGGTTCCATAACTGATTTAATCTTTTAGCGGCAATTTGTTTTGTATCTCCCAGAGAATTATCTGACATTTGAATCCTAAAGAGTAATTCAACAACGTATCTGCCGTCTGGTTTTCGATAGTGAGTCTTTAAAAAATGTTCATTACAGTAATTTAACTCCTCACTCACTAAGGGTTTTAATTCCCTTACTTGCTCCAATTCCCAAAAAGAACTTATTTCCTTTTCCAAATTTGTATAATCTGTTACAAAAAAACAAGAATCAGAAGATTCCCTTAAATTCGAGATAGAATTGCATACTGTGCCTGATATAACATGCCCGAAAAGTGTTTCTACTAACATTAATTGAGAATCATCAATTTTAATCTTATTCGACCCTATTAATTCATAGAATAACTCTGCTCCAATCAGTGCATGTATGCGTTTGGGTTTATTCCAATTATTATCCGCTAATTCTATATTCGACGGCAATTTTAATTTTGACGTATTTACATATTTCGGTGGTAGATCTGCAATTTTAGGAACTACTAACATATCTAACTGATAAGATTTAGTTTTGTTTTCATTCGTTAGTTCTGTACTAACTGTCGAAAATGTGAAATAAAAAGGCAGGTGGCGCTGCTAATTCGATATCCCCCACTTGTGAAGTGAAATGAAGAGAACACTTCAGTGTTTGTTGTATGATTGAACCACCAAACCGATGTAACGATTTGTGTAATAATGTTCGCTTCGAGAAGAAGCTATGAAGGAGAGATCCTAATAATATCTTGGAATATACTCATGAAGATTGCGAATAAATATTTGTTAAGTTTTTAAGAAGTCACAATATCATTTTAGAAGTAACACATCTTACGTAAAAATATCTACAACACATCTTACGTAAAAATATCTACACCCGGTATAAATTTGGAACGAAGCCAAGTGGGTTTCTAAATGGTGCAACCGGCTGGAAAGGAAGTAAGGTCATTTAATTATTTTGATTGAAAACATTTTATTCGCAATAAATAACAAAAGAACAAAAGTAACTTTGTTAAGTAGTAGAAAAAAAAATATGCTGTTTGTTTGAAGATAAATTCTTGTTCTGATTCATTTTATTTTGAAAACGAAAGTTGTTCGAATTTAATAATGTGATATAAGAAAAAAAAAAAAAAAACTGTATAATTTAATGATTAGAAACTTGATTACTTATGCTGATTGATATACAATGTAAGTAAATAAAAATGAATGATTTACTGAAATTTAAGAAAGAAAGGGCTGTTTTGAGAACAGCGGTAACTAAATATATAAATAAATTGGAAAGTGATGATTTGGAAAAATGTACAGAGAGCTCGCTAGAAGAATATGTTGGTTATTTAGATCAAATGAGTAAAGAATTAAAAACCTTTGATAATGAAATTAAAAATTTAATTAATGAAGATAAAGAATTTGAAAGTGAAGTGCAGAGTGCCATCGAATATAATCAAAAAATAACGACTTGGATAAGCAGAATTAATGCGAGGATAAAAATTATTAAAGAATCGAAACAAATTACGCTCTCCAGTCCTGATAGTACACCGCAAAGGGTTATATCTAATAAACATAGCGAATCACCTGAAAATGCAGGAAATAATAGTTTAAACTTTAATAATGTAACAGTGAAATTACCTAAAATCGCGATTGCAAAATATTATGGTGATCCATGTTTATGGATGGAATTTTGGAATCAGTTTCAAAGCTCTATTGATAAAAACGAAAATTTGTCAAAAATAGATAAATTTTCATATTTAAAAACTCTTTTAGGAGGGGTCGCGTTCAATGTTGTAAATGGATTTGCTTTGTCAGAGGAAAATTATGAAAAAGCAATAAAATTACTAAAAGATTTGGTAGACAGGAATTAGTTGTTAACGGGCATATGTCAAAATTGTTAAACCTTAATCCCGTCAAGGACTCGACTAATATATTTGAGTTAAGAAAATTATATGACATTGTTGAAATTCAAATTCGAAGTTTAGAGTCGTTAAATGTAACGACTGAAATGTACGGTCATCTTTTGTATCCCATTCTGATTAGGTTAATCCCAGATGATCTCGCTCTAAATTTTAATAGAAAACGTTTAGAAAAATCAGATGAAAATGAGTTTAATGTTTTAGAACTATTGAGATATTTAAAAATCGAAATTGAGTGTCGGGAATCTTCTCTTATGCTAAATTATTTTAAAGATACTAAACGAAAGTATACAGGTCCCCCCGATAAACAAGGTAATAAAAATTATTTTAAGGGTTCGAGTTCTGCTAGCGCTCTTAATGCACAAATTCTATCATGCATATTTTGTTCTTCTCCCCATGATTCATTCAAATGTAGTTTGCCCCCCCAAGATAAGTTTAAGATATTGAAATATTCTAATCGCTGTTTTAAATGCTTTAAAATTTTTCACAACAGCAAAAAGTGTAGAAGTAAATTGTCTTGCTTTAAATGTAAAAATCAATATCACCATGGTTCTATTTGCACAAAAGACAGCAGAGGGTTAAATGCCGCTCGGGAGGATAAAATAAGCAATACGCGGCAAAATTCTGAATCTCCTAATTATGGATTTGAGGCGACAGTAAATGTAAACAATTCTAGTTCCGAAATTGTTAGTTCTGTTTCGTATTGTAATAATAATGTGACGCATTCTAAAAATATATATTTGCAGACATGTAAAGTAGTTGCGAGTTCTGATTTCAATTCAAAATTAACTAGAATACTTTTAGATAATGGGAGTCAGCGGTCATTTGTCAGTGAAGATTTAGTGAATGCTTTGAGTTTAAAGCCTGTAGGTCAGGAGATTTTATCAGTGTATTCTTTCGGAATGCAAAGTGCGGTAGAGAAAGTATATCCAATTGTAGAAGTAGAAATTAAAAGCTTAGATCAATCTTTCAAGGCGAAAATCCGAGCGCTTGTTGTTCCTCAGATATCTGGTGCCGAGATGTACGAACCATCTGCACAAATTAGGGAATTTATGAGGGATAATAAAATGGAAATGGCTGATGCTTGTGTAGGAAAAGATTTGATGAATGTTGAAATGCTAATTGGATCAGACTTGTTTTGGGAATTCATTTTAAACGAACGAATATCCATTAATAATGACTCAGGAGCTATAAAAACAGTTTTTGGTTGGGTAATTACAGGACAGGAATTGAGAAAAGGAAATAGTTGTTCTCAAAATATTGCAGTAATGAAAAATGCTGTTGAATTAAATGATTTAAGAATATTTTGGAAAATTGATTCTATCGGAATTTCGGATGAGAGTGATGAATTATCTCGAAAGGATAAATTATTAATGGAAGATTTTGAGAGGAAATTACAATACAAAAATAATAGGTACACAACTAATCTTATTCGGGATTCAGGTTCACATGAAATTAATAATAATATTTGCAATGCTAGTGGCAAAGCATATGGAGCTGTCGCGTACTTCAGATACAAAAACAATGAGCTCATCAAAAATTTAGAAAACTTTAGTAGTATGCTAAAACTACTTCGAACAATTGCATGGGTTAAACGCTTTGTAAGGAAAGTTAGAAAATTACCTGTAAACGATGGTCCCTTATCTGCCGATGAAATTCAAGATGCGGAAATATTCTTCATTAAGTCAGTCCAGAAACAATTTTATAAACCAGAAATTGATTTGCTTAAATCGACGAGTGAGCTTCCAAAACAATCTGGCTTACTATCATTAGCACCGTTTCTTGATGAAAACGATTTATTAAGAATAAAGGGAAGACTGGACGAGAGTAAATATACTTATGCAGAAAAGCATCCAATCCTCATGCCAAAGGACTCTCGATTTACAGAACTGCTAATATTACGAGAGCACAACAAAATGCTTCATAGTGGTGTTGCAGCTACGCTATGTAAATTGCGTGAGAACTACTGTATTCCCAAGGGGAGGCAAGCAGTTAAAAAGGCCATCAACAAATGCCTCGTATGTCGAAAATATGCAGTGAAGCCAGCAAAACAAATGACGGCGCAACTTCCCAGAGATCGAATCTCAGAAACCCCGGTATTTTCCGTCTCTGGAGTAGACTTCACTGGTCCTGTTTATATAAAAAATGGTGACAACACCGAAAAGGCTTACATAGCTCTATTCACGTGTGCTGTGACTCGTGCTGTTCACCTTGAACTTGTTTCAGACTTATCAACTAAAAAGTTCATATTGGCACTTAGACGTTTTCTTAGCCGAAGAGGAAACTGTCGTATATTCTACTCCGACAATGCCAAAACCTTCAAATGTGCAAATAAAGAAATTCAATATTTCTTTGACATACTTAAGCACCAGGATTTCCAAAATTTTATCTCTTCAGAAGGAATAACATGGAAATTCATCGTTGAACTTGCCCCATGGTGGGGAGGTTTCTATGAGAGGCTGATGAAAAGTGTTAAAGACCCCCTAAGAAAAATCTTAGGAAAAGGTTTGCTTACCTTTGAAGAGCTTATGACTGTCCTTGTAGAGGTGGAAAATGTTCTCAACCACAGACCACTAACATACATTTATGATGATTCCTCTGAGCCTGAGCCGCTAACACCGGCCCATTTCCTGCTTGCTGGACACAAGGTAGGATACCCCTTTAACTTTAACGAACTGTTTAACGCCTCTATAACTAGGACTAGCCTAATTAAAAGAAAAACGTATCAAACAAAACTTTTGAGCCAGATTTGGGAGAAATGGAAGACTGAGTATTTACTAGCAACTAAAAGTTTGCATTCTTTCGGAACTCCTAATGCTCAAAAAGACTTGAAAGTCAATGACATTGTTTTAATTGAAGGTGTAAGTAAATCAAAGTTCCTATGGAACTTAGGACGAATTATCGAGGTCAATAGAGGTCGTGATGGACTAGTCAGGTCTTGTGTCGTCAAGACCAAAAAGGGAAATTTAAGACGACCTATTCAACTTATATATCCTTTTGAAATTGCTGATTAATAAAATGATTTTGTAAATAAATTTTCTGTAAATATAACAATATTTAATTTTAGTATTGTGTTTATGTAAATAACATTAATAACTTATTCTTTTACTGTATTATAACTGTAATATATTTAGCTATACTGTAAATACTGATATTATTTAATTTTGCATTTATTGTGTTATTTTATGAAAGTTTCTTGCAAAAATCCTGGCCAGGTATATTTATGTTGTACATATATTGGTAAGAAACATATGTTTTGCAATTATATTATGGTTTATTTAGTGCTTTATTTCAGATTTTCTTAAAGGTAAAACTTTCTAAAATCTATTGTTTTGAATAATTCCATATTGTATAATTTTGACATGTATATTTCGGTTTCAATAATTATTGGTAAAATTAGTGTAAAATATAGTGTGATAATTTTGGCAATTATCAGGTGGGGAGTGTCGAAAATGTGAAATAAAAAGGCAGGTGGCGCTGCTAATTCGATATCCCCCACTTGTGAAGTGAAATGAAGAGAACACTTCAGTGTTTGTTGTATGATTGAACCACCAAACCGATGTAACGATTTGTGTAATAATGTTCGCTTCAAGAAGAAGCTATGAAGGAGAGATCCTAATAATATCTTGGAATATGCTCATGAAGATTGCGAATAAATATTTGTTAAGTTTTTAAGAAGTCACAATATCATTTTAGAAGTAACACATCTTACGTAAAAATATCTACACCCGGTATAAATTTGGAACGAAGCCAAGTGGGTTTCTAAACTAACAAAAGATTTAGCGTTTAAACATAAATCATTGAGTCCGGAAATGGGAATATGAGTTTTTTGTTTATGCAACCCTAACAAATTTGCCGCATGAGAACTCAATAAATGGGAGCTTGAACAACTGTCTAATGCAGCAATTAAAGGTTGAAATTCTCCAGAACTGTACTTCAAATATATCACAGCTGTGTTTAAAATTACACAAGATTTATTTATTTCACTTTCCTTCGAGAAAAATGTTTGATTATCAGGAGAGGGAAGAATCCATTTGGCTCCTGCCTGTCTGGTCTTCAACTCTGAAATAATACTGACATTATTATTTTCCTTTAATGGATGAAGTAAGCTATTGTGTTCTTTGCTGTTACATGAAAGGCACATATTTTTAGGTAAACAAGGATTTGGTAAATGATTATTTAGACAAGACTGGCATAAATTGTTAATTTTAACAAATTCTGATCTTTTCATCACATTCATTTGTTTAAATTTCTCACATCTATATAAAGAGTGTGAATCAGTACATCCTAAAATACATCCTTTTCTCTGTTTTGATTTTGTTAAAAGGAATTTTTCAATGTTTGGCTTAGTGCCAGATTTTCAATTATTATAAGGGAACTTTGTTTGCTGTGTTGATATAACAGTATTTTGAAGAATGTGACTTCATTCTTCCAAAAAGCTTAAAAAGTTTTCTAATTTAGGAATTTCATTTTTAATTAATTTCATTTTGAACGATCTTTTTATTTCAGAATCCAATTTTTGAAACAAAATGTGCATTATTAAAGCATCTGAGAGTTCGTTAGATTCAAACTATAGTAATTTTAATGTACGCAAATTACATTTCGTATTATCAATTAATTGCATTAAATGGTTTGGAGAATCTGGTACTTTTGAAAAATTAAGTAGTTTTATAATATGACAATAAAGACAGCTCTTTTGTTTTCATATCTTTCTTCTAAAGACTGCCAAAGAGATTCGTAGGTATCTTGGGCTGATGCAAGCCTTTTTGCTTCACCTTTTACATAGCCTTTTAAGTAGCATAACTTCTGAGTTGAGTTCAGATTCTTATTATTTCCGATAATGGACATAAATTGAGCTTTAAAATTTTGAAATTCATCATATTTCCCATAGAAATTGGGCAGAGGTAAGTCTGGTATTTTAAAGTTATTACTAACAGTAGGATTTTCTTTTTTAATATTAGAACATTCATATTTACAAAGAATAATATTAAGTTTTACCTCTGAATCTTCCAGTTCATCTTCTAGTTCAATTGCTACTTCCAAAGAATCTGCTATGTCGACATCTTCTGGAAGAGTTGTATAGGATTTGATCAGATTACGGAGTAATGTTTTAATTTCCAAAATAGAAACTTTTTTGCCTTCTAAACGCAATCGTTCTTCTTGCTGCTCTTCTTGCGATTCTTTTAAATGGGTGCACTCCTATTCGTTAATGAATTTCATGATTTTGTTTAGTTTAGTTTTTAGGACGCCGCGTTGGCAATTTAACGTTGTTAAGGTAGTCATTTTTTTTTTTTTTTTTTTATTTGCTGTGCTCCAGTCGGCTAGGACTATATGTCATGAGCCCTGAGACAGTGGACTGTGATTACTTTTCCATAGGTTTTTATTGTTTATTGCCAAGGGGCAAACGATGTTGAAAGAGCTTCTGATTTGAGGGCGAGGGTATATTGTATATTACTAATTAATGAAAATGAATGCAGTTTTTATAATTATTGACTAATAATTGTAATCAATTAAAGCTAAAGATAGTTTGTGTTAGCATTAGCGGTTTAATAGTTTTGGAAACCTAAAATTATTGGTAGCTATTCTGCTTTTTAAAGCAGAGAAAAAAAATCCGATTTAAATTTAAAAAAAACTGATTTAAATGAAAACAAATCTGATTTTTTTTTTTTTTTTTACTCCCTAGTATGTAAAAAGAGGACAAAAAAGAAAGAGGTAAAAGAGCACAGTGTATTTACACATATTTAGTAAAGTAATCCTGGGAAACAGTAAGGTAATTTTAGGCATATGCGGGGTGGATCAATTAGTATTATTTAAAAAAAAACAAAAGCGAAAAAAGTTTTATTAATTTATTCATAATATATTTCTGTTTCTATCGGTCGTATCAGCGATTTCTCTTTGTTATTTTAATCAGAGTAAAACTGATTTCATTACATATCGAAGTTGGAAAAATTATTATTCTCCTAAATGGCCAGTATATGGCATATATAGTGTTAAAACATAGAACTCAGAATGAGTTCAGAGTGGAATGACAAGTTCACCTTGCGTTAAAATAACTAAAATTAAAAACTGTTTACTAAAAAGGTGCACAAAAATTTATTAAAATATTCCGTTACATAAATGAACTGGTCTTTAAAAACTTAAAAACCATTGTATTGATGTTAAAAATCATATGATAACAGAAAAGATGTTTCCTGAGATCTTTCGATCGCAAACGCGATCATTTTCAAAGGATATTTTCGCTGTAATGCCATATTCACTGAGCTATTTATACACCAGTATGGGAAAAAGGATCAGTCTATTATTTGCCGGGGGTGTCCATGAAGTTGTTTCGTTCCGATGCTGAAGTATTAGATATTTTTAAAATATTAAACCAAATATGAGGTATGTCATAGGATAAAACATCGTTACATACATTATTTTCTTTACTTAAAATCTCCAATGATTCCCTAATTCTCAAAGCATAATAATCTGATGTAGGTATAATAACTTTTGCGTTTTCGAAATCTATTTTTAAATTTTGACGTTGATTTAATCTGGAAAGTGCTGTAGATGGTCGGTTAAACTTGATATCTCTCATGTGCTCCCCCAATCTTTCTTTAAATTTTTGAGTGGTCATACCTATGTAGCTTAACTCCTTCTGTTTTTCCATTTGAAATGGGATAGAATAAACCCCTGCAATTTCCTTATTAGGTATGGGATCAATTTTCCTTTGAATTAGAGATTTTAGTTTTGTAGGAGGTTTGGCTATTAAATTGATATCAAATTTCCTTAAGGCGTATTTTAATCTTTCGTACAATCTTGGTATGTAATCAAAGCTACAGATTTTAAGCTCTCTCATGTTTATTCTTTCTTTGTGATTTTTCTGCTTTATTTCATAAATTAATTTATTAATTTGCTGAGGGGAAAATCCGTTCTCTATTGCAATGTGTTTAATTGTATTTAATTCATTTTGTAGATAGTTTTCACTGCAAATTTCAAAGGCTCGTTTTACATAAAATCTCTAAGCAGAAATTTTATATTTGAAAGGGGAGTTACAGTCATAAGCGATGGTGTTATTCGAACGGCAATGCTTCCTGTATATCCTTCTTTCAATTTTTCCCTCATCCATATTTCTTATTAGATACTTATTAGATATATTGACATAGATTAAATCAACGTCAAAATTTAAAAATAGATTTCGAAAACGCAAAAGTTATTATAATTCATCGGATTATTATGCTTTGAGAATTAGGGAATCATTGGAGATTTTAAGTAAAGAAAATAATGTATGTAACGATGTTTTATCCTATGACATACCTCATATTTGGTTTAATATTTGAAAATATCTAACACTTCAGCATCAGAACGAAACAACTTCATGGACACCCCCAGCAAATAATAGACTGATCCTTTTTCCCATACTGGTGTATAAATAGCTCAGTGAATGCGACATTCCAGCGAAAATATCCTCTGAAAATGATCGTTTTTGCGCTCGAAAGATCTCAGGAAACATCTTTTCTGTTATCATATGATTTTTAACATCAATGTTTTTTAAGTTTTTAAAGACCAGTTCATTATGTAACGGAATATTTTAATAAATTTTTGTGCACCTTTTTAGTAAACAGTTTTTAATTTTAGTTATATAGTGTTATTTTAAAATTTTAAAAATTCAGAATTACCAAAGTTGAGATATTTCTAGATTTATGATGCTGCACTGTATTTTTATTTACAATATTAAAAAATTGCCATTTTTGTTACATTTTATTTAATTCAAACATATCTGTACTTATATATTTCCTTTTGTAGGTAGCATATTCAAAGGCATGCAGTCTGGAGTGCGACAAGTCTTATCTATATATAAAGAATATATAGAAGCTGTGAAAGCAAAATCTGCTACTATGCTTTTTTTGAAAACTGATGTCATGAGAAATTCAGAATTACTGCTGTAAGTGAAATATGTTTATTAAAGTTATAGCAGTTTCTGAAAATATAAAAAACTGTCCATATATGAGGAGCTCACAACCATGGTAGACCAAATCCTTTTTGAAAATAAAAAACGAGCTAGTTCATTTAGAAGGCGCATAAAATCTGTTTTATCTGCTACCATAGTGAACCAAATCTGTTTTCACATATTTTCTCATATATGTCATCTGTTTACAGATTTGGTTTACTGTGGGAGTGGATAAAACAGATTTCATGTACCTTCTAATTTTTCTTTTTTTTTTTTTTTTTTCAAAATGGACTTGGTTTACTATAGTTGTGATCCCCTCATATATAAATGGCTTCCATATATGACTATGGCATATACAGGCATCCTTCGACTTACGTATTATACGACTTATTCGCAAATACGTCGATAAAATACGACTCAAATTCGCAGTTACGTAATAAATCTTGAAAAGTACATTTATGAACAACACACTAGCAAATTTGATATGCATTTGCATAGTTTTGATAATTATTTTATAAATAAAATATGTAATAAATAAAATTATTATATATTTTATTATTATATTATATTATATATTTTATAAATAAAATATATAAATAAAAACCACAACCATAATATAGTTTTACATATTACTGAGAGTTATATTTTTATTGGGATATAAAATCAAATCTTTAACAAAACAAACTCAAATCTAATTAAAATAAGACAAAAAATCTGGGGTCCAACTATAACAATTATGTTCTTTAACAATTAGCGAATTCAAACCAGAATGAAAGCTAATTTTAAAGTTTCGATGAAGAGGAACAAGTGTATTTTTTTTTCTAGCTTCTGCTGTTTGTTTGATGTAGATTGAAAATTGTTTAAATCAATTCATCAATGTTAAATTTATAAATCCTGCATTCCATAAGAAGTTTTGTATTTGAAAAGTGTTCTTTCAGTTCATTTTTACATTCTTTTCATACTTTTATAGTTTACATCCGAGTAAATATTGCTGCATGATGCTTTATTTATAAAATAATACTATGTAAATAATATATATTTAATTCATAAATAAGATGCTGTACTAAATTCTAAGTAGTTAAAAATTATCGTCGTTCTTATCGTTTGTATTTATACATAAATTTGTAGGAATATTATATGTAAAATGTTAATATATAGATGACTTGAATAACTAGACGTTGGAATAACAACACATACACTTTAATACAATTTTATAAAGATAATTTTACACCATTTCGTTGATACCTTTTTTAAATACAGTTCATTTCTCACTTAAAACTCATAATATACTTCTTTGGAACAAGTTAATTAGGCCTAACAGTGCCTTTTTTGTCATCTCGTAAGCTGATGCTTCATGAAAAATACTACTTTGTAGACTGACTCTTTTCTAATGTTGAATATGTCCAATCTTTGATCTCGTGATCATGAATTTTCATTACTCGTGTTTTCAAATCATGGATAATAAAAATACCAGAGCATCAGTTAATTTGCTGATCATGCGCGTTAAGAAGAAAATAAAGTATGTATAAATTGAAATCCTACATATATATAAATTATAAATATTGCTGTTTTCTACGTAATTTTACCTAATCCATTTACAAATTCAACTTACATAAAAGTTCGCAGAGCGCTTTACTTGTGTAAGTCAGGGGATGCCTGTATAAAAGTATATTGTTAATTTCATCCATAAAAACGAAACATATTGTGTTTATTGTTTAAAGGAGGTATACTTTTCACTTTTATTTTCACTCTTGACAAAGATTACGTCCCACATCACAAAGGTAATTTTTAAACATTTTCACCGATAAAAAAGCAGTGAAATTATTAAAGGGGCTAATGGCAGAAATCTGTCATTGAAACTGAGTCATTTTGAAAAGAAAACATGCATTTTCATGAATGAGTTTGAAGCATTTTACGTATGACTGTGCAAAAATCCCTTGTCTCAGAATTCTTACTATAAGAACCAAAATGGCACAAATGGCTTGACATTTTTCAGTTTCGAAAATTTTAGAAGAAAAAAAAAGTATCATTATTAGTAACACAATGTAGTTCAAAGAAACAAAATAATCTTTTGCAGTGTGACATTTATTGACATTAAAAGCAAATAATTGCAGGTTAGTTTTTCCAATTAAAAGTTTTTTTTTTCATAAATTATGATGCAGTTTTAAGATAAACTTAATGTGAAAGAGCATTTCCTATTTTATTCTGTGCTGTAAAGAATGAAAATAATTAGCACAAAAACACATTAAAAAGTTCCTTAGAACTTAATTTAAAATAAACATAAATCATTTTGAAAATATCTCTTTGTGGGGTTCTCAGGTAAACCTTGGAGTCTCAACCTGTGCCTAAGGTCGTAGCACTGCCTTATCCATCCCAGCTTGAGAGCGTACACAGACAAATGGGCAGACAGACTCACAAGCTCTTCATTTTATTAATATAGATTATGAGATATGTTTTTGTAAATTTTCATATGTTATTGTAACAGATAATTATACTTTTTTTCTTCTATATATATTTTCAGACATTTTGGCATTATTTGTGGAATTAATCCCCAGCAGATGATTATTAAGGAAATTCCTAAGGTATTTATTTTAATTTTTACCTTTAATATTATAGATTAGTTATGTTATTTTTTTTTTCATTAAAAAAATCTCATAATTTAGGCCTAATTTTTTTATACATATTTTATGACTATCCAATATCTGTTGATATGGAAAGACATACCACCTTTCACAGGCTGAAAAAATCCCTGCCCCCACCTTTAAAAAACATATTGAACTTTTTTCAGAGCTTTGGGTTTCTTGTTTTAAAACATTTTTTCTACAAACCTAGCTTTGATTCCTTTCTTTCAACAGCTTTAATTAGTCATATTGTATAACAGAAATAAAATAGATCTTGTTGTTAGGGTGTTTGTTGATTATATTATCGGTGAAGTGGAACACTGTGAAATAATTAATTGTATCACTTTATTATTTCTGCATATTGTATGAAAAAAAACATATGTCTTGTCTTCTCCCTCTTTCTTCACAAGCTGATTGTTTCAGTGTTGGCATCTAAGATCTTCTATATAAATGATAGGCTTGGTTATTGCATGGTGCTACAGATCCACGACCAAGACCCTTAAATTTCAGAGGCTCCTGTATTAAGCATTTTATACATGCTCAATATGATAATACAGTCGAACCCTGTTATAACGAACTTCAAGGGACCAAAGGTTTTGTTCGCTATATCCGGTGGTTCGCAATATCCGAACCGTCAAGAAAAATGTTAGAGTTCACAAAATGTATAACTCATTAGTTGCTATGTGTATATTCAATAATGATGTATCAAAAAAGGGTAAAATCTATTAAATATAGCCATTAAAGAATTAAACTAACACAATACTAATTAAATTAACTAACAATGAAGACAAACATGAATAAATTAATTTTACCTTTAATTGTTGCTCACTGTTTTGATACAGAAATAATCGATAATTTTCTACTGACGTGATGCCGATTTCAAAAACATATTATGAATTTCTTTGTCTAGTACATCAAATGACTCCAACACTCTTTCTTCCACTGTTTATGTTTGTGTAGACAAAAACTTATTAATTACACGCATCGCTGCTGTAGCATCTGAGATTGTGGGGATTTCGTCATTTATGTGGTCCTCTTCATCACCATCAGATGCAGAATCTTCGATTTCAGAATGATTCATTTTTACTTCTTCCACAATCTCTTCATCAGTCGGATCTTCACATGTAATAACTTCATCATCACATGTTTCAAACAGTTGCATATCACAAACTGAGAAAACAACTGTGATCAGGAATAAGGGAAAATGACTGATGGGTGGGCGGGATCACACCTGCAGAGTGGCTTTTGTAAAAGCGAAAGAATGCAGTTGGAGGCTGATTTGCCCCATGTTTCACAAGCTGGCATACATTTTCTTATGAAATTGGAGTCGAAGTCCAGTTCTCACAACTTTGGAAAAGTAAAAAAAAAAAAAACGAACATGGTCGACTGGACAAGAATGTTCGTTATAGCCGATTCTTAAGATTTCGGTGGTTCGCTATAAAAGGATAAATTAGCATTAAATAAAATAGGAAAACGACGGCATCAAAATTTTCGTTCGTTACATCCGGGAGTTCGTTATATACCGGGTTCGCTATAACGGGGTTCGACTGTATTGCTGTGTAAAGTAGTCAAATTTCAAAACCTTTTCAGGTTTAAGGCTTTATAAAAAAAATTACATTTATAACTTTTTAGGCTTTGCTTTTTTTTAAGCTTAATAAATTTATGAATTTTTAAATTCATAAATTCATTAAATTCATTAAAAAGCTTTTTAACTAAAAAAATGAAGATCTTTAAATGTGAACGTTACTGAAAAGTTTACTGTCAGGTACAAACTCTATCAAGAATTGAAGGGCTGAGTGGATGAACATGTTAAGTGATATGGAACAGATGTGCTTTGACAATGCACGTGTGTGTTTGGCGATATTTTGATTGCTGCACTTTTTTAGTCCACGCCAAACTACTGTTTTCTAATACGTCAACAACTTTTAATCATGGGAAATATACTACTTATAAATAACGACATATTAAAAAGCACAAAAAGATGTATTTTTACAAAACAATCAAAATAAACCAAAAACACATATTTTACAACATAAATGCTATGGGAAATGTGCTACTTGCTTCATTTTGTGCTTTTAAAATGCCCTTGTACATCAGAGTAGACACCAGATAGTTCAAACTCTAATTTCTCGCAAGCTTTCAAGTAACATCATGACATCATCTCAATCTTTTAAATGTTATTGGCAAATCATAATTTGAATCATTGAATGTTTACTTCGAGAAAAACATTAGAACTCTATAGATTTGTCTGCCATAGTGCACAAATATTTGATAAATGTACATTACTATTTATTGAAATAATCAATATTTGTAAAATACATGAATAAAAAATCCTAAAATGAAAATAATTTCATACAAATATGAGCGATGTGCTTTTTAAATTCATGTTTTGTAATGCTTATAATGCATAAATAGTTCTTATACAAAGGAGTTTTAAGGGACAAAAAACTATCACACTTTACACTGTTAAAAATCTGCAGCTTTTGCTGCTTAGTCACTCCATTGCTTTTATAGCATATGTATTCTGACCAATGAGAATTCTCCATAATATAGTCAAGTAAACGTTTTCTCTAAAAGCAGTGGAGAGAGTCTGCAGAAAAAGCTGAAGATTTTCAATGGTCTGCAGTTGTTTAATTCAAGCGTAATAGCCAGGTTACCATTGAAGGAAATATTCCCAAAGTTTGGCAATTTTTTTTCCTTTATTTAACCGATAAAACAGTGTGTGTGGGTAAAGCATCTTAGCCTTATCACTTAACATGTTCATCCACTCAGCACTTCAGTTGGACTTAACATATGTTTGTTTAGGCTCTGGATGGGAATGCACATCTTCTGCTTGTTTGAACTTTCTAGATTTTTGAATTGTGGAGAGTCAAGCTTTAACTGCATATTTTAAAGATGTTTAACTTTTCATTAAAAATGAAATTTCTTGTTTTGAGCTTCAGTTTTATTATTTTGCTATTTTATTTTTTCAGGGTTTAGGACTTCTTTCATATTTACATGATGTTGCCAGATCTCATAATGGAAAAGAAAATAGAATATTGATCGCTGTACTTTTGAAGTATGCTTATGAACCATACTTCAGGTATTTCATTTTTATGGTTATGATTTTTATTATTTTTTTTTATTTCTTATTTTTCTATCATCAAAGAATTTTAAAAAGAATAATAACTTTTGACTTAGTTAATTATTATTTTTTTTCCTTTAAGATTTTGAATTTGTATCTTTTTGCAGAGTTGCACAGTTAAGTAGAAAGTCATTTTCAGAATCAATAAAGTCATTTTCAAAATCAATGCTCAGTTATGATTTACAGAAATGGAAATCTTATAATTTTTATAAGGATTTTTCGGTTTTATTGCAGTGTGAAATGGAGGATACAGTTCATTACCGAATTCCTAGAATTTGCTATTATCAATATGCTGAAAACTATAAAAATACAGATGTTATTCAAAAATATGGAAAACAAATTCTCAATGTTGAATTTTATCCCCTTATTTCAGTAAAATGTTACTAATTAAATAGAGACATGTATCCCCTTCCACTCTTTTTAATTTTAGAATGTTTTTCCTCTGTTTTGAATGCTTGCTGTTTTAATCCCTTGATTTTAAAAAGCATTACAGAGATTTTTATATTAAAAAAAATATATATATATGCAGGGATTACAATATGCAATTTGATATCACAAGGCTCTGAGATGACTTACTTTGCACAGGTATAACACATTCTTCCTTTATGCCATGGAATATTACAATACATAAAATACAGCTACATATTATTACTACATATTACAGTCATACATACATTACAATGGCCACCCTGTGTATATAAATACTGGGCGAACCGAACATAAAAGTAATGTATATTGGTGGAAATTTCCTTATACAAAAGATAACAAAGCTGCTTCACAACTATCGAGGATACAAATAAGGAAACCAATGTCCAAAAATGCTTTTTATGCAACTGAAGCTTTCAATATTTTGTTCAAAGAAGATTTTAAGAAAAATTTGTACTGATTAGAGATTAATATCTTTTTTTTTTTTTTTTTTTTTTTTTTTAAATCAAAATCAGTACAGTACAGCCCCAATTATCTGCGGAATTGGGTGGCAAGGGCACTGATGATAATAAAAATTGCGGATAACCTGAAAAAGACTGAAAATGGGGGTGCAAACACACACACACACAAAAAAAAAGAAAATTCAACATAAAAATTATGTTTTAGTGTACAAAAAAAAACAATAAAATGTTTAAAATACATACATATGCACAGTACATCCGAAACAATTGTTTTACGTCTAAATCACTAAAATAAAGAACAGTAAACAAGAAACAATGCCATACATACTGTACAAAAGGAACCGAGTTAAACCTTTTAAAAAAAATCAGTCACTTGTTTTTGCTTCTTGCTTTAGAAACATCTTTCTTTATTCTAAATTGTAAACTATTGTTTTTCTTTTAGTATGGAATAATTTTTATCTCGAAAATGAAGTTATTCTTGATGTGCTCTCCCAGAATTTATCATAATAGTCTTATATTATTGTTAAATATTTTAATTGATGTGTTTACGTTTGTTTAATAAAATCAAGAAAAGACATAAAGACTGATATCTGATATCTGATATTTCAAACATGGCAACCAAATCTAGAAATATTGTTCTATTACTTTCGAATACATGAATTTTTCTGTTTATATTTATTAATAAGGCTTATTGTATTTTCCTTGCTATTGGCTTGAATTAAAAAAAATAATAATTTCGCTTTGCGGATAAACCGTACCGCGGATGATCGAGACTTTACTGTATTTACTAACCATTAATGCAATATATGTGTTTGTAAATTTATAGATGCTTCATGAGTAAGAGAAAAGGGACAAGTGTTTTGTGGGTGTATAGTTCGCATAACATTTAGCATTCTTATTCTGAATAGTGACTTAAATTCTTTCATTTCATCATTATTGGTATTTTGTCATGTGTTTTTTATGATTAATTTTAATAGTTTGTTAAAATAAATGTGGGATTGGCAGTATTTTTTTCTCCTTCCCAAACAGTTCTATTCCTCACCATTTACAATTGTTAGTAGGAAGACTCCACTTCTAGGGGGAAAAAAAATGAATTTATAGCCCTGTAATATTGCTTATTATATTAATTATGCATTTTAAATTATAACTAATTATTTTGAGGAATTTTATGATTTATTACTGAAGTATGATTTTGCTAGGTCCACAATTTCTGTATGTAAAAATTTGAAATATATGAAGTAGTTGTATCAGATTATGTGTGTGCTTGAAATATTCTAAAAATAGGTTTTGTCTGACAGTTTCAATAATGTATTTCTTTATTAAGGATATTCTATGTTTTGAAATGCATAGTAAACTCTTCCCTGACATATAGCAAATATTTTGTTTTCGCCTAGATCATTGCATTATATTTTGTTGCATTTCAGTTGTAATAAATTAAATTAAAAATAGTATTTCTACCTCTCCTTAAATTACAATTGTTTTCATCTTGTTATGATCAATAGTGAGAATCTTCCATATTTTGGCAAATTTCCACTTTTTAAATATTTCATGTAAATCCCTCCCTCCCTTCACATTTCCTTTCTTTCTTTTGTCTTCTCCTCCAACATACAAAGTTTTTAATCTGTAAAACTATTGAGTTTTTTTTCTGTCTTATTTGCTAATTTACAGTAACAATAAATAATTGAATTCCCCCTCCCTCTAAAATTTCTTCTCTTCTTTACCCTGCCTACCATAAAAGTTTAAAATAGTTAATTTTTGTTTTGTTTAATTTCTGTCCTATTTTTAACACTGTAGTTGCTATGATTAAATAATGAATCATCTAACTTATCCTCACCTCAAAATTTCTTATTACACTTTTGTCTCCCCCCCCCCCCCCGCCCCAAAAAAAAAAAAAAATTATCTACTTCATATGTTACTTTACAGTAATATTAAATATTACATAAATAATCAGTCATCTTAATTCTGTGAACTTTCACAATCCTCTTAGTCTTTTATCCACTCAGAAAAAGAAGTGGATTTCTAGTTACTGTAGGGAAAGGGTGGTGGCAAAGCCCTCCCCTTTTTATGCAGTTTTGCTGTTTTCACACTGTATAATTAAATCCTACAAAAAAAAAAAAAAAAAAACATTTTTTAATACCTTTTTATTGTAGTAAAATTTTTATACTTATTTGCATTTTTTTTTAATTTCAGGTTTTTAAATGAATGGATGAACGAAGGCTGTTGTAATGATCCTCACAAGGAATTTCAAATCATAGAAGATCCTAATTTTTTAAAAAGAGATGGTGTGTTTGTATTTTTTTTCTATAATTTTAAAGTTTTTTTTTTTTTTTTTTTTTTTGCTAACTTAATTAAAATTTTTATGCACAGTTCTGTTTAATTTTCAACATTATAATTGACTGTGGTGCATTTAAAAGTTTTTGTTTTGAATAAAATTCTGCCTGGAGGGCAGTTGCATTTGCAACACTCTATGGAAAGCTGCTGATATTAATATAATTTTTTCTCAAAAACTGCTAAAACAATTCCACTTTTGTCCCCCATTAGCATTATAATAAAATCTATTTCAATCAGTTTTTTTTTTTTCTAAAAAATCAGTTCAATTTCTTAATGTAAAACTAGAATTTTTCATTTGTGAAATCATGTAATTTTTGCATTTTTAAATAAGTAATTTCCTAGAAAAAAAGTACTTCAATAGCAGCTGTTTTCTATATGTTTTCACAAGTATTATTGCTTCCTTAAATAGAAAACTTCATGGTTTTGCCAAAAATAGCATGATGAAAATACAAAGGGGAACTCGCAAATAATCAACTCCTCGTTTTTTGTAATGTCTACTTAAACAGCATACAGCTCTGAAATTTTGTTTCTTGCTCAGGAGAAATGCTGCAGAAACAGTTTTGATGTTGCAAACAGCTAAAAAGATGACACTGTGGAAAAAACTCGAGTATACGAGTGGTTTTCTCATTTTTAAAAAAGGTGAAATGTTGATTGATGACAAATCTTGTTCTGGACATCCTTCAACTTTCAAAACAGGCGAAAATGTTGAGAAAGTTTGTGCGATTGTGCTTGAAAGCTGACGACAGACCACTAAAGTAATTGCAGTGTTATCTGACATGATTTATGGCAGGCGGGGGTCTGCTTTTCCCACCATGACAATGTACCTGCTTGTGCAGCCTTGTAAGTTCAGCAGTTCTTGGCTGAAAATGGCATGACTTCTTCGTGCCATTCCCCCTACTCACTTGACCTTGCTTTGTGTGACCTTTTTTTTTTTTTTCCATGAATGAAGAGGTTTCTCAGGACAAAAGGACATCATTTTAACAATGTGGAAGAGATGAAGAAAAAAACAAGGCAGGGGCTTCCAACCATACAGACAGACTAGTTTGAATAATGTTTGCAACAATGGAATTGTGGATTAGACAAATGTATAAAGTTATGAAGAGTATATTGAAGGTGTTAAGGTTGTTTAGTAAAAGAAAAAAAGTAGAAGTTTTTATAAAGAAATTCCAGTTATTTTTGGGTCCTACATCGTATAACAGACTGTGTATCTGCTGCTATCGAAACACGCCAAAAACAATTTTTTTTTTTTTAGTTTTGCTATTCCGTTTTAGCAGGTTTTATATTTTATGCCTATATGTATATATTATGTAATATAACATGTAGGGGTCTGCACGTCCAAGATTTCCTTTCTTGACTCGTACAAAAAATTTATTAGTCCAGCCTGGTATAAAAGCTAAAAGTTTGGCCTGGCCTGTACAAGGTGTATTAGGTGGTGTGTATAAATTCTATAAATTTTATACAAGACTTTGCATACATTACCAGATATGAACAGCAATTGCTGGAAATGGATTTTTACTGAGCTATTGTAGCCCAAAAAATTTTGATTTTTTTAATATACTGCTCTAACTTCACAAATATTTCACCGAATTCTATGAAATTTTAACAAAATGTCAGTAAAAGTATCTAAAACAAGATGCAAATAACAGCTTTGAAAAAATTGAAACAAAAAAAATTTAAGAGTCAGAAGTGCAACCAAAAAAGTTTATGATTTTTTTCTTAAAATCACTTGAAAGAAATGGTAATACCAGATAAACAACAATTTCAACAAATAACAGTCAGTATTTGGTCGCATATCCAAGGCAATCTTTGACAGCTTTGCATTCTCAAGGCATTGACTCAATAAGCTTGATGATTTTCGATTGAGGAATCCTAGCCCATGCTTGCCTCAAAATGTCGAATTTTTTGTCAGCATTTTTTATTTTAATGTCCTGAGTGTGAGTAGCTCTTTGGAGTTCATCCCTTAAATGCTCGATTTGGTTTAGGTCAGTTGACTGGCTTGGCCACGCCCTTTGTTTAGTTTTTTTGCACTTGAAAATTTGGACTTGCTTATTTACATATCTCATTTCATGCTAGGAATATCCTATTAGTGTTGGAAAGTTTCATAATCTATGCCTGATACATAAGTTTTAGTTCTTGTTTTTTTTTTTTTTTTTTTTTTTTTTATCTACCATATATGTGACAGTATGGTGGGGAGCAGGATAGGGCTATTGTCCCTTATTGGATTTTGAAATATAATTAACTAAATTTCCTTTATCTCAGATGATTTTCTGAAAAAAAAAAAAAGTTAAATTTATTCTTTGTAGTATTATTAATAATAATAATAATTAAACTCTAACAGAAAGAATATGTAAACAATTTTTGACATTCGGCTCTGTGCCCTGAACTAATGGTCTGCACGGGTCGAAATTTCCAGGCCCGGGCCCGATCCATAGAAAAGAAAATTCGGTGTGTACTGGTATAAAAATTTAAAGTTCGGCCTGGGCCGACCTGTAGAAGAAAAAGTTAATGGCTTGACCCGGCCCAGTATAACAACTAAACGTTTGACCCCGAGACCGGGCCGGCCCAACCCTGCCCGGGTGAATTTCTTCAAAGCATTGATTTGGTTAAAAATATGTTTTGTACAAAGAGTTCTGACTAAAAATATTTATGTTAGATTTTTTTCATGTTTATAATCTTCATTTTTATAGAAATCCCGTAGGCTGCAATATTTATTGTTTTATTGAATCTTTATTTGTTGTATGAAAATGTTACAGTTATCATTAATATTATTAATCCATATTCCATGTATTGGAGACTTAAAAATCTGATAAATGCTATGCAATAAAATCTTCTAAGACGGAATTGCATAGGAAAGAAAAAATATGCGTTATTGACAAGTTCCCTTCTTAGCAGGTATAAATGTATTGTATATTCTTTTCTTACGTATTAGTATATTCATTTTCATGGATCAACATATTTTTCAGTTTAAGACAGGATTCTATCATAGGCAGGTTCTTTTTCACTTGTTTTACTATATTTTAATTTAGCTATATTTTAATAAGCCTAGAAATCTACTATTTTTTAAAAAGAATGAATTTTACTGTGTAATTGTTCAATAATGGCTATTTAAAAATGTTTGCATTTTTTGCAAAAATTTTTCAGTCAAACCAAATTTTACTGATCTTTGAACAGACCAGGCCATGCTGAGACAATGATTTTCATACAGGCTAGGTCGAAAACGGGACTGAAAATTTTGACTTGTGAAGACTAGGAAGAATTAAACCAGTCCTGGCTTGATACAGAAAAAAAAAGTTTGGCCCGGACCAGCCTGATCCTTCAAAAAAAAAAAAAGGCCCGAGCTTGGCCCGGCCTGGAAAGAGTAGTGACTAGGCTCGGCCCGGACCGGCCTTCAGAGAAAAGTATGGCTTAGCCTCAAAAAAAGGAGACCAGGTCCGGCCCAAGTGCTGTGAATGAAATTAGGCCCTGGCTGGACGGGGCTCGGGTTTTGGGCCAGGGTTCGGGCCATGCAGATCTCTGCCCTGAAACCCCCCTCCGCCCATGAAAGACAATTTTTAAGTATGTTTTTCTTTTTTCATTTATGTGTTTCAAATTTATTTTAAACAGTGGCTTCAGGGGACGAAGTCCTTAACTGTTCTGAATAGATTTTTATGCTGATATATTTAATAATTTTTTTGTATAGGAACTTCTGACAAAAAATACTACTTAGCTTAGCTTTTTTCTCTCATTTATATTCTTCACTTTAAAAAATGCACCCTGGGCTGCATGGCAGGATGTGTTATTGGCACATTCATTTCAAGATATTGCCTGTCCCTAGATTTCTTTCAACCTGTGCCTATTTAAACTTCTTTGATTTTTTAATATATCTCTATTTATATGTAAATGCCTGAGTTATCATTCATGTCGTTAATCCATATTCCATGGCTTGGAGACTTAAAAATATGAAAAATGTTATACAGTTAAACAGTAAAATTTACTAAGAAGGTGAAAGCTGCTAAGCTTGGTAATTATAGATTTTGATTATTTTTATATATGTTGTTGGGTAGAGGCCCCTCAGTCTCACGTTCAATGGATTTTATACAACGCTTCTTAGTCCTCGAGAAACAGGAGTGTCTAACATTATAACACAACTTAAGTACTTATTTTCTAATGAAATTACTACGTTGGCCGTAGCTCAGTTGTTATGATGTTTTCTCATCGATCTGCAGGCTTGGGTTCGAGACCAGAATGCGCCACATTTATTTTTCTATTTTTTTTTTTTTTTTATTATTTTATAAATATACTTATAATTTCATAATCTCATTGGCAATTAAAAATTATAATATTGTGTATCAATTATAATTTTAACCTCTTTATCTTTTTATTTGTAACTAAATCGTTTTATAAAACATCATTAAACGGTTATTTTTATTTAATCACTTTTAAAATGTATTTCATATACTCTTTATTGATGCAATGATATTGAACAATTGTATCAATTCATGATTTTAAAGAATCATCATTTATGTATTGCCTTAACAAGGGAAGTCAATATGATGATAATACTACTCTGTTTTTTTAAAGTAAGAAACATAATTACATTAAAAGCTAGCTAAAGTACCTGGCGTTGTCTGGAATTTTAAGAATTTTTGTTTTGAAAAATCAATTTGAAAACTAAACATACAAGTTTTTTAAGTCCTAAACACAAATAAAAGCAATATAATGCCTGAACAATGTTAAAGATATAATGTTAATTTCGAAATCTGACATAAAACATAGAATTGATCAGCTAACATTCTTTCAAATGTAATTTTGCATATAAATAAAGCACATGTGTTGCCATTCCAAAAAAAAAAAAAAAAGATTGCATATTAATTTATGTGATTTTCATTTTTTTTTAAATTTAATCCGGACGACAGATTTTACTTAACTTACTTAGTAAATATACTCTGTGATCTGGATTGAGACCGGGATTAAAAACTTTTGACGAAAAGTTGTTTCTGAGTATTTTTATTTAAATAATTTTTTTGTGATTTAAAAAAAATGGCAAGTACAAAAATTCTGTGAATTTTATTTTTAAAAAATCTGAAATCTTTATTTCAGTTCTTCACTCTGAATGAGCTCTAGCCCGGTAGCAGAAAGTTCGAGACGGGAGATGGGCATCGCAGATTTTCTCTTCTTGTTTGCAGATTATTTTTCCATAGAACCTTTATTTCGCTTTATATTACGTTTACCTCTTTATTACTTAATACAAAAACTTAAGATTATTATTAGTAAAATTAATAAAATGCATAATAACGTCAAAGGTAAGTGATCATTTGATTAATTACCGCTCCAATTGTAAAATGTTTTACCTGCAGATTATTTTCAGCCCCTGAAGTATCTGTTGCAGACACTTGGAGAATTTTCTGCTATTGGGAGCTCTAGGAGCCTAAACTTTTGTGGAAATTCTAATATACACACATACACACACATATATATATATGACATAGATGTAAAAATGGAGAAAACAAATACACAGAAGCCCAGAATGTTAAAATATGCCAATATTTCCATGATGGGGTTTTTATCATGTTTCAATCCATTTTTTCAAACTCATATGATGACTCATATTCACCTGCTGACGTCCATTATATTTCCAATATGATGTAATATTCACCTTTTTTTAAATTCGTGAAACTATTTATTTCATTTTTCATGTGGAAATCTTGCAATAGAAAAGTTATGACATAATATTCACTTTTTTAAAAATTCTTCAAACTATTTATTTCATTTTTCATGTGGAAATCTTGTAATAGAAAAGTAATACTTGTGGTAAGAATTTTATTGTGGATTTCTAATTGTTGGCAACTGCTATAATGAAAAATGCTTGAATTTGATAGAAAATTACTGTTAAATTGGTGATTTTTTTATTAATTAAAAATTAAATATAAATTATTTCGATTCTGGATTACTTTAGCTGCCTCAGCTGTGTAACACATGTACGTAACATTTCACAATTCTGGCTTCCAAACTGTGGATTTGTATAGAATTACAGACAGACAAATTTTCATTTTTATATATTAGATTAGCATAAGAATTAAATTACAACCTATTTTTTTTTAAATATTAAAGATTTTTAAATTTGTAATATTGCTTTTCCATTTATCTTCTTTCTGTATTTATTATTATTTTATTTGAAAATGTTTTATTTTATCATAACTAGAGGATGCCACAACAGATTTTGTAATAACTTTGGAATTTTTACTAATCAATAATAGATCCAATTTTTATTATCATTATTTTTTTTTATCTCTTTAAATGATGAGAAATGTTTAATAATGGTTTAAAAATCAAAAATGCTAAATTAAAATTTATATATGTTAACATTATAATTACTGTACGGTATTAAAATGTTTAATTGAGAATTGAGATTATTAAATTATAATTACAAGTATATTTATAAAACGAAAAAATGAGAAAAAAAATGTAGATTGTTCCAGTCTCGAACCCGAGCCCGCAGATCTACGAGCAAATGCCTTAACAACCTAGCTGTGACAAACAAAGTAATTTCATTACAAAGTAAGTATTTAAGTTGTGTTATAATATTAGACCCCCCCCCCCCTCCTGTTTCTACGAACTAAGGAGCATTGTATCAAATCCACTGAACCTGAGACTAAGGGGCCTCTATCCTACAACATATATAAAAATAATGAAATCTGTGATTACCAAACTTGGTCCTCTCCTTGTAAGACAGAATTACATAGGAAAGGAGGGAAAATCTGTTTTAGACAGGTTCCCTTCTTAGCAGATAAATCTTCTATTGTAAATGTCTTACATTCTTTTCTCACGGATCAAGACTGGATTCAGTGATATACAGGTTCATTTTCACATGTTTTTCTGTACTTAAATTTTATTTCTAGAAATTTATATACTGTGTAATAAGAAAATTAAAGAGAATTTTAATTTTTGAATAATGGAAATTAAAAAATATCTGCACTTTTCGCAAAAATTGTTAGACCCTGCCCTGGGCCAATAATTTCCTTCCAGGCTGTGTTGGGCCTGTGCCAAACTTTTAGTTTTCATACCTGAGCAGGAAATCTGGCACCTGGACCTGTACTCTAGTAAGAATGAAGTCTAGGGCCAACTCAGCCTGAAAAAAAAAAAAAAAGTCAGGCCCAGCCTAGCCTCAGTCTGTAGAAGAAAGCAAGGCCCAGTAAGAGTGAAGATCGGACCCAGCCCAAGCCCGTGCAGATCTCTAATAACATGTTTGCTTTCATTTAAAAATTAAATGCATTTAAGCATAATAAACATTACTGATAATTGTCAATACTACTACTGAAAAATGTCATTTGATGGTAACATTGTAAATGCATAAAATATAAAGATTACTTTTTTAAGAAAAGATTAATTTAAATTTCAAATTTTGTAATACTAAATATCTAATGCACGATTTTTTCCCCCATACTTGTCTTTATAATATATAGCTTTAACTTGTATTACCCATTTGTAGTATATTGTGTACTCATACTATGTGCTATTTCTTTTTCCATTAGATTCTTCTTTTTGGAAATTTGCTTATACAGAAAATATCAGTGATCAAACAAGAGTTGTGCCACCAGAACTTTTAGATTTCTCTCTTAGTGTTCTTGACTGTGGAAAAAGTGTTAAGCTATTGAAGCTTTTAAGTCCAGAGGTATATTGAAATATTGAATAGGCTTATAAAATATTGAAAATCTGGTTGTAAAACAAAGTTTTGTCTGTTGTATCTAAAAATCTTGTAAATGTAAAATATTTAAAAATTTGTCTAAAATTATATTAAAATTTAAAAATAATATTAGATATTTTATTGTTGCAAACATCTTTAATATTCAACAAAACTGATTATTAGTTCTTCCTTCCTACATAATTGTTGATCTTATTATGTACTAAAACTTGATTTTATGTATAAAATAAAAATATTTATGCTAAGTTTAAGAAAGCTTGCTGTTAATCAAATAAATATTTTAAATTAAAAAAAAAAAAAAAGTAAGAAAAATCATGCGTTAAGCATAGATTATGAAACACTTTCCAAGACTTCCTGAATGCTTTAACAAAACTTCGTTATTTAGGGAAATAAGGTATATAAGAGGACTAAGTAAACATTTTGGAAAACACATAAAACGTTTGAAAAACTGATTTCAGCAGTTACCGTCCATAGCAAATATGTATTACAATTCTTTTGAACAGCCCTGTTTTTGATCTGTATGTTGATATATATACTATATAATGGGGAAATTTAGTTTAGCAAGAAAACACATAACAGGTTGAAATTTCTCTTTCAGCAATTTATACTAATAGATGGAAACATAGTTGTATACTAAATGCAGTTCAGCGTAAAAATGCCTAACTCATTTAAAAATCACCTTTAAGCAATTTTCAATCATACCCAGTAACCCTTACGAATTCTTTTGTGTTGCCCTGTATATCAATTACAGCATTTATACACACCATATACAATGCATAAATATAGTGAAACATAAAAGCACATAACATAATTAAAAATGCATTTCCAGCAATTATCGCTATTGTACAGTACTTCGGATACAATATAGTATCTGAAATCTTTTGTGTGCCCCTGTAAATGCTATGCACTTCGTATTATCCATGAAATAAGTTATAGAAAACCTCAGCGACATATATCAGTTTCATTATACATGAAATAATTTAACATAATTAAAATACGCCGGAAAAATTCCCTCCACCCTATATCATTATGCAACGGAATTCTTTTGTGTGACCCTGTAAATGAATAATAACTATTTTTTGCACCGCATATTTTACAGAAAATGCATATTTTAGTGCACTTGATAAATGCCTATCAATATTATTATGTTTGAAAGCATGTAACATCATTAAAAATTATTTTAAACGATTTTTTCCCATAGGCCGTAATGTAACGGAAAACTTTTAACTGTCCCTGTAAATCAACTAAACATGCTACAAACTTCATTTGAAATAGGGTTCGTGCTATGGTAGAGGTCACCAACATCCAAAAATTTCAGAACGATCGGAGTATATTTACGGGAGTTAGAGCGCATACAGACGGACAGACAAACCGAAGTCACAAACACTTTTCAACTTTGTTGGAAAGTGTTAAAAAGTCCCCTTTTTATGTATGTGAATGTTTATTATGATAAACAGATTCTTGCGTAGAGATTTGATATTTAAATTTTAAAGTATTTAGGGTATTTTTATAATTCTGTTTGTTTTATAGCTGTGAATAACATATCATTCGCAGCAACATATATATTAAATTTCAATATTATGATTTTCTTTTATATTTGAGAAAAGTGATATTAAAAAATCAATCTTTTTTTCCTAGATGGATGTTGTTCTTCTGTTTTGTTGTTTTTAAATTTTAATATTTAAAATATTTTTGTAAAAGCTGAATCACTTCAACCAGCGATTAGAA
Organism: Maratus speciosus; assembly: GCA_963932465.1. Taxonomy (NCBI): domain Eukaryota; kingdom Metazoa; phylum Arthropoda; class Arachnida; order Araneae; family Salticidae; genus Maratus; species Maratus speciosus. The sequence continues at coordinate 281,762,442 of OZ010794.1, read as the reverse complement.
TTCTGATCATATATGTGACAATGAGAAATTGACTTGAAGCTTAAGAATACAGTCCTGTGTGACCTGAGCTGTATAGTTGATGTAAAATTTTCAGTTTTTTCTTTTCTAGTCAATTATAATTCATTTTCTCCAAGAAAAACCTTTCTGAATCTATGTTATAGAATTATGGGGGAAAATTGTAGTTGTGAGACTTCAAATATTGTTCATGTGTCGTATGTAACTTTATAGAATGAAGAGATACACAATCAACTTTAATGTTACTTATGTTATACTAAATATTTCATAATTAATGGAAAAACTTTAAGGTTGGCAGAGAACTCATTTAAGGGGAGGTTACCGTTCATCAGCCCAAGAAGTAGATGAACATCAGGACTTTTTTTGTTTTTTTTCGTAAAAAGATTAAAATAATACAAAACTTCGTTTTAGCCACTTATTATTCACTAGCCGCCCTTGGCGACCAGTTTGGTCGCCTTTAAATCTATGCTAAGCATTGCATCGTGTTACTCTTATTCATAATTTAATTTACTTGCTCAATCCTTCGCCAAATCGGAACATTCTGATACAGAAATCATGAACTCGGTATTTTTATGTTAGCCGAGTGCAGGTGATAAATCGCCAAACATTGTACCCGTCGTATTTTTTCTTATTTCATTAATTTCATTTAAAATATAATACTTTCACTCATTTTATTTAAAATACTTAACTTAAATTTATGATTCTCAATTTTCTCTTATTTCTTTTTTTAAAAAAAAAAAAAGGAATAAATATCACCATAAACTATGGCATTTAATTTCAACATCAAAGTTTTGTTGTAATTTACCTCGCGAAAAATTGTTTAAGACAGTCGCATGAGTTGGACTATTAAAATACTGATGATATGATGGCGATGGAACAAAATTTGGCGATTTATCACCTGCGCCTGGCTAACATTAAATTACCAAATTGGCTGTTTGGCATATAAAAAGTGAAGCGGTCAACCCGGAACTATTGATGACAGTCATATGACTTAGGCTATTATTATAGAGATAATTTTTACAAAAAAAAAAAATATATTGTACAATAATTTTTTTAATTGATGCATATATTGTCAGTTGAATATGGGTATGCTGTGCATACCCAGCCCCAGTAGTGCACAGCATGCCCAAGTCATCTGAAACAAACAAAATCAAACTTTTTAAAAATCATATTAAATTTGGGGAGGCCATGAACCTAATTTTAGTGAAGAACAAAATTTGATAAAGGGTAGTTGTCTGAAAAAGTATCTTCTCTCTCCCCCCCCCCCCCCCCCAACACTCTCCAATGCAGGTAAAATATATATATATATATTTATTTGCATGTAACAAAAAGTAAATAATCTTTAAATTCAAAAAAGTTTATTGGTTGATCCATTTAAATGCTACTATATGTGAGGCACTGAAAAATATTGTTTCAAGATAAATGCGTTAAGTTTTACTACAGAAAAAGAGTGTAAAAATTTTTAGTTAAACATTATAATTTACAACATTCAGTTAGTCCATGTTTCCTGGATTTACACGTAAAAGCTAAACCTACAGCACTAAAATTCATTAAGGATCATGGTGCCCAGCCCTATTTTCATGACCGTGGGCCCCAATGTGCTATACAGCATATGTCCCAGCCAGGTGGTCAGCTAATGCGGGACCCTCAGTGTTTAGTTCCCAAGCAAGTTTGGTATTCATTTCATTAACCCTGAAGGGATGAAAGGTTGAGTGAACCTTGCCCAGTTTGCAGTCTGGGATCGAAATGTTGACCTGTATCGTGGTAGGGAGACATGCTGCCCAATAAGCTAATGGGCTGTTTTTTTATTTAGTGAATAAAATTTTCTTCATCGTGGTTCAAAACTTTCTCAAGTAAAAAGGTTTGACCCAATTTATAGAGCTATAGAATTAAAAATAAACATTTTAGTGCCTTTTGAAAATTGGTCTTTAATTTCCAAAAAGTAAAAAAAAATGTATTTGTTGATCTATTTAAACACTACTTATGTGACACACTGAAAAATATTGTTTCAAGATAAATGCAGTAATTTTTTTTTTTTTTTTTTTTTTAGAAACAGGTTATACAAATTTTTATTTAAACATTATAATTTGCAACTTACAGTTAGTTCGTGATTCCTAGATTTACACATGAAGCAAAAAATTCAGCATGCATGCAGCTGTGTGTCCTGAGAGGTGCCGTATTACTTGTTTTTCAGGCAGTCCTTGCTTGCTTTCAATTGTCTGTATCTTCTTAAGTATTCTATATTTCACCTAACTGTTCTAAGAGCTTATTTTATACATTGTATGGATTAATTTTTTTTTTTTTTTTCCGTGTATAGTTAACCTTTTCTTAAACAATTTATTTTTCTTTCCTTTTTTTCCTTTATTCCCTCTCTTTTGTAACACTTTTATGACTTCTCTATGTTTATTCTGTCTGTCTGTGCTCTAACTCGCATAATTTTTCTTGGATTACCATGATTTTGGCATATTTTAGTGATATTTACCATAGGACATTCCTTATTGAATAGCATTTATAGTTCCTTTACAGGGACACACACAAAAAAAAATTCTTACATTACAGTCTATAGAGAAAAAACATTTGCAACATATTTTAATAAAGGTACTTTTTCAAACCTGTTGAAATTGATAGACATTATTATTGAGGTGCAATACAACATTCAATCTGTATAATATGGAGTGCATGGCATTTATCATTCATTTACAGGGTGACACAAAAGAATTACATTATGATGTATGGGGAAAAAATATTTTACGCTATTTCAAGCATAATAAAATTGAGGTGTTTTGCTGAGATGCACTACAAAATGTTTACTGTAGAATATGGAGTTCATAGCATTTATTTCTGTATTTGCAGGGACTCAAAAAATAATTCAATTACAGTTATACTGTTAATTTTTACACTTTTATGCCACACAAAGTTATTTTTAAATATTCAATTTATGCTGGAAGAAATGAAAAACAAATACCAGAAAGGATATGAAAATTTTAGAATATATTTTATTTTAATTACTTTTAAACTAGTATTTTCAAGCAGGACTATACAAAGGGAAAACCTCAAATTATGTATAAAAGTCAGTTTTCAAAAGAGTCACTGCATTTCACTCTCTTCTGTGAATAGCTCATAATTTTTCCAAATAAATTTCATTTGCATTTTACTCTCTCCTATGAATAGCTCGTAATTTTTCCTAAATAATTTATTTACAATGTACTTATATTTAGACACACACATAAAAGAAAAACATGTTGTAAAATGGTATAAATAAAGTGTCTTTCTTATACATATATGTTTTATTTTTGGGATGATACTATTCATTCCAAAGTTATTTATAAACAGTTTTTAATTTGAGGTTTATCTAATAAGACAGATATAAACTAAAACTGCATAAAGTTAATCTAAATTTACATCTTGACTATCTACCCGTTTTCTTATATACCACAATATGTAGTGTTACTTTTTCTTTTGTATTTTCTTTACTTTTTAAGAATCCTTTTGCTAATGACATAATTTAAAAATAAATCAACATTCATTTATGCAATATTTAAAATATATGTGTCTTTATTTCATAATTGGAAAGTACTTGTATGCATCTGTTTCAACAATCGATGTGTGGTAAAAAGTGTTTATTTCAATGAATTCTGCTGTCCCTTAAGGTTTTTCTTAATTGGTTATGAAACACTCTGTATAAACATGCGTCTCTTTCGCCATAAAAATTTTAATTATTCCTTATTTGATATTTATGTATTTCCTTCCAGTGAAAATTTCTAAGTAAAAGAGTATCTTTAATTTTCCTTTCAATTGCAGCTCTATAATTTACGATTTTCTACATTCCGACCACCTCCACCTTTGTCTCTGGTTTGTTCATTTCCAGCTATTATTAATAAAGTGGAAGAATGCATACATTACATTCTTCTCAAGAACCATGTTGACTCATCACCTTATATTGAGTATATTGACCCATCTGATGATGAACTTTGCTTAGATGCCCAGAAGCTTGTAAATGAAAAGCAGATGCTGGAACTAGTCAATAGTAAGTAGTATTTCTGTTTCTAAATATTTTCTTTTTACTGGATGTTTCGGGAAGTTTTTTTAATTATTTTTTTTTTTTAGTTTATCCTTTAGTTAGCTATTTCCAGGTAATTCATCAGTTGAAAATTATACAGAGTGAACAACTTATCACGTAATAGTGCAATAGCTAATTCCTAATATATAAGATGCTTTTGAGCAGGGTTGGCAAGTTTCTTCCAAAGTGGAAAAAACTGGCCAGAAGAAATAGGTTTCTTCCAAGTGGAGGAAATGGAAGAAACTGTTATTCTTTAGGAATTTAGAATATAAGTTGCAAATTTGTAAGGTATAAAAAATGCTTTTTTCTTCTAGATAACATTAAGTAAATTTAATTAGACCTATACAAATTTAGTTATATACTAAATTAATAATTACATCAGATTTTTAACAAGATCACACCCCTGACTAAAGCTTTTCAGACATTGGATACTGGAAGAAAAGAAATTTTACCAAAACACACAAAATATATTAAAAGTTATCCATTTCAATTTAACCAGTATATATATATATTTTTATTATTTAAACATCTTTAACTGTTAGTGAATAATTTACCTACTGTAGGATGAAACTTATTTACAGATTATTTAAATAAAAGACAGTTTTTTAATTTACATCTATTTTATTAAGGGAACTAATATGAGGTGAGAATAATACCTTGCAGGTGCATAAGGTAAGGTGCAAAAGAAGGGATGATAATAATGTGAGATAACACCTATGCAAAAAGTTTTAGAAAATTAGTCTTTTAAAATCAACATCAAGATATGCATGTTAGTATAAATAACAACAGGAAGGAGATTCAGAGTCAAATTTGTTTATTTAATGTGTTGCATAATAGTCTTTAAACAAGTGGGTAAGTGTGATCACAGATCGCACAGAGGGTTTCGTTTAATAGTCCTTTCAAAACACTTTATCCTTTTGCGAAATCTGTTAGTTCCACATTTCGCAACCAGGGGCACACTCTATTCTACACAAACCTCTATCCGAATGAAACTCCGTTTTACAACCTATCCTTAGGTATATTAGTCGAGGGGATCGGGTCTATAGCACTCGAGATAGGTAGGCGCCCCCTGGCGGTAAAAAGAGGAACTGAAATATGTAAAGCTATGTGCATAATATGAAAGAGTGGTCAAAGTGGTGTCGGCAAAAGTTAGAAAAGTACCCACCGTGTGCAATGTGGGGAGGTTAGAAAAATTGCTTAAAATACAAAAGTTAGAGCCCAGAGGGTTAAATATAAGACTTTTTCAAAATTTTATGATTTGTTGTTTGATGTGAGGTTTTCAGCTATAAGTATGCAAAATTTTAAGTCTTAAACTTAATTAGGGGCTCAGTTAGAACAAAAAGATTAAAATACACAAGTTAGAGCCCAGAGGGTTAAATATAAGACTTTTTCAAAATTTTATGATTTGTCGTTTGATGTGATGTGTTCATTTATAAGTATGCAAAATTTTAAGTCTTCAACTTAATCAGGGGCTGAGTTAGGACAAAAAGATTAAAATACAAAAGTTGGAGCCCAGAGGGGTAAATATAAGACTTTTTCAAAATTTTATGTTTTGTCGTTTGATGTGATGTGTTCAGCTATAAGTATGCAAAATTTTAAGCCTTCAACTTAATTAGGGGCTCAGTTAGAACAAAAAGTTTAAAATACAAAAGTTGGAGCCCAGAGGGTTAAATATAAGACTTTTTCAAAATTTTAGGATTTGTTGTTTGATGTGAGGTGTTCAGCTATAAGTATGCAAAATTTCAAGTCTCCAACATATATAGTTTCTGTGACGGACAGACAGAGGAGCGAGACGAATAGGGTTTCGTCAGATGAACGAAAGCCTAAAAACAAAGCATTTTTATATAAAAATAAAGAATTGGTAATTTTTTTCCCCCCCTGAAATATCACAAAGACATTCCCTTATCCCTAAAGTTGTAAAAATCATCATTTGTAAATACCTTTCAAACCTGAAGTTTATTAAAAAACTAGTGTAAATGCCCGTCCTAGGATGATAAGTAGAAATCATGGTTTTCACTTACAATTTGAAATAATTGATAAAAATGTTCATATACTACTCATCAACGATAAGGAAATATATTTCAAGCTAAGCATAACGTCATTTTCACTGCCGCTAACTTTTCACATCTACTTTTATGCTTAACCACCATTAATTTAAATAAAAATACATTTTCTATTTATTTGTAATTAAAAAAAAAAAAAAAAAAAAAAAATGGAATCAATAAAGTTTAATGTATAAAGATAAAATAAACATAATAATCGCTATTCTCATGATGTAAGAATAAATATGAGTTTTTATTCACTTATAAAAACAAAGTACTCATGCAGAATATTTTTACCAAAATTTAACTTGCAAATTAAAAAATATGCATCCAAGCCACATGTTTTAATATTGTTCAGTATTTCTCTTTTCTCTGCAACAATGGATGTGTTTGTTTGGATGAGTTCGTACCGTAGTCGTTACACTTTGTTTTATTATATTTAGATAACTTATTTTTCAAAATAAATAAATAAATATTGAGTTTTCCACTTCAGATTTCATATAATTATCTAATTATATTTTGAGTTTAATTCTTTTATATAGTTAATATATTTTAATTTTGAACATCTATTTAGTTTTCTGTTGGTTTCTTCCATTTCTTCCAGTTTTTTCCACCGATGTGGAAGAAGCCCAACTGTGCTTTTGAGATATAGTTCCATTTGTAAAAAGGTTTCAAATGTTGTTCTTCATCATATTTTAAGACATTTACATAAAAATAGTTATTTATTCAAAGTACAAAAATTAAATTTTTATGACCTTTTTATGACCTTTATGACCTGTATTTAGAAAAGCTTTCACCATATTGTAATAAGTAAAAAAAAAAAAATAATAAAATAAATAAATAAAAAATCTTTTGTAAGGCCAAAACTTACAGAGTTATGATAGTTTAAATTTTATTAATTTTTAGTACTTCCTGGCATTAAAATGTGTTTTTCCAATTTTATAGAAATCGTGTATTACAGACTGTTTAAAAGTTTATGTAAAATATCATTTTATGTTTTGATTTTTAAGGGTTTTTTTTTTTCAGATTATTATTATTTTTACTATCTTTTTAAAAGTTTCCTTTAATGCAATTTTTCTATTGTATATTTAAAATTTTATTCATTATATACTTGTATATTATTCCCTTAGGGAGTCTCATACCTTTTAAAATCTCTGTCACCAGTGCAGAAGTGATTTCGTTTTTATTTCATATAACTTTTTAAATGCTTATTGAAATTACATAAAACTTTGTAATATATTTAAGCCATATTTAAGGCTTTATAAAATATAAAAATAAACACTTGTAATATAATATAATAAAAAATACAGTTCAATTAATATTGAAATTTTTTTTCACATGGTATGTCACAATCCGCACAATAACTTAGAATAGATATATCAACATAAACCTTACGTTAAAATGAACTTTAAACTATACTTTATAGAATGAATTGATGATATATAAATTCAATCGCAGAAACTATTTGAAAAATTCTAAATTTGAAAAATCGAAAAAATAATTAATGATTAAAAAGTAATGAAAATATTTACTTATCTCAATAATATTAATTCATTCTATAAAATATAGGTAAGAGTTCATTTTAACATAAGTTTTAAGCTTATATATCTAAGTTATCATGCAGATTCTGATATACCATGTGAAAAATTTTCATAATATTAACAAAACTATATTTTCTATTATAAGTTGCCCCACCAGTGGCCGAGAGGTTCTGCTCTCGAAGCTGGTAGACGGGAGGTGCTGGGTTCGATCCCAATCGCGCTCGTCGGCCTAATCGTTCGGAGTTTTCGTGGTTTTCTTCAAGCCGTGGATCTTCCATGCGTTAATACGGATTAGGTTCCCTTAGAAAGACCCCTACGGAGGGCACTCACCCCGGGCCCATATCCCTCGTGTAGATAATTGGCCGTCAAAAATCAACCCAACTCTATTAAGTTTTTATTTTTACATTTTATAAAGCCTTTCATATGGCTTAAATCTATTACAGAGATTTATTTAATTTGAATAAGTATTTAGAAAGTTATGAGAACTTGAAATTACATCACTTATGCATTGGCAATGGAGAATTTAAAAAGTATGAGATCCCTTAAGTGCCATTGATGAGACAGCTTTTTTATCATATTGAAAATTACTTTTTTATACAAGAAATATGATATCTTGATCTTTGAAATGTTGAATCAATTGAAGCAAATAAGTCTTTCTCGCCAATGGTATCAAGGGGGTTAAAATATTTACTAAGACAGTTGAAAATTTTTTTGTGCATTCTGTTGAAATAGTCTACATTTTTTTCAATTTTGTTTACAGGAAGGTATAATATAATTTCAGCTGGCTGTGCATTTAAATCCAACATGTAAGTCACAAATCTTCTCCTGCTTTTTTTTTTTTATTTTTTTTTTTTTAAGTATTTTATAAAATAAGAATAAAATTATATATCTCCGTCCCTCCTAAAATTGTATTATTTTAAAGAAATTGTTTACTTCCATGTATACTGTGCCTTCTTATAAGCATCCACACTGTGATTTTTAATAGCTTGTGTAGAGAAAATTTTATTCGATAAAAATTTAGAGTAAAATACTTATAAAAGATTTTGTTTTATTAAAATCTAGCAGCTATGATTAAAACTGCATAGTTTTAACAGAATATTGTTTCATAGTTTTGTAAATTTAAATACAAAATTGCCACCCAACAATTTCATGCAGTGACTAATCATCATATATATATATACAGAGGTAAATGAATGTAGTGTTAGATCATGAAAACTCATGTATAATAGTCATCTCGATTTTTAATAATTTTCCAGTAGGAAAAAGCAGCATACATGAATGAAAAAATATAAGTAATTTTACTCCAAACATGTTTTTCTAATTTCTTTTGTAAAGAATGTTAAAAATAAATAAACTAGAAAAAGCAATGCTTTGTTTGGATTCGTTCAGCATTATTTAGTAAGATAAATATTTGAAAGTTACAATATATTTTTGTATTATTTTTGCATCTTTATTAAGCAAAAATGTTATTTTATGTTTTGGGGCATTTTTATTTTAGAAATGTAAATTCATCCAAATAACTAAGAATTTCTTCGGAATTTTTTATTTATGATATAATGAATTTAACAATTTTATTTGTTTACAATTCTTTTATTGCCACTTTACAAAAAAAAAAAAAAAAAAAAAAAAAAAAAATCATAATATAATTCTTTTAAAATGCGTAAGTATCGTCTGCGTAAATGATTTCACGTAATAAGAATAAATTGTGTATTTGAATTCTTAACACTGAAAAATACTTTTATAATTGAATGTAAATAATTGAATTTTCATAAATTTTAATTCTTTAAAAATATGCTGTAATTTTCTTAAAAGATGGTATTTTAAAAGAAATCGTGAAACTATTTAATTAATCATGATTCTATCTATAATTACTAACTGCAGGATTTATTTTTTCTTCTGAAACTATGCGTCTTTCATTTTTTTATTTGCAAGGTTATTCTGTAAAAAAAATAATATTGTGCAAATCTGCAGATAATAATTTATTTTTATGTTTAATTTCAAGTCAAAATATTGAATAGTTTTTTTTTTTTGTAAAGTGTACGACGAAATGTAATTTGTGTAGCCTAGTAGAGGATTCGCTTCGCCCATCCTGATAATAGTAATAATAATAAATATATAAATGAATACACATGATTCACATTTTTAATTAAAATGTCATTAGTAACTATCATTTCCATTTGTTTCTTTTTTTCATTCTTTTACACATGCAAGAAAGATTTTTTTTTTTTTTTTTTTTTTTTTTTTTTTTTACAAAAATACAGTATCAAGCGCATTCAATTACAGTGGAACTCCAGTTATACGTTTTGTCTGGGAATGGACAACAAAACATATAACTCAGTAAAATGTACAACTCAATTAACAGTCTACTGGGACCTTTTTTAAAAATATATCTTTAAAGTTTGTTTCAGTTACCCTTTTCATCGAAAACTAAAGTTTCATTAGTATTATCATTATGGCATAAATTCGTGGAAATGGAACAGAGTAAAAAAAGGTACATGAGAAAAGTGCACAAATAAAGGTTTTTTTTTATCAAAAAAACTTTATTAAAAGTACTATTTACACGTGTAGAGTATTTAAAAGAAATCATTGAATTGTGTAAATCATTTATCAAAAGACATTTTAGTTGGAAACTGTTTCTTAACTTAAGGCGGTTCTCAAGCCCACTGTTCAACAAGCCTGAGACTTTCTGACATATTTAATGACTCACTTTTGAAAGTAAAGGCACAAAATGGGCAGGGCTTACTATGGAATCAGTTTAGAATCAAAAGACGTTTTCCATTTTTTTATAAAAAAAATTATTTATCGAGCAGTTGTTCACATGATAACCAATTTTTCTCCCTTCGCTGACTGGTATTTCTCCTTTTCATCTGGAAGTTCAGTTCAAAACGCCAACTTTGACAGTATTTTCCGAAATTTCTTTTGCATTTACCAAAAAATGGAAAACCTCTTTCGATCACATAGTTTCTGAATGACAGTACCTGCCAATTTCATGCTTCTCCGAACAGAAATTAATTAAAACTTGTGTCATAAAGTTGTCCCTTTGGATTTGAGAAACAGCCTTAAGAACAATTATTTTGTAGTGTTTTTGTTCTGCATCAATACATAACACAATATACTGGAGTAGCATTTTGAGATAATGTACTTTACATTTTGCAATTATGCCCAAAACTAAGAGCTGCAATTTTCTAGTGCAGTTGGCCAGGAAAAACTTCACTCGCGTTTTCTCGAGCTGACTTGAGGGTGGGTGGACAGCACAATGTTTCATAAATAGAATAATTTTGTATTTCTCTGTTCCTATATGCGTGTCTAGATTTTTAGCCAAGGGCCCATGGCTGAACATGTCATCCACGCTTATAGATTTGCCTCATAATCCGTTAAGAACATGATTACATTTTCATAACAACGGGGCTTTTTGAATTTTCCAATGACTAAAGGTCGTAACTATTTGGTATCATCAGCATTTGCACCCAGAAATACAGTCAGTTGTTTACCATGCATAACTTTTTGGCATGGGTCCTTTATCCGCTAGGGTTTTATTAGGAAGCAAATTAAAGAAGAGTCCGGTCTTCTCTATGTTGTAATCATCTTTTGCCTAACAGCCTTGAATTAATTTTGGAAGTTCCTGATCTTTGAGATGATCAATTGCGCGATCATCCACGGCATTCTACTCACCGCATATGGGGCGACCAGCAATACCGTGGTGGTCCTTGAATCTTATAAGCCAACCCTGAGAAGCTTTAAATTCTGCTGATACATTTTCTTTGCTGCTAACTCAAGGCTTTTTTCTTGTAACAAATTTCTGGTTACGGGAATGTCAGCCAAACGCTTAGACTGAAATCATAAGTATAGAGCTTTTTCTAATTCGGAAAATCGTCCTTCTTGCAGGCATTGTCGTTTGGAAGAGCTTGTTCCAGCTTCAGTTAAAGCATATTTTGTTTCTTCTTTTTTGCTGTGTTGAGGGTAGAATATGGTATTCCAGTACGTTGAGACAAAGTCTTTCGCCTTGCTTCAGGATTGGCTTCTGCCGTCCAAATAATTTTGAGTTTTTTTTTTTTTTTTTATCGAGAGACCTATTTCTGACTCATTTTAAAGCCCAACAATGAAATGTAAGTGACCTATGACACAGCGCATTGCCAGACACATATCCATATTGTTGCCCAAAATAACCACCATATTGGGGCCCTGCTCAGAATTAGTCTACCGCCACAGCTGGAGTTGCATATTTAAAAGTACCTATCATTATCCCCCATTGGCTAACGATAACAGGTTTTAGCTTATTTTTTTGGTTTCCGGTCCCACAATGGCAGGTAGGGCTACTATTATACCCTGTCCCCGGGCGAAGACACTCGTGAGCTAATGCTAAACCTATGGAGAGGTTATTTTCTAATATCTTGTTTGCAGTTTGATATCTTTAAATAATTTTTTTTCCATTAGTCCATCATTACATCGCTCCTTTCTTACTTTTTCGATTTTGATTGCAGATATTTTTTTAGAATGACACTTTCATTTTCAGAACCAGTTTCGAAAGTGAAAGTAACTTTATACAAAATATCTGCAACAAAAATCGAAAAAGTAAAAAAAAAAAGCAATGTAGAGATGGACCTCAGCTATCCAATGCAAAAAAAAAGTATTTAAAAATGTCGAAATGCAAACAAGATATTAGAAAATAATCTCCCCATAGGTTTAGCATTAGTTCGCGAGTGTCTTCGCCCACAGGAAGAGGAGAGGAGCCTTAATGGCCTAGGCTTCTTAATGGCGGGATGTGTCAGCCTGTATTATAGGAGTTCTAGTCGAAAGCAGGCGGTCATGTGACAGTTGTGGTAAAAAGAAACACTGGAGAGCAGTGGAAAGCAGGATCACTGCTGCCACGGCTAACGTCTCTATCCCCCCCCCCCCCCCTCTCATATGCTCCTTTGTTGCTCATGGTTAGTTAGGTTTCCAGAAACCTTAGAGCAGCAGCCGGCAAGTGTTAGAAGAGGTTTCAAAAATATTTTCTGCAAAATGTATAAGTAAGACAAAATTATGTCTTGGGACGCAAAAACAAAACAGATAACTGAGGGAAACATATATTTCAACAACGTATAACTCAGCTAATTTTTAGCGGCAAACAGTCGGGACCACTGATTTCAAACGTACAACTCAGGTAACATAGAGTTCCACTGTATTCATTTGTTGCCAGAACACTTTAATTGTCCTGAGTGTCAAGAAGGATTTAACAGTTTTACTTACTATGTCTTGTTTGAACTAATGCAAGCTCTTAAACAGTATTTTTTTAAAAGCATTTCCATTTCCATTTTTTTTTTTTTTTCCAAATCTATTAATGTATAATTTAAAGAACTATTGTTTTATTAATTTTTCCTCCTTTTTTTCCCAGAATAATTCATTATGTAATTTCAATATTTTTTTTTTTCAGAGTTGATTTCAAGAAGTTATCTTCTTATAAAATGTCTGTAGCTGAGCAAAATGTTCAAGATAAGAGTTCTGAATCTCAGTACAAATGTTATTGTTTTTCTAAATCATCATTTACAAATAAAGACAATGTGCATGAAGATGTATTAAGAAATATTGGATCATTATTCAGTTCAACTGAAAAATGTGGGCACGACTGTGATTTAAACTTAAAACCATCTGCAAATAATTGCAAAGCGATTTTTAGTGGAAAGCTACATAGTGATATTGGACTCGTGTTTAGTTCATGTGGGTATGTGGCTGATGATCTGATAACTGACAATGTATGTGGAGATGGTGTATGGACGTTTCTTTCTCCTAATTTCAACAAACAATTGTGTCTTTCATCATACAACTGTTCTTCTGCCCCTGCTATAGAAACCTCGTGCAATAAATTATCTTCCAGGACAAAACATTGGAATTCACAAATCTTGAATTTGTTGAGAAATATATATTTTTATAATATTTCACCCAAAGATGAACAGTTTATCAAAGAAGTACTTTTAAAGTCTACTCCCACAGATGAGAACAAAAGAAATGTAACCCAGTGCAGTAATAAAAACAGTAAGTATCTTCATACTTTTTCTGAATTAATCGTGATAAATAAATTGTAAACTGTAAAATAAGTGAGAATAACATAATCATTTTGGCAATCAAGTTTTACTGAGAAGATATTAATTTATCTTTAAAAATATTTTTAGATATAAATTTTTATTATGCTGTATATATAAAGAGCAGGGTTGCTATGCTATCTGGAAAAGTAAGGGAATTTAAAAATTGAGCAAATAAGCCAGGGCATTTGATAAATTTCATTGCGATTTTCAATTAAGTGTAATCTTTAATCTACCAGAAGTAAGAATCTTCCATGTTTTGGCAGATTCCATATTTTTTTAAGTAATGTTATCTTACCTCCTATGTTACCTAATGTCATAATTACCTCCTTCTGAAATTTTCACTCCCCCTCACCCCTACTTATGGCACACGGTTTAAAAATTTTAAAACTCATCAATACTAATTTTTAAAAAAATTCAACATTATTTTTTATTTTAAAGTAGAAATAAATAATCATCTCAAACCTTTATCTCTCCACTGAAATGCCTGCTTTCCCTCTCCCTTTTTACCTCCTGTTAAAAATAATGTTTACCCAGACTTTAGTGTTTTTGTGATGCCAATTTTTGAAAAGAATACCAGTACTTAAAAAATACTATGTAGCAAGTTTTTACAGTATGGAAAAAACTTCATTTGAAAGTTTTTAAAGAGAGCAAGTTATTGAGGAATTCGTAAAGAAGCTTTTAAACAAAGTCTTAGAAAATTTTTGTATAAGACTTTGTATTATTTTTATTTGTCTTATTAATTAAAGATAGTAGTAATGAAATGAATAAAGTATGAAAGTCTTAAAGTTACAAAGCCATGGATTTTGTAGTCTGAACTTTTTCAACTGTTTAATGTTATACTTGAGTTAATTTTGTACTATTAAAAGTCAGAGTCAGATAATATAGACGAACACGCGAACGCCGTTCGCAGAAAATTTTCAAAGTTTGCAGATAGTTTTGATGGGGTTTTTTTTACAAGTTTCTTTAACTATAAACTCTCAAACTTATTAAAAAAAAGAAATTAACAAGACCCCAGGAGGAGAATCGGTGTAACGCATGTTGCAGACTATTGACAAGGTCTGTAGACTATTTTTCAACTGGAGAAGAAAAAAAGTTTGCTAGAAAGTATATGCCCTCCTGCCAGGGCCGGTAGCAGAAACAGTGCAGCACCGACGCAGGTGCTGCAGATTATGTTAGGCTTTGCAGATTAATTTAACAGATTAAAAATAAATTTTGAGTTAAAAAATAAATGTTAAATGTTGATCTCTTTTTAAATAAAGTTTATTTGGTTGGAAATTTTAGGGAATGTTTATGTGCTTGTATATAACTTTTCATTTTTGCTGTTGGTGGCAATATAGGACTCGGGAGGAGCGCGGCATTTTTTTGCAGAAAATTTTAAAGAAATTATTTGAGTTCGCAGACAATTTTACATTTTATCTAAGTCTGTTAAAAGTAAATTATAATTTCAATATTAAAATTATTTAAAGATATTTCAATTATTTATTAATGTTTTTACTACTTTTAAAGCTCTGTGTTACTGATTCTAACCTAAGTGTGCTCCTTTGTCTTCTAAGAAATTTTAATTGTACCTGCTAACCATCCTTTAAAATAATATTAGAAGATTATGTTACTTTTGTAACTAAGAAAAATAGTAGGCCTTCCTGAGAAAAAAAAAACAAACAAAAAAAACAATGAGATTTGCATTTCTTAATTATTAAATCTTAAAGTTACAAAGCCATGGATTTTGTAGTCTGAACTTTTTTAACTGTTTAATGTTATTATACTTGAGTTAATTTTGTACTATTAAAAGTAAATTATAATTTTGATATTAAAATTATTTAAAGATATTTTAATCATTTATTAATGTTTTTACTACCAGGCATGAAAGAGTTCTGCCTAAAGGAGAAATTCCGTCTTTTTAAAAGCAAATTTGGACATTCTCTTGATTGATGCAAAAATGCAAAGAAAATATTAGAAGCCTATGGGTGTGTGTGGGTGTGTGTGTGTGTGGGGGGGGGGGTGTCTAGAAAACTTAATAATTAGACATTTTGTCTACTCAAATCCTTGGAATTTGTTTCTGAATTGCTGTACTATCAAATCAAAGGCGAGCTTTTATTATAAGCTTTTGAAAGTCATGTAAATTAAGTTCTTTAACTAGGGAAAGGAAGTTTCCATAAGGTTCTTTTTGGAATAGAATATTTTATTATTATATGAATTAGTTGCTTCTGGGTAATTTCGGTGATGCATTTTTAGAAATGTATTTCTGGAGTAAAGATCAATTTGGTGTGCATATATTTAGCATAGATTTTTTTTTTAAAGTTAGTCTTAAGCAATCAAACCATTCAAAATGATACGTTTATTTTGAAAAATTAATCTCTGTTCTTCACGTAAGTTCATCAGATACATTTGGATGGAATTATACTTTTAGCAAACTTTCCAATTTTCTTTTTTGATTTAATGAATTTATACATTGTTATTTATTTATTTATTTTCTTTTAATACTTTCTAAGTTACAAAAGGAAAATAACAATCATATGTACAGTTATAATTTGTTTTATTATATGAATAACTGTTAAAATGTGTCTAAATTATACGAGTTTGGCCTTATTGTATAGATTGAAAAAAATTTCCACCTTTTTTCCCATTTCCCACTTGTATGCCTGTGCTACTTTTAAAGCTCTGTGTTACTGATTCTAACCTAAGTGTGCTCCTTTGTCTTCTAAGAAATTGTAATTGTACCCGCTAACCATCCTTTAAAATAATTGTTGAAGATTATGTTACTTTTGTAACTAAGAAAAATTTTAGGCCTTCCTGAGAAAAAAAAAAGTAACAAGATTCGCATTTCTTAATTATTGAATCTTAAAGTTATAAAGCCATGGATTTTGTATTCTGAACTTTTTTAACTGTTTAATGTTATACTTGAGTTAATTTTGTGTTATTAAATGTAAATTATAATTTTGATATTAAAATCATTTAAAGATATTTCAATCATTTATTAATGCTTTTATTACTTTTAAAGCTCTGTGTTACTGATTCTAACCTAAATGTGCTCCTTTGTCTTCTAAGAAATTTTAATTGTACCTGCTAACCATCCTTTAAAATAATATTGGAAGATTATGTTACTTTTGTAACTAAGAAAAATAGCAGGCCTTCCTGAGAAAAAAAAAAAAAAAAAAAAAAAAAAAAAAAGTAATAAGATTTGCATTTCTTAATTATTAAATGTCTGTATTATTTTTTATGTTGATATTTTTAAATATTGTCTTGTCTTGGACAGAGGATTCTGAAAAAAAAATTCTTAATTTAGCCTATTGCATGTTTATTTTCTTCAGACTTTCAGCTTGGTGATGATAAATTTCATTTTGGTGTAATTTCAGAAGAAAAAAAAAAAAAAAAAAAAAAAAAAAAAAATGTGAGCCTTTGGCTTTAGACTGCATGTGCATTTTTTTGTTTTGAAATCTTGTGCCTTCCTAGATTTTATTTTGCCAAAAGCCATGTCTGTATGTTACGCCCTAAAACTTCCCTAAAATGTCTGTATGTTACACCCTAAAAACCCTTAAAAGGAGGATAAAGTGTACAATTTTATGATTTCTCCACGTGCCATCGTAGAAATTTTGTAGGCATGCATCATAATATCAGGCAGGGAAAAGAAAGAAAAAAAAAATAAATAAACATTGAATTCTATAGATATGTATGTCAAATGAAATGTTTGAGATTATTTCAAAACTGAGCAATTTGTATACTTTTAGAGGGAAAGCAAAGTTAGATAGAAAATAGACTGAAAATTTGCATTTCTGTGTTTTCCAGCATTTGCTAAAGTAGCCAATGTAAATTCCAAAATTGTTCAAAATAAGTAGGAAATAAAATTATGTCGTTGAAATAATCTTGCCATTAATTTTCAGAAAATTGCACTTTTTAAATATTTATATGCTCCCCTCATTCTACCTCTACAAAATTAGTCAATCAGTGTTTTTTTTTTTGTTTTTGTTTTGTTTTGTTTTTTGTTTTGCTTAAAAAAAAGTTGCAAAAAAAATCATACCTGTATCTTTAAAACTGAATGAATTATATAATGAAGGGAAAATGCTGACTTATTCTACATTTTTGTGCCATTAAAAAAAAAAAAAAAAAAAAAAAAAAAAAAAATCATCTGTGAAAATAAGGATTCTATACAAATTTATGATTGTGTTATTTAGATCAAAAATATGTTAACATGTGGGGAAAATTTGCATTACAAATACATCTGCATAAAGAATTATAGAGGCAGATCATCTAAAGAGACAAATGTAGTTTTAACCTTAGAAATATAATTAAAAACACAATTTCCAAAGCATTCTGAAAATGTTCTCTTTCAACTTCAGTACATAAGTATCTGAGCTCTTCTAATTTGATACATGATCCTCATTCACAATGTTCAATTTGTAATTAAGCATAACTCATTCAATTAAAAAAATTAATTATTCAGTATTGTATAAAATAATGTTGTTACAAAAAAAAAAAAAAAAAAAAAAAAAAAATCTACTTGATCAATTTTGCTTAGGGAGACTATAATTTTATTATTATTATTATTATTATTTTTATTTAACTTTGAAAATTAATGTCTGGGCTATTTCAATAACATAATCTGATTTCTTACCTTATTTTGAACACTTTTGCAAATTAAGTTGTGTACATATTTTGACCAGGAAAAAAGAAATAAATAAAAACACATTTATATCTCTTTGGGACACCTTCTGTAGAGGATCATCAGCAAGAAATTAAGTTACATTGTTTGTTACATTAGCGATATTCAGCTATCAATAATTGATTTAGATGTAATGATGTACATAATATTTTGTGAACTGATAAAAATAAAAGTTTGAACAATTTTAGTATGCAGGCTGGAGTTTTATCACTTGGGATTAAAAAGTTTTAATTAAAGTTTGATTCAGTATTCATTTCATTGCAAATCAGTAGCATTAACTGAGCTGCCAACTGAACCAATTTTCCTGAGCTGTTAGGCTTCGTTCCCTAGAAAATTTCTATATAATCATTCCCAAAATTTTCAGTAATTTTGTCAGTAATGTATGATGTTAAGACTTTCCAGGCTCAAATGAAAACATGCCTTTTATTTTTTTGGAAAAAGAACCTTAACTTTTGAAAATCAGATTAGTTGGCATCGATGGATTAATAATAATAATAATAATAATAAATGCACTGCTTTTAACGTATTTCTAGTGCTTCACTCAATATTTTAGAAAATGAGTTAAAATGATAATAATAATATTTATATAAATAAGCATAGGAGTATATTTTCTCTTAATTCCATCTGTAAGAGTGTTTGCAAAGAGATGATGTTTTAATCCATTGAACCCCAGTTGCTCCACTTTAGGAGGTGTGTGTGTGTGTGGGGGGGGGGGGGGGGGGGCATTCAGTATGTAGCTTTTAAATAGCCTAAAGTGCAGAAAATTAAAATTGTGTGCTCTCTATTTTGTGTTATCATGTACCATAATCTACTTCTGCTTCTTTGAAGAAAAGGATTGAAATTGTATTTTATCTGTCCTCATTTCTTTTAGAAAATTCTTTCCTGGATAAATTAGCATCATTACTGATTAGTGAGTATGGTGACTCTGTTGATGATATTTATTCATATATTCAAATCACATCTCTTCAGCGGTTGATGGTTCATAACTTCCATTCAGTGTTAAACACCAGGTAAGCCTTACTAAGATATAGAGTGTATGTATATTCTATGTATAAATACACATGTATGAATCTTGAAATAAAAATCTTTATCGTAAATGTATAGCTGCCATTTTTTCTGAATTTTGCAGATACTTTTTTATTTTAATTCTACCATCTGTAAAAGAAAATAATCTGTTTTTCTGAATGAAACAGTGTTCAGAAATATTTAGGAGAAAAACTCATTTAATTGGCTGCCATTGCCATTTGTTAAATTTAGTTGCATACAAAACGACTCCTATCATGATTTTTCTATTGATTAGGAGGTAATAAATATTATGATATTTAGAGTTCATAGAAAAGATAAACTAAAAATATTTGAAGAATTACATGATGCAAAAGCATAAGAAATTCTGAAACATGCATCAACTTCATGACTGTCTCTGAGCTGATGCATGCAAAATATCTTTAAACAGTGGGAGCCAGGTGACATAAAAAAATTTAAACATTTAAAAATCTCAAACAGTTGTTGGCCATTTTTATCCCAAAAAGCATACTGTTGACCATTTTACTGATTCATAATTACTAAATGTCAAGGCTCTTTATCTCAAGTTCCTGTTCCAGAAGATTTTTAATTGTATATTGCTGCCACTATGTATCTGAAAGTCCACATTTTTTATGTCATCTTGCTTATTAACTTATTAATAGTGTACGTTAATCTAGACATTTAGCGAAATTTTTATATTAGGTCATTTTGCATTGCTGTATTTACATAGAATTTTTCTCAATTGGTTTACTTTCATCATAATTTAACTATTATAACAAAATGGCATTCGTCTTCTCTTTTTCTGCCGAATTATTGTTATTTTTTATTGTTATTGCTTTAGCTTTGTTTTATAAACCAATGACTTTGTGATTTAGAGATCTTAAGTTTTCAATTTCTTAGTTGATTTCCTTTATTATTCTACACTTAATATAGTCATAAGACTTAATATTATTGCTTGACCTGATGCCATAACAACAGCATATATTAAGTCACAAGTGTTGTGTTTTTTAGTAACTAGGGGGCTCTGCCCTCTACAAGCTACACTTGCCAACCCCATTGAGACACCACAAACTCTAAAAACATGCTAATTTGATTGGCTTTTAAAAGATTGCAGAAGATTGAACTGTAATTAAAAAAACCAGTCAGTGGTGATCATCCTGTAAACAGGTTTGGATTTCCATTCATTTCCCTTTGATTGGGGAATTTTAAGATCAGATCAGCTGCTGTTAAAAGTCTATTGGCTATTTACATATTTGATTAAATAAGATCAGTTAAACATTTGAAGTACACAGTCTTTGCCTCCTGATATTTTTTTAACCGTGCTATAAGAATTTTTTTTTTTAAATAAGACATTTTAAATGTATCGTTTTAAATATGATGTAATTTTCACCAAATTTTTCTTTTTCTTTTTAATATTCACGTAAAAATACTTTTGTTGTTAGAAAGGAAATATTATTTGTGCCGTCTTAGAATTCACACAACAATAGCTAAAAACAATAGTTAAAAAGATCATATCAAAATATGAAATGTCTCGTCTAAATATATTTATTTATTTTTTAGTTTAATGTTTTGCAATATTATTATTTGGTCATTTTAAATATGACGTAATTTCTTTTACTTACTTCTTCTAACGCATATTGAGGAATCTATTATTTTAAAGTTTTCTTTTTCATGTTCATGAACATACTTTTGTTGCTAGAAAGAAAATATTTTTATTTGCGCTGCCTTAGAATTAGCAACAATAGTTAAAAAGATTTTCTAGAAATGTGAAATGTCTCGCATAAATATATATTTAAATGTAAACTGTTTGCAATATTATTATTCGCCCATTTTAAATATGATGTAATTTCACACATATTAATACACACACACATTAATTTAACACATATTAATAAATTTGTTATTTAAAAATTTTCTTTCTCTTTTAATATTCATGTGTAAATATAGTTTTTATGATGCAATTTTCTATGTTTTCCACTTTTAACACGTAATAATTTAATTCTAATTTGAGAGTTTTTTTTTTCTGTTTATAACAGTCACATGTAAATAACTTTTTTATTTGAAGGAAATGTTATTCTTTGCGCTGTTTTTACATTTGGCAACAATTTGAAATAATAACCTGTTCTAAAATCTCTCTATTCTAAAAAAAAGGTAACTAACACTGTCACGGCCACTGCCGGTTTTGAATTTTTTGTGACCGGAGGTCTTTCTTCGTTAATATTAAGAAAAATATTGCATACAAAAATATGAAAATCTGTGGTGTTATAGAGCAGGGGTGTACAACTGTGGCCCCCGGATATCACTAAAATTTTAAAGTTATCTTTGCCTTATCTAATCGTCGAATTGCTGCGATTCAACTTGTTGACTATTTCTTTAAAATTTTAGTGGTATCTGGCGGGCCACAGTTGGACACCCCTGTTATAGAGAAATGTTTGATAAACACGCTGATGCAGACAGTTTTCAAATCGAAGAATTATTTTAAAAGATATTTAATGTTAAAGTTAGTCAAAATCGTTCCATTAAAAAAGTTTTATAGGAGCAAAAACTATACATGGGAATTTAATCATTTTTAGATCATTTTATACATTAAAAGTGCCCGGTGTGCAGATTGCATTTATTTTTTTAACTTGACGCATTTTTTGAGGTTTTATTTCTATTTTAAATTCAATTTTTCAGCATTTTCAGAGTCATTTTTTACAACTTTTAGAAAAGTGTATTATTTTAAATTGTTGCCAAATTTTAAAACAGCACAATGAATAATATTTCCTTCAAATTAAAAATTGTTTACACGTGACTATTATAAACAGAATAAAACTTACAAATGAGAATTACATGATTATGTATTAAAAGCAAGAAGATATTTATAATTACATCATAAAAACAATATTTACACGTGAATTTTAAAAGAGAAAGAAAATTGTAAAATAATAAATCCATTAATATGCGTTAAAAGTGTACATGGAGCCATATTTAAAATTGCCAATTTATAATTCTCGAAATGCTGAAAATCTTAATTTAAAATGGAAATATTATCAAAAAATTTATCAAATTAAAAAAAATAAATGCAGTCTGCACACCGGGAGCTTCTATTGTATCTCCTTAGAAAAAAAAGGATTAAATTCCTATGTATAGTTTTTGCTCCTATAAAACTTTTTTAATGGAACAATTTTGACCAACTTTAGCATTAAATAATTTTCCTTAAAATAATTCTTCGATTTGAAAACTGCCTGGATCAGTGTGTTTATCAAACATCTTTCTATAATACTACCAATTTTCATATTTTTGTGTGCAATTGTTTTCTTAATATTAGCGAACAAAGACCCTAGGTCGCAAAAAATTCATTAACAGCAGCGGTGACAGCATTAGTTACTTTTTTTTTTAGAATAGAGAGATACTTTTCGTCAACTGATCATTAACTATCTTTGTTTTAAAAACTGTTTATTTACTAATCTCTCTTTCTCTTTGCAGGATTCATGTTGTTGAAAAAGCGATCATGAGATGCATTGTGAAAGAATATAAGCTTGATACTTTATTATATAGTTTACGGAACATTTTCTTCCTCCAAGATGAAAATTTCAGTCAGTCATTATGCAAACCTCTATTTGATAGGGTTAGTGCAAGTAATTTAGAAAAATATTTTCCGAAATTCTTTTTTGTATAGATATACAGTTAAAACTTTTAATAGTAAGTTTGTAAGAATCACTATTATATTATCTATATTTGAGCCAGTTAAAGTATAATGCTGTGTCACATTTTCATAAATATTCAAAAACAAGGGATTTGCTAGAAACACTGTAATAGTGGTACACATTATAGAGGCCTGCATGGACTGAAATTTCCAGGTCCAGGGCCAGTCTGATCTGCAGGAAAATGTTTTTGGCCCGACCTGGCCTGGTGTAAAAGCTGAATGTTTGGCCATGTTGTACAAAAAAATAATTAGCCTCTCATAGCCTGTACAAAAATTTAATTAGCTTTGACTGAATTTCTACAAATATAGATTTTTACGCTGATATTGATAAAAATTGTTTTGTATGAGATGTTCTGACAAAAAATACTTATTCTAGCTCCTTTTTTTTCATGTTTATAGTCTTCATTTTTAAAAAATGCACTGGACGGTGATATTTATTTTTTTAATGAATCTCTATTTGTGTGTAAATGTCTCTATTATCATTAATCCATATTCCATGGCCTGGAGACTTAAAAATAAAAAAAATGCTATGCAGTAAGATCATCTAAAACGGAACCATATAGGCATGAAGAGAAATTCATTATAGACAGATTCCCTTCTTAGCAGGTACATAGTCTGTTGTAAATGTGTTATGTTCTTTTTTGCACATATTATTATATTCCTTTTTCATGGATCAGCACATTTTTCTGTTTAAGATAGGATTCCATCATATGCATGTTCTTTATAACAGTTTTTTACTGTACTTTCATTTTATTGCCTAGAAATATATGTACTTTAAAAAGAATAAATTTGAAAATTTAATTGTGGAATAACGGCTATTTAAAAATATATGCATTTTTTGCAAAAATTTTTGAGCCGGGCCAAATTTTATTGATTTTCACACATGAATCTGACCTCTCTAGGCCAATGAGTTTTATACAGGCTGGGTCAGAACCGAGCCTGAAAATTTCGGCTTGTGCAGACCTTTAGAAAGAAGAAGGTCGAGTCCCAGTTTGGTCTAGAAGAAAATAATTCAGGCCCTGCCTGACCTAAGTCTGCAGAAAAATGTAAGGTCCAGCCCGGAAAGTGCGGTGATGAGGCCCAGCCTAAGCCTTAAAAGAAAAGGCCTGTCCCAACTTGGAAAAAGTGAAGACCAGGCTTGACCCAGCCCAAATGTCATAAATGAAAATCAGCCCAGCCCATGAGCCAGGATGCACCCGGGCCTGTGTAGACCTCTAGTACACATGCTTTGGACTGCATGCAGCTTTTTAAGTTAGGAACATAATTACAAATGTATAAATATTTATAAGAATAAGATGTAATATTTCAAAAGTTTGCAGTTGTTTTAAAAATCTGAATCAGGTGCAATAAAAATAAATGTAAATTTATTTATATATATATTTTTTCAATTACAGAACTCCAGTACTAGGCAATCCTGGTCTATGGTATTTTATCTCCCCTATTAGTGAATAAAATATCCCTTACTTTATTCTTCTTTCAAGGATTACATATTTTTCTATTTAACATTATTATTTTTTTATTTGTATTATATGGTTCAAATAAAAATAAAATTGATATCACAATTTTTTTTATGCCCTTTATCAATACATCTCTAGCTCTTTAAGTGTAAAATTTATTTATAACACTGCATAACAAATTTCAATGATTTTTTTTTTTTTTTTTTTGGTGTATGTGTGTGTGTGTGCTTTAAACCAATCTAAATGATTTTGAGTAAATCTGATGTGTTGCATTCAGATATGCAATAAGACTTTTTTCCGTCTTGTATAATTTTGACAGCATGATATAGGGTCACATTCCATGGTAACTTATGTTACATTTAGAATAATTTACTGTAATAATTGTAGTAATATAACAGCAAAAAAGTATTCAAATGTAAAGTTGACATGATTTGTTAATTATCCAAAACTCAATTTGGATGAAAATTATTTAAAAAAATTAGAATGAAAATTATATTTTATATGACAACTTACGTTCCTTTTTCAGTAATGTCAGTTACCAAAATAAATACAATTGACAGAGATCAAGAAATAACACTAAAATTAGGTCATTTTCATCTAAATTGAGTTTTGAATATATTTAATTAACAACTCATGTCAACTTTACATTTTGATATTTATATATATATATGTATATATATATATATATATATATATATATATATATATTACTGAAATTACTGAAGTAAATTGTTCTAAATGTAATGTAAGTTACTACGGAATGAACCTATACTCCAATTTCAAATGATAATTTTGTTAATGAACATGTAATTTTTATCAAAAACTAGAAGATAACATAAAGATTGTCTCAAAGTTTCTCCCAGGTTTAAAAAAGGGCAGGGTGCTTCTTGTAGGAATAGGGCACTGTTGGATTTCGAAGGCCATGTTTTGGATTCTTAAGGGCACTTTTTAAAAAAAAATGTAAAAGTTTTGATTTTTAAAAGTACTTTTAATATTTAATAGACAGGATGCTATTTTCAAGACAGCAATGAGTCAATTTTTACCATGCAAGTAAATTTTTTTAATAAACAAAAGGACTAAAGGCACTTTTTTCAGCTGGAGGCAACAAGGGTGCTAATGTTTTTCATCAGGGGCAAGAGGGGTGCTATTTTGTAAACGTAAGGGCAGGCAGGGTGTAGCACCCTTCTGAAACTGTCTAGGAGAATCTCTGTTGTCTATTATAAAAATCTTGTTTCCAGCTTTTTTATGTACATTAAAACTTCTGAATAGCAGGCACCTCAGGAGCATGGAGTTTGTCCTTTATTTGAAGGTGTCTGCTATTCAGAAGTAAAGATATACAAATTTATAGATGCTGGGGATTGAAAAAGTGCCTGCTAAATCAGGGTTGGTTGATTTAAATCAATTGATTTTTTTTAAATCATTGATTTAAATCAGTTTCTTTTAAATTCTTTTTAAATAAATTCAAGATGTAAACAAACATAATAATGTACTTGATATAATTTAGTTTTATATAATATGTACATAATCAAACAGCTTTTAGAAAGATAAAACTTAATCTTTGCAAAAAAGTAAAGTACAACGTAGAGTTTAGAAAAAAATGCTTTCAAATTTCATTTGAACCAAAATATAACAAATCAAAAACAGTAACAAAATCTAAGCAGGAATAAATTAAATTAAACAAAAACATAATTTGAAGAACAGATTAAAAAAAAACAACTTTATTTCCTACATTGTTTAAGCCTGAGAAGAGACAGCTATTAAGATATTTCATTCAATTAGTTCTACATTTAACATTAAATTTTTGTAACAAATTAGTTAAGCCAATTGAAGATTAAAAAATAAAAATTAAAATTCATACAATGTGATACTTAAAACACCCTAAAAAAAATAGATTCTGTTCAAATGTAATCGAAATAAATCTTAGACTTTTTCCATTTTTAATTGAAAATATTTGTATTGCAGATTTTGTATTATGTTTATGACGATTGTACATAAAATGATAAGATGCATGCAAAATACAAAACTTTAAAAAAAAAAGTTTAAGATTTATTTCGATTTCATTTGAACGGAATCTAATTTTTTTAGGGTGTTTTAAGTATCACATTGTATGAATTTTATTTTTATTTTTAAATCTTCAATTGGTTTAACTAATTTGTTACAAAAATTTAATATTAAATGTAGAACTAATTGAATGAAATATCTTAATATCTGTCTCTTCTCAAGCTTAAACAATGTAGGAATTTTTTTTTTTTTTTTTTTTTTAAATCTGTTCTTCAAATTATGTTTTTGTTTAATATGTGAAGTTTTTTAACAACTACTGCATTCAGGCGAACTCATTACAAAATTAATGGAGGTTATCATAATCAGGCTTTGATGTATGCAGTATTGCATCACAATGTGTGATACAGTTTACCAATGTATGATTCAAAATATTTCACCACTGCAGTAATGCAGGTTGCTGTAGTTTGGACAAAAATTTCCAATCTGAAAGTGAAAAATCTATAATCATAGCATAAAAAATTAACTTCACTTAAATTTAATACCCTATCACACTCAGGAAAGCTATGAATGCAAAAATGAATTGTGTTGAATCCTAACTACTAATATTTAACAATATTATAGCTGTGACACAGTAAAAAATTAAAAAAAAAAAAGTTTTACTTAAATTTTGTTATTTTATTCCCTTCTAAGGTGTGATGTAAACATAAGAGAAAGTTAATGCCTAAGTTTAACTTGAGTATAAATAGTTCCCACCTTGGGGAAAAAATACATTTTAAACTTTAAGTTATGTAATTCCTCACTAAGTTCACTATCTGCGTAAAAATTGCTATCCATTTGAAATTTTTACTAAAACATAACCAAAAGTGAAAACTTATTCTGAAAATATCCTTTTTATTTCTGCTATGATGCCATATTCACCTTTTTAATTTTTAAAGAAAAAAAAACTATTTCGAGATTAATTATTATTATGGCTTTTGAATTATTTGCAACAATGAAGAAAAAAAGTTACATTTTATTGGAAAAACGTCCGTTAATTTTCAGTGAAAAAAGGGAAATTTGGAATTATTAAGAAAAGTATTTAAATAATGTAAATAAAAATTAGCCCATGTTAATCTCTGGGTTATAATTCACCCATATGGAAAGCCATTTTATCATCCGTTTTGACCCAGACGTCAGGCAAACATTTTTGCACTTTAAATTTATAATATCATTAGAATTAGCAAAGAATAAAAATATTGTGGCATCAGGGACAAAAAGGTGGGAAGAAAAAAATGAAAAAGTTATTAGCTCCATAGGCTTTTCTATGTTAAATTAAGATTGAGAAGGGACACTGGAAATAAATAAGTATTGCGCTGCCTCAATAATTTTGGAATATTTACTTGTTTGTATTTAGAAAAACTTCTGCAAGTTGAGGTAAAGTAAAATTGTATGACTTTGTGTGCTCTTTTTTGATGATGCCTATTATATTAAAGTTTGAGCAAAATCTGAACCATTCGATGAGTTTTTGTTTGAATCTAATATAGTGGATCTCGATCCTTTAGAATGGTGGAAGGTACCTGTTACAATTATCAAAAAGGCTGATACTAAAAAACTTATAGAATTCATGACCAACTAGCTTTTTACTGCAATAGCTTCATCTGCTTCAGTAGAATGAATGTTTTCTGCGTTTGGTTTGGTACATTTGAAAATTAGGAATCAACTGATAAAGCTGCTAAACTCGTTTTTTTGTACCAGCACTTTAACAAATTAAAAGTTAATATCTTAGTTTGCTTCCAAATTTGTTTAAAAATTTTTTTGTTATGCAGTTATTTTTATTTTAACTAAAATACTTAAAGTTAAATCAATTTTTGACATCTGATTGTAGTTTTCCATGCATTTTGTGTAATAAAGATTTTTCCATAGCCTAAAATGTTACCTTTTAATCATTTATGTAAAATGTGTAATTTTATTAATATATATTGGTAATACTTATAACATGCATGTGTGTGTGTTTGTATAACTTATTTTATAAATTAAAAGAAAAGCCATATAAAACAATAATATTGTGTGAGATTTTTGAAAAAAAATCTGATTTGAACAAAAAAATCCGATTTAAATCAAAAAATTGATTATTTTGATTTTTATTTAAAAAAATCACGAACCCTGTGCTAAATAGAGGCATTCGCGTTTTGGGAATGTACAGGGTAAGTCAAAATGAAATAGTGATTACAAACTGCTATGACTATTTAATGGAGAAAAAATTATCGATAAGATTGACACAGAATGTAGACAGAACTTCAAAATTTTATATACATATGTCATAGATGATCTGTTTGACATCCCTTGGTCACACGGACAACATCTAGGCGGTAGTCCATTTCACGCCATACATTCTGAAGCATTTGTTCAGTCACTGACACAAGCGCATTACAAATGCGTACTTTGAGTTCTCCAATTGTTTTGGGCATGGGAGGAACAAAATTGCAGGGGGTCAAGTTCAGAGATCTCGGTGGCCAAGAGCAGAAGACATCGTCGTCATCTCTACTTCAACGATCCAATGCTTCAGAAGATGTTGGTTTAAAAGTGTGTGAACCTCCGTTCTCCAGTGTGGGGGTGCTTCATCTTGCTGCACGGTTATAACAGAATGACTTTTGTTAAATTCTAACACGCAGAATGCTTTCTGCACGGGGCTCGCCATTTTTACTAATGAGATGCTGTCAATGAACAGTTATCTTGTCGTTGCAAAGTTTCAACTTGCATATGCGTAGGCTTCCACTTCACTGCACCTGCGACTTACGTAAAGAAATTGTGAAGTTCCGTCTACATTCTGTGTTAATCTTATCGATAAATTATTTTCCATTAAATAGTTATAGCCATTTGTAATCGCTATATTCATTTTGACTTACCCTGTATATTCTGGAGTTACATTATATTTTCTGTTGATAGAGTATTTGTATTTTTAAGTTCTTCATATGTAGCTATTTCTGCATTTCATGTTTCTGTTATTTATTTATTTAATGATGGCTATATGATGTTAAAACTATTGATTTTGTTCATCACTTATGACTAAGGATCAACTGAAAAAGGTTTTTAAGGTCGAGACCGATATTTGGTGATCTTCCTATTTTCGGCCGAAAACGAAAACGTCCAAAATTTTTTTTAAGTAATTAAATTGTTGGTATTAAAGTAATTAATACATACATAAATATGCAGAATTACTAATTAATTATACTTGTGGCCCAAATTGGCACTTTGTGCCTTAGAACCAAAACTTTTTATTTTCTTATAAAATAAAACATAATTCATCAATGATACAGAAATTTTTTTTAATTATATGAATTTCATTTAATTAAAAAATATTTTAGTAGTTTGAACTCCTTTTTCAGAATTACTGAAAATTGTCTTTCTACCATGTAAAATGATCTTTTTAAAAAATAACATTTGTGACTTTTGCAGATTTCTACCAGTGTTTGGGGTTTGGGTATAAATAACAAATTAGTTATTTTAGACAGATTTTCAGCAGCATGAAAATCACAAAATATTGGCATGTCATTTTTTTTTTTTTTTTAAATACACAATGACATGGATAATGTCATCAAATACGATGTGTCCATATTAAATAAGGACATATATTAACTCTATTATGAAGAGAAGATTTATATGATTTTTTATACATTAACTTTTAAGAACAAATTAATTGAATTTCCATACAAATCAATACAAAATCTGTGTTTGGTTAGCAAACACTGTTTTTGAATGGGTTAAGTTTGTTAACCAATCACCCACTGTATTAGAAAAATGCAAATTTTGAAGAACCATGCTAGAAAAAGTGTAAAACTAGTGTCTATAGGCAAAGTTTCCTAAAGCTGACACTTTAAGCATACTGGTCAATGTTTTGCCCAATTAATGCCTTCTAAAATAATTTTCTTAGAATTTTTTTATGAGACTGTGTATTTTATTCGGTGCAACTTTGTAATGTATTAATTATATAATTAATACAATAAATGTATTAAGTAACAATAATGTTTTGTTGAGAATATTAATTTATATAATATTTCTGAATTAATTTTGTAATTAAATTAAAAGTCAATGCTATCCAATGTGTACTATAACTATGCTCATGATTATTCTTTTTCAAACAATTCATAAAAAACTGCGGTGTTTCTTGAAAAATTATGAGTAAATTTAAAGATGATAAAAAACTGACAATGGTTGGTAGTGTGTGTGTGTGTGCGGGGGGGGGGGGGGGATCTTTTTTACTGCAACTGGATATTTTTTCTGACCCCAAGTTTTTTTTTTCCCCCAATTTGTAGAGCCTTCAGAACAAGTATTAACATAAGGCAAAATATTAATGAAAGAGTTTGCCAATAATTCAGAAAATTTCAATCAAATGTTTTGTGCCCTTAGTAATTGGAATTTTATTGGCTTTAACATATGGAATGCAACACACTTGAAAATGTTTATTCTTTGTAAAGCTGCCATACTTTACCATTTACAAGTATCACTAAAAGAAAATGTATAATCTTCATTATTTAGCCTAATTAACATACAATACTCTAAATAAATTAATCTTATAAGTTTCTAAATATTTCTAAAATAAGTTTTGTTAATTTCCTTTCTATTTAAATGTTATATAAAAAAAAATTTCAAGTTTCACCCATAGCTTTTTTTTTAATGCAACAACTTTTACTAAAATATTATGTCTTAATCTATATAAACTATTGTTATACAAATTATATTTCCAACTTCAGAAAGAATCATAGAATTAAAATTTCTGATAAAAACAATTTACACTTTTAGCTACTAAAATAGCCCCAAATGAAACTCTTAATTAGTTAAAATAAATTTTGATATTCCAAAAATTTTTCAGCATGTAAGCTGTAAGAAATTTTCTTGCATTTGTTTACATCACTGAAAATTTTCTTTTGTAGGTTATGAAATGTAGAACTCCAGGAGAATTCGCAAAGTATTCTGATTTGAATGGAATGCTGGCAAATGCCATATCTGACTCTGACTATCCTTACAATGCACTGATATTTTCTCTCAGTGTAAAAATTGGATCTGTTCCCTGTTATGCCTCCTTTGAAAGTAAGTAATACATTAGTTATAAATCTTTATACTTGGGGATAAAAAATAACAATAACCATTATTATGATTTTTTTCTTCACTTTACTTAGTTTCAATATAAACTTGCAATTAATAGTAGGTACAAAAATTATTGAAGCTTATATAGTCAAACTCGGGTGCAACAAGAATGAAGCGACCACAGAATTTGCTTGATATAACAGAGTTCTGCAATAACAAAGTTTAAAATATTGTATTTTGAAAATAAGAAAAAATGTAAAAATTAAATTATTAAAAGTTTTTATAGATTTTTCATATGGAGAGTAATATGTGGGAGTTATATGAATTTTTAATATATTTGTAAAAATGTTTATAAAACTTTGTTTATAAGACTTCTCCATCTTGTGCTGTGGTTGCAAACTTACCAAAATTTTAGAGTGAGAGATCAGGCTCTGTATCGTTTTTGTAGCTTAATGGTAAATCATTGGAGCATTTTCCCAAGCATCTGAGTTCGATTTCCAGCTTGGACTTTTTCACTCTGTTGGTTTACATTTAGTTAGCAATGTGAAAAATTTCACATATTTAATATTAAATAATTTTGGACATAATTTCACTGCTGAAAGTTAATTGAAAAAAAAATTAATTACACTTATATGTTTTTAACAACTATAAATGTCCTAGCAATATTAATATTTAAATCTTAGTTTTGTATATCTTTCTACCTGCATTTGGATGTATTATTCCTAATGGTATTTGACTGTATAATATTTTAACATTTAATTCATATTTCCCACTTATTTGTTGTTATACACTGGTCATCAGAATTAAAGGATGATGAGAAAAAAATATGCTCACTAAGTTAATGTTGCAACCAATGCCCAATGCTGCAATTATTTATGTTAATTAAATACTATTGAACTCAAAATTGCACTTTTGTGCATACGTTAGCATTGGAAATATGCAAATTAGATGATTGACAATGTGGTATGCAATAGACGTATGTTGGAATTCTGTTCTGTAGTGTTGTTTAGAGAGAATGTGGTGTCTGGGTATAATCAGTATTCATTAGTTATGGCTCAAAAGCATAATTTAAGTTAAGGTCGAAAGTGCCGAATAATTGGTAGAATTGTGGAAGGTAAAAAACAAATGGAGGGCGCCCAAGATTTGAATATCCCTCAAATTGTCGTATCAAGAGCTTCAAGTCACTTTTTAAGCACTGGATCCATTGATAGACAGTCTGGTCAAGGGAAACCAAGAGCAACAACTGCATCCGTAGACCGTTTTTTGCCATTGTGGCTCGAAGAAACCGCGAAGCGACTACAAGAGATTTGGTTTCAGACCTTCAAGATGCCACAAGAACCCGAATTAGCCGTTCTACTGATGCACAAAGGCTTAATGAGGATGTACTGTATGCGAGAAAACCAAAAGTTTGTATTCCACTCACTCCAGCTTCCCAAGGGGTCGTTTAAACTGTTACCCTCGTGAAGTTCAATGGAGGCAAGAAGACTGGACTCAAGTATTGCTTACTGACAAGTCCAGATATAATCTGAACACTGGTTCTAGACGTGTTTTGATCTGAAGAGATCAAGGAAGACGCAACTTGCCCTTCCCTTGTCCATGAAATATCCAGTTGAGCTCAGTCTTCTTGACTCCATTGAACATGACAACAGCAACAGTTTAATCGGACCCCCTGGGAAGCTGGAGTGAATTGGACACAAACTTTTGGTTTTCTTGCATACAGTTCACCCTCATTAAGCCTTCGTGCAGTGGTAGAACGGCTAATTCAAGTTCCTGTAGCAGCCTGAAGGTCTGAAACCAAATCTATTTTAGTCGCTTCATGGTTTCTTCGAGCCACAATGACAAAAAACTGTCTTCGGATGCAGTTGTTTCTCTTGGTCTCCCTTGACCAGGCTGTCTATCAATGGATTCAGTGCTTAAAAAGCGGCTTGAAGCTCTTGATATGACACTTTGCGGCATATTTAAATCTTGGGCGACTTCCATTGGTTTTTGACCTTCCTCCATTCTACCAGTTATTTGCCACTTTTGACCTTAACTTAAATGATGCCTTTGAGCCATAACTAATGAATACTGATCACACTCAAACGCCACATTCACTGTAAACAATGCTACAGACCAGAATTCCAACATATTTCCAACGCTAACGTATGCACGGAAGTGCAATTTTGAGTTCAATAGTATTTACTTAACATAAATAATTTCAGCATTGGGCATTGGTTGCAACATTAACTTAGTGAGCATATTTTTTCTCATTATCCTTTAATTTTGATGACCAGTGTAATATTTGACATTATAATCTGAAAGACTCCCCCCCCCCCCCTTTTTTTTTTTTTTTGAGCACTTTTGAAGTTTTTTTCATGTTCAGTTATTGTTTATTTTTAGACTAAATTTAATGCTGAAATTTATTCATTTTTCATTTCCCATCATATTTCTCTTGTAACTAAATTTGAAGATTTTATGAAATAGAAAGAAATTAAAAATTGTATGCATGCCTTATTTTGAAGAAATTGTAGAATTAATAAGAATGACTGCTGGAAGTATTAATTATTTATGGGCAGTCAAACTCGGTTATAGCGAGCACAAAGGGACCATGACATTTGCTCGTTATAACTGGGTGTTCATAAAAAACAGGTTCGTAAAAAATTACACAAATTCATGCATGCTTACTTTATTATACATACTTTATTTATTTTTTATTTCTGTACAGTACAAAAGAAGTTGGTTAATATGCTTTGAACTGTCTTATTGTCTCTTTCTTGTGTCATTGTTCTTCGAAGAGGACTCTTTGGCCCAAAAAACATCATAATTTGAACCACTGGATCAAAAAAAAGGTTTAAAGTTTTTCTGCACACTCAATTTCTGTTAATTTCGGATGTTAAAGGAATTTTTCCAAGAAACGTTATCTGAGCTGGAGAGGTGGAAGTCAATAGAAATTTATGAATCACAAAAATATTGCTTGCTATAACCGGGGTTTGCTCATTAAAAGCGAGTTATGCTCCCATAGACTTAACATTGTACCAACCAAGTATTTATGATTTCCTCGTTAAATCAGGGCTTGTTATAAGCGAGTTCGACTGTATTTTCAGATTTCATAAATTATTTGTCTAATGGCATTAATTTCCTACAGCAACCTCTGAAACTATCTGTTCACCTTATCTGATTTATATTATTTTTATTTTTAGGAATTGATTTCTTGAAATTGTTTATAGTTGAGTGCAAGGTGAGTTATATGAAATTTTAATATATTTGCAAACATGTTTTTAAAATGCCATCTTATGAGCAAATGTATTAACAAAATTTATTTAACTTTTATTGCTTAGGTGCATTGGCCGCTAAATATTATTGTACTTGATACTTGCTCTCACCATTATTCAAAAATATTTTCAGTATTATTAGAGATTGAATTTTTATGTTGGCTGCTGGGAAAAACTTGGAGGCATTTAATTATGATTGGTGAGCTCTATTTTATTTATTTTTTATTTTATCAGTTTTTAAAATTGTTGTTGATATTTATTGAAATATAGAAGTATCATGCTGTAAAGCTATTTTTTTTTTTTTTTTTTTTTTTTTTTTTAAATCAGTGATCAAGATTCATCTTATGACTTCTTTGCAATATATTAAAAAATAAACAAAAATAGATTTTATAAGTATTGATGTTAAATTAATTTCAGTTGCTAAAAGGTGTAAATTAATACTTTAAAAACCAGTAAAAATACGTTTATTTTGCAATTTTACACATATTCTTTCATATTATGCATGTTGTTTTTATTTTACTTAGATGCTTATTTTATTTTCGTAACCATTGATTAGCTCTAACCATAATTTTGGTATGTTGAATGATGCTGTATCGTTACACATTGAAATTTTGTATGCTACAATTTCTATGATTATATTAAAATATTAAAATAATAAAGCTTTGTAAAAATTCACCATAAAATAAAACAAAACATAGGACGCGTTTTGAGCTTTAAATATTAACAGCTCATCATCAGCTACAGTAAACACTTGTCCGAAAGCGACACGTGTCAATACAACGTTTCGCTACAATTTCTATGGTTTCTGTTATAATGGATGGATAGGATAATACAGACTGGAGGGGAAATTATCTAACTGTCATTGAAATTTATTTGGATGGTTTCTTCTTTATATACTCTTGATAGGGCTGTGGTTTTTCTATTATATTTAATATCAGCTACATGCTCCTTTTTTCTATATTTAAATCTCCTGCTTGTTATACCAATATAGTAATTCTTTGATCAGTCTGCTCTAATAAATGGTATTTCATAGACTCCTGAGTAATTCTGAAAATTAATTAGGTCAATTTTAGCACAAATGATATTCTTTAATTTCAAAGGTTGTTTGGCTACTAAGCAGATATTGAAATGCTTAAAACTGTAATTTAATTCCTCAAAAAAGCTTGGAAAATATTGAATAGTATAAAGTTTGTATTTTTGAAAATCAAACTTATGCCCAGGCTTCTTATTATTGGCAATATCCATGATTAATTTGTTAATATGTTGAACTTTAAAACCATTATTATGGGCAATTCTGCGAATGTTATTTAATTCATTATCCAAATTATTTTCTGCATATACTAGAAAAACCTGTCTTCCGAAAAATCTGTAGGTTGAAATTTGATATGTAAATGAAGAACATGCAGTATTCAGTATGGTAGCCTGTTTAGCCATGCTTTTTCTGAAAACAGATCTATCAATAGATTGATTTGTTGATTAGAGCAGACGGATCAAAGAATTACTACAGTGGTATGACAAGCAAGAAATTTAAATATAGAAAAAAGGAGCATGTAGCTGATATTAAATATAATAGAAAAACCACAGCCCTATCAAGAGTATATCAAGAAGAAACCATCCAAATAAATTTCAATGACAATAAGATAATTTTCCCCTCCAGTCTATACTATCCATCTATCATAAGAAAAACCACAGAAATTGTAACACATAAAAATTCTATATGTAACGATACAGCATCATTCAATATACCAAAATTATGGCTCAATCTACTCAATAGCTACGAAAATAAAATAAGCATCCAAGTAAAATAAAAATAATGTGCATAATATGAAAGAATACATGGAAAATTGAATGATGGCGTTTCATAGACTGTGCAATTTAAAAATATTTTTATTTGTTTTGAAAATGATTCGGGTAGATTAGAAACATGTAAACAGTCAAAATAAATGTATTTTTCTGGTTTTAAAGTTTTAATTTACATGTTTTAGCAATTGAAATTAATATAATATTACAAAGTATTAATCTGCTATATATTGATGTTAAAGCTAGAATTTCTAAAATAATCCGATTACAGTTATTTTTTGCTTTTACAGTTGAATTCTAAAGTTAATTCAGTGTAACAATTTGTTCATATGATGCAGGTGTTAATATGACATCTTCCTTCTTTTTAAACTAGTTTAATATAATTGCTATTATATTGTGACAGAGACCGATGTTGTATATAAAGTGGTAGCGTAAAATCTTCAATGGGTCCACTTTCATTATATCAAAGAAATATTTAGTATAAGTAAAAAGATATGGAAATAATAAAATTCTGGATTAGATGAGGGCTCACAACAATATGAGTTCTAAATAGCTTGTAAGCATTAGCAAAAAGTCCAAGTAACAAAGAAACACAAGAAAATGTCGGGCCGTTATGACACTGAATTCAAGTCACAACAAAGTATGTTACAGTATTTCACTCACAGTTTTCTTCGCAAATCAAGAGTAGGTTTCTCTTCTGTTCACTTTCTCAGTGAGAACTAATTCTCCGCTCATGGTGAACTCGCTATTGTGTTTGATGGTGAGTCATTTGTCATTTCTCTTTCCTCTCTATCAGCCTGGACTGGACAGCGCCGATTTTCCCTTCCATGATCGGAAGTGACAAGCCTTCCCGCCTTTTAAAGAGCTAAGACCTACAGATTGCCCAAAGAATAACAGGGTGTCTACAGAATCTGGAAATCAGGGAATCATGGAAAAATCAGGGAGTTTTATCAATCTGAAAAAGTCAGGGAACTTTGCAAAAATACTCGAAAATCAGGGAAATTTGTCTATATGCGAAAATATTTGCATTTTCACCTTGCCAATGAGATTGATTCGTCTATTTTATATATTATATTTTTTCACATGTTGATTAGTCTTTCCCAGTATTTTTAAAAAGATGCACATGCTATGAGTTTTGCTATTTAACGCACATTAAGGTGATAAGATGTCTTCATTTTCTATGAATAGTGCTTATATTGAAGGCAATTTAATTTACCCATTTCTGAAAATTTTAAATGATATATTAGCATAACCTGACCAGGGGGCCAGCTTAATGCAATTACCTATCTTGTCAGATGTAGATATGTCTTAAAATTTGAATATTTTTCAGAAAATGAAACAATTTACTGGTCACCATATATCCATTGGCCACTATATGAAGTTGTACTAAAGACTCAAGTTGTTAAGACTAATTTTTGAGTTTGGATTTATAAAATTGTCAACCAATACTTTATCAATATTAGGAAAATTTTATGTTTTCTCTTCTTTTTTCTCCTGAATGAGATATTATCAAGCTGGATAAGTGTGTTATACGAAAAAGCAGTATGCTTGAAAAAATACTGTGTGTGTATTATTGTTAATAATGAAAATCAGGGAAGTCCGGTAAAGATAGTCAGGGAAATCAGTGAACTTTTTGTTACAATTTCTGTAGACACCCTAAATAAAAATCTACCTCAGATTTAAGACTCAAAATGAGCTGGAATCACAATTCCATTCAAAAGCCATCTAGAATGCTCTTGCATTCCCTTAAATCATGTTGGCATTTTTGCAGAGAACAATAAGTGTATCTCCTAGCTATGTAGATCACTAATATGTGTCACTAACGAAGTTCAATCTCATAGGATGAAAAAGAGATTCGTGACCTTATGATTGAAAAAGTTTTGGTTCAAACTTTGGGGATCTTTGATTGGTCTTCGTCAAGATGAAAGAAAGGTTTCTCTGCTCTACACATTGAAGAAGCCTTCACTTTAGTGTCTACTGAGATGATTGATGATGACCGATTAAATCTTTTTAAGTTTCGTTGCATAATCTTAGGTTTCAGTTTTAGGTTGGAATTTTAATTAAAAAATTGTTTTCTCTGTTCCATGTTATTTTTTAATGTTTTTTATTATACATAGATTTTAATTGCTAAAGAAAATAATAAAGAGATATGCACTTAATTAAAAATGAAAAGTAAGTTTTGTTTCAAAAGTCTGTGTTTGAATTTTAAAAAATATTTTCTTGTGGGAAATTTCTGCTATTATCAGATTAATAATGGCAAAGTGTTGACATGTGAATGCCATATATTAAGCATATTCTTTTAAAACATTGCATCATTAATGTTTATGAATGAATTTTTTTTCTCTTTTATTTCTTGTAATCTCCTCTCAAATTTTTTTTAGACCGGTCAATATCATGACACATGTTGTTCCAGGGAATTGTTTTGATGATAGAGTAGTTAATAACAGCTATTACTCTACATTTTGTATTTTTCAAATTCAAAATTAGCCAACAATTTTTGTAGCATATGTTATAAAAGTTGTTGGCTATACTTTGTATGTGGCTATGTTATGTACTTTCTGTATATGTATTTTATGTTATATATTTTTATAACATATGTTATAAAAGTACAAAAGTGAAGCATTAAAGCAAAAAATTATGTTGCTGTGACGAAGTAAATTAATTTAAAAGATGCCGTGAATAAAATAAATTGAGTGATCGTATAGCTAAAGATGATAAGGTTAACTTGCAGTAAAAATAAAAGGAATATTCTTACTTAAATGACAACAGTAGACACATTGAAGAGACAGCAGTTATAAAAAATCTTCTTTATTGGTTGTTTCACTTGAGAGGTGGAAGGCAATTAGGAGAAGTAGGTCACTGTACACATTCGAAGAGCGTTCCACATAGAATTATTAAAACTTGGAAGTCATTCCATGATAAAGATGATTACTGGTTAAAATCATTTTTTTAAAGAAGGTCTTGATGATAAAAAGTCCGAAATCAAACATGCGTTAAATTAATAAAACAGAGACCGAAGATAAACTTTTAGATATCGAGCTATAGGCTATTGAAGAACATCGCTCTTTGAATTTAGGCGCAAGGCCCGAAATTCAAACGACAATCACGTTGTCAAAAATAATACATACTTTCGTAAATCTTAAAATCTGATCCGATCTTAAAATCTGTTAAAAAACTGGCTGCATTGATATATATACTACATAAAAGGGGTTTACAAAACTACATGCAGAAATGATTTAAATCTATTTGTTAAATTAAATTTACGTATTAAGATTAAATCGTATGAAAACAGAGAAAAGAGAAACGAAACTTTACAAGGAGAGAATGAAGCTCTAATTCGCCAAGCGAAGACACACCCCAATATGACGCGGTCGACGTCACTTGCAACACACCCTG
This sequence comes from Maratus speciosus, assembly GCA_963932465.1. Lineage (NCBI taxonomy): Eukaryota > Metazoa > Arthropoda > Arachnida > Araneae > Salticidae > Maratus > Maratus speciosus. Next base: position 281,722,385 of record OZ010794.1, on the reverse strand, counting down.
GTTCTAAAAATAGAACACAGGAAGAGGGGGAAAAGCTGAAATCAAAACTGCGGTAAAAAGGAAATAAAAAAAGCGATTTGAACGATGTTTTGCGTTGAAAATAAATAGTTTAAAACATGAGATAATAATGCTGCATTACAATTTAAAAAATAAATAATAAATGTGATTGCTACATCACATTACCCCCATTTGCCGAACAAAATTTTGGATGACCAAAAGGTGAAAAAGGTAAATCTTGAAAGAGCTTTTTCAACAAAGGGAAAACAAAATTTTAAAAGCCAAGGAGCAAAAAAATGTAGAATAAAATTTAAGTTAAAATTTAAAAGTCATAATAAAAATTTTAAGTGCATGTGCACATTTATGGGTTGTAAATGTACAGTGACCTACAGAGAAAGAAAAAGAATATACATCAAGTAGTACATTCAAATTTCAATAGTATACATAACATGATAGTATACAATAATAATAATATCAAGCCCCATTGCAATCACAGGCAAAGAAAGGCACCTTCCTGTGTAAAATGATCTCTATAAATTAAAATATTACTCTTTTAATATTTTATAAATCCAAAAGCTAAATAACTTTTTAGCCAAAAGAGACCACAAAAAATTTTTTTTTTAATTCAATAAGATAAAAATAAGAATCAAAATTTATAAAGTTGCAAAAGTAAAGCAACATAAAGTCAGAAGTACCCTCTCTAAATATACTCCGACTGCCTAGGAAAATAAATCATAAATTGAAACATTCGAAATGAAAAAATCATTTCTACTAATCAATTTTTTTATAATATTGAAACATTCAAAATGAGCAAGTCATTTCTACTAATCAATTTCCTCACATATTGAAACATTCAAAATGAACAAGTCATTTCTACTAATCAATTTCCTCATATATTGAAACATTCAAAATGAACAAGTTCATTTCTACTAATCAATTTTCTCATAAATATTGAAACATTCAAAATGAATAAATAAATCATTTCTACTAATCAATTTCCGCATATTTATAAAAATAAACTGCAATGAGAAAGTCGAGAATATTTTACTTTTATATTCTGACAACCTAGGACTTAAATTTCATTAATCATAATAGTTAAAAAAATTGTCATAATCAGGAAAAAATTTAAATTACCAAGCAAGTGTACCATAAAAATATTTAGTTTAATTCCTTCAATAATTTAATAGTAAAATTTAAATTTAAGTTTCTATGCCATTAAAAAAATATTTTAAGTTAACTTTAAACAACAGTTGAAATTAAAGAGCTGCAAAAATTTAAAACATATTGTAGAGTAAACAGACAATCCTTCATGATACCATGGCCAGTGGACACATTCAGTAACTCTGTAAACACATTTATACAAAACACAAAAATACAGCAGACTCCAATGTGCATAAGAGACCTCTGAGATTTTGTGCAAGAGATAATCAAATAATCAGCATAGAAAAAGAAATTTAAAAAAATAGTGTATTTCACAGATGTAAAGAAGCTCTTGGTATAAACCACAAATGGTTGGATATGAATAGTACTGTGAACTATTCAAACACTTCTATTTTGTTGAAAAAAAAAAGGCACAGTTAGCACCAACACTATCACCAATTATGAACATTTAGCAGAATATGGTGATATACTTGAAGGAAAAATCGGTAGACACTGCTGGCAAAAAGAAGACAATGCATGGTGGTACATTTAGGAGTAACACTTCACTTAAGGATGATATAAACACATACACCATGATGAGTAGAGGACAAGCTCGGTAGTCAAAATCGGTAGTGAAGAAGCACTTTTTAATTATGATTCTTAGAGAATTGTTGAAGATTCACTGACGAACACTTCAAAAAAAGATGCGCTGGTAAATATGTTCACTAAGAATTTGTGCTTTTTTTCGTATAGAAGGTGCAAATAAAAATTTTCTTCATTAAAAAAAAATATCTTCATGATCAATTTAAAATAATTTTCTTGCATAAATTGAAAAAGTGAGGCATATGGCAGATTAAAAATTTTGAAGCAATTGGGTTATGAAATAAAGAAAAGGCACTATAATAATAATTGACATATAAAAATCTTCAGAAATAAGCAAATAAACAAACATTCTTGAGCTTAAACATTTTCTGTAATTCAAATAACATTAAATTTTATAAATATTTGTAGAATATAGTATAATGTAGAAGTCAAACATTTCCAATGCGATGATGAAACTTTGCCGCTTACCCCTACGTAAGGATGAAAATTTTCCACTCACAAGTAAACGTTGACTGGGAAATTCTATTGTTTATGAAAAAATAACCGATTTAGCTTCAAAGCCAACTTCAAAAACACACTGGAGAAGATCAGAGATAAATGGATTTTTTACTACATAAATTACTGAGAATTCACCAGGAACATCAAAGCCGAAAATGGAGCACAAATCTTTATTGGTTGCTGCAAATGAGGAACAGAATTTTTTTTTTTTTTTTTTTGCAGGTATGTATTATAATATTTTCAGTACTTTCAGAACAACATTTCCACACACCAGAGAAGCGTTTCAAAAAATGGATTAATAACAACACTCTTGAAGGCAACTTCAGCAGGTAAGTAAATGTGAATAAGAAAGATGAGCAAATCTATTGTTATATTAAATCATGTAGAATAAAAAAATTTCAAATTATTTCAGTCATGAGGATGATACAGGAGAATGAATTCTTTTTTATTTCTTCTTTAAGCAAAAAAAATATGTCATTAAATTTTGATGAAGCTACATAATTCTGGAAAATTGAAGCACTGAGAGTTATCATAACAGTTTGTAGAAAGCAAACAGAGTTCTTGAAATTTAACATAGTAAAAGAACACTGCACTCACCAAACACCAAAATCGATATTAGCAGTCAAATCGTGCACTAGATGACAAAAATATCTTGAGAATAAAAGTGGAAGGTGGTACAACAAGAATAAGTAATTTTTTTTTTTAATATAAAAAGCTATTGAAGGTATTATAAATTGATACATTTAAAAGCAGAGAAGACTTCAAAAAAATCATGCAGGATATATTTTACAGCTACGAATTTCATGAAGAACTTCAGCTCCTTTGCAAGTAATAGATAAGAACAACTTCAGTAAAATAATTTAAACTTCAATAATTATCACAGATTCCAAGGGGAAAAAATAATTTGCTTCAATAAATATCTTAATTTTTATAATTTATCTTCAAATTCATTAAAAATTTTACTTCAATATATATTAGTGCCATAAAATAAAATTTAAAAACCCAATATAAGAATAAGTATAAAAACCATAGCCTCTTGTTAAATAAATTTGTTCTTAAAATCTGAGAACAATTTTTAGAATTCATTTCAGAATTTCAAAATTCATTAGATTTTCTATGATAAATATCTTGTAATGCACCATAAGAATAAATAAATTAGAGAATAAATAAATAAATTTCTTGATTTTTAAAATATTTCATTTTTCAAAAATTTAAAAACAGCAATAATTTTGTCAAGACATATCTCAAAATGAAAACCAGTGAAGGATTTTTTTTTTTTTTTTTAAATATACTATGCTCAAAAATTTTAAATCATGGAATAAGTATTGCAAATAAAACTTGAGAACAAAAATTTCATTACGATGTTTGATCGATCTTCAGCCGTTAAAACAGCAAAATGTTCCATCTGAGAACAACAGAATATTATAATTTTCTTAAAATTCCATATTAAAAAATAATAATTTTAAATCAATTTATTTGAATTTACGTCAGTATTTTTCTATAAAAGTAACAAATCTGCAAAATTTTATGCAAAAGAAATTCAGTTAGGAATAATTTTCAGGAACAGAATTTCTTCTAAGATTGAAAAAGATTACGTTTTCTTTTTTATAAGAACAGAAAATATTGCAAAAAAGAATAACAGCAATTATAATGCTAAAACATTTTCAAAATTTCGTTTAAAAGAGCAGTTCATCTATTTGAGAACAAAAATCTTCTTTAAAAAATTTCATCAATCGTCAAAAATACGGCGAAAAAATACAGTCATTAAGTAATTTTTTTAAGGCATTACGTTGTGATCAAAAAGCAACAACGCCGAAATGTTCTTTTTTGTCACGGAAACCAAATGTGACAAAGTAAATTTAAGTTGTTGCAGTAGAAATAAATAGGAATAGTCTTACTTATTGGTGAGAACGGTAGACACATTGAAGAGACAGCAGTTATAAAAAATCTTCTTTATTGGTTGTTTCACTTGAGAGGTGGAAGGCAATTAGGAGAAGTAGGTCACTGTACACATTCGAAGAGCGTTCCACATAGAATTATTAAAACTTGGAAGTCATTCCATGATAAAGATGATTACTGGTTAAAATCATTTTTTTAAAGAAGGTCTTGATGATAAAAAGTCCGAAATCAAACATGCGTTAAATTAATAAAACAGAGACCGAAGATAAACTTTTAGATATCGAGCTATAGGCTATTGAAGAACATCGCTCTTTGAATTTAGGCGCAAGGCCCGAAATTCAAACGACAATCACGTTGTCAAAAATAATACATACTTTCGTAAATCTTAAAATCTGATCCGATCTTAAAATCTGTTAAAAAACTGGCTGCATTGATATATATACTACATAAAAGGGGTTTACAAAACTACATGCAGAAATGATTTAAATCTATTTGTTAAATTAAATTTACGTATTAAGATTAAATCGTATGAAAACAGAGAAAAGAGAAACGAAACTTTACAAGGAGAGAATGAAGCTCTAATTCGCCAAGCGAAGACACACCCCAATATGACGCGGTCGACGTCACTTGCAACACACCCTGGTTCTAAAAATAGAACACAGGAAGAGGGGGAAAAGCTGAAATCAAAACTGCGGTAAAAAGGAAATAAAAAAAGCGATTTGAACGATGTTTTGCGTTGAAAATAAATAGTTTAAAACATGAGATAATAATGCTGCATTACAATTTAAAAAATAAATAATAAATGTGATTGCTACATCACAGTTGCCTTAAAATTTACCTTCACTGGTCCATGAACAAATAACAGTTTCTTCTGAAGAATTCCTCATACTGAAGTTCATGTATCTTTGAAAACTACTTGTTTTATCCAAATTCAGCCTTAAGTTCTTTGTAAATGAAATTAGGTAAATAATTGTCTTTAAATTGTATGCAATATTTCCAAGAGTAGAGGCAATATGATGGTCACTGTTTTTCAAGAATCAACCCCCCCCCCCCACACACACACACACACACACACCACCACCACCATCACAACCATTCTTCCTTGAGCCAAGACTAACTGTGTATAAAATATATATATATGCATACAACAACATAGCATGTTTTGTCATATTGAAATACGGCACTTTTCTAAATTAATGACTGGAGATTCACTCCTGAATACCACTTTATAATAAAAGATTTCACTAAATTAAGTTTCATAAATAAATGTTCTAAATGAACTTAAAACTAAATGTTCACTGATAGAGACAGAGAATGTACACAAACATAATTTGTAGAAAATTTCAAAGAACTAAATAAAATTATTTTCTTTTTGTATTTTTTTATTTACTGGTATGAACTCTGAAAGTGTTACCGGGTAATCATTAAAATCAATATTTTTTGTAAGCTAATTGAGTAACATTTGCTTGAAGAAGTCACATTATTAAGGATTTTACTAATTTTCTAATGGCTGACAAATGGAAATTAGTTTCGTCTGTCAGTGGATTTGTTGCATTTTTTTTTAAACAAATATTTCTTTAATCATTATAAAGGACCCATTAATAGGTTTATAAAATAAACATGTTAAAATTTTGAGGCGTGCATATGTGTGTATGCATATATATCTCCACAGATTTTGACAGAAAATTTTGTGCATGTACTTGTGGGGCAGATACTAATTTTATACTAATATTTTCAATGTTATTTAAAGGTATATTTTAAGTAAAATGTTGATTGTATGCTATTTTTATTAAAATTTTTCTTATGACTTTCTGTTATTTTGATTAAATGTTTTTGAATATCTAGCCAGAGAACTTAACGTTCAAGACGAGCCAGAATACCGTGAAATGATGCTAAACAGGCAAGTTTCTTAATTTCTCTTGCTTCAAAACACTATTTCTTTTCAAATTTTAGCTAATGAAAAAACTGTTTCCTATTTAAAATTTTGTTTTTGTTTTTAATGATAAATATGACATTAAAAAATGTTCATTTTTTAATATCTTAATTATTGTAGTCCTTATAATACTGGAGTGCTGTGGTGTAGCAACTAAAAAATTTGGGAGAAGCTCAATTACTCATTTTTAAGTTATTTGAATAAATACATTACCAATAATTAATAAAATATTTATGAGAATAATTAGTCATTCAAACTAATTATTAATGTCATTATCACAAAATCAATATTTTAATTGGATTAGACAAAAGATTTAAGATATTGAATTCTAAAGTGAATATAAAATTAATAAGACAACAGGGGTGTATAAGGGGACAGAGCACCCATGATATAATAGAAGATTTTCGCCAAAAATAAAAATGCACACTTCTAGAATATGGGTGCATTTAATCGTATTTCACATTATTCTAATTATTTTTCTTCAAAGACAATTTGCAAGAGTTCAGTCTCCTGAAACTACTTAGCAATACTGTTATACTGCTGCTTAGATTTAAAGATGGAAATGGAAGAATCGATTAGTAGTTAGGTGTACCAATCTAGACCCGATTACTGATGGCATCAAATTTTTGCCAAGCTTGGCGAAATTTTGTCAAATTAGATGACAAAAATAGATCACCATAAACGAAGCCAACTCAGCGATAACTGACAATGTAAATTTTTTTATTACCATCCAAATTCAGTGTTGGTGAAAATTGTGAAGCTTCTGTAATTGGGTTCTACACATTTTAGCTTTGTGTGTTTGAATAAAATTAGCTGAATTTTTAAAAACAGGGAATAGGGAAATTACTTTTTCCTCCCAGTACAGGCTGGAAAAGAAACTTTTTTTCTTGCAGCGAGCCAAATGCGGTATTGTAATGGTTATCTGCTTGTTTCTGAATATTGAGCTATATTCATTAGATATAAAAATGTCAGTTAGCATGTTAACTTGTTTTGATGGTTGAGAAACCAGAATAGTAACTATCCTGATACATGCTTCTTCATCACAAGCTCTAATTACATTATAGGTTGAATTACTTCAGAAAGGTTTATCTTTTGAAGTTTCAAGTGTTTTAACCATTTTGGAAACAGTAATATTGCAATGGTAGTACATGGAAAAAATATTCATAAAGCCCAGAAAAATAGCATAAAATAAAACAAAACACAAAGAACAGTCATGTGTGATTGAAAAAGATATAAAAAAAAAAAAACACCTGTTTGATTTCATCCTCCTTCTTGTATGACAGCTGTATTTATATTTGTTTTTAATTTTCCCATGATAATTTTCCACACAAAACATGGTCACACAGTACTAATATGAAAGACATAAAACTGTAGGTTGAAGACTTCAAATGTTAAATAAAATGAGTTCAGAATAAAACTGCAACTTGCAAAATTGATATTGAGGCTCCTGATCTGCAGATTTATATATCAGAAAGATAATAGTGCACTATGTACAGTTTTTTTTCTCTCTCTCAAGAGATAAATTGTTCACTGAAGATAAGAAATAGCGCTCTTTGGGATAACTCATGTGACTTTGATTTTGAAAATTTTGTCTTCATTTGAGTTGGGGAGGGCTTCACCCCTCCTTCCCACGTCCCTTCTGCAGTGTCCTTCTCAATTTGTTTTCACAGCTAAACTATAAGAAGAAACTCTCGGTAAGAGTTTGTACACAGAATATAGTATAAAAAATTCTTTTAATATTCAAATAGATGTGATAATAATAAAAGATTGTTGTGTTATTGAAATGGTATCAAAGTTTTTTCTTTTCATTATCTGTGAAAGGGTGGTTCTTCATTAATTTTACTTTAATATTTTCCCTGTGTAAAAATCTCTCATGTAGATAATCACCTTACTCAGATTTTTCAATTTGGAACAAATTAATTTCAAGCGGTACTTATCCAGTATTTGTGAAATGTTATCAGAAGCAGTGGCGTGGCGTGAAAATTTTCGGTGGTCATCGCAATTATTTAAGTTTGTGGTGAAAAATTATTAACTCTAAAATTCAATGGTTGAATGTTCAAAAAAGAAACTTTAAATCTTACCTTCACTTATACATGAACTCCAAATGTTCTGCTAAAACTGGATCGTAGAGTTTTAAAAGCTTATTAAGAGTTTTAAAATATTGCTTGGTCATCGCCGCATCCAGCGATGACCGGACGCCACGCCACTGATCAGAAGTAAAATTTAAAATGATATTTTTAAAATCAAAAATATTTTATTTATTTATTTTTTTTGTGTGTGTGTGTGTGTGTGTAGAAGATTTTTTTTTTTTTTTTAACTGTAAAAATGCAAATTTCTTTCTATCTCATCTTCTTATGAAGAGCCCTATGCATAATTATTTTTCTTAGCTTAATTTTGTTTCTGTTTTTTATTTGTTTTGTTTTCTAGTTGGAATATTTGCTCTTATTTTGTTACTTTGCCCTTCCCAGTTTTCAAATACGATAACAATTAACACCTCTTTTGTATCATATAAATTATGATTTTGGAATCATTCACACTAAAATTATTTTGGTTGATTCATCGCAGAAAGCTTGGTAACTTGCAACTTAATAAAAATCTTTATTCAGTTGTTTTTAAGTAAAAGGAACACTATTCATCATATATAAATTCATTATATAAAATTCATTTTTAGCAAAACTCTTTTGAAAGGAAAATTTACATGCTTTGATATTAGTGATATAATCACTCATGGATTGCAAAATAACAAGAAATCAAATAAAAATAGAACATGAAAGGTTATTTTTATCTTTGTTGCTGTGCATAATGTTTATTTTGTTTTTCTATTTACAAAAACAAAATTTTTCTATTGTGTTATGTAACCAGTGCTTTATTTGTCCCATCAGATTCAGAAATAAGAAATTGACAGTTACCCTTTTACATTTGCCTTCTTCTCTTTTTTTTTTTCTTTTATTAGATGGCTCTGCCCCCTACGAGCTATGCTCGTCAACCCCTGCTCAGACATAGCAAACTCTAAAAGCAGGCTAATTCGGTCGGCTTTAAAAAAACTTCGGAAGAATGAATTATAATTAAAATAACAGTGGCGATTTCCCTGCTAATGGGTTGTTTTCGTCTTTGATTAAATCAGATCAGTGAAACATGTAAAAATAAGCTAACTATAAAATGAAATAAGTAAACAAAGTCTTTTTCTCTTGGTATTTATAAGTTTTTTTAAATAAGACATTTTAAATCTGACGTAATTTTCACCAAAGTTTTCTTTCTCATTTTAATAATCGCATGAAAATATTTTTGTTGTTAGAAAGGAAATATTATTTACACTGTCTTAGAATTCTCAACAACAGTTTAAAAAGATTATCTCAAAATATCAAATAAATGTCTTGCGCAAATATATTTTAAAATTTAAACTGTTTGGCAATATTATGAATTAGCAATTTTAAATATTGTAATTTCCTCCATGTACACTTTTAATGCATATTAATAGATTTATTATTTTACAATTTTCTTTCTCTTTTAAAATTCACATGTAAATATAGTTTTTATGACATAATTATAAATATCTTCCTGCTTTTAATACGTAATCATTTAATTCCCATTTTAAAGTTTTATTCTGTTTATAATAGTCATGTGTAAATAATTTTTAATTTGAAGGAAATATTATTCATTGCTCTTTTTTTAAATTTGGCAACAAATTAAAATAATATCCTTTTTTAAAAGTTGTAAAAAATGCTGAAAAATTGAATTTAAAATAGAAATAAAACCTAAATAAATGAGTCAAATAAAAAAAATAAATGCAGTCTGCACACCAGGCCTTAATGTATAAAATGATCTAAAAATGATTAAAATTCCCACATATAGTTTTTGCTCCTATAAAACTTTTTTAATGGAACGATTTTGACCAACTTTAACATTAAATATCTCTTAAAATAATTCTTCAATTTGAAAACTGTCTGCGTCAGCGTGTTTATCAAACATTTCTCTATAACACCACCGATTTACATATTTTTGTGTGCAATATTTTTCTTAACATAAGAAAGACCTCCAATCACAAAAAACTCAAAACCGACGGTGACAGTGTTAGTTACTTTTTTTTAGAATAAAGCGATGTTACAGATTTGACACAGTAAATTCTCTATAACTTAACACCTTACAGGATGTCTATTGCACAGAGTTAACTGATACGCTGAAATAAGAAATTATGTATAAAATTGTTGCAAAAGAGGATTTTATAATTAATATGTGATATTGAATTTTTCTTAATAACAAAATTAATTTAAATAAGCAAAAATGACATATATTAGAATTTCTTTATTACAAATGTATCCATTTTTTTTGTTGCCTAAGAATATATAAAGAGAACAAAAGTTCTTACACATTATTTAAACTACAAATTGCATTTTCAGAATTGCCTTGGCAGTGTAAATATTGGCATACTGTTTTTACTGCAAATAGAGCATGGTATTTCTGGAATATCAGATTCAATGTCTGATGTTTCACTTCTAGTAACCAGCTCTAAACCTTTTGATACATGCACATTTATTGTCACTGTTTCTAAGATTTCATCATTTTGAAGCATCCAAATGTTGCAACATTGTTATCATCCTAATTATTTTGAGAGTGGTTCTCAAACTTCTGTGCCTCATGTACCTCTTGAAGAATTACATATGCCAGATGTATTCTCCACTTTATTTTTTATGAAAACAAATCAAAGAAAACAACAATCGGATACAAATAAACATAACTTTTATTTCACATTTATTGCAAGCATTATAGGCAGCAAGTTTTTTAATGTAACGAGTGTGCTTGTTTACCATTACATGGTGAACGGGACATACAATATCATCTCACCACACCTTATGTTTTTGCTGTGGACATTCATTGTGTACTATCAAGCAGGGACCCAGAGCTGGAGCTGGAGCCCGGAGCTGGAGCGCTCCGGAGCTGTGTTTTCCCTGGAGCTGGAGCCGGAGCTGGAGCTCTAAATTTTCCCCAGCGCCAGGGCTCCTTTAGTTTTTAATATTCTTTTAAATCTTTTTTTTTTTTTTCAGTCTTTTAAATTTCTAAGCTTAAAATATTTTAATTACAGTAGAAGATCTTTATAATGCGATTCTATATAATGCAATTCTCCATATAACGCACAACTTCTCAGATGTAAACAATGAATTTTGCAGGTAAGAAGCACCTGAAATCCCACATCGTAAAAATTGCTACTCTCTAGAAAACTACATTTGATACATTAATTCAACTTTATCTCCTTAATTCAAAACTTTTTAATGAAAAAAAAATTGATATTATTACAATAAATATTATATTTTTGGAAATGAGTAATATAATGAATGATTGGGTCCAGGTATAGTTGGACCATGTTTATAAAATAAACAATATAAAATGATCATATATTGCAAAAATTTATAATTTGGATAATTCCTGGTGACAAGAAGTGCAGTATAAAGATACTCTAATGTATTTTGGTATGTTTCAGATTTATATGGTCGTGTTTGTTGCATCATAAAAAATATAATGCATCATTTCCCATTCAAATTAATTTAAATAATATAATTTATTTCAATTTTACAACTTAAATTAACATTTTCAAACACCTAATTTCTAATCACAAGTTTTAAACTTATAATGTAAATTTTAATGATAAATAATTCAATATTTCCTTATTTTTCAATGTAAACATTATCTCTTATTAAGATTATTTAAGTGCAATTAGTATTTTATTATATTTCAGTAATTTAACTTTCAAATTTCTTTCAACATACATCGCGAATGTGTAAACACATCGGAATTTTCTAAGTCTAAAATATAAAAAATGGAAATCTTTTATTTATCAATATTTCCCTTTTAAATTATATTATGTGGATAGAAATATTTATTTCTAGCCGATTGCAAAATTTTCAGTGACTTGTGATAAATACTTTGGCAGAAGTACGCAAAAATGTATTTTCTATCTTTTCTCATTTTTAATTTCGGCGCGCGACGCCATGAGATCATTCTTTCCGACATTTTGAAAGTTCCAGCAAGAAGGGTATTCCCCTTTGCCAAACAGACGCTTAGCTCAAAACCGGACGTCTGCTAAATCGTTTAACATTCCTTTTGGAACACGCACGTTCTGTGTGACGTCAGGCGCGGGGAGGATAGGCGTTTTTAATTGGCTGGCGCGCTCTGTAATGGCTTTTCATGTTTGAAACTCTTCTGGAAAAGTCATCATTCTTCACCAGGGAGCCGTTGGAGCAAGTAACTTGTGGGGGCTGCGACGCCGTGCTTTTTTAGCCGGTTGTTGCGGCAGAGGAGTTCGGCGAGCGAGTGAGAAGAGTTCGACGTTTCGTTAGGCCTTAGCGGCCGTATATCATCTAAAGGAAATATAATATTTTTCTCTTCAAGAAACATTTCTAAGTAAATTTCATGGAACATTAATTGAAAGCCCTGAATGGTTCTTCTGCTCATCGACATTTTATTGTTCTTCGATCAACAAATATGAATTGAACATCTGTATTTTTTGTCGATGCGATAAATGGTAAATTGCCTATGGAGTAGCGAACTGAAATCGTCAAAATCTACATTCCTGAAGGAACTTTGTCTTCAGCGTGTTTCCAGTTGTCTACAGCACGTTTCCAGTTTTCCAAATACAAGAGTCCTTCTACGTCCCTAGTTGATCTTGACTTTACACTCCTGAACTTTAAGCCCTAGTTTAACTTTACATTCCTGAACTTTAATCCCTAATTTAACTTTACATTCCTGAACTTTAATCCCTAATTTGCAAAAAGAAATATTACGTAAACTTCTGCTTTTTCTTAGATGATAATATGTCTCTAATTGTCTAAAATTATAGTAAATTTTACATTCACTTTGATAATCTTTACATAATTCATAATGTAAGAATGCATTCAAATCAGCAAGTTTTATATATGTTTAAATAAACGTCATTTGTGAATTATCTTTCTGTGTTCAAGTACTTGGGTGAGTGTTTACTTTTCTTTATTTCTTTTCAGCTACGATAACTAGTAAATATAATTTTATTTGATCTTATATAATTTAAAATAATTCTAAAAAAACCACATTTAGCAATGTCAACCACTTACGTCATCGGCTGTAGTGTAATTTTGAGCTTATGAATCGGAATTAATTTTTGTTCAATTCAAACTTTGGATTGAATTTCACTCTCCGATTCATTAAGCCCAACTTTACAGTACATTAATGGTGCCGTTAACTTAGTGATTTCATTCTTGGAGTTATTGTTTTAAGCATTTTTAATATTAATTTTTTCTTTTCACTCATAGGCATTAATTGATGCCATAACTTTAAAGATCGGAGATCGGGTTTCATTACTTTTTCATGATAATAGATAAAGTATATTTATTAATTAACTTATTAATTATTTAATCATTTATTTTAAAAATAATACTCACTAAACTTATATATATATTTTTTTTCTCTCTATTTCATGTGCGGACCCCATATTGGTGCAATATATTTTTAAAATATACATGATTTATATTTTTATTTATTTTCCTTTTAAGATTTGATTCTATAAATATATGTAAAGAAAAGAAATTTGATTTTTCAAAGATTTATTTGCTAATATTTTTTTCATAAATTGAAAAAACGAAAACTTTATATATTACACTTTGAATTTATAATGATTTATTGTTGCATGTTTTGATATTTGTAGTTATTGTGTTCCTTTTTTTTCTATTTTGGGGGATTTGTACATTTTTGCGTATATTTATTTACTTTAACTGTATTGCACATTAATATGCATTTTTAGAAAATTTTTAAAAAAGTAATCTTCCATTTTTTTTTATGATTTTTTTTCTTTCCTTCATCATTTTAACAAACTTTTCCATTATTATTTTTTTATTTGCTTTGCTTTAGGATAATTTATTTGTCATACATCAGTGTTTTAGTATACCTTTTGATTTTTCACGTGTATACAAATTATTACGATATGGCAAATGATTTGCAATTAAACGCGCTTATGGCAGCGATTCCCACTTTCCATGGAAAAGAAGGGGAAAATGTACATTTTTTCATTAAAAACATTAGTGATGTCTGTAACATACAGAATTGGAACGACGAGAATCGTATTCTACTCTTCCGCCTGTATTGTAGAGACAAGGCGCAGGAATATGTTGCGAGCGATCCAGAAATTAACAATATTGATAATTTTGAAAATTTTGTGCGTTTATTTAGAGCAAAATTTAGCAGAGAAGAGAATTTCCAGGAAACCTCTTATCAGTTCTCAAATATAAGACAAAAACCTAAACAGACAGTGAAGGAGTTGGCTGAGGTAGTAAAAAAATTAGTCAATCGATTGGTTCCGAACGCTGAGGATATTCCTCAAATGGTCATTCTAAAGCAAAAATTGATGTTTAATAAATTGCTCGAAGCTCTTAGACCGGATATTAAAACAGAGGTACTTAAACTTGGAAAGGAAAATTTCGATGATCTGGTTTCTAGTGCTATGGATTGCGAAAAAGCTTTGGAACAGCAATGCTCTTTCTCAGTCAACACCATCAACGCGACGCAGGTTTCAAACAACAGCAGTCAGGACTCGTTGATTACAATTCTCATCTCAACAGGATGTTAGTTTTATTTGTTTTCTACTCACTTAATTTTCTTTTGTTATGGACATTTAAATTTTTTTGGGGCACTACAATCTTCCTACAAATGTAAATCCCATTTTTTCTAATTTCCATTTTAGTGTCTTCATATGTATATATATCTCTCTGAATTACAATTTTTTTTTAAACAATACAGTGGTAACATCTGTATCAATTCTATGAGTTTTCAATATTTTGCTGGCGAAATACTAGTGGTCACAGAATGTAAGCGCTTACGTACTGTCCATTACTGTTCACTCATACAATTGATTAAGCATACTGATTTATTGATTTCATTATTTTACAATTCTATATTTTATAATAGGTACTATCCTTCATCTATTATTTTTTTCTACCTTAATTTAAATGATGGGAATGCAATATTATGTTGCCACAGATTTTTTTTTGTATGTTCATCTTTGTTAATTTTTGAACAATATATATCCATATCATATTGAAATTGAGGGGTGATCTCAACATATAAACTTTTACTGCTTATTCATGTGATGTTTTATTTTAAATTTAATTATAGGATCCTATATAACTATTATTAAAAATTATGAGAAAATATATATAAAAAAAATTAATATATTTTTGAGACAACTTTAATAAATTACAAATAAAAAAAATACAAATGAAAATTTATATATGTTCCAGAAATTATATGAAAAATTATCAATGCTCAAATCTCCTAGCTGCAGCTCTTTGAATACTAGTGGAGATATTTTATGAGAATACGATGGAGCAACTGCTCTAAGTTATTTCTCTTTTTCTTTCAGTTCCCAACAAATTTATAGCGAGCACACACAGAAGGTAAATTCGGCATAGCTTGGGGCAAAAAATAATCACAAAATTAGTACCCTTCCGATAAATCCTTCAAGGTGCAACTATTCATAATTTAAAGGGAATAACATTCTATATTGTAAATTTCAGTGTCCAAGATCACATATGATCTATTTTAAAATTCACAGCTTAATGTCTTAAATTTTTTTAATTTAATGGGCACAACTATCATTCTGAACAATGTACATTTGTTTTTTGTTCAAGAAATTGATGGTATTTTACAATGTAAACAAAATAAATACTACAAATAATGATATACAGTTGTCTCAGCTACATCACAATTGCAGTATTATCCTGTTTTAATTTTATTGGTTTGATTTTGCAATACTTGAAAACTTTATGCAGCATTTTGTTTGTTTTTTTAAATATGATTACACATATAGTTTTATTTTTATCATAGTTGCAATATGTCTACTGTTAGGGGTTTGCACATGAAAAGATTACATTTTTATAGGCCAATTAGAACCTCACCCATGCAGTGTTTTGTTTATATATAAATTTTAGTGGTTTGTTTCTACCTGTACCATGTTTGTTATTGTTTGATATTGTGTTACAATTCTATTTCTACTTGTACTGTGTATTCTTGTTTGGTATTGTGTTTATATATTTGTTTTGTTGTATTGTGTTTATTGTTGTTTAATATTGTGTAGTTTACCTTTAAATTTGCATAGAATTATCTGCAGATGGTTCATCTTTTCGAACCTGTCAGCTAAAATTTTTTTTTTATCCTTTTTTTTTTCTGCTACCGGGAGATAAAATGTTGCATCATAAAAAATATAATGCATCATTTCCCATTCAAATTAATTTAAATAATATAATTTATTTCAATTTTACAACTTAAATTAACATTTTCAAACACCTAATTTCTAATCACAAGTTTTAAACTTATAATGTAAATTTTAATGATAAATAATTCAATATTTCCTTATTTTTCAATGTAAACATTATCTCTTATTAAGATTATTTAAGTGCAATTAGTATTTTATTATATTTCAGTAATTTAACTTTCAAATTTCTTTCAACATACATCGCGAATGTGTAAACACATCGGAATTTTCTAAGTCTAAAATATAAAAAATGGAAATCTTTTATTTATCAATATTTCCCTTTTAAATTATATTATGTGGATAGAAATATTTATTTCTAGCCGATTGCAAAATTTTCAGTGACTTGTGATAAATACTTTGGCAGAAGTACGCAAAAATGTATTTTCTATCTTTTCTCATTTTTAATTTCGGCGCGCGACGCCATGAGATCATTCTTTCCGACATTTTGAAAGTTCCAGCAAGAAGGGTATTCCCCTTTGCCAAACAGACGCTTAGCTCAAAACCGGACGTCTGCTAAATCGTTTAACATTCCTTTTGGAACACGCACGTTCTGTGTGACGTCAGGCGCGGGGAGGATAGGCGTTTTTAATTGGCTGGCGCGCTCTGTAATGGCTTTTCATGTTTGAAACTCTTCTGGAAAAGTCATCATTCTTCACCAGGGAGCCGTTGGAGCAAGTAACTTGTGGGGGCTGCGACGCCGTGCTTTTTTAGCCGGTTGTTGCGGCAGAGGAGTTCGGCGAGCGAGTGAGAAGAGTTCGACGTTTCGTTAGGCCTTAGCGGCCGTATATCATCTAAAGGAAATATAATATTTTTCTCTTCAAGAAACATTTCTAAGTAAATTTCATGGAACATTAATTGAAAGCCCTGAATGGTTCTTCTGCTCATCGACATTTTATTGTTCTTCGATCAACAAATATGAATTGAACATCTGTATTTTTTGTCGATGCGATAAATGGTAAATTGCCTATGGAGTAGCGAACTGAAATCGTCAAAATCTACATTCCTGAAGGAACTTTGTCTTCAGCGTGTTTCCAGTTGTCTACAGCACGTTTCCAGTTTTCCAAATACAAGAGTCCTTCTACGTCCCTAGTTGATCTTGACTTTACACTCCTGAACTTTAAGCCCTAGTTTAACTTTACATTCCTGAACTTTAATCCCTAATTTAACTTTACATTCCTGAACTTTAATCCCTAATTTGCAAAAAGAAATATTACGTAAACTTCTGCTTTTTCTTAGATGATAATATGTCTCTAATTGTCTAAAATTATAGTAAATTTTACATTCACTTTGATAATCTTTACATAATTCATAATGTAAGAATGCATTCAAATCAGCAAGTTTTATATATGTTTAAATAAACGTCATTTGTGAATTATCTTTCTGTGTTCAAGTACTTGGGTGAGTGTTTACTTTTCTTTATTTCTTTTCAGCTACGATAACTAGTAAATATAATTTTATTTGATCTTATATAATTTAAAATAATTCTAAAAAAACCACATTTAGCAATGTCAACCACTTACGTCATCGGCTGTAGTGTAATTTTGAGCTTATGAATCGGAATTAATTTTTGTTCAATTCAAACTTTGGATTGAATTTCACTCTCCGATTCATTAAGCCCAACTTTACAGTACAGTGTTTATAAGATAAATTTAATGATGTGTGAAATGTGATCCATATAATGCAAAATTCTATATAACGCACAACCTTGCGTTTTTAGGTTTGCGTTATAAAGATCTTCTACTGTACATCATTATTCAGTATTTTAATTATATCATTTTTTAGGTTTTTATTATTATTATTAGTACCTAGGAAACCTTCTCGAAACATGGTAACACTACTTTACTTCTACTTTCTACTTGAACTAAGTGACAACAGTATTCGAAAACAAATATGGCCGCCTGTTGTTTGCATGTGTAGTTGTACAATTTTGGCTGTTTGAAAAGTATAGAAGAAATTTAAGATTTTTGTGTTTAAAATTCCACCAAACTTTCTATTTTAAAAGCAAAAGCTAAAAGATGTCATACTTTCTGAACAAGCATTTGAAGTTTGATGAGAAGAAAAATGCATTTTGTCAGATCTTTAATGAAGGTAGAAAGTATTTGTGAGCAAAAAATTAAACGTGTAAATTAAAATCTGCAACTCAAAAGCGCGAAGTCGGAGCCAAGTTGGAGCCGGAGCCGGAGCTGGAGCCACAGTATTTTCTCTAGGAGAGGAGCTGGAGCTGGAGCATCAAAAATTGTTCGGCTCCGGGTCACTGCTATCAAGAACCTTTTTGTGTAACCAACTTTCAGAAAATCTAGTTTCGAAGAAAAAGCAAAGCAGCTTATTTTACGAGCTTTTTAGGTTAGCTGCAATGGTAGAAATGTTAAATAAGCAAATGAAAAAAAAAAAAAAAAAAAAAAAATGAGAATTTTTCTAAAAGTATGTCAACTTAACTTCTCACATTGATTTGTCAAATTATCAAGAATGCTTTTAAATTTTAAATGGATTTCAAAGAACATGAATATTGTTGTACACTGGGTTATCAGGAAATGCCAAGTTACCATGATTCCACTGTATATTATTATTTTAACTAGTATATAACCCCGTCAAAATTGACGGTATGTGAACGAAAGATCTTTAAAACAACATTTAGAAGTTTAGATTATGAAGATAGAACATAGAGGAGAACAATGAAGATGGGTGTTCAATCACAGGACTTGTACCCCAAAATAATACTCGGTTTGTGGCGCTGATGCTCACAGCTCAAGCATCACGTGATTTGGGTGTAGTTTTAAGTTTTGATTATAGATAGCAGCATCAAATGCCATTAAGTATTTTATTATTTTCTTTCTCAGTTTCAAAAATTTCCATTAAATAATAAATATAAATGTAAATAAGAAAAACTGCTCGTTGACAAAGGTATAATCTTTTTTTTTTTAAATTTAAGTTCATAGTAAAAAACAAACTTCTATAAAATATTTTCTTCTATTTAATCATGAAAATTGTACGTTAGAAAAATATTTTTCTGACGGGAAGAAAAAAAAAAAAAAAAAAAAAAAAAAAAAAAATGATGCATCATTTTATGATTTTTGCATTTTGTTAATAAAAAATATTATCCTTTGATTTCTTATGAAAACAACAAAGGTATTATGTAAAAAACAATTTAAAATACAGGAATTTGAACTGAAAATGCCTCCTTTGAAATAGAATTACATCCCAAATTTTAAAAATTACAGCATAAAAATTGCATTGCATTTGTAGCCAATGTATACATATATGTGTGTGTGTGTTATAGGGGAAAACCTATTTTTTAATTCTATAAAACTTGTTATAAAGTATATTTACAAATTCATATTCCCAAGTAGAAGACTATTTTTATATATTATTCTTTACCTGATATCAATTTAGTGATATACAAATTATTTTACTACTCAGAAACTAATTTTGAATTTTGTAGTGCATTAAACAGCAAATTTTTAATGATTTTAATCTACATAATTTTTTTAAGTAAATTGCATAACATGTAAAGTGAATTGCAAAAGTAATGCAAAATTGCAACTATTAATTACAATAATATGATTTTCTTTCCTCTAGAAACTTCCTATGTTATAACAGTATTGTATATGTCGTAGGCTAATTGAGAAATCCGGCTCTTTGCAAACAGCCGGGCTATTTGGAGAATCCATCTCCCTTTTTCCAATTAGCCTGATATTTTTCAGGCTTATTGCAAAGAGCCTAGAAAGCGTTAGGCTAATTGAAAAATGACCACTTATTATCCGATTAGGGTGATATTTTTAGCTCACAGGCTATCAAAGCCTGAGAGCTTATGTGCCCGCCGATTCTGTATGTACGTGTGTACGTACGTACGTACGTATGTACGTAACGCGATAACTCTTGATAGAAATATCCGATTTGTTTCAATTTTTTTTTTCTAGGTTCATTCTGATGAGGTGCTTCCCTGATTAGTTTTTGGGGTTCATTGGTTAAGGATAAATGGGGAAAAAGGGGGATAGTCCCCCCTTAATTTATATAAATGGGTTTTTCATGCAGAAATACGCGATTTGCTATAAATTTGGTATACAGGTTAATTATGTTAAGCAGCTTCCCTGATTACATTTGGAAGATCATTATTATGTATAAAGGGGAGGAAGGGGGGCAATAATTGCCTCTCCCCTTAATTTAGATAAATGCGTTTTTCATGTAGAATAATTCTATTAGCTCAAATTTGGTATACTGGTTTATTTTGTTAAGGAGATGGCTTGATTAGATTTGGAGGTTCATTAGTTAAGTATAAAGGGAGGAAAGGGGGGCCCCCCTTAATTTAGGTAAATAGGTTTTTAATGCAAAATTATTCGATTTGCTCCAAATTTGGTATACCGGTTTATTACGTTAAGAAGCTTCCCTGATTAGATTTGGGGGTTCATTAGTTAAGTATAAAGGGAGGAAAGGGGGCTAGACCCCCTTAATTTAGATAAATGGGTTTTTCATGCAGAGTTATTTGATTTGCTCAAAATTTCGTATACCGGTTTGTTATGTTAAGGAGCTGCCTTGATTAGATTTGGAGATTTATTGGTTAAGTATAAAGGAGGGACAGGGTCTAGTGTCCTCTTAATTTAGATAAATGGGTTTTTCATACAGAATTATTCGATTTGCTTTAAATTTGATATACCAGTTTATTACGATATGGCTTCCTTCATTTGATTTGGAGGTTCATTGGTTAAGTATAAAAGGGTTTAAAGGGAGCAATTGCTCCTCCCCTTAATTTAGATAAATGGGTTTTCATGCAGACTTGTCTAATTTAGTTTAATTTTTTTTTCTAGGTTCATTCTAATAAGGAGCTTTTCTGATTAGATTTGAAAGTCCATTGGTTCAGCATAAAGGGAGAAATGGGGGAGCTAATACCCCCCCCCCCCTCCCTTAATTTAGTGAAATGGTTTTTTCAAGCAGAATTATCAGACTTGCTTCAAATTTGGTATACCAGTATATTATGTTAAGTAGCTTCCCTGATTAAATTTGGAGGTTCTTTGGTTAAATAGAAAGGGGGGCAACGGGGAATAATCCCTTCATTTATTTTTCGAGGGGCATTATTCTTTGAAATAAGAGTATAATATACAATTAGTTTGAAAAACCTGTGAACTCAATGCCATCAGTTTAACTGGACAATTTTCTTTTTATTAGGTTTATTAACGCATAACCCTACTCAACCCATATCGTAATAAACTGGTATATCAAACTTGAAGCAAATCAAATAATTCTGTATGAAAAACCCATTTATCTAAATTAAGGGGACACTAGCCCCTGTCCCTCCTTTATACTTAACCAATAAATCTCCAAATCTAATCACGGCAGCTCCTTAACATAATAAACCGGTATACGAAATTTGGAGCAAATCGAATAACTCTGCATGAAAAACCCATTTATCTAAATTAAGGGGGGGGGGGGTCTAGCCATCCTTTCCTCCCTTTATACTTAACTAATGAACCTCCAAATCTAATCAGGGAAGCTCCTTAACATAATAAACCGGTATACGAAATTTGGAGCAAATCGAATAATTTTGCATTAATAACCCATTTACCTAAATTAAGGGGGAGTAGCCCCCCCTTTCCTCCCTTTATACTTAACTAATGAACCTACAAATCTAATGAAGCCATCTCCTTAACATAATAAACCAGTATACCAAATTTGAGCTAATCGAATAATTCTACATGAAAAACGCATTTATCTAAATTAAGGGGAGAGGCAATTGTCCCCCTTTCCCCCCTTTACACATAATAATGATCTTCCAAATGTAATCAGGGAAGCTGCTTAACATAATTAACCGGTATACCAAATTTATTGCAAATCGCATATTTCTGCATGAAAAACCCATTTATCTAAATTACGGGGGGTAGCCCCCCCTTTCCTCCCTTTATATGTAACTAATGAACCTCCAAATCTAATCAAGGGAGCTCCTTAACTTAATAAACCGGTATACCAAATTTGGAGCAAATCGAATATTTCATCATGAAAAACGCATTTATCTAAATTAAGGGGAGTAGCCCCCCTTTCCCCCCCTTTATACTTAAATAATGAGCTTCCAAATCTAATCAGGGAAGCTCCTTAACTCAATAAACCGGTATACCAAATTTGGAGCAAATCGAATATTTCTGCATGAAAAACCCATTTATATAAATTAAGGGGACACTAGCCCCTGTCCCTCCTTTATACTTAACCAATAAATCTCCAAATCTAATCACGGCAGCTCCTTAACATAATAAACCGGTATACGAAATTTGGAGCAAATCGAATAACTCTGCATGAAAAACCCATTTATCTAAATTAAGGGGGGGGGGGGTCTAGCCATCCTTTCCTCCCTTTATACTTAACTAATGAACCTCCAAATCTAATCAGGGAAGCTCCTTAACTCAATAAACCGGTATACCAAATTTGGAGCAAATCGAATATTTCTGCATGAAAAACCCATTTATATAAATTAAGGGGACACTAGCCCCTGTCCCTCCTTTATACTTAACCAATAAATCTCCAAATCTAATCACGGCAGCTCCTTAACATAATAAACCGGTATACGAAATTTGGAGCAAATCGAATAACTCTGCATGAAAAACCCATTTATCTAAATTAAGGGGGGGGGGGGTCTAGCCATCCTTTCCTCCCTTTATACTTAACTAATGAACCTCCAAATCTAATCAGGGAAGCTCCTTAACATAATTAACCGGTATACCAAATTTATTGCAAATCGCATATTTCTGCATGAAAAACCCATTTATCTAAATTACGGGGGGTAGCCCCCCCTTTCCTCCCTTTATATGTAACTAATGAACCTCCAAATCTAATCAAGGCAGCTCCTTAACTTAATAAACCGGTATACCAAATTTGGAGCAAATCGAATATTTCATCATGAAAAACGCATTTATCTAAATTAAGGGGAGTAGCCCCCGTTTCCCCCCCTTTATACTTAAATAATGAGCTTCCAAATCTAATCAGGGAAGCTCCTTAACTCAGTAAACCGGTATACCAAATTTGGAGCAAATCGAATATTTCTGCATGAAAAACCCATTTATATAAATTAAGGGGGGGACTTAGCCCCCTTTTCCCTTAACCAATGAACACCAAAAAGTAATCAGGGAAGCACCTTATCAGAATGAACCGAGAAAAATTTTTTTGAAGCAAATCGGATATTTCTATCAAGAGTTATCACGTTATGTACATACGTACGTACACACGTACATACAGAATCTTCGGGAACATAAGCTCTCTGGCTTTGATAGCCTGTGAGCTAAAAATATCACCCTGATCGGATAATAAGTGGTCATTTTTCAATTAGCCTAGCGCTTTCTAGGCTCTTTGCAATAAGCCTAAAAAATATCAGGCTAATTGGAAAAAGGGAGATGGATTCTCCAATTAGCCTGGCTCTTTGCAAAGAGCCGGATTTCTCAGTTAGCCTACGACATATATATCCCTTATATTTTAATTACAATAGGAATTGATAAGAAGTAATCATTTTATTTGCAATTCAAAGCTGATAAAATGCATAAAAAGGTGCGGTAACAGAAAGCTTCTTTGTTTATATTAAATCACGGAAGATGGCGCCAAAACAATATATAGCAACAAAACGTTATCCAGTACAAAATATTTCACAGAAATACACTCAAAATGCATTTAAAAATATTTAAAATATGCTTTTACAAATATTTTAAGAGCAGAATCGGCTATTAACCATATTTTTTAATGAACTGCCCAAAGAGTCATTCATTTGTTCCTAGATTTGGATTTTTGTATTTCTGAATGGCAATAATATTCATTTCTTTATATCTGTAATCTGCTGTTTGTAGCTCATTATTTTTAATTTAGAACTTAAAACATTGTAATTGTATAATTTTTGAAGGTTTTAGAAAAAATGAAGAAGAAAAGATATGATATAACGTAGACTAAACAAAGCAATTGTTCGACTTACAATACAGCATCTGGATGCTGAAGTCTAACATAGCCGCAATGTTTTTATTTTTCATGGATGAGCGCGACCCCGATTCGATTCGTTACACTGTGTTTTATTATATAGAGATAATTTTTTGTTTAATAAGGATAGAAAAAAACACACAAGTTATCTTGGACATTATCCCAATTTATCATTATTTTTATTACATGCACTAAAAATGTTTTCTGAGTATTAAAATCAATTTTAAGTTTTATTTGAAATTTATATTTTACATTATTATTGTCTTTGTTAAATATTGTTTAAGGAAAACTATATTTCGCTTATTGTTTTTTAAGATTTGAAATGGATCAGTTTGTGAGGGTCATTCGCAGTAGTATTCATCAACATCTACAAGGTCCTTTGTGGGAAGTTTTACAAAAAAGTTTCATTGCTGAACGATCTAGTATAGATGATTTAGAAACAGCTCATAATGAATATCTTGAAAAGGTGTTAGCAAGGTACTATGAATTTAATTCTATCTTCATGTGTATAATTTTTTATATAACAATGTTTTATTTTTTTTAGAATAATACATTTAATAGTTAATTAGATAATGTTTAAACTATTTTTATAATCTGTTTAAATGTGGAAAATTTTGGAAGATTACATAAGTGATTTCAGATCATTTGTGGCATATTTTAATTTCTACCTAAGCAAATATTTTATTTTACCTTTGTTACATTTTCAATATTTCAGATTATTAATTTATCGTCTGCATTATTTCTCTATTTAAATTTAAATATTTAAGTTCAAAAACAACTTTAAAAACGTATTAAGTAAATAAATAAAAAGCATTCTAAATAATTTATATTCCGTTAATAATCCTATAATTAATAATTTTTCAAAGTAATAAATATTATAATATGCAATTAAATATAATTCTAATAGTGTACAGATCTTTTAAAATATAAACATTACGGAAAATCGTTCGTTAAAGTAACTTACAATGCTTTTCTTACAATCGCTTACTTCCGAAAATATAAATTTAAAAAGTTATTTAATATTAATTATTTTATTCCAAAACTATTTTTATTGGATGCTACTATTTATTTCTAAGCGTTTGCCAAAATTTCATTAAGTTTAAACCGTAATTTAGCGAGATATCCGCATTACAAAATTTAATCACTTCTGTCAGTTTTAAAAGACGCGCGATCCATTTTTTTCCCCGACGCAGTTAGACATTTTTTATCTTTCTTCCTCGCAGAAAAGGACGTCCTGACGTCACTCTATCCTCCATCTTATTTTGGTATCACGGCGTGACATCGCTGGTACTCAGGAATGCAGGGGGAATGCAACTTCGATTACGATACAAATCGTTATCGATATTTCGATTGCGATGAAAATCGCTATCGTGATGACTCAGATGTGCACGTGCCGGTCGCTGATTGGCGAATTTTAAGTTGAGCGTCTGTTTTCAACGTTCTTTTTGAGCCATCTGGATTTTATCTCTCACACTTTGTCAAGATGTAGCGGTGTGTTTGGACGTACGTTTGAGGCTGAGGCCTCAGACGGAGAAAATGATGGCGAAGTACAGCACTCCTATCCGAACCTAAGAATATACTCTCCATACTCCACGGATGTAATAGCAGGCTGAAGCTCCTTCCATAAATAGATCTTCTATCACAATCTTCTATCAATAATCAACCAGAAGCTGAAGCATGATTAAATATTTTCCAATCAGCTGAGCCAAGCAGACATCGACCAATATCTGTAATGTCCCTGTTAAACTTATATAAAAGAGCTGTATAAAATTCGGAATCATCACTGCAACAAAATTGACGATCATCTTCCTAATTTGTGTGTGCAAGATTTGTAAATATATATGCATTGAAGTCCAAGATTAATGTGCGATCTATTCCTGATGCCGTGATACAAGTGAACCGTTAATTAGTCCTATACAATCTGTTTTCGAACTGAATTCCTATTGGACAATAATCCGAACTGTTACATTTTAGAGACATTTTCTAAATAGCCACGGAAAATAGCTGTTTGATATTTATATTAATTGATTCATATCTTGTATTCATCTCAATAATGGAAAATACGAAGTTGCTTGGCCAAGTATGATTATGTGTTGATAAAGAAAATTAAATTCATGTTAACTGTACATATTTGTCTGTTTACTTCAAATGGGTGAGTCTCTTTTATTTTTATTTTTCAGCCTCCGATGTTTTATGGCAACATTTTCTAAATTAATTATTTTGTATATTTAACTTTAATTCTTAATATTTTCATTGGTTGCCAATTCATTTTAATTTTCAGACAACCACTACGGCGATCCACACACACAAACACACATATATACCATTTGGCGCCTTTGACCAATTTTTAGGTGTTCGAACCTGGTCAATGTCTGAAAATCTTAACTTTAAATGTTTAACTTTTGGTAATTATAATGTGCAATATTATATTTCAAAGATCGTTTAACGATTTTTTTTAACGGTTATTTTATTTTAACTTCATTAATATTTTCTGTTATTGCTGATAAATTTTAACTTGATTCAAATGATTAATTATAAAAAGAAATTCCTAAGATAAGCGTCCTTGTGAGCACCAAAAAAAATAATATTTTGATATAAAGTGTATTTTATATATATTCTTATATTTTATATATATATTCTTATATTTTATTTGTTTCATTTCTTATATTTTATACAATAGATTTTGAAAAGATTTTATTATTATTTACCTATATTTGTTGATTGATAAATTTAATTTATGCAGATATAATTTTCTCAGTCTTTAAAAAAAAAGAAATATTGCTTTTTAGTTGTTTTCATATTTTGTTTGTTAAAATTTTTATTTTATTTTGCTAAATCATGGCAAACAATCGCGCACTTTTTCGGTCGATGATGTCGGCGATTCCGCCTTTTCATGGCCACCCTAATGAAAATGTTAACATCTTTTTACAAAATTTAGAAGATGTATGCAACATTCAAAATATCACAGACGAAAACCGCATTACTCTGTTGAAACTCCTGTGTAGGGAAAAGGCTTCAGAATTTTTGTCAACTGACAAACGTGTAAGCGAAGAAAAAAGTTTTGGAAATGTAGCAAATTTGATGAAATTAAAATTTGAATACAAACAAAATTTCCAGGAAGCGTCGTATCAGTATGGGCGCATAACTCAACAGCCGAAACAGTCTGTGCTTGATTTAGCGGAGGAAGTGAGGGCTACGGTTAACAATATGGCTCCAGGTTCTGAGGATAATGCAGCATTAGACTCATTTAAGGCTAATTTAATGTCTTCCAAATTTTTAGAGGCCTTACGTACTGACATTAAAGTTGAAGTTCTTAAATTCGGAAAAAAAATTTTTGATGAAATTGTAGCTAAGGCCGTAGATATTGAAAAAGCGCTGGAGCATAATACTTTTGATCTTAACACTTTACAAGTTGCACCATCCACCAGTAATCCAGACAGTTTGCTGGAAAAACTTTTGAAATGCCAGGAAGATCAGAATAAACAAATTGCTCAGCTGACAGAAACGGTGCAGAAGATGAAAGAGGAAAAGCTGTTATGTCAGATTTGCCGCAAGGCACACAGTGCCAAAGGTTGCTGGTACTATCTAGAGTTTCAAAACTCGAATGGTAGAAACGGTACAAATTTTTCAAGAGGGGGCATGAATAACAGTGAGGCGAATTATTTTGTTAATGAAAATAGCAATTGGTATAATAACAATCAAAGGGGTTTTCAGGAAAATGGTGTAAGATATAACCGTGGAAGAGGTCGTAACAATTACAGACCATACAACCGTTCAAGAAGACATTTAAACGGGTAAAGGGTTCTGAAATTGATGTAAATAATTCCCCCCCTCATGATTGCAGGGCCCTAGATTCTTTTTTTTATAATGATGAGGGTATTAAATTAAGTCCTAATGTAAATACTGATAAAATTTTGATGAGCTGCAATATAGATAACTCAGAATTACCAATAATTAAACTTAAATTTGGAAAACTCTCTTTTGATGGGCTTTTAGACAGTGGAGCGAATTTGTCACTTATACAACCACATGCAATTGATCTTCTTAAAAAACAAAATAAATTAAATTTCTTATCACGCTCTGTAAACATAAAAACTATCAACAACTCATCTATTCCTTTTTTTCAACGGTACAACTTAAATTTCGAATTCAGAACACTTGGTTCACTAACACATTTTTCATTACTCATGACAATTGGCACTCCAATTATCAAATTATTTTGGGCTACGATTTCCTCAATAGAAATAAAGTTCTTTTGGACTCAGCGAATCAGCAACTTATTATGGGTCACCTTACTTTTCCTTTTGCCAATAAAAACCCTGATTCTTTGCAACCTGTAAATAATAATGACAATAGTAACATTTCACCTGATGATAATTTTGATAATTCGAATTCTGTTATTAATCCTTCCCCTTCAGAGTTTAATGCTAATGTTCATAATAACCCAGTACTTTCAAATGACTTAAATTCTTCTCTAAATAATCCAGTATTTTCTAATGATTTAATTTCTTCTCAAAATAATTCTGAAATGTCAAAAAATTTTGTTAAACCAGCCAATCAAGTAACTCTAAGACCCAATCAAGGCAAAATTATTAAACTTAAACCTTTTCATAAAATTAGTAATTCCTTAAACTATTTATTTTGTCCAACATCAAATAAATTATCTTTAAAATTAAATTTCAGTCTACATCAACCTGATGCAAACAATGCCATTCTTTTATATGTCCACAACAATACTGATAAAAACATAATAATTAGAAAGAAAACTAAATTAGGATTTATAAAGCCCATTTCAGAAGACCAAATTTCAACTCATGACAATACTCAAACATATCAAGTTAATTCTTTAATTACTCAAGAAATGCTAGAACTTAGAGAAAAAGAACTTACGTCTGATAAATTTAATATTGCCCACTTACCTGATGCTGAGAAAAAACGTGTTCTTAGTCTATTAATGGATAACTCCGCTGTATTTTCTTCGCCTTATGACACTCTTGGCTGCACTGATAAAGTAGTTCCTGAATTTAAATTGCTCCATGACTTTGCACTGCAAACAAAACCCTATCCCATTCCTAAAATAGCCAAAGATTTTGCTCGTAAAGAAATTTCTGATCTCTTAAAGGCAGGAATAATTCAAAACTCTTCCTCTAACTATTGCTTTCCAGTTCTTTTTGTACATAAAAAATCTCTTCCTACTGATGATCCAAGTAAATTAAAATTCCGTATGGTTATTGATTACCGTCTTTTAAATGCAATTACTGAACCATATAAAATTTGTCTTCCTAGAATTAATGAAGTAATTCAAAACATTTCAGGTAAAAAACTGTATACGGTATTAGACTTAAAATCAGCATTTTTTCAAATTCTTCTGCAGGAAAAGGACAGGGCAAAATTAGCGTTTGCAACTGAGTATGGAAATTTTGAACCTACCAGATTAGCCTTTGGCCTCGTTAATAGTACTTCTTATTTTCACACATTAATTAATGATTGTTTGGACCCATTAAGGGGCAAAAATGTTCAATATTTTCTTGACGATATTATTGTGGCTGCTGATTCTCTAGAGGAAATGTTGTCATGGCTCCAAAAAGTATTTGACAGACTTAAGGAATTTAATTTAACTTTAGACCCAGCAAAATTACAAATTTGTCAACAAGAGATAACTTACCTTGGTTTTAATTTGCATCAAAATGGTCATTCCCCATCACCAGATAATGTAAATAAAATAAATAAATTTCCAAGACCCACTAATGTAAAAGAAGTACAAAGTTTCCTAGGAATGATCAACTATTTTAGACATTTAATTTTCAATTTTTCTGATATTGTCCAACCAATAGTTAATTTAACAAAAAAGAATGCTAAATTTTTTTGGAGTAAAGAATGTCAAGACTCCTTCCTGAAAATTCAAAATATTCTCCTCAATAATCCTACAGTTAAGAACTTTGATGAAAATAAAGAGGTATGTTTGGTAACAGATGCGTCAAAAAATGCTATCTGTGGAATTTTGTTACAGCGTCATGACAATCAATTTTATCCCATAGAATTTTATTCCAAAAAACTTAACAAGGGCGAATCTAATTATCCATCCATTAAAAGAGAATTTTATGCAATTTATTCCTCCATTAAACATTTTCACGAATACTTATATGGTAGGCAATTTAAAATTTTAACTGATGCCAAAGCACTCACCTATCATATGAAATTAGAAAAACAATCTGAAATAATAATTAGATGGATAATGTATCTACAGGGCTTTAATTACAAAATTGATCATATCCCAGGTCTTGTAAACCCCGCAGATTTCCTTTCTCGTGTTGTTGACCCCCCTGACAACCCTAACTTAATTGTAAACGCATTAAATATTTTTATTCCCACTAATGACTCCCTAACGACCGAGAATATCCTAAAGGAACAACTTAAAGATGCTAAACTTAAAGATATAAGAGATAAATTAATTGCTAATAAAATGCCTAATTCTTCTTATTCTATAAATCCAGATAACAATTTAATTATGATTGCCAGGAAAAAGCGTAATAGAGTTAATAAATCTAAGAAAATATATATTCCTAAAACTTTAATTAACAGCTGTATCGCTCTGGGACATCAAGTGCATTTTGGGATAAATAAAACAGTAGATACAATTTCAAAACTTTATTTTTGGGATGGTATGGTTAAAGATATACAGAATTTTGTAAATACTTGTGAACAGTGCTTACCTCACAAAAGTAAACAAACAAATACAAAACCTAGTTTTATTTCCAAATCTGATTTAGCACTGGGAGAAATGATTGCTATTGATGTTGTGGGAAAACTTCCTAGATCACATGATGGAAAATTTTTTATTTTAACTATAGTTGATCATTATTCACGATTTTTAGAGGCTATTCCACTTGCTAATGTGACATCTCATTCTGTTATTAAATCTCTTAATGATTATTTTTCGAGGTACGGGATACCAAAAGTTTTGTTATCTGATAACGCTAAATATTTCACCTCTAATGAAATTAAACAATTCTTAAAATCATTAAAAATTAACCATAGAAATTCATCTATCTATTACCCGAAATCTAACGGTCTTGTTGAACGAATTAATCGTTCGCTTAAAGAGTCAGTTGCCTCTCTGTCTGATCAAGTAATTGAATGGTCAGACAGACTTAAATTTTTCGTTCTCCATTATAATAACTCTAAACATGCTATAACAAATTTTACGCCAGCCAATTTATTCTTAGGTAGGGATTTAAATTTACCAATCGATACTTTTCAACCGGCCAAAGAGGTTGAAGAACCAAGTATATATTTCAAAAAATTACAAGATCATATTTCAAAAACTAGAGAATTGGTTAAACAGAATGAGGAAAAATATTTCGCTCAGAATGAAAAATATTTAAAAGGTCGTCCGCCTCCAGTATTAAAGCTTGGTGATGTTGTGTATTTAAAGAATTTAATTCATACTCCTACTTTCATGCCAAAAAATACAGGACCTTTTAAAATTACAGGAGTCTTTAGGGGTCATAATTACCTAATTGAGCATGTTAATGAACCGCTAAATTGTGCTAAATTACATGTTAGCAAATTGATTCCGACTGGACAAACAAAGTAAGGTTTTTCTGCCATTTCTAATATTGTTTCATCCTTTATGTACAATTTTAACTTTTATTATTATTCCAAATCATAGTATATGATCCTAACTTCATTTCAATTTTCATTTATTCATTTTTAAATTTAATTTTAAACTCAATAGTGTGACAACTTATCCGGTTTCACCCATTTGATACTAAACGGTTCATGAGGTAGCTTCTTTTGAATTACTCAATGCATATGTGTCTAGCTAACTCGTTATGTTTTGAGAAGTATCTTTTAATATTCTTTATGACTTAATTCATTTATAGTGTCATTCTTTAATTTAACCTTTTGCAATAACTACCTATTTCAATATAAATCTTACTTAGTTGTCACAAGTCATATTTGACCTTTCAGTATTCTTTTATAAAGGATTGAACTTTATTTTGGCTTTTAACCTATACACTTTACTGCTGTTTGTAACTTGATGTGACATTATTTTATAATTTTAATTTAGGATCCTAATTATTAATTTTCTTTAAAGAATATCAATCTATTAAGTTTAATTAAACATTGAGACAAAAAAAAAAAAAAAAAAAAAAGAAAGAAAGAAAGAAATTAAATTAAATTGATTTCATAAATGTTATTTTGATAATCTCTACAATGCGCATGCCTTATGGTTCTAGAAGAGATTTAAATTCTATGTAAAAGATGGAGTTTCTGCTCTAAGCTTTTCTAAAAAAAAATTTTTCAATTTTCTTTAAGTTCTGGACCATTACACACAGAGGGTCAACTCGGCTTAGTTTGGGGTGTAAAATTTAGCACAAATTCTGCCCTTCCGACATTCCCTCACGGTATGGTCTCTGGTATAGTTTGGAGAATTTTGAAAATTTGTGTGAAATTGTGTCGATGACTTCCATGTATGGTTGTCAACAGGTTGGAATTATTCCTTTTCTTTTCGACACTTGTGCAATTCTTAAGTGATGTCTTCTCTTAAATTTCAATTGCATTATATTTACACACTTATATTGTTATATTTTTATAATGTATGTTTGTCTCACAATCACATCATTACTTCAGTAGTGTCCTGCTATATGTCATTGACTCTTGCTCATTTCCAGTTTACATAAAGTATAGCAATTTTAATCATGTGCAATAACTCATATTTTTTTTACAATGTGCAATTTCAACTCAGTTATGTATATAGTATATCTCTATCATTCGTTTGTTTATATTGCAATAAGAATTGTAATGGTGTTCACATAGATATTTACGTTTCAATTAAGTCGTAGGATTTTATTAATCTTTCACTCACCCAGAGAAGTGTTTGTATATTCTATGTATTGTTGTGTATCTGTTTCAAGTGTTTGTATATTCTACGTATTGTTGTGTATCTGTTTCAAGATATTTAGTGTTTAGTATTCAGTATTATTTCTATATTCATTTTGTTTTGCATTTGTTTAGTGTACTGTAATTGTTTGATTTTTTTTATTGGATTACTTACAGAGAAGTGCATCTCTGAAGATTTTCCAATCGTTTGAGTGCGTCACTTGAACGTTTAGTTTGTTTGTGCATTCAGTCATGCATTATTGAGATCCCAGTATCTCGAACTTTTTTTTTCATAATTTTTTTTTCTATGGGCTGCAGGTAAATGTTACATTTTCAATATTTCAGATTATTAATTTATCGTCTGCATTATTTCTCTATTTAAATTTAAATATTTAAGTTCAAAAACAACTTTAAAAACGTATTAAGTAAATAAATAAAAAGCATTCTAAATAATTTATATTCCGTTAATAATCCTATAATTAATAATTTTTCAAAGTAATAAATATTATAATATGCAATTAAATATAATTCTAATAGTGTACAGATCTTTTAAAATATAAACATTACGGAAAATCGTTCGTTAAAGTAACTTACAATGCTTTTCTTACAATCGCTTACTTCCGAAAATATAAATTAAAAAAGTTATTTAATATTAATTATTTTATTCCAAAACTATTTTTATTGGATGCTACTATTTATTTCTAAGCGTTTGCCAAAATTTCATTAATTTTAAACCGTAATTTAGCGAGATATCCGCATTACAAAATTTAATCACTTCTGTCAGTTTTAAAAGACGCGCGATCCATTTTTTTCCCCGACGCAGTTAGACATTTTTTATCTTTCTTCCTCGCAGAAAAGGACGTCCTGACGTCACTCTATCCTCCATCTTATTTTGGTATCACGGCGTGACATCGCTGGTACTCAGGAATGCAGGGGGAATGCAACTTCGATTACGATACAAATCGTTATCGATATTTGGATTGCGATGAAAATCGCTATCGTGATGACTCAGATGTGCACGTGCCGGTCGCTGATTGGCGAATTTTAAGTTGAGCGTCTGTTTTCAACGTTCTTTTTGAGCCATCTGGATTTTATCTCTCACACTTTGTCAAGATGTAGCGGTGTGTTTGGACGTACGTTTGAGGCTGAGGCCTCAGACGGAGAAAATGATGGCGAAGTACAGCACTCCTATCCGAACCTAAGAATATACTCTCCATACTCCACGGATGTAATAGCAGGCTGAAGCTCCTTCCATAAATAGATCTTCTATCACAATCTTCTATCAATAATCAACCAGAAGCTGAAGCATGATTAAATATTTTCCAATCAGCTGAGCCAAGCAGACATCGACCAATATCTGTAATGTCCCTGTTAAACTTATATAAAAGAGCTGTATAAAATTCGGAATCATCACTGCAACAAAATTGACGATCATCTTTCTAATTTGTGTGTGCAAGATTTGTAAATATATATGCATTGAAGTCCAAGATTAATGTGCGATCTATTCCTGATGCCGTGATACAAGTGAACCGTTAATTAGTCCTATACAATCTGTTTTCGAACTGAATTCCTATTGGACAATAATCCGAACTGTTACATTTTAGAGACATTTTCTAAATAGCCACGGAAAATAGCTGTTTGATATTTATATTAATTGATTCATATCTTGTATTCATCTCAATAATGGAAAATACGAAGTTGCTTGGCCAAGTATGATTATGTGTTGATAAAGAAAATTAAATTCATGTTAACTGTACATATTTGTCTGTTTACTTCAAATGGGTGAGTCTCTTTTATTTTTATTTTTCAGCCTCCGATGTTTTATGGCAACATTTTCTAAATTAATTATTTTGTATATTTAACTTTAATTCTTAATATTTTCATTGGTTGCCAATTCATTTTAATTTTCAGACAACCACTACGGCGATCCACGGCCACAAACACAAATATAGCAACCTTGATGATTTATGATTGACTTTTTTAATATAAATTTTATTGTATGTTAAGAATATATAGTATTGTTATAATTATTGCATTACTCATTAGAAATATTGCTACTTATTTGGGATGTGTGAAAAACCTGTTGAAAACAGATTGCAGTTGATAGGAATATTAGCATTCTGTAAAGTTTTGGGGAAAAATAATCAGGTTTGTATACTAACCTGTATACCATTTTACAATTATGAAAGTAATTGATCAGAACAGCTCAGCACATTTGAAAAATAGTACCGTGCAATCAGCTTCTGGTATATCAGAAGCAGTATACAATAAATAGTATATTTCAAATCTGTAAATTAAAATTAGTTGATAATAAGAAGTAATGCAACTATATATTTATTTAGTAATTTTTTTTTTTTTGTCTATGTGAGATACTTATGACTAAAAAATTGTGATACTCTCTCAACTGTAATCTGTTTGATTTCTCAGCTGCTAACATATTGCTGACATCCGACATAAATTCGCATATTTCACATATATGTAGCTCCACCCCCAGACAGAGCTTTTGTATTTACATGTTGTATTAGTTCTCAAAAATATACACTGTATATGCATTTATGCAATTAATGTACTATGCATAAAAATAACTCCGTTAGAAACAGGCAATGTATTAAGTATTGTGGTTAAGCATTATAATCTTTTCACATATATCTAATTATAGAAATGAATGTTTTTTATAGCCTTAACAATTTTCATAGTAATTAAATATCCAAACTTTTGTTAACTGCAATTAGTTATTCATATATTAAATAAAAAGGGAATTTAATCAACTGAAGTATTTTCTCTTGATTTAAGCTGATGTTGATGATATACAATAATAGAAATCTGTTTTAATGTTTGTAAAAGTTATAAATTAACTTTTTATAATTTAGTAAATTATGTTTACAGAAATTTCAAAAGAAAAAAAATGTTTTTAACGATTTCATCTTCTTTTGCATGACAACCTCCTGTGAGTTTGTATTAATATAAATAATAATAAAAATAAAAATAGTTAAAAAAATAAAATAAAAGTGCTGTATAAGCATTCAATGTTTATCTTGAAAGTCATGACTAATTTTATGATTGCAATTCATGTAGTTCCAAAAAATTCCCATGATAGTAGATTAGTTTAGCATAGGTCCCAATTATTGGAAATTCTCTCATTGATTTATTCTTGATAGAAAATGTGAATTCATAATTTTTTTTTAATTATAATTTTTGATGTTACTTTTTTAAGATGTGGCAACAGGAAAGGTGAAAAAAAGCATTATTTAAACTATATACTTAGGATTTCTTAATTGTTTTCTCAACATATAATAAATCGTAAATTAATTAATATTAAACTTTAAAAAGATAAAATAGTACTTTAAAAAATTATTACATTTACTTTTTATTTATATTCTCTGCATAAATATTTCATTGTTGCAATTGCACAGCCACTTGGCATATTTTGACAAAAGTAACTTGATGCATAATGCAATACATTGTTGTTGTAATTTGTAAACAGTTATAACCATAAAGATTATATGGTGATATATCACCTACAGTCATCTAACAGAAAAATGTCTTAAAAATAATTTATTAATTTATTATTAAGTTCTAAAAATATTAAAATGCTATATTGTCATCAGAACTGCCCCTGTGCACCTATATTTTTTATCATTCTAGTATATCAGGAAGTGAGAAAAAAATTTGTTACAAAATTCTATCTTTACATTCGAAAACAAGTTAAAAGAATGCAAAAACGATCCCCAGAAAATTAAGCAAATTATGCATGTGTTGTTTTTATTCCTTGTTTTTACATATAAACTTCATTTAGTGTTGACTCTAGAAAAAAAGGGCCGCCGGGCAGAAATTTTTCAAAAAGGGAACACTATTCTTAAAAAAGGGTATATTTTTCAAAAAGGGAACAAACACTATTCTAAAAAGGGTACATTTTTTCAAAAAGGGAACACTATTCTAAAAAAGGGCGCTTTTGTACCTTGTTCACAAAAAATATTTTGAACTGGTTTGTTTAGAGTCCCTAGAATTTGCGATATTTTCCGGGGATCAATTGAATTACCACGGGGATCATAGGAAGTGTTAAAAAGGGATGCCGGGTGCATTGGAAGGGTTTAAAAGGGCCGCCGAGCGCAAAAAAGAAGTAAAAAGGGCCGCCGGGCGCTGCACCCTGCTAAAGCGGCTTAGAGTCAATAATGATTGTGAAATGCCGCAATAGATAGCAGAGTCATTTTCTTTTCGAATAGTTGAAATTTTTGCCCTTGACAACTTTTGTTTCTGTTTTGCATGAGAGAAGATTTTCTTGCAAAATTTCCGTTCATGGATCTAAACAAAAACATGTCCAAACATGTTTTGTGTGTTTACTTTCTAATAAGGTGTTCAAAGATAAAATTATCCTATAAAACTATTTAATAACTCTTAAAAGTAATTTTTAATTGAATGTAGATATTAAATCAGGATTATTTTATAATTTTGTAACAACTGTAAAATTATAAAAAAATGTACATTATTTGTTTTTAACAACCCATTTTAGCCCTTCACTACGCACATTCTTTTTTGTGACTATCACACACACCAGGTCATTTTGACCCCAGTTTTCTACACTAATATCCCTATGAGGTATCTCCATTCTAAACCAAAAATTAAAGCTACACATGTTATTTGAATATTTTTCTCATAAAAGGACATGTTATTTATTTTTAAAATGAATTTTCAAAGAAAAATAAAATCTTTGGTGTTGTATCTTTTTTTCCAGCATTCATTCTTTTTCCACCCTTTTGAAACACTTGTACATTTAATTGATAAAATTAACAATATTTGTCTTGCAAAGAATATATTAAATAACAATAAAATTAAACATGTTATCACTTGGAAATTTTTAGTAAAGAAAGTTTAGATAATCCCTTTTGTGCCATCAAATTCAGCTGATATATATATATTATTATTATGCACAGAATATTTTCTAATCATCCAAATAATTTTTATCACTGTGTTTTATGAAACATTTAGAGCTTATAATGAGTGAATGTTTTATACAATCAATCATTTATACATTGATTCTTCACAAACACATGAAATCTTTCGATCATATTGTAAGAAAGATGTCTCACTTTTTAAATTTATATATTTTTGTTCCTTTTCAGCTATTTTGCATTGGTAATTATTTAAATCCAATCATGTATCTCACAGCATGTTAAGCTTATTCATTGGCGTCTAGCCGAGATCATTCATTGCCTTTCACGGCGTTTCTATAAAGCACTTTTACCGATTTACTTCTCTCTTGAAGTCTCACTCCTATTTGAGTTTCACTTGCACCCTTTGAAGGCTTTTGTTTCCTCTCATTGTCAAAGTTATCACGTGTGATTCTCCTCTGTGAAGTGTACGCGTTTGTTTCGCTTTGTAAATTAAAATTCCTCTTTTAAGTTACAGTTTCTGATTTGTTTTTCTTGAGAGACTGTCATTATTTTTATTAGATAATAAATTTAAATCTTTATGTTTGATTACTTTCTTCGCCCCATGGATTTTGTTTACATGCAAAATTTCGTTAATTTTAAATCAGAATTTGGTTTGATGTGATCCTGACATGATGTAAAGTTTATTATCGCAGTCTGGCGATAAGCGAGCCTCATTGTCTGTTCTTCGATATGCCGAATTTTGAATGCATCTAAAAGTTGCTATCACTTAAAAATAAAATAAATAATGTGAACATTAAAAAGGTCCGCAATCTTACTTAAAAGGCGACTAATGTAATGAAAAAGATGTTACAAGTTTAAAATATACATTTTATTTAAAACTTCTTAGTACTTTCAAGCCTTCCAGGCTCATCATCAGATAATATCTTAATAACTAAATGTTGTTTATTTATATAAATACGCCACCTTGTTTTGAAAATGAGAGAGCCAATAATTACTAGAGTTGAAAGTAGAAGTAGCAGTAGCAATTTCTTGGATTGAATTTAATTAGAGGAAATATATATTATTATTATTATTTGTAGTTCCATTTATTTTATGACATCACTTTGTTTCTCATACGTCACTTTCCATGGGTAGAAGAAAATATTTAATTTCTGTACTTTAAATTTTTAATATGTCTCTTTGCTCAGGTTTTCAGGATATTGAACCACAAACTGGAGATATTGTACGATAGGGCGTCGTTACATACTTGATTGCTTTTACACAGGATTTCTATTGATTCTCTTATAGTGGATGCATTGCTTTTACACAGGATTTCTATTGATTCTCTTATAGTGGATGCATTGTTTTTACACAGGATTTCTATTGAATTTCTTATAGTGGATGCGTTCTCTTATTATAGATGAATGCATCCACTATAAGAGAATCAATAGAAATCCTGTGTAAAAGCAATCAAGTATGTAACGATGCCCTATCGTACAATATCCCCAGTTTGTGGTTCAATATCCTGAAAATAAATCCTGAAAACCCGAGCAAAGTGACATATTAAAAATTTAAAGTACAGAAGTTAAATATTTTCTTCTACCCATGGAAAGTGACGTATGAGAAACAAAGTGATGTCATAAAATAAATGGAACTGCAATTAATAATAATAATACATATTTCCTCTAATTAAATTCAATCCAAGAAATTGCTACTGCTACTTCTACTTTGAACTCTAGTAATCAGGGTTGGCATTTTTGCCAGCAAAAAGGTATTTTTGCCAGGACAGTGGCTAAAACTGGAAAAAATCAGGGCAAAAATGGAAAAAACCGGCAAAAATGGCAAATTCTTATTTTTCTTTAATGTGCAATAAAATCTATAATGTAAAAAGCATAATAATGGTATAAACAATTAAATTTAATTACATATCATTTAATATTTTTATTTAATTTGCTAATTAATAAATATAATTAAATATTTTAAATCTTTATAAAATAGGTGGGATTCAGCCTAATATTTAGGAATTTAAGAACCAAATTAAAAATCAGATATCTAATTTTTCTTTCTTAAGTAAAGTATTTTGTCAGCCATTAATATTTTTTTAATTATCAAATGTTTTATATAACTTTGCTACTTTTGTTTAATGTAATAAGTCTTAAAATATGTAAATTTTAAATATTTTTCTGATACTAATTTATAATTATTTATCTGATGAAACTAGTCTGTTACAGATAAAAAAGTACTTAAATTGGAAATTATATATTGAAAAAAATGTTATGTCTTGTTAGGAAACTAGAATTTTTTCCCCTCCCTCTTACACTCCAAGAAAGACACAAAAAGTTACATTCTTTACTTTCAGTAAGTAGCCTGAAACCATTTTATCTTTTTTTACTATATCCCAACCCCCCCCCTCTCAAATACTCTTTTGAAATTCTCAAATCCAGCAGACCATTGTCAAATGATCACAAGACAGATAACAAAATACCAGAGTATTGCACCCTGTTTTGTAGTTGGTCAATGGAAAAGTAAGCGTGCAGGTATTGTACAAAACCAGGCAGGACCAAACTGATTTCATAGATAATAGATAAAAAAATTTTCTTTATTTCTTAACTTGAGTTCAAAAATAAATTTAGAATATTGATTTTTTAACTAAGTATTAAGGCTAATGTCAGGCGAATGCCTGTTTGCATGCTTTTTTCGCTTTTACAGCCTCCCTACACATGCTAGCGAAGGTGTAGGGAGGCTGTAAAAGTGTGAAAAAGACGTTCGTCTGGCATTAGCCTTAGTTTCTTTTTTCTTTCATGAAATATTTTTTTCTCTTTTTCTGCGATAAAAATTAAATGGACCTATTTTTGCCAACACTTTGGCGAAAACCTATTTTTGCCGGGACGGTTTTAACCAGGTTTTTTCCATGGTTTTTTCTGCCTATGGCAAAAACTTACCAACCCTGCTAGTAATTATTGGTTCTCTCATTTTCAAAACAAAGTGACGTATTTGTATAAATAAACAACATTTAGTTATTAAGATATTCTCTGATGATGAGCCTGGAAGGCTTGAAAGTACTAAGAAGTTTTAAATAAAATGTATATTTTAAACTTGTAACATCTTTTTCATTACATTAGTCGCCTTTTAAGTAAGATTGTGGACCTTTTTAATGTTCACATTATTTATTTTATGTTGGATCAAGATGAAAAATTGTGTTTCGTCTTATGATATTATAGTTGTTATCACTTTTTATATGATGTGGATAATTTGACATGCCATAATTTATTATTTAATGATGCTGCTTTCATTGAAATTATTATAAGGAATTCAAATGGTAATCTTCAAGAATTTTAATTCGTGGGAGTTTACTTTTCATTGCTGTAGTGACCATCTGGAAATATTCTTAAATTCCTTCTTATCTTACTTGGATCGTAAGAAAAAACGAATTTTGCCTGCACCATCAAGTGTTCTTATTTATAGTCTAAAGATCATTTCATTTTCAAGTATATATATCCATAAGTAAGATCCACCTTTTACAGTACTATTATTCTCTTCTTCATTTTAGAATAGACCATAAAGAATGCAACTTAGTTGCATCGGGTTTATTCCATATTCTGCAGTGTATTCCACTCCATGTAACGAAAGTAACCTCAACGGCTCTTTCATCAGTTTATTAATGCACCATCAAAAATAGTCTCTTCACACATATTTCTTTGGGCATTCTTCGCAATGACGCTAAGAATTTCTTCATAGGTTTCGGTGGTCTGTCATCTGGTAAATTTAGGCTCCTTTTGAAATTAGTTTTGATATCTATTAAGTAATATAATTGTTTGATCTCTCAACAAGATGTTCTTGTACTGAGTCAATAACAATTATTACTACAAATATTTTTGTTGTGACACGTCATTGGCTCCATTGTTGAATTTATGAGTGGCATAAGAATGAATTTATGCCTGTGATATTTAGTAAGACACAAAAGATTTGTCAAAGGCCAAAGATGACTGTTCCTTGACGCATAATATGTTCCATACATTTCATCCACCGCATCTACTCTTCCATGTAAAGAGTAATTCCAAGTTGTAAAAGGTTATCATTTCATGTTTTTTATAAGAATTCCTTATTATTTTTTGAATCATTCAAATCTCAGTTTTCTAAGTCTATTTGTTCACTTTCAGAAAGCCCACTGGCTTCAGATGATTCTGATCTTTTGTTGATTTCACTGGCTGCCGAAACATTAGTGAGAAGATCTTGCAGCC
Source organism: Maratus speciosus (assembly GCA_963932465.1). Lineage (NCBI taxonomy): Eukaryota > Metazoa > Arthropoda > Arachnida > Araneae > Salticidae > Maratus > Maratus speciosus. The sequence goes on along the minus strand of OZ010794.1, from coordinate 281,680,106 downwards.
TCTACTGTTCTCATTCATACTTCATCAAATCCATAATGTAAATGAATCTAAAATGTATAGCACATGTGAGTAAAATTGAGCAAGACTCAGTAGCCTGTATGGAACAAACTTGTTTTTCAAGTGTCTTTCCCCACAGCCAACCCTTACTAGATCATATAATAGAAATATAAAAGTATCAACGTTAAAAGCATAAATAATTTTCAATTTTAAGCATACTGGTTTCAACTTGAATCCCCATCTCTCCTATATATCTGAGCAAATTTCCGCCATTCTTAGCACCGAGGACTGTATGCTATATGCTATCGAAACCGGTATGGTGAGCAAATGTACGCCATCCTTACAATTGAGGACAGTATGCTATGCTACTGAAATCGGTAGGGTGAGCAAATTTCCACCATCCTTAGCATTGAGGATGGTATGCTATGCTACCAAAACCGGTATGGTGAGCAAATTTCTGCCATCCTTAGCACTAAAGATGGTATGCTATATGCTACCGAAACCGGTATGCTTAAAATTTAAAATTATTTGTACTTTTAACGTTGATATTTTTACATTTCTATTATATTACACCAAGCTCCATCTTAATAATCCTTACTAGGTCATTTAGGAAGATACCGGAAAAGATGTGCAAGTTTTGAGAAATTCCTAAAATATCTGTACATAGTAGAAAACATCGTCAAAATTATCCAATGCCTATGCTCTCAGGTTAAATCTAGTTTAAGTGCATAATATATTTTTTATCCACTTAAAAATAATTCATGCATGAGAGGAATAATTATTTTAATTCGTAAAATCAATTATATCGAAATGAATGTACTAAATTCTTATTCCTTTTGTTTTAACTCATGTTTCAGCTTAGAATTAACAACCTGCACTATTGCTCAGTTTCTCACCCCGAAACATAGTATTTGATGACAATAAGTTGGCTTGAGATCATCTTTTGACAAACTTATTCATTGATTATAGTAGCTATCAGAAGTAGAAAAATAGAACTTTGTTTTTCATTAAATAATTTATTCTCTTCACCAACTATGTCATTTTAGCTAGTTCCTTTCCTTGTAGTATAATGAACTCTTTGAACTCTTTAAGGCCACAAGCAGGTTTCCTACTGGCTTTTGGCTTACAACCTTGGCAATTTTTCACTTAGTTGGAAAATTACAACTCGTGCTTCGCAGTTTGGTTAATCAGCAAAGAAAAATTATAATAAAAAGAAAATGATATAGTGAAACCTCTGAATAGTAGGCAGCTCAGGAGCAAGGAATTTGCCCACTAATCAGAGATGTCCGCTTTTCAGAGATAAAAACATATAAACAATATGTTTTGGGGATTGAAAAATTGCACACAATTTGAGAGTGTCTGTTATGGAGGTCTTACTGTATTAGATATAAATTCACTGTGAAACTCTGATTCTAAAATTCTTCTTTAACTCCTTAATGTAAACATATTCTCCTTTTTTAGTTCTTGTTTAAAATTTTTGTAATTGTTTTTAGATTTATTATTGATTTATATTCAATTCTTAAAAATAGCTGTAGAAAGAAAAAAAAAAAACAGCGTGTTCTAGATGCTTTGCAAAATTGGGAAAAAAATTCCAGCCCCATTTATTTTGAATTAGTGTTATAAAACAGAACCCAGGTTAACTTGGAAGTTAGATAATATGTTAGTGGGTTAAATAAAATATAGAAATATGAATAAGTTCCGAAAAAAATCAAAATATAAATGACAAGTTACATAAAAATACAAACCTTTCAATTATTGATTAATGTGATTGATGGTATTGCCAAAAGAAAAAAAAAAAGTATTTTCAAACCTCACAATTGGGTGTCATCAATCTTTTGTTTTCTCACCAACTGAAATATTTTGTCATGATTTGGCACAGTGGCGATCAGCAGTGGTACCCTGGTAACAAGCTAACTTATTGTGGTTGAAGTATATTTTTTTTTTAATGTTTTAATATATTAGTAGAATTAATTGGTCAATTCTGCACTATTGTTCAATGTTTCCTTCATTAATAATTTACCATTCAGAGAAATATAATAATTTTGTTTATAATTCAATAGATGTTTTCTTACTGATGGGACCTGCAGGTTGCATGATATTCTAGCATCCATGTTTCGGCAAGTTTTCAGGATTTGCAATGCAATTTTAGATTGTGCATGGGAAGTAAATCCAGAAAGTGGCCGATATGAAACTTCCTACAGACATATGGGACTAACTAAAGCCTTCGAACTTTTTACACAACACCAGAAAGTTTTCCTGGAGTGTAAGTTTAAATAATTTTTTACTTTATAATTCAACATTCTAACAATAATTTTATATATATATATATATATTTTTATGAGTGCTCAATTTAAGTTAAATACTCTTCAATTAGCATGCTTAATTTTTTTTAAAGTTTATTTAAAAATATTACTAATGAGAAAATAAATAAATAAATAAAAATGTTGGGATTATAAGATTATAAGTAAAGTTTCATTATGTGTAAAAATCATATGGGTGTATCATTTTTCTGTTGGCAGCACTATAGTTAGAACTTTGTTAAATTCACTAATGTTCTAGATACTTACTATAATGCATTGTACGTCATTTCAAATTGTAGATGACGGTATTATCACTTTTTTTGTCCGTAATGCATATGTATGTTAAATCATTAATTAAAAGTATTGTGTGATAATTACTAACATTCAACTCTGAAAAATTTCTAAGTGTTTTTATATTACCTGAAATGTTTCTCTGATATTTGTTTGAGACAAGTAAATGACTGGCTTCTAAATCTGAGATTCAAATAGTTTAGTTTAGTTGAACAGCTATGATTTGACTCTGTATTCAGTACTGACTTAATTTATTTGTAACTTTGTGCAGTATGAAAAATTTTTAATCTTTTATAATGGTTTTAACAATATGGTCTCTTTTTTCTCTTGCTTTCTTATGCGGAAGCAGTATGGCTTCAAAATGTTCTGCCCGTTGACAGGTATAAATCTATTTTAATGTGGATATCTCAGTAAAAATGTTTTAATGCCAATTTGTTTCTTTCTTTCTTATTTTTTATCCTCACCCCTTTTTTTAAAAAAAAGCTAAGTTATGTTGTCCTACTTTTTAATTTTGCTGGTAAACTTTCTAGAAAATTTTTTTACTATTCAGGCCAAGAAGATACACTGCCAACAATGGTGAATATTTAACAAACTCAATTTAATTTATGTATTAATAACTTAATATATTATCTTCATATTAGATACCTTCATACTCGCATACATTTGTCTCACATCGGTCAATCAAACTGGCTTACATACATTTTGCTGCATACATTTTACAATGCAAACTTAAATTAATATGCATTAATAATTTAATATTTTACTTTCATTCTTATAACATCTTGAAACGTACATCTTACAAGTGCTTACATGCATACTTTCATATGTTAATTTACAGAAGATATATCAGACAATATACTTTCAATAAATGTTTGAAACTGGATAAAACCAACACAGAAATGGGTATCAAAATTTTTCCTGGGAAACATTACTTGTTATTTCAAATTGTTAACTGTTATTTTTTTTTTTTTTTTTTTTTTTTTGTATTCACTATAATATTATAATTACTAATTTATTTTTTACTTTTGCATATTTTTCACATGCACTACAGTTGTAATGTATTTCATAAAAATTTTAAAAAGATTAGACATATACATATACATATTTTCAGTTATTCCACATTTTGCAAAATCTTCTAGCATTTTAACTCTAATTTCTTCTGTTCTATGCTGAAAACAAAATCATCTGAATATTTTTTTTTTTAATAACTGAAAAATGGTGCTCTGAAATACTTGGAAGAACGGCAGAAAAAAACTTGTTGTAATTGCCTGTTCTTGTCACCTTTTAAATTTAAAAATACACAAAGCAAACTCTGTCATTCATTTTTACTTTTTTCTATCTATACAAGAAAAAACTATTGTATTTGTGAAAAATTTCGACTTCTGGTTTTTTGATGTATTTATACGTTTTAGAAGGTCCTGAACATGATTTGATCATTTTTAGAAAATGTCTGTCTGTCACTCTGTCTGTATGTGACAAAAATTTCGTGGGGGCTCTATCTCAAGAACTAATACACGGAATTTCACAAAACTGTAGATTCAGTTAGACCTTGATATAAACTTGTGCTGATTAGTTTTTGATGCAAGTCGCCCAGCAGGTGGTGCTGCTATGCTGCGTTTTTCGCAATAGCTTTATCTCAAGAACTATTCCACGGATTTTCATCAAATCCCAGATTCAGGTTATACCTTGATATGAGTAGATGCTGATTATGTTTTGGTGTAAATCTCCCAATAGGTGGCGTTGCTATGCTGTGTTTTCCAGATTACTGCAATAGCTCTTTCTCAAAAACTAATGCACAGATTTTCTTCAAACTTCAGATTCACTTAAACATATTGACATAAGTTGTTGCTTATTAGGTTTTGTTGTTAGTTGCAGAACAGGTGGTGCTGCTATGCTGCATTTTTCACGATTTTTGCGATAGCTGGATCTCAAAAACTAATGCACGGAATTTAATCTAACTTCATAGTCTGTACACTTTCACATAAATAGATCCTTATTAGGTGTGGACATATACAACACAACAGGTATCGCTTTTATACTCTTTGTGTTGGGAATTTTGGTTGCAGATATCTAAGAGGGTGGGTGCCGAAATTCAATTTGTTTGAAAGATGCAATGCTTGTATCCTCTTTTTAATTGCACACGAGGAACGTATACCTTTTAAATCCTCATGATGGGCATAGATTGTCATTTAATTTTGATACAGTGATGGCTAATTTTCAAGTAGTATTAAAACGTATGAGATAGAAGAAAGTTTTGGGATTGCCACATCCGACTAGTTTTAGATTGATCTGGCAAAAATTTTTCCATTATTTGTAATTTAGTGCCAATAAGAAAGGAAATGAAAAATATACACAGTATTAACAGTATTGTAGGACAGTGGGAGTCATTAATAAACTTTTTCCTTAAAGTGCTATTATGCAGGATAATTTGAAGCAACATAAATTGTTGCGATTGGTCAGTTTTTCAAGCTGCATTGGTTGTTCTGGGCAAGGTTTTCCTTCGTCAAATTTTCAACCATATCATTGGCTGCTGTTCCATGCAATATTGGTCTTGACCTTTTTTATGAGCATTACAGAAGGCAAAATTCTCCAACAATAAAAAAAATGCTTGTTTTTTGAGCAACTCTTTTAAAGATTAACATTGTATCGCTTGAAAGTAGCACCAACTTTGATGCCTTGTGTAATACCACTTTTAGAGAAAAGTAACTAAATAAATCAATAAATTGCCACTAACTTTGGAATTGTATATATTTCCAAAACTGTGATTATCCATAACTGAAAGAAGTGTGATACAATTTAAAGCAATAGAAATAAAAAATGATTTTCTTCCACCTTTAGCCTTTTCTTTTTTTAAGTTGATACGATATTAAATAAAAGGAATTTTTGTGTAATTATTGATTTTAAAATTGCTTTTGCTGAAATATTATGTAAGTGCTAACTTGTGCTATCATGTTGTTGAATGTATTTTTTCAAATCTGAGTTTTTTCCTGTCCTTTTTTTTTTGTTGTATGTGTATGTATGTCTTATTATTATAATATTATCCTGTTTAACTGACTTCAGTTTTCATTGTGTTTTTAATTCTAAGATTATAAAGTACTTGAGTTCCTTGTATTTTAAGCTTAAATGAAATATATCATAAAATTGTTACCAGTTTCATTAATATTATCATTATCAATAATACATATGTACAGTAGAAGGTCTTCATAAAGCATACATCAAGATGAAAGTTTGTGCATATTATAGAATTTTGCATTATGTAAATCACATTTCACACATTGTTAAATGTACCTGATAAACATGATCAAATATGCCTGGAACGTATCAATATACCATAGAAGATCTTTATATTTCTTTCCTTTGGAGAAGAGGTGTGCAGATTATAAACTTTTGCATGATAAAGGTTATTTCACACATTGTTAAATTACCTTATAAATATCATCGAAATATGTCTGGACAAAATCTTTATATTTCTCATTTCCAAAAATTTTTAATAGCAATTTTTTCATTTAAAATCTGAATTAAGGAGATAAAGAGGAAATAATGTCTGACACTCTAGAGGGTAGCAATATTTCTACAATGTGGATTTCAGGCATGTTTTAACCACAAAATTCATTGTTAGCGTGTGAGAAGTTGTGCATTATATAGAACTGTGTTATAAAGATCGTCTACTGTATATATATATATATATATATATATATATATATATTCCTATCAAGACAACCCAAACTCTGCCCAGCCAGATTCCTCATTTGGAATATATTAAAAATGCCCAAAGTACAACTATACCTCTATGACCCATAGTTTTCGAGAAAAATGCATCGTGGATAGAATATAGGGGTTCGACTTTACGACTGCTATGATCGCTAGATCTGACACCTTTGGATACCTATGAGGCCTATGGGCACTTCCTATGGGGCCATCTGAAAGATTTGGTTTAATGACCCAGTTACTACAGAAAGGGACTTAGCTACTCATGTTCATGCTACGTCTGTGTACTTTTGGGGACACTATGCTGCATCAACATGTGCAGTCAGCCATTACATGGCATGTGCATCCATCCGTGCCACGATACGTACAATGGTCATTTATAATATTTTCCTACTTAAACACATGCAAATATCGATGTTCATGTTTTCCATAAAGATTTTTTTTCTTGCACTAGTTATACTTTTCTTTACACTTATGCGTTATGCTTTTCAAGTCATACTTTTCTTTCACATTTTTCTCGAAAACTATTTGTTGTAGAGGTATAGTTCTTTGGGTATTTTTTATGTATTCCAAGCGAGGTATCTCTGTATATATATTATTTAAAAGAAGATTACTTTTAATTTAAAATAATTAACTGTGGCATGCAATTTTAATCATCATGCATTCTAGCAACTGATATTTTTCAAAACATGGATTAAGGTAAAATTAATTGTATATAGTTATGACATATGAGCAATATATCAGAATAAGTAACATAACATGGTGTACTATAACAAAGGTCTGTTGTAATTTCTTTTGGTACTTTTATGTTAGCCAGGGATTAAATCCCCAAGTATTCTTCCCCCCCTTATAAGCATTCATATTACATTCATTTCCTTTAAAATACAAACCTTTCACTTATTTCATTTAAAATACATAATTTTAATTCAAAACACATACATTTAAAATACATATATTACACACATTTAAAATACATATATTACACACATTTAAAATACATGTCTTTCACTCATTTAATGTGAATTAAAGAAAAGAAAGAAAATAAGAAGAAATAATACCATAAACAAAGGCCTTTTATTTCAACAACAAAGCATTGTTTCTAATTTACACACACGAAAAATAAAGCTGCTACTTGTGAGGAAGAAATGCTATTGGTGAGATTTGCTTCTGGCTAGCATAAAAGTACCTTTTTTAAACAATAATATGTATATTGTTCTACTTCTGTAAGGATTTAATTTATTTTCAATAATTTTTTTATTTACATGTTTAATTATCTTATAATGACTTGAATTTCTAAATGCTAATTCTATTTTTTTCTCACAGATATAATGAAGGAGTCATTAACAAAAAAGTGTGGACGCTACTGGGACAAAGATTACCAATCTTTCCTCGAAACAATTGTCGAGACAAAGAGCTTTAGATAATTTATTCAAATGTGTCATATATTTTTAGAGCATAGTGAGTCTGCAAGATTACTTTTTTGCCAAAGGATACTCTCATTATGAAAATATTGTAACTTTTTTTTTGGGGGGGGGGGGGGGGATTCCTTCTATTTTTTTCTATACTATAAAATATAAATTAAAACATCTGTTAATGCTATCAACAGAGCTAAAAAAATTCTGTGTTTTAGAAGATTTCCACTTTTAAAAATAATTCATGTTTTTGAAGTTCTTCTGTACTATTTTTTACTTTGTAGTAAAAATAAATAAGTAATTAATCAGCTATTTTCCCTATCTCCCCCCACCCAAGGTTTTTCTCCGCTTTTTGTCCCTCCTAGTATAGAAAGCTAAAAATTGATGATTTTTTAAAACATATAAAAAGACAAAAAATCTGTCCTAATTATTACTTTTTTAGGGCTAATAAGTAAAATAATCAATCATTTAAATTATCTAGGAACCAAAAATTCCCTTTTCCCCACCCACTTCCATAGCAAAAGGAAGGGGAGGGGGTTCTGGCTATGACAGGAGGGGGAACAAAGCAAAATTTTTGTTGTTTGTCTCTCCTCACCCATGAGTATTTCTCAGATAATAGTGAATTTTATTCCATTGACTAAAAAATGTTTGCAAATCAAGCAATTTGACCATGAATGTTTAAAATTCAATTTTTGAAAAGTTGTGAATGTCATCATCATGTGTTGACCCAAGCATCAAATTTATTAATTGAAACCTTTATTTTTAAGTATTGAAAAGCTTTAGAACAAAGGCAACAATTATCTTGGTATATTTCATTTCTTATATATTTGGCACTTTAGACATATCAGATAACAATTTTGTTAATTATTTTCATTTTGTGCCTAAAGGTAATTGTCATTACCATACTACACAATAATTTTTCGTTCAATTTTACACTAGATGATATTTTCAAATGATAACTTCTTAGATGGTATAGTTCTATGTGTGCTTAAAAGCTTTTATGTATATTTTTTATTAACTATATAAGAACAATTTCATTTTTTCCAAAATTTTAATCAGTGTTTTTATTACGTGCCATTATCCAATTCATTATTCCTGAAATACAATGTTAATAATTTTAACACTTCTGAAGAAACTATAAAAAAGGCTTGGAACTTATTTCATATTTGATGTACCACAAGCTTTCAATTGTTATAGTTTATCCCTAAAATTGGCTTAACTCTTAAAATTTTATTGCTGTGGTCTTTTACTAAGGCATTTTTAATTTATGATGACAGCAGTTTTAGACGTTTAAAAAAAAAAAAAAAAAATCATTTCTATTCTTTACCAAAAATTATCATTTTATTAGGAGCAATTTAAATTTAAAATCACTACTATTAAAATAAAATTTAATCTTTTTTAGCCAAAACTTACCGTTATCTGAGAATGACTCATTTATGAATGATCGGCATTATTATTTTGCTGTTTAAAGTTACATTCAAGAAAAATCTGTATCATATGTGTTTGTTATTTTTAATTAAAATCCATTTATTAGGCGTACAAAACATATCTACCTGTTTTCAGCAATTCTTTTTTATTAATGAAAATTAAATTATAAACCTTATTCAATATGGTCACCATTAGTTTCTGTTATATTTTGTCAGTGCTCAGCAGCAAATGACTTCTGTAATGAAAGGCTTGGTCTTTTAATGTTGTGAATTCATCTTTTTTTTTTTTTTTTTTTTTTCTTTTTTTTTTTCCTCGCCTCATCTTTGGCTTGAAATTGCTGCTTTGCTAAGCTGTTTCATAAGAAGCTAAAAAGTTAGCAATCACATGGTGCAATGTATGGTGCATATGCAAGATGTGGTAAAATTTCCTATTACAGAAGATTGTTTATGGTTTGGCAGGCAATGAAACTTCTAACATTGTTGTGGTGTAGTATACTGATACTGAAAATATCACTGCTATATCCAGTATAAGAATTCTTTCCTTTGATTTTTTATCCTAAAAGACTTAACTGAAGAGTGAAATCTTTGCCAATAGCAATTTCTCCTGCTTTGAGGAGCTCTTAATACTTTCGCTCCTTTATCCCACCAAATACAGAACTCTAGTTCTTATATATATATATATATATAAGTTTGTTGCCATTTCATTTATTATATTATAATATTTCTCTATATAATTATACGCTTAAATTTAAATAATTTTATTCTATATATTTTTAGTAATAATTTATTATAGAATATTTTTATGCTTCTAATAATTTTTATTTAATTATGATGATATGTCAATTTATTTTTCTTTGTCGTGGTGTATTTTTTCAGAACACTATGTAGTTTCGCAACAGTTAGAATTTGTTTTTAACTGTCAAAATAAATCGGCGGGACATTTGCTGAGATTAACTTGCTACATGTTTCATGGTTTAAAGTGGTCTTTGAAATTCTATATCTTGGTATGTCTTCGAATTTAATTGTTTCTTTAAATTAAAATTGTTTATTATTAAAGATCTTGTTCTGATTAAATTTTTTTATATATTATTAAATTTACATGTCATGGATTTTTAAGCCTTTTTTATAGTGTGTGGTCGATAGGGTGCATCAGGAATCTATTTTTAGCTTATGCTGGCTTCTTGTACAGAAATCGACTATGCTTATTGCTTATATCGTCGTTTCATGTACCCCTGATGAAGTGAAATGCTATATAAGCTTCTGGCTCCATCCTTCATTCCACTTGATTTATTCTGTGTTTACAATATATCTTTTAAGAGTTCAACATTTTTTAGCTGGTTTCTTGTTTCATAAGTCTTTAATTTTTTTTTTTTTTTTTTTTTTTTTTTTTTTTTGTGGTTTTTCATATGTAAATATGGATTAATCGTATGCAATGTGCTGACTAATTGGTGGATTTTGCTTAATTAATATTACATGTATAGGGTTCCATTTGTATTTTGTATAATGTTACAGTTATTATTTGCTGCTAAAAAAAAAAAAAAAATTAATTATTGTAATAGGAATTTATGATGATTTGTAATTATATTATGGCTATATATATATACAAACCTAATTAGTATCTTGCACACATAATCTGTTTGTTGAGCACAATCAGCTGTGTTTACTTGTAAAAGAATTAACTTACACTTACTCTTCCACACTGAAAGAAAAAATATAGCGCCTACATCTAGAACAAATAGCTATCATTTTCTAAATCCCTCAATTAGAAATATAGGTTTCCGAGTTATGCAAATAAGGTAAACAAATAAACTGAATAGATGAAGTGATCAAGAATTTCTAGTCTATATTAGGTGATGAAACGATACTGTTGTGTCGTACCTAAAACATTTCTAAGTAGACAGAAACACGTGGGTGATAAAACTACCCAGAGAAAATAAAATTTGATCGTATAGCCTTTCATTACATTAAACAAACCCTAAAAAAGGAAAAAAACAATGCTGCTGTGGGAAAGAAATAAAAATAATCACAAAGATTAAATGCTGAATCAAATTAAAGTTTATTTAATAAAATAGTAAAAGCATTTAAATGAAACTTAGCTACTTTTCTAAGTAAATTTACAATATTTTTGCACTTGCCATTTTTTAATTACTTTTAATGTTAACAAAGATTGATTGAAGGTTAAACATGCATGAAAATTTAAAATTTCTTCGGAGAATTAAATTAAAGAGTACCTCTATTAAAATTAGACCATATTTATGAGTTATTCAGCTGCATCTCCAGATAAGTTGCCGGTGGCTTTTCTTCCGCTCGCCAAAATCATTCCGCACTCTTGCCTCTCAAGTTCTTCACCCTTGCGGCATATCAATCTTCCAACCTCTGGACTTTCAACGTCACTCAACCCGAAATTTTTCCAGCCGACTCACTGTCATACCAAGAGAAGAAGTCCTCGTTTCGGCAAAACCCCGCTCTTTTTATGTCTTTGCTTCATCACTTTTTCGCATAGCGCATCGGTAAAAAGCCCGATTGCGTGCCAGAAATCAGTGTTATGTTTTACTATTTATTTACAGTCTTTTTAAAAATGGACTAATCGATGCTTAAATTACACTCAGTATATTTTCTTTTGCAGTATTTTTCCAATTTAAAAAGGAGTATTAAATGCTTGTAAAAGGTGGTCTGATCGTCGTCGCAGATGAATACCAAAAACATCAATGTTTCGGAACCACTTGTTTCGTAAGAATGAAATAATAAATTAAGTTTATATATTTCCAAATAGAATAACTCTAAAAACTTTTAAAATAATATTTTGACATTTGAATACATATTTTCAAGATTAAATTACGAATTAGCTGTAACTTTAAATATTTTTTACAGACATTTTGAAACATTATAAACTTATAGTTTACACATAAAATATTCATAAATTTCCCAGGAAAAGCCTTTATATTGGTGGGCGCCAAGCCAACATAAAAAAAACTTCCTCAAAATGTTATTGAACGTTACAATATTCTATTTTAGATATAATATGGAGTAATTTATAACTATTGACTGACAAAAAAAAGAGCTATTCTAAAGTTAGAAAAACAACTGTTATTTATATAAAACAGCTTAAAAGATAGCATTTCTTTTCTTTTTTTTTTTTTTTCACATATTCAATTACTTATTTAGGAAAACCCAAATTATCAACATAACAATACATTATACAGTAAAACCTAAATAACAGACACCTCGGGAGCGCGGAAACTGTCTGCTATTTGGAGGTGTCCGCTATTGGGAAAACCTCAGAGATTAAAAGCCTGCTAAGAAATGCTTAATGTTTCATTAATTGATTTGTATGTCCTAAAACCTCTATTATTTATATCATTAATCAGAAATAAATTTATTTTTTAAGCAATAAAACTGATATAAAATTTTGCATACCTTGCACATTGTGCATAATTGCACGTTTTCTTTCTCGGGCGTGCAGTGTTGAATTCAGACATTTTTCTCCGATAGGGATTTCTGTGTCTCCGGGGGAGACATTATAGTGTTCCAGTAAGGAAATTAGACCCTTTGGCCATTAAAACATAAAATCTCAAACTATCCGATAAAGGGGGGGGGGGGAGATCTTCAATGCTCCAGGGGAAATTTTCCTCCTGGTCACCACCTGAATTCAACACTGGACATGGGAAGGGAAATTTTCTTCAACCCACCCCCTACATTTATCTGCGATCACAAAATTTTTGACACATTGCCCTGATAAATTTAGAGGCTTTTTACTTTTTTTTCCATTTTGTTCTCGTTAAAAAATAATTTTTCATCATTTATCGCCAAAATTACTGTCCGCTATTCGGAGTGTACGTTATTCAGAGGTTGCACATACAAAAATTTAGGTTTTGGGAGTGGGGATCAGAAAACTGTCCGTTAAATAGAGGTGTCCGTTATGGAGGTTTTACTGTATTATGAATCATTTGAATTTTGCGAAATTATCCCTTGATTTCTAGAATTAATTCATAAAATAGAATTATAGTTACTAAAACTCACTTCTTGTGTTCACATTTATTTGCAGAGATTTTTAAATAAGTTTGAACACGATAATATGGGAAAACGCCCTTGATTTAAAAAACACTTTCCTAGAACTCTCTAGCAAAGGGAACTAGAATTTATAAGGATGATATGGAACCATTTTTCTAGAGGCACAATTTATTTTCTAGATGCCAATGGCAATTTTTTTTTTTTCAGTGCAGATAACGGCGTCTAATGGAACAGGTAGAACTGTTTTGTGCACACAATATATGTTTTATATTTCAAAATATTAATTTATATGATACAACTTAGCATAACTAATTTTATCAATGTTAAAAATTTTTATTATTTCAGAAAATCAATGTAAAAACTTTTTAACATGGCATTTTATGCAGAATGAAGTATTTTATTTACAAATCTGTAAGTAAATTCAGTTAAATAATAATAAAATGAACAGCTTGGTAGAATAAAGTAGATAACTGTTAAAAGTAAATCAAAATACTAAATTAATAATTTCAGGATAATACAATCCAGTCAGTACTTTACAATTATTACTTTTTTTTAAAATCGTAAGCATGTTTTAAAAGCAGAATATTATTTTTATGTGCTTATCTAAATGTTCATAAACTGATTGAGCTTATATTAAGTTTTTCTTGTACATATAAGTTATTTATTATTAATAGTATATTTAGTACTACTAAGTAGTTGAATATTTCCTTGCTAAATGTGTATTGATTTTTTTTTATAGCTTAAATTTTTCACGTTAAATATTTTGAACGTTAGGATATGACTGCATTTGTATATTTGTATAAAAATCTGCCTTTAGTATAATAACAATATTGTAAAAATCTACCATTATTATTAAAACAACTGTGCAAGGTATAACTTCATTTGTATATTTCATCTAAACACTTGTAAAAATCTACCATCAATTTAATAAAAAATTGTCTCTAATTCTTGTTTTAATTTTGTTTCTTAAATCATATGCACATTAATCTTAATATGAAGGAAAAAACTAATTGAAAACACCACAAAAAATTAGAAAAGCACAAACCATATCAAAAATATCCAGCCAGGATTCGAACCTGGGTATTTTGGTTCACCGCACCAATGCACTTTTATCTGAGTCACCTGGAACGATACACCTAGCCTGGCACCCTTCACTGGCATAATTTTTTTTTGAAAAAAAAAATTATGGCCATTTTTTTTCCCATTCTGACCAGAAAATCAGAGTTCTAACTTTTATGACTGTTCTTTCATCTTCATCTAATACTTCGTTTATAATGACAGTTTCATAATAATGGAAGCTATCAGTCCATCAGAAGAAAATAACTCGGTTAAAGCAGAAACTCGATTAAGCGGGACTCGGATAATTGGGACTTTACTGTACTTTAAAAAAAAAAAAAAAAAAAAGAAGAAAATAGTCACCAATAATTTTGAAATAGCGTTCCATTTCGTGGATTTTTCCATTTCGAGCCCTGAATCTTGGTAATACTGCAACCACAACACAAGATGGAATAATTACATGAATCACAACCCTGTGGCAAACATGAGTCTGAATTAATCCAGCATCGATAATATATGTGTATTTTTTTTTCTTTTTTAACGATGACTTACGCCCATGAAATGTATATTTAACTACATGAATTTTTATTCAAATTGCTAACAAGGTGTAAAACCAACAAAGCAAAAAAGTATCCATGCCAGGGTTTGAACCTGGTTTGTTTGCTTCAGTGGACCAATGCTCTTCCAGGTGGCTCAAATGGAAGAGCATTGGTCCACTGAACCAAAAGATCCAGGTTCAAACCTTAGCCTGGATACCTTTTTCACTCTGTTGGTTTTACGCCTTGTTAGCAATTTGAATAAAAATTCTAGATTTCTCAAGCATAAGTCATCATTAAAAAAAAAAAAAAAAAAAAAAAATTACACATCAAAAGAACTTTGTTTTTCTTCATCAAATGTAAAAAGGTGTGTAATGACTTTGGGAGCAAGACCAAGATTCAAAATAACTTTTTGCTGTAAATTTATTTTGTAGTGTATTTTACTCTACTCCATGGATGATGAACCTATGGCATGTGTGCCTTAGGTACGACAATTTCCATTGCATGCAAAAAATTTTAATTTAATAATCATTATGTAAATAATTCTTTGTATGTGTGTGTAAATATAGTTTTGCTGAGGAATAACATTTTATTTAGCATGTACAGAATATCATGACTTAATCCAATTATGTTTGCCTGAATTAACACATTACAAAATTTTCTTTTTCTGTTGTGCTGTTCAGTCTTTCGGGTACAGCTCCTAAGAAAATTATGGTAAGCTCTATCAGTTCATTGTAATCATACCTTGATTGAAAATCATTAAGATGATTTTGACCAAATTCTGTAATTTCTGACGCATTATGTGTTATTTTTTTTCATTGATTATGTTGTTAGTTATGAGAGTCTGAAATATGCCATAATCGATAGACATCCACGAAATTTTAAATCATTTGAATAACAGTATGTCTGGTCCGCTTAAAACTCCGAGAGACTTAAGAACAACTTCCTCAAGCATGATTTCAAGGATGTGATGATGGCATGCCAAATCATTTCTTTGTTCAGATTCTAATCCAGAAAATCACAAGCTTCTCTTGATAATCGGGTATTAACAAAGGTTATATCAAAAGTCATGCATTTTACTTGCTTTTAATCCCCACAACTCCAATGTTTCTTAACAGCAGAAGCTATTTCCTCACCTGTTCCTGATTAAAGTTTTGGAACAGCTAGTTAAATGGTCAGTACCTTTACCTGGAACAATAATGACTAATCTGTCTACAGTTTCAGATCCTGAAATGTTTTCAATCCCAGTGAAACAGTCAAAGGAACGCTTGCCGAAAACTGTTTTTTTAAATTTTGTGCTCTGCTTTTGATACGAATATGGCCATTTAGTATGACATTTCAAGAATATAAAAAAATCAAATTCTATAATTTATAAACATTATCTTATAAATTCCTACGCATTTTAGCTATTTAAGATTAAAAAATAACAGAGAACTATTTTTCAAGGCAAAATGTTAGATTCTCTACCTTTCACAATGCTGTCAAGTTGAGGTGAAATAGAGTCTAGACATGAAATATTCCTGTCTGTGTTTGGACAATAGATTGTGTAAATATGTTGAAACTTTAAACAAATGACAGTCTTTACAGCGTATATCATATCATGACTCAATTTGGCAATGACTATGGATTTGTATTAGTAATTTATTATTAGATTACAAAATATGTGAATTTTGAATTAAACATTCAAACCTTGGTAGCAACCCTTAAAACATGTTTTAAATTTTTTTAATTTTTGTGGAAGTCTTTATTTTATACATAGAGCAAAATAGGAGGGTGCCCCATAGAAAATTTAAAAGTTATTTTTTTTTTTAAGGATCACCCTACTGCACGTGATAGAGATAGATTTTTTTTTTTTTTTTAATCGTGCTTGAAAAATTACTTTTTAAAAGATAAAAAAATCAATAAATTGTGATGCAGTTTCCAAACAAATTGCATTTGAAACAATGATAGTGAACAGTTTAAAGCATATATTTTTAACTTATAAAAGAACTGTAACTAAACTATCTTGACTAATTTCAGCATTAAATAGCACTTAAAATAATTGAATTTAAAAACTGTCTGCTTTAACATGTTTATCATATATAGTACTTGTATTTTTTTAAAAACACCCATTTCTTGTTTTTAAATGCTATAGTTTCTGCAGTATAAGTCAAGAAAGTGACAAGGTCATAATAAATCCAATTACAACAGCATCAGCATTAGTAATTTTTAAATTATTATTAGAATAGAGAAATAACAATATCCATAGAATTACTAACTTAAAAGAAAGTCACATCTTTACTCATGTCAACTCTAGCTTGTCTTAATTTTTGTCCTTTGGATTTATTATCACTGTCAAATATAAACTAAATAGAAATTGAAAATGTATGAGTTGAAATGGATAACTATTTGGAATAATAAGTATTCTTGATATAAATACAGTATTGCCTTTGCCAGACCCCACAAATAGCAGTTTCAATCACGTTGTTTTATAAAGAAATAACTGATAATATTCTTTTTCGCATTCTGAAATCATGTGACCAGTCTTTATTAGCTGGATGGAAAATATCGCCCTCAGGGTCTTAGTATGACTATTGATCTGTGCTTTACTTGATACTGTTTTTTATCTTTTTACCATTAATCCCTTTATCTGGGTTCATCTCTGTATCCAAATTAATCTTAATCACACTCTTCCTCTCTCATCCCTTTCTTTAAATTTTAGTGTTGATTGGCATATTTATATTCAGTTTCTTAATGGTGGTCCAACAACCATTTTGTAATTTAAAATAGTTGATTTGCGATATTGAGTCAGCTGTCACATACCTTATAAATTTAATCAAAAACTCTCTGGGGGGTGCAAAATGCCACCATGCCCCACAGCCACAGGATTATCAAAAACTTTGAAAAGAGATTCTAACGAAAATTATTAACACCAAAATCAGTTAAGACAACCCTAGCAAGCATCTAGATACCTCGACATCAGAATAATCTTCTTCACACTCCAATGTGTATTTAGACCTCGATTTGATGTTGTGATTTTAATCACATCATCATTCCGCTGGGTCTAAAAGCAAAATGAGGACTTGGAGGTATAGGGGTGAGATGATGGGAAGATTTTTGCACTCAAGATAGTTACAGATAAAAGTTATATTTAGACAACCTTTTCTTTCACCGTTCTCAACTCACAAATACCTTTCTGCACTAATGGAACTAACCATATAATTAAAATAGATTTAAATATTTATATTGTGATCGTATAAAGCTCCTGGGAATCTTGTAATGGAGAACTCCTCTGCTTAGCATCTATTTTCTCTCCTAGGTTTAATTGAATTGAAGATAAGAATAATAATTTTAATTAATAAATTTATTTAAATTTAACCATGTCAAAAAAAAAAAAAAAAAAAAATTGCACTGTATAATTTTGTAATCTGAAGATGCCTAAGCAGTCAGCTCACAAATGTGCTTTTTTGCTAAAATTAAAATTAAATTACACATAATGCCAGAAATCACACCAATTTTGTGGAATAAGAACATATACAGTTTATTTACAGCACATAAAAATAAAACATAAACAAAAAACATAAAGAGAGTATTTACATAAAAATAGCTTTACAAGGAAAGGGTCTGAGGTTGGTGTCACCGAATGCGATGAACATTTGTGTATCGATAGAGTATAGTTAGTATATAAATATATGACCGTCATAAAGCGCAACCCCCCGGAGGTCTTGAGAAAATAAGTTGCAAAGTTTAAGCTACAGTTTATAATTGGATAAATTTCCTTCTTTGGCAAACGGTTCAGTAGCATGGCCGGCAGCATGCTGGATTTGAGATTTTTCTACCCTGGTTCAAATCTCGCTTGGACTTGTTTTTCAGAACGAAAATTTTTATCAATCATTTTCAAACCGCAATTGACAAAATATGTATAACAAGTGAAATTTGTGAAAAATATGAATTAAATGCATGTTTTGTAGCATATAAGTGCTTTTTTAACTACGAAATTTTGCATGTTTAAATATATAATGAAAAGTTAAAAAAAATAAATAAAAACACGTATTTATATGTCTACAGACCAGAAAATTTTTGTCGTTATTTAAATTTATTTACAGTTATTTCAATGAATATCTACAATTTTTAATAGAGAAATAAATTAAATAAGTGAACAAATATATTATTTTCATTTTGTTTCCTCATTCAAATATTTCATTGATGTCGTGAAGGCATTTTGCACAGTTTGGCTCTCAGACTACATTTACAAACTGCAAAAACAAAATTCCTACTAGGGTAAAAGCACCAATAGTCGGCCACTTAAGCGCTTTCTTTAAGTATATAGCTCAAAGCGTAATTTTAAAAAGCAATACAACATTTTTAACAGTGACGCATGTCAATGTATATTTTTCTTTTACTGTTTCAGCAATTGTTTTTAAAAAAACTGATTATAGTTTTTATTTATAAAAAGTTAAATTTAAAAGTAGCAAAGGTCTAGTAGTCGGCCACTCAATTCTAGTGTTCGGCCATCACTGGACCAGTAGTCGGCGACTTAAATGCTTTGTTATTTAAATAACTTAAAGTATAACTTTTATAAACAGAACAAAATTTTAATGCTAAAATGTGTTAATTTATTCTTTTCTTATAATATTGCTGTAATAATTTAAAATATAATAATAGTATTTAACACTTTCCAACATAGTTTAAAAGTGTTTGTGAATTTGGATTGTCTTCAGTCTGTCCGAGTTCTAACACTCGCAAATATACTCGAATCTCCTTGAAATTTTTGTATGTTTTTGACTTTAACAATTGCAGGATCGCTATTGAAAATAAAGTGTGTAGCATTTATAGTTCATCTACAGGGACAGTCAAAAATATCCCGATGCATTGCGCTCAATGAGAAAAATTGCTTCAAGTTTATTTTAATGATGTTGGCCATTTCAAATATAATGAAATTGATATGCATTTATGAAGTGCATTTAATTATGCATTCTAGACAATATGGAGTCCAAAGAACTTATTATTCATTTATAGGGCCCCGCAAAAGAATTCCTTTACATAATAGTGTCAGGGGATAAGCAGTTTGCAGCGTATTTTAGTTCTCTTATACTGCATCAAATAGAATGAAATTGATATACAACATTACTGAGGCTTACTACAAAATACCCGTTGTATAACATGATATGCATAGCATTTATCGTTCATTTACAGGGAAACACAAAAAATTCGAATGCAGCACTGCATCTTTCTATTAGCGATAATTGATGTAAGTGTGATTTTGTTTATGACATGCGTTTTTAAGTTTAATTAAACCTTTGCTTACAATGCAGTGTGTATAACTGATATAGATCATATACAAGGATACACAAAAGAGTTTGTAAGCTTTGTGGAGTATCAGCATGAATGGCTTAATAGAGGCTTTTATGTTCTTTCAAGCTGAACTATATTTAGTATACTAAGAGATGTTTGTATAATATAAATAAAACCATATACTGGGGTACACAAAGAACTGAATACATGACCTCCCAGGGATAATAATGTGTGGAAGTATCATTTCAGTAATTTTAACCACGTTTTAGCCTTAATTAAATTTTAGCTTAATATGTGCGGCATATAAAAATCTATTGGTAATATACAGGGCTGTACAAAATAATTCAAGTATGTTTCCGTATAGGGGTAGAAATTGCTGAAGGTAAATTTTCAACCTGTTATGCATTTTCTTACTATACTAACTTTTATTATACTATGTATAGAATGATATAAAAATCTTTAGATTAAATACAGGACTGCACAAAAGAATTTAACTACTTTTTCGGTTAGGGACCATAATTTGGTTTTCAGAAGTGTTATGCCTTTTCTAAAATGTTTACCTTTTTTACGGTATTAAGCAGCTCAATTTCGTTGAAGAATTCTGCAAGTCATGGGAAATGCTTTTATAATCTATTCTTCATGCAAGATTTTTCATTCTTATTTCTAATGGAAAGTAAAGTTAAAAGTACAAAATTATCTAGTAATGGGCCATTCAAATTTTTTGTTTAACCATCGTAGACTAGGCTGCGGGCAGAGAAAAAATTAATACCTCATCCTGTTTCAAAATGAAATTATGATGTAGGACAAGATTATTAACAGAACATGAATGACTGATCTGCCGATGCATATCTTGTGATATCAGCAGTAGGGAGCGCCAAATCGTCATTTTAGCGTTACTATCATGTCGTCAAGTTTCGGGATGAAATTTTAATATGTTGCATATCTCGACTAGTACAATGCAAATATTTCAGTTTATCTTGGGATTTCGTGGTTAGATATTTGCAGAACGCGGCGCCAATTCTTCATTTTCGCGTTACTATCTCGTAATCGAGTTTCGAAATGTAATTTTAATAAGTTGCATATCTCGAATAGTACATTACAAATATTACAGTCTGTCTCATAGTATCTTTGAACAATATGAGCAGAATGAAGGCCAATTCTTATTTAAGGGAAAATATGGTTTCTTGTTCAGTTGTTTTCCCCTATTCGATATTTTAAATACATGTGACAAAGCAATCGTTTGTTATTATTGTTATTTTAGTAGTTATCTTATTATTACAGATTTGTGATTTTATAGTAACAGTCGTTTTGATATAATTATGCGATTTTATAAAAAAAATTATTGTTTTTTTGTTATCTTTTTTTGTGATGAACGCATGGGCGCATAGCGTTCATCAAAACTAAAACTAATCACTGGATACAGCAACTTCATCGTGCAGCAGTCTCAAAAACGCCCTGAATTCGCGAAATCCGCGATCATAAACGAACGAAATTCGTTAACACCGCAATCAGTAACGAACGTATGAACGCATAGCGCTCATGAAGACCGAAGAAAAACATCACTGGATGCAGCAAACTTGTGCAGCAGTCTCTAAAACGCAGTAATTTGCGAAAGCCACGATCACGAACGAACGAAATTCGTTAACGCCGCAATCAGTAAAAAACGTATGAGCCAATAGCACTCATGAAAACAAAAAACAAATAACATCACTGGGTGCAGCAATCTCTAAAACGCAGTAATTCGCGAAAGCCACGATTACGAACGACCGAAATTCGTTAACGCCGCAATCCGTAACGAACGTATGAACCCATAGCGTTCATGAAAACCGAAAGAAAATCACTGGGTGCAGCAACCTCGTCGTGCAGCAGTCTCTAAAACGCAGTAATTCGCGAAAGCCGCAATCACAAACGAACGAAATTCGTTAACGCCGTAATCATTAACGGGCGTATGAACGCATAGCGCTCATCAAAACCGAAAAAAAAATCACTGGATGCAGCAACCTCTTCGTGTAGCAGTCTCAAAAAGGCACTAAATTCGCGAAAGCCGCAATCACAAACGACCGAAATTCATTAACGCCGCGATCAGTTACGAACGTATGAGCGCATAGCGCTCATAAAAACAAAAAAAAATATCACTGGATGCAGTAACCTCGTTGAGCAACCGTTGAGCAACAGTTGCAGCAACCTGCGTCTGTAAAACGCAGTAATTCACGAAAGCCACGTTCACGTACGAACGACATTCGTTAACGCCGCAATCAGTAAAAAATGTATGAACGCATAGCGCAATCAGAAACGAACGAAATTCGTTAACGCCGCAATCAGTAAAAAATGTATGAAAGCATAGCGTTCTTGAAAAACGAAAAAAAAACATCACTGGGTGCAGCAACCTCGTCGTGTAGCTGTCTCAAAAACGCAGTAATTCGCGAAAGCCGCAATCACAAACGAGCGAAATTCGTTAATGCCGCAATCAGTAAGGAACGCATGAGCTAATAGCGCTAATCAAAACCGAAAAAAAAAAAAAATCACTTGGTGCAGCAACCTCGTCGTGCAGCTGTCTCGAAAACGCAGTAATTCGCGAAAGCCGCGATCCCAAACAAACTAAATTCGTTAACGCCGCAAAAACTAAGGAACGGATAAGCGCATAGCACTCATAAAAAAAATGCACTGGATGCAGCAGTCTCAAAAATGTACTAAATTCGCGATCCCAAACGAACGAAATTCGTGAACGTTGCAGTCACTGACAAACGTATGAGCGCAAATCAATTTAATTTAACTTGTGCATGAATGATATTTATTTAAGTCTTATAGAATGATATTTATTTAAGTCATATTTAAGTCTTATTTATTTAAGTCTTAAGATATATTTTAAGTCTTTTTCTCATTTTTTATTTGTAAAAACTATGAAGTCTAAAAATGCAACACTAAAGTAAATAATAATGACATCATATGAACCAGGGCAAAGTGCAAGGTCATTTCTTGGATGCATTTGTGATAAGAGGCGTTGTGAGAGCCGCGATTTAGACGTTATTTTATTACCCAACAGGTGGGTAATAACGCCTAATAGCATTGGTCAAGAAATCACGCCACTATGTTTTATGAATCTGCTATCTGCTAAAATAGTCTTTCTTGTATACATATCTTCTATACATCAATAAGTTGCTGTATCAAATCCTATATTTGTTTGGGGAAAAAAAAATCTAAAACTAAGCCGTAAAAATTGGTAGAATCTTAAGGTGGCGTTATTACCCCAGGACACCTTATAGTCGAAAAAAATCAAATTATTAAAAATAGATTCAAAAAAGTGAAATGGCCTTTTAGCCAGTAGTCAACCGTGGTGGCCGATTACTGAACATGTAAGTAAATATAATACCCAATAATCGGCCACATTAAAATTAATTAATACAAACATATTTATTTAATTTTGATACTGAAAAACATTAGTTTATTAAACTTTTTAATAGTAGAGTCTTATAATTTTAGAAAATAATAAAAAATAAATTAATACTAGTCTTTTAAAAATTTTGTCATCGGTTAACAAAAAAATAGCAAACACGGTTATTTGACCGCAACCAAATAAAAAATGGCTGATTACTAACGCAATAAAAATACCCACAACTCTTTTCTGATGGCTTATGACGTATAAAGGATGGCTACATATAGGGGGATTGTTATATTTCATGTGAAATCAAAAATAAGCTATTCATAGCGTATTTTATCTCAAAGTGGCCGACTACTGGTGCATTTACCCTATTTATGTTCAGTTTATTTTCTCTTACCTTTGCGGCAGGACACTTATTGTCTATTATGCCAATAAATTCTAATCACCACGCCCTGTTAATGCAAGAGTGTTACAGGGTTCAAAATTGGGTCCCAAGCTGTACAAGATCCATATACGGGTGATTTTCAAAAAATGTCATGTTTTACTGTCCTTTCCCATTTACACAGAAAAGTAGTTAAATATCATAATTATTGCATTTTAACTGTCATGTTTTTTTAATGATAATTTACAGATATATTATTATTTATTAAAAAAAATAAATAAATAAGAAATATATTCTTTTGTAGTCAAAATGTCATTACCATAGGTTGTCCCAATAAGCAATTTATTAGGTAAAGATTTGACTAAGTTCTATTTAAAACAGGTGGTTATATTTTTTTAATACATTTTTATTTATTAAGATGCTACTAATTTAAAAAATATTTATTTTCATTAATTAAATTTAACTGTAATTCTTAATAATTATTTTAAACTGTGTCCTAAAAAAGGGTGTCATTGCCATGCTTCTGACAAAAAGTTCATCTGGAATTTTTTAGAGGGCAGCACATGCCGTTTTATCAAGGCAAAAATGCTCCTTAAAAGTCAACTTGTTATCAGGTTTAGGTGAATAGAGTAAATAGTTTTATAGTTTCAATAAAACAAGCAAAGACCGTCATTACCATACCCACTTCTAATTAATAATTAAATGAACTTTTATTTCTTCTGCTTTTAGGTAGATTTCGTATGAAATACTACCTATTGGGATCGTTCCTATGTTGGAATTTCTGAAAAATTTTTGCAGATCTACACCGATCATGACCCCTAGAACCCAAAACCACCATCAGTAAAAAACTTTATATATCTATCTATCTATCTATCTATCTATCTATCTATCTATATATATATATCACTTTCTTCTGGACACGATAACTTTCGTAATTCTGCACCAATCTCTTCCAAACTGATACATAAAATCAATGGGCATAAAATCTCGGTCAAGTTCGTTAATGGGCAAAATCGGACCAAGGGGAGGGAAATAGGGAGGGGTTTTGTGAAAACAGAAAACCCCCCATAACTTCTTAATTTTTGTACATATCAAATCAGTTTAAAGTTTTTATTACTTCTAAAAATAGGGCCAAAAATTTATGTATCATAGATTTTTGATAAAATTAAAAATGGGCTCAAGGGGCGCAAAAAATAGGGTTTTTGGGAGAAAAAAATTCATAACTTCGTCAATTCTCAAGATATCAAATTCAATTAATTTTATTATAAATCTCCTTAACATTATCTAAAACTTTTATATTCACAAGTTTTTGATAGGAGCAATTCGTACCGCAAAAAAAATTAAACACGAAAACAAAAAGGGCGTTTGAAGAAGAAAAAAATCCATAACTTCGTCAATTCTCAAGATATCAAATCCAATTAATTTTATCATGAATCTCCTTAACATTATCTACAAATTTTATATTCACAAGTTTTTGATAGGACCAGTTCGTACCGCAAAAAAAATTAAAAACGAAAACAAAAAGGGGGTTTGAAGAAGAAAAAAATCCATAACTCCGTCAATTCAAAAGATATAAAATCCCCATGAATTTATCATATATCTTCTTAATATTGTCTACAACATCTATATAGACAAGTTTTGGATAGGACCAATTCTTAGAGCAAAAACAAATTAAAAATACATACCGGTTGAAGTAAAAAATGATCTTAGTAAGGGTGTATTCAAATCCAAACTGCTTATTTTCTGACTCATTTTACAATTCATTTTTGCTCTCAAAGACTTCCAATTGGTACGTTTTCTTACTCAGAAACTATATAATGTACCGTAATGGTCGATTTTCTGATAGGGGCAGAATATATTTTTTTAAATGCTGTTAAAAAGGGCATTTTGAACCGAATTTACCGAAGCGGATTGTGTTGGAAAAATCATTGTATTAAGGATGCGCTTAAATCCAAACTGCTTATTTTCTGACTGGTTTTTAAATTCATTTTTGCTCTCAAACGCATTTAATTGGTAGATTCACTTATTCAGAAACTATATAATGTACCGTAATAATCAATTTTTAGATAGAGGCAGAATATATTTCAAAAAATGATGTCAAAAAGGGCATTTTGAACGGAATTTCCCGAAGCGATTGTGTTAGAAACGAAAAATATTGTCCTTCTGAGAAAATAATTGTTTATATATCAAGTTTTAATTAATTGAACAAAAAATAAAAACACAGGTCGCTCTTCAAAAATCACGTCAGCAAGTTTCATATTTTTTTTTAATTAAAAATGAATCTGGAATTATGCCAGAAAATTTCGAGTTGTTGAGCATGGAAAAGTATTTTTTTGAATACCGCCATAACATGATTCTGATAAAACCAGCTATTATATGAAAATGAAATAAAAACTCGTCAAGAGCGGCCAGATAAAATTGTTAAAGTTGATTTATCTATAATCATGATTTAGTTTTTGTTTGTGAAATTAGTATATTTGACTTCGAAATCTACCTCTGCCTGTAGGCCGGGCCGGCAGGGATTTTTATTATATGAGAAATAGAAAATCATTGTATGGGCCAGAAGATGTAATGGCTGCCATTTATGCCTGGGGGAAATAAAAGTATTTTGCTTAATTTGTCATTACCGTGCTCACTTATCTCATTACCAAGTTAATTAAAATTTAAAAATTAGTTTTAAAATGTTAAATTGGTAATTTTTGTCTCTGCTGGTGGTTGTATATTAATGTTATTGAGGTAAAGTAATTATTTACAAAAGATTAAATCTTTTTGATTATTTCTAAAAATTTGATTTTGCTATCCCAAAACATGGACAGATTTTAAAAATGACCCATACATGACATACCTTGGTCACCACACACTTTAATGGCACTTTTTTCAGATGGTACTATAATCATTGCACACAACACTGTCATGGTTGACATACCTTGGTCACCACACACTTTAATGGCACTTTTTGCAGATGGTACTACAATCATCGCATACAACACCGTCATGGTTCAACTACACTCATATTTTCAGTAATTCTGTTTATAAACTGATGAAATAATGGACTGACGCCAGATTTTCTAAACGAAGTTATTAGAAAATACGAACTTGCTTATTTTCACGTACATTATAAAAGGAAAATTTTAATTAAATATTCTTGGTGCCGTTTGTCAGTTTTGGAATTAAAATTAGGTGTCCTTTTTTAAGGACACCGCCCTTGAAAGGGTTAATACGCGCCCCGCTTAATATGCGAAACCGCTTAATTCGCGAATTTTCTTCGGTCCCTTGAAATACGCCTATCTTATGCATATAAAAAAAACCTCTTAATACGCGAACCCGTTTAATACACGAAATTTTATCAGTCCCAGGCAAGGAAAACCTACGTTTAATATCGAATGAGCATATTCGAAATAGACGAGGTTTTAGAGGGAATATTTTTCCAAGCATTTTATGCTACAATTCTTTAAACAATGAATACTTTTTTTTCTTTCAAAATTTAATGCAACCATGAATAGCTTTACTAGAAATGTCAATTTCAATTTCTCCCGGTTAAAGGAGAATTCTTTCCCGGCCTCGATTACTTCGTATAGTCAAATAGACCAGGAAGAAAGAAGATAATTTTTTACTGCTAACGTGCCCGTTGTAAAATAAGCACTTCCCATTCGATATCTGGTCAGTGCTGTAATATCTTACAAAGGAAGAGGGTCGCCTGTCGCTCAAGGTAGAATCTAGTCTACGATATCCAGCTGTGTTTTTAAAATTATAATCTAGTCTATAATAGATCAGTTTCAACTGACGTCACACCCTAGCAACGACCTTAATAACCAGACGTGTTTTTTGTTTCACACCCAAATTTGGCCGGTTGTGATTGGTTGGCTCATAATACAGGCTACAAATAGTTGATTATGATTGGTTCGATGAAACTTGGGGGCAGGTGATCACGTGGTTGAAACTGATCTATTATTGCGGAAGAAGCAAAATATATTAAAAGAAAGGCTCTCTCTGTCTCTGAGAAGTTACAAATTGTAAATCAGTACGGTGCTCAGAATGTCTCGAATAAGTCTGCGTTCGCCAAAGAAAAAGGCTTATCGGAGTCAACTTTAAAAACTTCGTTAAAGAAAATGGATGCCATCGTGAATAAAGAACAAGAAAGTAAAAACCGCCAAGTTTGGGGAGGGGGGGGGGGCATGGAGAAGGCCATCCACGAGTGGTTTGTTCAAGCGCGCTCATTCCGATAAGCGGCCTGCTAATCCAAGATAAAGCTTCTGAAGTCGCTGCAAAAATGGGATTGCTAGATTTCAATGCCTCAAATCGCTGGATGGTTGTATCAATTTAAAGCTCTCCACGGAATAAAATTCAAGCATGTGTGCGGTGAGTCAGCTGCTGTCAACAACGAAGGCGTCGATTGCTGGAAAACAAATGTGCTTCTGTAGCTTGTAAAAAACTACTCAAGCCATGATATTTGCAACGTGGACGAATTTGGGTTTTTGTACAAAATGAACACCCAAGAAAACAATGCCTGTGAAAGGCGAAGCATGTCATGGGGGTAAACTAATGGCCGTCTTGCTCTTCTGCTCGGTGCCAACTCTGATGGATCAGATAAGTTAAAGCTACTGGTCATAGTGAAATCATGCAAACCGCGATGCTTTAAAAATGTAAAGAATATTCCTTTCCTGTAAGGAAGACAACGCAGAGTGTGGATGACAGGCAGCCTTTTTCAACATGGGTTCTTAATTTTGTCCGGCGTATGGAAAAAGAATCGCGCCATGGTTTATTGTTTGTAGAAAATTGTCCTGCGCATCCAAAAGACAACGAAGACCGGAAGAATGTCCAAGTAGAATTTCTACCTCCAAATTCGACCAGTGTCACTCAGTCAATGGGCCAAGGAATAATTAATAGCACCAAAGTAAATTACAAGACTCGCCTAGTACGACGATACCTTCACCAAATGGAACACGGCAGCAACCTTTCGTGCTATGAGTGTCGACCTATTACAGTCCCCTCCAGCACATGCTTACCGCAGTATGGGAGAGTGTCACTTCAACGACGCTTGCAAATTGTTTTTGCAAAGTGGGTTTCGGAAGTAGCGAGAACGTGATTTATAAAGAAGCAACCTCGCACCCCTATGTTGAAGAAGACTGGCTGGACACACAAGAAACTGTAGGGGAAGATTTTGTCGATTTAGACCATTAATATCGACAAAGGTCTTGTCACCTACGAGCTCAAAAGTCTCGATGATATCATCGCTGATGTAACTGCGACTGATAAACCATATGAGGAGAAGAAGATGATGAACATGCGCGTCCAGCACTATCCTATTCTCCAAAGTTACGGATGCGTTCAGTTTCCTCAGACAATATGCATCGTCACCGGACGAAGGACCCTCGATGAGCGAACTTTGTCATGACTTGAATGGGGCTGAAATCAACGCGGTCGCATATCAAACAGGCCCAAATTGATACAGAGTCTGTCCAGGAAGTAATGAGACTGAATTTTTCTCGCCAAGCTGAAGGCCTAAGAGGCAGAGTTTGCAGGCGGGGCGTGCGGTGGGGACTGTAAGCTACAGAATCTAGCGGAAGTCAGTTGGCCTTGAGCCTTTGCAGTGCATAGATCGCTCGTGAAGCAGACACGTGCTTGAAAGAGGAGTTAGGTTTTCAGAATTCAGCGGAGTGACGAGCAGTGCTACGCCATAAAGTTTTGTGTAAAGCTAAACAAATCCGCTATTGAAACACTTCCCATATTACAAGAAGCCTACGGGAAGGATTCTTTGTCCAAGGCTCAAGTGTTAAGGGGGCACAAAGCCTTGAAAGATAGAATAGAGGACGTCTATGACGAACAACACACTGGGCGTCCATCGAGTTCTCAAAACGTTAGAAAATGTGGCTAAAATAAAAACGCTTTAGGGACTCTGATCGTCGGATGAGAGTCTGAATGATTGCAGAGATGTTGGGATTTATAAAATCGATTGTGCATCAAATCATCACGGAAGAACTTCGAATTCGGAAAATTTCTGCCAAGCTGGTTCCTTTAAAATGACTTAATTCCTGGCAAAGCACAGCGTTACAACACTGCCCCGAACCATCGTACAGCCCCGGTCTGTCACCACTGTTTTTTTATATTCCCTCGATAAAAATCCAGCTTAAAAGGTCATTGTTTTGACAATCTGGAGAACTTGCAAAAAAAAGTAACCCACGTTCTGGACAGCATTCCAGTTAAAGACTTCCAAGCAGTCATAAATGAGTGGCAGAGTTGTTGGTAACGATGTATTAATGCAGGAGGAGGCTATTTTAAAGAATATTAAGTGTCTGTAAAATTATCTCCAAATAAACGAATTTTATGGAATCAGTCTCATTACTTCCTGGACAGACCCTGTAGCTACTTTGCCAAAATGTGATTTTTATGTCATTATTGACTTTATTGAATTTTAACTTTTTTATATTGATTTTTTATTATTATAAACACTGTTCCCTATTTATTCAGTATAGCTAATAAGGATTTTAATTTTGTTAATATTAGTTTTAGTTAACTCATTACCCGCTGACGTTGCGTTCACGCAACGGTAAAATTAAATACTCATATTTAAATTATTTACATACGCACTACTATTTTTCAATTAAAAAATTGGCCTTACTTAAAGACATAAAATTTTAAGATCATATAAATCGAAAAATATCTTTCAGAGATTGTGGTGGCAAACGACGTTCAGCTAAAAAGTTGAAAAATTCAACCGAAAAGTTTTGGCGGTTAATGGGTTAACAGGGTTAGCAGACATTTTTGTGTTCGTTTTGCCCAATTTTATGCGTAATTCGCAGCCATTCGTTAATACTATGGTGATCCTGCTTTGTGTAGCAAATGCTTAAAATGGCTTCGTCAATTAAAAATCCCGCCAACTGTGAAGTTCGATCCGTCATACGTTTTCTTCATGCAAAAGGGGAGCGTCCAGCGGAAATTCACAAAGAAATTGTTTCTGTCTATGGGAACAGTATGAATCGACAAAATTTAACGAAATTGTGTTGTGCCTTCTCTAGTAGTAGGACTAATGTTCATGAAGAACCCAGAACAGGTAGACCATCTGTGATCTCTGATGCCCTTCTTCAAAGGACGGAGGAAGCGATTCGAGCAAATAGGCATCTCACAATGAAAGAGTTGCATAAAATCATACCTGAAGTGTCTATAAGAACTCTTTATGAAGCTGTGACTTTGACTTTAGGGTACCGTAAATGGTGTGCAAGCTGGGTTCCGAAAATGCTAACGGAAGAACACAAAAAGTACAGGATGGTCTACGCACTCGACTTCCTCACTATGCAAAAGCATGTGATGAAATTCAAGTGGGAAGTTTTAATCAATCCGCCATACAGTCTAGATCTTGCACCCAGTGACTTCCATTTATTCCTTTACCTGAAGAGATACCTTGCAGAGCAAAACTTCCACGAAGATGAGGAGATCAAAATTGAAGTTAAAATGTGGTTTCGACAACAGGCGGCAAACTTCTATGACAATGGGATACAGAAGCTTGTACCCAAACTAAACAAATGCTTGGACAACGGCGGCAATTATGTTTAAAAATAAGGTTTATAGCTGTAAATCATTCGTAATAAACATTTTATCAAATAAGATATTTTTGAGTGTGTATGCGGCATTGTATCTTTACTTTTCGAAAAGCCCTCGTACATAATAAATCTAAATTTGAATAGACTTATAGGAATTTTAGCCAAGAAAATAACACTTATTTCAATTTCCAGCTTCCAAACGTCCCTGCACATAATGATTAAAACAAATAAAATCTCATTTTATGTCTTAAAAATACTAAAAATTGTCAAAAAGGTGTATTATATCCGTATAGGTTTTTATTGTATAAATCACTGGTCGAAAATTCGCAACCTTCGGCTAATACGCGAATTTTGATCGGTCCCTTGATTCGCGTATTAACGGGGTTCGACTGTATATATTATTTTTGACTATATGTCATATAAATAACAAATGAATTTAAAAAAGGGAGATTTTCTGAAAATCACAGACTCTCCAATTTTATTGCTGAAATGTCAGTGAAGGCTCACTATGTAAATACCAAAAGTTTTTGGTTTCTGTCTGTCTGCTTATTCTGTAGTAATAGCTGCAAAAAGCATCCAATTAGTTTGAAATTAAGTAGACATCTTGGTGAGATATCTGAATTCAGCTGTATGGTTTTTAGTCAATTTTATTGCTGAAATGTCAGTGAAGGCTCACTATGCAAATACCAAAAGTTTTTGGTTTCTGTCTGTCTGCTTATTCTGTAGTAATAGCTGCAAAAAGCATCCAATTAGTTTGAAATTAAGTAGACATCTTGGTGAGATATCTGAATTCAGCTGTATGGTTTTTAGTCAATTTTATTGCTGAAATGTCAGTGAAGGCTCACTATGCAAATACCAAAAGTTTTTGGTTTCTGTCTGTCTGCTTATTCTGTAGTAGTAGCTGCAAAAAGCATCCAATTAGTTTGAAATTAAGTAGACATCTTGGTGAGATATCTGAATTCAGCTGTATGGTTTTTAGTCAATTTTATTGCTGAAATGTCAATGAAGGCTCACTATGCAAATATCAAAAGTTTTTGGTTTCTGTCTGTCTGCTTATTCTGTAATAATAGCTGCAAAAAGCATCCAATTAGCTTTAAATTAAGTAGACATCTTGGTGAGATACCTGAATTTAGCAGTATGGTTTTTAGTTAAATTTGGTTTATTTGTTCGAAAAATAAAGAACGTTTCTTTTTGGTCGTAATGCTTTTTCTATGGGAATTAAGACGATTTTCAAACTTTCCGTATGTTAAAAAGAAAATGGTGCATTTGATTAATAAATTTAAATGGTAGGTTATGGATGCTAAAATTTTTCAATGGGGCTCTTAAATTATTCCTATTAGCTTGAAATTTTGTCAATACATTTGTCAGATTTTTTTTTTTTTTTTTTTATTAGAAGTATGACTTTTGGTGAAATTTTATGATTGTGTTCCATTAATATAAAATATTTTGTGTTATCAATTTAGTTATTTGACATGATAAAATTCTTTTTTTAACACTTTCCAACAAAGTTGAAAAGTGTTTATGATTTCGGTTTGTCTGGCCGTCTGTCCACGCTCTAACTCTCGTAAATATGCTCGGATCGTTCTGAAATTTTTGGATGTTAGTGATCTCCACCATAGCACGTTCCCTATTTCAAATGAAGATTGTAGCAGGGTGGTCACAAGGAACATGGGAAAATTTTTTTTAAACATTTTCTTCCGGGGGACCCCTCTAAAAGTTGCCAATGAGTTAGAAAATGAGATTGGCAAAGTTTCAGCTCAATTGAATAATATTAACCCTTGCCTCATCGAGGTTGAATTCTTGAAAATTTGCGATTTTTGGCGAAAAACCGTAGTTTTTCTTTCATTATTTGAAGACTATTTTTCTTAGACACCTGATTATTATCTTATTTCATAGAAAGTGTTGTTGTCTTGAACTTTTACTCTCATCAAAACTTATATTTAATGACATTTAGTGTTTTTCAAGTCAGCTTATAAACCATACCCTCAAACTCTGCATTTTTGAAAAATAAGTGAAAAATGAGAAATGAATAACTTTTATTAAATTTGATATTATTATTTTTATTATTTGCATTAAAAGACAAAAGAAATTAGACAATTTTCGTAATTTTATCAATATTTCACGAATTATAGTTAATTATTAGTTATCTATTTCCGTGCATGGAAATAATTCCCAATTTGTATTACAGTTGAAGCGCATTTAAAAAAGAACCTCTGAACTTCTCTTTCTATTACAAGGCTGTTTTTATTACCTGCTATCGTTATTTATTTTTTAAATTGACGAAACATTCCGACCCCCACCCCCTCTTTCGGTATCATGGTAGCAATGAAAGATTTTTTTTGTTAAGCCACATGCTCATCAAATCACCGGAAGTAAGTTATCAAGTATTTGTCAAGTTTTTTGTATTTTGTTTCATAATATTCCCAAGTTAAACTGAACACCAGAGAAGCTGCTAGACTTACAGTACAACCACCAGTTAATCAAAAATTTTAATTTTAAGTAGAAGTGTAATAGGACTTCGGAAACAACTATTTCGAAAATAAAGAACTGAGTTCATCAAAAACAGATTTCACAATTATGTTTATAGGGAGATTTTGTTAGCAACGTTGGAAAACTGTTTCCTCATTTTTGAATAAAGAAAATGTCTACAATTTATTTATTCAAAAGAGATAGCAGTTAATTGTGGATAGCAATTTTAATTAGCTGTGGATGTGAGGAACACTTAATAAGAGTTCCTCTCCTTAAAAATTAGTATCGGAATAACTCGGACAAAAACTGTATTTTCAGCAGTTGAAGAGTGGGTGGAAGTTGGTAAAAACCAGGTAATGTGTTTTGGTACCACTGCAGTAAACACTGGTCGCTTCAGAGGAACTTACATATATCTATATCCATAGGCGTAGAGTTTTCAAAATTATTGGAGGGGCTCAGCCAGTGGCGCAGCGGTCTACCCCCCCCCCCCCCCCCTGGAACAGGGATTGAATTTACTAAGTAATGAATACAAAAATAGTAAAACCTGCTAAGGCAAAATTACAAATAACCGCTTAAAGTTTCTGTTTTATACAGGTTTTCGTCTACCTTAGCAGGTAAAAATTCAAAAAGTTCCTTTCGATGGATCATGAAATGTTTGCTATTAGACAAGATTTCGTTATAGACAGGTTCCGTTTACACAGGCTAACCTTATATCCATATCCATACAGTAAAACTTTTTGTAAAAGCAATCGTAAACGACCGAAACAATATTCCGTTTAAGACAGGTTTCTGACTAATTAAGTAAAATTGTACGGCAATCTTTCCTTCTGGAGCATGAAAAGTTTCCATTTAAGACAGGATTATGCCATAGACAGGTTCCGTTTTGACAGGTTTTACCCTACATATATCATAAATATCTTTATATCTAATAATAAAAGACAAGATCGCTGTTTGTGTGTTTAGGTCTGAAAATTTATATGAGAATAGTTCATTGCAGGTATGGTTGCCCCTGAGGCTCATATTTTTAATTTTTTGATAATTGGCCGAGATATTAATTAAAAACTCATCAAAAAAGAAATCTTTTTTTGAAAATTGCCGGAGCCGCGCTAGAGGTCTGCATGGGCCGGAATTTCCAGGCCCGGGCCCGGCCCGGTGTAAAAATTGGAAGTTCGGCCCGAGCCCGGCCCGGCCCGTTTGCATTTTTACAGTTCTCGGCCCGGCCCGGCCCAGCCCGTACAAAAATCAGTGAAAACAGGCCCGGCCCGACACAATTCCTACAAAAAAAAAATCCGTTTTTTCTCAACATACAATTAAGATTCTTTTAATGAATACTACATACATATTTATGGGAACATTTTACAGTATATTTTACATTGCTATGATGTTCGCAAAACAGAGAGCACACAATAGTAAACATTAACGATTACTTACAGTGTTTTAGTCATCGTGTCTACAGACATTTCAAAATGGAAATAAGGATTCATTAAAAGATTAATGTAGTTCAGAATAAAGGATTAAAAACATAATAATTTTTGAAGCTGTATAATAAAAAGTAAATTTGTGAAAATATTTCTCTCATTTTTAAGGCTTTTCTCAAATCCAAAGGAGCTACATTTCGACACATTTATGAATTCTTTTCTTTTTGGAAACGCGTAAGATTGGCAGGTATTCTTATTAAGAAGCTATGTAAATGTCGTTTTTTTCATAGATAAAAGCAATATATCTTTCTGAAAATACTGTCAAAGTTAGCGTTTTGAATTGAATTTCCGGAAGCGATAGCACAGGAAAGGGGGAAAACGTACAGTCCCGTGGCAGGAATCTCTGTTATTTCTGTAAGTAATTTACCAAATATGGAAAAAGCTATTCGTTTCCAAATGCCTTCAATAGGCAGGCCTGTCAATTTTATGCCTTTATAGTTAAAAATTTTGTCAGAAAATCTGTCTGAAAGCTTCGCATTGTTGAGCAGTGAATATGAGAACCACCTTAAGGTATATTTCCAAAGATATTGTTAAAAGAAGTTCATTATCACTATTAATACTACAAAACACAATGACTGTTCTACACATCCTGAGATTGATTAAGATCAGTTCGGTCCCGGCACTAGTCCTCTGAAAAAAAATTACACTCGGAATCAGACATCTTGTAACTGTACGATGTCGATCTCTACGATGGACATGTTACATTTCTGAAATGATGTTGTTAAACTCGCATCGGCTCATGACGCACATTTATACTTCTCGAGAAAATCATATTAATTGAAAATGGGTCGTATTTTATCTACTTCGCTTAAATTCTTATATCGGGCCGACAGGCCCGAATAATTTTTTTGCCGGCCCGGCCCGCGGGGCGGGCCGGGTACGGGCCTCGGGCCAAGCCCGGGCCCGTGCAGACCTCTAAGCCGCGCTCGTGCATGACCAGAACCTGCTTTTCGAGAGAAAAGGAAGGAAGAACTAAATACATTTTTTTTTTCCGTTTTATTTTAATGCCCATCAGCCGCGCCGTTTAAAATACGGAAAAATGGACAACATATTCTTATAGTTCGTACTTTTAAATCTCAAACGCCGCAATCAGTTAAAAAATATATAGTCCTTAACTCTTTGAAAATTTTTTTTCAATAAGGGATTTCTCAGTCGACTTTTTCTCTCTTTCGCCAACACTTACTCAGGGCTCAATTTTAGAGGTACCGATTCACAAAAATACGCATTTTAAAGCTAAGATCTTGTTCTTGTCGCCTGTGCAATCGGTTTTCTAAAAGACTAATTTAAATTCTTTATACAAACTCCCGACCCCAGGTCACTTCAAGCCTCACCGTGACGCGCTTCACCGATCTTTTTATCACAATCTTTTTAGATCATTTCGACAGACTGGATTTTACACCTATTACAAAAATTTCGTAATGTTCGAACTAATAGAAGTATTTAAAAAAAAAGTAATAAAATCTTAAAAAATTTCGACGAAAAAGCTAACAAATGGATTCGGCGCGGTTTCGCTTGGCTTTAGCACACGTTTACACTATTAAATATGCATGTTTTTCATGAAATTTTATAGAGTACACGGGAACAGTTATACTTATTTATAACATATTAAAACTTCGGACAGTTCGGACAACGAAAACTATTTGTTTGTTGTTGTTGTTATGTTAAAGAACCCGACGCGTAAACAAGAAAAACTAGTCGAATGTAACAATCCTAAAACTTTCTTCTATCTCATACATGTTAATACTTCAAAATTCGCTATCACAGTGCCAAAATTAAATGACAATCTATGCTCATCTCAATCATAAGGATTCTAAAGATATAGGTTCATTAAATTGTGTGCATTTTAAAAGGAGATATAAGCATCGCATCTTTGAAACAATTAGTTGAATTTTGGCATCCACCCTCTTAGATGTCTGAAAAAAAAAATTTCAGCCAAAGAGCATAAAAGCGACACCTGTCGCACTGCATACACCCAAGCCTTTTTTTAGGCTTTATGTGATTTTTCAGATGGATTTATGTGAAAGTCTACCAGAATATGAAGTCTGATTAAATTCCGTGCATTAGTTTTTGAGACAGCACAATTGCGGAAATCGTAAAAAACTGTGCATTTCAGCGCCACCTATTGCGCGATTTACATCGAAACGTAATAAAGAACAACATATATCAACATCTAACTGAATTTGAAGTTTGATGAAAATGTGTGCATTAGTTTTTAAGATAGAGCTATTATGAAAATCATGAAAAATTCTGTATCGCAGTGCCACCTGTTGGCCAATTTACACCAAAAAGTAATCAGCACCATTTTATATAACAGACTAACCTAATCTAAAGTTATTTGATGAAAGTACGTGCATTAGTTCTTGAGAAAGAGCTATTGCGGAAATCGTGAAAAATGCAGTATAGCAACGAAACCTGTTAGACGATTTACACGAAAACGTAATCAGCACGAAATAATCTCAGGATATAACTGAATCTGAAGTTTGATGAAAATCTGATTATTAGTTCTTGAGGTATAGCTATTGCGGAAATCGGGAAGAATGCATCATAGCAGCCCCACCTATTGAGCAATTTACACCAAAAATTAATCAGCAACAAACAATATCAAGGACTAACAGAATCTGATGTTTTATGAAAATCTGTGCATTAATTTTTGAGATATAATGCGATTTGCACCAACAACTATTCAGCACCAATTTATATCAGGGACTAATTGAACCTAAAGTTTTATTAAATTCTGTGCATTAGTTCTTGAGATAGAGTGCCCAAAAAATTTATGTCACATACAGACAAACTCACAGACAGATTCACATATAGTCATTTTGCAAAAAGATATTTTTCGGGATCTGTGACCGCTAAAAAGTGTAAATCCGTCGAAAACCGGAATTCGAAAATTTTCTTGAATCCAATACTTTCTTCTTGCAAAGATAGAAGAAAGTAAAAAGGAAGAAGAAAACATGTCTTTTAGAAGTAGATATCAATATTGTTTTCACGAAAATTTTACACCGTCTGAGAAACGGTTATATTTATAACGATAAAATTTTTAAAGAATTCGGACCAAAAGAAACTATTTTTTTTTAAATATTATGAAACGACCGTACGTGAAAAATAGAATATGACTTCTTACGAGCGTTTTTACCATTAAAAGTCAATATTTTTTGGAGATTTTTTCGTTTAAAAATATAAATTCGGACCAAATCGGATTAAAGGTATAAAATCATATAAATTTGCGCTTTATTAAAGGTTACTATCACGGGCCCGGGCAACGCCGGGCGGGTCTGGTAGTCTATAATAATAAGGAAAGAAGTTTGTTTGTCTGTCGGCCATGTTCTGAAAAAACCGCTACATGCAGAGCTACAAAATTTGGTATGAAGGTACCTCTATGTATTTAATTAAGTGCCCCAAAGCCCGATTTCGAACTATTTGAATAGACTTTTTCAATATAATTTTTAATGCAATTTTTAACGCTTTTTCACGGTTCGAGGCGATTTTTTTTTTTAATTATTAAAATAAATCCGATTCCAGTGTTTTAGCTTATAATATAGTAAATTTTGTCCTCTTTTCAAAAAAGTTTATTCGGAATTCGTACAGCGATTTTTGAATTTTTCGCAAATATTTCTATGCGATTTTTAGCGTTATTTTGTGTTTCGCAGTGGTTTTTTCTTCTTTTTTTTATATTGATAAAAGGAATTCGGTTTCAAATATTTAGCATTATACAGTAAATTTTGTCCTCCGAAATTTTTGAATTTTTAATTCGAGTTTTTGCGATTTTTCGCAACGAGTTTTGACACTCGTGAAAGAATTCCGATTAAAATGTTTTAGAGCACTTGTAGTAATTTTTGGCCTTTTTGTGACTTTTAGAATCTTTAGCGCTTTTTAAGGCAATTTTCAGCGGTTTTTCGCGTTCCGCAGTGACTTTTTTACATTGGTAAAAGGAATTCGGTTTTAAACTTTTAGCCTAATGTAGTAAATTTTGTTCACTTTGAGCGATTTTTATTGCGATTTTTTGCACTCCGTTGAGTTTTTTTTTACATTCGTGAAAATATCCCGGTTAATGTTTTAGTCCACTATAGTGAATACGACTCAGCGACTGAAAGTCCATTCAGCGATTTTTGAATTTTTAATGCTCTGTTTTGCGGGGTTTTTTTTTTTTTTTCGTATTCCGTAGCGATTTTTTGGCATTCATAATATTTTTTCTGTTTCAAACTTTCAGCTTAATATAGCAAATTTTCTCTTCCGCGATTTCTGAAGGAAAAAAATTCCCCGTTTCAACACGATTTTTAGCGTTTTTACGCGTTCCGTATCTTTTTTTACATAAATAGAAGAAATTTGTTTCAAACTTGTAACACACTATTGTAATTTTTTTTTTCTCTGCAATTTTTGAATTTTTATCGATTTTTAATACGATGTTTAGCGTTCCGCTGCTATCTTTTGACATTCGTAAAAGGAATTGGGTGTCAAACTTTTACCCCAATATAATAAATTTTGTTATATTTTCAATAAAGTTTATTCGAAATTCGTACAGCGATTTTTGAATTTTTCGCAAACTTTTATGCATTCTTTAAAGATTTTTCGCATTCCGCCGTGATTTTTCTACATTCGTAAAAGGAATCCTGTTTTAATCTTTTAGCCCATAATAACAAAATTTTGCCATCTGCGATTTTTAGAGTTTTCTCGCGATTCGCTACAATTTTTCCAAATTAGTAAAAGGAATCCGATTATCTTCTAGCCCAAAATAGTAAATTTTGTTTTCTTTTCATTTAAATTTATTTGGAATTCGTGCAGCTTTTTTTTTTTTTTTTTTTTTTTTTTTTCAGTTTTTTCGTGTTTTGTACTATTTTTCAACGGACCGGACGGCGCCGGGCATGTCAGGTAGTTTGTGTATAAATGCATAATATAAGTACTACAGGGTTGCGCACGAAACAGCGGCACTGCTGTGTTTGCCATGAATGCGCATGTACAGATAGATACTTTTATATGAACATCGAAAAGTTTGAAAATATCACGAAAATCGAATCAAATGTCAGTCCGAAACGATACGGAAAGTTTATGCCTGGCCCGGGTTTACAGAAAAAATTTAGACCCGGTCCCTACTCACCCTGATATTAATGAAAGAAAATGACCCTGAGAAAGGGTTTCTTGCTCGGCCTGAATAAGAACAACTGAATATGTACTGTCTATTGTAGGGATGCACCGAATAGTGATTTTGGCCGAATACCGAATATTCGACCAAAAGGTGAACCGAATACCGAATATTCGGCCTGCCGAATAGTAACTATTCGGCCGAATACCGAATATTCGGCTTGTCGAATACTTTTATATTTCAAAGTTTAAAGGCATTAAAATGTTAAATTTTAAAACAATTTTACATAATATTTAAAACAGAAACTTTTATTTTAATAAACAAGAGCTTTTTTCAAGGAAACTTTATACTGAAAAAAATCTTCTTTGAGTTATTTA
Organism: Maratus speciosus; assembly: GCA_963932465.1. NCBI lineage: Eukaryota > Metazoa > Arthropoda > Arachnida > Araneae > Salticidae > Maratus > Maratus speciosus. The sequence goes on along the minus strand of OZ010794.1, from coordinate 281,639,391 downwards.
AGGCTGTTCTCAAATCCAAAAGGGCAACTTCCTGACATAAGTTCTATTTATTTTTGTTCGAAAATGCATGAAACTAGCTGGTGCTGTTGTTCAGAAACTATGTCATCGAGCTGGGTTTTTTTTTCCTTTTTTTTTGCAAACGCAATAGATCTTTAAAAAAATAATGTCAAAGTGGACCTTTTGAACCGAATTTACGCGCGAAAGTAGAAAGATCACTCAAGAGCAGACGAAAAACGGGTTTGTCACGTGATCGATAGCGCTTATAACTCAATGGGTAATTGATCGATCAAAAAATGGAAAAAAACAGTTCAATTCCAAATCGCTTCCATGGCCAGGCTTTCCAATTTTATGGCTTTCCGTTAAAAAATGAATTTGTAAATGTGTCAAAACGTTTTGCGCTTGTTCAGCGGAGCAGTTAAGAACAGCCTTAAGAACAGGATAGTTATAAAAAAAATTTTAATTAATAAAATTTTAAATTTCATGGCTTCTTCTGAGAATTAAAACAAATGAATAAAATTTTCTTAAATTATAAAACAAACATTTTAAAAAGAAAGAGAAATTGTGAAAAAATTGGAAGAAAAATTGTACAGGTACATATATTTGCTTGTCAGGAAGAGACTAAAGTAAAAGTTAATAAATAATACAATCGATTTAAATTTTATATGGTGACAACTTAGCAAGAATAACTGTTCTACTCCCTTTGATCAAGCAAGTAAGTTTTTAAATGCATCCTAGATCAGTGTCTGGGATGGGCAACCATTTTCAGAGGTTGTAAACGTTGTTCTTAAAATCTTAGCAAGAAATGGATTATTTACTGGACAATGTTGAGGAACTTGCATTTGTACATAATTAATTCCTATCAAAATCCTCATGATTGGTTAATTTTCTTAAATAATACTTAACAAACAGCAAATAAATAACGTAAACACATTCTCTTTTATTTAAATATGATTCTGTTTGTAATTATTCTGAATATCTTTATAAGTTGACTGTTAAACGTAGAAGTTGCATAAGGTTTTAAAAAATAATTTTTAAAAGTTTTTTTTAAGTATTCGGTTCGGCCGAATATTTCGATATTCGACCAAATCGAATATTCGGCATGCCGAATAATTTGCTATTCGGCCAAGCCGAATATTCGGCATACCGAATAGTTTGATATTCGGCCAAACCGAATATTCGGCAACATGGCCGAATAGGCCGAATACCGAATAGATACCGAATATTCGGTGCATCCCTAGCTCTATTGTTAGATCCTGGTGAATCGTCATTTACTATACAGAGAGACCGCTTGATAGATTTGGGCTATTTTAATAAATATGAGTTTTATGCATGATTTAGAGACAAAGAATTTCTCCCTTTATATTCTATGCTTTGAAGACACTGGTGATTCTTCCTGGCTTCTAGTTTCACCATTTGCAACAAAACTTAAATCCTCCCCCCCCCCCCTCCCGAGTTCTTTAAAGCTCGTAAATTGGAGTCACTTTCTTTGTAGGTTCGGGAAACGGCGAACCATCTTATCTGTGCTCTAATCAGATCATATCGGACACCATTTGTTGTCCGTTAAAAATGTGAATTTATTGCCCTATGTCTATGACACCGAATCAGAAAAAGAAATTCTTCCCAGAAAGTGTGCCCATGCCTCAGAGTAAAGATAAGAAGTCTTTTCTTAGATTTAGATTTATTTTAGATTTAGATTTATTATTAATATGCTATCAATAATTTTTATTTCTAAACAATTTAAAAAATGCTATAATACTTCAGTAGGTAAGTTTGAGTGAATTTTATTTGAACTTGGCACCCACTTAGATATCACTTCTTTCCTTGCCATTGTCTTTACAGAACTTGGCTCCCTTTTTTCACAGCTATGTTTTTGTTAGATTATCTATACTAGTCTATACTAATCTATACTTCTATACTACTATTATAAAGAGGTAAAAATTGTTTATTTGTAGAAGGTAAGCTCTGGAACTACCGAACCGATTCTAAAAGTTATGGTATCAAAATGATGGTGTTAGTCCAACTTAGAACATAGGCTATATCTTATGTCCGTGCCACCGACCAAAAGGGGGTGCAGGAGCAAAAAACGTTCTAAAAATGCGATTTTTGTGTTACTGAAGGGCCTAGAAACATGAAATTTGGAATGATAGTTACTTATAAGATACTAATGTTCTCTAAGGACATTTCTTTAAAAAATCGAAATTAAAAAGGGGTGAAAATGCGCAAAAAGTATTCTAAAAACGTTCTAAATAGCGATTTTTACGCAATCTCAAGAAGTACCAAACCGATATAAAAAATAATGGTAATAACCCTTGCTTCAAAATAGGCAACATTTTATGTCGGTGCCACTACCCCTAAAGGAGGTGCAGGAACAAAAAAACGTTCGAAATTGCAATTTTTGTGTTACTGAAGTGCCCAGATAAATGGAATTTCGAATGGTAGTTACTTATTACGTATAAATTATTTCCAAGAACATTTCTTAAAAAATTCGAAATTAGAAAGGGGTGAAAATGAGCAAAAATCGTTTTAAATAGCGATTTTTACGCAATCATGAGAAGTACCAAACCGATTTAAAAAATAATGGTGTCAAAATGATGGCGACAACCCTTTATTCAACATACGCTCCATTTTATGTCGTTGCTACTATCCCTAAAGGGGGTGCAATAGCTATAAAACGTTTGAAATTGCGATTTTTGTGTTACTGAAGGGCCCACATACATGGAATGTGGCATGGTAGTTACTTATTAGATATAAATGATCTCTAAGAACATTTCTTAAAAAATTCGAAATTAAAAAGGGGTGAAAATGCGCAAAAAGCGTTTTAAAAACGTTCTAAATGGCGATTTTTACGCAATCTCAAGAAGTACCAAACCGATATAAAAAATAATGGTGTCAAAATGATGAAGACAACCCTTGCTCAAACACAGGCTACATTTTATGTCAGTGCCACTACCTCAAAAGGGGGTGCAGGAGCAAAAAATCGTTCGAAATTGCGATTTTTGTGTTACTGAAGGGCCCAGATACATGGAATTTGGCATGGTAGTTACTTATTAGCTATAAATTATTTCCAAGAACATTTCTTAAAAAATTCGAAATTTAAAAGGGGGTGAAAATGAGCCGAAAGCGTTCTAAAAAATGTTCTAAACGCCGATTTTTACGCAATCTAGAAAAGTACCTAACCGATTTAAAAAATAATGGTGTGAAAATGATGGTGACAACCTTTGCTCCAACATAGGCTATGTTTCATGTCGGTGTCATTGCCCCCAAAGGGGGCGCTGGAGCAAAAAATAACGTTCGAGAATTCGATTTTTGTGTTACTGAAGGGCCTAGAAACATGAAATTTGGAATGGTATAGTTACTTATAAGATATAAATGATCTCTAAGAACATTTCTTAAAAAAATTCGAAATTTAAAAGGGGTGAAAATGCGGTAAAAGAGTTCTAAATGGCTATTTTTACGAAATCTCAGAAAGTACCCAACATATTTCAAAAGTAATGGTAGGAAATTGATGATGACAGCTCTTGATCCAACATAGGCTTTATTTCATGTCGGTGTCACTACCACCTAGGGGTTGCAGAAGCAAAAAGCGCTCTAAATTGCGATTTTTGTGTTACTGAAGGGCATAAAATCCTGAAATTAGACAGGACAGTTATTTATAAGATACAAATGATCTGACCGAACCGATTTAAAAAATAATGGTGTGAAAAGGAAGGTGACAGCCCTCGCTCCAACATAGGCTGTATTTCATGTCGGTGCCACTAACCCAAAGGGGGTGAAGGAGCAAAAAACGATCTAAATTGTGTTTTTTGTAATACTGCAGGATCTAGCAACTTGATACTAGACATGGTAGTTACTTATAAGATATAAATTATCTCTAAGAACATTTCTTAAATAATTCGAAATTTAAAAGGGGTGAAAAGGGACGAAAAACGTTCTAAATTGCGATTTCTATGCAGTCTGAGAAAGTACCCAACCGATTTCAAAAGTAATGGTTGGAAATTGATGATGACATATTGCTGCAGTATAGGATCTATTTCATGCCGGCGTAACTACCATCTTGCGGTTGCATTTTAAAAAACGTTCTAAATTGTGATTTTTGGGATACTGAAGGGGCTAGCAACTTGAAATTTGGCATGGTAATTACTTATGAGATGTAAATGCTCTCTGAGAAGAGTTCCTTAAAAATTTGATATTTAAAAGGGGTGAGAATGAACGAAAAGCCTTCTAAAAACGTTCTAAATAGCGATTTCTACGCAGTCTCAGGAAATATAAACCGATTTCAGAAGTAATGGTTTCAAATTGATGGTGACAGTCCCCGGTCCAACATAGCCTATATTTTATGTTGTTGTCACTACCACCTGGAGGTTACAGGAGCAAAAAATGTTCTAAATTGCTTTTTTGTGTTACTGAGGGGGGTCTAACAATTTAAATTTGGAATGGTGATTGCTTTAACGATGCAAATGCTTTCTAAGAATTTTTGAAAGAAAATTCCAAATTTAAAATGATGAAGTGAGCGAAAAGCGTTCTATAAGCATTCTAAATTACGATTTTTAGGCAATCGTAAGAAATACGAAACCGACTCCAAACATAATGGTTTCAAATTGATGGTGATAGAACTTGCTCAAACATAAGCTATATTTTATGTCGGTGCCACAATCCCTCGAGGGTTGCAGGAGCAAAAAATTTTCTAAATTGCGATTTCTGCGGTACTGAACAGGCTAGAAACTTTAAATATAGCACGGTAGTTACTTATAAAATATAAATGTCCTCTAAGAGTATCAGGAAATACCAACCGATTTGAAGGTTAATGTTGGCAAATTAATGGTGACAGTCTCTGTTTCAACATTTTGAGACATTCTATTTCAACTCTATTTCGGCATTTCATGTTGGTGCCACTAACACCAGAGAGGTGGTAGACTGTTAGACAAGACGTTTGGAATTTGACATGATGGTTAATTTTAAGATGTAAATGTGTTAAGATGGTTTCTAAATAATTCAAAACTTCAAATGAATACTGAAATGAGCAAAAAAGACTCAAAATATTTTCTAAATTATCATTTATTTGGAATTAGTTTTAGTTCTTCTTAGTAATTAAAATCTAATTTCTGTCTATCGCACTTTTATAATAAAGTTTAGTCAAATTGTGGCTTAATTTGTATTTTTTGAATTCTTCCAAAAAGTGTTTTTCTAATAAAAAATAGTCATGCAAATATCACTTGGAATATTTCAAATATTACGCGAGCAAAGCCGCGGGGTTTGCTAGTAATATTATAAATGTCAATGTGTGTCCGAATGTTTGAATGAAGTCAGCATCTAAACGGATGAATTAATGCTTTTGTATTTTTCTGATATAGATGGATTACAACCCGGAAATGAACATAGGCTATAGTTTATTTAATTTATTCAAATAATTATCTTAATAATTCAAAATTTCATTCTTTTTCATACAGAATCAATTGACATTTTCCCGATAAATTTAACCATCTTTCTTTCTTGTTGCCAAGAAAAACTAAATCTGGAATAATAATTTCTCCTGGACAATTAAAAATTAAAATAAAAAGAATTCAAAAGAAAATAAATATGACGTCATACTTGAAACAAAAAATGGGGTATTTTTTATTATGCATGAAGGATGAATATCGGTTACGTAATACTAAGGGGTTTTCTGCCAAAAATGGTGTCATAATTGGAAGGAAAAAGAATGAAAAAAAAAAAATATTATTAATAAAGTTATTCGATTGGAAAAATATGACGTCAAATTTGAAAGAAAACAGGTATTTTCAAATATTCGTTAAAAATACAATGGGCATCAATATCAGTAACTAATGAAAATAGATAAATAATGACGTCATATCAAAACGAATAACAGAAATATTTTTTACAAATGGACCCTATTCTCGCTTTTGATTCGAGGCTATAAAAACCGCTATTTTACTAATTGTGACGTCACAGGAATACTGTCCATACTGATTAAAAAGTTTGAATGTAAGTTGCATACAAATGAGAGTTTTCTTTTCAAAATTCACGTTATGATTATCAGGAGAAGATATTTTTGGTGGAAAAAAGGGGAATTAAAACGGATTAATATATTTTTTGACGCTATTTCCTCATTAAAATTAAAAAGAATTGAATTTCAATTAGTATAAATGGTGCAAAAACTTGATTAAATTAAATTTTCCAAAATTGAAAACATATTTACACACATCGAAACTTCATGAATGAATTTATTCCACAGAAACAAAAATCGTCTGTCGACATATTGACGCAGCCAAGGAGTAAATATAACTTCTGTGCATTTAAGTTGATAGTTATTGCCCACTATTCATACGAATTAAAATTAAAATCAAGACTCCCTTATCAGGTGGCCTTGATTAAAATAATCATATACTATTTTAATTGATTAATTTTTAAAGATGGCAGTTAAAACATGTCACAAACGCGTTTTTAGTAAAAGCTTTTATCGGTTAAAAATGATGTAATATTTTTTCATGGAAAGCATTAATTTTAATACGAAAACATTAACATAGATTTATTTTAATTTCGTCAAAGCGATGTCGTCTTCATTACACCAGCTTCGAAAGTTAAAACGAAATCTTAAAATAACAATATACTTTTCAGAAATAAAATTTTTTATCAAAAGTCGCATTCTTTGAAAATGAAATTTTAGCTTGCATTTTAAATACATTTTCTTACATGAAATTTAGTATATTTAATAAAAATAATTTTTCAATGTTTTTCTAAATGTACAATAATATTGGATTTCATTAATCGGTTTCCCTTTTTTTAAAAATAAATTAAAATGCATAGTTTTAAATGATTCATGAAGTGTAAGAATATATATATATATATATTTATTTATTTCGACAAGTAACATTCCGTAGGAAAAACTAACCTAGTGTCGTCATATTTTAAATCATGAAACTAATGCCAGGCGGACGTCTTTTTGCACGCTTTTTTCCTCACGTATATGCCGCTAGCATTGTGTAGGGATAATACGCAAGGAAAAAAGCGTGCAAAAGATGTTCGTCTGACATTAGTCTTAGCTGCTTTTCTTTCAGAAAATATTAGCATTTTATAGCAGTTTTTATACAAAATGGCGTGATTTGCACAGAATTTAAAATCGCAAATATATAAGTTTAACATCCTTTTACAGTACAATCTCCCATAACACTGGTTTCAATAAAATTTAATAAATGGCACAGGAAAGTCAACTTAAAAAAGTTTAGCAAGTAATTTCAATTTGAGATTAGGCTTTACATGTAACATCATTTACGTGTACACAAGAGCCAAAACCTTAACTAAGCAATAAATTTGCCTTTCACTTCCCATCCCTCTAATGTATAAAGGCACCGTGTTTATCGAAAAGCGCAAAGGAAGTAGGGAAATTTTCTTTAGATTTTAAATTATCGAAATCTATAGTTAAAAATCTCTCTGATACACAATCTATCACTGTTACCCCATTGGAGCATATTCCTGCAAATTTCAAAGCTTTCATAAGCCAAAATTACAACACACAATAGATATGAAAATGTTTATTCATAATTGTGGTGCTTTTACATAAATCGATTTATTCCTCGAAAGCAATAAGTTAACTCTATTGCTTTAATAATAAGTATTTAGGCTCAAGAGTCTTTGGAGCGTGATAAACATTTTGATATTATTGGTAGATCTAGAGCTCATAAAAGTGTGGTACCGTGAAATTAAAATGTAATAAATATTTGAAAGTTAAAGATATTTCCCGTGCTCTTATTATTTATTTTTGAACTTTGATTATTTTTTTACTTTGAACTTTATTATTTTATGACCACGTTTGATTATTTTTAATACCATTTATCTTTTTTTTTCTTTTCCAAAATGTGATTTTTTGGAATATAACCTTATAATGGTGCATGTTGATTTTTCGCTTATTCTAATCATATCAAAGTCACGTCTGAAGTGACCTACTAATAACCACTTTCCTTTAAAATTCTTTATTAATATATATCTTTAAATAATATTTTTTATCTCGAAAACATAAAATAAATCAATATCATTGAACGGAATAAATATAAAATAGAATAAATATAAATAATAAAATAGAATAACAGAGATGTAAATTTATTCCTCATTTAATCTTAGAAAAGGTGTATGAAATTTCATGCTCACAAAAGAAATTTAGATGGTCCTATATAAATAAACAAAAATAAGCAAATTGGGATCATCAGAAGCGTTTCTACTATAAAATGTGATAAAAGGTTAATTATATATGCTTTTAAATATCGAAATTTTTTGCTTAATTGATGAATTTCTTCTTCTTTAAATGTTACGTGAACGCAGTCACGGGTAACAGCTAGTAATATTATAAAGAAGTAAAAATTGTTTGTTTGTTAGAGGCTCTCTGGAGCTACCGAACCGATTTCAAAAGTAATGGTATCAAAATGATGGTGTCAGTCCAACTTAGAACATAGGCTATATTTTATGTCGGTGCCACTACCCCAAAGGGGGTGCAGGAGCAAAAAACGTTCTAAAAATGCGCTTTTTGTGTTACTGAAGGGCCTAGAAATATGAAATTTGGAATATTAGTTAGTTATTTAGATATAAAGGATGTCTAAGAACATTTTCTAAACAATTCGAAATTTAAAAGGGGTGAAAATGCACAAAAAGCGTTCTAAAAAACGTTCTAAATGGTGATTTCTACACATACTTAGGAAATACCAAACCGATTTCAAAAATAATGGTGTCAAAATGATGGTAACAATCCTTGCACCAACATAGGCTTCATTTTATGTCGGTGCCACTACCCCTAAACGGGATGCAGGAGCAAAATAACGTTCGAAATTGCGATTTTTGTGTTACTGAAGGGCCCAGATACATGGAATTTGGCATGGTAGTTACATAATAGATATAAATGATCTCTAAGAACATTTCTTAAAAAATTCGAAATTTAAAAGGGGTGAAAATACGCAAAAAGCGTTCTAAATGGCGATTTTTACGCAATCTCAAGAAGTACCAAACTGATTTAAAAAATAATGGTGTCAAAATGATGGTAACAACGCTTGTTCCAAGATAGGGTATATGGTCTGTGATAGGTCTGTGCCACTACCCCAAAGGGGGTGCAGGAGCAAAAAACGTTCAAAAAATGCGATTTTTGCGTTACTGAAGGGCCTAGAAATATGAAATTTCAAATATTAGCTACTTATTAGATATAAAGAATTTCTAAGAACAGTTCTTAAGCCTTTAGGACTTGCCACGGTCCGGGAGAACCAGGAAAACGATTATTTTTGTGGACAGAATTATCAAGAGAAAAGCGGTTGATGACACGCATAAAAATACCGCTGCAATATCCCACGATTTACGGAGCGAAAGTAGAAAAAACTTACCATGTGCGATCTTCAACCGTTCATTGATTCGATGCCACATCGCTGCGCCACAGTACTTATTGCTAAAGGTATGACGACAAAATACTAATAGTAAAAGTTGTTGATCACTGTTATTTTCTAATATAACACCATTTTTTCCCGAACTTGCCAACATGGCCGGAAACTTTTGAGAACACGCGTTTTCCTTTGCAATTAATTTTGTCAATTAAATTTATTGACAATTATTTGTTATTCCATAAATAAGTTTCTAACTAATATGCCAATAAAATGTATAAGTATCACTTTCAAATTCCTCTTCGTACGGGTATACTTACAATTTAACCAAAAAATTCATGCTGGCCGGGAACTTCTGACCGCCATTGTAGCTCTCACGGCGCAACTGCCAACTTTCCCTTTTTTTTAAAATCAAATAAACATACTTTGAATCGGAAAATTTATTTTAAAAAACTTATTTCGAATCTACGCGGTATTAATTCAATTTAGTTTCATTTATTTAAAAATTATTTATTTCATTTATTTAAATTTAATTAATTTGGATAAAATATGATTATTTGACTTGAAACAAACTGGAAAGTTTATAACTATGTCATATTAATTGTGAAAAATACAGATAACAGTACAGTCAATCAGGGTAACTTTGAACCACGGGGTGTAACTTTGCACCACCTCCTATTTTTCAATATTTTTTATGCTAAAAGACTAAATAAACTCCGGAACTGTGCTCTGTTGGCAAGGTTCTAAACTGGGATTTCTACTCTTTATTTTAGAAAATAAATTAGCAACATTATGCGCAGTGGTGTAGTCGTAAAAAAAAAAAAAAAAACAGAGGGTATACGTTCTAAGCAGAGGGTAATGCTCAAGGCAGAGGGTATACCCCAATGTATATGTACTATAGCTTTCTTGAGAAACAGAGGGTTTACGGTATTCTTTAAAAAAAAATCCAAAGGGTATACGGCGTATACCCTCGTATACCCTCCACTACATCCCTGATTATGCGCATCCTTGATTATGTGAAGTACTGTTTTCAAGTTAATTTTGAATGCTGTTTTGAAGTTGTAATCCAATTAAATTTTCATAGTAAGTAACAATATACTCATTTATCAGACATATTATTATCTAAATGCTGTAAATGTGTTAATATTTTGTGATTATTTATTTATTAATAGTTAATAAAATGTAAAATAAGAAGGCACTAGCATTTTACCGCATTTTCAGGATAACTTTGAGCCGGCTCAAAGTTACACTGATACTTATAATTTACTGATTATAGGTGCTATTGTCGAAAATTTCCCATATTTGCACGTATATTTTATATAAATGCCGAAAGTGTGCATTAGATATGACATGTAAATATTTTTACAAATATGTGTAAAATACATAAGAGGCGTGATTAGGGGAGGAGCTACTCAAATTTGACATTTCATACGTTCGATGTTTTTTATTTTTGTTTGAATAATACTAGTTCTTGTATGTATTACTGTAACTATGGATATAATATAGAGTTAAAACATTGAAAATTGTTTTTCACTACATTTTTATGTTTTATATGAACAATAAACAGGCTTTTTTTTTAATATCTAAATGTTCATGGTTCTCTTCTTCCACTTTTCTTATCCCTGATATTTGTTGTAATATCATAAATTATACAAATCTTGTGATGTTGGGAAATGTAAATTCGCAATCTTTACATATCTGAAAACATTTTTTGGTGTTTAAAGTTGTCCTGACTACAATACTTTTTTTTTATAATTAATTATTTTATATAAAAATTTATCATATGGTGCAAATTTACCCTAAATGTCTGGGTAACTTTGAACCAGGCTAAAAATCCATTTTTTATTGCTTTTATCTTTATTATTCTTTCATTTTTTATAGTCAAACAATAATTTAGGATCATTTCTTCTCTTTTATGCCCCTAGTTGCGACAATATTCTTGAAATAAGAGTGTGGCATATGAAAATAGAGAAAATGCGGATCAAAGTTAACCTGATTGACTGTACACCTTTTGAGCAATATACACCAAATTTAATCAACACCAATTTATTTGAATGCCTAAAATAAGGGTCGGCAAGTAATTTTAAGTGGGGTCCGAATAATTTTGAAAAATATTATCGAGGTCCGAAGAAAAAAGCCACATAAATGATTTTTCTAGTTCGCTCATACAGCAAACTACAAAGACCGAGTTTTTTTTTTTTTTTTTTTTTTTTTTTTTTTTTTTTTTTTTGTAAAAAGCGAGATATGCCCGGAGTTTTTCTTGACGAGCTTCATTACCAAGAGGAAAGTTTTTATGGAATTGCTAATGAGTTGTTTCGTAGATTCTCTTTAAATTGGAACTTTTAACAATAGCGACAGTTTTGCTGCATATTAGGCAAACTGGAACAGTTTCAGATCTATCAGGCAGTGTAAAAAGATATTGTTTTGTCCAGTCAGCCAGAATCTTCCTATTTTCACTATCAACTTTACGCGTTCTAGGATACATATTGATTCACAAAACGTTATATTAGCACACGTCAATTACAAAACCACTGAACGAAAGCTCAGCTCAAGATCGCAAACTACCACTTACAAGACGCATTCACTCCCTCCCAGACGAATCCTCTCACATGCGCTCCAACGCAGCCGGCCAGTCCCACCGCCGCGCATGCGCACTAACGCAGCCAGTCAGTTCACTCCCTCCCACCGCCGCGCTTGTACTCCAACTCAGTATTTCGCGTTTCACATCATAGCAACCATGCATCACTATTAAAAAATCAAATTAATAACGCTATTACTTGTAAAATATAAGAAGCATTGATTTGGATATCGCTCAAAAATATATATTATATGTAAATATTAATAAATTATTTATTTAAATTGAAAATTTTTGGCGGTCCAGGCTTCGACCTTCCGTGGTCAGGATGTGGACCGAAGTCCACCTGTTGCCGACTGTTGCTCTAAAAGAATAAGAAGTTTGATGAAATTTCGTCAATTAGTTTTTAGATATAGTGTTATAGCGGAAATTATGAAAAACATCATAGAGTTAACACTACATAACTCATACCTGTTAATACTAAAAGCATAGAGCATCCAGGGGCGTAGCTACAAATATTTATTATGGGGGGCGGGGGGAGATTAAAAAAATTCCGAACTTGAAACAAACTTCTGTAATTTCCAATTCAAACGATGTGTGCAATATATGTATAATGATAATAATACTTATACTACAAAAAATTCCTTTCAAAAAAAAAAAAAAAAAAAAATTCTGAAAGTAAAAACATAAAAACTCTAATTATTGGTTCACTCGACGAAAGTTTAAATACACCTCTTTCACTTAAATAATTAAAGTATGTTATTTTCTATTTTCCTGTCTTGGAATCATTAGGCATAAAAATAATGATAAAAAAAAAAAAAAAAAAAAGATACCCATTTGAAAAATAAATATTTATAGAAACTCAGGCTCGTTCCTTCTGAAACTGAAAATTTTATGCATTCAGGCATAGTAGGGGAATTTTTTTTTTTTTTTAAATTAGTTATTTTATATCAACTTATTTTAGTGCTTTTTGAGATCAGAATGATGGGGAGATAGACATTGTGTTTTTCTTTTCTAGTATTAGAATGCTATTTTAAAAGAAAATTTATGATATTTGTTGCCATTGACGGCAGCGAGTAAGATCCTTGTACAACAGTTCTGGCGAAGACCTATTGCTATAGTGCCAATTAGAAGAGACATGAATAATTTGTTGTTCGTTTTTCTTTTGTGTCAGTGGTATATTTGTAAATTGAAACGTTCATTTTTTATTTTTAGAGATCTAACGTGAAACGACCTTTTCCCTTTCATTTTAATCAATCAGCATTAGTTAAAGGTGTTCTATTTTTTTTCTTTTATTGTGTACGAATCATAATCGCTCTTCATATGAAAACAATGCCAGTAATTCTTAATAAGAATTATTGACGTCGTGTCATTTTGAAAATTTTGTGAAAGGAACAAAGTTTTCGAGAAAATAAAATATACTGTAAAGTCTAGCCTACCTTTACTCAATAACACACTGTCAATAGAATCAAATGTTAACCTAAATATTCCCCTCATATAGAAAGCCGATAATCCCGCTGAAAAGCCTGCACCTCATAAAATTCTTTAACACACTACTTTGACTTAAAATGAATTCCACTCCAAACTCTTCATTTGACAGTATAAACGATACAATTTAGACAAAGACATTAACTCTCACGGTATTTTAGGCAACCTGAATATTATAAATCTCGGAGCACTCCCCTACGTAACAGCAAACAATAAAGAAATCAGCTTCCGAATATATGCAATTGCTCATGGGTCACTTCAGGGATTTTTACTTTGAACGCGCTTGAGAGGGGCTCACTTCTGTGCCTTTTCAAAAGCATAGGTTCTGTCCAATCTACAGTGAAGGTTGCAGTGTTGCCAGATGGGCTACTTTTTTTTAATTCAGATTCTTGATTGGCACCACTTTTTTGAAATGGTAAAATGCGCCTTATTTAATAGTAGGAGAGCTGTTGAACATTTTTGAGTAGGTATTTGAGGCACCCTGAAAATTTGTGCAACACTTCTTTTGTAATGCCTGAATACAAAATTGAATATCTGGCTGAAGGATCGTGGCCCAAAAACTGTGCCAGACACGTGTCAAGTGCCATTTGGCACCTGACACGTGTCTGGTACAGTTTTTGTGCCGACTAAAGTGTCTGTCATTTTCAAAATATTTTTTTATAAGCATAAATATTATTCTGCCTCAATCTCAGCGTGCCTCAAATACCTTTTTTGGGTAGTCAAAAAATGGCACTTGACACGTGTCTGGCACAGTTGTTGGGCCGACTAAAGTGTCTGTCGTTTTCAAAATATTTTTTTCTAAGTATAAATATTATTCTGTCTCAATCTCAGCGTGCCTCAAATACCTTTTTTTTGGGTAGTCAAAAAATGGCACTTTGTGTCTGGCACAGTTTTTGTGCCACGATCCTTCAGCCAGACATTCGATTTTGTATTCAGCCATTACAAAAGAAGTGTTGCACAAATTTTCAGGGTGCCTCAAATACCTTCCCTAAAATGTTTAACAGCTCTTGGACTATAATGACATATTGATTAAGGCGAAAACAAAGGTAATTTTACCGTTTCAAAACAGTGGTGGCAATCAAGAAATCTGAATTTAAAAAAAGTAGCCCACTGGCAACACTGGAAGGTTGCACTGAGTAGCAAAACTGTGGTGGTGAACATCTCATTTTAAGGTGTCTTGTACCTTTTAAACGCGGCGAAAAATAACGAAAAAAATTCAAAGTTTGAATTAGTCTATCTTCAAAGCCTTTTTATGTATAAACATGAAATTTCGGATATTGATTAAACAGATTGAACTTTGTAATATGCTACCATTAGAAATTTATCAGTCTTTTACAGAATTTGTGTATTGTTGAAATCAAAATAGCTCTTTTTTTCACTCCATAAGTCATTGCGCGCATGATATCTTGAAAAAGTATGTATGAATTGTCATGAAATTTGTTAAAGATACTAAACAAATATGTGTGTTTAAAATTACTTTCTTTTAATTATCTACAATGGTAATATTTTTAGTTATGACTATTCTTATTTATTAAAAAGTGTAAAATTTGATTTTTTTTTTTTTTTTTTTTTTTTTTTTTTTTACAAAAATAGATATTTTTTTACATAGTTTATGAAATAATTTTGGCCTAAGAGTAGATCATTTCAAACACACATTTTTGTTTCGTATCATTCCCAAATTTCATGATAATCCGTACATACTTTCTCAAGATATCATGCGCGCAATGAGTTATGGAGTAAAAAAAAGAGCCATTTTGATTTTAACAGTACACAAATTCTGTAAAAGTCTATAATAAATTTATAATGGTAGCATATTACAAAACACAACCTGTTTAATCAATAGTCAAAATTTTATGTTTATACACAAAAAGGTTTAGAATATTGATTAATTCAAACTTCGAATTTTTTCGTTAATTTTCGTCGCGTTTAAAAGGTACAAGATCCCGTAAAATAATTAAGTTAGAGTACGGTTTATATTTAACCCAAGGAATGGAGTTATTCGGACAAGGACTTATGGATTTAAGTTTTTCAAAAACCCGCGTAAATTACAATCGTAAATTCAAAGCTTTATCTGTTGCTGTGTTACTGTAAAAAAGCTTGCGTTCGCTCACAAAGCTCTCCTGAAATTCCCATTATGACGGTAAAACACAGATTAGCACCAGCTGTTGATGGACAGGAGTAGAGAAATTAAAGTCTGGTGGATGAATGATATTATCATAGAATAGAAAAGCACAATGACAGGTTGAGTCTTGCTCAGGGTTGCAAAAAAGCCGGCTAAAATTAAAAAAAGCCACACCGGTGGCTTTTATTGGTTTTAACCGGCTTTTTTTGGCCAAAATTGGCCTTTTATTTGGCCATAACTGGCTTTTATACAACGAAGCACTGTAATTATAAACTACATTTTTTAAAAGTGTTTTTAATTAGTTTTAAAGACATTTAATTGATTTAGAGTTTAATAAGTAACCCAATTTCTCAATTATAAAGAAATTAATACTGGAATAAAACTGGTTTTGCTGCTAATTACTAGTTCAAATAGCAAATATGTCAGCTAAATCTTAAAAGGGCCATACCAACTGCTTTATCTGGTTTACACTGACCTTTAGTTCCCCCCCCCCCCAATTTTAACTGCTTTATAAAATTAAAGAGGACAATGGTTATTTAGTTACATGTTTTATTACTTAATTTTAAGACCTATTAATATACAAGTCTTATTTTAACTGTAGTAAACATTTAAAATTATAAGTACATAGTCATATAATAAAAACACCATTTCTCCACTACTAAAAACATTATGAATAGCATATGCATGAATATGCTTAGCAACAAGCTTTTCAAAATTTTATTTAGAAATTTTATTTTTTTCTTGTTTAAATGCTCCATTTTTTATACACTTATGTACCAAACTCTCCTCAAATATTATATTCTTTCTAATTTCTCTTTTAACATTTATAACTTTATCTCTCCGTATGAACACATAAGAATGTTTCCAGAATTTCCATGGTGTGCTACATTTTGTCATTGTTTAATGAAATATAACCTCTAAAATGTGTAGTATATGTGTAGCTATATAATATGTAATTTCAAAACACCAATTTGGAGTTTAACTTATATTCTTTTCAATATTTATAATTTTTTTTTCACACATAATTGCCTTCACAGTTGCCTTCCAGAAGTTATAAAAACCTATTTATTTGACAAAAATTAATAATTTTTTTAGTAGAAAATATTTTTAAGTGTATTAAAAATCAATTGATCCAAATTTAATACGAATTAGCTTGTAAAACAACTTTTAAAAATAAAAGCCGGCTTTTTTTTAAACCAAAAAAAGCCGGCCGGCTTTTTTTGGCCTGGTTAAAAGCCTGCAACCCTGGTCTTGCTGCTTTTTTTCCGTATTTCTTTTAATTAATTAACTATTGCAATATTCAGAAAAGAAGTCACCAAAAGAATAATAAATTAATATTTGTTTTACTATTATTTTTTTTTAGAAAAAAGTCTTTAAAAAGTCTAAAATTTCCCAACTCTAAACCCAATTTTCCCAAGTTCACAAATATTGGAGGGGAAGACCCCCCCCCTCCCCCCCATAACCTCCCATGGCCAGTGTTGCCAGATGGGCTACTTTTTTTTAATTCAGATTCTTGATTAGCACCACTTTTTTGAAATGGTAAAATGCGCCTTATTTAATGACATATTAATTAAGGCGAAAACAAAGGTAATTTTACCGTTTCAAAAAAGTGGTGGCAATCAAGAAATCTGAATTAAAAAAAAGTAGCCCACTGGCAACATTGCCCATGACGACGCCTCTGAGAGCATCGTACACTAAAAGCTAATCAGCAACTACACTATATGGTCAAAGGTGACCGTTCACTTGCGATTTTTGACGTTTTGTTAAATATCTAGAAAAATACATGAGGAATTAACCTAAAATTGCAGGTGTGTAAACAGTATAGTATAGGTCATATATTTCCGTGAAGATTTTTTCCCGAAACCCCATAGGAGACCGTCAAAAAATTGAAAAAGAACGAATATCTTTTGGATAACCCTGTAAAAACTAATGGAGCAAAAGAGTTTAAACTCGAGATTATTAATAAGTGGCTTATTTTAATATACTGTGTTTATTTTTATGAGGATAGCATGTATAATCGTAGAGAAATTAAGGTTTTTATAAAAACAGTCCCAAATTTCGCCAAGTTTTTTGCTTATAATTTGCAGAGTTCTTAATATAAAAAAAAGTTCTCTTTTAAAAAAATATGACGAACAACATTGTACACAATACCCCGTAATCAGAATGAAAAAAGAATAAAAATTGGATGAAAAATGAGCAGGTTTACTAAAAAATGTTTCTCTACGCATGCGCGAATGTAATCAAAATATAATGTACATAATGTGTTACCTAAATGTATAGAGCAACCTTTTTAAAAGTCTCAGAAACATAGTTTGAAAAGTCTGATAATAATCGTTTATAGAATAAGCTCAAAATCCGTTGTTCCCAAAATGAAGCAAAATGATGAGGGATTGTATTCCAATACAGTATTACGTGCAATATTGTCATTGTGTATGCTAAATTGGCACTAATCAATGGATATATGGGCAGCGATCGCTTATGATGGCAAAAGTGAAATTGTATTTTTAAACGGTCGCCAATTTCGATTACAGTTTAGTTTTAGAAAATTCATTTCTTCCATTTGCACGGCAATATTGTGGTTTAGATTACATCTTCATGCAAGTATTCACATTTCAAATGCAATGAAATATTGTTTTGACGAACAAAATATTGTTCCTTTAGATCATTCACCTATTAGTTCTGATCTGAACTCCATCGAAAACGTTTGGGGGCAGCTTGTTAAAATGGTTTATGCAAATGGGATGCAGTACAGTATACATCACTTGTAGAATTGAAAGTTTCAATCTGACAAAACTGGAAATTAATTGATCAGAAATACATTCAAAATCTTGTTTTATCAATGTCATCTAGAATAAAAGAAACCCTGATAAACCTTTAAAAAAAACGATAATAAATCATTAAAAAATATAAAATTATTTTAAGCAGTTGTATTTTTTTCTTTCCATTCTGATATGTTTACGATATGCCGAATCCTAATTCAGGCATGGATGGTTGTAGTGGATCGATTTCTACTTTAAATTTAGGTCACAGTCTGTTCAGCCTTATGCAAAAGGTACCCGTAGTGCTTCAATCAATTAAAAAAAAAACATCCTTTTCAGAGGGATGTATAAAGAATGAAAATTAAAAAAAAAAACCGATAATAAAACATTAAATATTTTAAATTATTTTAAGCAGTGTACTTTTTTTTTTTTTTTTCCATTCTGATATGTTTACGAGATGTCGTTTCTGATATGTCGAACTCCAATTCGGGCATGGATGTTTGTAGTGGGTCGAATTTTACTTTAAACGGAGGTCACAGTCTGTTTAGACTTAGTGTGCAAAAGGTACCCATAGTTCTACAATAAACTAAAAAAATTAACCTTTTGAGAGGGATACATAAACCATGAACCTCTTTAAAAAACGATAATAAATCATAATATATATATATATATATATATATATATATATATATATATATTGTAAACTTATAGTTTTGGAATTTTTTACTTTAGTTAAGAAATTTAAAACAATTTAAAAGTGTTAAATGGTAATTTACTCATTATGTAATTATTTTCTATTTATATTATTTTAATTCAATTTATCATGGTATATCAAAATTAATTAACTGTATATATTAGGTTTTAAAATCTGTGTTAACTTAAATGTAAAAATAACCTTAAAATTATCGTGCTTATGGATGATACCATGTGCTGATGTGTATTTGGAGATAATAACTGGTATTTTATTAGGTATTTTGTGTAATATTACTATTTTTCCTTGATATAAATTAATTATATAAAAGGTTGTATTGCTTTTTCCATTTCATAGCATTTAATTTTATTCTGTTTTCAGTTTGAAATTATTCTTCTGGTTCTATTGGTCTTTAGAGTACAGGGGAATTTTTTTTTCAGCTTTTAGCTTTTTTTTTTCTCAGAGAAAACGACCGATTTTGCTTGTATAATTGAGTTCTGTACTCTTGAAAACGTGATTCAATATATAAGCTTTTCAATTATTTTTATTGAAATCCATTTTCTTCTCTTTTTCTTCATTATTAATTTTTGTTATATAGTACAAGGGACTTTTATTTTATACTTTGAAGCTTGTTTATTATGTTTTTGTATCCATTCAGTGTATTGGGGACACTGTATAGTTGTAAATTCATTCAAGCTATCACATTTATTGATGGTGGTCAGTAATGTTTAATTAATGGTTATATATATATATATATATATATATTTAAGCAGTGTGCTTTTTCCTTTCCATTTTGACATGTTTTTCCTGTCAGAATGGAAATAAAATGTCCTGTTTTTCAAACAAAAACAGAATTTAAACATTAAAAGCCCCCGCCCCCGAAAAAAAAAATTGTTCGTATAATTGAATAAAATTTTTGAATAACAACGAGTCCCTTTTCATTGAGAGCTTTGGAGATATTCCCCCACCCGTCTCCTCCTCTCAGCGCCAGCGATTTCTTTTAATAAACAATAAAAATGTTAAATTTTTATATAACTTTTTAGTACAACAAAATTAAATTGCAATTGTAAAGAAACATGCTGCCAATCGTTTGTATGCTGATTATATTGCTTTAGCCAAACATTTCCTCATTTTTTCTTTCCGTATCTGTGGCACACTTTATTACATAATACATTCTACTGCGAAATAATCCTGTTGATTTATCAATCATTATATTGTCTAATAAGTGATATCATTAAAAATGTATATTTTACCTAATATTGCCACACACAAGCAAATATTCTGATCTAATGAATAACTGTTACATACATCAAATACAGTCATTTTCTTTAAAACTGGCTCATTATTATTCGTGCTGAAACATATTCTGTAATAAGACTATATCATAATTGGAGATCAAGAAAAAAACTATACCATGGCAATCGAATAGGTTTATGCTCTTGCAAAACTGATGACAGCTTTCTTAGTTTAGGTGAGCCCGTATTGACACAGCGAGCAATAAAGGAGCTTTTCAATATGTACACAAACTACATGCATTGAAAATGATCAATTAGTTAATTGGCCAGCTTTTTAAAGAATAATTACGTCAGCTGGTAACATAATGGATATAGTATTTAAAGCTAGTTCAGTCGATTTGACTTGCCAATTCGTCATATTGCCTTCTTTGCAATATGACATCAACGCTACTGTTTGTGCTGATATCATGTGTTCTGGTGGTGAATGGTAAGTGTCACAAACTTACATATTTTCTTGAATTACGGACTTTTGAAATACAGTAATAGCTTATCATTCGCGAGGGTTAGGTTCGCAGAGACGTCTGCAAATGTCAACATCGCGAATGTTGAGACTATCTTCAAGTGCATAAAAGGGGGTTCGGTTTTATGATTTTTTAAATGGTAAAAAACAACTGAAACGTAAAAAGTATATTTATTAAGGATTAAAAAGTACCTGCTGTAAATAAAATTGAAAATTATAAACATATTGTACAAAGTTTATTTGCTAGTTGTTGATTCAAAAAATTTAGTGATATGCGATTGTTTGCAGAAAAGATCGTTCGTTTAATAATTTCCGTATAGGGCAGGAATGAGAGCGCTCCGACACAAATGGTTGATTTTCACCACTAAATTTTAATAGTATTCTTTGCTTTATTAAATCTCAGAAATTCTGTCGTTAAATAAGGTGGGAAACACTAATAAAATTTAGTGGTAGCAATCGGTCATTTCGGTCGGATCGCTCTCATCCCTGGTATAGGGTCATTCCACGTAAAATGAGCAAAAATTTAAAAAAAGTTTTGGCCACATAATAACCAATTTTAATGAAATTCGATGCACAGGTTCAATTCATATTCAAGTAATACTCTGCAAAATATCTTGACAAAAAATAATTTTATTTTAGCAGTTTTGGATATTTAAAAAACTTGGGATATAGAACGGCATGTGCGCAATCGTCCAAAGTTGCAAGTTTGAAGTTCTGTATCTTGAAAACTATTTAACAGAAAGGAATTTTTTTTATAATTTTGTAACCCCTGAAAAATTATCTTCTTATTTACTGAGTAATAATAATCTAGTAACACCATGCTTATTTATAAATTGGTTGTAAAAATTGAAAATTTGTGAATTTTGAGAAAATTAGAAACGTTATAAAAATCAAATGAATTAAAAAACCTCTGTGAAATTAATGCCTGATGTAGCATGACACATGGAGATCGAATTGACCAAGTTTGAAAGTCGCCATATATTTCCTTCATCTTAAAAAAAAATTAGAAACTTAAAAAAAAATTACAAAATCACGATTTTTCTTCTTCTGTCTGTATGAGCAAAAAATAAATAAAGGACAGGTCCGACATTAACAATATCGCACAGACATAAAGATTAATAAGTCCATGATATTCTCAAAAAAATTCAAGATTGCCTTTTGATTCCTAACATAACAAAAATGGGTTCAAAATAGTAATGTTTGCTACATTCCATTCGCTATTCCACTTTAATTCACGCGCGTTTCTTAAAATATTGCACGATTTCATGGGAAAACAAATTTAGTGCTGCCATCTAGATTTTTATTTGAATTTACAATTAATATATAGTTTTTTTTTCATCTTAGTCATTTCTTTCTACTCTAATTTAAAATACTCTTGAGGCAAAAATAAGCTGAAAACAAGAACAAAAGTTTCTATATTTAAAATATACACTTTTATCTATAATATCAAATAATTTAAAAGTTTAATAAAGATTTCCTTCACTTAAAAAGAAGTGATAGAAATATTGCATTTTACCCTCAACATTTTTTACTATTAATTTTTTTTCTATTTAGGAATAAAAAGGCAAGAATGAAACTTTCGATATTTAAAATATATACTTTTAGCTATAAGTTCAAGCAATTTTAAGCTTATCAAAGCTGTCCTTCATGTATAAAGAAGCAATAGAAATATTGCATTTTTTCCCTCAAGAATTTTCAAAAATAATTTTTTTCTCAATACGGAATATAAATACAATTGCTAACTTACGCCAATCTGTTAAGTATTATTCATTCCTAATTGTAAATAATTTTTAATATAGTCTTTCCATTCCTAAGGCTAATAATGAAAATTTAAATTTTAAGCATGTAGACAAAACCTAGATTTTGCATCCACTTTTAATGTAAATTTTAATACTTAAATAAACAATACATTTACTCATAAATAGATATGATCTACTTATAGACTGATTTTCATTAAAAATCTGTGACACGTCTGCCACAGCTGATTTGCTCATTTTGCATGGAATGACCCTGTAAGGAAAAGTTGATTTAATTTGCTTTTAAATTTAACCCTTAACTGCTGTGACACAAATTGTCGCATAACTCGATCTGTGAGACCGCTTTATCTAAAGATGAGTAAAATGCTACATTAACTCATAAAATACAATTTCTGTTCTAAACTTTGTGTACAGGACTATTATACTTAAAATTAACCTATTCAGAAGTGTCTAGCAATAGTATTAAGGTTAAAAACGAAACAAAATTTAACCAGTTTTTGTAGTTAAACTGCAAATTACAAGTTAAACAGTAAAAAATTTAAAAAGTAGCGGTTTGTGAGACCGCTAACAGCAGTTAAGGGTTAAGACTCCTAACCATCAGTGAAGGATCTCATTCCATTGCTTTCTCAACAAGTTGTTGAAGTTATAAAATTTCCCCGATAATTTTTGCAGAAAATATTTCACCAGCAATAAAACTTTTGAATTTTAGAAAATTTAGGAAATTAAAAAAAGAAATACGTTTAGCTGCAGTTTCAGAATTCCCGTTCTCATCGTTAGTGTCGGGGATAAGACACCACGCTGCTAATCGCTTGAGAGCGTAGGAGGCTTGCGGGTTCGACTCCCGCTGGCTCCGTTGCACACTCTTTGTGGAGCTCCCGGGTGTAACAAATTCTCCGTGTTGTAAATTTCATTGTGCTATCTCGTCTACGGTGTGCATAGAACTTATTGTTCATTTACTGGGACACGCAAAAGATTTTGACTATAGAAGGAAATGAGCAATAATTGAACTATTGAAGCCCACGGATAATAATTGCTGGAAGTGCTTTTTTAAATTTAACTATTTTTTAAATATTACTTGGTGTGTATAAATTCTATAGATCCTATACGGGGTCGCATAAAAGTTCTCAACAGCATCCGTTTATTGGCGGAAATTGCTGAGTGGAAATTTTCAACTGTGCTATGCATTTAATTGAAGTAACTTTTAGCATACTATACAGTATGCACACATATCTGTAGATCATATACAGGGCTGCACAAAAAATAAAATCACATATTTTAACGACTATTCATGATAGTAGCAGAAATCGGGTTTTCAAATACGTTATTCGTTTTCCAAATTGTTCATTTACCCATCATCTATCACCTTATTAAACTGTGATTTTTTTTTTTATAGTATTCTGAATGTGTTGGAAAGTGTTTCATAATCTACGCTGTACGGAGGATTTTTCGTTGTTATAATGTGTTATTTGTTAGTTTTATTAAATGTCTGGTTTCAAATATCTTTTTAACATAAAATATGTTTTGGTGATGCATCATAGTGGATGGTTTTCATCATTATGCATCATAACTGCATGGTACAGCTTTCCACTATAAAATCACATCAAAGCCTTGACTTAATAGTATTATATGTAAACTGTCAGAAATTGATATTATTCAAATGAAAAATATTAAGTTATTTGAACAAATTAATAATCCATCCATAGTACTGCAAAAGAATTAGATCACAGAGTAAAACAATTCGTTAATCTATACAGACTGGTGTTAGTATGTTTTTTCTAACCCAGTTTTTCTAATTATCACAATTGGACGGCTAGATAACTTGATTTTCGTAATCGAAAAATCTAACAGAAGATAATGCAATTGAATTGTTTATTTTAATCAAAATTTTCTTGTTAATTCTTCCGGTTACTTATATTAATTTGAAACACAAAAAAATAATTCCTTTTAAGTCATTGCATTAGATTTTTATCATAGTTTAAGATCTTATAACACGGACGGCGAAACCGCTGTCAGAAGGTCAATTTCCACCACTTTTTTCGAATAGTTTACTTCGCCTTGCTTATCTCCGAATTCTTTCATTAAATAAGTCGAAGAATAATTTCCCCCAAAAATGGTGGCCATTGGCCTTCTGGCACGCAGGTTCGATTCGCTGTCCCTGTCCTATAGCAATGTTTTGCAACATTTTTTTATTCGAGGGTACACTTGAACATATAGCAAACATTTCTGAGGCATATTTAAATAATGGTTATTAAAAATATACGAAAGAACATTTATTTTTAATTTATCAACAAAGACAGCTTCGTCACCCAGGCTCGTTCTGCACAAAAATAAAATAATTAAATGTTTGAAGTGCTTTTATTCAAATTAAAAAAGATAAAAAAATATTTATTTTTCACTTAAAAGGGAGAATGTTTTCACGATAATTAATTGCGCTCGAAACTTTAGTTAAAAAATTTAAACCATTCTACTTTAAATATCTTTAATTTTATTGATCTTCATATTCAGTTCAAATAGTTAGTATTAATTTCGGTTTTCTAGCCTTGATAGAGCACAGCGAATTTGAACTGAAGAAGGGGGAAACTTCTTTCCCCGATATAACTCACATGGTATAAATTGAGAGTCTATCTGTGTTTACAATGGAAGGGATGTCTAACGCCCCCCCCCCCCCCCTTGAGGGTTCTCTTGACGCCCTTCAATTTTTTTCCGTTGCTTTAAAAAATAATAAAATCCATTAAAAATATATTTTTTGCTTTAAAACCATTGTTTATAAATGACCTTTATTCATTAATGACGCTTTTAATTGTATGTGCCAATTTTTACATTAAAATGAAAGAAATGAGTGCAATTGTATTTTGTTAAATTATTTCTATAGATTACGAAAGGAATGTCTGCATACAATGAAATAGAGAGTGTGTGTATATGTGTATGTGTGTGCCTGTCTGCATGGGCGCCCGGGGCTTTAGAACTCAATTGTCCGTCTCTGAATTTTAAACTTATATAACAGATTTCTTTTTCGCTAATGATTTAAAAAATAATAAAATTTATTCTTCTCAAATTTATTTAACATAATTAAACACTAAAAGGGAAAGGAACTAATAATTTTCCTCAGGGGTTGGGAAGGGTCGTATTCCCTGATTAAAAAAACAGAAACTGTTTCAATTCTTCAGTTGGAAAAAACATTAGATTTGCATAGCCTACAAAATTTGCCGGCATCTTGGAGGAAACGCGATAGTTCGGCGTGTCACGCTGCGTCGTTTTTGACGTCCGTGTGAACAACCTAGAAGAACATTGCACTCCAAGCACGGGCGTTCGTTCCGACGTTTGTTCCGTAGACGCTCGTGCTACATTAGCCTTATACCCAGCTTTTGTTTTACTTTTATGTAACACCAACGGTGCATTAATTTAAACCTCAGATTTGTATATTTATTAAAGATTATTTTACATTATTTTAGAAAATATGTGTTTAATGTTAAGTATCGCACTGATAGATTAAAAAAATACGATGAGATTACGAAATTATGGAAATATTACTGAAAATTCTTTAAAAAAATCACCAATATCGGTAATTTAACTGGCAGTTTTCAAATCAGCTTCATTTGAAAGCACATTTGTAGGGACCTCAGCACTCTTAAAGCTTCAAAATTTTCGTAATTTTAAATTTTTTTAGATCTTAAACTACTATCTTTTCTGAACATTTTGATGTAATTATTTCCTTGAAATTCCCATTTAGAACATATGTTATGGCTTCTAGAATTATACCCGCCCAATAGTTGAAGCGGCTTTTCCAAAACTTTGAAGTCATTTTTCTCCAAATGACGTTTTTGGGCATAACGCGCACGATATCACAAAAATTTCTGAATATTTTTTCATGAAATTTTCAAACTATATATTTTATGTTAGTCTGTATGAACGGAACCCAAAATTTTCTTTTTATTGTCAAAAAAATATTTTTTTAGGTGATTATGATTATGCTGTTGAAATTTTCAAAATTTTACCTTAGCTAAATACAACTTTGTATTTAAAAATATAAAAATGCTTTAAATGAAAATTTATTTAGGTTCAGGGTAATTACAGTGAAACTCGTTTAAGATACGCCCGCTTAAGATACGATCCCGCTTAAGATACGAATTTCTTCCGGTCCCTTGAAAAATGCCTATTAAACCTGTGTAAAATTACCCGCTTAATATACGTACGGATAAGATACGATTCCGCTTAAGATACGAAGAAAATTTGTATGTTCATGTCAAAAACCCGCTTTATATACGAAACGGTGTTTGTGAAGTCCGTTTACTACGTGTCTTTAGGACAAAAGGGAAGAAGAGCAAAGGATTTCCTCACCAAATAATTATTCTTACATACATCTAGTTTGTCGTTTTGAAAATAATTACGGAAATTTATTATTTTTTCTCTTTGAGTGTGTAATATTTAAATTTCTGTTTTCCAAAGATTAACATGAATTTTGTTTTATTATCTTTTATTTAATTTGGTAGAGAGTACTGAATAAAGACACTCTTGTTTTGTTACTGTACAAACAGCAACACAATCAAATTTAGAAAGTGAAAAAAATGTCATTCTTTATTTCAAAAGTGAAAAGAAAAAAAAAAAGGTTGTCCTTTATTTCAAAATCTTAAACTCATATTTTCTAGACTATCTAAAAATTGTTAGAAAGAATTAAAATAAGAGTTACAAACAGTTAAAACATGTTGATAATAATGTGTACTGGCTGCGTATGCATTACTATTCGAGAATCTGTGAAATCCGGATACGATACGATCCCGCTTAAGATACGAAATGCCCTCGGTCCCTTGATTCGTATCTTAAACGAGTTTCACTGTATTATAATCTGAAGTATAAGTAGGCACCAAATTTTTTTTATTCTAGTTGCAAAATTTATTTTGAAATCTTGCGCATAAGCTGTTAGACCAATTTTCTGCTCTTCAAATGTCTGACAGTTTGGAGTCCTCTATAAATGCTAATTCTGCACGTTGCATTTTTTTAAATGCATGAAAGGAAAGAACTTGCTTATATCTTTCATCCTAATAAAAATTTTGTTTTGAAATCATATACAGTTTAAGATATCAAATGTTGAAAATAGTATTTTTTTTTTCATTTCTTCCAATTTTAAGAATCCTGAGACCCCTTAATATTCTTTTCGAAGGACTAAAAATTGAAATTTTGCAATCTTTAGAAGTGAATATATATGGACAATCAAAACAAAAGCTCGTATATCTAATGTTAATTTTTGTGTTTAGCGCTAATGACCGGTGCAAGATTAAGCCATCTAGAGGTCCTCAGTCAATTCACACCTCTAGGCCTTCTTTCCCCTACAAGATTTTCATAACCTGATATTAAATTGCCGTGACTAATTTAATTTTAAGTATAAAATAAGTATCAAATTCTCAAATATGTACAATTACAACTTTTTGTGTAAAAAAAAAAAAGTTTAATGACACTGTCAGTTTCATTGAAGAAAATAACCATTTTGGTGGTAAGTCTTTGACTGATTTCTGCCCATAGTAAATGTAAACGCTTTTGTTGACAGGAAATTACACTTAACTAGTTGGAGGCGGCAATCCCAGCAATCCCAAAACTTTCTTCTATCTCATACATGTTAATACTTCCTGAAGAATTCAGCATAACAGCGTCACTGGTCAGGTGATTTACACCAAAATCTAATCATCAACAACTTATCTCAACTTCTGACTAAATATAAAGTTTGATGAAAATTCATGCATTATTTCTTGAGATACAGCTATTGCTGAAATCGTGAAAAATGCAGCATAGCATCATCATCTGTTGAGAGATTTACACCAAAAACTAAACAGTAATAATTTATATCACGGACTAACTGGATCTGAAGTTTGATGAAAATTCGTGCATTAGTTCTTGAGATAGAGCTATAGCGATAACCATGAATAATGCAGTATAGCAGCGCTACCTGTTGGGCGATTTTACCAAAAGGAATCAGCACAAAATTATATCAAGGACTAACTGAATCGGAGGTTTTACGAAAATCCGTGTAGTAGTTCTTGAGATATAGCAATTGAGGAAATCATGAAAAATGCAGCATAGCAGCGCCACCTGTTAGGAGATTTACACCAAAAACTAATCAGTAGCAGTTTATATCAAAGTATAACTGAATCTAAAGTTTTGTGAAATTCCGTGCTTTAGTTCTTGAGATAGAGTGCCCACAAAACTTTTACACATACACACAGACTCACAGACAGACATTTTCTAAAAACCTTCAAATCGTGTTCAGGATCTTCTGAAATGTATAAATCCATCGAAAAACGGAAGTCGAAAATTTTCAACGAATCCAATACTTTCTTCTTGTAAAGATAGAAGAAAGGAAAAATGAACGATTTGAATAAATATCGGCGACACTTTGAAGTTATTTTATCCTGAATTTCCAAAATCTTAATATTTTATTTGTTAGATTCATAACTTGTTTAGGGTTACGCATTTCGTACTCCTAGTGTTGCCAGGTGTTCCGCATAAATAAGGGTTCCAAATTGCTCTGGTCACCACTAATTTCTTATAGTTTATTTCGCCATCTTTAATCCCAGGTCATTTTCCCATTAGACAAGTCGAAGAAAATTACTTTAAAATATTGGTGTCCAGAGCATTTGGAGTCCCGATTTATGCGGGACACCTGGCAACACTAAGTAGGTTCCACCAACAAAAGTACCCTGAGTTTGAGGTCTGCACGGGCCCGGGCTTGGCCCGAGGCCCGTACCCGGCCCGGCGGAATGAAGGCGAATTTTCAAACGGGCCGGGCCGGCAGAATTAGGACAATTTTTTCAACGGGCCGGGCCGGCAATAAAATTAATCGGGCCTGTCGGCCCGATATAAGAATTTAAGCGAAGCAGATAAAATACGAGCCATTTTCAATGAATATGATTTTCTCGAGAAGTATAAATGTGCGTCACGAGCCGATGCGAGTTTAACAACATCAATACAGAAATGTAACATATCCATCGTAGAGATCGGCATTGTACAGTTACAAGATGTCTGATTCCGAGTTTAATTTTTTTTCACCAGACTCGTGCTGGGAAGGAAGTGGTCTTAATCGATATCAGGATGTGTAGAACAGTCATTTTGTTTTATAATATTAATAGTGATAATGAACTTCTCTTAACAGTATCTTTGGAAATATACCTTAAGGTGGTTCTCATATTCACTGCTCAATAATGCAAAGCTTTCAGACACATGTTTCTTACAAAAACTTTAACTATGAAGGCATAAAATTGGCAGTCCTGCCTATTGAAGGTATTTGGAAACGAATAGCTTTTTCCATATTTAATAAATTACTTACAGAGATAACAGAGATTCCTGTCATGTGACTGTACGTTTTTCTCCTTTCCTGTGCTATCGCTTCCGGAAATTCGATTCAAAACGCTAACTTTGACAGTATTTTCAGAAAGATATATTGCTTTTATCTATGAAAAAAAACGACATTTACATAGCTTTTGAATAAGAATACCTGCAAATCTTACGCGTTTCCGAAAAGAAAAGAATTCATAAATGTGTCGAAATGTAGCTCCTTTGGATTTGAGAAAAGCCTTAAAAATGAGAGAAATATTTTCAGAAATCTACTTTTTATTATACAGCTTCAAATGTTATCATGTTTTAAATCCTTTATTCTGAACTACATTAATCTTTTAATGAATCCTTATTTCCATTTTGAAATGTCTGTAGACACGATGACTAAAACACTGTAAGTAACCGTTAATGTTTACTATTGTGTGTTTTCTGTTTTGCGAACATCATAGTAATGTAAAATATACTGTAAAATGTTCCCATAAATATGTATGTAGTATTCATTAAAAGGATCTTAATTGTATGTTAAGAAAAAACGGATTTTTTTTTTTTTTTTTTTTTTTTGAGAAATTGTATCGGGCCGGGCCGAGAGCTGTAAAAATGCAAACGGGCCGGGCCGGGCTCGGGCCGAACTTCCAATTTTTACACCGGGCCGGGCCAAGATAGCTTTCGTTCGGGCCGGGCCGGGCCGGGACCGGGCCTGAAAATTCCGGCCCGTGCAGACCTCTACCCTGAGTATAACAATATACGTATTTTATCATTAGAAAAACTTCCCTTGTTTGAATTTCTTAGGCCACGGGTCACTTAATGATTGTGGGGCCTTTAAGTATTTGTCTACCAGAGCGATTGTACAGTCGTGGAAAAAAAAAGTAAACACCCCTTACTAACTCTGCAAAAAATTATCGTAGATGAAAGTTACTGGTGTCATACGATTGGTAATAAAGTCTACTTTTAAATGATGTAAAATTTGCTGAGGGGACCATCTACATATTTAAACGAACCATAACTTTTTTTTTTTTTCAATAGCAGTACACAATTCTGAGAGCATAAATAACTCTACACCCTTCAATTAGCCTAAAAACAAATTTTTATGCAATTCGTACGATAAGTTTCCGATAAATTAATTATTTTAAAACGAGCTTATTTTAGGGGCTGTATCCAAATTGAAGTTCGTTTTCTCGATTGTTGACCGAGAGATTCAAAAATTCTTGATCAAGGCACCTTAAGTGCCACTCAAGCAGTCATTGAAGACTGATGATTACATAGATAGCATAAGAAATTTCAAAATATCTAGTCACTTCTATCATAGACGGCTCCTTAAACCATCATTTTGCCATTTTTTAAGCATAATTTGAAAACTATTTGGAAGAGAAATGTGAAATTTTGGATTGCCATAAAGCAGGACTTAATAAATCAAAATCCATCAAAAAATTGTAGGTTGCAATTCATAATTTTTTCGAATATTAATTTCATAATTCATAATATGAAATTATAAAAATTGCAAACTCAACGTATTTGTGTTTGGGTATTTTAGTATTATTGCTACACAAAAAATTAGCACATTATGAGTATAATTTCAGGAGATATTAATAAAAATATGAAAATGTAATTTAACATTAAAAGCATTAAATTTTTAATGTTTATAATTCAAAAACTTATCATTCAAATGACTTGAAATTAGCTGTCTGGGCAAAGTTTGAACCGAAGATTTGAAATATCTTGTTAAAATTGGGTATCGATATTGAAAAAAATGAAGTTTGGGTTCGCTTTAATATGTAGAGGGCCCCTAAGCAAATTTTATATACATAATTTAAAAGTAGACTTTATTTCCAATCGTTCGGTACCAGTAACTTTCTTCTACGACAATTTGTTGAGGAGTTAGTAGGGGGTATTTACTTTTTTTTTTCCACGACTGTACTTTGAGTGCGCATTACGTGTTAAATGTTTTAGCAACATTTTAATCTCCAGCGGCCAATTTGGAAAAACAGATGTGCGTTGAAGAGAAACCAGCAACAAAAAAATTATTTCAAACGCTTTTTATTGTTTGAAACAGCGTTATATTTTCGTGTTTTCCACTTTAAAAACTTTTATTACTAAAATCTTTTGTAATAATTCTAAAGTTCTAACGAAAATAAAAAGATAAATTTTAAAATTTTAAATAAGCTGTAAGCGGACTGTAATTATTTTTTTATTTAATAGATTTTAACATTGAGCTAAAAAAAGTTAATATATTGCTGGTGCGAATTAATATTTTATGAATTTTATGATAGGCGTAGTGTTGCTAGCCCGCTACTCTTTTTTGTTTCGTTGTTTGTTTGATTGCCATCACTTTTTAAAATAGTATAATTGGCCTTATTTTTGCATTATTTAATCCGTTAAATATCCCCAATAATATCCTTCCCCGTAATCCCCAAAATTAGGCGAATAGTTCTACTTCAGAAAGTGGTGGCAATAAAGCAATCTGAATAAAAAAAGCAGTGATTATCATGTTACCTACTTAAAATGGCGAGGAGTAATTGCGATTATTTTACAAGATGGTATAAAAAACTGAATATAGAATAATTTATGTTTGGTTATTTCTGAAAGTGCATTGAGATGGGATTATATATTTTTGAACTCATAGAAGAGTGCTACTTAAAAAGCGTGTATAACTTTATGGTTTGTCTGTGTTGACCATACTATGATGTTTGGTAATCCCGAAAATAGCCAAATATGAATACATTTTGAGTGATTTAATGATATATCACCACATTTGGTACCAAAATTAGGTCTCAGTGCCAAGTTGATGTTAACTAATCAGTTTAAGTAAATTATTTTTTAAGCTCATACTATAGTACATCCTTTGTTCATTCATAGATTTCTACGTATCTATTGCGATAACTGTAGAAACTGAGGAAACGCCTATGACAGGGTCGGTGAACTTTTTTACATCCGGGTGCCCATTTTTTTTTTTTTTTCAAAAAGATTTTACGTGACCATGACGTGCCAAGCACCAAAAAATAATTTAATGGATCAAAATTCCTGGATTTTTATTCATTGGGATTTAAAAATATGGTACAATATACATCTAATAATTAGACTAGCATGTATTACAAAATAATAAAATGGTGAATGTGATGTCGATTATGCTAAATATTAATATGGTGTTCAACCTAGTACTTACTTTTAATTGTTCGAGTTATCTAACAAGTGATTTGGATTTTTAATATTTAAGATTTTCGTATCATTTCCGAAAATAATGACACGCAGGAATAAATCGAGCGAACAATTGGGAAAACTACATATTTTATGTTAAGTCGCTTTAGTTTCATCACTAGGAGTTTTACTTATAATGCCTGATATTTTTCTTTTTGATATTCTCTAAATCTTCTCTTAATTTGATAAGTTGTTGATCCCACATTGAAATAATTTAGAAATTCAATTAATTGCTTTCCAATAATAAAAAAAAAAAGACAGAAAAGCCCAGCTTGTATAAGTTTGCGTGTATTGTTTAATTTAATTTAATTTTGCTTTAGGATTTTAATCAACGACGCCGTGCCAAAAATATTCTATCGAGTGCCAAAGGTTCGCCGTTCCTGGCCTATGAGATTGTATTGCGGCATCCTCTGCACCACCTTTGCTGTAGTTCTGATTATAATACTGATTGAGATACTATTGAGATAATCCGAGGATTTTTGAATGGCACGCTTACTCCTATTTGATAAAAAGCTGAAATCAGATGGACCAAGATTTGATGGTGGCGTTTGAAAATGAGCAAACTTAAAACATGTTCAACCAAATAATAATAATAAAAAAAAAACCGACGAAAATTTTTCTGTGATAATGTATCTCTAGATTCATCTTAAATCTGTCTGAGTATGATTTAACCTCCTCAGACCTGATGTATCCTATAGGATACACATCTTCACATTTTTTTTTCACGTATATTAATAATGTTAAAAAAAAAGAAAATTGGTGTGTATGGAGCCTTACAGATAGCAGAACTAAATAAAATAGCAATTTCTTTCTTATAGTGCTTTTTTTAGCGAGATACGTGTTATATAAATATGGCTTGCAGCAAAAATGCACCAAATTTACCAAAACGAAAACGTAAACAGTTTTTCAGTACGTTAAAATACCATTTGTAGAGTCCATTAGAAATAAAAAATTATTAAATGTATAATTATTTCACGTTTTGCATTGTTTTTTCAATGCAATGCAAAAAAAAAAAAAAAAAAAAGTAAAATAAAAAATCCTAGCAAACTGTCAAAAAATGTACTTATTGGGTCCCCATGTATCATCGAATTTTATGTACAAAAAATACATTTTATTTTTTTTTACTTTTCAATCTTTCTTAGTTATCGGTTTGTTAATATAAATTCATAACTGAAGTTAAAAAAATGTAATAATAAACCCTGGGGTCTGAAGAGGTTAATTCTCATCAAGTTTTTTATACAGTTTTAAAATCTTGCCTGTAACCAATGATTAAAGTGTCTTATGCTAACCAATCAATTCCGAATGTTTCAAAGCTTGTTAGTTGTTTAATTTGTCATATAACGTGGTATCGCTGCATAAAAGAATGAATAAATAACTAAATTCTAAATAGCAAATGTAATATTAAAGGGAAAAATGGATGGAATTTGTGGGAAATATTTCAATATATTTAGTAATGATTGATGAATATTAAAAAGAATACACAAATATGTATATTTTTAAGGAACCGAGCTTATATTAATGTAATTGTTAGTTTTGAATCACTTAAAAATCGCTTGGACATTTTAAATTGTAAATTTTACCCATTATTTTTTTAAGCTATTTTTCCTTCAAAACTTTTTTATACTTTATAAACATTCTATATACACGTAGAAAATCCTTATTGTATACCAGCAATAGTTAATAGGGATTTAAAATGAAAAGAAAACGTTCTAAATTTGATTGTCACCAATCCCTTTAACTCCTTGAAGGGCTGTGGGATTTTATATATCCCGCTTAATTTTAATCCCCAGATGTCACAATGCCACCAGAATTTCGGAATAAAATTTTGCTGTTATAATGTACGTGAAAAAAAGCTTTTACTTGTTTTCAAATAAATTAGTTCATAAATTTTCATGTCACTCAGTCATTCCAACAATTTAGAAACAGAAGTACTTTACCCCTGAAGAGGTTAAGAAAGTTTAATTCTAAATTAAAATAAAATAAGATCGAAATATCTTATTTGCGTTTAACCAATCCGAAGGGGATTATGCCTTCCTTGTTTAAATAAAAAGAAAAGGAAACTTCTCCAATCGTTTCATCGTAACTTCCTTTCTGCAATTTTATATTTGTCCACCTGTTTTCAATAGTAATACATTAGTAATTGTGAAAAATCATTTTTAGTTGAAGGTCTAATGTTGTCAGCAACTCAGAATGTTTATGTTAACGGTATTTTTTCGATTGTTTT
Source organism: Maratus speciosus (assembly GCA_963932465.1). Lineage (NCBI taxonomy): Eukaryota > Metazoa > Arthropoda > Arachnida > Araneae > Salticidae > Maratus > Maratus speciosus. The sequence continues at coordinate 281,604,155 of OZ010794.1, read as the reverse complement.
GTAGCTGCTGCTTTATATATTCAGGTATAATTTATCGAGAAATTTATTTATTTATTTATATTTTTATCCACTTATAGATATATATCGTATGCACTCTTATTTCGAATAGTAAACTGTTTTAACTGAATGGAATAAATGAAATTGTACGGATTTTTTACTCTGTATATGTACCGGGTACCCTATAAGTTTGTTCACATTTAAAGGAAGTCGGCAATTTTCGGCAATTCAAAAACATGAAAATGTCGCTGTTATTAGTATGTAACCATATTGCATACTTTTTAATAAATATATCGTTACAATATTTTCCCCATGAGTAGCAAAGGTCAAAAAGATTATTTTGATATAAATTAAAATTTATTCTATAAAAAATATTTTTAATGTTTTTTAAATGATAAAATATTTTGTATAAAAAATACTAATGCTCTCTTAGTTCAGTTACCTTGAACTTTTCCAAAGGTATCCAAAACACGATGCTCGACATAATGAATTATATATATATATATATTTCTTTTTTCAATTATATTTTGTTAAGATTTATATGAAGTGCCATTTTTAAATAACTGCAAAATTTAAAAATATATAATTGAAAAAAAGTTATTTAATTCATTATCGCAAGCATTGTGTTTTGAATATTTTGGAAAGATTTCAAGATAAGTGAACTTATAAAATACTTCTTGATATATACTTCTAGTGATTCTCACTATATAAAATATATACTTCTTGAAAAGTGTACCTAAGTAAGCATTAGTTTTTTTTTTTTCAAGGCAAAAACACTTAATCATTAAAATAACGTTTGAAAAAGATTTTTTTATTTATAGAATAAATCTTAATTTAAAATAATCTTTATGATCTGTACTATCCATAGCACAAAAATTTTAATGATATACGATTAGTAATTTTTCTAAGTGAGTGAAAATGTGCCCAGAACTTTTGGCTTTAACAGCCAATACTCTTCCAATCGAGATGTTTGGGCGACATCGCAGTCAACACAATATTCATTCAGATAACTACACTGGTGTCCAAAATTAAGGACCAGTCAAAAAATGCTAATTTTTAAGTAAGCGAATTCTCAAAAGGAAATAATATAATTCAAATAATTAATTATTATCCCTACAGCACAGCTAGTTCATATAGTATCTCATTAATGTCACAGATGGTGACAAGTGTCACAGTCACTACGGTGAAACAAAAAATAGGAAATTTCATATATCTCATTATGAGTCTCAAATGATCACTATATGTGACTCCACTGAGACGTCACTGTGACTACTGCTTTGTGACAAGTCACCAGGTTACTTTACAATGTAGTTACATTTTGACTCTCATATGACTGTCATTTTTAGACTCAGTTTCAAAGTCATCATGAACGTTGCATTATGATAAGTTACCAAATAATGCCACATAAAAGTCACATGATGACTTTCAGGCGACAGAGAGACTACTATGAAGTCACCATTGTGCTCTTCTGTGAAAAGTCACCATGTAACTACCATGTGATATTATTTGGTGACTTATCATAATGCAACGTTCATGATGACTTTGAAACTGAGTCTAAAATGACAGTCACATGAGAGTCACAATGTAACTACGTTGTAAAGTAACCTGGTGGCTCGTCACAAAGCAGCAGTCAGATTGACGTCTCAGTGGAGTCACATATAGTGATCATTTGAGGCTCATAATGAGACGTGTGGAATTTCCTATTTTTTGCTTCACCGTAGTGACTGTGACACTTGTCACCATGTGTGACATGAATGAGATGCTATATGGACTAGCTGTGCTGTAGGGATAGTAATTATTTGAATTATATTATTTCCTTTTGACTTTTGAGAATTCGCTTACTTAAAAATTAGCATTTTGTGACTGGCCGTTAATTTTGGACACCAGTGTATTTGGGAATGATAACTGGTATGTTATTTGAAACAGCTCGCCAGAATAAACCGCTGGTAAAGGGACTCCAATAACTTATAAATGCGGAATTACACTCTAATCCTCTTTAATACAATCAACGGATTGGTAGTAATTTTTTCAACTGAGTGGAGAATGTTTCAACACTGGGACTTGAACCCAGAACCTCTGGCTTTAATTGACAATGCTCTTCGAATTGGGATATCTAGACGACATCCCAGCCAACACAATATTCACTCAGATAACTGTTTGGTAATGATAGTTGGTATGTTATTTGGAACAGCTCAACAAAATAAAACGCAGGTAAAGGGACTCCAGTAACTTATAAATGCGGAATTACACTCTAAGCCTTTTTAATACAATCAACTGATTGGTCGATAAATCACACGAGTAGTAATTTTTCAAACTGAGGGAAAATGTGCCTACATTGGGACTCAGAACCTTTGGCTTTAAATGACAATGCTCTTCCAACTGAGCTATCTGGACGGGTTATTCGATTTAGTCTGACAACCTGTTTGAAATAAAAACCAGATGTCATTACCAAATGGTTATCTGAGTAAATATTGTGTTGACTGGTATGTCGTCCAGATCTCTCAGTTGAAAGACCATTGGTAATTAAAGCCAAAAGTTCTGAGTTCGAGTCCCGGCCTGGGCACATTTTCACTCAGTTGAAAAAATTACTACTAGTATGATTTATTTACCAATCAGTTGATTGTGTTAAAAACAATTAAAGTATGGTGATGTATTTATTAGAAAGATCGCAATATGGTACTATAACAAATCCATACCATCCATATATACATATATCCATCCATATCTCCACATAATTGAAAAAATGGTTTAGGCAAAACAATATCACACTATTAGACTGGCCAGCACTTAGTCCAGATTTGAATCCCATGGAAAACATATGGGGATCTTATCTCGCAAAATATATGAAAATGGAAAGCAATATACTACATGTGTAAATGACTTAAAAATTGCAACTGACAAAGCGTGGTATGAAATACCTCCTTCTGTAATGCAATGCTTAGTTAATTCTATGGAACAACGTGTATTTGATGTTATAATGTGTCGTGGCAATACAATTAAATATTAAAAGTAAGTTTTTAGTTACTTTTATAAATGTAAAACCAAAAAAAATTACATGTGTCTATACTTTTGGGACAGCACATTTTTATATAATTTAATGCATATTTTGTAATTTCAAACCTTTGATCATAATTTATAAGTGTATATCAGCAAAACTGTTTTTATTTACTACCTATCTCACGAATTTTAATTGTGCCTTATTACTTTTGATGTTAATGCAAATTTTATTGATTGCTAAACTTTTGGGACGCGATGTATACCACACTATTCGATGTTTGACATCTATAACGTCGTGGCAATTTTGCCACATTGTGGAATTTGTTTAGTTAAAATGGCTATCAATTTTTTTACTAGTAATAATTTCTTTATTTAATCACAGAGTGCGTGACATTAAATCAAGAGAAGATCCGTATTCCGAAATATCAGTAAATATTTTAAATAATAAAAAAAAAATCTGACTTAGCAACATTGCAATCACGGTTAGTGCAAGTGCGTTTGTGATAAATACATTTTTTGCATCAAACATGAATTGAATCAAATATACGGAAAATTCCAAAAGCTTGGCGGATCACACATAAGTTGTTGGCGAGCCAAACGTGGCCCGCTGCTCACTTTTTGACATGCCTGATAAATAGTATGCCAGGAGATCTTTGTAGAATAAAAATAAAGGGGCTAAGCAAAAAATTCGATACATGGGCCCTATGGATGATAATTTCTGGAATTGTGATTTCCGTAATTTTAAACGTGTTTTAGCCTGAATGAAATTTTAGCTTAATATGTGACGTGTCAATAGGTAACATACAGAGCCGTACAAAAGAATTAAAGTATGTTTCTGTCTATTAATAGAAATTGAAAACGGTGAATTTTCAACTTATTAAGCATTTTCTTAACTACATTTTAGCATACACTGTAAAAAAAATCCAACCAGTTTTCCTGTTGGAATCGGAAAAATAGTTGCCCTTATCGTACCGGAAAAATTTCCAACCCAGCTCGGAATAAAATCCGTAAAAATAAGGAAATAGTCAGCAAAACGGTATTTTACGGATTTTATTCCGAGCTGGGTTGGAAATTATTCCGGTACGATAAGGGCAACTATATTTCCGATTCCTACCGGAAAACTGGCATTATTTTTTTTACAGTGTAGAAATCTATAGATAAAACAGAGTTGCACAAAAGAAGTTGAGTACAGTAATCCCTTAACATTCGCGAGAACCAGTAAAAAGTACATCCTGAAAATACATTTGAATAATTATAAACATATTGCACAAAGTTTAGTTGCTAGTTGGCGGCTGAAATAATTTATCGATATACGACTGTTTGGCAGAAAAGATCTTTTGTTTATGAATTTCCATATAAGGAAAAGTTGCGGTCCCGATTTTTCTTTTAAATTTAAGACTCCTTACCAGTTAAGGATTGCATTCTGTTGCTTGCTCAACAAGTTGTTGTTGAAGCTTTAAAATTTCCCACACAATTTTTGCAGAAAATTTTTCACTTGCAATAAAAAAATTTGAATTTTAGAAAATTTAGGATTTTTTTATTTTTAGCATTAAGTCATGTTTCGGGTTTCTCGGAATTATAGTTTTCCTCAATACAACGGTTGAAATTCTCGGAACGTAGGCTGTACAGTAACAATGCAGCTGTCCAGTGTCAAATAATTTAAGGAATTGGAAAAACAAAGCGAGTTTACTTTGTAAAAAAATGTTCTTTATAAAACAAATTCGCGAATAACCAAATTAAGTATTCGCGAATGTTGAAATATTCTTCATTTTTTATTTCGCGAATAAGCAAAACTCTCGAATGTTAAATCCGCTAATGTTAAGGGATTACTGTACTTTCGCGGCTATGTGCGGTAATTGCTGAAATCTGGTTTTCAAATGTGTTATCCGTTTTCTAAAATGTTTACTTAGGTATCTTATTTACCTTCCTAAACAGCGAAGTTTTGTTAAACTATTCTGCAAGTGTTGGAAAGTGTTTCATAATCTATGCTTGACACATGATTTTTCCTTTTTGTTTTCTATTGCTGCAAAAATATTGACTCTTTTAAAAGTCTAAGAAAGGTTGCAGTTTCAAAACTTTATGCAACTTGAGCCATTAAGAAAGGTCGCAGTTTCAAAACTTTATGCAACTTGAGCCATTAAGAAAGGCTGCAGTTTCAAACCTTAATGCAATCAACAATAAACATGCAAAATAATGTATTCGAAAATTTTATATGGTTAATTTAAAAATGTGTGCTGCGATAAATATTTTTAATAGTAATATTACTTCACTTCATTTCTATAATATATTCAAACTCCGTCCTTTTAACATTTTTGCGTAAATTAGAGTACAGATGGACAGGCAAGCCAATCATCATGATATCTTTATAAAATTGACATATCACTATATATATCATTATATATATATATATATATATATATATATATATATATAACCTTTTCATTATATATTTATAACCTAACATTTTCGGAAAAATAAATCAAAATATAGCCCATATTTGAAAAATATACATAAAATACATTTAAAGATATATGTATTGTATATGCCATACAAATTTCAAACATTTATAAAAATGAAATAAAAATAAAAAGAACAAACTGTATTATCGGAGTGTGGTTTGCACCATAAGGCATATCACACACTAAGACGACAGAGCGTCATGAAGCGCAACACGAAGTGCAAAAACATGTCTAAATAAAGAACGAAATTGTTTCAAACCTGTTTTAAACCAGTTTTTCCAGCGAATTCAAGCGACATGTCTTATGTGTCGTCTTAGTGTGTGACTTGCCTAAAAGGCTCAGTTACCTTAAATCACTTTTTTTCCAAAAATCAAATTTTTAAATTTACTTTATTAAAATGTATTAATTTTTAATAATTCCAAACCTTATTCGTTTAATGTTGAACTAGAGTAATAGTTAAGAAAAAATACATTTTTCTAATAGTTGTACGATACAAGGGATGTTTAGTTTTCAAGTCATTTTATTTAAAACATTTTTGTTTTGTAGTATGTGTGCACGATTTCGGGACAACTTCTTGCCATGAAAATTCATGAAATTTTAATCAATAGTAAATAAATATCCATTAAGTGACTAAAAATTTTATCTTTTTCAATTATAATTCTTAAAATATGTTTCTTTGTAGTTTTAGATGTTTCCAAAATTTATAATTCAAAATATGCTTATTTTTCATTATTAAAAAAAATGCAAATTTTGTTTTAATAAGATTGAGTTATGTGAATGCTATTTGCTCTCATTAACATGAATTTTTTAAAAAATATGCATCTATTTGTGACAAAATTAATAAAAAATAAATGTACAGTAGAACCTCGATTATCCTAAGTAATTGGGACCGACCCTCTTTCGGAAAATCGAAATTTTCGGATAATCAAGAATGCTTCAATTTTAAGATTATGGAGAGATATATGCAATATTTCTTATTATCGTAACAAGTGCTTAATAAAAGTAAAGCAGTAGCAAAATAGAAACAAGAATAAATTACCTGAATTTTAATTTTGAAATTAAGTACCTTTTACATATATCACAAGGGCTTGAATTTTTTTTTGTTTGTTTGTCGCAGTTTCGATTGCCTTTGATTTGAAGCTCTATCATGGAGTTTTTTAATATTATTAGTTCACCCAGTATCACAGTCTTTCTACTGCTCCAGCCATACCAAATCTTTTGCAAAACATTCAAAAGCTTCAGAATTGCTAATTTGTTCGTTTTCTTCGTTCCATTCCGCAGCTTAAGTTAAATTCAACTTAAGTAGTTAAAGTCAACTTAAGCGAACTTAAGTTAAATTCAAAGGAATTCTAAGAAAGGGGATCGAAAATATTTATATGTACTCGGAGTTCAGAAAGGACCGCTTGCACACAAGGAATATGATAGTTAAAAAAAAAAAGAGCTTTCAAAATAAATTTTGCGCCCAAAGAATGTGATAGGGAAAAAAAAAGTTTTCAAAATGGATTTCGGTTAACCGAGAGTTTCGGTTAAAAGAGTTTCGGATAAAAGAGGTTCTACTGTATTTAATTTCTTAAACAAGAACGAAAAATCATGCGTCCGGTAAAGATTATGAAACACTTTGCAACACATTCAGAAATTATTACTGTACATAAACAGTTGGAAAAACATCAGAATTTTTATGTTCATCCCGGTATATAATCTATAGATTGATATTTATACTGCATTATATATATAAAAGTTAATTCAATTAAACTCATAACAAAGTTTAAAATTGCTGTTCAGCAATTTCCATCAATAAGCGTAAATGTGCTCTATATGTTTAAGTAATAATAGCGTAAAAGTATCTCTCTATGCCTATATGATCTATAAAATTTATACACTCCAAGTAATATGCCAAAAAATGGTTAAATTTTAAAACGCGTACCAAAACTGAAAAGCACTGCCGTCAATTATTCTTCTTACAAGGAAGGTCTCCTTACTGGGCATATTCACGTCAGAATATTTTGAAAAAAAAAAAACCAAATAAACTACTTATGTATGTAATAAAGGATCAGTCAAATTTAGCGGCGGAATTACAGAAGAAAGTCTGTAAAAAAATGAAATACTTTCGAGTATTTGGCGCGAAAAGACGAAACCGTCAAGCGATTTGGAGAGTAGTACTTTTCCTCGCCAAAAGCAAATGATTTTAAATGCATCTGAAAATTGCTTGTTAATGGATTTTTAGAATGCGTGTAAAAAGTGTTTAATGAATTTAAACAGAAACAATGAGAGAGTTTAATAAATACATTTTTTCGTATTTAGAACAACACGTATTTAGAAGAACACTCTGTATTTATGTTGCTTGTTACTTAAGGCTTCTGTCCCTGCCTGCGAAGACACTCACGAGCTAATGCTAATCCTATGGGGAGGGATTTTTCTAATATCTCGTATGCATTTCGACATTTTTAAATATTTTTTTTTTTGCATTGGATAGCCGAGGTCCGTCTCTACATCGCACCTTTTTTACTTTTTCGATTTTAGTTGCAGATTTCTTTTAGAATGACATTTTCATTTTCAGAACCGGTTTTGAAAGTGAAAGTAACTTTCTAAAAAATATCTGCGACCAAAATCGAAAAAGTAAAAAAAAGGTGCGATGTAGAGACGGACCTCGGCTATCCAATGCTAAAAATATTATTTAAAAATGTTGAAATGCAAACGAGATATTAGAAAAATCCCTCCTCATAAGATTAGCATTAGCTCGTGAGTGTCTTCGCAGGCAGGGACAGGAGCCTTAATTTTATTACTTTAAAAACAATTTCATACATAAAAAAATATTTTCATATATTTAAGCGTATTCCAAAATAAAGGCAAGATTCTTTTAGCAGTTATTCATTTCAATATCAAAGAATTCGTCGTTTCCATAGCAACAAAATTGGATCGACAGTGCTCAATTGGATTTAATTTTGGAATATTGAAACAATTCTAATTTATTTTAATTTTGTTTAATTTCAGAAAATTTGATATTTAACTTTCATTATAAATATATATATATATATGACAAAACTATAGTTAAATCAAACTAAAACTGACAAAAATAAAGTTATTTCCATTAAATTTATTTAAACAAGTTCAATATGAAACATTTTTATCTTAAAGAGTATTCAACATAAAAAAGTATTTTTCGAAATTTCATTTCATCGCCAATCTATGATAAATCGCAAAATAAACGAAATTTTCATTATTTTTTTAAGAACGTTCTATCGAGGTTCCGCGAATTTTTTTTTATAAGCATATATATCCACATGAGAAGAACACTCTGTAATTTTTTCAGATTTTTCTGAATATGCCCGTATGGAGATCTTCCTTGTTAGACAGTACTGTAGAAAATACTTTTGTGTGTCCCTGTAAGTGAACGATAAATAATATGCACACCAGATTCTACAGTAAGCGCTAGCAGTACACCTCAGTGATATATATAATTTTCAAAATGTTTGAAATAGTGTAAAATCTTTAAAACACACCGCAAACGATTCTGCTCCACAGGCCGTAATGTAATGGAATTCTTTTGAGTTATCCCTGTAAATGAACCGTAAGGGCTACACACTTCATTTTCAATTCCGGACTTTCCACAGGAAACCCCAATAACATTTATGAATTTAATGGTAACCGTACTATATTTGCTGGAGTTAGAGTACGGACAGACAAACCCAATTGATAAACACTTTTCAACTATGTTGGAAGTTAAAAAGGAAATTTTAAATATGTGAAGATTGTTTAAGGGGGCTGATCACTCAGCTTCGGAATTCTCCTCCGTAATGTGAAGTCTATGGACTTTTGATGCATTCGTATATTTAAAATATCTTCTCAGCAAATTCATATTTTTAACATCTTTTTTCTGTGTACTCTTCTTAAAGGATGTCTCCTTTTTTCTTAGTTTTCAAAATATTTCTAAAATCTAGGCTGGATTTAATATTTTATGTGTTCAAAGCGGGTGAACTGTGAGTAAGATTTTAACACTTCCTATAAAATTAAGGCTATACTTTAGAAATATTTTGAGAACTAAGAAAAAAAAAAAAAAAAGAGACATCATTTAGGAAGTGTACAGAAAAAATAGAAGTTTAAAATATTAATTTCCCGAGGAGATATTTTAAAAATAAGAATGCATCAAATACCCATAGATTTTACATTAGAGAGGGGAAATCGGAAGCTGAGTGACCAGCCCCCTTAACCCTATTCTGCGTGGTGATGCATATATGAATAAATTGAAATTTAATCTTTAAAAATTAAATTCAGTTATTTAAATAAAAACAGTCCCCTTAAGTAAATACAATGATAAACGGCTACACAGTGTATCCAAAAGGCTTCAGTGTTGAACAGTAGAGCAGCGTTGAGGGGTTACCTAGCTGTTATCAGCTTAACACCCAGTCTGAAGCTTTAATGTCTTACTAATTAATGGTCATAGGGAAAAAGTAAAGTTGTAGTTGTTAAAAACTACATAATAATTAAGAAAAAATATTAAAGATAGAATCTAAAACTAAGAACTTATTTTTAAGAGACTAGGGGGCTCTGCCCCCTACGAGCTACGCCCGCCAACCCCCGTTCAGACACCCCACATTCTAAAAACGCGCTAATTTCATCGACTTTAAATAGATTGAATTATAATGTAAAAAACAGTAGCGATCTCTCTAAATGGGCTATCACTCATTTTCCTTTGATTCGAGATTTTAAGTTCAAATCAGCCGCTGCTAAGAGATACAATGGCTGTTTTCGTCTTTGATTAAAAAAAAAAAAAAAAAAAAAAAAAAAAAAGTAAAAAATTAGAAAATAAGCTAATGTAAAATGAATTAAGTAAACAGTCTTTGTCTCTCGATATTTTTTAAGAACGCTGTAAGAAAGTTCTTTTAAATGAGACATTTGAAATGTATCGTTTTAAATATGACGTAATTTTCACCAAAGTTTTCTTTCTCGTTTTAATATTCACAAGCAAATTCTTTTTTGTTAGAATGGAACATTATTAAAGATGTCTTATAATTCAGGATAATAGTTGAAAATATTATCTCAAAATATGAAATAAATGTCTCGCGCAAATATATTTTTTAATTTAAACTGTTTTGCAAACTGTTAATTATTTGGCCTTAATATGACGTTATTTCCTCTATTTACGACTTTTAAAGCATAATAATGAATTTATTATTTAAAAATTTTCTTTCTTTTTTAAAATTCAGGTATAACTATAATTTTTATGACGTAATTTCCAATATTTTCCTGAATTTTAACACGTAATCACTTAATTCTAATTTGAAGGTTTTTTTTTCTGTTTATAACAGCCACGCGTGTAAATAAATTTTTAATTTGGAGGAAATATCTCTGAGCTGTTTTTACAATTGGCAACAGTTTAAATAATACCTTTTTCTAAAATATGTAAAAAATATCTCTCGAAGTGCTGGAAATTTGAATTTAAAATGGAAATAAATCTTCAAAAAATGACCCAAATTAAAAAAATAAATGCAGTCTGCACATCGGGAACTTCTAATGTATAAAATGATCTAAAAATGTTTTAATTCCTATGCATAATTTTTTCTCCTATAAAACTTTTTTAATGGAACGATTTTGACCAACTTTAACATTAAATATCTCTTAAAATAATTATTTGATTTAAAAACTGTTTGCATCAGCGTGTTTGTCAAACTTTTCTCTATAATACTACCAATTTTCATATTTTTGTATGACACGGTTTTCTTAATATTAATGAAGAAAGACCTCCGGTCACAAAAAATCTGGGTGCCGGTGTAGCAGGAAAATCTACGCAGATTTTCATTGGTCCATTTCCAAATCGTTTCTTTATATATATATATATATAGAAGGATAAAAAAATAAAGTTAAGTCTTTAAACATAGAGAAAGATATAAGAATTATATTAAATATAGGTATAAATGCAGTTGCAAGAACTCCTATATAAAAGATTTAAAAAAAAAAAAAATGTGAAAAAGAATTAAAGTTAGCACTTGTTCAGAAGTAACACTCACCAAGCTAGGGCAGGAAAAGCAGTAAGGGAGGAAGCAAAGCCACATTACGCAAAAAAGGCTCTAATCAGGGCGATATATATATATATATATATATATATATATATATATATTTTTTTTTTTTTTCCCCTATACATATTGAAATATATATAGATAAGGTACTTAAAAAAAATTAAGTAAAAAAGATTAGAAAAATATAAAAAATAGACATAAAGCAAATCTTAATGCGGTGAACACAAAGCTCACGGGGAGTCCCTAATTACGAAATAATTTAACTACAGTCGGACATCTATTTAACGAACCTCTATTTTGCGAATTTCTCTATTTTGCGAACTTTTCCTTGGAACCAAGAACATTTTACGAATTTCTTTGTAAAATAACCTCCAAATAGCGAAGTGCATTCTCTATTTAACGAACTTTTTCTTGTGATCTAAAATTTTTTTTCTCCCCGTTTCTCAAAATATTTCTGGACATTTCAAACTTATTCTTTGTTTAAACACATTTTATGATGTTCAATGGCCTTGAACTGGTTTTACCATGCTCTTTCTTTGTCAGCAGTGATGAGAATTCGGTAAGTACGGAAGACGGAGACGATAATCCCTCAGAGTAACTTAAAAAAATGTGGATACAGATGAAAAAAAAGAAGAAATTAACCATGATGTGCTGATTGATGATTGTATTTCTCTTAATTCTGAAATTGAGACCCACTATCCGAATTGGATATTTTCGACAGTGTGAAAAATAAAAACAATACAGCAATGGATTGCGATGAAGACGAATATGATGATGATGGAAATGAACATGATGCAGGAATTAGCAAAACTTCGTATGATGAAATGCTAAAATCATTTGAAAGAATCCGATGCGGATTATACTTAGAAGAAAATACGCATGAAGGGGTTTTCGGGGCATTGCAAAGATGCGAGACGTATTATGAAACAAAGCACTTTCTAAAAGAAAAAACTCAGGCAAAATTAACAGAGTTTATCAGAAATTAAATTTAAGGACGCATATGTTAATGTATGGTTAAAATTATTTGTTATAATAATAATAAATACGATAATGTCATTAAAATTCGTTAGTTTTAATGTAAAACTATTTACTTTACACAGAAAATACAGCCTATTCCCGGACAATGTTTTGTTTTCCTTGCAGATTTCAAAGATTTAAACACATAGAAAAATGAATTGATGATGGATATTGGTGGGTAAAATAAGTAAAACAAATCGATATAATTTATTAAAAAAAATGTGATTAACTACTTTTAGTAAAAATATTTAGTGATTATGAATTTAAAATGTGTTTTATGTAGTTTAAAGTATTTTAAAAGGTGAATCTCTATTTAACGAATTTTCCATATAACGAACTTTTTTCCGGGATTTAGCGACTTCGTTAAATAGAGGTTCGACTGTAGTAAATGAGGTAAAAAAATACTCTTTAAATATTCTGGTATCAAACCCTAAAATGATTATAAAAACATACTTTCAAAAGGAAAAGTTGCAGAGTATATGGTTAAACATTCTTCTAAATTTTTTTGCTAATGTGCCCAGTGACTTTTAAGATGACAAATGTTAAAGATTTCCTAAACGTTAAATATTTCTAATGCATGACACTAAAATATACTTTTTCTTTTCACTGTTATTCATGAAATAACTTCGGATGTTTGTTTAGGAATTATCTCTACTTTTTCTATTGAATCAATTTTCCTATATTGATTTGTGTGGGTTTTCTTTTCAGCAAATTCCTACAGACCAATACCAACACGATGCCCTCCTAACGAAATACGAGTCTCTTGCATAGACCAATGTCAAAAGTGTGAGTTCATAAACGGCGGATGTACTAAAATTCCAGCTTGTATCCCTGGCTGCAACTGTGTGAAGGGTTTTTATAGAAATAAAGAAGGAAAATGTGTACCTGAAGCACTGTGCGATGGTAAGTTTAAGTCTTTTCCCAATTAAAATAAATAACATAGGTTCTTTAACATTAAGTTTTGACTAGTTTTAACTTGGGTGCCTCTGTATAGGAAGGGCGACATACGAAAAAAAAAAAGTTTTATTCGACAAGATGAATTTGGACAAAACCCAATCATCAAGCATCTTGGCGAGGCTGGTATTATTGTCAAGCTAATGTTTGTAAAGGGGATTATTCTCGTCTGGAGGCTTAAATTTTGGGCGTTTTGTCGAGCTCGGTATGGAAAAAAAAATATTTTTACCATTCATTTTTTACAACATATTTATTGATATTTTGAAAATATACAAAAAAAATCTTGACCAAAAAAAACCGAAAATTAGATAAGTTATAAGCTGGTAAAGTGGGGGGTAAAAAAAAAGGGGGTATGCTTGATGACATTTTTGCAACCCTTCTGGTCATTTGAACCAAAATTAAAAAAACCATTTTTAATTAGTAAGTATGTCGTTATAGCCCTTACCTAAGAAAAAATGGAATTTTTTTTCCCCGCAAAATGGCGGCTGTTGAAGAAAAAAAAGACAATTTCCGACTCTTTTTTTTCGTTATTTTAAATTTTTTAAAATAGTAAAATAATAATAATAATACTAATAATTTTGATACAAAATGTTAGGGGCGATAGAAAGTTATACATCGAAGGTTGGTACAAAATTTGAAGTAAATCGGTTAAATAGAACTTGAGATATCATGCCAACCATGTTATAAAAAGTAGTTTTGAGAAAAACGCAGTAATGTAGTGTCGGGAGAAAAATAAATGTGCAGATGTCAAACATAGTACTGAATTAAATTTTTTACATATGGTTCCATTGGTGACGAGTCAAGTCGTTACAATACCAACTAGTATGCTGTGACCGTCACAAAAATTTCTTCTATATAAATCACGTCAATTAAATCATTTAAATAGTACAAGAAATTATATTACCAATTAGCACGATTTAGCACCAATTCATATCAAAGTATATCTGAATTTTAAGTTTGATGAAAATTCGTGCATTAGTTCTTGAGATAGAGCCATAGCGGAAATTCTGAAAAATGTAGCATAGCAGCGCCATCTGTTGAGCGATTTACACCAAAACATAAACAGCGCTAATTGATATCAAGGTATACCTGAATTTGAAGTTTGATGAAAATTCGTGCATTAGTTATTGAGATAGAGCTATAGTGGAAATTCTGAAAAATGCAGCATAGCAGCGCCACGTTTTGAGCGATTTGCACCAAAACATAAACAACACTAATTCATGTTAAGGTATACATGAATCTGAAGTTTGTTTAAATTCCAAGCATTTGTTCTTGAGATAGAGCTGTTGCGGAAATTGCGAAAGAGGCAGCATAGCAGCGCCTCCTGTTGAGCGATTTATACCAAAATGTATAAAACGTCAATTCATGTCAAGGACTAACTGAATGTGAAGTTTTATGAAAATCCGGACATTAGTTCTGGAGATTGAGCTATTATGGAAATCGTGAAAAATGTTGCATTTCAGCGCCACCTTTTGAGCGATTTACACCAAAAACTAATCAGCACCAATTTATATGAGGGACTAACTGAATATAAATTTTTATTAAATCCCGTGCATTAGTTCTTGAGATAGAGCGGCCACAAAATTTGTGTCACACACATGTACTCAGCCAGACACAACAGATTCTCAGACAGACATTTTGTAAAAACATGTTTTTCGGAACCTCTGACCTCTAAAACGTGTAAATCCGTCGAAAACCGGAATTCGAAAATTTCCACGAATCCAATACTTTGTTCTTGTAAAGATAGAAGAATGTAAAAATGTTTGGGTAAGTCGGGCAATGTCCACCGTCTATTGTCAGTTTTGCTCCGGCGACGTGACGGGCTTAGTTGCTGTATCACTAAAATAGCTATAACTCCGTAAATTATCGGAATTTTAAAACTTTCTTTTTAGGATGTATTCTTAAAGGTCTAAAAATTTAAGAATAGGGGAAAAAAAAAAGATTTTTTCAAAATTCTAGACCAGAATTTTACGTCTATTTTATATATATAGAATTTTTTTTATATATTCAACATTAGAAAAACACAGTTACTTGCCCTTTGTAATAAATTTGTAAATAAATTGTTTTTTAATATTAATTGAATAAGTTTAGCATTTATTTATAATCCTTCTCACATCGTGTCCGATATCACAGATTTATATAGGTGGTTGCAGTATACCAAATAAAATAACATATTTTCGAAATCTGTATGAGTGGTGATCGTGGACCGGAAAGTTCATCAACGTATGGACTAAGGTGCACAATGATCTTGAGGATGACGATTTTTTTTCCGAACGTAAAAATTATACAGAAGTTTACGACACCCTTAACTTGTGTCACTTATCTAATAGTACTTGTTCAGGCTAGTATCGCCAATTTCTGTTGAATGTGGGTTTTGGACAAAAAATTCAGTTTGAGCATGCGCTCTATGCGTTTGGTGCCACTGTCATATACAGAGGCCCTTTCGTTTCAACCAAGGAATTATATTTAAATTATGTATATTAAAAAATGTGTACATAATTTTAATTATTATAATGCAATTTTTAATTAACACACACGTCATTCCGAATTGTGAAATGAAACTGCAACAATTAACGGTATATGATTTTAAGTCTTATATTCAAACTGATAGCCGTCCTGATTCTGCAACAGCTGATAACGTGAAGCAATGGAAGAGCAAACATCGATAATCATTTCACAGGGTATTTGAGGTCTTTCAGTGTCTGCTGTCAATTTATCGACTAGTGTGCCAATTTTGTATGATAAACTTCGCTTTTTGAGACTCTAAAAGAAACGAATGGCGCTATGTCTGAGGAAAACGGAGAGTATTCTATTTACCTTTTCGTTCACTCCATTTGTTTGGTAGATTCTCATCAAGATAGACTCTTACGCCTCGATCTTCCCTTTAAGACCTGACCTAAACAATTGTGTAGGTGAACCTAAGGAAAAATAACAAGTTGGAAATTGCATGTCAAACGTCGCAAATGAGGTATGTTCGTACTGTAACTAATATTTTTTACACCGCATATTGTACTGAATGTATATTTTAGTGCATTTCATAAGTGCATATTAATTTCATTCTGTTCGAAAGGCTGTCACATCATTAAAATGCACTTGAGATATATCTTTTTCCCATTGGCCGTAATGTAACGGAAAACTTTTGACTGTCCCTGTAATTAAACTATACATCCGATTTTCATAAAATTCAAAAATTTGCAACAATTATATATCTAAAATTTCAGCCCATTCAGTACGGTAGTTTTTCCTCTGTTATATGCGGACGGACAGACAGACTGGCTGAACGACGACTATAGGTGCTACTCATTCATATAATTACGAACGCACCTAAAAAGCAATTTCCTCTTTTGCTGTAATTTAAAGACTATCCTGCACCACACAATTGTGTGGATCCTCTCTTAACGTAACCTCACATTGGAATTCTTTTACAATATATATATATATATTTAATCAAATATTATCCTATTAATTAAGGTTAAAAACCACTACTTTTAATTTCTACCAAAACTCTTCAGCTCTTAAAGGGCTATGGTAGTATAGGGGTTTCAAATACGGCTAAAAAAAAAATCGTCATCCTCAAGATCATTGTGCACCTTAGTCCATACGTTGATGAATTTTCCGGTCCACGATCACTACTCATACAGACTTCGAAAATATGTTATTTTATTTGATATGCTGCCACCTCCGATATAAATATGTGATATCGGACACGATGTGAGAAGGATTATAAATAAATGCTAAACTTATTCAATTAATATTAAGGAACAATTTATTTACAAATTTATTACAAAGAGCAAGTAAGTGTCTTTTTCTAATGTTGAATACACACCAGAATCTCTCAAAAACTTTATTTAAAATTAGGAAAAGAAATTTTTACAGCATTTTTTTTTTTCATGAAAGTTATAACAATAAAATTTCATTCAAAAATTCTGGTACGAATCTTTATTAAAATTAAGTGGGATAAAATGTATCCCATCACCCTTCAAGGGTTTAAATTAAATGTAAAATGGCCTGGACATAGACGCAGACTTCACGGGAATGAAAAAAGCAATAAGATATACCGTCTATAACTAATTTAAAATTTTCCTTTTGTCCTCTTTAATCACTGTGATTAATTAGGAAAAAAATAATGTTCTAAAATTAGTGATTGAAGTTTGCCTGGTTTGACCCCATCGTCCCCGTTAAGTCGGCACCTATGACCCAATGTCTTCTATTCTACTTGATAGTTTAACGAGTCACTTCAGTTCGTGAAGACTGTATAACTGAAAGACCCTTAATAACCTTGTAAAACTGATATTGTCAAGAATTTGCTTTATTAAAAAGTTTTAAATTTTGTGTCCAATATTCCCTTGTCAAATAACATCATTTTATTTAAAATTAACTGTATGACTGGTGACGTAAAAGAACACTTAACAGCTTCTTCAGATGCTCTAAATTTGCACTACAAATCATTGATTCTACTGGCGTCACTGGATTAGCAGTTTTGTTAATATTTTTCAGTTACATATACTAATATCCCGTTCAGACTGGGGCAGTTAAGAGTCTTAACTTACTTTTTTTAAAAGGGCATCCGGAAGAAGACTTGGTTTCTCTATTACTACAGTGTTTGAGAACGTTAACTTCATTAAAATTAGGTGCTTTACTAACGCTAGTCTGAAAGAGGTTTCACAAAGCTGTCAGGATCACACTGTTTGTAGATCCCTACAAACCAACACACTAAGGGACGAAATATTTTTCGATGAATACGTAGGAAAATACATATGAACATGGATGCACTCATGATGCGAAAGCAGTGATGGGCCACAATGCTAGAGCCATTGCAAAAATTAAACAGATGGTAACGCACTGTAACACCATCTATTGCGCTCTTTATAGATACACGCTATAGCTGAGAAAATGTATTCTGAACATATGAAAAACTGAAGGATGCCTTTAATATATTAAACTACAGTGAAACCTCCCTGAACGACCACCTCCCTGAACGACCATTTTCTCATGGAACGAAATTTATTCCCATAGGCTCAATATTACCTCCATTCAGAGACCATCCCAGTTGAACTCCCTCCATAAGCGACCCATTTCTTTGAAGAAAATGAAACAAATTCCGTTTTTTCCAGGCCGCAAAAGAAGGTTTTATTAGAAAAATAATTCCGGAGGGCGCATTAGTCATCAAACTTCTAAACTAAGTTTAGAATTTTTTTTATATTTTATTCCGGCAAATTTTAAGTGTTTAAACCCCTTTGTGCCTTTTTAGGCAATGAATTTAACGCTGATGACAAATTAAGAATGACGGTCAATAAACACCCCTGCCCTATTGTATCAGGAAACTCTCAAAAGAATAGATAAATTAATCAAATTGTCATTATGTGTTCGTGTCCACAAAAAAAAAAAAAAATTAGCATTTATTTACTGAACTTTGAAAGGACTTGGAAATAAAAGTTATAAAATAAACTGCAAAATCACAACAAACGTCAATCTATTCATTTTTTAAACTCTGCAGTAATTAACTTATGTAATTGACTTTTGTTTTGACACTTAAATTTTCATATTATTTCATAATGTGAAAAATAAATTTTAGTAACATCAATTGTTACCTATTTTTCAACTATTAAAATCTTGATTTAAACAGGACCTCCATTAAAAGACCACCTCTCGGAGCGACTGATTTTTATTGGAACGGAACATGGTCGCTTTAGGGAGGTTTTACTGTATATGAAATCACGAACTCTTAAATGCAAAATTTTTAAACCTATGTGTGAAGTTATCGGAAGCCATGATCCGTCAAACCTATCACATACCGAAATAAGATGGTCTTTTTGAGGAAGAATGTTTACACGATTGTTGCAACAGCAGGGTGGGTGATATTGAAAGAACAATAATTCTAAACAGGCAAAACTTTTGATCAATGAAACTTTCAATCAACTTCTGATTTCATATTTCGACAACATGTTTAGCAAAATGAAATAAATTTATCTACCATTGCAATGGAAATCTGTCACAATTTCCGTTGCAATTACCAAACGTGTCTTCTTTTAAGTTGAAACGTATATTGGTCAGATTCTAACGGAAACGATTATATCGATTACATCCCTCTTGTTGAAAAAGAATACAAACAACACCAGGTTTTTAAAAAAAATACAGATAAATAATCAGGAGCATCCTACAGCTTTCAAAATCTCTTTTAAGGGGGTCCGGGACACAATTTAAAATAATTTTTATTTATTGAATTAAAATTTAAAATTTTTATGTGATGGTTAACCATGTTATTTGTAAACAAAATCACATGATAAAACTTCTCACATATTTAAAAAAAATTTTTTATTTAAAATTCATTAAAAAAGTGGGGTAATTTAAAATCTTTATAACTCGAAATATTATTTGTAAAATTTCATTTTTTTTTCATTTAAATAAACAGAAATATATAAGTTTTAAGAAATATATAAGTTATTCAGCATTTAAAAAAATATTAATAAAAAAAATATTTAAATTTAAAAAAAATAGTGTAACTTAAAAAAAAAATCATATTTTCAAAGGCAAATATTTTTTCCTAATTTTCTGAATCAAAATTAAAGTAAAACAATTAAAAAAGACATGTCCAAATTTGAATCCTTTATCTTTAACGGTTCTTGACTTATAACGATTTAAATATGAGAGTGAAAAACCCATCATGAAGAAAAACGCATTTTCATAAGAAATCGTTTGCATGACAACCATTGCTTGAAACCCTAGATTTTGGAAACACACCTAAACGAAAAATTTAATATTTCCTGTTCTAATTAAGACAGAAATATAATTTAAACGTCATTTTAAGCAGAAAAACACAGAAAAATGTTTAACGCAATAAAAGTTTTTTTTTAGAAAATTTGGAGATTTTTGTGTCCCGGACCCCCTTAAATAAAAATTTTCAACAGCTAAATAGAAAGACTTTCGGCGACTTTAAATGTGTACTGAATATGTTCAGCGTTATCAAAAAATACCCAGCTTAAATTCAATAAAACATGAAGTTCTCGTTTTCACATCTCATAGCAAGTTAGCACTGCATATACCAACAACCGGTTATATGGTGGTACCAAATGAAAATATTTCAACTCGAATCATTAATTTTTCATAAAAATAAATAAAATATAAATCAAACAGAAATAAATTAAGTAAAAGAGTTCAATAGTTTTAAATAAAAATTATTGTCTGAAATATTTTTATAAAACTTGAGTAAAATTCAGAATACATATAATGTTAAAGATCTTATTTTAAATCCAAAGCCTATCAGATTTTTTAGTTTATTTCACAGAAGAATTTAAAAACTCTGTCTAAGAAATCAAAATTAGTTTTGCTGCCTTTCTCAGTGGCATATGCCTGTGAAGCAAGATTTTCGACTAACACAGCCACCAAAACGAAATAGAGAAGTCTTTTAAATGCAGAACCAAAAAATTGGCCTGCAATTACTATTTGCTAGGCCCGAATTCAAACATTTGTGCCAAATAGTCCAATCACATTAAACGCTTATGCGTAATTGTCAATATGCGTCACTCTAATAATGTAAAATTAAAGGCAATTTAAGACAAATGTTATGATTTCTAGAGTTTTAGAGTTTTTTTACGTGTGGAAACATTTGACAATTCATCCGTATTTATGTTGATTGAAAATAAATTCAGTATTACGTTAAAAAATTCAAAATATAATTTTATTTCTGGGACAATGCACAATTGTTTAGATTACTATTCATTCCCTCTTCCTGTGCTCAGTAGCAAAGAACCTAAAAAACATTATCTTGAAACATAGGGTACGGTACGGGCTTCAGGGTCTCTTTACAGAAATTCAATCTAAAAAGATCTCCGCGAGTCAAAAAGTTTGGGAATCACTGCACTAGCTGATCTCGCGCAGATCAACTGCGCAGTAGTTTATATATTTTTAATTAATTGCTGTGTTCATTGTGCGTTTTGAATTTTTGGCGGCAAAAAATAGAAAATCTTATAGGAAATATAGTTGTTATCTTGTTGCCGTTTTATCAATTAAAAAGGAATTATAATTTATTTAGAATCCAGATCGCTTTTTTTTTTTTTTTTTTTTTTTTTTTTTTTTTTTTTTTTTTTGTCTCCGTAATATTATAATACCCCTGTATGTAAAATGCCTGTATCGAATGAAATTTCACACTGGTGACTTCCAAACCTTTGAGCTTTAAGGTAAATTTTCAGGCCAACCCCGGGCTGTCTGCTAATAAGCTATTGCATAAAATTAGAATTTCAGCAATTTCTCAATATAGTCAGCCGAGGTGACTGTATCCCACCCTGCGGATAAAGACAAAACGTGTAATAAATAATTTTGTTACAATAAAACTAGTTATTAATGGCGAAATCTGATATTTTGGAGAAGTAGCTTAAATATAAATTATTCCACATTTTACAAATTGAGCTTCATAACACTTCTGTTATTGTCTTGTTTACTTTTTTTTGCTCGTGATTTTATCCAGAGAAATGTTTAATAAGAAAAGCTATTTTATACCTGACACTTGTAACTACATTTTTTTCTTAATATGTTTTCTGAACAAATAAATGAGATTTATGTATATTAATTTGATATTTCAGATTTTACATTGACTTTATTTACAACAGGAATTTTGAATGCCAATTTGGAGTGAGATTGTCTCGGAACAAATTCACTATAAATTTAGTTTATTTATTATAGTTAACTTTTCCTAAAATAGTATCATAAAAGCAAATTTTACAACAATATAAACGCTGTACTTGTATATATTTAATATTTTTTTGTACAGGTGCTCATGTAATAATGATCCTTACGTGTAAAACTCCCGTAGGTAGTCGTAATTATAAATGTTATACTGATAAAACGCTGCAGAAAGCGGTAGATGTTTTCTACAACATTTATTAAACCAAAGGAAAGCCACTGAAAGATATTAAATTCCAGCAACTACTTTAAAGAATAAGCTAAAATGTTCTTAAAAAATTTACCCTCCAAGAGCTACTTGTTGTAATAGAAATGTTTTGTCAGCGCTGAAACAATTGAATATATCTAAAATTTTGTCTCTTGGAAAAAAAAAAAATCTTACCATGCCTTAATCGTTAATTATTTTTACATCTTTTGCATAATGATCATTTTTGAAAATAAAATTTCATTTTTCTGTTCATTTTCATACGAAATTTGTGTTTATTTATTTATTTATTATTTTTTTTGGTTCTAAATGACGCATATTTACTTTCTTCTATCTTTACAAGAAGAAATTATTGGATTAGTGAAAATTTCGACGGATTTACACGTTTTAGGGGTCAGAGAACCCGAAAAACATGTTTTTACAAAATGTCTGTCTGTGAGTCTGTGAATCTGTTAGTCTGTCTGTCTATCTGTATGTATGTGACACAAATTTTGTGGGCGCTCTATCTCAAGAACTAATGCACGGAATTTAATAAAAATTTATATTCAGTTACTCCCTGATATAAATTGGTGCTGATTAGTGTTTGGTGTAAATCGCTCAACAGGTGGCGTTGCTATGCAGCAATTTTTCCGATTTTGGCAATAGCTCAATCTCCAGAACTAATGCACGGATTTTCATCAAACTTCAGATTCAGTTAGTCCATGACATGAATTTAAGTTTTGTACATTTTGGTGTAAATCGCTCAACAGGTGGCGCTGCTATACAGCATTTTTTGTAATTTCCGCAATAGCTCTATCTCAAGAACTAACGCTTGGATTTTCAACAAACTTCAGATTCTGGTATACTTGGATATGAATTAGTGTTGTTTAGTTTTTGGTGTAAATCGTTCAACAGGTGGCGCTGCTATGCATAATTTTTCACGATTTCCACAATAGTTCAATCTCCAGAACTAATATACGAATTTTTATTACACTTCAGATTCAGTTAGTTCTTGACATGAATTGACGTTTTGTAGATTTTGGTGTAAATCGCTCAACAGGTGACGTTGCTTTACTGCATTTTTTGCAATTTCTGCAGTAGCTCTATCTCAAGAACTAATGCTTGGATTTTCAACAAATTTAAGATTCAGGTATACCTTGATATCAATTAGTGCTGTTTATGTTTTGGTGTAAATTGCTCAACAGGTGGCGCTGCTATACTGCATTTTTCAGAATTTCCGCTATAGAGCTTTGAGCTTTATCTCAAGAACTAATGCACGAATTTTCATCAAACTTCAGATTCAAATATGCTTTGATATGAATTGATAAAATTGATGTAATTTCTTATACTATTTAAAGGATTTAATTGACGTGATATATATAGAAGAAAGTTTTGTGATGGCCACAACATACTAGTTTATTATGTTTTATTATTCTATGGTAATAATGGGTTGCATGGTCTCAGAAGGTTTATAGGGCTTCTTCCTACTTAAAAAAAAAAAAAAAATCTTTAATAATACTACATGCGAATGTTAAAATTTAGTATTGCTAAATTAAAACAGGAAAATAATTAGAAATTGTTTAAATGAAAATTTCAATGTTTTGGATTTTAAACGTCCTTCCGGCCAGTGCCGGGAGGAAGAGGTAGCTTTCATATTCCTTATTTTAAAAAAGCCAACTTATATTATTCAAACACACGAAGCTCAATTTAGTGGAAACCGAATATGGGAGATTCAATACTATTTTTTATCAATACTAAATCATAATGAATGAGAATTTCGCGAAATTAGTCAGCTTTATCCAAGCTGCTTTTATTTAAAGTAACTTATATTTGGCTGCCAAATTTGGCGGTTGCTTAAAGTGCCTGCCATTTTAAGACAACATGGTGGATGAGGCTAACCAGTGAACTTGGTTGAGACCTTAGTAATTGCTGTGCACATGCTCACTCACATCGGAATCGGTTGATATATACGAGTTCTGTCGCAGGCAAAAAATCAGATTTTTCAAAATGTCACCCACATTAGAAATTGAAACTGCTATATCTGAGCCATTTTTTAAGATAAAGACAAACAAAAAATGCTCCTGAATCCTTATATCAAGGGCAAATACTTAAGAAAGAACCTTTTTCAACTTCTAATTTTTTTGCACCTCACTTTAAATATTAGGTAGCTTTCTTTACAAAAAAGCTACCTATTGCAGCCGTTCGGAGGAAAGCGATTTCAAAAAATTTTGGTATATTTTCATCGATCATGACCCCCAGACCCCGAAACCACCCTCCGTTCAAAATTGATATATATATATCAATATATATATATATATATATATATATATATATATATATATATATATCTGACCTATGTCACACTGTAACTCCCGTAATTATGAACCGATTTCGATGTAATTCGGTGTGTACATAGTACATACCAATGTCTCGACCGAGTTCGTTGGCCAGCTTCATCCGCCGTTTTGTTTCAAAATGGCGGCCTTTTAAAATTTTTAAAAAAATTTAAAACTTGAAATGTGGTACCAAAAAATTAAAAATGGAAAAATATTTTTTTCTTATGTATTGGACCTTTATACAAAGATTCCGGAGCAGTTTTTGTTTCGTCTATATCTTAAAAAATGGCTGAGTTACAGCATTTTGAATTTCTAGCGTGGCTGACATTTTGAAACGTCCTGAATTTTGTCACGCGATAAAAGGCGTATTTATGAACCGATTTGGATGTAATTCGGTGTGTACATAGTACATACCAATCTCTCGACCGAGTTCGTTGGCCAGCTTCATCCGCCATTTTGTTTCAAAATGGCAGCCATTTAAAAAAAATTTAAAAATTTAAAATTTGAAATGTGGTACCAAAAAATTGAAAATGGAAAAATATTTTTTTCTTATGTATTTGACCTTTATACAAAGATTTCGGAGCAGTTTTTGTTTTGTCTATATCTTCAAAAATGGCTGAGTTATAGCATTTTGAATTTCTCGCGTGGCTGACATTTTGAAGCGTCCTGAATTTTGTCACGCGATAAAAGGCGTATTTATGAACCGATTTGGATGTAACTTCGTTTATACATAGTACATACCAATGTCTCGACCGGGTTCGTTGGCCAGCTTCACCCGCCATCTTGTTTAAAAATGGCGGCCATTTAAATTTTTACGAAAAATTTAAATTTGAAATGTGGTACCAAAAATTGAAAATTGAAAAAATATTTTCTTCTTATGTGTTTGACCTTCATAAAAAGATTCCGGGGCAGTTTTTGTTTCGTCTATATCTTAAGAAATGGCTGAGTTATAGCATTTTGAATTTCTAGCATGGCTGACATTTTGAAACGTCCTGATTTTTCTCACGTAATAACAGGCGTATTTATGGACCGACTTGGATGTACCTTGGTGTGTACATAGTACATACAAATATCTCGACCGAGTTCGTAGGCCAGCTTCATCCGCCATCTTGTTTCAAAATGGCGGTCATTTAAAAAAATAAAAAAATAAAAAAAATTAAATGAGATACCAAAAAATTGGAAAATGAAAAAGATTTTTTTTTGTATGTGTTTGACCTTAATACAAAGATTCCGGAACAGTTTTTCTTTCGTCTATATCTAAAAAAAATGGCTGAGTAATAGCATTTTGAATTTCTCTTGTGGCTGACATTTTAAAACGACCTGATTTTTGTCACGCGATAACAGGCGTATTTGTGAACCTATTTGGATGTAACTTGGTCTGTACATAGTACATACCAATGTCTCGACCGAGTTCGTTGGCCAGCTTCATTCGCCATCTTGTTTCAAAAGGGTTGCCATTTAAAAAAAATTAAATTTAAAATTCAAAATGAGGTATTAAAAAATTGGAAAATGAAAAAGAAGTTTTTTTATGTGTTTGGCCTTGATACAAAGATTCCGGAGCAGTTTTTGTTTCTGAAAATTTGTTCTTTTGTTGATATCTTAAAAAATGGTTGATTTATAGCACTTTGAATTTCTAGCATGGCTAACATTTTGAAACGATCTTGTATTTGTCACGCGATAACACACGTATTCGCCTATTTCGATGTAAGAAGGCATGTGGATAGTATACATCAACACCTCGACCAAGTTCGCTGGCCAGATTCATCAGCCATCTTGCTTCAAAATGGTGGCCATTAAATTAAAAAATATATATATATTTAAAGTGAGGTGCAAAAAAATTAGAAATTGAAAAAGGTTTCTTTTTTAAGTATTTGATCTTGATATAAGGATTCAGGAGCATTTTTTGTTTGTCTTTACCTTAAAAAATGGCTCAGATATAGCAGTTTCAATTTCTATTGTGGGTGACATTTTGAAAAATCTGATTTTTTGCATGCGACAGCACTCCTATATATTAACCGATTCCGATGTGAGTGAGCATGTGCACAGCAATTACTAAGGTCTCGACCAAGTTCACTGGTTAGCCTCATCCACCATGTTGTTTTAAAATGACAGGTACTTTAAGAAATTGCCGAATTTGGCAGTCAAATATAAGTTACTTTAAAGAAAAGCAGCTTGGATAAAGCTGACTAATTTCGCGAAATTCTCATTCATTATATTGATAAAAATTAGTATTGAATCTCCTATATCCGGTTTCCACTAAATTGAGCTTCGTGTGTTTGCATGATATAAGTTGGCTTTTTTAAAATAAGGATTATGAAAGCTACCTCTTCCTCCCGGCACTGGCCGGAAGGACTTTTTTTTTAAAATTTAATGGCCGCCATTTTGAAACAAGATGGCTGATGAAGCTGGCCAGCGAACTTGGTCGAGATATTAATGTATACTATCCACATGCCTTCTTCCATCGAAATAGGTGAATACGTGTGTTATCGCGTGACAAATACAAGATCATTTCAAAGTGTTAGCCATGCTAGAAATTCAAAGTGCTATAATTCAACCATTTTCTAAGATATAAACAAAAGAACAAATTTTCAGAAACAAAAACTGCTCCAGAATCTTTGTATCAAGGCCAAACACATAAAAAAAATCTTTTTCATTTTCCAATTTTTTAATACTTCATTTTAAATTTTAAATTACATTTTTTTAAAATGGCAACCCTTTTGAAACAAGATGGCGAATGAAGCTGGCCAACAAACACGGTCGAGACATTGGTATGTACTATGTACAGACCAAGTTACATCCAAATCGGTTCATAAATACGCCTGTTATCGCATGACAAATATCAGGTCGTTTTAAAATGTCAGCCACAATAGAAATTCAAAATGCCATAACTCAGCCATTTTTTTAGATATAGACGAAACAAAACCTGTTCCGGAATCTTAGTATTAAGGTCAAACACATCCGAAAAAAATCTTTTTCATTTTCCAATTTTTTAGTATCTCATTTTAAATTAAAAATTTTAAAAATTTTTTTAAATGGCCGCCATTTTGAAACAAGATGGCGGGTGAAGCTGGCCAACGAACTCGGTCGATATATTTGTATGTACTATGTACACACCAAGGTACATCCAAATCAGTTCATAAATATGTCTGTTATCACGTGACAAAAATTAGGACGTTTCAAAATGTCAGCCTCGCTAGAAATTCAAAATGTTATAACTCAGCCATTTTTTAAGATATAGACAAAACAAAAACTGCTTCCGAATCTTTTTATCAAGGTCAAACACATAAATAAAAAATATTTTTTGAATTTTCAATTTTTTGGTACCGAATTTCAAATTTAAATTTTTCTTAAAAATTTAAATGGCCGTCATTTTTAAACAAGATGGCGGCTGAAGCTTGCCAACGAACTCGGTCCAGATATTCGTATGTACTATGTATAAACGAAGTTACATCCAAATCGGTTCATAAATATGCCTTTTATCGCGTGACAAAATTCAGGACGTTTCAAAATGTCAGCCACGCTAGAAATTCAAAATGCTATAACACAGCCATTTTTTAAGATATAGATGAAACAAAAACTGCTCCGGAGTCTTTGTGTAAAGGTCAAATACATAAGAAAAAAATATTTTTCCATTTTCAATTTTTTGGTACCACATTTCAAATTTAAAATTTTTTTTAAAATTTTAAATGGCCGCCATTTTGAAACAAAATAGCGGATGAAGCTGGCCAACGAACTCGGTTAAGACATTGGTATGTACTATGTACACACCGAATTACATCCAAATCGGTTCATAAATACGAGAGTTACAGTGTGACATAGGTCAGATATATATATATATATATATATATATATATATATATATATCAATTTTGAACGGAGGGTGGTTTCGGGGTCTGGGGGTCATGATCGATGAAAATATACAAAAATTTTTTGAAATCGCTTTCCTCCGAACGGCTGCAATAGGTAGCTTTTTGTAATGAAAACTACCTAGAAGACAATAAGAGGCAAAACATGAGACAAAGTTTGATGTTTACGGAATTAGAAAGTAGTTGGGTGTGCCAATCCCAAAACTTTCTTCTTTTTACCCGACTGCCAAGAAGGGTTATGTGTTTCACGCGTATCTGAGTATGTGGATTTTTTTATACCCTCGAAACAGCCCAACGGCTGGATGGATTTTAATCAATGAGGTCTCTACCGATTCGTCTTAACCGTCCGATGGTTATGGGCTATGTTTTGTTTTTATAAATTCAAAATGTCGGTAGAGACGAAAAAAATCTTTTAAGCACCATTTCGATTGGCATATCATTGGATAGGTCCTTCAAAATGAAGACGGTGCTTCATTGACTATTTCACAGTCAGAAGCTCCGTTTAAATATTACACAGCCTGGAAGTTGTGTAGTTCGGATCTCTAGCTTTACTGCAACTCTGACCATCATAGACATCTATAGCCCTCATCAAAACAGCGTTTATAGATAGGAACTAACAATTAAACACAGCTTAAAAGTCATCAATACAAGTAAACAACAACAAAAAAAAATAGGTAAGTAATATAAAAAATAGTTTAACATTGATGAGAAATAATTAATTAGTTCGCTTTTTACGCAGTCGGGTTTTTTGATTTTTTAAATTTAATTACTTATTCATACATGTTAATATTTCCAAAAGTTTTTAGACATGTTAATCCTTCAGTGTTATTACTTCAATACCACACCAATTTTCATTTTCATTTTAATTAAGTTTCTAATTAACCCAAGTTTCTGCTTCATTTTACTAATCGGAGTAAAAACGAGTTAATCTCAATCGTGATCTGTAATAAAATCAATATTTTTCATTATTCTTTTGTATATCAGCTGCTTGAGAACCGCCGAGGTTAACTGGATACGAATCGCCCATCGCTGGATGAACAGCCGATGTACAACAAAACTATGAAAAATCGAGAAAAATTACTATCACTGCACCTCCTTTGGGCGGTTTTTTTCCAAATTCACGTGGAACCCTGCTGGCCATTCGCCAAATACATGCACAAAAAATTTGTTTCAATTCTATGCATGACTTCATACTCCTTTCGATGGTACAAAAATGAAATTGGCTCAAAAATAGCTATTACAGCGCCCCTTTCCGGCGGAATACAGTAAACTCTCTCTAAGGCGGACTCTGTGTAAGACGGAAATCTATCTAACTCGAAAAGATTTCTATGTCTCTGCGAATCCATAGACATAGAGTAAAATTTTTCTAAGGCGGAATATTGTCTACGGCGGAAAATTTTCTTGGTCCCGATCGATTCCGTCTTAAACAGAGTTTACTGTATTTCCAAATTCAAGGAGTACCTGCTGGCCGTAGTCAAAAACATACACAAAAAAATTTGGTTCAATTCTATGCAGAACTTCATAGACTTTCGATGGTTAAAAAAAGGGCATACGGACAGACAGACATTTTGTATAAATATGTTTTTCGGGAACTCTGACCCCTAAAACTTGTAAATCCGTCGAAAACCGGAAACCGAAAAATTTCTCGATTACAATACTTTCTTTAGAAATAAGAAGTTAAAAAAATGTGTTCAAGTAAGACTGACGGGATGCATTTGAACATTAAATCAAATAATGTAGGTATTCGAAGCAAAACTGTTTCGACAAAAAAGAATAAAGTAAAAAAAAAAAAAAGGTTTTAAATATGTCATTTCAGCTGTCTAATTAATCTTATTTGCTATACCTTTTGCAAAAATCTGTACTCTGTGCAAATAAAGGAAAGTTTCTCTCTAGGGAAATTTTGGAAAATGCGTAATAAGTATTATGAAAGAGAGATAATAAAAATACACAGCTGTATAATGTTGCCTCATATAAATACTGCATTTGAAAATAAACCTTACACATCCACATCATTAGTGCTTTATATTTACCCTACTTTGTTTATTTTATTATATTGCTTTTTTATTAACGCTTTCTAACGCAGTTGAGTTGGCTAGCGTAACTGTCTATATGCGTTATAGTTTTTGATAAGATGCTCAAATAGTTATGCAATTTTAACCCCTAACGGTCGAAGTTTCTTACTCATTCATCGACCGCCAGGTCGGACTTTTTTTTCCCAAATAGGAATTATGCTGTTGATTATTTTGTTTTTTGCTTAAAGATATTTGCTTAAAGGATTTTATACTTAAAGGATTAGTAAAAATATTGTAATAAAATTTCTAGTAATTCAATTCGTATTTATTTTTTGTACTTACCGCTCGCTTTCAACATTCGACGCGAAATGCTGAGGAAAACTATTTTTTCATAATCGAAATATGTCTAAATTAGGGAAATCCCCTGAATTTCTGATTTAGTTCGCAAAAATATTATTTGAGAAAAAATAAACAGCAACAACAACAAAAAACTAGTATGTTGTGGCCATCACAAAACTTTCTTCTATATAAATCACGTCAATTAAATCATTTAAATGGTACAAGAAATTACATCAATTTAGCACCAATTCATATCAAAGTGTATCTGAATTTGAAGTTTGATAAAAATTCGTGCCTTAGTTCTTGAGATACAGCTATAGCGGAAATTCTGAAATATGTAGCATAGCAGCTCCACCTGTTGAGTGATTTACACCAATACATAAACAGCAATAATTGATATCCGGGTATACATGGATCTGAAGTTCGTTGAAAATCCAAGCATTAGTTCTTGCTATAGAGCTATTGCGGAAATCACAAAAGACAGCATAGCAGCGCCACCTATTGAGCGATTTATATCAAACTCTATAAAATGTCAATTCATGTCGAGGACTAACTGATTTTAAAGTTTGATGAAAATTTGTGCATTAGTTCTTGAGATACACCTATAGTGGAAATTCTGAAAAATACAGCATAGCAGCGCTACCTATTGAGCGATTTACACCAAAATGTACAAAATGTCAATTCATGTCCAGGATTAACTGATTCTGAAGTTTGGTGAAAATTATTGCATTAGTTCTTGAGATACAGCTATAATGGAAATTCTCAAAAGTTCAGCATAGCACCGCACCTGTTGAGCGATTTGCACCAAAACACAAACAGCACTAATTCATATCAAAGTGTACTTGAATCTGCAGTTTGATGAAAATCCAAGCAGTAGTTGTTGAGATAGAGCTATTGCGGAAATCGTAAAAAATGCAGTATAGCAGCATCACCTGTTGAGCCATTCACACCAAAATATACAAAACTTCAATTCATGTCAAGGACTAACTGAATCTGAAGTTTGATGAAAATCCGTGCATTAGTTCTGGAGATTGAGCTATTGCGGTAACCGTAAAAAAGGCTGCATAGCAGCGCCACCTGTTGAGCGATTTGCACCAAAAACTAATCAGCACCAATTTAAATCAGGGACTAACTGAATATAAATTTTTATTAAATTCCGTGCATTAGTTCTTGCGATAGAGCGCCCACAAAATTTGTGTCGCATACAGACAGACTCACAGATGCACAGATGCACAGACAGACATTTTGTAAAAACATGTTTTTCGGAATCTCTGACCTCTAAAACGTGTAAATCCGTCGAAAACCGAAAGTCGAAAATTTTCACGAATCCAATACTTTCTTCTTGTAAAGATAGAAGAAAGTAAAATAATACGCAAAATGTTTTCATTGAATTCATGTTCGTTAGGCAGGGCTGCTACGGGCGACTTTTTTATATTCTATTCGAATCACTATTTTTCACAACTAAATTTTATAGCTAATTGCTCTTGAACAGTGCTGAACAGTAGAGCAGCATTGAGGGGTTAGCTAGTTGTGATGAACGTAACACCCAGTCTGTTCTTTGAATGTCTTGTGTAATTGTGAGCCACTGGGAAAAGAAAAAGTGTAGTTTAAAACTACTTAAGAAATAAATAACAATAAAATCAGAAATTTAAAAATTTATAAAAGATTAAGAATTACATGTTAAGTTTTTATATTTAAGTCAAGGAAGTTAGTAAGCAGAATAGTAAAATGAAAAATTGTAAATTAAGTTAGAGTATAGCTGTAGTTGCAGAACTACCATATTTAATGAATAAAATGTAAAAATTTAAAGTTAGCGCTTGTTCAGAAATGACACTCACCAAGTAGATCGGGAAAAGTTGCAAAGGAAGCGGCAAAAGCCACTTTAACAACAACAAAAAAAAAGGGCACTAATCAGGGCAATATATATATATATATATATATATATAAGGTTAGTTGGGGTAAATGGACCACGAGGTAACTGGGCCATAGGCTATTTTATGAAAAACTGTTGATGTTTTTTAAGTTTTAGCTTTTGGGAACAATGTACCTTAATCTCTACTTCCTAAAACAACCTGTGTCAACTCAATCATAACTCTCACTTTGCTGTGATAGGTTGTCAAAAATTTACGTTTCTTTTTTTAAAAACAACATCAATATGGTTGAACTTCCTCGGCTTTTTATTAAAATACTGTCAGTACTTTTATTAAACAATTTTTTTTTAAAGATTAGGCATAACTACATTAATATTATTAAGTATCTACATATTTACTTCATGTTTCAAATGTAAGCCCGATGTCCCAGTTACCCCATAATTTTTTCAAGAATGGGGTAATTGGGGCATGTATCCGGGGTAACTGGACCATGCTGGATCCAGTTACTCCAAAATTTATAAATAATTTCTTTGAGTTTCTCTTACTACGGGAAATAAATTTCTCCATTGTTTTTTGCTCCACAATAAAGAAAATTATAGAATACCTCATTAAAATTACGTAATAAAATAAAAAAAAAAGCATATTGGGTATTATCAAACCAAATTTCTTATCCCTTGAGAGGCAGTGATGCCGTTATGGCATCATATTATATCAATCCCTAATTGCCACATTGGCACCGGAATTTTATAATGAAAATTTCACCTTTATTAAGTACGCGAAAATATACTTTTACTTGTTTACAAATAGATTCTGTTGTAAATACTGATGTCATTAAATTATTTCAACATTTTACGAATGCACGTACCTTACCCCTGAAAGCGAGATAGCCAAACCTTGAAATTGTACGATACACGGGAGTCGCATTCTATAGGGAAACTTTTATTGTTTCTACTTTTATTTTGAAAATAATATCTTAATCGCACCTTTCTTTAGAATATGTTAAATAAAATTATCATGAAGGTAACTTATTAAGTGTTCTGGTAGGAACAATAAAATTTTCCCTATATCATGCGACCCCTGGATACAGATAAAGTACTTAACCCGCGAGGACGTATGGTTTTGCGTATGGACGTATGGACGTGCGTATGGTTTTTACAACTGTCACCACTATCTTTATAAAAGTAATCTTCAACTTCCTTTATCGCAAAATTATCTCCAATTGAAGAAGGTGACGATCTTTATTTGCATTTATTGGTGACAAAGTAAAAACCATTCATACCTTGGGTATGCGCGCGTTCTCCCGGGTTAAGTGCTTACGTAGCCGTTTGTTCATAGATTTACCTTGCTATGTTTTTCCTTAAAATACCCATGTGACTTTTATACTTATTATTTATACTAAAATACATAAGTTCTTACTTAATTTTTATGTTTTTGGTATAAATAAATCTAATATTTTCACTTTTAGTGTTTTTTTAGACACATTGACAGCAAAGGTTTCCCTTACAACGCTCTTTAGTTGATATATAATTTACATGATCTGCCTGACTTGAATTTTTTAAAGTTGTTTACACTTTTTCAAATAGGACCTGATATCCCATATGAAAAAAAAAAATAAACGGGTGTGGAACATAGAGCCTCCTGGTCCACTTACCCCATTTTTATGGGGCAACTGGAACACATTTACAGAAGTTCAGACTTTAATTCAAATGAACAATAGCTTTTTGAAGCTGAATTGTCAGAAGCTCCAGAGTCACATTGTAAAATCATGGCCCGCAGTTGCCCCAACTCACCTTATATATATATATATATATATATTTCTATTTTATGATTTTTTAAAGGTTTATTATATATATAAAAAATAGACAGAAGAGTAATCTAGATGTGTTTAACACAAAGCTCACTGAGTGTCCATAATCATGTTATATTTGGGTCGTTTGCGGTGGTGGGGCTCGAATTCGTCATAATCAGGTAGCTTCGCTACGATTTCAGTTGGTAAGTCATAAATTTTGCTGTAAAAATTCTTTGCAAGATCATTGATGCGTTTACGTAAAATTATGGTTTTTAGGTCCCTTCGGACGGTAGAGTTGCGTAGGTAGCGTGAGGCTTTACAGACACGTAGATGTTTAACTGCTCTTGCACATGTTACCAAAGTACTTCTAAAAGATTTTTTTTTGAAAAAGTGGCGGGAGATGAATAAAAAAGTAGTCGCCAGTCGCAGCTTTGGTTATGTGGAATGTGCAGAAATATATATATATTTTTTTTCCGTTTCTTATGAAGAAAGAGAAAGTAGTGCATAAAAGAAACAAGTGTATAGTTTATGAATCAACCTATATAAAATTCCTTTCGAAATCATTCGGGTGAAATATAAAAAGTCCTTCCGGCCAGTGCCGGGAGGAAGAGGTAGCTTTCATATTCCTTATTTTAAAAAAGCCAACTTATATTATTCAAACACACGAAGCTCAATTTAGTGGAAACCGAATATAGGAGATTCAATACTAATTTTTATCAATACTAAATCATTATGAACGAGAATTTCGCGAAATTAGTCAGCTTTATCCAAGCTGCTTTTATTTAAAGTAACTTATATTTGTCTGCCAAATTCGGCGATTTCTTAAAGTGCCTGCCATTTTAAGACAACATGGTGGATGAGGCTAACCAGTGAACTTGGTCGAGACCTTAGTAATTGCTGTGCACATGCTCATTCACATCGGAATCAGTTGATATATACGAGTGCTGTCGCAGGCAAAAAATCAGATTTTTCAAAATTTCACCCACATTAGATATTGAAATTGCTATATCTGAGCCATTTTTTAAGATAAAGACAAACAAAAAATGCTCCTGAATCCTTATATCAAGGTCAAATACCTAAGAAAGAAACCTTTTTCAATTTCTAATTTTTTTGCACCTCACTTTAAATATAATTTTTTTTTAATTTAATGGCCGCCATTTTGAAACAAGATGGCTGATGAAGCTGGCCAGCGAACTTGGTCGAGATATTGATGTATACTATCCACATGCCTTCTTACATCGAAATAGGCGAATACGTGTGTTATCGCGTGACAAATACAAGATCGTTTCAAAATGTTAGCCATTCTAGAAATTCAAAGTGCTATAATTCAACCATTTTTTAAGATATAAACAAAAGAAAAAATTTTCAGAAACAAAAACTGCTCCGGAATCTTTGTATCAAGGCCAAACACATAAAAAAAAATCTTTTTCATTTTCCAATTTTTTAATACCTCATTTTAAATTTTAAATTATTATTATTTTTTTTAAATGGCAGCCCTTTTGAAACAAGATGGCGAATGAAGCTGGCCAACGAACTCGGTCGAGACATTGGTATGTACAATGTACATACCAAGTTACATCGAAATCGGTTCATAAATACGCCTGTTATCGCGTGACAAAAATCAGGTCGTTTAAAAATGTCAGCCACAATAGAAATTCAAAATGCTATAACTCAGCCATTTTTTAAAATATATACAAAACAAAAATTGTTCCGGAATCTTTGTATTAAGGTTAAACACATACGAAAAAAATCTTTTTCATTTTCCAATTTTTGGGTATATCATTTTAAATTTTAATTTTTTTAAATTTTTCAAATGGCCGCCATTTTGAAACATGATGGCGGATGAAGCTGGACAACGAACTCGGTTGAGATATTTGTATGTACTATGTACACACCAAGGTACATCCAAATCGGTTCATAAATACGCCCGTTATCACGTGACAAAAATCAGGACGTTTCAAAATGTCAGCCACGCTAGAAATTCAAAATGCTATTACTCAGCCATTTTTTAAGATATAGACGAAATAAAAACTGCTTCCGAATCTTTTTACCAAGGTCAAACACATAAGAAAAAAATATTTTTTCAATTTTCAATTTTTTGGTACCACATTTCAAATTTAATTTTTTCTTAAAAATTTAAATGGCCGCCATTTTTAAACGAGATGGCGGATGGAGCTGGCCAACGAACTCGGTCGAGACACTGGTATGTACTATGTATAAACGTAGTTACATCCAAATCGGTTGATAAATACGCCTTTTATCGCGTGACAAAATTCAGGACGTTTCAAAATGTCAGTCACGTTAGAAATTCAAAATGCTATAACTCAGCCATTTTTTAAGATATAGACGAAGCAAAAACTGCTCCGGAATCTTTGTATAAAGGTCAAATACATAAGAAATTTTTTTTTTTCATTTTCAATTTTTTGGTACCACATTTCAAATTTTAAATTTAAAAAATCTTTTTAAATGGCCGCCATTTTGAAACAAAATGGCGGATGAAGCTGGCCAACGAACTCGGTCGAGACATTGGTATGTACTTTGTACTCACTGAAATACATCCAAATCGGTTCATAAATACGAGAGTTACAGTGTGACAAATGTCAGATATATATATATACACAGGGCTTAATTTCTAACAAAAAAGGTACCGGAGCCCTAATATTCTGTTGCACCGGTTCAACAACCGTACCCCCCCCCCCCCCACACACACACACTGTCAATCCAATCTGCATATTTATGTTTCGTACATTATTTGCAAAATTTAAAACATTTTTTTTTTCTTTGGCAAAATAAAAATTTTAAATATATCTATCAACATATACTTAGCTGTCAACTATTCCACTTTTTAGTTATCACCCCTTCTTAATAGTAATCTTTGCCTAATTTTAATGTTAATTAATTGCAGTATTCTGCGATTAAATATGGTAAGGATTATGATTAGGAAATAGTCTTAGCACAAAAAAGGGATAGTTCGCAGCCATGCATTTTTAAGAAAAAAATGAATGAAATTTACAGAAATTAATATTTATATGCTGAAGAATGGAAACATATCCTATGAAGGGTGACTATCTTAAACTATAATCGATTCCTTCCGCATAAAAATCTTTTGTGGTGAGCCCCTGAAAATCAGATTAAATTAAAAATTTGACACCGTTATCGGAAAGAATCGATCCTTTTATAGAAAAAGGGAAAACACTGATCGATTCCTTTCTATCAGAATAACAATACATAGAAATTATATCTACTTAAAATGAAAGTGACTTCGTAAATGTGCAGAGCAGAGCCTTAACATGGGTACCGTTCATGATACAAAATAAATAGAAAAATTACTAATGTGATTTTTATACTCGTAGGCAAAGAAGAAAAAAAACCTTCAAACAAACAAAACTCTGATGCTCGTTGGCTAAAACCGAAAATATTCTTTTCAGATTAGATGTCTAAAAAAAAACAGCCAATAAAAAATGATCCTACTGTAAAAAAAGAAAATCGAGCTGAAAGCAAATTCATTGTTCAGTATCTTGAGTGGCGCCGCATCAACACGTCGTCGACATAAGTTTGAAATAGAAAAACACGA
Organism: Maratus speciosus; assembly: GCA_963932465.1. Classification (NCBI taxonomy): domain Eukaryota; kingdom Metazoa; phylum Arthropoda; class Arachnida; order Araneae; family Salticidae; genus Maratus; species Maratus speciosus. The sequence continues at coordinate 281,566,067 of OZ010794.1, read as the reverse complement.
TTTCTGTTTTCCCTTCATTCTGATCAAAATGGCACTAAAATGATTTGAAATAGAATACAATACGTAATTTTAAACGAGGAAAAGTTTTTTTTTTCTGTACATAAATAAATAAAATTTTAAATATAATACAGATTGAGCTCGAGTCAGTCCAAGCCCAAAAACTGATATAAAAATCGAGTCCGTTTTATCTCCATCTCCTACGTGTGCGACACATTACATCACATATAGTAAATGTTTTGGTAAAAAAGAATGCAAAAGCTTGTAGATGGGAAGGAAAGGAAAAGGTAATTTAGGCTTCCGTTTTTCGGAAGCACTATTGCACTGGGCTCCGGAGCCCTGTATTTATGAGCTCCGGTGAATTCCGACCAATGTTTAAATATTTATTGAAAACTGAGAAGTACCGGAGCCGGGCTCCGGTGGGCTCCGGCGCAAATTAAGCCCTGTAATATACATATGGATATATATATAAATACAGGGTGTATCTAAACTCTTGGGCAAAACTTTAAGGGGTGATAGTACACATCAAGGAAAACAATATTAAGTAGGGAACTAAGGGCCCCAAACGTCTTCCGAAGAAGATAGGCGCCTTTAAAGTTTAGGGTGCAAAATTTCAAATGATTATAAAAAACGGAAAAATTGGTCGATTTGTTTACGGTTTTCACTAAAACCTGTCTTTATGTCAGTATTTTTTTGAAAATAAATTTTAAAGATACAGTTCAAAAAATGCCGAAAGAGGGCGCTTTAGAATTTGGAGTAATCATCAACTATTTTTTACCGTTATTTTTTGTATCTCATTACATACTTTCAAAAGCTTAGACTTAAACTTAATTTTTGAGTTCAAAATTTGAATCGTTGGGAGTGGTTAAGTAGCGCAAACTGAACTGTGTTTAGTAGTAAAAATTTCAAGTAATTAAATTATAAAAAACGGAAAAATTGGTCGATTCGTTTGCGGTTTTCACTAAAACTATTCTTTATGTAAGTATTTTCTTGAAAATAAATTTTAAAGATACAGTTCAAAAAATGCCGAAAGAGGGCGCTTTAGAATTTGGAGTAATCATCAACTATTTTTTACCGTTATTTTTTGTATCTCATTACCTACTTTCAAAAGCTTAGACTTAAACTTAATTTTTGAGTTCAAAATTTGAATCGTTGGGAGTGGTTAAGTAGCGCAAACTGAACTGTGTTTAGTAGTTAAAATTTCAAGTAATTAAATTATAAAAAACGGAAAAATTGGTCGATTCGTTTGCGGTTTTCACTAAAACTATTCTTTATGTAAGTATTTTCTTGAAAATAAATTTTAAAGATACAGTTCAAAAAATGCCGAAAGAGGGCGCTTTAGAATTTGGAGTAATCATCAACTATTTTTTACCGTTATTTTTTGTATCTCATTACCTACTTTCAAAAGCTTAGACTTAAACTTAATTTTTGAGTTCAAAATTTGAATCGTTGGGAGTGGTTAAGTAGCGCAAACTGAACTGTGTTTAGTAGTTAAAATTTCAAGTAATTAAATTATAAAAAACGGAAAAATTGGTCGATTCGTTTGCGGTTTTCACTAAAACTATTCTTTATGTAAGTATTTTCTTGAAAATAAATTTTAAAGATACAGTTCAAAAAATGCCGAAAGAGGGCGCTTTAGAATTTGGAGTAATCATCAACTATTTTTTACCGTTATTTTTTGTATCTCATTACCTACTTTCAAAAGCTTAGACTTAAACTTAATTTTTGAGTTCAAAATTTGAATCGTTGGGAGTGGTTAAGTAGCGCAAACTGAACTGTGTTTAGTAGTTAAAATTTCAAGTAATTAAATTATAAAAAACGGAAAAATTGGTCGATTCGTTTGCGGTTTTCACTAAAACTATTCTTTATGTAAGTATTTTCTTGAAAATAAATTTTAAAGATACAGTTCAAAAAATGCCGAAAGAGGGCGCTTTAGAATTTGGAGTAATCATCAACTATTTTTTACCGTTATTTTTTGTATCTCATTACCTACTTTCAAAAGCTTAGACTTAAACTTAATTTTTGAGTTCAAAATTTGAATCGTTGGGAGTGGTTAAGTAGCGCAAACTGAACTGTGTTTAGTAGTTAAAATTTCAAGTAATTAAATTATAAAAAACGGAAAAATTGGTCGATTCGTTTGCGGTTTTCACTAAAACTATTCTTTATGTAAGTATTTTCTTGAAAATAAATTTTAAAGATACAGTTCAAAAAATGCCGAAAGAGGGCGCTTTAGAATTTGGAGTAATCATCAACTATTTTTTACCGTTATTTTTTGTATCTCATTACCTACTTTCAAAAGCTTAGACTTAAACTTAATTTTTGAGTTCAAAATTTGAATCGTTGGGAGTGGTTAAGTAGCGCAAACTGAACTGTGTTTAGTAGTTAAAATTTCAAGTAATTAAATTATAAAAAACGGAAAAATTGGTCGATTCGTTTGCGGTTTTCACTAAAACTATTCTTTATGTAAGTATTTTCTTGAAAATAAATTTTAAAGATACAGTTCAAAAAATGCCGAAAGAGGGCGCTTTAGAATTTGGAGTAATCATCAACTATTTTTTACCGTTATTTTTTGTATCTCATTACATACTTTCAAAAGCTTAGACTTAAACTTAATTTTTGAGTTCAAAATTTGAATCGTTGGGAGTGGTTAAGTAGCGCAAACTGAACTGTGTTTAGTAGTTAAAATTTCAAGTAATTAAATTATAAAAAACGGAAAAAATTGGTCGATTCGTTTGCGGTTTTCACTAAAACTATTCTTTATGTAAGTATTTTCTTGAAAATAAATTTTAAAGATACAGTTCAAAAAATGCCGAAAGAGGGCGCTTTAGACTTTGGAATAACCAACAGCTATTTTTTACCGTTATTTTTTGTATCTCATTACATGCTTTCAAAAGCTTGGACTTAAACTTAAATTTTTTGAGCTCAAAATATGAATCGTTGGGAGTGGTTAAGTAGCACAAACTGAACTGTGTACAGGAGTTAAAATTTCAAATGATTATAAAAAACGGAAAAATTGGTCAATTCGTTTGCGGTTTTCACTAAAACTATTCTTTATGTAAGTATTTTCTTGAAAATAAATTTTAAAGATACAGTTCAAAAAATGCCGAAAGAGGGCGCTTTAGAATTTGGAGTAATCATCAACTATTTTTTACCGTTATTTTTTGTATCTCATTACCTACTTTCAAAAGCTTAGACTTAAACTTAATTTTTGAGTTCAAAATTTGAATCGTTGGGAGTGGTTAAGTAGCGCAAACTGAACTGTGTTTAGTAGTTAAAATTTCAAGTAATTAAATTATAAAAAACGGAAAAATTGGTCGATTCGTTTGCGGTTTTCACTAAAACTATTCTTTATGTAAGTATTTTCTTGAAAATAAATTTTAAAGATACAGTTCAAAAAATGCCGAAAGAGGGCGCTTTAGAATTTGGAGTAATCATCAACTATTTTTTACCGTTATTTTTTGTATCTCATTACATACTTTCAAAAGCTTAGACTTAAACTTAATTTTTGAGTTCAAAATTTGAATCGTTGGGAGTGGTTAAGTAGCGCAAACTGAACTGTGTTTAGTAGTTAAAATTTCAAGTAATTAAATTATAAAAAACGGAAAAAATTGGTCGATTCGTTTGCGGTTTTCACTAAAACTATTCTTTATGTAAGTATTTTCTTGAAAATAAATTTTAAAGCTACAGTTCAAAAAATGCCGATAGAGGGCGCTTTAGACTTTGGAATAACCAACAGCTATTTTTTACCGTTATTTTTTGTATCTCATTACATGCTTTCAAAAGCTTGGACTTAAACTTAAATTTTTTGAGCTCAAAATATGAATCGTTGGGAGTGGTTAAGTAGCACAAACTGAACTGTGTACAGGAGTTAAAATTTCAAATGATTATAAAAAACGGAAAAATTGGTCAATTCGTTTGCGGTTTTCACTAAAACTATTCTTTATGTAAGTATTTTCTTGAAAATAAATTTTAAAGATACAGTTCAAAAAATGCCGAAAGAGGGCGCTTTAGAATTTGGAGTAATCATCAACTATTTTTTACCGTTATTTTTTGTATCTCATTACCTACTTTCAAAAGCTTAGACTTAAACTTAATTTTTGAGTTCAAAATTTGAATCGTTGGGAGTGGTTAAGTAGCGCAAACTGAACTGTGTTTAGTAGTTAAAATTTCAAGTAATTAAATTATAAAAAACGGAAAAATTGGTCGATTCGTTTGCGGTTTTCACTAAAACTATTCTTTATGTAAGTATTTTCTTGAAAATAAATTTTAAAGATACAGTTCAAAAAATGCCGAAAGAGGGCGCTTTAGAATTTGGAGTAATCATCAACTATTTTTTACCGTTATTTTTTGTATCTCATTACATACTTTCAAAAGCTTAGACTTAAACTTAATTTTTGAGTTCAAAATTTGAATCGTTGGGAGTGGTTAAGTAGCGCAAACTGAACTGTGTTTAGTAGTTAAAATTTCAAGTAATTAAATTATAAAAAACGGAAAAAATTGGTCGATTCGTTTGCGGTTTTCACTAAAACTATTCTTTATGTAAGTATTTTCTTGAAAATAAATTTTAAAGCTACAGTTCAAAAAATGCCGATAGAGGGCGCTTTAGACTTTGGAATAACCAACAGCTATTTTTTACCGTTATTTTTTGTATCTCATTACATGCTTTCAAAAGCTTGGACTTAAACTTAAATTTTTTGAGCTCAAAATATGAATCGTTGGGAGTGGTTAAGTAGCACAAACTGAACTGTGTACAGGAGTTAAAATTTCAAATGATTATAAAAAACGGAAAAATTGGTCAATTCGTTTGCGGTTTTCACTAAAACTATTCTTTATGTCAGTATTGTCTTGAAAATAAATTTTAAAGATAAAGTTAAAAATATACCTATAGAGGGCGCTTTAGACTTTGGAGTAACGAACAACTATTTTTTACCGTTATTTTTTGTATCTCATTACATGCTTTCAAAAGCTTAGACTTATATTTTGAGCTCAAAATCTGAATCAGTGAGAGTGGTTAAGTAACGCAAAATGAACTGTGTTCATGAGTTGAAATTTGAACGCCCCTCCTGAACACAGTTCAGTTTGCGCTACTTAACCACTCCCAACGATTCAGATTTTGAGCTCAAAATTTAAGTTTAATTCTAAGCTTTTGAAAGCATGCAATGAGATACAAAAAATAACGGTAAAAAATAGTTTTTCGTTACTCCAAAGTCTAAAGCGCCCTCTATCGGTATTTTTTTTATTTTTATCTTTAAAATTTATTTTGAAGACAATACTGACATAAAGAATAGTTTTAGTGAAAACCGCAAACGAATCGACCAATTTTTCCGTTTTTTATAATCATTTGAAATTTTAACTCCTGAACACAGTTCAGTTTGCGCTGTTTAACCACTCCCAACGATTCAGATTTTGAGCTCAAAATTTAAGTTTAAGTCTAAGCTTTTGAAAGCATGTAATGAGATACAAAAAATAACGATAAAAAATAGTTGTTGGTTACTCCAAAGTCTAAGGCGTCCTCTATCGGCATTTTTTTAACTGTATGTTTAAAATTTATTTTCAAGAAAATATTGACATAAAGAATAGTTTTAGTGAAAACCGCAAACGAATCGACCAATTTTTCCGTTTTTTATAATCATTTGAAATTTTGATCCCTAAACTTTAAAGGCGCCTATCTCCTACAGAAGACGTTTGGGGCCCTTAGTTTCCTATTTAATATTGTTTGTCTTGATGTGTACTATCACCTCTTAAAGTTTTGCCCAAGAGTTTAGATACACCCTGTATATGTCAATTTTGAACGGAGGGTGGTTTCGGGGTCTGGGGGTCATGATCGATGAAAATATACCAAAATTTTTTGAAATCGCTTTCCTCCGAACGGCTGCAATAGGTAGCTTTTTGTAATGAAAGCTACCTAATATGCATATCTTAATTCTTTATTGCTTTTATTGTTCATATGCCTGGGAGGAGTACTTCGACTTGAAAGCCAAACTTTACCTGTGCTTCGGGGGAGTCCTTCCGTTAAGGGTTAAGTACATTAACCCATTAACCGCCAAAACTATAAGGTTGAAATTTTCAACATTTTAGCTGAACGTTGTTTGCCACCACAAACTCTGAAGGATAATTTTCGCTTTATATGATCTTAAATTTTATGTCTATAAGTAAGGCCAATTTTTTAATTCAAAAATAGTAGTGGGTATGTAAATAACTTAAACATGTGCATTTATTTTGACCGTTGCGTAAACGCAACACCAGCGGGTAATGGGTTAATAAAAACATGTTCCCTGTTGTAAACACTGAGCGGTTGTAAATGACCATTTTAGGAATTAATGTTCTTTTTAAAAAAATGTATAGGGATTGCAATGTCTCAAGCTGCGGTATCCTACAGGCAGCAATTTTTATTCAAAAACCTACCAGAATTTTCGAATATTAATTTTTGTGTTATTTAATCACAGATTAAATAAACCAAAGTTATCTAATAAAAAAGCTAAAATGTTTAACAACAATTTTACGCACAAATAACGTACAGACACGACAAAAAAAAAATACCACACGATCGTTTCAAGAAATCCTGGATCCCCTTCCTCAGTGAGAAAGAGAAAGGAAAAAAAAGAATTAAAATGGGTTCGAAGAACCCTTCGGTTATAGCCCCGAGTATTTTTTTTTCTCTCTCACTGAGGAAGGTGATTCAGGATTCTTCGAAACGATCGTATGGGATTTTTTTGTCGTGTCTGTACGTTTTTTTTTGGCGTAAAATCGTTGTTAAAAATTTTAGCTTTTTTATTAAAATTCGCACAAAGTTTGATCTATGCTTACAAAGTTATCTATTTGAAAATTCTGGTTTTTTCTTTCTTTTTTTCATAAAAAAATGCTGGGCGCGGGATCACGCAATTTAGGGGGTTTCAGTTTCAAAAAATACGAAGGAAAAAAACTTCAATTAGAAACGGGGGGGTCTACCGCAACTTGCGATTTACAGCCCAAGCTTGGAGATAGCACCTTCTTCTACTATTAGCCATAAATAACCTTTCTAATGGTTAAATATTAAAATTAAATGGTTTTATTATTAATTAAGACAAATGTAAAATGTTTATTGCAGTTGCATAGTATAAATATTTTACTTTACATCGAGAAGTATTAGTGAATGTATCTTGAGCATCTGTAAAGATACCTTTTTAGCCCCCGGTACGGTATGCTATTTCTTTCTCCCAGCTTATTTTGTCTCCAAAAAATAACGGTACCTTACAGACGCTAGCCGTAAAACACAGCATTACGATTAAATACTCTTTAGCAATTTTTTAAACTTCTATTCATCGCACATTTTCAACTTTTATACCGTCGTATTGGAAAAAAAAAAAAGTTCTTTTAAATGCAATTTGTTTGAAAACTGTATCTCCATTTATTTTTGAGATATTAATTTTTTTGTAGTTTTTAGCGACATTTGCTTAATTTTGGCAACTCAAGTACTCCATTTATGTAGAAAGTAAAGGGAAAATAGTTGAAAAATAGCAATTATATCTTTTTGTTGCCACTTTCTCATAAAAACTGAAAAAAAGTAATTAAAATACGTGCTATTTTGAAAAAATATTAATGAATTGCTTTCTTTTTGGGGCATTTGTGTAATTATTCTGAGATAGTGACGTCCTACCCATACTTTATTGTAGATGTTTATGATTGGATCGTAAATGAAGAATTCTTCAGCGGATTCGGATGACGTCGTTTTATATAAAATAAAATCGCGTGTTTTAAGTCTTAAAACTGAGCTACAGTAGAGTCCCGATTATCTGAGTTCCTCTTAACCGAGTGTCCGCTTTCACCGAGTTATTTTCTTTTGATGGACTGATGGCTTCTATTATTATGAAACAGCCATTATAAATGAAGTGTTAGGTGAAGATGAAAGAGCAGTCGTAAAAAGTTAGTCCTCTGATTTTCTGGTCAGATTTTTTTCCCCATTCTGACCAGAAAATTAGAGGTCTAACTTTTTACGACTGCTCTTTCATCTTCACCTAACACTTAATTTATAATGGCTGTTTCATAATAATAGAAGCCACCAGTCCATCAAAAGAAAATGAAATAATGGAAATGTCGGGGGCGACACTAAATTCTGAAAAAGCAGAATTCCTGTTCTCTAGTGATTTTTTTTTTTTTCGTTCTTCCAACTGCATATACAAATGAGACTGCTTGAATTTAAGGGGAGATTCTCCGATATGGTTTGAGTTTCACGACATTTTCGGGATTTATTTTGTCTGTTTCTTTATTTATTTAAATGATGTAGATAGAGAAAAAGTGGTTTTTGGCATTGAATTTATTGTACTTTCGTCTATGTTACAAAATTTTGATATTTTAATCGATCTAAACTCTTCCAAATAATCTCCAATAAACACGACGTGCGCAGTAAACCGGTGTAAGTGATAGCGCTCTTAATAGTAATCTAAAATTACGTAAGTTCTTAAAATATGTTAAATTAATTGGATGCCAAATCCCAATTTGACAAGTCATATTAAAATTTCACAAAATGGCAATTATCTGAAAATTGAGGTCAATTTTTGGTAGTAATTTTTCATTTGAAACTGATTAAAAAATCGAACAAATTAAAACTTTTAATTTTCTGAAGGTTTATCCTACAATTAAAAAAGGTCTAATTTAATTTCCAAAAAACAAAACCTCGATGACTTGAACGGTTTAAGATCGAAAACATACACCGATTCAAAAGAACTTGTTTCAAGAAAAATGCTTTTAACACGTTCACACTGGGTCACACTCGACTGTCTTATGGTGTTATTACACGAGGACTCAAAGACGCTTGGAATCCCAGGCGTCTAGCGACAACAGCCGCCTCACGACCCGTCTTTTCCAAGCATTTCATTGGCTGTTCCGGAAAAGGCTTTTCTGTTATCAGATTTCCAAGCATTTGATTGGCTGTTACTGGCGACTCGCCTCGTTTCGGGCGTCAAAGATGCTCCCACAGAAAAAAGACGCTCGCGCTCCAAGCGATTCCCCTGGAGCCATAGGAATACACGGAGACGCCAGAATCTGAAGCGTCTTTGACCCCTCGTCTAATAACACCATCAGAGTTGTCAAGTCTCCGGCTTTTTGCGCACCACTGTTATTTTAGAGAAAATGTTGTACCTTTAAATCGCCCAATTGTTCTAATTAAATAAAACAGCATTTTCTGTAATAAAATACTTGTATCCAAAGGGCCGGAGACTAGGCATCTCCGAGACAGTCGAGTGTGACCCACCGCGCCGGCGTGAACGTGTTAAAGATTTTTGCCTATTATTTAATCTTTTGTAAGTCGTGATGCCGAGCGGTTAAACTTGTTGCCACGATGTTGAATATTAGATGGAACGGAAAACTGTTCTGAGGCCACACTCATTTAGCTTTAAAAAATGAAAAAAAAAAAAAAAAATCAGGAAGACCCTCCCCTTAAGAAAAAGTTACAGTATACTCATAGGATATTTTTTACATATTCAGTTACTAGTCCTCCTCGTTGCCGACCGGATGAAGAGTATCGAGTGTGTGATTGCGACAGGAGCTGTTGCAACCGTAACAATCCAGAGGCCTGCGGAAAGGAATGCCTCACTGGATGCTTCTGCAGGAAAGACTTGGTTAGGGACAGGCATGGGAATTGCATTAGACCAGAAAACTGCCCGCCAGAACAACCAGGTACGATTAACACTATTGTCAGTTTATCCCTTTATCTACTGAATCATGAATTCGTGAAAATTTTATCTTCTAAAGCATTTTTTTGTGAATTGTTTAAACTACATTAGAAGATTTACATAATCATTTAATAAATTTTAGAAGGATGTTAGAAGGATTAATTAAATTTGAACTTATAGGAATTTTATGCAATATTTATAACCCCACTCAAATCTTTTATTTTAAATATTTTTCTTAGTATTTTGTAAAATTAGGAAATGTACAAATATAATGTTCTTACAATAGAAAAAAAAAAAAAAAAAATCGAATTGAAAAATTTCCTCCCCCCCCCCCCCCAATGCCAAGGAAGCTGAAAAGGTGCAAAGGCAAAAAAATCATCCTTTTAATTTTTTTTTTGTGTAGCCAACAATGCTTTTGAAATAAGATAAAGTGATGTATCTATAACTCATTCTAAACAGTATTACAATTAATCGATGCATTAAATGAATTTTATAACAAGTTATTTTAATGGTACTTATAAGTACCGTCAGTAGATAAAGGGTTATATGTTTCCCAACCTATTTTTTTTTTGCTCATGTCCCGCTGAACCATTTCTAAAATCACTATGCACCTCACGTGTGACATCTTACTTTTGAAAAAATATACTTAACTCTTATTCCACTGAAAAAAAGCCAAAAAGGCTATTAACGTCCAAATCATGCTTCCAAAGAATCCGGTATCCATGAGAGTATAAAAAAGGCCAGTTGAAATATTGAGCATGAAATTACTCACGACTGTATTCACCATCTACCTCAATGGCGGATTAAGAGCAAAAACTTCGATCGAACGCCCAATTCCACCCCCCCCCCCCTTAACCTTATTAATCTTTGTCTTTCATCAGGTCCTTTGAAGTTAATGGTGAACACCATAGTGGTGTTTTTGAGATGAGTAAAATTAAGTTAGATATTACAAAATTTTTGAAATGTAGATGGGGAGAGGTGTTTGCTATGCCCGTGTTAATAGTCTGTTAGCTGCCTGAAAATCGAATCTAATGAAAGAATAAGAATGATCCATATAACGAAAAGCACACATTGCTGACCGAGATTGGATGCGGATGAGTGGATTGTAAGTGCTATCCTTAAAAGCAAACGAAATTAATTTAAATATTATCTAATTTCCAAAATGTATTGCAATATCTGCTTAATCGATATAATGAAAAAAATATCGAAAGTGGATTTTAAAACCAATGCAAATTTAAGATGCAAAGGGAACTTAAACACAAAGTCGAATGAACTTAAAAAACATAGAATCATACCGAACCATCAACATAGAAGTTAAAATCATTGTCAATGAGGACAAAATTGGTGCTTTTGCGCTCTTTAACCCCTTCAAGGGCGGAGGTTCATTTTTGGATCACCTTATTTTAATCCCTAAATGCTACATTGGCACCAGAATATTGGAATGAAAATTTCTATTTATTAAGTACGTGAGCAAAAGCCTTTACTTATATTGAAATAAATTTGCTTGTAAATTCTGATGCGATTCACTCATTTCAGCATTTTACGAATAGAAGTAGCTTGCCCCTGAAAGGGTTAAAGAATGATTTACTTTATTTATTGGATTATATATGTTTGAATATCCGTGCATAGAACTTCATTTTTTTTTTTTTTTCTTTTTTGTCATCCAATAATCAAGGTGTTACGAATGGTGTCGAAAAGCTACAGTTTTACGACCAATAGTTTTTAAGGAAAATTTGAAAGAAAACCGTTAAATTTCTATCCGTAACAGAGAGCCGATCGCTTTCACGAGAACTTGGAAAATGGACGATAATAAAATAAACACTTACATTTTAGTCTTTCATACATTATAAACAACGCTATGTACAGTCGTGGAAAAAAAAAAGTAAACACCCCCTACTAACTCCTCAACAAATTATCGTAGACAAAAGTTACTGGTACCGAACGATTGGAAATAAAGTCTACTTTTAAATGATGTATATAAAATTTTCTTAGGGGGTCATCTACATATTAAAACGGATCCAAACTTCATTTTTTTAAATAGCAATACCCAATTTTAACGAGATATTTCAAATCTTCGGTTCAAACTATGCCTAGACACCAAATTTCAAGTCATTTGAATGATAAGTTTTTGAATTATAAACATTGAAAATTTAGTGCTTCTAATGTTAAATTACATTTTCATATTTTTATTTATATCTCCTGAAATTATGCTCCTAATGTGCTATTTTTTTTTTTTGTAGCAATAATACTAATATACCCAAACATAAATACGTTGAATTTGCAATTTTTATAATTTTATGATATGAATTATGAATTATGAAATTAATATTCGAAAAAAATATGAATTGCAACCTACAATTTTTTTTGATGGATTTAGATTTATTAAGTCCTGCTTTATGCAAAACAAAAATTTCACACTTTTCTTCCAAGTAGTTTTCAAATTATGCTTAAAAAACGGAAAAATGATTGTTTAAGGGGCCGTCTATGATGGAAGTGAGTAGATATTTTGAAATTTATTCTGCTGTACTGTAATCTAACAGGCTTCATTGACTCCTTCAGTTGCGTTTAAGGTGCCTTGATCAAGAAAGGGGCTCTCTGGGTTAATAATCGAGTACGGAACTTCAATTTGGATACAGCCCTTAAAATACGCTTGTTTTAAAATAATTAATTTCTCGGAAACTTGTGGTTCGAATTGAATAAAAATTCGTTTTTAGGCTAATTGAAGGGTGTAGAGTTCATTTATGCTGTCAGAATTGTGTACTGCTATTGAAAAAAACAAAGTTATAGTTCGTTTTAATATGTAGATGGCCCCCTAAGCAAATTTTATACACATAATTTAAAAGTAGGCTTTATTTTCAATCGTTCGGGACCGGTAACTTTCTTCTACGATAATTTTTTGAGGAGTTAGCAGGGGGTGTTTACTTTTTTTTCCACGACTGTACTTCTGACAAAATATAGCAGAAATATTAAATTTAAAATTTAAATTTAAAAATTAAAATTAAATTTAAAAATTAAAATTAAAATTTAGAATCTGTTACTTTCCATCTTTTATACTAATTTTAAGCATAAATCAGGAAGTCAATTGTGGATAGATTATAAAATACCATTCAATTATTCTAAATTATCCCATTTTCTTCGTGATAAAATTACATTATTTTTACATGTTCCTTTTTTATATACATGCTTTATATGCATAGGGGCGAAGAAAATACCGAATTAAATATGTTATTTTTTATTCATAACTTTCTGGAAAATTTATCATCTGAATATCTACTTACTTGATTATTGGTAAACCGCTAAATAGACCGGATAATCTAAAGTATCCTTTTTTGGAACATTCTCAGTAGCCAATCCATGGTCGTTACGCCTCCATATTGGGAAGATGTGAATTTAAGATTATGGGAAAATAATTGACGAGATAAAGAAATGGTTACAAAAATAGCCGATAGGAAAAAATGAACATCTGTAAATATCGCCATGTAATGAATATAAAATGGCGCTACCCATAAAGACCATCATATTATTATAACCATCTTATCATATACCATCATAAAAGCTAACGTTTTCGCTGTTTCGGTAAAACAACTTCAATAGCAACGTACGATTTTCATCCACAGAACCATTCTGTTCATATCGAGTAATGATACGAAAAGTTTCGTATGTATTTTTTGCTGATACAACGCTTTTTCACGCGCGTTATGAACATTTTGTTCCCCGGTACAGATCGCAGTACCCTCTATTGGTCATTTTTGTATTTATTTTTTTTCATCAATAATTTCTGATCTGAAATCTATAACCTCCAAATATGGAGACATTACGTCCATTGTTTGTCTCTCTAGAGTGTTACAGATTTGGACATTTTAATTTAATCCCCCGTTATTACCGAGGCAATTAAATATGGATGCAATTATATTCAGGGTTCTCGCTGCCGGTCGCCATTGCGCCAAATCACGACAAAATTCTTCATTTGGCGAGAAAACCAACAGTCAAATTCGCCAGATTGCGAGTGCTCAGTTTGTGTGTGTGGTGTGCCAATACCGTCGAGATTCTTACGAGTTACTGAACGATTGATGTCGCGTTATATGTTCAAACGCATTTTTGCATTTACATTGCTCTATGTATAGATATACTGACTCAACACCAAAAGTTTTAGCAACAGCCAAAAAGCACAGAAAGGATTATGCCATAGGTATTTCTCTATTGTCAGTTAATCACTATCTATGTACCAGCGTCGCGCTGGTAAAAACGCAAACAAAATTACTCGCACCAAACGCCAAATAGAGAAAATTTTTGCTGGGATGCGGTGTTGAAATTAGACATTTATTAGTTATTTATTAGATTCTATTATTATTAGTTGCTTATTAGCTATTTATTAGCTGTATACAAAGTATCATTGGCCGGTCAAATTTTTGCTAACGGTTAAGAGTCGAAATCTGATAGAAATTTTTAGTGTATATTTTCACAACGGTAAATCAAAGATAGCTGCTTTTCATTTTTATTTAGACAGGTACAAGAGTGTCAGAAACCTTTATACATTTAGGGGACATTTAGAATGTACTTATTTTTAATAGTTTCTGTAGCGGATAGTTGAATTTCTATTGGATAAGCAATCAAAAAATATTAGGTTATTTTTTAACATACTGAAAAAAAATGGATACAATAAAGGGTTAAAGATAAATTTTTCAGTGTTTTAAGCCATATCTATTTTACTAACATTTCTGTTCATTTGGCTACTGTTTTTTATTTTTTAATCGCCAAATCACTAATGTTGGTCAAAAGCCAGCGAGAACACTGATTATATTAGAAAAATTTTAAAATCGTGCATGGTGTATGACAATTTTTTTGTAATCAGATCATTACATAACAAAACTACAGCGTCTTGGAATTTTGTTTATGATTATTCTCTTTTATCACTTTCACATGATTTCTTATTACAAATATTTGTTTCTCTTGCCATTTTGAACTATCATTCCTTGAAATAAAATTGAAAATCGCAAGTCGAAAAAGATGGTTTAACTGGGTCACATTTTTTTTTTAAGTGAAGGTTTATTACAATTTTTAGCACATTTCTTTACCTGTTTGGACGGGACTTAAAAAAAATTGACATTATATGATGGTTGACGTTTTAAGCGAATGGCAGCTTAACGAGGTCTTACAATTTTGAATTTTGATAATATACAATCAATTTTATTAATAACAGTTTATTTTTCGTAATTGACAAAATTGTGCAAAATTTAATTGCCTTATTTTTTTGTGATCGGAATTGGTAACAGAAAAACTGCGGTATCATTACATAGGGAAAACTTAATAAACTGCTATTTTGGAAACGAAAAATCATTACGTAAAATGTTGTCGAAATTAAACTTCTTCAAATCTAAGGAATTTGTGAGGTATTATATGTGGCATAACTTGAAATTCTGAGAACAGACATTTTAAATTTTGAAATGGGTTAGGTCTACTCCGTCCATGGTGGTAACAAAATGAGGAAGTCGGATTGATGGAGAATAGTGGACTCGATTTGTGGGCTCCATATCAGTGCAATCTGATTATGTAAGGTTTTCAGAGATTTTCTTGTACGAGTATGACAATTAGGATAACTTTCCTTTCAAAAAACCTTCCCAATACACACCTCTTATAGCTGCTAAAACTGATTGATGCTTAACAAAATCCATCCCTCTTGAAATCTTACCCTAGAACTTTATTAAATTTAGTACTAAAGTGTTTTGAGCAAGTTCTTCAGGTGGAATTTTCTGAACTTGAATCTTCTGCTTGCGCAATGCCTGTCGCTATCATATCGCCATTTGTATAGGTTACACGAAAGCTATGTTCTACAAATCATGTTTCATGTTTCTTCAACGCCCTAACAAATTCTTCTTAAAGCGGAAAATTAAAATATTTAGAAAAAAAATACCGAGGATTTTCCGTACTTACCTAATATACGATCAGTGAAATTTAGCTGCGGAATCTCAATAGAAAATCTGTATATATATATATATATATATACGATAAATATATATATATATTTTAAAAAAACTAACGAATTTTTACCATTTTAGCGCCACGCAATTTAGCGAAGAAGGCTGATTCTCCCCTTCAAATCCACATGATTGAATTTCCAATGTTTATTGCATTTAAATTTAAGCAATGAAATAATCGCTTATTGTTTTTTTGTATAAAGTAAGGTACTAAGGTTTGTATACCATAATACAGTTAATTATTTATAATTGTTTAATTTCACCATTGAAAAATTTTTAATACATTTTATTTAGTAAGCTGCAAATACTTAATTTAACGTGCAGTCTAGTTAACATTTTAGATCTCATTTTTGGATGTAGAAAATTAAATCATTATCTTATTTTTTTTTTAAATAAACACGACATATTTGAGCTTGAATTTGCACAATATCGTTTGGATTTTATTTAAAGGATATGCAGAAATAATACAGAAGTGACAAATGTTACAGAAGAGGAAACTGAATTAAGTAACTGCTTTGTCAAAAATTTTAAACTATATGAATGGGCAAACCTTAATTGAGGTTCCACAGAAATATTTTTTGAAAACAGGTGTAGCTACATAAGAAAAATTATCGCTATATTTTATTATTATTTTTTTTTAATATGCTCTTATGAAGATCTTTTTAGTAAGATAAATCTTGAGAAAATGTGAAATGTCTGTTGTATAAATTTCATGTGAATCCGGCCCATACAATATTCTACAAAATCCTCTGAATTGGGGAAGTTTAATTTAGGCAAACTTGAATGAATTTTATCTGTTCCCTAATAGCACCTTAATCTTAATGTAACCAAAATGAAAAAGCACCGTGACCCGAATACAACTCGCTTTGTCGGCGTTATCTTGCGAGATGTGGAAAATGAGTTGTATCCGCGTTACTGTGAAGTTGATACATTTTGTGGCGAGTTGCAAATGACTAAAATATCGATCACAGTGACATCATAGTAGAGTCACGAAGAGACGGTCACCAGAGGATCAGAATGAAAGAATAAAGAAGTCACATTTTGGTCATTATTTGTGACTGTGACCACACTTGTAATGATTTGGTTATCACAATTGTGTTTTATCAACTAACTGCTCTATTTGTCTTGTTAGTAAGGTATAATTTAATAAAAGGCACTGTGGCAGATACTATACTGCCAACCACTGTTGCCAGTTTGGCGGATATTTTAATAACACCATCTCTGAAAAGTAAACTTCGTCCAATTCAATCTCAGAAGTCTGAGAAATTGACAACACTGCTGCCAATAGCCACACTCATGCGCAACGCTATGCCTCAATGTTAATTTGAACTAAAATGTACTTTTTAATGAAATATTATGTAGATTCAGATTTGAGTTAAAAAAATCCTTCCGGCCAGTGCCGGAAGGAAGAAGTAGCTTTCATATTCCTTATTTTTTAAAAGCCAGCTTATATTATTCAAACACATGGAGTTCATTTAATACTAATTTTGGAGAATACTGAATATGTATGGGAATTTCGCAAAATTAGTCAACGCTATCAAAGCTGGTTTTATTTAAAGTGATTTATATTTGGTCGCCAAATTCGGCGATATCTTGAAGTGCGCGCCATTTTAAAACAACATAATAGGTGCAACAAAGCTAACCAATGAACTTGGTCGAAACCATAGTAATTCCTGTGCACTATCTCGCTCACATCTAAATTGGTTGATATATACCAGTGCTGTCGCAGGTAAAAAATCAGATTTTTCAAAATGTCACCCACATTAGAAATTCAAGCTGCTGTATCTCAGCCATTTTTTAAGATAAAGACAAAACAAAAAATGCTCCGTAATCTTTGTATCAAGCTCAAACACGTAAGAAAAAAATCTTTTTCAATTTCTAATTTTTTTGCACCTCATTTTAAATTTTATTTTATTTTTTAAATTTTTAAATGGCCGCCATTTTGAAGCAAGATGGCGGATGGAGTTGGCAAACGAACTCGGCCGAGAGATTGCTATGTACTATGCACATGCTTTGTCACATCCAAATCGGTTCATAAATACGCGTATAATCGCGTGACAAAAATCAGATCGTTTCAAAATGTCAGCCATGCTAGAAATTCAAAGTGCTATAACTCAGCCATTTTTTAAGATATAGACGAAACGAAATATGCTCCAAAATCTGTGTATCAAGGTCAAATACATAAGAAAAAAATGTTTTTCAATTTCTAATTTTTTTGTACCTTATTTTAAATTAAAATTTTAAAAAAATTAAATGGCCGTCATTTTTAAACAAGATGGCGGATGAAGTTGGCCAACGTACTCAGTCGATACATTGGTACGTACTACGTACACACCAAGTTATATCCAAATCCGTTCATAAATACGAGTGTTATCGCGTGACAAAAATCGAATCGTTTCAAAGCCACACTAGAATTTCAAAGTGCTATAATGAAACCGTTTTTAAAGATACAGACGAAACAAAAAATGCTCCGGAATCTTTGTATCAAGATCAAACATATAAGAAAAAACTCTTTTTCAATTTCTAATTTTTTTGTACCTCATTTTAAATTTAAATTATTTTTTTTTTTTAAATGGCCGCCAATTTGAAACAAGATGGCGTATGAAGCTCGCCAATGAACTCGGTCGAGACATTGCTATGTATTATGCACATGCCTTGTCACATCCAAATCGGTTCATAAATACGTGTATTATCGCGTGACAAAAATCAGATCCTTTCAACATGTCATCCATGCTAGAAATTCAAAGTGCTATAACCCAGCCATTTTTTAAGATATAGACAAAACAAAAAATGCTCCGTAATCTTTGTATTAAGCTCAAACACACAGGAAAAAATCTTTTTCAATTTCTGATTTTTTGTACCTCATTTTAAATTTAAAATTTTTTAAATGGCCGCCATTTTGAAACAAGATGGCGGATGAAGCTGGCCAACGAACTCTGTCGAGACATTGGTATGTACCATGTACACCCAAATTATATCTAAATCGGTTCATAAATACAAGAGTTACAGTATGACAAAGATCAGATATATATATATATAGTGATGGGCGATTCTCGAAAATTTACCAATCGAAAAAAATCGTCACCGTAAAAAACACAATCGATACAGTCATCGATTATTTTCGAGAATCTACAATCGAGATGTTCTACAATCGATTATTAAAATCATTGTTTTTACGTATTTATAAGGCAGATTTTATTAAATATATGGTAACTGAAAAGAGGTGGAATAAAAAAACAACAAACCAAAGGTAGGCTATAATGGAGACACAAGACTGGAACAGCCATATGAGGGCGCCTCCTGGTTTAAAAAAAGTTAAAAAAACGCGAGTAGCTATGGAGCAGTAAGGGGAGTTTAAGTATCAAAAATTAGAATTTTTCGGCAATTAGCACCAAAAAGACCAAAGAAATAAGAATCAAAAGCACCCCCTAGTGGCAAAAACATGAACTAAAAGGATGGTAAATGGGATAAATAATTTTTATCGATTTTTCTACGTCATTTCAGATTAGATCTTTAAAATTTGCAATTTTAGAAAGCCTTCTACTGGAATATATTAAATGAACCACCGTGGGGAGCAAAGGGGGGAGAGGGGCCAGGAAAGTGCATAATATGAATAAGTGGTCACAGGACTTTTCAACGATATATCACATGGCGGTCGTTAGCTAAATTTAGAAAAGTGCCTCCGCGTGGGGACAAAGTAGGGGGAGGGGCGCAGGCGATATATAAAATGAAATAGTAGTCACAGAGCTTTCCAATGATATATCACATGAGGGGTGTCGGCAAAAGATAGAAAAGAGTCCCAACCACCAGGATTCCAGTTATCGTGGCCCCCGGAATACACCCTGCCCATCCCTCTCTTTGAAATTTTCATATATTATAAATTATATATCGGAGGGCTTCGTAAAAAAATAAGATCTAAAATGTTTAAAAACGCTACGATTTCAAAAAAGTTCGAAAAGTGCCTCTCCCGGGGCGCCAAACTAGCGAGGGAAGAAGAAAGGTTCGTAATATCAAAGAGTGGTCCGTAAACTTTCCGATGATATATCACATGGCGTGTCCAAAAAAGTTTGAAATCTACCCCTCCCACGTGGGTTCGCTCTTCCTTCCCAGAATATGCCCGGAAATCACGCAGCCCCCACTTTTAAAATTTTATATTTAATAAATAATATTTACCGAAAGGGCTCCATCAAAAAACCTCATCTAAAATGATATTTATTGTAGAAATCGCTACTATTAAAAAAAAATTCACCCGCTCCCTCTCACGAACCCCTCCCGGAATTGAACTCCGGGAGGAGAAAGGTTCATAATATGAAAATGAAAGAGGGGCCAAAGGACTTTCCAATGATATGTCACAGGAGAGGTTCGGTAAAAGTTTGAAAATTAATCTCCCTCACCTCGGTCCACTCTCGCGCCCAGCGGAATTCGCTCACCTTCCTGTTTGAAATTTTTATATTTAATGAATAATATTTATCTGAGGGCTCCACGTATGGGGCAGCTTGGCAAAGCTAAAATAAGAGAAACATTGAAAATTCGGGGCAAAATGACACTAAATTCAACAGAAAAGTTTTAAACTAGGTCTATATAGAACAGAATACATAAACCACTATGCCTCATAACCCATATCGGTTAATAACGATAAAAAGAAAAGTGCCCAGTTAAACTAATGGCATTGAGCTCACAGGCTATACACACTAATTGTATATTATACTCTTATTTCAAAGAATAATGCTCCTCAAAAAATAAATGAAGGGGATTACCCCCGTTTACCCCCATTGTACTTAACCAATGAACCTCCAAATCTAATCAGGGAAGCTCCTTAACATAATAAACCAGTATACCAAATTTGAAGCAAATCAGATAATTCTGCATGAAAAAAAACCATATCGCTAAATTAAGACGGGGGGCCTAACCCCTTAAACCCTTTTATTCTTAACTAATGAACCTCCAAATCTAATCAGGAAAGCTCTTTATCAGAATGAACATAGAAAAAAAAAATTAAAGTAAATTGGATAATTCTGCATAAAAATCCATTTATCTAAATTAAGGGGAGGAGATTTGCCCCCTTTTCCCCGTTTTATACTTAACCAATGAACCTCCAAATCTAATGAAGGAAGCGCCATATTGGAATAAACCAGTATATCAAATTTGAAGCAAATCGAATAATTCTGCATGAAAAACCCATTTATCTAAATTAAGGGGGTCTAGCCCCCCCCCCCTTTCCCGTTTTTATACTTAACAAATGAACCTCCAAATTTAATCAGGGAAGCTCTTTAACATAATAAACCAGTATACCAAATTTGGAGCAAATCGAATAATTCTGCGTGAAAAACCCATTTATCTAAATTAGGGGGGGGGGGGGTAGGCCCCTTTTCCCCTTTATCCTTAACCAATGAACCCCAATAACTAATCAGGAAACGTACGTACGTACATACATAACTGGTGGGTACATTAGCTCTGAGACTTTGATAGCCTGTGAGCTAAAGAGAGATTGGATAAGCGGATGGACTCCTTTGAGAAATTATGATTTTAAACCAGAAATGCGGTAAGTTTGACTCTGAAAGCTTCATTTCTATCTCGCATTTCGGCAAATCTCATCTCGTTGATTTTTCTGGCATCTCGACGCTTCTGGATGAGAAGCCTCTCGATGGTTTCTCTCGCGCTTTTCGACATTTCCCGATGGGAAGCTTTTCGATGATTTCCCTCGCGCTTTTCGACATTTCCTGATAAGAAGCTTCTCGACGTTTTCCCTCGCGCTTTTCAACATTTCATACATTGCCGAGAACGAGAAATCAATTTCTCGTCCTCGGCAGAGAAGAGATGTGAAAAGATTTATCGGGAAGTATCAAGGGACGAGATAGAGAAAGAGGCATGACAATGAGCTGTGAAATGAAGCCCTAATTTTCAAAGTTTCTCTTATTTTAGCCCTACCAAGATGTTACATAATTGGAGAACTCCGATAAAAATTATTTATTACATATAAAAAATTTAAAGAGGAAGGTGGGTCGGGTGAATTCGGGGGGGGGGGGGGGAGGGGTAGCGTGAGAATGGACCCAAGCGGGGTGCAATTTTAAAAATTTTACCGAACCCTTCCTGTGGCATATAATCGAAAAGCCCTTTGATCACTCTTTCATATTATGAACCTTTCTTGGTGGGGAGGGGGCGAAATTTTTTTTAAAAACCGTAGCGATTTCTATAATAAATATCATTTTAGATGTGGGTTTTTTTTATGGAATCTTCCGGTACATATTATTTATTAAACATAAAAATTTTGAAAGTGGGGGATGTGTGAATTCCGGGGCAAAAGAGTGAACCCACGACGGGGGAGCAATTTTGAAACTTTTTTTTGAATCTGTCATGTGATATATCATCGGAAAGCTCTGGGATAACTCTTTCATACTATGAGAATTTCATCCCCCTTCCTCAATTTTTTCCCCACTGTGGGAGGGGGGTGTAGTTTTCAAACTTTTTTGCATTTTCATCATTTTAGATCGGATTTTTTGACGGAACCATCCGGTAAATATTATTTATAATATATGAAATTTCAAAAAGTGGGGTTGTATTCCGGGGAGTGCGGTAGTTGGCCCTCTGGGGGAAGCACTTTCCTAACTTTTACCGATACTCCTCATGTGATACATAATTAGAAAATCCTGTGACCACTTATTCATATTAAGCACCTACCGTTCCCCTTTCTTCAATTTGCCACCGGGGCATTTTTCTAAATTTTGCTGACACCCCTCATGTTACATATTGTTGGAAAGGCCTGTGACCACTTATTCATGTTATGCACCTCCCCCCCCCCCGCCTGGAAAAGGTCTGTTGGAAAGGTTGGAAAGGTCTGTTACTACTTATTGGTATTATGCACATCCGGTGTCCTCCCCCCACTTTGCCCCCACGGGGGTACTTTTCTAAATTTAGGAAAGACTCCACATGTGACATATCGTTGGAAAGGTCTGTGACTACTTATTGATGTTATGCACCTCCGGTGTCCGCCCCCCCGCTCCAATTTGCCCACACGCCTATATGGCGCCTTATATAGCAGGGAACCAGTTCGAGATTTCATATTACAAGATTACGTATAAATTAGAGGCCCCGATTAATGGAAGGGCCCGCTAGTGGGCAAAGCCACTAATCCTTATTAACGCCGACTCATTCCAGTTCACCCGCAGACGATTCTTGATAAATGTATGACGTATAAAAGCAATTGGCAAACTGGATTACTGGAGTCATCGAGAAAACATTTACACTATCGAAAAATATCGAGATGTCCATACAATCGAGAAAATCGATAAAAACATCCGTTATCGCCCATCACTATATATATATATATATATATATATAGAGAGAGAGAGAGAGAGAGAACGAGAGAGAGAGGAGGTATCTTTTATATATTTTAAAAATATATAATTTCTGTTAGCGAAATGTTTTGCAACGTTAGCAAACTACTTAAAAGAATTTTATGCGCTGGGTTTATTGCTGCAATTGCGCAATAACTTACAAGGAGAGGGCCAACCTTGTTAATCACAGATTTTGATTATTTTAATATATGTTCTAGGGTAGACACCCCTTAGTGTCAGGTTCAAAGGATTTTATCCAATGCCCCTTAGTTCTTGAAAAACCGGGGTGTCTAATATTAGTACACAACTTAAATACTTACTTCGCAACCAAAATTATAGGTTAGTCGTAGCTCAGTTGGCATGGCGTTTGCCAGCTGATCCGAGGGCCCGGGATTGATACCTGAATGCGCTACATTTGTTTTTCTCATTTTTTGTTTTATAAATATAGTTGTAATTATAATTTAATAATTTCAATTAAAAAATTTAACATCATACATTAATTATAATGTTAACAAACTTAAATTTATCATTTCTTATTTGTAAACTATTATTTCTCATCCATTACAGAGGTTTAAAAAGAAATTGGATCTATTATTGAATGATAAAAATTCCAAAATCGTGACAACTTCTGTTGTGGTGCCATCTAATGATAAAAAGAAGGAATATTCAAATAAAATAAAAATAAAAGCAGAAAGAAGACAAAGGGAAAAGCAAAATAATTGAAAGCGCAATCATACTTATTACAAATTTAAAAAACTTTAATATGCAAAAAATCGGTTGTAATTTAATTCTTATGCTAATTTTTTATATAATTATGCTTGTTACTTTAAAAACAGAATAGTACTATTATCGCATTGACTTCCTTTGTTAAAGCAATGCGTAAATGATGTTTCTTTAAAATCACAATTTGACACAATTTGCTCAATATCATTGCATAGATAAAGAATATATGAAATACATTTTAAAAGTGATTTTTTTAAAAAAAAATAACAGTTTTATGATGTTTTATTACAACTATTTAGTTAAAAGTAAAAAATTAAATAGGTTAAAATTATAATTGATATACAATATTAAAAATTTTAATTGACAATGAGATTATTAAGTTATACTTACAAGTAAATTTATAAAACAAAAAATGAGAAAAACAAATGTAGCGAATTCAGGTATCGTACCCGGTCCCGCGAATCGGCCGGTACACACTATACCAACTGAGTTACGACTAACCTATCATTGTTTTTGCAAAGTAATTATTTAAGTTGTGTACTATTATTAGACCTCCCGGTTTCTCAAGAACTAAGGAGCATTGGATAAAATCCGTTGAACCTGACACTAAGGGACCTCTACCCTACAACATACATTAAAATAATCAAAATCTGTGATTAACAAGGTTGGCCCTCTCCTTGTTAGTGTGTTATCATTTGATTCCTACTTTTGTAATTACTTGATACCTTGATATAAGAAATTCCATTTTATGCTGCACGTTTGTCATCTTACATGGTCTATATTAAACTTCATTTCAACATTATCATATCGCTGCTGTACATTAGTTATTAATTAATTTATATTAATAAATTTTAATAATTTAAGTCTCACATATTTAGGTATGAATTATAATTTACAATAATATAATTTAATTAGTGGTACTGTTCTTGATTATGTGTTACAAGTCATAGATTCCATTTTTATTATCACTTTCCAACAAAGTTGAAAAGTGTTTATGACTTCGGTTTGTCTGTCCGTCTGGCCGTCTGTCCAAGCTCTAACTCTCGTAAATAGGCTCGGATCGTTCTGAAATTTTTGGATGTTAGTGACCTCTACCATAGAACGTTCCCTAATTCAAATGAAGTTTGTAGCATGTTTAGTTCATTTACAGGGACAGTCAAAAGTTTTCCGTTACATTACGGTCAATGGCAAAAAAATCGTTTCAAATGATTTTTAATGGTGTTACACGCATCCAAACATAGTAAAATTGATAGTCATTTATGAAGTCTACTAAAATATGCATTCTGTTGAATATGCGGTGCAAAGAATAGTTATTGTTCATTTACAGGGCCACACAAAAGAATTCCGTTCATAATGGTATAGGGGAAATTGTTTGCGGTGCATTTGAAAAGATTTCAGATACTATATTGTATACGAATTACTGTATATTAGTAATGATTGCTCGAAATGCATTTTTAATTACGAAAAGCGCTTTTTTAGGGTCTCGTTCACCTGACGAAACCCTATTCGTCTCGCTCCTCTGTCTGTCTGTCCGTCTGCCACAGAGCCCGTTCTCAGAAACTATACATGTTGGAGACTTCAAATTTTGCATACTTATAGCTGAACACCACACATCACACGACAAATCATAAAATTTTGAAAAAGTCGTACATTTGGAGGCGTGACATTTTGCATACTTATAGCTGAACACCTCACATCAAATGACAACATATAAAAGTTTGAAAAAGTCGTACATTTAATCCTTTGGGCTCCCACATGTGTATTTTAAACAAATCTTTCTAAGTGAGTCCCTAATTAGGTTGGAGGCGTGAAATTTGGCATACTTATAGCTGAACACCTCACATCAAACGACAAATCACAAAATTTTGAAAAAGCCGTACATTTAGTCCTTTGAGCTCCCACATGTGTATTTTAAACAATTCTTTCTATGTGAGCCCCTATTTAGATTGGAGGCGGGAAATTTTGCATACTTATAGCTGAACACCACATACCATACGACAAATCATAAAATTTTGAAAAAAATCGTACATTTAACCCTTTGGGTTCCCACATGCGTATTTTAATCAATTCTTTCTAACTGAGCCCCTTTTTAAATTGGAGATTTGAAATTTTGCATACTTATAGCAGAACACCTGAGGTCAGGCGACAAATCATAAAATCTTGAAAAAGTCTTATGTTTAACCATTTGAGCTACCACATATGTATTTTAAGCAATTCTTTCTAAGAGAGCCCCTAATTAAGTTGGAAACAAGAATTTTTGCATACGTATATCTGAATACCTCAGACGACACGGCAAATCATAAAAATTTCAAAAAGTCTTATATTATTTACTCCTCCGGTCTCTAACTTGTGTATTTTAAGCAATTTTTCTAACCTCCGCCCTTTTAACCCTGGGAGCACTTTTCCAACTTTTGCCGACACCCCTTTGACCATTCTTTCATATTATGCACCATAGCCTTACATATTTTAGTTCCACTTTTTACCGCCAGGGGCGCCTACTTATCTCGGGTGCTATCGGCCCAATTCCCTCGACTAATATATCTACGGATATAGTCTATAAAACGGAGTTTCGTTCGGATAGAGGTTTGTTTAGAATAAAGTGCGCCCCTGGTTGCGAAATGTGGAACTAACAGATTTTTCAAAAGGATAAAATGTTTTGAAAGGAATATTAAACGAAACCCTCTGTGTGATCTGTGATCACACTTACCTACTTGTTCACTATATTTATGCATACTATAAAGTGCGTATAAATGCTATAGTTCATATAAGGAGCTACAGAAATGAATTCGTAAAGGTTACTGAGTATGAGAATAAATTGCTTAAAGGTGGGTTTTAAAGGAGTTATGCATTTTTACGCTGAACTGAATTTAGTGTACTAAGAAATATTTGTAGAATATAGGTAAAATGATATACAGGGCCACGCAAAGAGTTGGATACATGGCCGTCTATGGGTGATAATTTCTGGAAATGTAATTTCAATAGTTTTAAGCGTGTTTTAGTTTGAATTAAATTTTAGCTAAATAGCGGCATGTCATGAAGGTACTAGGTAAACTACAGGGCTGTACAAAAGTATATGTTTCCATCTATTAGTATAAATTACTGAAAGATAAATTTCAACCTGTTATGCATTTTCTTGCTAAACTAAATTTTCCCAATATATAGTATACATATCAACCTACTGATCGAATACAGGGCTGTCAAAATAATTGGAATACATATTTGGCTATGGGCGGTAACTACTGAAATCAGATTTTTAAATGTTTACTTAGTTATCTTATTTACCTTATTTCCCTAAGTAACGAAGTTTCGTTAAATCTTTCAGGTAGTGTTGGAAAGTGTTTCTTAATCTATGCTGTACACATAATTTTACTTACTTGTTTTGTATAATGTCAGTGTTATGTATTGAAGCTAAATTTATTAATTTAATTTGAGTAATTGGAAATAGATGATGAATTGTAATTATATAACGGTTATATATATATATAACCATTAAATAAACATTACCGACCACCATCAAATATTGTGATTATGAATGAAATGACAATAATACAGTTTCGCCCAACACTCTTAACATGGATACTAAAAACAGAGGATATACAAGCTGCTATGTATAAAATATAGTCCCTTGTACTATATTGCGAGAATTATAATGGAAGAAAAAAAGAAAAATATGGATACCGATAAAAATAATTGAAAAGCTTGTATATTAAATTACGTTATCAAGAGTACAGCATTCAATTATATAAGCAAAATAGTCGTTTTCTGTGAGAAAAAAAGCTAAAAGTTGAAATTTTTTTCTCCTGTACTCAAACGACTAATGTGACCAAAAGAATACTTCCAAGATGAAAACAGAATAATATTAAATGCCTTGAAATGAAAAAAGCCATACAACCTATTATATATTTAATTTATAGCAATGAAAAATAGTAATATTACACAACATATGACTAATATGACCAAAAGAATAGTTTCAAGATGAAAACAGAATAATATTAAATGCCTTGAAATGGAAAAAGCAATACAACCTATTATATATTTAATTTATAGCAATGAAAAATAGTAATATTACACAACATACCTAATATAATCCCAGTTTTATTTAAACCAAATACATATATATATCACATTTGAACGGAGGGGGGTTTCGGGGTCTGGGGGTGATGATCGGTGAAAATATACCAGAATTTTTCGGAAAGGTTTTCCTCCGAACGGCTGCAATAGATAGCTTTTTGTAATGAAAGCTTCCTAATATCAACAGATGATATCATTACAAAAAGCCTAGTTTTGTTTTAATATCTTTATTGTTGATTTCTTTGCAATTTCGGATTTAAACTTTACAGGCGTATTTAATATATTTTTTCTCTCTTTTTCCAGTAAACTGTAAAAAAGATGAACAATACTACACAAATAAACCAGATTGCAAAAATACGTGTGAGAATTACGATAATCCCGGACTCTTATGTGCTATAGGTGAACCAGGATGCTTCTGTAAAGAAGGTTTAGTGAAAAGAAAAGATGGGAAGTGTGTGAAACCAGAAAATTGTTATGAAACAGGTAAGCAAAAATATATGGTCTTTAAAAAAATCATATTACCTCTTTATATTTATTAAGCGGCAGAGTTGCTTACTCCTTTGCATCGCCGGAAATATGATGAGCTATTTATGATAAAATCACCTCAATCGTGGGAAAAAAGTATATGTGGCGGAAAACACAGCGGTCTTGATAATAAGGTTATGAGGGTTAACTAGGCCATGATTTTACAGTGTGGCTCTGGAGGTTCTGGAAATTAAGCTTCCAAAAGCTAATGTTCATTTGAATTAGAGTCTGAACCTTTGTAAATGTGTTCAGTTAGGTTCCCTCTATTAGACAGAAATTTTGAAAATTACATTTTAATGTCTAAAATATATATATATATATATATATATATATATATATATCAATCTTTGCAGAAAACTCGTCAACTTCGTCGAGGGATCGGAAGGAAAAATAAGGATTTCCTCAAAGAGTCCCGAAAAACCCCGCAAATTTTGTCAAAGGATCACGAAAAAAACCCAAAAAACTTAAGGATTGGAGAAACAATATGATTTTCGTCAAAAGATTGCAGAAAAAACGCGAATTTTATCAAAGGATCTAAAAAAAAAAACCCGCAAATTTCGTCAAAGTATCGCGAAAAAAGCGCGATTTCCGGGAAAGAATCGCAAAAAAGCGATTTTTGTCAAATCATCGCAGAAAAAATGCGATTGCCGACTAAGGATCGCGGAAAAAAGCGATTTTCGTCAAATGAATGCAAAAAACGAAATTTCCTCATAGAATCGCAGACAAAACACGATTTTCGTCAAAGGATCGCGGAAAAAACGCGAAATTCGCCGAAGGTTGGCGACTTAACCGTCGAAAATTAGTCCCCAAATCAAAAAATTTAGTCGCCACGTGGCGACTGGCGACCGTGAATCTGCACCTATACGTCTTCATCTGTATCGTAAAATTTCGAGGTTTGGCTATCTCACTTAAGAAATTTGGTTTAATACCCGCCAACATACTTTTTTAAAAGTTTATTATGTAATTTTAATAAGGTATTAGGGGAGACCGGGGCAAGATGACTATGCTAACAATTTTTGTTGTTTATTAATTTATTTTTATGTATAGTAAAATTAATTTTACATGAACTGTTAGAGTATTCCTTTGTAGTATTAAATATATTACCATTTAATTTTTCAAATAAAAAAAAAGGGGATAATTTTATTTTTTCATAACATTAACAAATCGTCAGCTTGCCCCAGTACTGGGGCAAGATGACAACACTGAAAAAGGTTGAACATATTTTATCTTTTGAATATGTTACATGGTTTAACAAATGATAACTGTGTTTTTACATTTTACAAAGTTTCAAACTAAGCATAATGCATTGTAACGTAATGTTGAAGTGTTTAGTTGAGCAGCTAACAATAGTCACAAATAAAAATGCCATTTTCATAATTTAAACATTCCTCATGCCACCACTTTTGGCATTTACAGCACTGGATCCATTCTTCTGTTGGTGGGTCACAATATTCCTCGTCACAAGCAGGACATCTGAAAACACCATTCTTTGAAGTTAATGCAACTGGACTGTTTGGCCTGGATTTAATAGACTTAGGCCTACAGGAACTTAGTTTGAGTTTTTTACTCGCTTTTTAGCTTCACGAGCTTCTTTTCACTGTTTTTTTTAACCGTCCCTGTTCTTCCTTCTGCTTTTCCCTTTGTTCTAACATTTCTTTGATGGGTGTGCTTGTAAGAATGCTTGATCTCAGTGTTTTGCTTTTTCTTTTTTTCTCACATTGTGTTGCTTTAGGCAATAGTTTGAAATAAAAAACACTAACAGGCTTCTTTGGTGCATTGGAATCAGCATTTGCCACAAGTTCTGGTTCTTTTGGAGGGTCGTCACCTTGCCCCGGAGTACCTGTTTAAAAATATTAGTTTTCATTGCCATGAAGGAAGGCGATTAATTGACATTTATTCATGGTAATAGGTAGTATTTAAACTAAGCTACCCATAAATATTAAAGAGAAACGATATATCTTACCTGTATCTGTAGCAGAGCTTACTTATACATGCATAAAAGTTATAATGTGGCAGCGGTAAACAATCAAAGCTTCACAACTAACACAAAAATGATGAATTCAGCGTCTCTATACTATTGTTTAACGAACGGCCGATAGAAGAACCAGTAGTGTCCGGTTGATGCTGCCACCTAGTGAAACAGGGAAAAATTAAGACATTCATCATCTTGCCCCGGTCTCCCCTACGTAATTTTTTTTATTGCAAGGGGGAAAAATTGAGAAATTAATTTCCCGTAGTAAGAGGAGCTCAAAAAATTTATTTATAACTGTTGGGTAACTGGATTCCACATCTCCCAGTTACCCCATTCTTAAAACAAATTATGAGGTAACTGGAACACCGGTCTTGCATTTGAAACATGAAGAAAATATGTATGTAGATACCTAATAATATTAATGTATTTGTATGCCTAATCTTTTTTTTAAAAAAGAGATTGTTTAATAAAAGTACTTACCGTATTTTAATAAAAATCCGAGGAAGTTCAACCAAATTGACGTTGTTTATAAAAAAAAAGAAACTTACATTTTCGGCAACATATCACAACAAAGACAGAGTTATGACTGAGTTGACACACGTTGTTATAACCCTTACCGGCGCGGAGTATTTTTGTTTATAAACTGATGAAATAATGGACTGACACCGCAATTTATAAACGATTTTATTAGAAAATACGAAATTGCTTATTTTCATGTACATTATAATAGGAAAATTTCAGTTAAATATTCTTAGTGCCGTTTGTAAGTTTTGGAATTAAAATTAGGTGTCTTTTTTTTAAGGACACCGCGCCGGAAAGGGTTAAGAAGAACAGATGGTGGTGCAATGCTGACAAAAGCTAAAACTTAAAAGACATCAATGTTTTTTTTTTTTAATAGCCTATGGACAAGTCACCTCGTGACTCCAGTTAACCCAGCTTACCTTATTTATCCAATCATAGTTTCTTTCTAATTTAGAACCTGTTTGTAAAACTATGCGGAATAAATGAAATCACTTTATTCGCTTTAACATCTTAAATTCGCAAACGCAAGTTCATGAATAAAATGTTATTTAACAAAACAGCAACATTAAATTCGTATGATTAATAATTTTTTTGCATATTTTGTATTTTAGTTACCTATGTGGTTCATCAGATGAGATCTTGTTTTTTTCTTCCCAACCATTCTAGTAGAAGAAAGGAAATACGTTAACTATTTGCTTATAACAAATAATTCTATACACCCACTTCCCTCTGTCATGTAGGTGTATAAACCTAACTACTAGCACAAGCAAAAAAGCAGATAATTATAATCCCCTACAGTTTCGTTTTCTGGTCTCCTACTCCGTCACCTATCAAGAAACATCTTGTTTTGACATTTCTGTGCCTATCTCTAGAGCTACTTTAGCTCACAGTCCGACATAAGCAAAGTTTCAATGAGGAACAAGAAAGAAAAATCATGCGTTAAGCATATATTATAAAACACTTTCCAACATTTCCAGAATACTTTGATAAAACTTCTTTATTCAGGGAAAAAAGGTAAATAAGAGTAAATAAGATACCTAAGTAAACATTTTAGAAATCACATAAAACATCTGAAAAACTGATTTCAGCAATTACCGTCCATAGCCAAATGTGTAAGAACAGGGAGGAGCTTCTACTGTTTTAAAAATCAGATTTGATAAAAATTGTCCGTCGGCAATGTGTTAATTTTTCGGTTCTCACAGAAATTATATTTGTTTTTTTATAGAAAATTGTGGCCCAAATGAAGTGCCCAGTAATTGCGTGAATCCTTGCAACGATTGTGTGACGAAAGGTAACTGTCAGTTTCTGGTATGCAACAAAGGATGCGATTGTCGTCGAGGCTACAGAAGGTATCTGGGAATATGTATTCCAGAAAGTCAGTGCCCCCCAGGTATAGTATTATTTTCTTTTTGCAGCTTTTAAAATTATTTGTCTCCATTTTTAGATAATTTCTCCCCATCATTTTATAAGAATAGAATTAGCCGTTTAATCATAAAAAGGATACGTTTAGAACGGTATTTACGCGGTTAAAATTGCAGTTCATAATTTTATCAAAAGAAGATGCCGTAAACGTTACCGTGTTAGGACGATGAAATTTTATTCCAATTGTTGGTACTCCGGTTGAACCAAGAACCAAAAGTCTGTGCAGATTAAACCAAGAATTGGAAAATGTTCAATTAAGAACTGGTAAAATGTTGAACCATGAATTGGTAACGAAACGCTTAAAATGGTATTTACACTGTTAACAATGTAGTTTATCAAAAGAAGATGCCGTAAAAGATACCATGTTAGGACGATGAAATTTTATTCCAACTGTTGGTACTCCGGTTGAACCGAAAATCTGTGTAGATTAAACCATGAATTTGAAAATGTTCAATCAAGAACTGGTAAAATGTTGAACCATGAATTGGTAACGATACGTTTAAAATTGTATTTACACTGTTAAAAATGTAGTTCATCATTTATCAAAAGAAGAGGCTAAAAGTTGCCATGTTAGGACGATGGAATTTCATTCCGACTTTTGGTACTCCGGTTGAACCATAAATATGTGTAGATTAAACCATGAATTGGAAAATATTTCAGTCAAGAGCTGATAAAATGTTGAACCTTCGGTTGGTAAATTGTTGAATCGAAAACTATTGGAACCATAAAGCGGCTATGGTTGTCTTTTTTTTTCTTTTTTTCAAAAAAAGACCTTTCAGACCTGGATCTCTGTTTAAAGGGAAATGCAACTCTCATGAACATCCAGATTTGAATCTGATACCTATTATTTTTAGTCTCGTTTTAACGACTTGACAAGCAGAGTGTATAGAGAGCTATATTACCGTGCTATAAACCATCATATTAAAAGTCCATAGAATTATTTGTTCCGATTGGCTATTAAGTAGCCCTTCAATTTTTGGTTAAAGTAGTAGTCATTGTTAAGGTGGAACCATGAAGATTTCTTGAAAGTTAAAAAAACGATATTTCCGGTTCTTTTAATTACTTTACGTCAATTCATAGAATGGTTTAACTTTAAGCCGAAAATTTTAACATTATATGTACCTCAACTCTGAAAATAATAAATTGTTACTCCTTTGGTCCATCTTTACAAAAATATTAATATAAAAAATATTTCATATTAACTTGATAGCGTAAAAAATGTAAAAATATTTCGAACATATTACATAAAAACTTAAGTCAAAATATTGAGTTTTACCTTTCGTGACAAGTGACACACAAAATGTAGTTTATCTGTTTGAAGAAGTGTAACAGATATGATACAATAAAACTTTTCTAATATGTAAACAACACATTGCTACTCGAGAATGTCCTGGATTTGTTTTTCGCCCGTAAATTTTATTGTTTCATCCCAAGTTTCACAGGGTTATCGCTTGTTCCAAAATTTCCAGCGATTTCACAATTCTAATTTCATATTATGGGTGATTTTCTTCTAAGATAATGTAATAAAACAAAACAGTACAAACAAAGATACAATCATTCGAAAAGTGCGGGATTTTTAATTCTATGAATAGCACAAAAGAGAATTTGTTATTAGACACAGCTAATAAAGCGAAACCTTCTCAGTAGAATGGGATTTGACACTCAAATGAAAACCCTCTCAGCAGTGAATATGAAAAAACAGTTAATAAGATTATTCCTGGGATTATTAGCGAAATCATGTATAAACCTTGCACACTGAATATACTAGCTTTTTAGCTCGCTGGCAAAACCTGAGATCTAATATGCTTCTGTATGTACGTAACGCTATAACTCTTCATAGAAATATCCGATTTGCTTCAAAAAAATTTCTAGATTCATTCTGATAAGGCGTTTCCCTGATTAGTTTTGGGGATTGATTGGTTAAGTATAAAGGAGGGAATGGAGGGCTGATCCCCCTTAACCTAGATAAATGGGTTTTTCATGCAAAATTATCAGATTTGCTTCTAATTTGGTATACCGGTTAATAATGATAAGGCGCTTTTCTGATTAGATTTGGAGTTTAATTGTTTAAGAATAAAGGAGGGAACATGTTAATACCCCTTAATTGAGATAAATGGGTTTTCTATCCTATTTGCTTCAAATTTGGTATACTGGTTTTTTTCTGATAAGGCGCTTCCTTTATTAGATTTGGAGGTCCATTGGTTAAGTATAGAAAGGGGAACGGGGTCTAATACACCCCTTAATTTAGATAAATGGGTTTTTCTATCCGATTTGCTTCAAATTTGGTATACCGGTTTATTCTGATAAGGCGCTTCCCTGATGAGATTTGGAGGCTCAATGGTTAAGTATAAAGACGAGAAACAGTTGGAGGGGAGGGTAATCCCCTTAATTTATTTTTTTGAGGGCATTATTCTTTGAAATAAGAGTATAATATACAATTAGTGTGAGTAGCCTGTGAGCTTAATGTGATTAGATTAACTGGGCACTTTTCTTTTTATTATAATTTATTGTGCATAATTTTAAGACCATTTTTTTTTGTCCTATCAGGCGACACTTCTCCTAGTTTCAGGAAACTGTTTTTATGATTCAGGTATCCTGTTATTTGCCTTAATATACGGTTATTTTCAATTTTTATATATAATTCTGAATATACGTATTTATTCTCAGATACTTGCGGAAATAATGAAGAACACTTAGAGTGTGGTACGGCTTGTCCTCCTACATGTGCCAAGAAAAACC
Source organism: Maratus speciosus (assembly GCA_963932465.1). Lineage (NCBI taxonomy): Eukaryota > Metazoa > Arthropoda > Arachnida > Araneae > Salticidae > Maratus > Maratus speciosus. The sequence goes on along the minus strand of OZ010794.1, from coordinate 281,531,137 downwards.
CAGAATATTGTACGGAGCAATGCGTAGAGGGATGTTTTTGCAAAAGTGGTTTCATAAGAGAAAAGGAAGGTGGAAGATGTATTCTAGAATCACTGTGTCCATCTGGTAACGTTTGTTTTTTTATGTTGTTCTGAAACTTTTGAAGATTTAAATTCGAAGACCGATAAAACTTTGTAATTGACGTTTTTCTCATATCTCGTACCATTTTCGAGATAGGAACGCTAACTCACCAATTTGCTGTTAAGCGGAACAGTAAACGGTCTTATGTAGGTTCTCTAGTCTTATCGCGCTGCGGATAGCTATTTTGCTATATCTACCCTATTAGTACCCTGTTTATGGCTTATAGTTGACACCGTTCTGAAGAATGGATAGGACTTTAGTGAGTGCCCTGTATAATAATGAAGTAATTGTTATTATCAGATGGTTTGAATTTCACCTTTTGAATTTCTTTCTGCACAAAAATGAAAAATTCGTGTGTTTGAACAACCAATCATGATTGCCATGAAACTTCGCTAAAAGTGAAGCGTAGCAGTGCGTGCTACTACTTGATGTGAGGAACATAGTATTGCAAAGCTTTCAAAATGCCATGTTTTATTCCCCTGGGTAAAGAAAAACCGTTTTTCTTTTTTACAGGGAATTTAAAGTGAAATTGAGAAATTCAGAAATTCTCGAAAACTGGAAATGTTAAAATTAATCAGTACTTTTATTTTCCATTAATATGCTATGCATATGTTGATGTGATGGGGGTTATCATTTTAAAAGTTGTTTTATATCAGTAAGCTCACGATAAATCTTAAAGTTAAGAAATTTCAAAATATTTCTGCGTAAAACTATGAAATTATACAAGTAATTAGGCATGAATTATACATGATTTATACATGTAATTATACATGAATTATACATGTAATTGTTTTCTATATAATGCTTACAAATATACGAACATTCAGCACCAAGGATTCCACTCAAGGCTTTCAGCACACGATTTTCCTAATTTATTCTTCTTCAAAATAACATGAAATTAAATTATGAAATACACAATAATAAAAAAGCATTTCTTAACACGAGAATGAATTTAACGGTAGAAATTTATCTTAAAGAAACTCGTATTTTAACTTCCTTTACATATGAAAAGGCAATGTTTTAACATTAGTTGTCATATGTAGAATATAAATAATACGAAAATAAAATTTTATAAGATATATAACAATATTTGAAAAGAATAAGACTTTTGCTAATAATATAACTAGCACTTTTTTACTGGAGAATTTCTTGGATTTATTTTTCCCTCGAAACATTCTCCATATTCACAAATTTCCCAGTTTCTTCCTGTTTCTTGGTTTATCCCTTGTTACAAAATTGCCAAGATTTTTCCAATTCTAGATTCATATCATGAATGATTTTGTGATAAAATAAAAAGGAAGAAACAATCATAAAATTTTACGAAAAGAGCGGTATTTTTAATTCCCCAGTGGCAGAAACACCGCGAGACGACGACATAGTCGAGGACAAAAAAAATCTTTTGCGGACAATTATTGTCTGCATTAATGAAATCAATTTAAAAAATTGTCCGCAACTTTCGAACAATGTTTTCCCGTGAAAAAAAACGCGAATTTTTGCAAAATATAGCGTAAAAAGCGTGAATTTCGGCAAAAGATCGAGTAAAAGTGTGAATTTTGGCAAAAGATCGGGTAAAAATCGTGAATTTTGGCAAAAGATCGCGTAAAAAGTGCGAATTTTGCAAAAAACCGCGTAAATAGCGTAAATTTTGGCAAAAGATTGCGTGAATAGCGCGAATTTTGGCAAAAGTTCGCGTAAAAAGCGCGAATTTCGGCAAAAGATCGTGTTAATAGCGTGAATTTCGGCAAAAGATCGCGTAAAAAGTGTGAATTTCAGCAAAAGATCGCGTTAAAAGCTTTAATTTCGGCAAAAGATCGGGTAAAAGGCGTGAATTTTGGCAAAAGATCGTGTAAAAAGCGTGAATTTCGGCAAAAGATCGCGTAAAAAGCGTGAATTTCGACAAAAGATCGTGTTAATGGCGTGAGTTTCGGCAAAAGATCGTGTAAAAATTGTGAATTGCGGCAAAAAATCGCATTAAAAGCTTTAATTTCGATAAAAGATCGGGTAAAGGCGCGAATTTCGGCAAAAGATCCCGATAAAAGCGCGAATTTCGGCAAAGGATCGTGAAGCAAACGCAAATTTCGTCAAAGAATCGCGAAATAAACGCAAATTTTGTCAAGGAATGGTGAAACAAACGCGAATTTTGTCAAAGGATCGCGAACAAAACGCAAATTTCGTCAAAGGATCGTGGAAACAACACAAATTTCATCAAAAGATCGCGGAAAATGCGAATTACGTCAGAGGATCATGAATAAACGCAAATTTCATCAAAGGATCGCGGAAAAGTACGAATATCGTCAAAGGATCGCGGAACAAACGCGAATTTCGTCAATGGATTGTGGAGAAATCGCGAATATTGTCAAAAGATCGCAAAAAACCCCCCGCAAATTTCGTCCAAAAATTGCGGGAAAAACGCGAAATTTGTGAAAAAGCCATGGAAAAACATGAATTTCACCAAATAATTACAATAAGAAAATTTCCTCAAGGAAGCAGAAAAGAAAAATTCGATTTTTGTCAAGGAATCACAAAAAAAAAAAAAAAAAAAAAAAAAAAAAAAGCGCAAATTTCGTCCATAAATTGCGTTAAAAACGAGAAATTCTTCGAAAAGCCGCAGAAAAAAAATGCGAATTTTGTCAAGGGATCGCGAGAAAAATGCAAAATTCGTCAAAGGGTCGCGAAAAAAACTCTAATTTTATCAAAGGATTGGAAAAAAAAAACTAATTTCATTCAAGGGTTTTAGAAAAAACTCAGTGCTTTTTGCACTTGAGGCCTCTGAAGTTTTGGAAGGTTTTTAAAAGCATCAATATTGCCTATGTGTGGTTCTACTTATCCTTCACACTTTAGAAATTCTACAAGAAGTTAGATGATGAAAAGTTATAAGCAAAATTAATGAGAATGCATCATGCTTACCATGTTTTAAATAGAATGATAAAAAATTCCTAGTTTAATTTATTATTTATTCATTAAAATGACTTTCAAAATTTGCAGACAGATTATGAAATTTTAAAAGCTTGTAGCAGACAGCTATAAAACTTTCTGCCACTGGGTTTATTAATTCTATGAATTTCACAGAGTACAATTTGTTATTGAATACTGCTAAGAAAGCGGAAACTATCTCAATAGAATGGTACTCTAATAACATTATCAGCATTGAATATGAAGAAACTCTTAATCAGATCTTTGAATAGGATGATTAATGAAATGATGTTTAAAACTTTACAAACGGAATATACTAGCTTTCTTGGTGCGTTCGTAATTATATAAATACGTAGCACCTGTAGTCGTCGTCTGGTCCGCCCGTCTGTCCGCATATAACAGCGCAAAAACTACCCAACCGAATGGTGTGAAATTTAATATATAAAATCGTTGAAGAATTTTGTCCAGTCATTTCAAAATTTATGAAAATCGAATCAAAACTAAAAAAGATATTAATAAAAGTTTTCACCAGTCCATTAAATCCTATCATACGTAATTAATTCAGTGATATCCCATGATAGGTAATGATTCTAGGTTGCCATGGTGATGACGTCCTATTTAAGATGGAGTCCTATTATTTCCGTATTACTGAATTTAATATATATAGAATCGTAATAAATTTTGTATTCATGCACTTTTGCATAAGGGTACAATAGCTATTGCACCAAGATCTGAATATTTATAAAACTAGTTATAGTACGAATTTGCCACTTTTGACTTACAATTTCCGACTTGTTAAAATTTATTGTGCATCATTTTAAGACCACTTTTTTTTTGTCCTATCAGACGACACTTCCCTTAGTTTCATGAAACTTTTTTTTATGATTCAGACATCCTTTTATCTGCCGTAGTATATGATAATTTTCAGTTTTTTATTATAACTAGCTGTTTAACCCGTTCTACGCACGAGAGTTCATGAATTTAATTCTAAAGCCAAAATTAAAAATAACTATTCGATTTAGAAAAATATTTTTCTACTACTGTTCATTTTTTAAATTGAAATTTAACTTACCATGTTTCTATGGCAGCAAACGATATCTTTGGTTTAAGGGAATAAATAGAATAAAAAGTTTTGTTAGTGTTTGTGATGAAATGTTTTTCTCTATTTTTTTTAAAAAGGTAATAATTAAGCGCAATTAAATAATCTCTAATTATTTGCATGTGAGGTAAAAGAATTATCGTAATACCCTCTACAGCTTCTTAGTATTGCAGCGTGGTGTGCGTAATGTGTATATACCATTGCAGTAAACATTGCAGTAAATATTGCAGTAAACATTTAGAACTGGTTAGAACTCGCGCGATTACGGGTTGAACATAAATAAAGGCAAAAATACATCAAAAACATTAAAAAAAAAAATAATAATTTATCAAATTACAACGACCATTTGGAAAACGATTTTTTCGAAGACTAAAATTTAAGACATAAAAAATCGCACGGAGTTGATCATACATTACGTACGCCATGAATTAAACATTAATAGTGTTATTACACGTAAAAATTGCAAGCCAACAAAATCGGCTGCGACCCGTCAGATTTCATGAAACTTATTAAGTATTATCCACCTGAAACTTACGTAAATATCCAAGCATTTCATTGGCTGTTCGGGAAAAGGCTTTTCCATCGTCAGATTTCCAAGAAATCTGACAGCCAATTTTAAATGAAATTTCATTCTTAAACTTCTAAACATCTCACAATATTACTTTTTACACCGTCGGATAGAGAAAAAAAATGTACTTTTAAATGCAATTTGTTTGAAAGCTGTATCTCAATTTGTTTCTGAGTTATTAATTTTTTTTTTGTAGTTTTTATTACTTTTTTGTCATAGTGGCAACAGAAGGTATCCATTGTTGTTGAAATTAAAGGGAAATACAGATTACTGTATAGACCAATCAGAAAACGAATAAAATGCAGATTAAACCAATGAAAACCTTCAGATATGCTTTTGATTTCCCATCCTGACGAGAACAATAACCATTTTTCCAAATGGTTAAAAAAATCTTTTTAAAAATTTCGAATTTTTTGCCCCAATCGTTCATGGGCCCCCTACCAGTAACTCGTGTGCCAAATTTCGTAGCCCTGCGCCTTGTGGTTTCCGAGTTTTTGAGGTTACATGAATACGCGCACAGATTTTAATAGGGTAGATGATAAAGCCGTATATTTATTTTCAGACACTTGCGGAAAGAATGAAGAACACTTAGAGTGTGGTACTGCTTGTCCTCCTACGTGCGGCAAGAAAAATCCAGAATATTGTACGGATCAATGCGTAGAGGGATGTTTTTGCAAAAGAGGTTTCATCAGAGAAAAGAAAGGTGGAAGATGTATTCCAGAATCGCAATGCCCAACTGGTAAAGTTTTTTTTTTTTTTTTTTTTTTTTTTTTGCTTTAGATTGTACTGAACTTTTTGTAGATTCGATTTCGAAGATCGATAAAAAAGAAGATTCTTAAACCTAATTAGCCAGAAGGCAGGGTTTAGTAGCAACAATGTACAGTGATCTCAACTTGAATCCCCATCTCTCCTATATATGTGAATAAATTTCCGCATCCTTATCATTGAGGAAGATATGCTATATGCTACCGAAACCGGTATGCTTGAAAAAAAAAAAATTGGTGCCTTTAACGTTGTTATTGTTTACACTTCTATTATATTGCACCAAACTCCTTCTTGATAATTAATGTATAGTGTGTGCCAAAAGTCTTTGATACAGTTTAAAATTGAATAAAAAGAACTAAGCAACTTCTGTAAGAGAGTGTGGTTTGGATGAATATTCTTTTCATGCTAATTGAATATTTCCAACTGAGCGAAAAAATGCCCAAACTCAGTTTTTACTCAAAAAGGGAATTTTGAAATTTTCAATTTATCACTATAAAAAATATTTAAGTAATTTGAGTTCAAAAATTTTCCCCAAATCAAGCCTTTTTTTGAAAAAAATTCCCCATTTACAAAAAACAAACTTTTAAACTAGGCTGAATGCATATTCTTGATATATTTTGCAGTGACAAGTTATTTTACGTTTGTTTTTAAAAGTATTGTCTAACAATGTTGGACTATTGTTACATTAGCTCCATAACTTTAGACAATCTCTTATCAGTTGGGATTTGAATGAATCCGGCATGGTACGCTGTTTTAATTCTTTTTGTAATCCCTATACTGAAGTACATAATCAAAATGCAAAGTATTTTCGCTGTATCAATCGATGTGCTTTTGTATATCATAAAAGAGAAAAATATCTGCTTTCCACATATTTAATTTTTTTATTTTAAAGTACGGCGAAGGAATTTTTCGTTAAAGTCCTGCAGATGTCACGTGCAGGTTTAAGTTGTTTAAGACTTTAGAGTCTCATGCATCTGTAATATGTGTAAACTGTAATGTGACATAGTAAACAAAGAACACGAACACATCCAAGATAATAATGATTGATATTTCCGATTTCTGGATTGTAATTTCGTTTTTCAAATCAAAATTGAGTTCGAGATAGATCCAGTTTTTATACAGGACCAAAACGAAATCTTTACGGAAAATAGTAAGAAAAAAAAGAAATCCCCAGGTTTTTCCCCAAAGTTTTTTTAATCCCCAAATATTTCCCAACGAACTACTTGTCCCCAAAAAATTCCCCCAGATGTTCAAAATTCCCCAAAATGGGGACAAAATCCCCAATCTGACAACACTGTTCCTTTCTTGCTTTTCGATGTCTTTAATTAAATGAATTTCTCTTTTAAATTTGTACGGTGACATCTTTTCAATTTTATTTTAGTTTCGTTCTGACGAAGTGTCAGAAAGCGGTCATTGTTGAAAAGAAAGGAAATGGACCTTGGCAACGCGGAACGCCACTCTCCTCGAATTCTGTGGCAGTCAATTTTTTATTTATTTATTTTATAGATTGTACTGAAAATTTCGTAGTTTCAATTTCGAAGATCGATAAAAAAAGGATTCTTAAACCTAATTAGTCAGAAGGTAGTGTTTAGCAGCAACACTGTACACGGTGTGTGCCAAAAGTCTTTGACACATTTTAAAATTCAATAAAAAAAAAACTAAGCAACTTGTGTATGAGAGTGCGGTTAGGACGAATATTCTCTTCATGATCTAAAGTTTTGTTTATGCAAATAAAAAAAGCAAATATGAAAATCTTTGTATTTAAAAAATACAAAACTAGCTTAATGGTACACAAGAAATACATCTATATGACGCCATATAAAAACGTTAAAATAATGATAGAATCGACGTTTCTTATCGCATCTGCGACGATCTTTAAGATAAGTGAGGTTATGATAGTTTAAAAGTTCAAAAATGAAAACATAAGTTTGGGAGCTCAGAAAAATATCTGATTTGAGAGTTAATTTCTTTGCCAAAATGGTTTGACAACCATTTTATTAGGAAATTAGAAATTAATTAGGAAATTAGAAATTAATTAGGAAATTAAGAAATTAATTTTATTAGGAAAGTCGCCAAAGAACGTATGATTTTCACAGCTCCCACACTAATAAGATAATTCCGCAATATAGCATTTTGTAAGTGATAAATTAGCCGGGTCCAGGACTCGAACCTGGGTCCACAGCGTACCGCGCTGTTGCTTTAGCCAATAGGCTTCCCTATCCGACGTTCTAGCTCGGCAATTTCTCACTAATAAACCACGTTGAGAACGTATACGTACATTAACGTGCATTATTAGTGAGAAATTGCCGAGCTAGGACGTCGGCCAGGGTAACTTAGTGGCTAAAGCAACAGCACGGTAGGCTGTGGACCCAGGTTCGAGTTCTGGCCTCGGCTAATTTTTCACTCCTGTTGGATTTATTGCATGCGTCTATATATGTAATAATATATGTGCACCTTTAATAAATGAATTCAGGCGTTCATTAATGTGCTTTAATTGAAAGGAGTTCTTTAGAAGTTCAATATAAAATTAGTAGCTATCCCCTTCTTATCTTTTTGAGACCCTGAGTAACAATATTGACAAAATCCCGGATAAAAAAAAGGCAGGCATTTCTGAAATTCCGGTTAGGCATTCAAATAATGATAAAATTATTTATATTTCGAAAACTTAATCTTTAACAAAACACAAGTTTTCTGAAAGATTAAAAGAACCCCACACTTTTCTCAGTTAAAACAGAGTACTGCACTTTTAAGATCTTATATTCCTCTAACTTTTGTTACCACGTTAACTTTGATGAAACTAAAATTATAATCCCTAGGAATAACCCCTATCTGGGTAAAATTATAGAATCACTTGAGATTATTAAACGTGGACAGTATGCGTGTAATAGTAGTCTATCTTTTAACATTCCAAGAATCTGGCATAATTTGTTATAATAGGCTTGACGCCAGTTTGCTCATATGTTATTTCACTCCCTCCCCTTTCCACTAGTGTGGTTATCTGTATTTTGTAACTTTGATAACTGCTTGACTTTTTTGCTTTCTCCAATATGATATTTTTCTGAACACCCGATCGTATATTTTCGTTTTTGTGCTCTTAAAATATCGTAATCTCACTTATCCTGAAGATGATCGCAGATGCGATACGAAATGTCGATTCTATTGTTATTTTAATGTATTTATATAATATCATATCATATAGGGTGACCGAGCCAGTAGGTGATCAAGTAAGGTCAGTGCTACGGGATTTTCATTCTATTTTCTTCCTTTTAAGTTTTAGACGTAAACTAACAGGATTGCTACAACCCTTAATGAATGTCCAGCGGGCAAAAATTAAATCTGCTGAAATTAAATACCAACAAAATTATAAATAAATGGTTTCTTTAATTGCTATATTTTCCCAGTAGTTGATCGATCGAAAAAATCAGTCGAAAATTCAAAAATTAATCTTTAAAATATCATGCTTGGGCTGTGATTAACAACGATTCATATAAGACTATTATTTGAAATAAACAAGATGGAAGTGGATTATTTTAACTTACCGTAATTGTCTTCAACTAATCAAAAACTAAATTTTTACATTTTCTTAAAAAAAAATCATAAAATGGCTTCTCTTACAGCAGGTAGCTGAAAACAATGTGACAACCGGAGCTCCAACATTCAAACAAAGATATTATGTGTAGTGCGACCGACGTGTAAAACTCATTTCCACCTGAAATTTAGCAATATTTAAAAAATTGGATCAACTACTGGAGGAGTATCAACTACTGGCGGGGTCAACCTAGATGTATTTCTTGTGTACCATTCAGCAAGTTTTGTATGGTTTGAATAGAAAGTTCTTTTAATATCAATTTTATGATGCAACTGTCCAACTCGTATTAAAAAATATACATATTTGCCCATAGGTGACTGTATACTTTCAAAGCCACAAAATGTCATCAAAAACTAAAGAGAATCAGTTATAAAGCACCTATTTTCTGCAATCTATTGTCATAATATGTGACTCTTTTGTAATTACAGACACATCTAGATGGTAATGGTACATCTAAATAGGTACTAAATGGACTTTAACTGTTTATTTTGAGTATTTTTATGCTTTCTGCAGCTTTGAAAGTAGCCTCATATATGTGAACATTTTGGAATTAAGTTTTTAAATTTTCTGAATTCCTGTTTAATTTATTGAATTTTGAAATGTGTTTTCTATCCCACCCTATACTTTTAGATCAATTTTGTAGTAATTCTAATGTATTAATAATTCAATGCGCGATAGGCTATAGTAGTGGTTCTCAAACTCTTAGGCCGACGAACCATTAAATCGAAGTTCATATATACGGGTACCACCAAGTAACAAACGTAATGCTAATATAGGAAGAACTGTGAAAATGGAGCATCCCATATTTTATTTGATTTCTAATCACGATTTTAAATAACTTTTATCGCATTAAAAATGGATTTCCATCCAATAGGAAGAAACTCACACGTTTGATACAGAAGAGAAAAATTTCCGTTACAAACTTAAGTAACGAATTATATTTGAAATACAACTTCAACACTGAACGAAAATTTCAACACGTCCTATCAGATCTTCCAGTTCAAAAAAAGAAAGAAAAAGGCGTTATAAAGTACAACTGGTAAAAAATAGTTTCAACTACTCCTATTCGAACAAGCTCTTCCGATTTCCATTCATTCAGACTTTATCTTCTGATAATTCAATTTAACCCATTAACCACCAAAACTATAAGGTTGAAATTTTCGCTTTTTTAGCTGAACGCCGTTTGCCACCACAAACGCTGAAAGATAATTTTCGCTTTATATGATCTTAAAATTTTATTTCTTTAAGTAAAGTTAATCAATTTTTTAATTCAAAAATAGTGGTGGGTATGTAAATAACTTAAATATGTGCATTTATTTTGACCGTTGATTGAACGCAACACCAGCGGGTAATGGGTTAAAAAGCATGTTTAAAAGCGGTTTTTCTGCTAATTACGTTTCATCGATTAATTTTAAAATTAGGTCTTTATTTACAAATTTTAATTTATCCTATATTGATGTAATAATTACATGTGTTTCATTCCTGAAAACGGAGTGCTAATAACAAAAATTCCTAGTAATACATGCAAAAAAAGAAAAGTTTGCAATCTCTTATTTGCAATAAATGAAAGTTAAAATTCTAGTGTGTCTAGTCTTTTATATGTATTAAAATACATATAAAAGCACAAATAATTGTACAAATTACTTTCAGGTGCATACATATAATATAAAGATATTTAAAATACAAATTTAACAGTGGCGTGGCGTCCGGTCATCGCTGGATGCGGCGATGACCAAGCAATATTTTAAAACTCTTAATAAGCTTTCAAAACTCTACGATCCAGTTTTAGCAGAACATTTGGAGTTCATGTATAAGTGAAGGTAAGATTTAAAGTTTCTTTTTTGAACATTCAACCATTGAATTTTAGAGTTAATAATTTTTCACCACAAACTTAAATAATTGCGACGACCACCGAAAATTTTCACGCCACGCCACTGAAATTTAAAATAACTTAAAATACATTAGAAAAACCCAGAACGTTGTGGTTGAAAACGTTCTGGGTGTTTCTAATGTATTTTAAGATATTTTTAATTTGTATTTTATATATCTTTATGTTATATGTATGCACCTGAAAGTAATTTTTGTACAATTATTTGTGCTCTTATTTGCATTCGAAAATTTCCACGGTGATAAATTCACGCCGTTCTTGTTTTTATAATAATATGATGTATTTAATATTATATATACCAGTATCGGAATTAAGTGTACCAGAAGCCAGAGCTTCCCGTACCAGTACTGGTACACGCACAATAGTTTGGAAACCTCTGCCGATATAGAGAATGGTTCTAAAATCTATCAGTTACATAAAGAGATAAAACGTGAATTTGAAAATGAACAAACTTTGCTGTAAGCTCGGCGCTGCAATTCACTTATTTATTAAATCACAGAGTGTCTCTTTCTAAGCCGAGCTTAGTTTTACGTTACTATTCGTAAAAAGAATGAGCATAATGTGACAAATTTTCAGAACACTTACATTTGTGCAAAGACGAGGCTAACGAGAAAGACAGGCTACTGCGGTGCATTTCACGTACCTTTCTTTACGGACCGCTGGATTTACGTGATGCACAAATGCACCAATGAAGGTGTGCGGAAAGAGCATCACGTCACTCTAGCGGCCTGTAAAAAAAGACACGTGTTATACACCGCGGTAGCCTGTCTTTATCGTTAGCCTCGGTGCGAAGATTAATGACGTCACGATAAAAGCTGAAAATATACAATTATTTAGTGAGTGAAATCGGACATACTGGCAGTCCCATTCTGAAATAAAAAGCGTCGAATTCAATATTATTTTCCCGCAGTTAGTATATAGTAGCCATTTTCAGCACCTGTTAACGTGTTTCTTCGAAAATAAGTTTTAGTCACAAAATAATCCCTAGTATTTTTTAAAATGCCCGTAATATAAGATCTAATTCCGAAACAAGCTGTACCCTAAAATAAGCCCCATTCCAAAAATAAACTCGCGTTCCAATATGCAAATTTGTTAATTTTTAACTGCTAAAATACACCCAAAACTATGACTATCCATCTAACCCTTTCGCGGGCAGTGTCCTTAAAAAACGACACCTAATTTTTATTTTACTAGTACCCAGAATATTTAATTAAAATTTTCCTTTTACAACGTACTTAAAAATAAGCAAGTTCGTATTTTCTAATAAATTCGTTTATAAATTCTGATGTCAGTCCATCATTTCATCAGTTTATAAACAGAATTACTCCGTGCCGAAAAAGGGTTAAGGGAACGCGATACCCTTTACAGATTTTTTTCACTGATATACACACACATTTTATTATAGGTAATGCTTAGAAAAACGGATTTTGACAAGAAAAAAAAATTACTTTGTGGGTAAAAATTGAGAATTTAAATTTTTTTAAACAAATTTAAAGAACTTTAAAGTTTGCTGTTTTTTGATATATTACTAAGTTTAAAACTCTACAAATATTTACTATATTAATACTAAAAATATTTATCAAATCAGTCCATTATTATTTTGTATCCTCAATATTGTGTACTTAATAGAATTAGGAATCGATTTTACAATTAATGAATTAATTTATGAGAAAAAAAAAATAAAATATTCAAACATAGACAAAAACGCAGCAAAAAACATGTTTTCTTCAACGTTTAGATTATATTTTTTATTTTTTTATTATATTGTAAAATCCATCCCTAATTTTATTATGTATGCTATATTGAGGATACCAAAAAATAATGGAGCGATTTGACAAATATTTGTAGAAGTTTTATTGTTTTAAACATAGTAATGTATCAAAAAATAGCAAACTTTCAAATTCTTTAAATGTTTTTAAAAATTAAAATTCTCAATTTTTAACCACAAATTTTTTTTTCTTGTCAAAATCAGTTTTTCTAAGTATTACCTACAATAAAATGTGTATATAAAAAGTAGATGCACATCAGTAAAAAAAAAAGAAAAATCTTCAAAGTTTTTCAAGGAATACCGAATCTCCTTAAACAATATGTATATAGTTTAAACTCATGATTATAAAATCCAACGGATCAAAACAGGAAGTAGCATGAATAAAATACGAAATCTCCTTTTTCCTTTCCCATATTCTTGCTTTAGATTTACGAATTAAAATGCCCGTTTATGGTTATGTGTAAATTTTTGACAATAAGTGTGTGAATAAATATAGATTGTAGTAAATGAATAAATGAAAGTTGTTGTGCATGACATAATAATAAGATTACCCCAGTCGTCAATAGACCAAAATGCAGAGTAAAAGTTAATATAATACCAAGTCTTATTATCTGGGAAACGTGGTGAGATTTCAACACATTTCATGCGAAACAACGGATAGTCGGTGCAAAATATCGATACCTTCACATCTGTTAAGGCTACAAAGTGAAAGACGGACTATTGAAACACGATAATAATTTTTTTTTTTTTTGGGGGGGGGGGGGGGAGGAAGGGGCTCAATAAATTGAATGTAATCCTCGAGTTCTGCAATAAAGTTTTACAAAAAATTACTTGTAGATTACTTTTCTTAATTTGTCGTAAGAGTTTAGGATTACTTTATAAATATGCATTATAAGAATAAATTAAAAGAGTATTTAAAATGTAAAATACAATTAATATACATTCACCGAAAAATGTATTTTCAACAAGGCATATATTCCTTGTAATTTTCAAATTAAATACAATTTTAAGAGTAATTAATTATAATTTTATTATTACAAATGCAGTTAACTAAAAAATTTTTCTTACTAAATAAATTCACTTATAAACCAGATTGTAGAAAAAAATTGTAATGGTAACGTCTAAATACTCCATCAATAGTAAACTGTGTGTGTTCAATTACATAAAATGAATGGTGCATTTAAGAGTTGAATGCTACAACAATTATCACAGACAGCAAGAAAATTTTCTGTTTCTGGGAAATAATTCAAAAATGCATCTAGAGATTCTAATTTAAATTTATTTGGATGTAAAAAAAAAGTATATATCTAGAGAAAACTGTGTTCTAATGAAGTATACAGTAACTGCGTAAATCTCTGCAATGACTTTCAGGGGCGCGAATGCTTTTCCAATTTTCGCACGTTCTTACCTCTTATTCTGACAAATAAACTTTGTCTTATCTAATGGCAGAAATTCTGTAATCAAATAAGACAAAGGTTTTTTCCCCGGAATATGGAGTTGGAACATGCAAATGTTGGAGCAGTATTAGCATCCCTGCATAAAAAAATATTTTTTGACAACAATTACTTGTTCTCTATGTTTAGATTTTTGCGGACCGAATTCTAAATGGAGTAGCTGTGCATCACGGTGCCCACCCACCTGTAGGAACCCCGATCGCATCTGTATTCAGCTTTGTGTGGAAGGATGTGTGTGTAATCCTGGATTCATATTAGATGATTTTGGAACCTGCATACCCAAAGCTCTATGTCCTCATAATGGTAAGTACCAGGTGATTTAAAACTCACAAAATAAGTAAAAATTCAATAATTTGAGAAATACAGGTACGGCACCTCTATATGGGGATGGTGACATAGGCACAGGTCGCATGCTCAGACTGTGCCCAGAAGGAAGTTTTTGTTCAAACGATGACAAACCTACATTCCAGAACTTGGCGATACTCGCTTGGACGAGTTTGATTAGACCAGTGAGACATGTTACAAAGCATTAACTTAGCGATAATAGCAGGTGATTGCCAATTTGTTTTTATCCAAATTTGTCTCAACCAATCAAATTTTATATCCCGTATGTCGCCACTCCTATGAGGCACCCTAGTGCAGACAGTATCACAATGTGGTTTTCACTGAAATAGACGAAAACTTATGTTTTTTTTTTTTTTTCATAATGAAGATTTTATTGATAGACTAATTATATTTTTCGCTAACAAGTGCTGTTTCAGTTTTTTCAGCAGTACAGCACGGTTCACAATGCAACTATGGTTACAAATGTTCAGTTTTTGTTTGTGAGGGCCGTTAGCGAGAATAGCGGTCAAGCGTGATAATATGATTAATATAATCTGCAGAGTACCGAAAATGATTTCTGGCATAATTTCTGATGTATAATGGCTTAAATAGTGACAGACAGCAGCTTTGGGAGTAATACAGTGTTAACAATGAAAAATGCAGCTATTTTGACGAAAATCCAATGACTTTTTGTGTATTTACGTAAAAACTGTATAGGGTTTACTGTACATAAATTTCAAAAAATTTAATTTTTATTACTTTTTTTACTTTTGATCATCGTGTATATGAAAAAGTCACTTTGAAACGGCTGCAGTTCATTCAATTATACTTAGCTAATTAGTCGTGTTACTTGAACCCGAACGTGTTTTCTTAACATGTTACATAACAAAGCATAAGTAATTAAAAAATACAAATGCGGAACCGACACTTCCATTATCATTTTTTTATCCATTATTTGTTTAATACAGGGTGTCCCAAAAATGACGGGTGCATTTAACAAATGAAATAAAGAAAAACTGAAAGCGACAGAACTGCACCATTTGCTGTCTTTTTACTGCAGCAGCTAGATGCTGCCAAAATCGATGTGGAACTTTTGGTTTAACGATCAATCGTATTTTCCAAGGATGGCTTTATCAATAATCTGAAATGGTGTATTTGGGGAATGGAAAATCTCTATGTTTCCGCGCCATTATTTCTTCATCTCTCAAAAGTCATGGCTTGGGTCGTCATTTCCTCCAATTTCCCGATGCCAAACGATTCTTTTAGCGCTATCTTCGGACATTCTGCGTGAATTCGTGGCAGCACAAAATGCGTTGGAGGACCGTGGGAACACCTCGTAGTTCATGCCATGAGGATCTTCAACATATTATTGCGAACATGATGGGAGTGGCATAGATTTGTCCGCGTATTCACCAGATTTGACTTCCTGTGACATTTTTCTGCGGGATGGGGGCGTGAAAGACGACGTGTACTGCCAAAATCCACAAACGATTGTCGTACGTCTGCTATTCGACTTCCATTCCAGCTGTAACGTTAGACAGGATTTCTCCAATTTTTGTTCTCAGACTGTGTCATGTAGTTTCTGAAAATGGTAGATATATTGACGAAATCGTTATTTAGTTTGTCCAGAGTTCTTCTGAACATGTTCATACAGTTTTTGTTTAGTTTTCCCACTTAGTAATGGCAACACTATTGGCAAACTTCGCAACTAAATTTGAAATTCTGTATGATTGAAAATTTACTGTTTTCATAGTTATTTTTGAAGTTACTAGTTTATTTTAGCTTTTAATTTTAATCTTAACTTGTCCCCATTTTCGATCACTGTCAATGCCAAAATGCAATTTGCAATAGCGGTGTTCTCTCAATGTCTAATGCCACAAAGTCTTTTTAAAGACTGAACGGTTTGTGCGAAAGTCGGGAGACCCGCGACTTGTAATGAGCACTAGGCTTGACATCTAAATTAGTGAGTTATGTGCTCCCCTTTTTTTTATAAGTTCTTAGAATTGTTAGTTAGGCTTGGCTACCTTGTGCTATAGCTTTCCTGTGCTCGTTGGTACTCTACTGTCTTTACATTCTCCGTTTTTTGCGTACGCCAGTCGGTCAAATGACATCGAAGTGTAGGGCAACCAAAAAATTCTTGGATGCCTTATGCGTCCCTTTTTCTGGAGGTTATATTTAAGCTCGTGCTTCCAACTCTGGAATGGCTTTCGGGACTCCACCAGAGCTTCCAAATTATACTTTTCGGCCGTGCATTGTTTCGAAATTCATCCTTAGTTCTTTTTCATATTTAGTTGGAGGTTACGCGTGGCGGCGTTGCACGCCGCGTTGGCACTTCTTAAGCACCGCGATGTCATGTCAAGTAGAATGGAGCAAGTGGTTCATTTATATCATTTTCCGTTTTTTTATTTCATTTTTCAAATGCACCCATTATTTTTGGGACGCTCTGCATTTGAACTCGGGATTTAGAACATTGACAGCTATGTCATTATCCATTATCCGACTTATGGATAATGGACTATTTTTGTTTGCTTATTGCAAACCAGTAGTAGTATGTTTTCATACGACATACGTATTTCTTTATGCCAACACTTTATTGTTATTCATATTCAATTTAAACCACATGTTATTGCTGGAATCGTTTATGTTTTACGTGCAGTAGATGTTAAAATTTTAGACATGTTACTGTAGAAAAATATACATGATAAAGCATAACATAAATAATTGAAAATTAAATATACTGAATCCGTTGCTATTTTTTATCCATTATTTACTTAGTATTTGAACTGGGAACTTAAAATACTGATAAACATTAGACCGAGAGACGGCAGCACAAACAATCACCTCATCGAGTTGACGGCTGAAATTTCAATATTCATTAAAACTCAATTCGAATATTAAAATGCAACTGGTCTGCCAAGTCCTATCTTGGTGAAAAACACCTGAAAACCCGATTTTAGTGGTTGTCTGGTTGGTCTACCATTGTGTTTTTCTGCTCACAGTCCTCCATGTTTTCACATATTTGGGTGCAGAAAACACAATGATAAACATACCGATCAATCAATAAAATCGGGTTTGTAGGTGTTTTCCATCAAGATATGGCCTGGGAGACCAGTTGCATTTTAATATGCTAACCGAGTTCGGTCTAATCCTGAAATTTTAGCCTTCAGCTCGATGAGGTGATGCTTTGCCACCTCTCGATCTACATGTTATTATCCATTATCCGACTTACGAATAATGACTTTTTTATTTACTTATCGCTTACCAGTTGGAGAAATTTAGCGAGAGCGGCTGTGATACGATATGTGTTTTTTGTGACTACTCTTTCTTGTTATCCACATTCAATTTAAACCGCATATTATTGGCAGAATCGTTATGTTTTACGCGCAGTAGACTATCATGTTAACATTTTAGACATGTTGCTGCAAAAAAATATGATAAGATAAGTAGTTTTAAAACGTAAAATATCACTTTGTATCTTAACAACAAATTCAAATTTCATGCCGATTGACTATTATTTGAGATAGTTAAAGCTTAGACGTTCGAAAAAAAAAAAAAAAAACAGGCAGAGAAACAGTTGGGTTCCATTGTTAGTTCCATTGGGTTCCAACAGCCATTGTTTTGTATCCTGATGAAATTTATCGGGACAACCATCAAAATAAGCTCTATATCAACCCAAAAATAATTATTAAAACCAGATCTGCCGTTCAAAGATTCAAAATAATGCTTAGATATATATTAAAGAAAATGAAAACATGCAAACAAATTGTTTAACCCTTTGTTCGAAATCGGTTAAAAATACAGGGTGTCCGAAATATCCTGGAATCATTTTAAATTTCAATATAAAATCAAGTAATTGTCGTACAGGAGTGCGACTTGGACTAAAATGCTTCTCATGATGAAAAGTTTTATTCAAGCGAATGAAAATAATTAGTTCTAAATTTTGATCATAGATGGCGTCACTTGGCCGTATGTATGTTTGCTTTGAAACATGCATTTTTTTCTGATTTTCAGATTAATTTTGACGCTGTGACACAGAAATGACTTCTTGCAGCGCTGGGATCAATTTAATTCCAATATATTGCATATTAAAAAAAAAAAGTGATCCGAATGTAGACATTCCCCGTAATTCTTTTTCGAAGAATTTTTAATGATTTCATGTTATACATCATATTTTAGATCGAGATTCGTACTTTTTTTATTCAGTAACTTGTGGACCCAATTCAAAATACAGTGATTGTGCTTCAATATGTCCCCCGACATGTAAACGTCCCAAGCCGGTTTGTGCCAGCGCTGCCGCCTGCATACAAGGATGTGTTTGTAATCCAGGATATATAAAAGATGATAAAGGAAACTGCATTCCAAAATACCAGTGTCCAGGTTCGTATAACTATTAAAAGTTAAGGAAAAAATATTTTGATTTTTAGCACTTTTCAACATAGTTGAAAAATGTTTACGACTCCAGCTTGTCTATGTCTGTCTTCTATCCGTACTCTCGTAAATATACTCAAATTGTCGTGTAATAGACCTTATGCACGCCACCTGAGTTCGAGATTAAAATTCGTCTGCTGGCGGTATTTACTTTTGAATACAACAATAGCGCTCTATGGAGTTTTACACCGGAATTTGAAAACAAATTTATTTGTAAATAAGAAAAAGCTATATTTCACACATGTAATAAACCAAAAATTCTTGAACCAAAATACTGGTGTCAGTCATTAATTTCAACACTTTAGCAATGGAATTGCTTTGCCCCTGAAAGGGTTATGCCGTTTTACAAATGCAACTCTAGCCTTCCTATTCTTAGTAGATAACAAACGAGTTTTTCTGGTATTCTGCCATGTAAACCATAGAGTTTTAGGCGTCGTTTGACTGATGAAACGTGTATGTCTATACCGTAATTTTCTTTCAACTCATTTTTCATTATTACAGCGGACTTACGACAATCACTTGTAGATATCATTTTTATAATACAGTCAACATTGCAAGTTGTTTTTTTCGGATGACCACTATGAGGCTTATTTTCGATGTAATTCTGTATATTAAAAACTCCATTCCACGTAATAACAAGTTGCCGAGACACGTTAAAAGAACGAGCTGATTCTGTTTGCAGTCTACCTTTCTTAAGTGCATTTACAGCTGCTTTTCTAGAATCACTTCAATATTTTTTACATTTCGGCATTTAAAAATAATCACAATAAGTCAATATAAACACTAATCGAAGCTATAGCGCACTGACACCTTCGACAATTAAATGCAAATTAATTGTCAAAATACTTTTGAGCTAGGGAGGAGCCTTATTTCTTCGGTGCCGCCGAATGTAAACAAACAAGTTGAAACTTGATACATTTAAATAACTGCAGTCATAGTGGGGACTATGACATCAATTATAGGGAATATATTTTCTTTTACATTTTTATATTAAATAAAATAGGATAGAATATAAGGTTGTCTTAAATACTTTTGAACGCTACTGTACCTTTGGAATGAATCATTTTCTTCTGATGGACTGATGGCTTCCATTATTATGAAACAGATTTACAGAAAAAAATGTTTAGTTAGAACTCTAATTTTCTGGTCAGAATGGAGGGTGGGAAGAGGGTTTTGGCCATTTTTTTTTTTTTTTTTTTTTTTGAAAAAAAAATTATGGCCATTTTTTTTCCGACATTCTGACGAGAAAATCAGAGTTCTAACTTTTTACGGCTGCTCTTTCCTCTTCACCTAACACTTCATTTATAATGGCTGTTTCATAATAATGGAAGCCATCAGTCGAAAAGAAGAAAATAACTCGATTAAGCGGGTCTCGGATAATCGGGCTTTACTGTACTTTAAAAAAAAAATTAGTCGACAATAATTTTGAAATAGCGTTCCGGTTCGTGGATTTTTTCATTTCGAGCCCTGTGTGAAACCTCAGTAACTGACACCGTAGGGTTATTGCTTGTTAAAGTCACTATTAAAAAAATTTAAATCCATTTTATACCAATCTGTCTTTTTGAAAGGATAGCAAAGATACATTAAAACATTGCTGTCGACAAAATTTTGAAAAATTATACATTTCATTAGTAAAAATTAATATTTTTTTACATAAATATGGTCAAAAACTAAAATAACTGACACCGACCCTATTTTGTAAATCCAATAACTGACACAAAGCGAACCAGTGTCTGACACTTCATTTGCAAAGATTACAAAAAATTATTTCAAGGAATTTATGCTTTAAAAATACTTTACTTGTTACTATAAAAATAATTCTTAAACCTTATTTATATATGATATCATATAACAGAAGCATGTGTCTTTTATTTCATGTTTTAAATTATTATTCATGCAGATATACTGACATTTATGAACCATTAAGTGACAATTGGTGTCAGACGCCGGTAGAAAAACTGAAATTGTAATGGTGCTTACTACAAGATAAATTTAATATATTATTATGTTTTTTAAACTGTTCAAATAATAGATTTCAATTTTCTTGAACCCATTAACCGGTGGTGTTGCGTTGACGCAATGGTAAAAACGAATATGCATGCTTCAATAACTACCAAGCTACCACTATTTTTAAATTAAAAAATTTGCCTTATTTAATAAGAGAAACTTTGGACATTTAAATAAACCGAAGATTATCTTTCAAAATTTGTGGTGGCAAACATTTTTCATCTAAAACGTTGAAGATCCCCACCTTATAGTTACGGCGGTTAATGGGTTAATATAACGAATATGTGACTCGTGTGTCAGACTGGAGAAATCAAATTCCTGAAATCAGTAACTGGCACTCCCCATTAACCTATATTAAATAACTTTTAACTATAAATCATGACTCTAATGTATCATAGGCACTTTTTAACTATTTTCTACAAGTACAACCTTTAGGATGGTTGGATCATAAATAGATAAAAAAAACTACCTTAATTTCAGAAATTAGATGGTCGCCTCAAAATGGCTTTTATTGTGTTCTCAAAAGTTCCTTCCTCATTGAATATGTAACTGGCACCCCCTACCCCCCATTAAATAACTTTTAACTATAAATCCCTAGTGTAACATAGGCATCTTTTAACTAATTTCTACAAATACAACTTTAAGAAAAAGTTTAGGATGGTTGCGTTGCAAATAGATTAAAAAAAAAAAAAACTACCTTAATTTCAGAAATAAGATGGTTGCCTCAAAATAATACTTTTTGTGTTCTCAAAACTCCCTTCGTCATTGAATAAGTTCTTGGCCTACTGGTGGGGAATATATTGACTCCAAAATAGAAATAAGCATCTAGTTAGCACCAGATGACATTACTTTGCAGAATTTTACAATAAAATGCTTATTAGCCCCCGATATGCTATTTCTTTCTTCCAGCAAATAAAGTGCCGTCTCCAAAAAATTACGTTCCGTTGCATAAGCCAGCCGTAAAACAAAGCAGATGTGCTGTTAAATTATTGCAATTTTTTAAACTTTTAAGCATCGCCCATTTTCCCTTTTTATACTGTCGTAGTGGAAAAAAAGTACTTTTTAATGCAATTTGTCTGAAAACTGCATCTCAGTTTATTTTTGAGATATTAAGTTTTTGGTAGTTTTTAGCGCCATTTGTTTAATTTTCGCAACTCAAGTACTCCATTTCTGTAGAAAGTAAAGAAAAAATAGTTGGAAAATTGTAATTATATCTTTTTGTTGCTATTTTCCCATAACTACTGGGGAAAAAATGCAATTAAAATACGTGCTATTTTGAAAAAATATAAATGAATGATTTCTGCTAAAACATGGAGCTATTATAAACTATATTTAATTTAATTATCTATATTACAAAGAAATGAAAGCATATGACTCATGAGATAACCGATTTTTTTCTTTTTTGTCGAGTTTCTTCAGAGACATTTTTTTTTTTTATTGTGTATTATTCAGCGATAGTAACCTGCTATGAATACTTTACCGTAGATGTTGTTTAAGACTGGATCGTAAATGAGGAATTATTCAGAGGATACGAATGACGTCATTTTATATAAAATAAAGGCGTGTGTTTTAAGTCTTTACACTGAAATACGTTTTGTTTTATCTGTATTTATATACATATTTTTTTTTTTTTCATCAAGGGCTGCACTAAATTCTGAAAAAGCAGAATTCTTGTTTTCTAGTTTGAGTTATATTTTTGCTGAAGTGTCAGTTACTGATTAGGTGTCAATAATTGGAGGTTTCAACCTACTTTTATGGATTATTTTGAATCAATCGGCAATATATCTTTAACTATAATTTAGAACTTACCGGGTGTCCCAAAAAGGACTGACTGATTTTAAAATTCAATAACTTCCAAACGGTGACAGATATTAAAAAAATTCTTGCAGGAGGGTTATGCATAAAATCAAAAGTTTTATTACAGTGATTTTCGATTTTAGTTCGAATTACAAACAATAGATGGCGCTGTAAGCAATAGTCACTAAATACAAGCTCGATTTTTGGTCCTTTCTGTTGTTCCATGCAGAAAAAGGAGATGGAAATGTATTATCCGGGCCACGAAGTACCAAAAATCGAGCCTGAATTTAGCCTCTATTGATCGCAGTGCCATCTATTGTTTGTAATTCGAACTAAAATCGAAAATCACTGTAAAAAACTTTTGACTTTATGCATAACCCTCCTGCAAGAATTTTTTTAATATCTGTCACCGTTTGGAAGTTATTGAATTTTAAAATCAGCCAGTCCTTTTTGGGACACCCGGTACATAGAATTTGTAAACTTTATTCTAAAATGTTACTTCCCTATTTACAGTCGTCTGTGGACCCAATTCGAAACCAAGTGATTGTGTTTCCTTATGTGAACCAACGTGTCGCAAACGCAAATTTCAGTTTTGTCCCCAGTCTTGCACGAAAGGGTGTTTATGCGATGATGGATTTTTAAAAGATGATTATGGAAATTGCATACCAGAAAACGAGTGTCCAAGTACGTATTAGCCTATTTTTTTATAACTACAGTAAAACCTCCCTAAAGCGACCACGTTCCGTTCCAATAAAAATTGGTCGCTCCGAGAGGGGGGTCACTTAATGGAGGTCATGTTTAAATCTAGATTTTAATTGTTGAAAAGGGTAACAATGTTACTAATTTTTTTTTTCGCATTAGGAAAAAATATGAAAATTTTAGTATCAAAACAAAAGTTAATTACA
Organism: Maratus speciosus; assembly: GCA_963932465.1. NCBI lineage: Eukaryota > Metazoa > Arthropoda > Arachnida > Araneae > Salticidae > Maratus > Maratus speciosus. Next base: position 281,507,512 of record OZ010794.1, on the reverse strand, counting down.
TAATTTAATTAATGCAGAGCCTAAAAAATGAATACATTGACGTTTGCTTTGATTTTACGGTTTTATCTTTTATAACATTTATTTCGAAGTTCAGTAAATAAATGGATTTTTTTTCTTTTTTTTTATTGACGGAAACAAATTATGACGATTTCATTAATTTATCTATTTCTTTGAGGGTTTCCCGACAGAGTAGGGCAGGGGAGTTTATTGACCGTCATCCTTACTTTGTCATCAGAGTTAAATTCATTGCCTAAAACAGGCACAAAGGGATTTAAACACTTAAAAGTTACCGGAATAAATAAAAATTTAAAACCCAGTTTAGAAGTTCGATGAATAATGCGCTCTCCGGAATTATTATTCTAATAAAACCATCTTCAACTGACCAGGAAAAAACGGAATTTGTTTCATTTTCTTCAAAGAAAATGGGTGGCTCATGGAGGGAGTTAAACTGAGGGGGTCTCTGAATGGAGGTAAAATTAGTATTGAGCCTATGGGAATAAATTTCGTTCCATGAAAAAAGGGTCGTTCAGGGAGGTGGTCGTACAGGGAGGTTTCACTGTACTAGGAAAACTCGCGGCTTTAAACGTGTAGTTGTTGAAATGTGAATAGTTATATTTTTGTGCCTATTTTCATAAGAGGAAATTATATTGCTATGGATGGATAATTCAAAAAATTGCTAATTAAGCCACATTTTGAAATAACTTCATTCTTATACAGCATTAACCCTCTCGCTGCGCAACCCGAGATTTTATCGGGGATGCATATTTTCCTCCTAATTAACCCTCCTTGATTATTCCCACAAGTTATTTTTTAATTGCAAAGTTTGCCTTATTTAATCAGAACAATGGAACAATGTGAGCAGCTGAATGGATTACCTAGTTGCGTTGCAACTTTACATCCAGTGGATAGGTGATTGTGTTGCAAGGGCATTAGGGAGCCTTAAAAAAATAATGTTTAGACGTGGCTGGTAGCCACAAAAGTTAAATTTACTTTTAAGAAAAAGAAAAGACTAACAAAAAATAACAAAGTACATAAGTACTAGTATAACATATGTGAAAAAGAAAAAAAACAAAGAAAAGAAAAAAATTAATTAAAAAAGAAAGAAAATTCCATTAGTTCCAAAAAAAGAAGGAAAAGACGAAAAAGCTACCGGGGAGTGCCCCATAAAAAAAAGACTCTTTTCAGAGACCATACATTAGTTTAAAAATATATAATGGTAAAGAACCAGCAGAAAAACAATTTATATATATATATATATATATATTTTATACTATAGACAGGACAGAACAAACAGAAAGGTTAAGTATAGCAGAAGGTGAGGGAAACTCAGTCTTCATCGTTAAGCAAAAGCGAGTATTTAGGGCGTTTTCTGTTAATGGGGTCGGATACCTCGTAGTCGGGTAGTTCCGCTATAATTTGGTTAGGGAGGTTGTATACAGATTTATAAAAATTTTTAGCAAGTTTATTAATGCGCTGTTTTAAGGAAGTGGTTTTCAAATCCCTGCGGATAGTGGTGTTACGAAGAAAATGGTGACCATTACGGATATAGCGTAAGTTTTTGTTATGAGCACCGTAAAGATACTCCATACTGGTTTTGCAAGCGAATCCCCAGATCGGACAAGCATAAGTTAAGATTGATCTAATACATGCATTATACAAGATTAGTTTATTATGAATAGAAAGAGTATTGCTTTTGAGAAGAGGAGAGAGGGCCTGGGAGATACCAGCAACTTTGCCTCGGATATTAATAAAATGCTTTTTCCAGGTAAGTCTTCTATCAAGGGTAACCCCCAGATACTTGGTGTCATTAGTCCAAGGAATAGTAGTGTTATTGATAGTAATGCGTTTGGGAATTGTTAGTTTTCTAGAGAAATAGACAGCAGCTGTTTTCTGCTCGTTGAGCTCAACACGCCACAGGGTACACCAGTTAAGGAATTTATCTATGTGTTTTTGGAGAATTTTGTATAATGTGAATGGGTGTTGTGCAGAGGCGTACATTGCCGTGTCGTCCGCGTACAGGGCAAGATAAGTCCTCAGTGTTCTTGGGATATCGTTAAAAAAAATGTTAAATAATGTAGGGCCGAGGACCGACCCTTGTAAAATACCAGAATAAGGTATAAAGTGGAAAGTATATTGTTAAGGCGGACGCGAAAGGTGCGGTCGCTAAGGTAAGAATGTATGAGAAAGATAAGTCTAGCATTAATTCCAAGCTTAATTAGTTTGTATATAAGGCCAATATGCCAAACCTTATCAAATGCCTTAGCGACATCGAGAAAAACAGCCGCAGCTGGTGTGTTCGTGTTTAGTTTCTCACTCAAGAACTCTACAACACGAAGGAGTTGTTGTAATGTGGAATGTTTAGCTCTGAAGCCAAATTGCTCAGGAATGAGTATGTTTTGTGCGTCTAAAATGTCATGTAACTGGGACCTGATGACTCGCTCAACAACTTTGCTGATAGAGGGTAACAGAGAGATGGGTCGATAGTTAGTCGGATCTTGAAGATTACACTGAGGTTTAGGAATAGGTGCAATAATAGAAGTCTTCCAAGCTTTAGGGAAGTAGTAGTACTGAAGAATAGCATTAGTAAGTTTAGTTAGATATATAATACAGTTGCAAGGAAGATTTTTAAGAGCATAATTAGTTATGTTATCGTACCCAGGGGCTTTTCTGTTTTTAAGATTTTTGATAATATTAGAAATAACAATTGGTTGAATTTCCGGGAGTGGGTCCGTGGGAGGGGTAGCTAAAAAATTTTGAACAGCTTCATTTACTTCAAAATAATGATTAGGGCTGGCAAGATAAGGGTTAGGGGAAAACTGCTCAGCATAGGACCTGGCGAGGATTTCAGCCTTGTCTTTGTCCGTATATGCCGTGGTATTAAAGGCAGTTAAGGGGGGATTGTAGAGTAATTATTATTAAGTTTTTTTCTTTATTTTCCAAAGAGAGTTATCTTCAGGAGAGAGAGAGTTAAGAAAATTGCTCCAGCTTTTTTGTTTTTCCTTAGAAATGAGGTTTTTAATTTTATTATTAAGCCGATTAATCATGGGCTTTAAAGTAGGATCTCTAGTATTTTGAAACAGCCGTCGGATGTCATTACGTTGCTTACAAACATTATGAATGTAGTTAGGCATAGTAAAAGAGTTATTATTTTTAGTATATTGGTAAGTAGCTTGTTTTTGAGCATTAATAATAACATTTTGAAAGTTATCAACAGCCTTGTCAATATCATCAGTGTTAGTAATATTAGGGAAAGTTAGGTCAGAATTGGAAAGAATAGTTTTAAATTTACTCCAGTCCACAGCCACAGAAGGGGGGGGGGATCAACACAGTCAATTTTGAAAACAACAGGAAGATGATCAGAACTTAAGTCATTAATAACTGTAGAACTAATAGGAAAAACCAAATTTTTTGAAATTGCAAAGTCAATAATGGAGGGGCGACCTCTACCAAGCCCATAACGTGTAGGGGTGCTGGGTGCATGTAAATTAAGTCCTAGGTGAGTGATTAAGTTGTGTAGTGCACTGCCACGACGGGTGGTTGAATGACAGTTCCATCGCCGGTTGTGCGCATTATAATCACCTGCGATGAAACAGTGCGTATTTTGTGAGAAAAGCTGTGTTAGATCATTGACTGGGAATAAAGGTGAGTGCCTAGCATATAAAGAAACAAAATTAATATTAACTCGTGGCAATTGTACAACAATTCCCGTGTAGTCAAGACCTGTGTATGTAGATTGTTGGGTAGGATAGTGTGGTATGTGGTGTTTGATGTATATGGCAGTTCCACCCTGAACGGATCCAGGACGGGGTGTATGGTAGAGCTTATAACCAGAAATTTTGATACTTTTAAGCATTTTCCCGATTAAATTAGATAAAAATTTTTGTTTCGAAAAACCGGTGACAAAAGAATAAAAATTCTATAAATATGCAATTTTTGAACAATTACGCAGCGAGAGAGTTAATCGAACATGACTTAAATTAATGAGAAAATCTAAAATTAATTCCAAATAAATCGAAATTTTGAATGTTTTCAGCTCATTTTACTTTTCATTTGAAATTTCCTATATTTTAGAAACCTTTCTTAGATTCTGTCTTTCTTCCATTTACATCTTAAAAACTAGTTGGATGTGCCAATCCCAAAACTTTTACATCTTAATATTTCAAAAACTAGTTACACATGTTAATACTTCAATATTATTAGTTCAATACTATACCAACTTTGATTTTCATCTTAAATTTCTGCTTCAGTCAATTAAACGAACTAAAAACGAGTTAATCTATATCATGATATTTGTTAAAATTAATAGTTTTTCCCTATTCTGTTGTTATCAGATGTTTGCGAATAGCCGGCTTAGAAGGAAGCGAGTTCCCGCCTTTGTACGAGCCGCCGATGGACAATAGAACTACGAAAAATCAAGCAAAAATCGATATCACAGAGCCCCTTTGCCGTGCGATGTTCCAAATTCAAGGAGGACTTGTTGGCCAAAGCCAAAAACATGCACAAAAAATTTGGTTCAATTGTATGCATAATTTTATACACCTTTCGATTGTACAATAAAGAAAATGGCACAAACATCGCTATTACAGCGCCCCCCTTCCGGCAGATTTTTTTCAAATTCAGGGAGGACTTGTTTGCTATAGCCAGAAACGTACACAAAAAATTTGGTTCAATTCTATGCATAAATTCATACACTTTTCAATGGTACAATAATGAAAATAGCACAGAGATCCAATAGTAGCGCCCCCTTCTGGCGGAATTTTTTCAAGTTCAGGGAAGACTTGCTTGCCATAGCCAGAAACATATACAAAAAATTTTGTTCAATTCTATGCATAAATTCATACACTTTTCGATGGTACAATAATGAAAATGGCACAGACATCGCAATTATAGCGTCCCCTTCCGGTGGAATTTTTCCAAATTCAGGGAGGACCTTCGTGCCATGACCAAAAACAAACACAAAAAGTTTGGCTCAATTCTATGCATAACTTCATACACTTTTCGATGGTACAATATTCAAAATGGCACAAAAATCGCTATTGCAGCGCCCCTTACCGGCGAATTTTTTCCAAATTAAGGAAGGACCAGCTTGCCATAGCCAAGAACTTAAAATAAAAATTTTATTCAATTCTATGCATAAATTCATACACTTTTGGATGGTACAATATTCAAAATCGCTGTTACAGCGCTCCCTACCGGCGATTTTTTTCCAAATTCAGGGAGGACCTATTTGCTATATCCAAAAACTTAAAATAAAAATTTGGTTTAATTCTATGCATAACTTTATACACTTTTTGATGGTACAATGGCGACAGACAGACGGACACACGGACACACGGACATTTTCTATAAACATGTTTTTTGGGATCTCTGACCCCTAAAACGAGTAAATCCGTCGAAAACCGGAAGTCGAAAAAAATTTCGATTACAATACTTTCTTCTATTGAAGATAGAAGAAAGTAATAACTACCATGACAAATCCCGAACTTCTAGTTATCTAAGCTCCTATCTCACATAAAATGCAAATTTATAACGGTTTTTGATCCCGCATACTTTTAAATTTCGAAATTTTTAAAAACTGTTTTGTGGTTGCATTTACGTCTCTGAAGTAACAGCCGCATCAAATTTCATGTTTCTAGTTGAGTTTTATAAAAAAAAGTTTATGAATATAACCTCAACATATAATATTTGCGGAAAGTGCTATAAATTATCAATGTCTACTTTTAAATAATACAGAAGTAGACGCTGGAAAATTCAGAGTGTAGTTGAAAATATATTTCACCGACCGAATTACAATGCATTTTTATCATTTCACGTGATTGCACTGAAAGCAAAGTTATTATTTTGAAATATTTGCTAAACTATTTAAATTTTTGTTACAATTGTGTAGAATAAGCTATGTTTAGTTTGGGATGAGACACGCTGTATTTTTCATTGAATAAGCAGATTTCGACTCTTGTTTTCAATTTATCTTGAAGGTTACTATGGCTTCTTTTATTTTGTAAAAAATGCTTTCGAACACTGTATGTTCTACATTTATGAAAGTATAGCAAGAACTCTATGCTTAAAATTTTATAAATACTTTTTTGGTATGTATGAGTGCAACTAACTTTTCACTAATACTCGTATTTAAAATAATTTGTTATAGTTACATGTGGGCCGAACTCTACGCCTAGTGACTGTGCTTCTTTGTGCCCACGGACATGTCCACGCGAAGACGAAGAACCACGGTTGTGTCCTGCTATATGCATCAAAGGATGCGTTTGCAATCGCGGCTTCATCGATGATGGTAAAGGAAACTGTATAAAAGAAAGCCAATGTCCAGGAAATAACAGTAAGTGTGATAAAACAGCACTGTAAAAAAAAAAAAAAAAAAAAAAAAAAAAAAAATAATAATAATAATAATAATAATAAAACGTTAAAATACGGAAATTATACTAGCAATCGAGACGCCACTACTATTTCCGTATTTCAACGGAATTTTGTCTGGAATTTACAGAAAAAAAACTGCGTTAAAATACGGAAATAATACTGGCGTCTCGATTGCCAGTACAATTTCCGTATTTTAACGGATTTTTTTTTTCTTTTTTTTTAGTGAATGGTTGATTTCAATTTCAATTTTAATAGACTCGTCTGATTTTCTACGTCCAATAAAAGAGGTTGGTAAATAACACTAATTTTTCATTCTTGGCCGCAATCATCCCTGGGCATGATTTCATTGTTTTGTGTACGGACCGGACCGGACCGAACTTTTAGTTTTTTCACCGGGCCGACTAACTCAAAATTGCTTTCGTTCGGGCCGAACCGGTCCAGGGCCTGGGAATTCGCCCCAGCCAGACCTCTAATCCAAACTCAGTGGCGATACACAAATTTTCATTTAAAAATATAAAACCATAAAAGTTCGAGAATGTACGCTGCCGAAGACATGTGTTTCTCCCCTCCAACATAAAGTTCGTTTTAAAAGATGTTTGTCTAAAAATATAAAATCGTTCAACACACAAAATACGTTTGCTACATGTAATGTTGAAGATGTTCATACAGACCACTCATAATTGCAAATTTATTACCGATGGTTAACATTAACACAGAAAATATTATTTTACAGTTGTGTTGAGTCTTGAAAAGAAACGCGCCACCTTATGCTATTTCATCACCAAATTGTCTCATAGAGTTGCGAGAGATATAGTTAGGCTTGAAATTGTGTCCACTTTTAGAATATGAATGCAATTTTAAAACAAGAACCGTCTATACATAAAAAAAATTACCATCTTTCCTTTTTAGATGCTAACACTCCCTATCGACACTTAATTTGAGTTCCTTTTATAAAAGCAACCTGTAAAAAGGTATACTTAAACCTAAATACAGATAATAGAAAATTCGTCAGCGATTTCTTGATAAATTTCGAAAAATAAAATTAATATATTTATATGAAAAATACATTGATACCGCAATGATATACCAGAAAAGTTATAAAGATTTTTAATATAAAGTAAATTTCCTGTACCTGTACGAAAATTTCGCAGTTTTATCTGGTTACTTTCTGAAATATTATTTTCTGTGGATGTTTTGACAATAGGAGACGGTTCCTTTAAAATAAAATTTATCTATACAGCGCAAACTAATGATTGGAATGACCTGTAAACATACACACCTATGCATAGCTGTAAAACTCTTACGGTTTTTTTAAGCACATTGTAGCTCGTGTTATGTAAAAATAAATGCAAGTTGTATTTTAATATGAATTTATTAATCATTTTTATAATAAAAAATATGCTTTAAAAAATTCATCGAATAAGTTTGAATCTATTTATTATATCTCATTTTAAAAAGAAAATGTCAATCATATGCTTTTTTAAGACGATAGAAATAAAAGTTTGTCAATAGATATAAAATTATCTTTTTTAAGCTTTTACCTTTTTTAAGTCCATGACTATTCTTAACCCGGAAATGCTCACGCATATGCAGGATATATACGATATCTACTTTGCCACCAATAAATTCAAACAAAAATCGTCATAAAATTTAATCGTTGACCTTGCTCGCAAATTCTATGATAAAATAATTTGAAGATCACTTTTCGAAAATTAGTGGTCAGAAATGTAATAATCGTGCCCACCCTGGGTATGTCATACCCTACGTGTGCAATCCCGGGTTAAAAAAATACATGAATTATTTCCCTTTTACAGGCTGCCTTAACCCAAGCAAATCAAACATGGTATGAAAAGTCGGTGTTATCATTTGAAAATTCAAAGTTGGTACAATACTTAATACGTAGACGATCTTTATTTCAAAAATTCATTTACGGCATGTAGACACAATTTACTGTCGAATGGTGCCTCTTGTTTTAAAGAATATATTTGTTATAAAATAGAAATTAAAAAAATATAATATTTGTACGAGTTTGTAAATTCCAGTGAATAAGAATGTCACCCAATCAACACTAAATAATTAAAGTCAGGGTTTGGTCCTGCACCTTGATTGTGGGAAAATGGGGTTTATGCCTTTATTAAGGGGACAGTGGGCATTCAAAATAATGAAATTCGACTAAAATGTCGACTTATTTTATTTGGAGAATTATGAAAATAGATGCAAGGATTTATCTGATTAAAAAACATTTTTCAATTCTGAGGCGTCTTCGAAGAGCTATAAGCATTTATATTTATAAAAACGATATATATTTATACAGTTTTTTACTTAAAATGCCGATTTCGCAAAATTGAAAATTTCGCACATTTCTAACTTTTGAAACGTTCCATGCGCATTCCTGATTATCAGATTCTTTTGAAATTTATACTCTATATCCGCTGTACAATACTAAATAAATGTTTGCATAAAAAGTTGCATTTCAGGAGTCTTTTAGTGTTCAAATTTATATGCATAAGAAAATATATAGCTACTTTTTTAGAAAAGACAAAGCATAATTATAAAAATATATTTTTCTGCTTATATATTAAGTGAACTTTAATAATTCATGCTAACTTCCATTGTAATATTTAATATGTACCTCATAAATAAATATTCTCATATTTTAGACAAAAGAAATGCGCATGGTACATTTTAAAATGTGACAATTATTCGTTATTTTAAAAATTTAAATATTAAATAATCTAAAAACCTTTTATTACTTTAACACCAAATTTACAATATAAGTTTTCGAGCTTACCATTAACAAGTCTTCCAGTTTTCAAATTAATCCATTGAAAATTAAAGGGTTTGATTTTTTAAGTCCACTGTCCCCTTTTATGGTACATTTTAAAATGTGACAATTATTCGGTTTATTTTTTGGTTTTATTAGGGTTTGATTTTTGATGTTCACTGTCCCCTTTTATGGTACACTTTAAAATGTGACAATTATTCGGTTTATTTTTCGGTTTATTAAGGTTTGATTTTTGATGTCCACTGTCCCCTTTTATGGTACATTTTAAAATGTGACAATTATTCGTTATTTAAAAAATTTAAATATTAAATAATCTAAAAACCTTTTATTACTTTAACACCAAATTTACAATATAAGTTTTCGAGCTTACCATTAACAAGTCTTCCAGTTTTCAAATTAATCCATTGAAAATTAAAGGGTTTGATTTTTGATGTCCACTGCCCCCTTAAAGGGACAGTTTACCTTAAAATTGATCAAAAAATCGATTTCTGTTTTTAACATTTTCCAACAAAGTTGAAAAGTGTTTATGCGTTCTGTTTGTCTGTCCGTATGTACGCGCTCTAACTCCCGTAAATATACTCGGATACTGAAATTTTTTGATGTTAGTGACCTCTACCATAGCACAAACCCTATTTCAAATGAAGTTTGTAACATGTTTAGTTCATTTACAGGGACAGTCAAAAGTTTTCCGTTACATTACGGCATATGGGACAAAATCGTTCAAAATGATTTTTAATGATGTTACATGTTTTCAAACATAATAAAATTGATATGCATTTATCAAGTGAACTAAATTTTCCATTCCGTAGAATATGCAGTGCAAAGAAATATTATTATTCATTTACAGGGCCACACAAAAGAATTCCGTTACATAATGATATAGGGGTGGAGGAAATTTTTTCCGGCGTATTTTAATTATGTTAAATTATTTCATGTATAATGAAACTGATATACGTCGCTGAGGTTTACTATAACTTATTTCATGTATAATACGAAGTGCATAGCATTTACAGAGACGCACAAAAGATTTCAGATACTACATTGTATCCGAAGTACTGTACGGTAGCGATGATTGCTGGAAATGCATTTTTTATTGTGTTATGTACTTTTATGTTTCACTATATTTATGCATTGTATATGGTGTGTATAAATGCTGTAATTCATATACAGTGCTACACAAAGGAATTCGTATTGGTTACTGGGTATGATTGTAAAGTGCTTAAAGGTGGTTTTTAAATGAGTTATGCATTTTTACGCTGAACTGCATTTAGTTTACTAAGAAATAATTGTAGAACGTAGATAAAATTATATACTGGGTCACGCAAAAAATTGGCTTCATGGCCGTCTTTAAATGATAATTTCTGGAAATGTGATTCCAGTAGTTTTAAGAGTGTTTTACTTTGAATTAAACTTTAGCTAAATAGTACATGTAATAAAGGTGCTAGGTTAACTACAGGGTTGTACAAAAGTATACAAGTATGTTTCCATGTATTAGTATGTATTGCTGAAAGAGAAATTTCAACCTGTTATTCCTTTTCTTGCTAAACTAAATTTTCCCATTATATAGTATATATATCAACCTACAGATCAAATACAGATCCGTTCAAAAAAAACAGGAATACATATTTGCTATGGACGGTAACTGCTGAAATCAGTTTTTCAAATGTTTTAGGCGTTTTCTAAAATGTTTACTTAGTTCACTTATATACCTTATTTCCCTAAATAACGAGCTTTGTTAAAGCATTCAGGAAGTATTGGAAAGTGTTTCATAATCTATGCTCAACGCATGATTTTTCTTACTTGTTTAATATTAAATGAGAGTCCCTATTTAATTGTGAATATTTTGACACCTCATTTTTAACCATACGGTAATTATATCGCGAGATATTGTAAATTCTGTTAATACACTCAGCGCAATTACCCACACAAATTAAAACTTTAAATGGCTTTTTCTCCATGTTCATATTTTTCACTTTCAAGTTTTAAAAATGCTAAGACTTTTTTCTTTTGTATATCAGATAGGGATTTAAACTTTTCTATACATGTTCTTCATCACATATGTGATAAATCTGTGCATGAGATTAGCCTTCAGGTTTTTTGTTATTTAAAAAAAAAAAAAAAAGTATATGAAGACCTGTTAGATTTTATCGTTTTACTCTATATATCAGTAAAAATATTATATTAAATGTAGTATTAGATGTATCTAAAAATCCATGCGCAGTCTTGTGTAATACACATTTTAAAATCTTAAAAAACAAAATTGGACAAAAGTATGAATTTTTTTTAAATAGCAAGGATTTTAAAAAATTCAAATTTTTATAAACTTTTTAAAAGTTTTAATTAAATGTGCAATATTTTTTTTTCAAAATGTACTTTTAATTGAACATTGAAATGCAGTGACTTTACCATTTGAAGCATATTTTTTTAAAATAAACAAAATTGTTGAAAGTGTAAACTGTCCCCTTAAAACAGGGGTGGCCAACTGTGGCATGCTAGACACCACTAAAATTTTATAGTAATCATTGCCTTACATAATCATCGAATCTCTGCTATTCAAGAAAGCTATTTCTTTAAAAAATTAGTTGTATCCGGCGTGCCACAGTTGGCTACCCCTACCTTAAAAGAATGTTTTATAATTATTTACCATTATTTTAAATGTACTTACATACACAAAAAGTACCATTTAGTTGAATTTTATTCGATTCAGAGGGATTACGACCACCATAACCTCCTCCCCTTAGATTAGTCCTTTGGCTAAAGAATTTGTATTACGTTAAAACACGTATGCATGCTATTAGTGAAGATGTGCAAAAAAGTTCTACCTGTTTTCATTAGATGACGTTGTATGAAAAAGGATTACGCATAAGTTACAATTCTTGTTCAAATAAACACAGCTGATCGTACTCTGCAAACAGATTACATGAGCAAGATATTAAGTATGGCTGTAATAAAAAGTCGTGCTATGTATCTGGTGGGATAAAACGGGATTGCGATCTTCTCATACTAGGAGAAACTGTTAATAGTGAACGTTACGTTAAATCATTTCGCAGAGAAAATCTAAGAAAAAAGACCTTATACAAGACATGGACTGTGATAACTGTGATATTATCCGTTCCAGTGATGAAAGCGCTAGGGCACACCAAAGTTCTGTGGCCTGTCAAACAGCAAACAAAATGCAATTGGAAATTTTACTACAACCGGCGCACTCACCAAACATCGCATCAAGAGATTTCCACCTTTTTAGCTCTTTTAAAAGCAGCTTAGCAAAGCAGTAAATTTAGATTGAAGATAAGATGCAAAAAGCAGTCGATAAATTTATAACGTCGAAAGACTAAGCCTTTTTTCCCCCACGGAATCAGTCAGCTTCCTGAGCTGGTAAGAGTAAGAAGTAGGGAGTGGTAAAGAGTGGTAGAAGGTAATGGTGACCATACTGATTGAAGTTGGTATTTTAGTTGAGTTTTATTAATAAAAGAAAAATTCTAAAAACTTGCAGAACCTTTTTTGTACACCCAATGCATTCAGAGGTGCATTCAAGGGGTGCGTGGGATGCGCTGACACTATTCGTCAAGCCACTTCATCGGCACTCATCAGCAACACTCAGCGACAGTCATCGCTACTGCTGCATCAGCGATCGGTCGAGGAACAAACAGGAAATTTCACACCTGGTGCAAAATCTAGTTGTTGCAACTCTGATTGTATTATATGACTAATGCATATTATTAATATTGGTATTATATTATGATTCTATGAATGCTATAAATAATTTCAAACTAGCATTATAAGGATTTTTGTTAATCCATAAAGCTGTCTGCACTAAAATTGGAGAAGTATACAAATCGTGTGGATCATCGTGTGAAGCAACTTGTGTATCTATCGTCTCCCGAATGGTGAGAAATTGTTCCGACGAGTGCCAGGCTGGATGTTTCTGCAAAGATGGTCTCGTCAGAGACTTGGAGACCGGAAACTGTATCAAAGCGAGTGATTGCTTTAGCAGTAAGTCAAAGATTAAAACTTTTGAATTCTTCTCTACTTTGCTAAAATATATTAAACATGTCATCTGATTATATACGTAAAAACTTATAAAATCTTATCTTCAAAAGTGTTTTACTTTATCATTTGTAATAGGATAGGACAAATAGAATAAAAGAGACTAGTTCTTTTATCAAATTACGTAATATGATGCCATGTTTACGAGAAAACTTGTTTAAACCATGGAGAATAGATTTAAAAAGAAAAACATAGTTCAGATTTTTGCTACTAGGGCCAAAAGTGATTTAAGATATAGAAGCTAAAGATCCAATAAAATTATATACAAGCACGTTAAACGATTGTTTTTTAGTTCCAATACTATTAAAATGGGCATAGAAATTCCCAAAACTGTTAGACAATTTTCTTGGAACGTTCTTCTTCTTCTTTTTTCTTTTTTTTTGTTTATTTGTTTATGTCTATGTCTATTTTATTACTCAAAATCAGCCTGAAGTGCCACTTTAATCAAGTGGACTTTTTAACAATCAACTTCTTCAATACATGTACTTAAAATACCCCCCCTCCCCCTGTATAAAATATGAAGTTAAAACATTGAGTGTTTTCTGGTTAGATTAATTTTAAATGACTGCAAGTCAGCATGTAAATATTTGACAAAAAGAAGATGTTTTATTCCTTTACAGGCATATGTATATATACTGTAGAACTACATCAAGATTATTAATAACAATTTGTTAGCAGTTATTACATATGTTAGCTTTAATATTTTAAAATTTAATATAAATGCTCACTGAAAAATTGCATTAAAAATACATTGATAAATAAGGAGAGAAAAGCGCCACAATCTCTTGAGAATACATGAGCACTGAATATCTTAACGTAAGCATGCTAAATTTAACTATCAACATATATGACGTCCCACGAAGTTTCTGATAATTTTTCAAATCGCTCGAAAATTTAAAATAACATTTTTGATAAGTAAAATATTCTCTCAAGTCGCGATTACTTGACCTAATTACGGGACCTAATTATTATATTAATCATTCATTATTTCTCTAAAATCTTGTATTTCATCATTTTGAAGTACTAACTCACACACACATTTGGAATCATATTTGTATAAAACGTTCGATTTTCTTCCAGATGAAGAATGTTCGAAGCCAGGAGAAATTTACAAGCGTTGTGGTTCACCATGCGAAGCCACTTGTGCAAATCGTCGTTTTCACATCCTCATCAAGTGCCCGAAAGAATGCAAAGCCGGCTGTTTCTGCAAGGATGGTCTAATAAGAGATTCGCAGCATAATTGCGTAGAACCAAGTCAATGTTCGAACAGTTAGTCAAATTATTAAATTAAACAATTATTTAACATAAATGAAACTAACTTCAGTTGTCTCGTATTTTCTCCTTTATTTTACCCTATAACTCATAACTCCGAACCTTGACTCCTTTGCCGTTTTCCGAAATTGTACTTACGTCTTCCTAGACTTGACATATTTCGTTGCTACTGCATTCGATTAAGCGCCAAATATTACAGAGCTTTGTTTTGTGCTTTATTATGAAACATAAATATTTTTAAAAATGCAAATTATTGGACATATTGTCTAATGCGCATTGTATTGTTGCGATACAATTATAAGAAAATACTACAGTGTGACTTCAAAAATCCGGCACCAAAACCATCTTTTCCTTTCCTTTTTTTTTACACTTTCAAGTTATAGAAGAAGAAAAACAGCAATTTTTTATGAATTAAAAACTTCAAGATCGAAAGCAAAAATGCAAAAAAAGAATATTTGACTGTTTCATTTGTCAGAAGCGATTATTTTCAGAAATTTTTTTCTGGGAGCTGCACTGTTGCTTAGCAACGGGAACAACTTTTGGGACAACTTTGGCGAATGCATGGAATTTTCTTCTACTGCGACAACAATGATGAGGAAGAATTTCCAGGCTTTCCCATTTCGCGTGAAAAGGCCGCAATTTATGAGCTGATTGAACATGCAAAATCTGAAAATGCATTAATTGTCGAAAAAGGGGAAAAGATTATTGGCGAAGCATTGACGAAAATGCATCAACAACAAACAATTTAACGGATTGTGCTAAATAGAACCGCTGATAATGCTATTAGCAGCTCAGAATACAAGGATTAACAACCGGCAGAAGAAAATGTGTCACTAGAAAAATGCATAAATTTGACTGGATAATTAATATATGCTTTAGAGAAACAAGACTGTATTTCCAAAATAGGCATTCTTCAATTGTAAAAAATACAAAAGAAAAAAAAATCTTGTTAAAGAACGGTCAAAAAAATGGAAGCAAATAAAATTGACATCGATGTTTCCTAAATTACAAGAGAATAAATAATTTCACTCTTTATCAGATTTTTTTTTTTTTTCTGTAACATAGAAAATATTAATTATAGTAAGATTTTTTATATTTAATTTTCACTTTTTCTTACATAATTATCACTTAATAATGAACTAAACTATGACTAAAAGCACCGTTAATAATATAGTACTACTTTTGATATTCCTAATTACTACTTTTGATATTCCTTCAAAAATTCGGAATTTTCAAAAATCCGGCATAGTTTCGGTCCCGTTAATGCCGGATTTTTGAAGTTATACTGTATTTGAATTATTCAAATAAATATTGCCGTAAATGATAGTAACTTGAATTTTTGATTTATTCCGGTGAAAGAAATCTATGTGGTAGACTGGACAGGACACCCTTGTTTGTCAAAATACTGATTTGACAGAGATTTTATTCGAAAAAATTAGACAGAGATTACTTTGTATATTCTATAAATTAATTCATTCTTCAGATAATAATGCTACGCACTTGAACATTTTGAAATTGAACTCTTTATACTTTAAAAAAGGATATATATTAATATCAATATGCGGAAATACGTGATGTTATTTATAACTCAATATAAAATTATAAACTCGTAGCTCCAAAGATAACCAACCAAATGGCAAAGTTTATTTGTATACGTTGTTAATTTGTGAAAAAGTGTATTTCTAAAAGTATAATTCTTTATGATTCATAAAAAAAAACAATACTAAGTAAAAAAAAAAAAAAAAAAAAAAAAAAAAAAATTGGAAAATGTATAACTTTTTTTTGTACTAAATAGGGAAACATGCGGCAATTTCTGAATCATTATTTCGGTATAGAAATCTTTGACTTATTTAATAAATAGGGATAAGCTTATTATACGGAAATAATGATTCTTTTATTCAAGGCTGGTATGAGCAGTGGAGCAGTTATCACAGGACCATAAGAAATATTTGACCCGTTAAAATCTTGGATACGAATTTTAAAGAAGATTGTAACATTTTTAATTTTTTTCTCTATGTATAGAAAACTGTAAAAGAGATGAGCAATACTACCCAGATATACCAGATTGTAAAAATACTTGCGAAAACTACAACAATCCCGCAGCAATATGTCCGCAGTATTTTGCCCCTCGACCAGGATGTTTCTGTAAGAAAAATTTAGTGAAAAGGAAGGATGGGCATTGTGTAAAACCAAAAGATTGTTTTCATTCTGGTAAGTTAGAAAATAAATTATATTATAGTAAAGTTCTAATAATCCGAACTCCCGTCATCCGGATAAGAAAATATTTGGATTAACATCATAAATTTAATAAAATATTTTCAAAATAAAAAGAGAGCAAAAGAAAGAAAGATATTGAAATGCGATTTGGCAATCAAACACCTCTCTATATACTGTCTGTAATACACAAATAGTTTTCTGTTTTTTGAACCGGTCATACATGCAGAGTTTTGAAATTAGAGTGATGATAGACAATCACAACTTGTGATGGGCAAAAATGAATGATTTTACTATTTGAACGAATCATTCGGACATGCGCAAAAACATACCTACCAACTTTTCTTTTTTTAAATTCAGAAGTTTCATATTTTAATCGGAATTAATTGAAGAACTCCATAAAAATATAAAAATTCTTTTTGTCTTCAAAATTTCTGAAGATAATTGATTAAAAAAATTACGATAGCTGGCAGCTATGCGTTTACTTCCTTTCATATTACAAAATTTCTGGTGATAGTTGATTAAAAATATATACAAAGATTGAAAACTGTGTTTTTGCGCATGCTCGAATGATTCATTCGAATAGTAAAATCATTCATTCTGCCCATCATTAATCACAACCACTTAAAAAAAAAAAAAAATTAACTTTTTATGGAATAAATTTTATAGGTTTAGTTAAGAAAATATATTTCTGGAATTCAGTGTATTTTTAGCTAACGAAAGCAAGAAACTTTATCGAATAAAATATTTCCTGCCTCTAAATGTCCTTTTTATTCGTGGCTGCCTATCATTCCTCCAATTTTAAAACTCAGTTGTAAATCACAAAGGAATTGCAGATTACAATACTGTCTGCAATCTGTAATCTGGGGTTGCCAGTTTCACCACCTTTTTAATTCAGGCTAGTTCCATGAGTTATTATAGTGTAAGTCACATAGTTGATAACTGGTACACTGTTAAAACACTATTCTTAAAAATAAGTAAATTGTACTAATTATTGAGCACTTCCCGATCTTAAAATAGCTCCGAGTACTTAACTCTTAAATTTGAAAAAAGCATGTACTCATTTTTTTGAGTACATACAGAGACTCGAAAATAAGTATGTATAGAAACACACATACACTATAAGAAAAAAAAGGCGAAATTACATAGAACCGATAAATCACCATTTTTAACTACGGTAATTTTGAATTGCGAAGAACTACAATTTTTGAAGCAAAGAATAACAAATTCGCTATTTTAATTCTTGAAATTCTGTGTATGAGCCGCTCCGTGATTTGAACCCCAGTCCTCTAGGTGGGAGATCAGTATTGTACTGACTGTGCTATAACAGCAGTTACCAGCTGTTTCCAAATGACACCTTTTGAATCAGCGACGGAAGATCGCTAACAGCAGAGATGAATTTTCCCTTTCTTAAATATTATAATTTCTAATAAAACAATTTTTAAACTAAATTTTCTTCTTTAACATTTCTAATGAAATTGTAAATAAATTTGAAAAGTGTGTATTAAAAATTATAACAAAGATAGAGATATCTTTAAATAAAAGCTTGGAAATCCCTACTGTCAATTCGGTATACGAAAAGGGTTTATCAGAAAACTAATATTTTTGAGCACATAGGATTTAAACATGAATATTAAGACTTTAAAATAGAAAATATATGTATTCATTTCTACATACATTTATAAATCAAGTATAAGTATACACAACTTCAAAATATCATGTACTCGTTTCTGAATTAATTGTACTTAAAAAAATCGAGTACAAAGAAATTTTCATTTTTAAGTAGATTAATGCTCCTTTTTGAAGCAATTGTACTTAAAAAATATGAGTACATAGAAATGCTTATTTTTAAGTAGATTATTTTTAACAATCTACTTCTTTTTGAAACAATTGTACTTAAAAAAATACGAGTACATGGAAGTTCTCATTTTTAAGTAAGTTATTTTTGAGAGTGTATGCTTTTTGGCCACCGTTATTTTTTAAACGTTTTCTTTGCCTTGTTCAATTAATGAGGTATCTCTGATAAAATAGGTATGACTTGCACTACAAGTACGCATGGAACTAGCCTTCAGAAATTCCGAATAGTAATTACTACTTTATTTAATGACAGACATATCATTATTATACAAAGTAAAATTTTTTTTTTCGGAATTTCCTGTATGTATTCGGAATTTCTCAATAGAAAAGGAGACCAAACTGCTAAACCTAGACAGTTCATAGAGAGGTCTTTCCCATGAAAATCGCATATGAATACCACTTCCCCTTTTGGATTATTTATCGAAAATGCTGCTTTTTGAAAATTCCTCTCAGATTATGCTGGGGACATATATTCCAGAAAGTTAGTGCTCTTCGGATAGGAGACTATTAATTTTAAATCAATTTAAATTTACTGTTAGCAATTTCAGATATTTCATGTTTTACATTTTACGGCACAGAAGTTGCTCTTTATCAGCATATATTTATTGCACACAATGCTTGAAATAAATTTATTATTAGAGCAAACAGAGTATAAATTTTGATAGTGTTAGTATATCACGTTTTTCAGTTACGTTACATTTATCATCTGCATTTGTATTTATTTATTATTAAATATTATTTATCATGCATTTTATTATTCTGTCTGCACTACAGCTTTCGTAAATATACTTAGATTGCTGCAATATTATTAAGTATCGTTAAGGCTCACTACATTAAGCCCCTATTAAAAGAAATTCTTAAACTATTTTTAATTATTTTATAGAACCACACAAAAGAATTAAAGTACTTTATTTTGCATGTATGGTAATTACTGGAACTATATTATCAGTTAAGTTATGCTTTTTCCAAGCGAAACATTTAATGTAAATTTTATTTCAAATTCAGTTTCAAATATTTTATTTTATTTCACATATGCTTTTATTTTATGTCAGATCACTTATATTTCTATTGTCTGTCTAGGCATTTTTAATATATTTTTTAAATTATAAACTTACATATATGCACGAAAAAAAAGTGTTTAGAAAATTATATATCTTTACAATGCTTATTGCTTCAGATTTTTTTTTTTTTTTGTTTGTGATTAACCCTTTATGTACTGAATTATGAATTCATGAAATTTTATATTCTAAAGCATTTTTCGTGAATTGTTTAAATTACATTAGAAGATTTACATAATCATTTAATAGATTTTAGAAAGATTGAAAAATTTAGAAGGATTAATTAAATTTGAATTTATAGGGATTTGTGCAATATTTATAACCCCACTCAAATCTTTTATTTTAAATATTTTTTTTTAGTATTTTGTAGAATTAGGTAATATGCAAATGTAATGTATATAATTCTATAGATATATATACATATATATATATAATTCTATATGTCTATAACAATAGACATATAGAAATATTTCCGAATTGAAAAATTCTCCCCTACCCCCAACGCCAAGGAAGCTGAAAAGATGCAAAGGCAAAAGAAATCATCCTTTGAAAAATATTTTTTGTTTTGTGTAACCAATAATGCTTTTGGAACAAGATAAAATAATGTATCTATAAATCATTCTAAACTGTATTACAACAAATCGATGTATTAAATGAATTTTTTAACAAGTTATTTTAATGGTACTTATAAGTACTGCCAATATATAAAGGGTTCTGGTATTTTAAATGGCAGAGGTAATTCTTAAAAATGTATTATTTTCAATTTTGATCACATTCTGTTTCAGGTCCAGTGTGTTCTATTCCAAGGTGTCCTCCTGGTTGTCAAATCGATTACAATTCTAAGCCTTGTCCAAGCTGCAAATGCGATAGTGAGTAAAAAGGATTTTTTAAATAATTTATTTAAAAAAAAAACCTATAAAAAAACTAGACTATTTCATATTTAATGAATTTAAAATTGCAATACATCAAAATTTAGTAATTTCATATTTAGATTTTGGTATTCCAACTTATTTTTACTTTGAAATACACCAATTAATCCAGACCTTTATACGGGATCGCCATTTTAAAATAAACTAGTATGTTGTGGCAATCCCAAAACTTTCTTCTATCTCATACATGTTAATACTTC
Source organism: Maratus speciosus (assembly GCA_963932465.1). Classification (NCBI taxonomy): domain Eukaryota; kingdom Metazoa; phylum Arthropoda; class Arachnida; order Araneae; family Salticidae; genus Maratus; species Maratus speciosus. The sequence continues at coordinate 281,486,781 of OZ010794.1, read as the reverse complement.
AAAATTCGTTATCACAGTGCCAAAATCAAATGAAAATCTAGACCTATCATGAGGATTCTAAAGATATGAAATCCCGTGTATTAATTTTTGAGATATGACTATCGCTAAAATCGTGTAAATCTTGCAAAATGGAGCATTGTAGAGCCACCTGTTGGGTGAGTAGCACCAAAATCTAAACAGCAACAACTTATGTCAACGTCTAACTGAATCTGAAGTTTGATCAAAATCCGTGCATTAGTTTTTGAGATTGCGGAAATCGTGAAAAATGCAGCATAGAAGCGCTACCTGTTAGGTGATTTACACCAAAATATACTAGTGATAAGCACCATTATTTATCAAGGTGTACCTGAATCGGAAGTTTGAGGAAAATTCGTGCATTAGTTCTTGAGACAGAGCTATTGCGGAAATCGTGAAAAAAGCAGCATAGGAGCGCAACCCGTTGTGCGATTTACACCAAAACACAATCAGCACCAATTCATATCAAAGACTAACTGAATCTAGAGTTTGAGGAAAATCTGTGCATTAGTTCTGGAGATAGAGCTATTGCGGAAATTGTGAAAAATGCAGTACAGCAGCGGCACCTGTTGGGCGATTTACACCAAAAACTAATCAGCACCGATTTATATCATAGACTAACTGAATATAAATTTTTATTAAATTCCGTGCTTGAGATAGCGCGTCCACAAAAATTGTGTCACAGACTCACAGACAGACATTTTGTAAGAAAATATTTTCCGGGATCTCTTACCCCTAAAGCGTGTAAATGTAAATCCGTCGAAAATTTTCACAAATCCTATACTTTCTTCTTATAAAGATAGAAGAAAGTAAAAATCAGAGTAGGAATAGCTGAAGTAACAGATACGGAGTTTGAAGGTTGGAGCCCCGCCCCCTAACTGGTTAACTACCTTCCCTTGTTAACTAAATTGTGAAGCCACAAACCTGCATTCCCCCTTTTGATTCTTTACGCTACGTTTTGATAGTCATAAGTTTAGTTTGACTTGTTTTTATAACACTTCATAACATCGTCATAAAGCGTTTATTACTTTGGTTTATTTCTGTGTCTGACCATGCAGTAACTTTTCTAAATGTATTTGGATTACTAAAAAGTCGATATAAGTTATTCAGGTTCACTAAAGCTTGTAATGGAAAATTATACTTGAAACTATAAATTTATTTTACAGAGGTATACAAAACACTTCGTACACGTTATCTGCTTTTATGGGAGATGATTATTATAGTGCGTTTTCAGTTGTGTTATGTGTTTTCAAAATGAAATATTTATTTCGAACTTTTCAACTCATTCGGAAATATTTCATTTTCTTTTACGCATGCTTTTAATTTTCGAATTTTCAGCTGTTTAAATTTAATGTTTTTTTTTTATAATTAAAGTTACGTACATGCAAAAAATGTTTAGATTTGACCAGGGATGGCCAACCTGCGTCCTGCAGAGACTTACATTTCGCCCCGCCGTCCTTTTTCTACAATCGCAAGAATATCTTAAATTTGAATGGTTTTGAAAGTGAAATATAGGAATTGAAATCAAAAGATGAAATTTGTAAATTTTCATAGTCTTCTATACTAATATTATAAAGAGGTGAAAATTGTTTATTTGTAGGAGGTAAGCTCTGGAACTACCGAACCGATTCCAAAAGTTATGGCATCAAAATGATGGTGTTAGTCCAACTTAGAACATAGGCTATAACTTACGTCCGTGCTACTGGCCAAAAGGGGGTGCAGGAGCAAAAAAACGTTCTAAAAATGCGATTTTTGTTTTACTGAAAAGCCTAGAAAGATGAAATTTGGAATGGTAGTTACTTATAAGATACTAATTATCTCTAAGGACATTTCTTAAAAAAATCGAAATTAAAAAGGGGTGAAAATGTGGGTAAAGAGTTCTAAAAAACGTTCTAAATAGCGCTTTTTACGCAATTTCAGGAAGTACCAAACCGATTTCAAAAATAATGGTGCCAAAATAACGGTGACAACCTTAGCTCCAACATAGGCTACATTTTACGTCGGTGCCACTACCCCTAAAGGGGGTGCAGGAGCAAAAAAAAACCCGTCCAAATTGCGATTTTTGTGTTACTGAAGGGCCCAGATACATGGAATTTGGCATGGTAGTTACTTATTAGATATCTAAGATAAGATCTCTAAGAACATTTCTTAAAAAATTCGAAATTTAAAAGCGGGGAAAATGCGCAAAAAGCGTTCTAAAAAACGTTCTAAATGGCGATTTTTACGCAATCTCAAGAAGTACCAAACTGATTTAAAAAATAATGGTGTCAAAATGATGGTCACAACCCTTGCTCCAACATAGCCTACATTTTATGTCGGTGCCATTACCCCCAAAGCGGGTGCAGGAGCAAAAAAAACGTTCGAAAATGCGATTTTTGTGTTACTGAAGGACCTAGAAACATGAAATTTGGAATGGTAGTTATTTATAAGATATAAATGATCTCTAAAAACATTTCTTAAAAAATTCGAAATTTAAAAGGGGTGAAAATGCGCGAAAAGAGTTCTTAAAAACGTTCTAAATGGCTATTTTTAAAGCAATCTCAGAAAGTAGCCAACATATTTCAAACTCAATGGTTTAAAATTGGTGATGATAGACCTTGCTCCAACATAGGCTCTATTTCATGTCAGTGTCACTACCACCTAGGGGTTGCAGAAGCAAAAAACGTTCTAAATTGCGATTTTTGTGTTACTGAAGTGCCTAGAATCCTGAAATTAGGCAGGGCAGTTATTTATAAGATACAAATGATCTCTAAGAACATTTCCTAAAAAAATCGAAATTTAAAAAGGGTGAAAATAAGCGAAAAGCGTTCTAAAAATCTTTCTAAATTGCGATTTCTACGGAATCTCAGGAAGTACCGAACCGATTTAAAAAATAATAATGTTAAAATGAAGGTGACAGCCCTCGCTCCAACATAAGCTGTATTTCATGTCGGTCCCACTACCCCAAAGGGGATGCGGGAGCAAAAACGATCTAAATTGCGTTTTTTGTAATACTGCAGGGGTTAGAAACTGGAAACTAGGTATGGTAGTTACTTATAAGATATAAATGATCTCTAAAAACATTTCCTAAATAATTCGAAATTAAAAAGGGGTTAAATGAACGAAAAACGTTCTAAAAACGTTCTGAATTGCGATTTCTATGCAATCTCAGAATGTACCCAACCGATTTCAAAATTAATGGTTGGAAATTGATTATGACAGCACTTGCTCCAATATAGGATTTATTTCATGTCGGCGTCACTACCACCTTGCGGTTGCATTTAAAAAAACGTTCTAAACTGTGATTTTTGTGATACTGAAGGGGCTAGCAACACGAAATTTGACATGGTAATTGCTTATGAGATGTAAATGCTCTCTGAGAAGAATTAATTCCTTAAAAATTTGAAATTTAAAAGGAGTGAAAATGAACGGAAAGCGTTCTAAATAGCGATTTCTACGCTATCTCAGGAAATATAAACCGATTTCAGAAGTAATGGTTTCAAATTGATGATGACAGTCCCCGCTGCAGTATAGACTATATTTTACGTTGTTGTCACTACCACCTGGAGGTTACAGGAGCAAAGAATGTTCTAAATTGAGTTTTTTGTGTTACTGGAGGGGTCTAACATTTTAAATTTGGAATGGTAATTACTTCAAAGATGCAAATGCTTTCTAAGAATTGTCGAAAGAAAATTCCAAATTTAAAAGGATGAAGTGAGCGAAAAGCGTTCTATAAGCGTTCTAAATTACGATTTTTATGCAATCGTATGAAATACGAAACCGATTTCGCACATAATGGTTGCAAATTGATGGTGATAGAACCTGCTCAAACATAAGCTGTATTTTATGTCGGTGCCACAACTCCTAGAGGGTTGCAGGAGCAAAAAACTTTCTAAATGGCAATTTCTGAGGTACTGAAGAGACTAGAAACTTTAAATATAGCACAGTAGTTACTTATAAAATATAATTGTCCTCTAATAACACTCGAAAATAAATTTTCGAAATTAAAAAGGGGTGAAGCAAAGGGAAGGAGCGAAAAGCATTCTAAAAGATTCCTAAATTACGATTTCTATGGAATCTCAGGAAATAATAAACCGATTACAGAAGTTATTGGTTGCGAATCGAGAGGGATATAGTCCCTGGTCCTATACGGGCTATATTTTATGCCGGTGTCACTACCACCTGGTTGGCAGGAACAACAAGAAAGCCTTTAAAAACATCTAAATTCCGTTTTCTATAGAATATTAGTGATTACCAACCGATTTCAAGGTTAATGTTGGCAAATTTATGGTGACAGTCTCTGTTTCAACATTTTTCGAGATATTCTATTTCAACTCTGTTTCGGCATTTTATGTTGGTGCCACTAACACCAGAGAGGTGGTAGACTGTTAGACAAGAAACTTGGAATTTTACATGGTGGTTAATTTTAAGATGTAAATGTGTTAAGATGGTTTCTAAAAAAATTCAAAACTTCAAATGAATACTGAAATGAGCGTATGAAATGATCATAAAAGACTCAAAATACTTTCTAAATTTTCATTTATTTGGAATTAGTTTTAGTTCTTCTTATTAATTAAAATCTCATTTCTGTCTATTGCACTTTTATAATGAAGTTTAATCAAACTGCGGCTTAATTTGCAATTTTTGAATTATTCCGAAAAGTGTTCTAATAAAAAATAGTCATGCAAATATCACTTGCCATATTTCAACTATTACGCGAGCAAAGCCGCGGGGTTTGCTAGTAATGTGATAAATAATTAATTCTGTAGCAGCGCAGTAATTTTATTTATAACTTCCTACCTGATGTTGCTCTCAGTCAAAAGGCTACAATCCAGGGTTGCCATTTTGAACTCCAATTTTAATCTGGAATTTTAAATTCATACCGGAAGTTTCGAAAAAAAAAATTTTTGCTTTATGCGATTCTTGTCTCGTATTAATTGAAGTATAAAATACCATTCTTTATTTCTGGTATGAATACTAAATTTTTGAATAAAAATGGAAGCCAGAATGACAACCCTGCTACAATCAACAAAACATGGCTTAATATAACAGGAGAAATGAACTTATCCATTTCCCTACATTGCCTGCTCAATCGAAAGTTGATAAATGGATCAGGTACTCTATTCCGTTTTCGAACCTGGAACCGGAATTTGAAAATGGATTCGAATACTTCAAGAAGCTCCGCAAATTGTATTTGCCTTATTATGAACGCCATTTTCAACTGATATCCAAGGCCCGGCTAGCAAGTTTCTGTGCCCAGGGCACTTTCAATTTTTCGTGCCCCCTTAGATTGGCTGATTTACTGATAGTTTTTTTTTTTTACATATTTGTCTTATTCGAAAAGTGTCAACTCAAAAAAAATAAGTTTCCCGGAAAATTCAAAAACGGTTCCAGAATGACAATAAAATAGTTTTTCTATTAATTATTGAAATGTGCTTTTAACCATACACTGAGATATAATTTTCATCGTATAAACATCTCAAAAACGGTTCCAGGAATAACAATAAAATATTTTTTTCTATTATTTATTGAAATGTGCTTTTAACCACATACTGAGACATAATTTTCATCGTATAAATATCTCAAATATCACATTTTTTCATTATTATGATTTTTTAAATAGAAATTTAGATGAAATTACGAATAATTTTGTGCCCGGGTGATAATCAGGGCCTGCTGATATCAATTTCTTACCAGGATATTTACGAATGGAAAGTTGTGGATTACAATGTGAATTAGAAATGAAAGAGAAGTTCCAAAATGTTGGATTGGTGGAATTTTATAAGACTTATTTGGAGAAAAACAAATACCAGAAGAAGTACAAGCAGTCACTATTCGTGTATTCATTGTTTGGAAACAGATACGTATATGCACCTTTGTTTGCAAGATGAAGCATAACAAATTCTAATTGAGATCTAAAATTGTAGGTGAACATCTATAAAACGCCTTGCGCCTTGCAATGGCAACGGTCGAAATTGTTACGCATTTTTCTGCTAAACAATGTTAAGTGTCTAATAAATTATTTTCTCTTCATTTTGTCTTTGTCAGTTGCTTGAGGTAAGACAAATTATTAAATTCAAATATTTTAATATAATTTTATAACAATGTCAGTAGAAGCAGCTCAACAACTTTTTTTAAGCATGATGTGAGAGATTATGGGTTATTTATACTGATCATCCATGCCTTGGTAGTGATTATTTATCAATGACATGACTACAGTCTTGGCGTCCTGCCTCAGAGGACTATCTATCTACACCACTCTTGTTGCGGTACTGGAAAGTAGTCAGTTAGAAGAATTAAATACTATATCGAATTATCACGATTTTCGATAATTCAATGATCTTTTCCGTACTATACAGTGTTCTTCCTAGAGCCATTTCTACGAGTGAGCCACCGCTTTCAAATGAAAGCCCGGCTTGACTTTTCAAAGCATGCATTCGACTGATGATGACCGATATTCGACCGATAGACCGAATGTTTCTTTGTAGACACACCAGCTGTGAAAAAGTTTTGAGTGGGCTAAAATTTATACAAAAAATATCTGCGGCCCGGCAGACAACAGACTATTTAATATTAATGCCCCTCTATAAAACGACTCCTTCAGTTTCTAGACGTTTTATGTATGTATATTTATATATCCTAATGAGACCCAAGCAAAATATAATGCATATATTTTTTTAAATATGAGTTTTTTTCAACAAATAGGCATAAAAAATGACGTTTTTAAAGAAATTAATAAATTTCGATTTTTTAATTTTGTTCTACAGCACATCCCTCTAAATGGATGTTCAGGCCATAACTCGCTTTAAAATAATTTAAAAAATGCGAAAAGTATGGGAAAGAATAGAATTTATTATAAAGAACATAAGGCAAGTATTAACATGATTTAAAATTGCAAAATAAAAATAGTTTAAACAAATTAACATAACATAAAAACGAAAATTACCAGCAGAACGTAGAATTCCAAATTGACTCATTTATTACGCCATTTTGTAAACAATGTAGTTACCGTTGCCAAAATCCAAAAGCTGAATGTTGATTTTTTTATCCATACATTACCGAAACCAACTGGTTTTAGATTGCTACAATGAAATTTAACGCAATAGAAGGAGAAAGCAAAACACGTCTCAGGAAGATATATGTAGAGCATATATAAGTAGCTGATTGTCATTTTAGCTGCGAAAATATGCATCACTTCGCAATTTTTTTTCCGTAATAATGAAGTTTTTTTTTTCTAGTTGTATGTGGGAATAACGAAGAACGCTTAGAATGCGGTACTGCTTGCCCTGCAACATGTGGCGACAGAAAACCAGGAATTTGCACTAAACAATGTGTAGAAGGATGCTTTTGCAAAGAAGGCTTTATCCGAGAGAAGAAAGGCGGAAGATGCATCCTAGAATCACAATGTCCTTCCGGTAATATTTGCTTTTTTAAAAGGGTCTCAGGACTCTTAAAATTGGAAAAAAATGAAAACAAAACAGACCATTTTCAACATTTAATATCTTAAAATGTATATCATTTTAAAACACAATTTTTTTAGAGGGATGAAAGATATAAATATGATCTTTCATTTTATATTTTAAAAAAATTATAAGATAAAGAATTAATATTTATAGGGGGCTTCAAACTGTCAGACATTTGTCGTCGAGCAGAAAAGTATGACAGCTTACGCACAGGATTACAAAATTAATTTCGCAACTAGAATGAAAATTTTGGTGCCTAATTATACTTCAGATTGTAATAATTACCCTGAACCTAAATTTGTATTTACAACATTTTTATATTTTTTATACAAAGTTGTATTAAACAAACACAAAATTTTGAAAATTTCAACAGTATAATCACCTAAAAAAATATTTGTTTTAACAATAAAAAGAAAATTTTAGGTTTAGCTTATACAGACTAACATGAAACATATTTTTTGAAATTTTCAAGAAAAATATTGAAAAGCTTTTGAGATATCCTGGGCGTTATGCCCAAAAACGTCATTTTGAGTAAAATGACTTCAAAGTTTCGAAAATGCCTCTTTCAGCTATTGAGCAGGTACAATTCTAAAAGCTATAACTTCTGCCCTAATGGGAATTTCAATTAAACAGTTATAGGAAAATGTTCAGGAAAGGTAGGAGTTTAACATAAAAAAAAATCGAAAATTTTGAAGCTTTACGAGTCTTGAGACCCCTATTGTTGAAATTTTTTCTTTTTTTTGGCGTCTTTCAGAACTAGACGGCTCTTATGTCGAACCATAGAATTTTTATTTGTGTTAGTGTTATTATTTGGCCACCGCATCAGTATATTTATTTTGAATTTTTATCACTACGAAAGGTATGCCCCTCTGACATTCCCATCTGAACATTCGCTGCTAGAATAGAATAATATTTCAAAAATAATGCTATAATTTTCATAGTAATCAATTACCTGGGCGAAATGCCCTTCGTGTTGCTTTTGCATGTGCCAGTAATTGCAAAATTTTGATCCGATGAAAATAATAAATATAAAGGATCGACCGAAATAGGTTTTAAAAAGCGAAACTGAATTTCGGTAATCTTCAAATTCTCGGCCGAAAACGAAAACAAAAATGTCGACATTTTTTTAAAAGTCATTAATGCATACATAAATATGCATAATTATTAATTATTCGTGTTTATTAAACATACATAATTATTAATCAATTTTACGCGTAGCCCAAGATAACTCTCTGTGTTTCTGACCAAAACTTTTTATTTTCATATAAAATAAAATGTAATTAATTCATCCACGACACAGAATGATTTTCTAATTATACGAATTTCATCTAATTAAAAAATGTTTCAGGTATACATACCTCAATTTATCTTTTATAATGATTTTTTGTAAATGATCATCTGTTATACCAAAGCTTTCTCAAAAAGTATTCGAAACACTTCTGCAGTTTCAAACTAAAATTTTTCTAGTACAGTTAAGCCTGCAGCTTTTAAGGAGCACGTGAAAAGCGTCTTCGAGTTTAGTATATGTATTACTTTCTTTATAATTTGTACTCACGTCTTGAGTGAGTCATGACTGATAATTATAAAAAGTGAAGTTTATACCCAGGGCCAGCACGACGTCGCGCGGGGCCTTGGTAAAGTAGTCAGTGGGGCCCAATATATACTGCAATACTGGACAAATAAAATTTATTTTTCAATTGTAGATATCATAGAATAATGTTTAATATGGCTAATAAAATTGTTTAAAATGTCACAAATTTCACAATTAATGTGTATAATTATTTTTAATTTCGCAAAATCTTCCATCGTTTAGAATATTTGAAATATTTATTTTTTGCGTTTACTTTCGGCTACTTTCGAGATCGTCGAATCTATATATCCCCCCCCCCCCCCAAAAAAAAAAATATATATATATATATATATATATCAACTTGGAATACAGATAGTTTTGGTCGAGTTTTGGTCCGGCCGAATTTTCGACAGCATTTTCGGCGAAACTCGCATTTTGGGCCGAAAACGAAACCGAATTTTCGGTCGATCTCTGATAAATATATTAGTACATATCCTCTTCATGGTAAATGCGCTCCTTGGAATTCCCAAAGAGTCAGGCACCACTAAGGTTAATTAGAAAATCTCTACTTAATATTTGAATCGCAGAATTTACAACTGCCTCATTAAATCTCAGCATTTGTAACATTTTTCTGCGATCGAAAAAGGCGATAAAATACTATTAATTTTTTTTTGTAAAACTGTACTCACCTTGTTTTTTTTTCCTATGTATAATTTTAAAGTAACATTTTTCGATCTATGTCGTTGAGCCAGGGGCTCGTGTGGTTTCATGTCAGCGGACTTGGTAAACTATATATTTTTGAATTTACCAGAACATCAGCATGACATTTATCCATGATACTTTCAAAACCAGTGTAGCTTATGGGCGCTATATTGGAAAATGGCCGCCGTCGTTGAATCAGGTGTTCGTGAGGCTTCATGTCAGCGGACTTGGTAAACCATATATTTTTGGATTCACCACAACATCACCATGACATTTATCCATGATACTTTCAAAACCAGTGTAGCTTATGGGCGCCATATTGGAAAATGGCCGCCGTCGTTGAATCAGGTGTTCGTGTGGTTGCATGTCAGCGGACTTGGTAAACCATACATTTTTGGATTCACCACCACATCAGCATGTCATTTATCCATGATACTTTCAAAATCAGTGTAGATAATGGGTGCCATATTATAAAATGTGGAAAATACCCGCCGTTGTTGAGCCAGGGGCTCGTGTCGTTTTATGTCAGCGGAATTGTTAAATCATACATTTTTGGATTCACCAGAACATCACATGATATTTTTCCATGATATTTTCAAAAACAGGGTAGCTAATGGACGCCATATTTGAAAATGGCCGCCGATAAACAAGGTGATCTAAAAGCTTTTCTTGGTTTTGCATGCTATTAAATTAATAAGGCAATTGAAGAGACAATAAAGACACGCAGGTGTCAAAAGATACAACGAAGTTCAGTCAAAGACCTGCCGCAGTTGAGAGATATTTCTGATATGAGTGCAGCATTTCTTTACACGATTTGTGAAAGAATCAAAATCAGTTCTTGAGAAAAATCTATTCTACATCTAAATCTCTCTTTGAGCAGGATCCAGAAAGATGAAGGTGATATTTTAGGTTTACAGAACATGATTATCAATGAATGGATAAATCTAGAAATGGTAATAAAATCAACTGGATCAATGCCAAATCTAGAAATTGTCTAAGACATGGTCAAAGCTCATGAGATGGGTGAAGAAGCTTACCAAACTTTCAAGGAAGAATATCTCTCCTAAGACTCAAAGACAGAAGGGTTTTTCAAACCTTCAAAGAAAAAGAAGCTAAAAACTTTTTCCGACTTAAGAAGAAACAGAGTATAAAGTTTAATAAATCAGAGTTTGTTGTCAAGCCAGAAAGAAATCTGTTTGCTCAGATGACGATCATTGCTGAGCGAAGAAATTTGGATATGATAACTGTCTTTTCCTACCATATAGGACCTCTTCCATGGTCCTTAGCAACACCTGATGATTCAATGCAAAAAACTGCAAAATCAAACTGACGGTTTTATGAGAAAAGACTGCGACTGCTGAAAGGCTTCTAAATGATTGTATTTTTAACATCATTGACGGAATGTGCTTTATTCAAAAGCTACCGCAGGAGCTACAAACATACAGACAGCTAGCAAAAAATCTGTTTTATAAAATAATACAAGAATCTACATCCTCTCAAAAAATAGATGTTGTATTTGAACCATACAGGCAGTTGTCAATAAAAAGTGATGAACGAAAAAAATAAGGTATTGGTGATCCTATAAAAAGTAATATAACATCTTGATACTCAGTACGAAAATGGAAGCAGTTTCTAACTGATGAGGAGAATAAGAAAGAACTTATACATTTCATTTCATAAGAATGACAAAATGAGCATTATCTGAAACAGTTGAATACACGAGTTTTGTACGTTAACTGCAGAGAAAAATGCTATAAATGCACGAAATAACTAGTTGAAGAGGCCCCTAAATTGACGTGCTTCCAAGAAGAGGTGGATACACGACATTTATTTCACGCACACCGTGCTTTAGCGTATGGATTTAGAAATATCTCTATATATACTGATGTGGCAGTTACCTCACTGTTTTCTTTAGAAAACAATTTGTAAAACTACAAAGGGTTAATATTTGTAAAATGGGAATCCAATGACAGGGTAAAGCGCCACAACTTGAGTGAGATACATGGACTTCTAGGTAAAGAGGTATGCCATGCGTTACCTGGAATGCATTCACTGTCAAGGTGCGATAGGGTAACTGCTTTTGCAGGCAACGGAAAATGATTTAGAACACTGAATTCCAAGATGTTTTACGACTCTTGGTAAAGAAGCTGGTGTATGAGAGGAAACAAAGAAACAGTTTGAGTCATGTTTGCCAGCTCTGTTATGGAAAGCACAAATACTCTGGCATCAATGAATTGCGCTATACTATTTTTTTCTGCAAAAAATGGGTCTGTGGAGTAGCATCGCCTTCCGCCATATAGTAATACACTCTACCTACAGGTAATGAGAGCTAATTAGCAGGGTCTTGTTTGGAAGAAGTGTCTAGTGAAATAACAGTCCTCCTACTCCTGAAGCTGTTTTGAAACTGATGCCATGTTCTTGTCCAAAAACATGTGTCATGCCATCCTGTTTGTGTCTTTTTAATAACCTCAGATGTCCAAGCATATGCAGAATACAGGACTGTTCCAAGTATGATGATGGAAATGATTTGGACTAAGGAATTTCAACCGATGATGATAGCAATGAAGCAGACTAAGATTTCTGTTATTTATTAATTCTGAAGAGATTGAGTAAAATATTTTCACCTGTGTTATTTCACGGATTGCTGTGCCTTATCCACATGAAAACAATATACAATAAAATTTAAAACCGGATTTTGGTTTTCTTTCATCGCAAATGTGTTTTGAACTGTTCATCCAATTGAAAATGTTAATAAACAAAGTTAAATATAATGATATTAAAATAAAATATTAATAAACAAGTAACTTGTGTAACGTTTTATGTTCAACAATATTTGTTCTTTCCTTTTTTTCACCGAAATCTCTTTAATTATGTGATAATGGCAAAAATAATTATACGTATCTATGGGTGATAGATGGCACCCATCTTTTCAATATGGCGTCTATAAGCTACCACAAATTTCATAGTATCATCATAAAATGAACATCTTGGACCATTGTGAATCCAAAAAAGTATATATCATCAAGTCCTCAGAGATGAAACCAAAAGACCTAATTTTGGCTTCTGGCTCAACGACTATACAGTTTTTTCCCCGATTCATCTGTCCCTTTGTCTACTGAAGTATACAGCATTTCGAAGGATATTTTTTAAAATTTTCAACAGTAAAGATCCTATTTATTTTCAGCTACTTGTGAGAAAAATGAAGAATACTTAGAATGCGGCTCTTCTTGTCCTCCAATATGTGGCGTCAAAAAACCAGAAGCTTGCACAATGCAATGTGTAGAAGGATGCTTTTGCAAAAAAGGTTTCATCAGAGAAAGAAGAGGCGGAAGATGTATCCCACAGTCACAATGTCTTCCTGGTTAGATTTGTTTCTTAAAATTATTCTTTTATTTAGGACTGTGTTTTTTGAGAAATACAGGATGTATCAGGAATGATCGTTCAAATTTGGTGGTGAGGTAGAAAATTGCAAACGAAGACAGTTTCACATAGGAAAGTATGGGCGCAAACGAACGCATGACGTTGTAGAGGGCGCTGTGTTTCTACAATTTCTGCTCATGCGCAAAGCTCTTTGATAAGTCCAGCCGGTCATCATTCTACATGGTGATTTTGCAAAAGTAGCAGGATTCATTATATTTTAAATGAATATGCATATATGCATCTAATTGATGGTGCCATAGGGGAAAGTGATCAGAGAGCTGCGCAAATGTATGCAGAACGCTGTAGAATAGCTTCCTTCATTGGAACACTGCATGTCGATCGATTGCCTCCTCTATCATGACAGGTGCCCTGGTTACCGATCCAGTTTCGCACAGTTGTTGATGAACACATGCAAGCACTTGAGCCTGAGGTTCGCGCCAGTTGGAGTAGCGTTTTGCATACATCTGCGCAACTCACAACTGCTGTCCCGTGCCACGCCGTCAGTTAGATGCATGTCGCACATTCATTTAACGTATAATGATTCATGTTACTTCTGCAAAGTCACCTTGTCGAATGACGACGGACTGGGCTTGTCAGAGAGCTTTACACCTGCGCAGGAATTGTAGATACACAACGCCCTCTACAACGCCGTGCGTTCGTTTGCGCCTATACTTTCCTGTGTGAAATTGTATTCTTTTGCTATTTTCTACTTCCCCACCAAATTTGAACGACCATTCCTGATTTACCCTGTAGGTGCCTCTTACATCGAGCTGTTTATTTTTATGTGTGTTGATGAAAATTTTTGGGCACCGCATCGTATAAAAAAAATTTAAATAAAATAGAATGTTGGGAACGTTCCTGGGAAATAATGGATAGCTAGTTGCCCCAATTATTTCAAGATATTTTACTTTAAATTTTAATAAACTTGCAGAAAGCTCGAATTACATACTTGTTGTCAACTTTTGTTAAGAATGTTTTGAAAGAATTTCCAGGTAATGGACCTTTTGCACGTGACATTATTCTCCTGAGCTGGTGGTATCTTGATCCGTTATTCTATCCACTGTACCGCAAGAATGTGAGAATGTGCAGCCGCCAATCCCGTCAGCAGACGACTTCTAGCCTTGATCCAGGTTGCGTACATAATGTTTAACCGAAATTTTGCAAATTTAGAGAATGTTCTAGGATACAGAAGAACATTTTAAATTTATATTAAAATATATAAAGTATCTACTACCACAATAATGCATGTTTTTGTGGTATTTTTAACAAAACAACATTAATAATCCATATTTGATAGAACGCTATGCTAATATTCAAAAGTAAGTACAGCCAGCAGACAAATTTTAGCCTCGAACCCAGGTTGTGTACGTAATGTTTAACCGAAATTTTGCAAATTTAGAGAATGTTCTAGGATACAGAAGAACATTTTAAATTTATATTAAAATATATAAAGTATCTACTGCCACAATAATGAATGTTTTTGTGGTATTTTTAACAAAACAACATTAATAATCCATATTTGATAGAAGGCTATGCTAATATTCAAAAGTAAGTACAGCCAGCAGACAAATTTTAGCCTCGAACTCAGATCGTGTGCATAGGGTCCATTCCAGGGTTAACACTCGATCAGTTTTCTTGATATCACTGTCTTCAAAGAATTTTTTTTTTTTTTTAGATTTCTCTTGCAAATGGTGTAGGATCCTAATCTGAACATTATTTTTGCTGAAAATGTTGTAAAAGCCTACTAAGAAACTTTTTCTTCATTAATACTGGGTAATATAACAAACGGACCAGTGGAAGCCTTGTAATTGCATTTGGGCAACCAGCTAACCATTATTTCACAGGAACGTTCCTCAATTTCTTTCTAGTGCGTATCAGTGCATTGCTTTTATTTTTTTTTGCTTGAATCTTATGTATCGGAAAATTCTTAGGACGTAATAATATTTCTAAAGCAATGCTTTAACTTTAATGAAAATTCATTATGTCTGCGAAACATGTAGCCTAGCTGCTGATTTTAAATGTGTCAGTATGGCACCATATTAATCAGTTATAATACATATCTATATTATAAAGGACACGTGTGTCCGCGCGTAATGCTGACGTCATTTTGACGGTGGCAACAACAGAAGATTAAATTTAACTTTTATTGCAATTTTTTAAACTTCTAAATACCGCACATTTTCACACCGTCGGATAGGGGAAAAATGCACTTTCAAATGCAATTTGTTTGAAAACTATATCGCAATTTATTTGAAAACTGCATTGCAATTTACTCAATTTTTATTGTCTTTCAATTAATTGTCAAGAATGATTTTTATTTCAAAATCCATCTCTAACGCGTGCAATCGATTACGGAACGTAAATCCGTTTGAATTTAAATTAATATAAATAGTTCATCATTTGATTCTAGCATGACAAAATTAAAACATTCATCAATCAATAAATAAAACAATAATGTATAAATAAAACAGATATTTAAAACATGTAATCGAATTCCACGCTTAATCCACTGAAGTGAACAGAATCAAAAAGGCTTATTGTAAGTAGTGATCTTTGGCGATTTCTTCGGCTGTTAACTCCTGGCCTGAGGCGAATATGAAAATATCGCTTTTTATACGTTTCAAAACTTTATTTGAACGCCTCATTGATATTTTTCATGTAATATAATTTTTAGGATTGTTAGTAGGCATGCTAAAAAATATAAAAAATGGAGTTATCAATAATAATAATAATTTAAAAAAATGTAGGGCGAGGCTTTATCACCGCAGTCTTTGAGATTATTTACTGATACGTTTTGTCATTAATTTTTGATTAACTGCAATCCTTCTTATCAAACAAAGTGTTTTAACGATATATAAGTATACTATGTCAAAAGCCGCTTGGAGAAACTTTTGAAGAATACCTCATTCATCGTTGTGCCTTTAGTATGTGAAGAGATAAAAAGATATTAACATCAGAAATAATATATATATATGGTGGTTTTATCCCCTTGTTGTTATAAATACTGGCAAATACAAAGATTTCATTCTTAATTTTTCAGTTTTCTCATAAATTATATTTGTTCTCTATAGAAAATTGTGGCCCAAATGAAGTGCCCAGTCATTGCGTGAATCCTTGCAACGATTGCAAAACGAGAGGTAACTGCCAGTTTCTGGTGTGCAACAAGGGATGCGATTGTCGTCGAGGCTACAGAAGGTATCTGGGCATCTGTATTCCGGAAAGTCAATGTCCGTCGGGTAAGATAATATTATTTTTTATATTTATATCAATTTCAATTTACTATCATCATTTCAGGCACTTCGTGTTCTACATTTTGCTGCGTAGTGTGCTGCTCTATGTATTAAATTCAATATTTATTTCTTGCACAAAATGCTTCAAAGAAAGTAGTCATTAGAACAAACAAAAAATAAATTTTGCTAGTGTTAAAATATCATCATTTTCAGTTACTCTACTTTTAAAATCTGTATGTGTATTTACTTATTCAAACTAAAAAAGGCAATAATCCTATCGGAAAAATGTTTAGAGAAAAATGTTTAGGGGTAGACGTTTTTGCTATAAAGTGCGTAACTTATCTAATGATGACTATTTCAATAATATTTTTATTCACTTCTTACCCTCTCTTAAGGAAGATTAATGAACTGCGATCTTTTATCTCTATTAACTTTTAATTAAACATCTCCTCTTAATGCAAGAAACTTTTACCCCACTTGCAGTATTAATATTTTTGGTGTAAGCTTTAGCACACGATGTGTGCCAATTCCAATTATCGTGCACTGCCATATATATTAAAAACTACATCCCTCATTACACGATCTAAAGTTCTCCACTTAACGGCGTTGATTATACTGTAATAGTCGTTAACCTAATACATATCCAAATTAATGTAAAATCTTTATACGCAAGACACGGGCGACATTTTCCAGTCAACGACTTATCACACATCACCAACACACGTTCATAAGCAATGGAATCGTCACACTATCTTTACCAGAGGAAGATCTCTACACAATTTAATTTCTCATCACCAGCTCAGTCAGTCTTCATGCACCTAGAACTCCAACTCACATCTCCACACAAACAAATGTTTTGGACGATGTTGGGGGTCCAAATATACCACGAAATTCGTACACCGTCCCGTGTCCCTGATGCTGATTTTTAAGTTTGGAGCTGTCTGTATAAAATTGTTTCAATAAAAGTAATTCGATGTAATATTTTTCCGAAACTGGGACTATTGTTTTATATAAATATGTAGAAAAAAATTAACCTGCACACATTTTTACGGTTGTTATTATTTTTTTAAATCCGTCCCTGGGTTTTAGATTCCTTACCATCCCTCTTGTTAAAATTATACAGAAAGTCACTTCAGAACACTTCAGAGTCACTTCAGAGTCACCACAGAATTTTTTTCAAGTTTTTTCTCATGCAGAAGTATGCTAGAGAAAAAATGGCTAAAATTCATTGACAGGAAATTTACTGCAGAATTTAAATCAGCATTTAAATATCAATTTCAAGCATCGTGACTTAATTGGTAGTCTTTCCGCCCCCAAGGTTTATTCCTGTACTTTTCGAGGTAAATTATTATTATTTTTTAATTTAATCCAATGTAAATAACTGCTTCTAAAAATCAATGAACATTTTGGCTATCACTTAGTCTTAACATAATTTGCCTAAAAATAGGCGATAAATTTCCTTACCGTCCCTTTTTTCCTATACTATCCTCTTTTTTTTTACCGCCCCTTATTTAACACCCCTTTAAGACAATGTTATACCAAAATTTTGTACTAAAAATGCTGCATTGTAATTATTTATTATTTGAATGTCCTGTGGGTACTATGCAAATTCATTATAAGTAAAAATTTAGAAGAAAATAAAAAGTTATTGTGGTAAAATGGTAAGGAAAATTAAACTCGCACGTTTAACTTAGACCTCAGTTAAATAAAAAAAATTTCGCTGCTGATCATTTTTTCTTTATTTTGAATCATTAAGGCACTCGTCTATAAGTTTAAAATGTTATTTTAAGTAAGTTTAATTTCACCAGATTTTTATTCCTGAAAGTTAAAAAATTATGAGGATGCCTCACATACATTCGCGCTGCTATACAACATTAGCTTTGCAAATTTATTGTGAGAAATTTTACTTTTTTTATGATTTTTTTTTTATGATGCACAAATGCGAAGTTAGTTATAAAACCGTTCCTAAAGTAACCACCCTTTTCCTTTCCAAAAGGTTAAGAATTGAATAAGTAAATTCATGTTAGATTGCTACTTAAATCGGAAGGATTATGTTCCAACCAAGCGATCTCGGGTTTGTTTTTATTGCTGATTTATGACTTTTATTTTTATTTATTTATTTATTTTTTGATTGACAAAGAGCGGAAGTGAAAGATAGTTACTTAAATACATTGAGCATGTATGATTAATCGTAATGTTTTTAAAACTGTATGGGAGGAAAAACTATGAATGTTTTTAAATATTGTAATATTTCTTCATAGTATTCAGATGCAAAGATTAAAATTTAAAGAGAATTTTTATGTGGCAATGATAAAAGTCAAATTTTCTCATGATTTTTGTAAGATAAATAACAAAATTTATAACAAGAAAATGTGACTTTTTATGCTTGAAATACTGAAACTCGCACTTTTGTTTTCATGACATTTTTATTTTGGTCCAATAATGCATATGCTTTACACTCCAAAATATCAACCTAATATTAAATCAAATTGCTTGTATTGTGTTTCAGATTTTGGCTTGTTTTAAGTAAGTTTAATGGACATTTTCATAGCTGCCAACTCTTACACTTTTTTGTGTCACAAAAATTTAATTGTAAATTTCACCTTTTAATTGCCTTAACAGTGTTTGCACTTTGAGGGGGTAATCTACCGATTAAATAAAGCAAAAATTTCTATTAAATTTTTCTTGTGCAAAAAGCGTAAGAGTTGTCAGCCATGTAGTTCATACTTTGCTTTATTGTAACAAACAACTTACTTCTTAAAATAGTAAACAACTTACTTTTCAAAACGTTAGATTAATATCAAGCAACTACAAAAGTTGCAGGAGTGGTTGGTTGTAATCGGCCCTACGTTGGTGTTGATTGGCCGATCTGCCAAGACGTCAAAACTCACGTTTTAGACATAATCTATAGGCATGTGTTGGTTGACCACGATGATATCCGCCTGCTTGTCTAGTGACTAGAACGCTGGCTTAAATTTCAGAGGTGTCAGGTTTGTATTCTGGTTCAGGGTTGGATGTCTGTGGTCTGCTGTGTTCCACTTTAAAACAGAAGTTCCGTTCTGATTGTCTTTAGTTTGGAAATGATACATATAGCCACTTTATAGTTCAACAGTTTGTCAAGTCATAATTCCACATTTGGCAAGTTTATGTTTAAACTAGTGATGGGCAGAATGAATGATTTTTCTATTCGAATGAATCATTTGGGCATGCCCCAAAACATAGTTTCCAACCTTTGTATATATTTTTAATCAATTACCACTAGAAAGTTTGTAAAAAGAAAAGAAGCAAAAGCATAGTTGCTAGCCTTCTTAATATTTTAAATCAATTATCTTCAGAAATTTCGTAGATAAAAAAATCATTTAATTTTTATTTTTGTAGGATTCTTAAATTAATTCTAATTTAAATAAGAAATATCTTTATCGATGCAAAATTTCTGGTATAAAATGAATAATAATAAAAAAAACAAAGGTTGGCAGCTGCCCGAAGGATTCATTCGAATAGTAAAATCATTCATTCAGCCCATCACTAGTTTCAACCTACACAAGTTTATGGTTCTACCGGAGCACCAAATCTTGAAACAAAGTGGAAACTTTTCACAGTCTGATTGTGACGTTTTGGGAAAATCGGGAGCAGAATGTTTAACAATGAACACCAATCAGAGGACCTCCACGATTTTAGGGATATTGGCTTAAGATTCAATTATTGTTATATCTTCTGAAATGTACGATACTTTCCCGTTTTATATAATGGTGATGATTTGTACTTATTTCCCTACTAGTATAATTATTTTTAACAATGAATATCAATCAGAGAACCTCCACGGTTTTAATCCCTTAACCCCTTCGGGACCGGTGCTTTTACACAAATTTTATTCGGTTGGCACAACTTTTTTAAAAAAAAGTTATTTTTACTTAAACAATAACGAAAATGCTCTAATTAAAGAAACTAAATATTACTTTTCTTTTTTACTGGTGCCTGAAACATACTCTGTATGTTCTTTTTGAATGGTCCCGAACAGGTTAACGGTCGCATTAAATTGCGGTTTCAAAATTCAAATTGCTTATTGGCACCACTTTTTTAAAAAGAAATATTCATCTTATTTAGGGACAGTTAAAATGATACCATAATAAAGCCAATTACACTCTTTTATAAAACTGGTGGGAATCAAACAATCTGAATAAAAGATACAGCCTGTGAATATCACGGGAGCAAGAATTAAGGGGTTAAGGAGATTTGTTTAAGATTGAATTATTGTTGTATTTTCTGAAATGTATCGTACTTTCCCATCTTATATAATGGTGATGATTTGTATTTATTTTCCGACTATAACTATTTTTAACAATGAACATCAATCAGAGGACCTCCACGGTTTTAGGAAAATTTGTTTACGATTCAATAATTGTTGTACATTATGAAATGTACGGTATTTTCCCATTTTATATAATGATGAAGAGGATTTGCACTTATTTTCCGACTACATATGATGGTGATGGCTTGCACTTACTTTCAGATTCTTGTGGAAAGAATGAAGAACGCGTAGAGTGTGGTTCTGCTTGTCCTCCAACATGTTCCGACAGAAATCCAAAAATTGCATGCTGCAATGCGTTAACGGATGCTTTTGCAAAAAAGTTTCATCCGAGAAAGAAAAGATGTAAGATGTTATAGTAAAGTTCAGCACTTTAAAATATTCAAAGATAGATAGTGAGGACAAGGTTCGATTTGTATGCATTCGCAGGAGTTCATAAAAGGCTGTAGGCTGTAATAATTGGAAATAAATACTCTAAAATTGTTTTTTACGATATGTTTATTCGGAGTAAAGATGTAAAATTAAATAGTCCATACAGACATTAGAAGGGATGGTGCCTGAGAGCATGTTTAAGTAAATGTAAGTTTACGTGACTGACTTCGTGAAGCGAGAATGTGCGAATATGAGAGAGTAAAACACAATTGGAACTGGAGTAAAAGTTAGGATAAAATAAATAAGAAATTAACGGTTAGTTTAAACTGAAATTTAGAGAAAAGGAATAATTTAAGAAAATTATATGTGATTCCGCGTCACACATATCTACCCCTCAATCGACGAAAAAAATGTACATGTGGGTGAGAAAATAATTTTCATATGCTCTTGCGAGTATATTATGTATAGAACATTCATGTAAATGGAACCAGCCATGTGACCTCCACGGTTTAGGGAGATTTGTTTACGATTAAATTATTGTTGCATCTTCTAAAATGTATGGTACTTTCCCATTTTATATAGGCTAATTCCATGGGTCTTTGTAGTGTAAGTCACATAGCTGATATATGCTATGCTTGTTAGCCACCGTTATTTTTTAAAACTTTGCTTGGCCTTATTCAATAAATGGCATATCTCCTATAAAATAAGTAACATTTTCCGTTTTAAAATACTGGTAGCCGAAAATCGTAGCATGTAACTTACACTATAAGTACTCATGGAAATAGCCTATAATGATTATGATTTGTACTTATTTCCCGACTATATGTAATACACTACAAGTACTCATGGAAATAGCCTATAATGATTATGATTTGTACTTATTTCCCGACTATATATAATGGCTTGTACTTATTTTCAGATACTTGTGGAAAGAATGAAGAACGCATAGAGTGTGGTTCTGCTTGTCCTCCAACATGTTCCGACAGAAATCCGAAAATTTGCACGTTGCAATGCGTTAACGGATGCTTTTGCAAAAAAGGTTTCATCCGAGAAAGAAAAGGTGGAAGATGTATTCCAGTGTCACAATGCCCTTCTGGTAACATTTCTTTCTTAAAATTTTTACTAAATTTTCGTTTCTGACACCTTTGAAAATTAAATATCTCTTACCTAGAACTATTTGCATCTTATGTTTATTTGTGAAAATCTGCTGAAATCGGTGAAGCGCATTTAAAACTTTTTGATGATGTTTTAAGAAGATCTTTTAGTTCTTGAGTTTATTTATTTAGTTAGTTATTGCAAAAATATTATCGACTAGTGGTTCTGTGTATGTGAACAATACTAAATAGTAAAATATCTCTAAAAATTTCAATTTAACTTTGATAATAATTCATCACATTTGCGAAATGTATAGCATGTAAATAGTCGGTCAGAAAAAGATAAAAGAGATATAAATTTAAATTTAATTATCAGTCCCAATTATTACCCCAACCATTGAACTAATTATTTTAATTTATTATTAAAACGTCCAAAATCGTAACTCTAGGGGGGAAAATTCCATTTTTTTATTAACTAAATGTAAAACCCTCTTGATATATTTTGATGTATGTAACTATTAGTCATTAAATTGAAAAATGAGTTCAATATGAATGAATTAAAGGCAAATACGTGGCAGTTAAATCCAAGCTCTGAACTAGTTATTATACTTTTATAAAATGGACAGCATGGGTCTAAATGGACCACAGAATTTTATCCTGGGATTCTACGTAATAAAAGTAGTTTCTAAATTTAATTCTGAGGGCGTCTTAGAAAATTTAACAAAGTATTTCAACATGATTTCCTTTTGGATTTACGCGATAAAACAAACCCTCCAAACGGTCAACATTTAATAAACTTAATTTAAATTCTTAAATTTTCCATAATTGAACTGATATACATGTATATAATGTATAATTATTTAACAACAATGCTCTTTAAACAAATGAAAATAATAGATAATCTTGCGCTAAAAAATAGAGTGCGGTGTAGAGATGGGCTGTTCCAGTAATAGAGATGCTATATAAATCTCGTGGAATTTTCCCGGTAACTTTAAACAATAACTGTTAAAACACTTAAAAAATTGTTTTATTGTTCTGCGACATACGGGAAATTAAGAACTTTTATTTCCAGATAAATGTGGGAAAAAAGAGGAACATTTAGATTGCGGTACTGTTTGTCAACCAACATGTGCCAACCAAAATCCAATCTGCACCAAACAGTGCAAAAGCGGATGCTTTTGCGTAAAAGGTTACATCAGAGAAAAGGAAGGTGGAAAATGTATTCCACGGTCAAGATGTCCCAAAGGTAAAAGTTTTTTTTTTTTTTTACATACATCGGCCTTCAAAATTTAGGGTACAAATGGGTTTGCTTGTCTATTTTATAAACAAATTCATATAAAGCTTGAAATTTTCCACCTAAGTGTCCTATATGTGATATAGTATAGTAACACAGCAACATAAAATGAAAATGAAGCTTTTGCCATACATAGTGGATCTTAACATGACACATCATATCCACAGAACAGGCTGGCGAATATAGTGAGTGTGGCCCTCCCACACGGCTATACAGGTCCTAGAATGAATCCTCGTGATGTTAACCACTTCAACGTTTGTCCCGAAATAAGTCGGGGTAAAAGCACTGTTTCCCCATACCTGCTGCCGGTGAAGTGGTTTTAATAAAGTCGTGGACGAAGTCTTTTGGCATGATATCCCACTTATCTAAAACCCAGGATTTTTAAGTCCGGGAGGATCCTGGGAGGTGGCTGACAACGTGAAACGGCTCTTCCTACAGTACAGTATCTCAAAAATGCTGATTGTAATTAAATTTCAATCCACACTGCGGATTTAGTTCTTACGACAAATATTTTCTTCTTCGAGAAAACCACTTACAAATTATACTCTGTGTGGACTCATCCATAAAATTTAGCCTGGAGTGGCAGCTGAAAAGTCTCACATGAGGCTCAAGAACTCCATCCATATACCGCTTTGCGGTCAGTTCCCACTTACAGAAAGAATGATTGAAGGCAGGTCAAGAAAGAAAGGGAACCGGGGCATGTACATTTCTAAATAATACTTTTGCCTTATATTTTCGCAAAATTCTGTGATTAAATAATCAAAAAGAAAATATTAAAAAATTAGTAGTACCCATAATCCCTACCCCTCTGGATAAGCCACTCTCTTAACTGATAATTTAGAATTCAGCATACTAAGCTATTCTCGACGATTCTTCAACTGGTGAAAAAGTGCTATTACCCCACCAATATACGATAAATTTGTCCTTTTGGTAGTCGAAAATCTTATCAATATATTGGACTGTCGATTACCCCTCCACATCTTCGATGTGGTTATATGGTACTATCAATCTTTAAAATGATTTCTGAGCCATTCTGCTAAAAATTGATTGCCATTCTGATTAAACGAAAGTAGTCGTGAAAGGATTAGTCGGATTACATACTGGTTAGTTGTTTTTCAGAAAGTTATGGTAATCTTTACAAATTAGGAGTTATACAGACAGACAGCTTCACTGTAAATGGTCATAGTACTGTTAAAACTTCAGTATTTTGAAAATTGTAATATATGAAAGATAAGCAAATTCTAAACTGAAAGAAAAACTACGCTGTAAAAAAAAAAAAAATGTATTTTACAACAAAAGGAGCTGGCACCCCAGCTGCCAACATTGGTGCTGTAAAATTTACAAGCTGTTGTCTTTAAGAGTGCTGTAAAATTTCTTAAGTTTAGAAATAATCGTATTGTTATTGGCTGCGTTGAGCAAGTGACAGAAAAAAAATGATTTTTACTCCAATTATTGTTTGAATTTACTTTCACAGCATCGGTGGTTCTTGAATTCGGTTTCACAGCATCAGTACTAGAAAAAAGACAAAAAAACGCGCAAGAAAAATCACTGTATAACAAAAGGTGCTGTCACCCCGGCTGACAACACGCTGCTGTAAAATTTACCAGTAGCTGTCTTAAAGGTATCATGCGAATTGGATATTTCCAACTGAGCGAAAAAATGCCCAGCCCGGGAATCGAACTCAGATCCTTGGCTTTCGGGGCCAATGCTCTACCGTTAAAGAAAGCCCTTCGGGACCAGTGGCTTTTGCACAAATTTTATTCGGTTGTCACAACTTTTTTAAAAGGTTATCTTTACTTAAATAATCACGAAAATGCTTTAATTAAAGAAAGCAAATATTACTTTTCTTTTTTACTGGTGCCAAAAACAAATTATGTATGCTCTTTTTGAAGGTGCATATATGCACCCATGGTCTCGAACGGGTTAAGCTAACTAGGCTGATAACCGTCGGTAGTTTGACTTAAAGGGTGCTGTGAAATTTCTCAAGTCTAGGGAAGGTCGCGTTGCTATTGGCTGCGTGGTGTATGTGACAGAAAAAAATTGATTTTTACTTCACTTGTTGCTTGAATTTGATTTCACAGAATCGGTGCTTGAATTCAATTTCACAGCATCAGTGCTCGAAAAATTACATAATAAAGTGTAGGAAAAATCATAACATTTTTTTCTTTTTACAGTGTAACTAATATTGATTCTTGATTATATTGATAACGAATATTTACAGGAAAATATTTTCAAGAAAATTAAACTTCTGAGATTGGGTTTATCTATTTAAACTAGTTATGTACTTAGAAAGACCCCCAGCCCTTGTACATTAATCACGAGTCACGCACGTGATTAATTTACAAGTAGTATTTTACTTACTACGAGTGATACTCGTGATTCGTTCACAAGACAACGTTTAGTCAAGACTCGCAGCGTTCAAAATATTTTTCTACGCTTTCTACCACTATTTAAAATAAAAAAATCTTCGTGGTAGATTCCTTTAATATCTGTATTAGAAGCCTATACAATAAAGATATCTTTTTCAAATAGTAGAGTTGCAAAAAACCCGCAGATTTTGAGAAACGGCAATAAACCCGGGAATTTTGAGAAATAAACTCGGAATTTTGGGGGAATATTGGAAATTTTGAAGGAATATAAAAGAAACAGAAGGTAAACAAAACAATTACTTTTTAATTTGAGATTTTTATTTTTACGAAATCTCAAGCTCTGATCTAAAAGGTTTAAAGTACATTTTTCATTATGAATTCTTTTGCACTCTATATTTTCATAATTTATTAAAATTCATTAGTTTTAAAATAATGGAGGCTGTGAATTGGTGAGGAGGTGAATGCTTTTAAAAATAAAAATTATTTAATTTCTGTTAGCTGGCATATCTTCTATTCAGATGTACTCTATACTAATTTTTCTGTGAGCCGTCATCGTATTTTTGCACTGATTTCTTTTACGGTTGTTCATTTATTTTTTCGTTTACATTTGCTGATTCGGAGAACAGGGTTGATGTTTCCATTTGCGTCAAGATGAATCTGTCATGTGTCTCTCTAACTTTTTACTTATAAGAAATTTGATATTTTAATTTATTTCACTTAATATTTCTGCAGGTAATATTTCTCTATATTTGGTATTGGTATTGTTTATATTTGTAAAAACATTTTGCTTACATTGACAAAAATTGAAATGATAAAAGGATACAAATAGTAAATTAAAAATCCTGGTGCCTAAAACTTTCCGAAAACTCCTGGGAATTTTCCAAAATTTCCCGCCACAAAAACACAGTTATAAACCCGGTTCCTTCCTCTCTTTTTCAACTCTATGAAAAAGGGATATCAAAGTTATTAATTAAATCAAAGTTAATTATCAAAATTTTAGAAACGCTATGTGTCCTGGTTTACTTACGCGAGTCACATTCTTGGTTATTGCACAAGGGATTAGCAGTTGCTTCCAAACTAATTATTCCGTGAAGAATCCGCCATAAACTTCGAAGTGTCGCCACCAGGAAGTGGACTGGGAGGTTCTGGGCCACTGTCTACAGGGATAAGTGATAGGTATAGCAGAAATTGGATTCTGGTAGGATACAAGAAAAAAAGAATAAGTAGAGAGATGAGAAAGCAAAACAAACAGTAGATGTAATGTAGCAGTTCTCAATTGATATTTATAAAACTGAGTGTGTAAACTACATTAAAATCAATTACATTTGAAAATGAGCAAAATCAAAACAATTCCAAAGTTTCCAAAATAATTCCAAAGTTTCCAAAATAATTCCAATATATATATATATTTATCGAAATAAAATAAAAACTTGCTTAAAAGGTGCATTTTTATACAACAGATGTCACAATATAAAAGATGTTAACACATATTACATTTTTTAAAAACTTAAAAAGAGTTTACAAATATAATACACGCGCCGAGCGCTTTCGATCAAAACCTTGATCATCTTCTGGGCCGCTTTGAGTACAACTGATACGCACTTTCATCCTCGGTCGGACAACTGGGCAAGTCAACTTTACAGTGGAGTGGAGACAGCAAAACAGTTCCGAAAAATGGAGGGGGGGGGGGGGTGAAGTGAGACGGATAAAAATGAAATCTTAATATTGAATAATAAAGCTATTAATGATAATATGTCATATAACATTCCAAATATATGGTTAAATCTTTTGAAATAGATGTTGTTTTGGTTTGTAACGCTCAACTTTCTATCCGTCTCACTTCACCCCCCCCCCCTCCTCCATTTTTCGGAACTGTTTTGCTGTCTCCCCTCCACTGTAAAGTTGACTTGCCCAGTTGTCCGACCGAGGATGAAAGTGCGTATCAGTTGTACTCAAAGCGGCCCAGAAGATGATCAAGGTTTTGATCGAAAGCGCTCGGCGCGTGTATTATATTTGTAAACTCTTTTTAAGTTTTTAAAAAGTGTAATATGTGTTAACATCTTTTATATTGTGACATCTGTTGTATAAAAATGCACCTTTTAAGCAAGTTTTTATTTTATTTCGATACATTTTCAAGGTGAATGTGACATTCCCAACAATATATGATTATTCATATATATATATTTATATATATATATTTATTAACACTTACAAAGAACAGGGTTTTACTTGAATATGAGAGTTTTTTTTAATGAAAGCATCAATATTTATATCCATAAAATCTTAATATAAAGCTGTTAAAATAGTGCACTATAGTAAATCACAAGATTCTACATCCACATTAAATCACCATTACATTATAATCATTATTATTTGAGAGCCCCTATTTGCTATATTACTCTTTGCAGAGAAGGGTGTCAGATTATCCAGGATCCCAATGAAACATCAAATAGATGTAATGTAGGTGTTATCAATAGATATTTGGAAAACTGAGTGTGTAAACTACATCAGGGGTGTCAAACTGTGGCCCGCCTTATACCACTAAAATTTTACAGTTATCTTTGCCTTATCTAATCGTCGAATTGCTGCGATTCAACTTGTTGACTATTTCTTTAAAATTTTAGTGGTATCCGGCGAGCCACTGTTTGACACCCCTGAACTACATTAAAATCAACTACATTTGAAAATGAACAAAACAATTCCAAAGTTTCCAAAATAATTCCAATATATATATTTTTTTATTAACGCTTACAAAGAACAGGATTTTACTTGAATATGACAGTTATTTTTTAACGAAAGCATCAATATTTATATCCGTAAAATCTTAACCCATTAATGCCGAGTTTGTTTTACACATTTTTAATACCTAAGTACCAGTTGACACCAGTTTTCCAATATTGTAATTTTAACTTATTTTATCACTCAAAGTTTGAGAATAAGTAATATGAAAATTTCGCTAAAATACTGGTTTTCATATTTAAAATTGTCGTATTACTTAAATGGCAGATTTTCGTACCAACCGGCGTTAATGGGTTAATATAAAGCTGTTAAAATAATGCACTATAGTAAATCACAAGATTCTACATCCACATTAAATCACCATTACATTATAATCATTATTATTTAAGAGCCCCTATTTGCTATATTACTCTTTGCAGAGAAGGGTGTCAGATTATCCAGGGTCCCAATGAAACATCAAATAGATGTAATGTAGGTGTTATCAATAGATATTTGGAAAACTGAGTGTGTAAACTACATCAGGGGTGTCAAACTGTGGCCCGCAGTATACCACTAAAATTTTACAGTTATCTTTGCCTTATCTAATCGTCGAATTGCTGCGATTCAACTTGTCGACTATTTCTTTAAAATTTTAGTGGTATCCAGCTTGCCACAGTTTGACACCCCTGAACTACATTAAAATCAATTACATTTGAAAATGAACAAAACAAAAACAATTCCAAAGTTTCCAATATATATATTTTTTTATTAACGCTTACAAAGAACAGGATTTTACTTGAATATGAGAGTTATTTTTTAACGAAAGCTTCAATATTTATATCCATAAAATCTTAACCCATTAATGCCGAGTTTGTTTTACACATTTTTAATACCTAAGTACCAGTTGACACCAGTTTTCCAATATTGTAATTTTAACTTATTTTATCGCTCAAAGTTTGAGATTAAGTAATATGAAAATTTCCTTACTAAATACTGGTTTTCATATTCAAGGTGTTAACCCATTAACGCCAGTTGGTACGAAAATCTGCCGTTTAAGTAATACGACAATTTTAAATATGAAAACCAGTATTTTAGTAAGGAAATTTTCATATTACTTAATCTCAAACTTTGAGCGATAAAATAAGTTAAAATTACAATATTGGAAAACTGGTGTCAACTAGTACTTAGGTATTAAAAATGTGTAAAACAAACTCGGCATTAATGGGTTAAGATTTTATGGATATAAATATTGATGCTTTCGTTAAAAAATAACTCTCATATTCAAGTAAAATCCTGTTCTTTGTAAGCGTTAATAAAAAAATATATATATTGGAAACTTTGGAATTGTTTTGGTTTTGTTCATTTTCAAATGTAATTGATTTTAATGTAGTTCAGGGGTGTCAAACTGTGGCTCGCCGGATACCACTAAAATTTTAAAGAAATAGTCGACAAGTTGAATCGCAGCAATTCGACGATTAGATAAGGCAAAGATAACTGTAAAATTTTAGTGGTATACGGCGGGCCACAGTTTGACACCCCTGATGTAGTTTACACACTCAGTTTTCCAAATATCTATTGATAACACCTACATTAGATCTATTTGATGTTTCATCGGGATCCTGGATAATCTGACACCCTTCTCTGCAAAGAGTAATATAGCAAATAGGGGCTCTTAAATAATAATTATTATAATGTAATGGTGATTTAATGTGGATGTAGAATCTTGTGATTTACTATAGTGCATTATTTTGACAGCTTTATATTAATATATCCGGGCTATCCCGGATGCCCGCACTATCCGGGGAACCACGGACAAACACTCACGTGAGTCAATGACGGACCCCCGGGCTGATCTCTGACGTCCGAACGCTACAAAGAAACCTGGCTCAATAAAACTCTAAAGAGGGGTCGGAACAGGTTCGATCCCGATGCAGAGCCTCCGTCACATCATCGAATCCTAATCGCGGGGCACTTCATAGGAAGAGCCCGCGCTCGGAAACTAATGAGGGGACCCCACACCGGCTTACTTTACCGCCACCCGAAACTGAAAAACTCCTATAAAGGTTATTTCTGCAATTTCAGATGGCGGATGAAAGGTTAGTAGATAGATCAAAAACAGGAAAGTTAGACCTCAACACACAGCCGATCCACAGCCGACTCGTCGACTGAGAGAAGATGACCGACTATGAGCCAAGGGAGAAGAAAGAGAACACAAAACATAAACTTAATCTAAAACACAAACACGTCACTACACCACCGGATCAAGAACGGAAGTAGGGTACCTCACAACCCCGGACGAGATCAATATCGGTGTAGTGATAAGTCTTAGAAGAGCCCAGGAAGTTCCCGGCAGAGCCAAGGCAGAATTCCGGAACGTGCGTAGGCGGACGAACCGCGCCCGACGCACTTGACGGGACCACCCTTGACTCCACCTG
The DNA here is from genome assembly GCA_963932465.1 of Maratus speciosus. NCBI lineage: Eukaryota > Metazoa > Arthropoda > Arachnida > Araneae > Salticidae > Maratus > Maratus speciosus. The sequence continues at coordinate 281,455,814 of OZ010794.1, read as the reverse complement.
GAAAAACCCGAAACCACAGGAATACAATATAGTAAATACACTTTAAAATAAACTATTTACAAGCGGGTTCGTGCCCATGAGGACCCGTGAGCTACGCGTCCCGTGGGGGACTTCGCCACCCACTAGTCAAGGACTGAGCCTGAACCCTAAGTCGACACAATCGGAAATAGAGGCTTCGCTTCCCCTGAGGGACTCTCCCACCTCCAGGTCAACACCGGTCCGAATGTTAGTAGATAGATACAAAAAACAGGAAAGTTAGATGGCATAGGGCATCAGATCCGCACGCCGCAGCAGTACGGTCAATTTGTACGAGAACCTAGCGCCCTATGAGACCAAGGAAATATTTACAATTAGCAAAAAGGGTTCGGGATCTGATCGGACCATGTCGGGCACGGAGGATGATTAGACTTCCAAGGTGTTCAAGGACCCAACTTAGTCTATGTCCAGTTCCCGAGGACAACACACACAACACAGAGTTAGTAGATAGTTATAAAAAATAGGAAAATTAAAAATTCAACACCCGATCGGATCGTCCACAAGGGGTCGCTAAATCCCCTAGGACCGCAAATCCTAGGAACCCCTAGGACGACGGCCCGCCCAGTGAACAATCTACTTCCGGGTGTCGAACTCAGAGAGAAAAAGCAAAAACTTTGGCCCGACCGGACCCTGTGGTGCCTGCCTATGCTCCGTTCGCTCACCTGCCTCCGACATGCCCAACTGCTTCGACGATCCAAGGGCATTTGCACCCAGACCACAAAGGGTACATTGGTTCCGGACTCGCAAGCCCTTTGTTTTCCAAGGCATAGGGTTACGACGCTAAGTCGAGCCCCTCTGAGACACCACAACGCTCGGCAGCCTTGAAGATTCACATCAAGGCAGATCCGAGCCCCACCCGCTTACGCGCTCAGAGAAGACTGGACCGCCTTCGCCCCATTCACCTTGGTCAAGCCGGTTACTGCTCCTCAGTCCCCAAGACAGCCGTCTCCACACGATGACATGCGAGCGACAGGCTACCCAGGCTCACGTTGCATCCTCGGACGAGGTCCGGGTACTGGACGTGGAGCTCCATCAACCACCCGAACCACTCTGGGCCCCCCGCTTTAGCTTCCTCTCCGAAAATGCAAAAGAGACGCCACGGCGACCTCGGCCGAGCTCTCGGTCATCCTTTCGCGCCAATGAGGCCGCATTGATTCGAGACCACCCGGGGGTTCACGAACCCGCACTATAGTAAATCACAAGATTCTACATCCACATTAAATGACCATTACGTTATAATCATTATTATTTTAGAGTCCCTATTTGCTATATTACTCTTTGCAGAGAAGGGTGTCAGATTATCCATGATCCTAATGAAACATCTAATAGATGTAATGTAGGTGTTATCAATAGATATTTGGAAAACTGAGTGTGTAAACTACATTAAAATCAATGACATTTGAAAATGAACAAAACCGAAACAATTCCAAAGTTTCCAAAATAATTCCAAAGTTTTCAAAATAATTCCAATATATATATATTTTTATTAACGCTTACAAAGAACAGGGTTTTACTTGAATATGAGAGTTATTTTTTAACAAAAGCATCAATATTTATATCCATAAAATCTTAATATAAAGCTGTTAAATTAATGCACTATAGTAAATCACAAGATTCTACATCCAAATTAAATCACCATTACATGACAATCATTATTATTTTAGTCCCTATTTGCTATATTACTCTTTGCAGAGAAGGATGTCAGATTATCCAGGATCCCAATGAAACATCTAATAGATGTAATGTAGGTGTTATCAATAGATATTTGGAAAAACGGGTCTGTAAACTACATTAAAATCAATTACATTTGAAAATGAACAAAACCCAAACAATTCCAAAGTTTCCAAAATAATTCCAATATATATATTTTTTTTATTAACGCTTACAAAGAACATGGTTTTACTTGAATATGAGAATTATTTTTTAATGAAAGTCTCAATATTTATATCCATAAAATATTAATATAAAGCTGTTAAAATAATAAACTATAGTAAATCACAAGATTTTACATCCACATTAAATCACCATTACATTATAATCATAATTATTTTAGAGTCCCTATTTGCTATATTACTCTTTGCAGAGAAGGGTGTCAGATTATTCAGGATCCCAATGAAACATCTAATAGATGTAATGTAGGTGTTATCAATACATATTTGGAAAAACGGATCTGTAAACTACATTAAAATCAATTACATTTGAAAATGAGCAAAATCAAAACAATTCCAAAGTTTCCAAAATAATTCCAAAGTTTCCAAAATAATTCCAATATATATATATATTTATCGAAATAAAATAAAAACTTGCTTAAAAGGTGCATTTTTATACAACAGATGTCACAATATAAAAGATGTTAACACATATTACACTTTTTAAAAACTTAAAAAGAGTTTACAAATATAATACACGCGCCGAGCGCTTTCGATCAAAACCTTGATCATCTTCTGGGCCGCTTTGAGTACAACTGATACGCACTTTCATCCTCGGTCGGACAACTGGGCAAGTCAACTTTACAGTGGAGGGGAGACAGCAAAACAGTTCCGAAAAATGGAGGGGGGGGGTGAAGTGAGACGGATAAAAATGAAATCTTAATATTGAATAATAAAGCTATTAATGATAATATGTCATATAACATTCCAAATATATGGTTAAATCTTTTGAAATAGATGTTGTTTTGGTTTGTAACGCTCAACTTTCTATCCGTCTCACTTCACCCCCCCCCCCTCCATTTTTCGGAACTGTTTTGCTGTCTCCCCTCCACTGTAAAGTTTACTTGCCCAGTTGTCCGACCGAGGATGAAAGTGCGTATCAGTTGTACTCAAAGCGGCCCAGAAGATGATCAAGGTTTTGATCGAAAGCGCTCGGCGCGTGTATTATATTTGTAAACTCTTTTTAAGTTTTTAAAAAGTGTAATATGTGTTAACATCTTTTATATTGTGACATCTGTTGTATAAAAATGCACCTTTTAAGCAAGTTTTTATTTTATTTCGATACATTTTTAAGGTGAATGTGACATTCCCAACAATATATGATTATTCATATATATATATTTATATATATATATTTATTAACACTTACAAAGAACAGGGTTTTACTTGAATATGAGAGTTTTTTTTAATGAAAGCATCAATATTTATATCCATAAAATCTTAATATAAAGCTGTTAAAATAGTGCACTATAGTAAATCACAAGATTCTACATCCACATTAAATCACCATTACATTATAATCATTATTATTTGAGAGCCCCTATTTGCTATATTACTCTTTGCAGAGAAGGGTGTCAGATTATCCAGGATCCCAATGAAACATCAAATAGATGTAATGTAGGTGTTATCAATAGATATTTGGAAAACTGAGTGTGTAAACTACATCAGGGGTGTCAAACTGTGGCCCGCCTTATACCACTAAAATTTTACAGTTATCTTTGCCTTATCTAATCGTCGAATTGCTGCGATTCAACTTGTCGACTATTTCTTTAAAATTTTAGTGGTATCCGGCGAGCCACTGTTTGACACCCCTGAACTACATTAAAATCAACTACATTTGAAAATGAACAAAACCAAAACAATTCCAAAGTTTCCAAAATAATTCCAATATATATATTTTTTTATTAACGCTTACAAAGAACAGGATTTTACTTGAATATGACAGTTATTTTTTAACGAAAGCATCAATATTTATATCCGTAAAATCTTAACCCATTAATGCCGAGTTTGTTTTACACATTTTTAATACCTAAGTACAAGTTGACACCAGTTTTCCAATATTGTAATTTTAACTTATTTTATCACTCAAAGTTTGAGAATAAGTAATATGAAAATTTCGCTAAAATACTGGTTTTCATATTTAAAATTGTCGTATTACTTAAATGGCAGATTTTCGTACCAACCGGCGTTAATGGGTTAATATAAAGCTGTTAAAATAATGCACTATAGTAAATCACAAGATTCTACATCCACATTAAATCACCATTACATTATAATCATTATTATTTAAGAGCCCCTATTTGCTATATTACTCTTTGCAGAGAAGGGTGTCAGATTATCCAGGGTCCCAATGAAACATCAAATAGATGTAATGTAGGTGTTATCAATAGATATTTGGAAAACTGAGTGTGTAAACTACATCAGGGGTGTCAAACTGTGGCCCGCAGTATACCACTAAAATTTTACAGTTATCTTTGCCTTATCTAATCGTCGAATTGCTGCGATTCAACTTGTCGACTATTTCTTTAAAATTTTAGTGTATCCGGCGAGCCACAGTTTGACACCCCTGAACTACATTAAAATCAATTACATTTGAAAATGAACAAAACAAAAACAATTCCAAAGTTTCCAATATATATATATTTTTATTAACGCTTACAAAGAACAGGATTTTACTTGAATATGAGAGTTATTTTTTAACGAAAGCTTCAATATTTATATCCATAAAATCTTAACCCATTAATGCCGAGTTTGTTTTACACATTTTTAATACCTAAGTACCAGTTGACACCAGTTTTCCAATATTGTAATTTTAACTTATTTTATCGCTCAAAGTTTGAGATTAAGTAATATGAAAATTTCCTTACTAAATACTGGTTTTCATATTCAAGGTGTTAACCCATTAACGCCAGTTGGTACGAAAATCTGCCATTTAAGTAATACGACAATTTTAAATATGAAAACCAGTATTTTAGTAAGGAAATTTTCATATTACTTAATCTCAAACTTTGAGCGATAAAATAAGTTAAAATTACAATATTGGAAAACTGGTGTCAACTAGTACTTAGGTATTAAAAATGTGTAAAACAAACTCGGCATTAATGGGTTAAGATTTTATGGATATAAATATTGATGCTTTCGTTAAAAAATAACTCTCATATTCAAGTAAAATCCTGTTCTTTGTAAGCGTTAATAAAAAAATACTCTCCCACCTCCAGGTCAACACCGGTCCGAATGTTAGTAGATAGATACAAAAACAGGAAAGTTAGATGGCATAGGGCATCAGATCCGCACGCCGCAGCAGTACGGTCAATTTGTACGAGAACCTAGCGCCCTATGAGACCAAGGAAATATTTACAATTAGCAAAAAGGGTTCGGGATCTGATCGGACCATGTCGGGCACGGAGGATGATTAGACTTCCAAGGTGTTCAAGGACCCAACTTAGTCTATGTCCAGTTCCCGAGGACAACACACACAACACAGAGTTAGTAGATAGTTATAAAAAATAGGAAAATTAAAAATTCAACACCCGATCGGATCGTCCACAAGGGGTCGCTAAATCCCCTAGGACCGCAAATCCTAGGAACCCCTAGGACGACGGCCCGCCCAGTGAACAATCTACTTCCGGGTGTCGAACTCAGAGAGAAAAAGCAAAAACTTTGGCCCGACCGGACCCTGTGGTGCCTGCCTGTGCTCCGTTCGCTCACCTGCCTCCGACATGCCCAACTGCTTCGACGATCCAAGGGCATTTGCACCCCAGACCACAAAGGGTACATTGGTTCCGGACTCGCAAGCCCTTTGTTTTCCAAGGCATAGGGTTACGACGCTAAGTCGAGCCCCTCTGAGACACCACAACGCTCGGCAGCCTTGAAGATTCACATCAAGGCAGATCCGAGCCCCACCCGCTTACGTGCTCAGAGAAGACTGGACCGCCTTCGCCCCATTCACCTTGGTCAAGCCGGTTACTGCTCCTCAGTCCCCAAGACAGCCGTCTCCACACGATGACATGCGAGCGACAGGCTACCCAGGCTCACGTTGCATCCTCGGACGAGGTCCGGGTACTGGACGTGGAGCTCCATCAACCACCCGAACCACTCTGGGCCCCCCGCTTTAGCTTCCTCTCCGAAAATGCAAAAGAGACGCCACGGCGACCTCGGCCGATCTCTCGGTCATCCTTTCGCGCCAATGAGGCCGCATTGATTCGAGACCACCCGGGGGTTCACGAACCCGCACTATAATAAATCACAAGATTCTACATCCACATTAAATGACCATTACGTTATAATCATTATTATTTTAGAGTCCCTATTTGCTATATTACTCTTTGCAGAGAAGGGTGTCAGATTATCCATGATCCTAATGAAACATCTAATAGATGTAATGTAGGTGTTATCAATAGATATTTGGAAAACTGGGTGTGTAAACTACATTAAAATCAATTACATTTAAAAATGAACAAAACCGAAACAATTCCAAAGTTTCCAAAATAATTCCAAAATTTCCAAAATAATTCCAATATATATATATATATATTTTATTAACACTTACAAAGAACAGGGTCTTACTTGAATATGAGAGTTATTTTTTAATGGAAGCACCAATATTTATATCCATAAAATCTTTATATAAAGCTGTTAAAATAATGCACTATAGTAAATCACAAGATTTTACATCCACACTAAATCACCATTACATTATAATCATAATTATTTTAGAGTCCCTATTTGCTATATTACTCTTTGCAGAGAAGGGTGTCAGATTATTCAGGATCCCAATGAAACATCTAATAGATGTAATGTAAGTGTTATCAATAGATATTTGGAAAACTGGGTGTGTAAACTACATTAAAATCAATGACATTTGAAAATGAACAAAACCGAAACAATTCCAAAGTTTCCAAAATAATTCCAAAGTTTTCAAAATAATTCCAATATATGTATATTTTTATTAACGCTTACAAAGAACAGGGTTTTACTTGAATATGAGAGTTATTTTTTAACAAAAGCATCAATATTTATATCCATAAAATCTTAATATAAAGCTGTTAAATTAATGCACTATAGTAAATCACAAGATTCTACATCCACATTAAATCACCATTACATGACAATCATTATTATTTTAGTCCCTATTTGCTATATTACTCTTTGCAGAGAAGGGTGTCAGATTATCCAGGATCCCAATGAAACATCTAATAGATGTAATGTAGGTGTTATCAATAGATATTTGGAAAAACGGGTCTGTAAACTACATTAAAATCAATTACATTTGAAAATGAACAAAACCCAAACAATTCCAAAGTTTCCAAAATAATTCCAATACATATATTTTTTTTATTAACGTTTACAAAGAACATGGTTTTACTTGAATATGAGAATTATTTTTTAATGAAAGTCTCAATATTTATATCCATAAAATATTAATATAAAGCTGTTAAAATAATAAACTATAGTAAATCACAAGATTTTACATCCACATTAAATCACCATTACATTATAATCATAATTATTTTAGAGTCCCTATTTGCTATATTACTCTTTGCAGAGAAGGGTGTCAGATTGTCCAGGATCCCAATGGAACATCTAATAGACGTAATGTATGTGTTATCAATAGATATTTGGAAAACTGAGTGTGTAATCTACATTAAAATCAATTACATTTGAAAATGAACAAAACCAAAACAATTCTAAAGTTTTCAAAATAATTCCAATATATTTTTGTTAAAACAATGAACGCTTACAAAAAACAGGCTTTTACTTGAATATGATAAATTATTTTTTAGTTGAAGCATCAATCAATATTTATATAGTGTAAACTACATTAAAATCAATTACATTTAAAAATGAACAAAACCGAAACAATTCCAAAGTTTCCAAAATAATTCCAAAATTTCCAAAATAATTCCAATATATATATATATATATTTTTTATTAACACTTACAAAGAACAGGGTCTTACTTGAATATGAGAGTTATTTTTTAATGGAAGCACCAATATTTATATCCATAAAATCTTTATATAAAGCTGTTAAAATAATGCACTATAGTAAATCACAAGATTTTACATCCACACTAAATCACCATTACATTATAATCATAATTATTTTAGAGTCCCTATTTGCTATATTACTCTTTGCAGAGAAGGGTGTCAGATTATTCAGGATCCCAATGAAACATCTAATAGATGTAATGTAGGTGTTATCAATAGATATTTGGAAAACTGGGTGTGTAAACTACATTAAAATCAATGACATTTGAAAATGAACAAAACCGAAACAATTCCAAAGTTTCCAAAATAATTCCAAAGTTTTCAAAATAATTCCAATATATATATATTTTTATTAACGCTTACAAAGAACAGGGTTTTACTTGAATATGAGAGTTATTTTTTAACAAAAGCATCAATATTTATATCCATAAAATCTTAATATAAAGCTGTTAAATTAATGCACTATAGTAAATCACAAGATTCTACATCCACATTAAATCACCATTACATGACAATCATTATTATTTTAGTCCCTATTTGCTATATTACTCTTTGCAGAGAAGCGTGTCAGATTATCCAGGATCCCAATGAAACATTTAATAGATGTAATGTAGGTGTTATCAATAGATATTTGGAAAAACGGGTCTGTAAACTACATTAAAATCAATTACATTTGAAAATGAACAAAACCCAAACAATTCCAAAGTTTCCAAAATAATTCCAATATATATATTTTTTTTATTAACGCTTACAAAGAACATGGTTTTACTTGAATATGAGAATTATTTTTTAATGAAAGTCTCAATATTTATATCCATAAAATATTAATATAAAGCTGTTAAAATAATAAACTATAGTAAATCACAAGATTTTACATCCACATTAAATCACCATTACATTATAATCATAATTATTTTAGAGTCCCTATTTGCTATATTACTCTTTGCAGAGAAGGGTGTCAGATTATCCAGGATCCCAATGAAACATCTAATAGACGTAATGTATGTGTTATCAATAGATATTTGGAAAACTGAGTGTGTAATCTACATTAAAATCAATTACATTTGAAAATGAACAAAACCAAAACAATTCTAAAGTTTCCAAAATAATTCCAATATATTTTTGTTAAAACAATGAACGCTTACAAAAAACAGGCTTTTACTTGAATATGATAAATTATTTTTTAGTTGAAGCATCAATCAATATTTATATATGCAAAATTTTGATATAAACTTGATAACATAATAAAATATAGTAAATCACTATGCTCTACGTGTATTATCATCATTATTACTATTTTACAGTTCCTATTTGCTATATCCCTCTTTGCAAAGAAGGTTGTCAGATTATCAAGGATCCCAAAGAACAATGTCCAAAATGTGTCTGTGACAAAAATACGACTGGTGAGTGGCTCTTTATTGTTTGTTCTCTTGTCATAGAAACATGTTGATTCAAAGAATTACGTTATTAGGGAAATGTTACTAAATTTTAGGAATTTAATATGAAACTGACTGTGCAGGGGAAGGCTGCTGCTGTACAAATTATCACCTCATCAAGTTCACGGCTAAATATCCAGGATTAGATAGAACTCGATTCGAAAATTGAAATGGAACTGGCCTGTAAAGTCATATCTTAGTGGTTGAATGGTAGATACCCATTGAGTTTTCAAATGATATTCCTGAATCAGATAGCATATTAGCATGGAAATAAATAAAAGAATTCAGGAATTTCATTAGAAAACTCAATGGAGATCTACCAGTCAATCACTAAAATTGCATCTGCTGGTAGTTTCCACTAACAAGGAAGGTCTCCATACGGGCATACTCAGAAACATCTGAAAAAATTACAGAATGTTGTTCTCATGTGGATACATATGTTTATATATAAAAAAAAAAATTGGCTGAACCTCAATAGAGCATATGTAAAAAATAAAAAAATGAAAATTTCGTTTATTTGGCGATTTATCACCGGTTGGCGATGAAATATAATTTCAAAAATATGGTTTTATGTCGTATACTCTTTAAGCAAAAAACTTCTTATGTTGAATTTGTTTAAATAAGTTTAAATTAAATAAGTTTAGTTTTGTCATTTTTAGTTTGTTTAACTACAGTTTTGTCATATATATTTATATGTATTTATAATGAAATTTAAATATTATATTTTACTATTTATAACAAAATTTAAATTGATTTAAATTGTTTCAATCTCAAAAATAAGTCCCATTTAGCACTGTACATTTGATTTTGTTGATATGGAAATAGCAGCGCTTTCTTCGCTATGGAAATTTATAAAGGCAGAATTATTTTATATATGCATTTCTTGCTTTATAATTTGCATTCACGTCTTGAGTTATGACTGATAATTACTAACAACGAAGTTCGTAGCAATAAATAGTCTCATTTCAGCCGGCCGATAAAGCTCAAATCGATGAGAAATGTTGAAAATTTCCGAAGGAAGAAACGAGATTTTTGGAATACTGATAGTTTCGGTCCAAAATCTGAGTTTCGCCGAAAACGAATTTTCGCCCGGCTCAAATGAGACTATTTATTGCTACGAACTTCGTTGTTAGTAATTATCAGTCAAGACTCAAGACGTGAATGCAAATTATAAAGCAAGCAATGCATATATAACTAAGCTTTTGCACGTTCTCATTAAAAGCTCCAGACATAAAAGTCACAGAAATTTTTCAGTTTGAAACCGCAGAAGAGTTTCGAATACTCTTTGAGAAAGTTCTAGTATAACATATGATCATTTACAGAAATCATCATAAAAGATAAATCGAGGTGTGTATACATAAAGCTAAAACATTTTTTAATTAAATGAAATTTGTATAATTAGAAAACCTTTCTGTGTCTTAGATGAATTAATTACGTTTTATTTTATATGAAAAAAAAGTTTTGGATCTAAGGCACAGAGAGACAATTTGGGCCACACATATAATTAATTAATAATTATGTATATTTAATAAATACGCATAATTAATTAATTATTTTGCATATTTAATAAATAGGTATAATTAATTAATAATACATTTAGGTATGTATTATTTACTTTAATACATACAATTTAATTACTTTAAAAATGTTTTTGGACATATTCGTTTTCGGCCGAAAATAGGAAGATCTCCGAAGTTCGGTTTCGCCATTAAAAACCTGTTTCGGTCGATCCTTAATAATAATTATATATAACATTTCTATAAAAAAAATATTGGTGTCCTTAAAGTTTTTACGCAGTCAAAAATAGCGTTTTTTTGCATAATTATGATTTTTTTCGCAATAAAAAGGACACAGATACATTCTGTCGACTTTTATATTAGTATTTCCACTTTATGATCAACATTAAATTACCATTTCACTTGTCGCAGTTTCAATTTATCAAAATTTTTACAATTTTTTGCTGTCCTTAAAGTTTTTACACGCACTGTAAGTAGTTTCACCAGCATTTTTTTCAACCTATTCTGAGTATGCCAGTAAGGAGTCCTTCCTTGTAAGATATGACTTGGCAAGCCAGCTCCATTTCAATTTTCTAATCGAGTTCTATCTAATCCTCGACTCGTCAAGGTGATGGTTTGCGTAGCAGCCGCTCGGCCTATAATAAAATAAGTTTATGAACAACAATAAACTGGTTACTATTATTATCATTACTGTTGTTTTATAGGTCCTGTTTGTGATATCCCACTGTGCCAAGTTGGTTGCAAACTCGTTCAGGATCCAAATCAGCATTGTCCAAAATGTACCTGTGACGAAAATACGACTGGTAAGTCGACTGGACCTTTGACTATTCGACTGTCAGATAATTAGGCCGTCAGGTTAAATCAATTATATTAGCAGAAGAATGTTGTTAAGTTTGAAAATTTTATTATGAAGGTTGCAGACTATAGAGAGTATGATAACCACAATAAACTAATTACTATTTTATTTCTCAGGTCCTATATGCCATATCCCTCTTTGCAGACCTGAATGTAAAATAATCAAAGATCCAAACGAGCCTTGTGCAAAATGCGTCTGTGACAAAAATACAACTGGTAAGTACATTTTATCGTTCTCCTGTCACATAAATATTCTTGATTCAAAGAACTGCGTTACAAAAAAAAAATAAAGATGAAATAAATTAATTGGATTGAATGGATAAATTAAATTTTGATGATTTTAATATAAATTGATAAATTAAGGTAATGAATTATGATAAAATTGTTGTTAATTTCATAGGTCCTGTTTGTCATATACCTAAGTGCAAAGTCGGATGCCAAATAATTCATTATCCGAACCATCCTCATCCAAAATGCATATGTCATACAACTGGTGAGTAACCTTTTACTATTCTCATATTTCTAAATAGTGTTTTTTTTTTTTTTTTTTTTTTTTTTAAACTTTTCTCCTCTATTTTGAAAAAAAAAAAATCATTTAAATGTTTAAAGGGAAATACACTAATTTTAGTTGCTAAAAGGTGTAAATTAAAACTTTAACAAGTAAAAATTAAATTAAAAAATTAAAAAGCCCGACTGCGTAAAATGCGAACTAATTAATTATTTCTCATCAATGTGAAACTATCTTTTATATTACTTACCTATTTCTTTTTTATTTACTTGTATTGATGACTTTTAAGTTGTGTTTAATTGTTATTTTCTATCTATAAACACTGTTTTGATGAGGCCTATAGATGTCTATGATGGTTAGAGTTTCAGTAAAGCTAGAGATCCTACCAACACAACTTCCTGGTTGTATAATATTTAAATGGAGCTTCTGACTGTAAAATAGTCAATGAAACATTGTCTTCATTTTGAAAGATCTATCGAATGATATGCCCCTCAATAGGGTGCGTAATTTTTTTTTCGTCTCTACCACCATTTTGTATTTTACGGCCGCCATTTTGAATTTATAAAAACGAAACCTAGCCTATAACCATCGGACAGTTGAAATGAATCGATAGAGACCTCATTCATTAAAATCCATCCAGCCGTTCGGATGTTTCGAGGGTATAAAGAAATCCACATATCCAAATACGCGTGAAACACATAACCCTTCTTGGCAGTCGGGTAAAAATTGGTTTATTTAACTGTTTACATGTTTCAACTTCTACTCGAATCATTTTCAAAGCAAATAAATAAATATGTTCTAAAATTGCATGGTCTATGAAACGCCGTCATTCAATTTTCCACGTATACATTCATATTATGCACGTTATTTTTATATTATTTTACTTAGATGTTTATTTTATCTTCGTAACCACTGAGCAGCTCGAGCCATAATTTTGGTATATTGAATGATGCTGCATAGTTACATATTGAATTTTTGCTTGTTGCAATCTCTAATATCTCTTATAATGGATGGATAGTATAGAGTGGAGGGAAAATATTTTAGAATAGGGGTGCACAACCTTTTTAAGAGATGGGCCACTTACAAAAATGTCGGGGTTGTAAAGGTCCACATCAGTAACACAGAGAGAATTCTATTACGGGAAGGTGGGAGAATGATATGTGGACAATAATCACATAAAAAACATGGTTTCAGGGGCGGGCAGTTTTACCCCTCTAGCTCCCCTACCCAGCCAACATACCCAATTCATTTGCCAAGTATATATCAATAGTTTAAGTTTATATATATATATAAGATATATAACAAGGATTATTTTCAAGAAGTGAAAATATTCCTTGACTTTATTCAGGTGAGAAAATTTTGCTTTATTAAATGTGCTAAAAAACAAATATAGGCATGCAAGTGGCAAGTGCGAAAATAAAATGTGAACTTTATGAACGAAGAGGAAGGATAAATGGAAACTTTTTGAAGAAAAAATTAACACAATTTCTAAAAAATAGAACATTATTGATAATTAAACACTTTTTTTATTGAAGAGTAACTTCATTGTTTTTAAAAAATGGAAACTTATTTTTGAAATAACAAAGCATGATGGGCTAATTATGCTTTTTTTCCCTGCAGCTGATTAACAAAATTCGTTTTTGTTCTTTTTGTCAATCAAACGCGACTGATTGACGAAATTGGCGATTTTTTTTATCAACGATCGTTTGACAGATTTCACTTTAATTTTCCATTGCTGATTGGTAATATTTGCAATCTTTTCAAACGACCCATTTGCGATATCTGCGATAAATTGACGAAATTTACGAATTTTTTCTGCGATAAATTTTTGAAATTCGCGATTTTTTCCCTGCACCGGATTCACAAAATTTGCGATGTTTTTCCGCTCACGATCGACGAAAGTCGATGGAATTATTTTGCGTTTTTTTTTTGTTCTGCGATCGACCTACGAAATTTGCGATTTTTTTCCGTGAGCGATTGACAAAATTTGCAATTTCTTTTTTCAAGAATGATTGACGAATATTGAGATATTTTCCGCAACCGATTGGCAATATTTGCAATTTTCTCCAACGTCCAACTGATGAAACTGGCAATTTTTCCCTAATATACTTTGATGTAATTCGTGATTTTTTTTCTGCGATAATTGACGAAAGTCGCGATTCCTTTTTCGCGCACGATCGACGAAATTTGGGATTTTTTTCCTGCGACCAATGGATTTCTGTTTCACGATATTTTTTTCCGACCGACAGAGAAAATTTGTAATTTTCTCCATGAGCAATTCACGTAATTGGTGAACTTTTGATGAAATTCACGATTTTTTCCCACGAACAATTGACGAATTTCGCGATATTTCTTGTAACTAATTGACAAAATTTGCAAGCATTTTTTTTTTTACCGCGACAGATTGACGAAATTCGCGAATCTTCGCGCGATAAATTGACGAAGCTAGAGATTTTTTTGCAGCTGATCAACGAAATTCGCGATTCTTAACTGGCTTTGTTGAAATTGGCTTTCCCTGCGGAAAATTGACAAAAATCGCGATTATTTCTCATGATAAACTGACAAATTGAGCGATTTTTCTGCAGCCGATCCACGAAATTTTAGATTTTTGCACGCCTGGTCGACAAAATTCGCGATTTTTCTGCACCCGATCAACGAAATTCGCGAGGTTTTGGCAACCGATCAACGAAATTTACAATTCTTACCGACTGACAAAATTTGCAATTTTTCCCCACGGCAAATTCGGAAAGTAATTTTTTTTCTCGGGATAAACTGACGAAAATCACGATGTTTCCGCAGCCGATCAACGAAATTTGCAATTTTTCTGCGCCTGATCAACGAAATTTCCGATGTTTCCGTACCCAATCTACAAAGTTCGCGATTTTTTCGCGCCTCATCGACAAAATTCTCGCATTTTTTCCCGATCAACGAAATTTGCGATTTTCCAATCGACAAAATTCTCGATTTTTCCGTGCCCGATCGTCAAAATTCGCAATTTTTCTGCGCCTGATTGACAAAATTTGCGATTTTTCCGTGCCGATCAATGAAATTTGCGATTTTTCGTGGCCGATCAACAAAATTTGCCATTTTTCCGCATCCAATCGACGAAACTCGCGATTTTTCCGTGCGCGATCGACGAAATTCGAGATATTTTCGACTAGCGACTGACGAAATTTGCCATCTTTTACGCGACAAGTTGACGAAAGTCATGATTTTTTTTTCGTGAGACCTATTGAGAAAAATTGAGATTTTTTCTAGTTATAAATTAACAAAGTTCGCGGGCCACAGGTACTGCATCCCTATTTTAGAATATTTTTATTTATTTGTTTTGAAAATGACTCGGGTAAAGTCGAAACATGTAGACAGTCACATAAAGCTATTTTTACTGTTTTTAAAGTTTTAATTTACGTCTTTTGGCACCTGAAATTAGTATATTATTACAGGGTTCGTACGCATCAAGCGATTCAGGGATTTTAGCTGTTTTAGTACTAGAAATTTTGCAAAGTACTGGTCGCTATAACTGAAGATAGAATTTTGTCTTCATTAAATAAGGCAGATGTTACTTTACAAAAAATCTGATAAAAGGTCCTTGAAAGTCCTTGAAGTCTACGAACCCGGTATTACAAGGTGTTAATTTGCTATATATTTACGTAGCTATCGATGCTGGGAAATATACATTTAATAAAAAAAATCAAAATATTCTGCACATTTTAAGACAATTTAATCTATCCGTAATCTGAGGAAACAATTAAAAAAAATAATAATAAGAGTCGGATTTATATTATTCAAATGCTTGTAGAAAAAACGAAGAAGTTTTGAACTGTGGTAGTTCTTGTCCTGCTACATGCAGTAATAGAAACCCGTTTTGCACTAAAAAGTGCATGAAATGGTGCTTTTGCAAAAGAGAGTCTCATTAGAAAATGTAAAGGTGGTATATGCATCCCAGAATCACAATGCCCATCAGACCCTGCCTACCTTCGAAAGGGATTTTTTTTTTTATATTTGAAAAATTGCTTACTGATGTGCATTATATTATAGAATATAGCTAAGAATTGTCAATAACATGTAAAAAAATATATATATTTTTTAAATATTTTGATTTTAGCGCTCAAAACATACAAAAAATTGCTATAAAATAGCGCTTTTGCAAAACATCAAAACTCAAATTTAAATGAAGATATTTTTATTCTGTAAATTTTATTATGATTAATGAAACTTTCTTGAGGTACTAAACCATTTTTATAACTATAACTATGTTATTAGTAAAAATATAGAAGTTAACGTTTTTGCACACAGAAAAATCAAAAAAATATTCATGGCTTGTATCAACTAAAATATGAAAAAATAGCTAACTGTAATCATAATAGTTGCACATTATCTAAATAAACTCCTTTAGAGTATTTTTGCAAAGTTCCATAATGTCACAATTATTATTTTTCGAATTATGATATTTTGCGATAAAGCAAAATGTTAAAAATCTCATTTTGAGAAAAAGCAGAAAATGTAATTAAAAAATCCCTGCCGGCCCGGCCTACAGGCAGAGGTAGATTTCGAAGTTAAGTATACTAATTTCACCAACAAAAACTAAATCATGATTAGATATAAATCCACTTTAACAGTTTTATCTGTCTGCTTTTGACGAGTTTTTCAAGCTGGTTTTATCAGAATCATGTTAAGGCGGTATTAAAAAAAATACTTTTCCATGCTTATACACTGCTCAAAACAATTAAAGGATATTGCAGTTTTAGGTGGATTTTGTATCTGGTAAACTGTTTAGCTGATTGATACATGGTCGACAGACATAGTAGGTTATATGAGAATAAATTACACATGTTTGGCAGAAAAAAATGCATTTTATTGCGCATTTGTGTACTAAAGGAAAAAAACACAATTTGTGCATATGAGAAAAAAAGAATAAGAAAAGGTGTTTTCTTCAAAGAAAATCATTTTCAGTAGGGGGTATGGTTTCCACGGGCGGCCAGCAACGTTGAACACCTTTGAGGCATGGACTCAATGAGGCTATTAATGACGAGTTGGGGTATTCTGCCCCACTCTTCCAGAAGAGCTCTTTCCAGTTCTTGGAGAGTTTGTGGGGGTTGTTGGCGGCCATAAACTCGTCTTCCTAGAGCGTCCCAAACGTACTCGATTGGATTCATGTCTGGAGAACACGCTGGCCATTCCATTCGAACGATTCCTTCCTCGAAAAGGAAATCCTCCACCAGGTTTGCCCGATGTGGCCTGCAGTTATCGTCCATTAAAATGAAGTTATCTCCGATTGCTGCAGCGTAAGGGACTACAATAGGTCTGAGGATCTCATCCCTATATCAGCGACCAGTCAGAGCTCCATCTCGAATGATGTAGAGGTCAGTGCGCCCGTCAATGGAGATGCCACCATACACCAACACTCCTCCACCGCCAAATCTGACACTTTCGTGCACGAACGCAGGATTATTCCTACTGCCACGGTCCCTCCAGATGAAAATACGCCCATTATCCGGATGCACAGAAAAACGGGACTCGTCAGAAAACAGAATATTGCTCCGTTCATTTCTCCTCCAGTTGACATGCTCGGTTGTCCACTCCCTGCGGTCCCGACGATGCCTTGATGTTAATCTAACACATACCATCGGTCGGCGAGCAGACAGACCTACAGCATGGAGCCGGTTTCGGACAGTCTGAGTTGAAATCGTGGTGCCTGTAGCCGAGCAAAGGTGTTGTTGGAGAAAAGTAGCGTTCATGGTTCGGTGTCTCCGAGCTGTTAACGCTAAATACCGATCTTCATTGGGCGTTGTTGCCCGTCTACGACCTTGCCCTGGTCTTCGGCCTGCACATCCACTCTCCAAAAAACGGTTCCAGATCCTGGAAATGACACTTTGTGACACTCCAATGGCTTGCGCTACTTCGGCTTGAGTTTGGCCCCCTTCTAACCTACCAACAATTCTCAAAGCTTCTGAATCTGTCAAATGACTTCGCTGAGACATCGTAATCATCGAAACAAAGCAATCACTGAATGCCGATCATCCTTGTCTTCATTCTCTTTTATCCAGTTGAAAGTCAAATTTCATTCGCTGCCGCTGAAGCGACGTTTTTGACGTCGAACTCAAAATTTGCATACTCCACAGTTTGAAAACCAGAAAAATTTGCGTTTGTGATTCTCTTCTTCTATTTTCGGCAAAAAAAATTTCGTTTATATCTTTATTTTATATAAAACTTCAAATATCCTTTAATTGTTTTGAGCAGTGTATTTTCAGATATATTTTCATATTTTCATCATATTTTCAGATTCCTTTTTAATAAAAAAAATATGAAACTTGCTGACGTGATTTTTGAAAAGATTTATAAGCGACCCGTGTGTTTATTTTTCTTTCAATTAATTAAAACTTGATTAATAAACAATTATTTTTTCAGTAGGGCAATATTTTTCGTTTCTAACACAATCGCTTCGGGAAATTCTGTTCAAAATGCCCATTTTGACATCAGTTTTTGAAATATATTCTGCCTCTATCAAAAAATCGATCATTACTGTACATTATATAGTTTCTGAATAAGAGAATCTACCAATTAGATGCGTTTGAGAGCAAAAAAGAATTTAAAATTGAGTAAGAAAATAAGCAGTTTGGATTTGAATACACCCTTAATAAGATGATTTTTTTCTTCAACCTCTATGTATTTTTAATTTGTTTTTGCTGTAAGAATTGGTCCTATCAAAAACTTGTGTATGTAAATGTTGAAGATAATATTAAGAAGATATATGATAAATTCATGGAGAGTTTATATCTTGTGAATTGACGGAGTTATGAAAATATTTCTTCTTCAACACCCCCCCCCCCCTTTTTTTTTTTTTTTTTTTTTTTTTGTACGAATTGGTCCTATCAAAAACTTGTGAATATAAAAGTTGTAGATAATATTAAGGAGATGTATAATAAAATTAATTGGATTTGATACCTGGATAATTGACGAAGTTAGGAATTTTTTTCTCCCAAAAACCCTATTTTTGCGCCCCTTGAGCCCATTTTTAATTTTATCAAAAATCTATGATACATAAATTTTTGGCCCTATTTTTAGAGGTAATAAAAACTTTAAACTGATTTGATATGTACAAAAATTAAGAAGTTATGGGGTTTTTTCGGTTTTCACAAAACCCCTCCCTATTTCCACCCCCTTGGTCCGATTTTGCCCATTAACGATCTTGACCGAGATTTTATATCCCTTGATTTTATGTATCAGTTTTGAAGAGATTTGTGCAGAGTTGTGGAAGTTATCGTGTCCAGAAGAAAGTGATATATATATATATATATATTTCAGCTTTTAGCTTTTTTTCTCACAGAAAACAACCGATTTGCTTATATCATTGAATTCTGTACTCTTGAAAACGTAATTCAATATATAAGTTTTTCAATTTTTTTCGGTATCCATATTTTTCTTTTTTTCTTCCATATTAAGGGGTCTCAGGAGTCTTACATTTCATTGATGGTGCGATTTAGTATCGTGTTACATTTAATTTTATTTCTTATTCCCTATGAAACAGAAATACATGAAATTTTTGCAACTGACTGCCTAATATATGTTCTGTGTAGCATAATTGTATCAATGTTCTATAACCATTATTTTACACTTTTTAAAATGTTTAATTTTGAGAAAAGTTTTAAAATATTTTTTTGACTTGCATTCACTGAGCGCAACATTTCTTAAGAACTAATAAAGCAATTTGTACAAAACGTGAAACATTTATTCACTTTGATACAAGGAATAACTTATACCTCAAATTTAGTAATATAATTGTATTGAATATTTAAAATTAGCATTTTCTCAACAAAAAATAATTTTTTTTCAAAATTTTACAATTTAAATCTATTTTTAAAGAAAATAAATTTTTAATTCCTTAAAATTGAAGTATACGTTCAAAGTAAATTAGTTTTACATCATTATAAATATTATTTGAGACTCTAGAACCAATAGTTTCGCTACAATCTTGCGCGCAGTAGATGCAGGTAAAAAAGCCATTAAAGAATTTTTTTTATCAAAAATAAACATAAAAAAATAGTGAAAAATCAGTTTCAGTATATTGAAATAATTATGATACATAGATCAGATATCTAGTTTTAAGTGGCAAATATTTTATGCATTTGTGTTTCATAGGGAATCAGAAATAAAATTAAATGTGACATGATGCTAAAATGCACCTTCAGTGAAAAGTTAAGACTCCTGAGTCCCCTTATCCCCTTAATTCTTGTAATTAAGTATAAGGCACTTTATTTTATACATACACTTCTATGTTATAGGTTTGTGGTATCCATTTTTATTGTCATTTCATTCACAATATTGCGTTTTTTTATTATGGTCGGTAATGTTTAATTAATGGTTATATATATATATATAGATAGATAGATAGATAGATAAAGTTTTTTACTGAGGGTAGTTTTAGGTTCTAGGGGTCATGATCGATGTAGATCTGCAAAAATGTTTCAGAAATTCCAACATAGGAACGATCCCAATAAGTAGTATTTCATACGAAATCTACCTAAAACGAGATTTTACCTGCTAAATGAAAAATCGAATTAAAAAAAGATCCTGATTTTATAAAGTTCACCATCTATGTTATTTACATTAGTTATTTTTTTTTTCTTGATGGTTTTTTAAAATTTTCTTTGTTTACGTGCAAATATTTACAGTCACTTCGGCAGGGGAGGGCTGATTTTAGTTTTAAAAACTTGCGACTGACTAATATTAAAATGCCTGTAACTCAAGTTCTAAGCAAGATAGAAACAAAATTCAAACTGATTTAGAAAGCTAAAATGTCAAGTTTTAATATTAAGGGGTCTCAGGACTCTTAAAATTGGAAAATATTAAAAAAAAGACCATTTTCAAAATTTAATATCTTAAAATGTATTTTATTTTAAGACACAATTTTAATTGGAATGAAATATATAAGTATGTTCTTTCATTTCACGTATTTAAAAAATTATAAGATGCAGAATTAGCATTTACAGGGGGCTCCAAACTGTTAGACATTTGACGAGCAAAAAATCTGCATAACAGCTTACGCGCACAATTACAAAATAAGTATTGTAACTAGAATGAAAATTTTGGTGCCTACTTATGCTTCAGGTTGTAATAATTACCCTGAACCTAAAAAAATTTGTATTTAAAGCTTTTTTATATTTTTAATACAAAGTTGTATTTAGCTAATGCAAAATTAAGAAAATTTCAACAGTTATATCAACTAAAAAAATATTGTTTTGAACAATAAAAGGGAAATTTTAGGTTAAGTTTTTACAGACTAACATGAAACATATGTTTTCAAAATTTCATGAAAAAATATTCATAAGTTTTTGAGATATCGTGCGCGTTATGCCCAAAAAACGTCATTTGGAGAAAAATGGCTTCAAAGTTTCCGAAACGACACTTCAGCTATTGAACGTGTATAAATGTAAAAGCCATAACTTCAGTTCTAATTGGAATTTTAATGAAACAATTTTATCAAAATGTTCAGAAAAGATAAGAGTTTAAAATCTAAAAAAATTAAAATTTCGTAAATTTTAAAGCTTTAAGAGTCCTGAGACCCCTTACCAAATATAGAAAATCTGATTTTTGACCGAAAACTGCATTTTAAGGCTCCTGTCCCTGCCGGTTTTGAAAATTTCATGAAAAAATATTCATAAGTTTTTGAGATATCGTGCGCGTTATGCCCAAAAAACGTCATTTGGAGAAAAATGGCTTCAAAGTTTCCGAAACGACACTTCAGCTATTGAACGTGTATAAATGTAAAAGCCATAACTTCAGTTCTAATTGGAATTTTAATGAAACAATTTTATCAAAATGTTCAGAAAAGATAAGAGTTTAAAATCTAAAAAAATTAAAATTTCGTAAATTTTAAAGCTTTAAGAGTCCTGAGACCCCTTACCAAATATAGAAAATCTGATTTTTGACCGAAAACTGCATTTTAAGGCTCCTGTCCCTCCCGGCGAAGGCACTCACGAGCTAATGCTAATACTATGAGGAGGGATTTTTATAACATCTCGTTTGCATTTCCACATTTTTAAATCTTTTTTTTTTTTTTTTTTCCCGCATTGCATAGCCGAGATCCGTCTCTACATCGCACCTTTTTTACTTTTTCGATTTTGGTTGCAGATATTTTTTAGAATGACACTTTCATTTTCCGAACCGGTTTTGAAAGTGAAAGTAACTTTATTAAAAAAAAGTCCTTCCGGCCAGTGCCGGGAGGAAGAGGTAGCTTTCATATTCCTTATTTTTAAAAAGCCAACTTATATTATTCAAACACACGAAGCTCAATTAAGTGGAAACCGAATGTAGGAGATTCAATACTAATTTTTATCAATACTAAATCATTATGAATGAGAATTTCGCGAAATTAGTCAGCTTTATCCAAGCTGCTTTTATTTAAAGTAACTTATATTTGGCTGCCAAATTCGGCGATTTCTTAAAGTGCCTGCCATTTTAAGACAACATGGTGGATGAGGCTAACCAGTGAACTTGGTCGAGACCTTAGTAATTGCTGTGCACATGCTCACTCACATCGGAATCGGTTGATATATACAAGTGCTGTCGCAGGCAAAAAATCAGATTTTTCAAAATGTCACCCACGTTAGAAATTGAAACTGCTATATCTGAGCCATTTTTTAAGATAAAGACAAACAAAAAATGCTCCTGAATCCTTATATAAAGGTCAAATACTTAAGAAAGAAACCTTTTTCAATTTCTAATTTTTTTGCACCTCACTTTAAATATATATATTTTTTAATTTAATGGCCGCCATTTTGAAACAAGATGGCTGATGAAGCTGGCCAGCGAACTTGGTCGAGATATTGATGTATACTATCCACATGCCTTCTTCCATCGAAATAGGCGAATACGTGTGGTATCGCGAGACAAATACAAGATCGTTTCAAAGTGTTAGCCATGATAGAAATTCAAAGTGCTATAATTCAACCACTTTTTAAGATATAAACAAAAGAACAAATTTTCAGAAACAAAAACTGCTCCAGAATCTTTGTATCAAGGCCAAACACATAAAAAAAAATCTTTTTCATTTTCGTATTTTTTAATATCTCATTTTAAATTTTAAATTACATTTTTAAAAAAATGGCAACCCTTTTGAAACAAAATGGCGAATGAAGCTGGCCAACTCGGTCCAGACATTGGTATGTACTATGTACAGGCCAAGTTACATTCAAATCGGTTCATAAATACGCCTGTTATCGCGTGACAAAAATCAGGTCGTTTTAAAATGTCAGCCACAATAGAAATTCAAAATGTTATAACTCAGCCATTTTTTTAGGTATAGACGAAACAAAACCTGTTCCGGAATCTTTGTATTAAGGTCAAACACACACGAAAAAACTCTTTTTCATTTTCCAATTTTTTGGTATCTCATTTTAAATTTAATTTTTTTTTTAAATTTTTTAAATGGCCGCCATTTTGAAACAAGATGGCGGATGAAGCTGGCCAACGAACTCGGTCGAGTTATTTGTATGTACTATGTACACACCAAGGTACATCCAAATCGGTTCATAAATACGTCTGTTATCACGTGGCAAAAATCAGGGCGTTTCAAAATGTCGGCCACACTAGAAATTCAAAATGCTATAACTCAGCCATTTTTTAAGATATAGACGAAATAAAAACTGCTCCCGAATCTTTTTATCGAGGTCAAATACATAAGAAAAAAGTATTTTTTCAATTTTCAATTTTTTGGTACCACATTTCAAATTAAAATTTTTTTTAAATTTTTAAATGGCCGCCATTTTGAAACAAAATGGCGGATGAAGCTGGCCAACGAACTTGGTCGAGACATTGGTATGTACTATGTACACACCGAATTACATCCAAATCGGTTCATAAATACGAGAGTTACAGTGTGACATAGGTCATATATATATATATATATATATCAATTTTGAACGGAGGGTGGTTTCGGGGTCTGGGGGTCATGATCGATGAAAATATACCAAAATTTTTTGAAATCGCTTTCCTCCGAACGGCTGCAATAGGTAGCTTTTTGTAAAGAATACAAAGACCTAATATCTGCGACCAAAATCGAAAAAGTAAAAAAAGTGCGATGTAGAGACGGACCTCGGCTATCCATTGCAAAAGGAAAAAAAAAATTAAAAATATCGAAATGCCAAAGAGAGATTAGATAAATTCCTCCCCACAGGATTAGCATTAGCTCGTGAGTGTCTTCGCCGACAGGGACAACAGGAGCCTTAACCCTTCACTGCACGACGTATATACCTAAAAACATAGTATTTCTTATTATGTGCCGTGAATTTGGCCAATATGATCTCTATTCCTGGTCATGAAAAGTCCAAAGAATGTAATAACACTTATTTTGTCCATGTCAGATGGCTGCATTTGACAAAAAATTAGAATTTGTTCTTCGGAAGCAAGAAAAATTTCGATCAAGCTATTAAGGTAAAATTTACTTTCATTATTTTTACTGAATACTTAAAAATATTGATATAAAAAAGTTGAAAAGTGTTGATTGAGAGGTGCAGATAAAATTAATTAATTTAAGCTCATTTAGTTGTAAAATATAGCAATACAATATTTTAAAACTTGAATTGTGTACATAGGGTACACGCCATAAAATATAAAAGTTTATTTGAAAATTTCAAATTTATTTTTTTTTACTATTTTTACAACTATTAGAAATATATATAGATTTCAAATAATTTTTTTCATAAAAATAGAAAAAATCGTGCAGTGAAGGGTTAAAGGTAGGCAGGCACCTTAAACGAAGGGATATAACCGGGTTTCCCGTGTTACAGAATATAGACGAAAACCATTTATTTAATTGATAACTATATTAGATTTTTTACATTTAATATATTTTTCTAGAATACGCACTAACAATACCAAAAATCATATTTATATGAAAAATAGTAATTAGTTTAAATAATGTTTTGAAATTAATTAAAAGTTTTGTATCGACCTCCCGCCAGAGTTTGTAGCTGAAGAAGTCGCCAAAGATCACTATTTAAAATCAGCCTTTTATTAATCTGATCATTTTAGTGGTTTAAGTGCATAGTTAGATCACATGGCTTGAATTTCTATTTATTTCTATTTTATTGTTTTATTTATTGATTGATGAATCTTTTAATTTCGCTATGGAATATAAGCTGGAAACAAATGCTGAGCTATTTATTTTAATTTAAGTACGAGGGTGAATCAAATATAAACCGGAATTTTTGTTTTTTAATTTATTGGTACAAGATACAAAACAGAAAGTTACATATTATTTTTCTGTATAATCTCCTGATTTAAAAACCCATTTTTCCCAACTGATCGGAAGTTTTTTGATGCCGTCATCATAGAAAGAAGAGAGGTGTGTCTACATCAAATTGCGTAAGAAGGCTTCAACAGCAGTGTCATCGCCGGATCGTTCACTTCCTAATGCTTCTTTCAAAGGCCCAAACATGTGATAATCACAGGGGGACTATAGGGAGGGTGTTCCAGTGATGATCAATGCATTTCCTCCAACTTTTCCCGAGTCAGGTTGGCTGTATGGGGGCGGGCACTGTCATGAAGCAAAATTACTTCTCTGATCGGAAATTCACGTCTTTTCCGCCGATATGCACGTTTTGTTTCATCCAACAGCTGACAGTAGTAGGCAGCACCCGTGTAGCAGCACAGAATGTCCCGAATGGCGCTAATGTTTTCCTCAGTCAAACTTGTTCGAGGGGTGTGGGGGGGGGGGGGCGTGAGGGGTGTTTTCAACTTCTGTTCATCCTTCCACAAACTTTCTGTGCCAGTCATACACTTAGGATTTCTGCAGGCATTCTTCGTAAGATTTCAGCCGGTCTTACGTCTTCATTTGTGAGAAAATTAACGATAATGCGTTGCGCAACGTTGCGGTGAACATCTCCCTTTTATTCATCCTGATGCCGACTGAGGAACGGAAAGGGTAGCACATACTGGCGCATAAATAGTCATATGACATCCCCACCTGCCATGCACAGAGGTTTGAGCGCCCTCGCGATGACTTTCAGGCCTCCCGGCAGAAATTCCGGTTAATATTTGATTCACCCTCGTACAAACTGATATATCTTACATAATCGTCTGCATAGACATAGATTTAAAAAAAAATCATTCAAAAAAATTATTTTAAAAACAATAAAAATTTAGCGAATAAAATACCTTTTTCAAACAAATCGCGATACAGTTTTCAAAATTTTTCACTTGAAAGTACATTCGACGGTGAAAAATTTTAAATGTGCGATGTTTAGAAGTTAACTCTAAATTATGTTTAATAAATAATTAATTAATGCATTAATAAAGTGTTAGTTTGAACCTTTTAAAATTTTAGTGCAACCAACGGCATTATTTAGTATAATTGAAGTTTCTTAATTAGGTGTGAATCAGATTTAGTGAATTCTTGGAAAGTATATACCTTCAAGGAGTGTACGTTTCTAATAAAATTGCTAACTTAGACAATTATTTATACAACGGTGTTTCGTTTAGAAGCAGTACATCGATATATTTTTACTTTGAAAACTGGAGTATCTAGCCAGATAACCATAATGGAGATATGGTGGATGCAATTCACCTAGGTATTACGCGTATTTTGTACTTCCAACATGACCACAAATTATGTTGTGTAAAATATGTGCCGGAAGTAATTTTGGATTATTCTCATTATTTACAAAGTTACGGCCTTTTGAACGGAACCGTACATCTGCTGAAAAGACTGTACTTTGAGGATACAGCTTCGTTTTTTCTCAAGACTACGTTTCTCGAAAAGTAGTGCAGCATACCATTCGAACTGATCGTACGGTTATTGAAACAATAGTCGGGTGTCAGAGATAATCGTTTTTAGGTGCGTTCGTAATTATATAAATACGTAGCACCTATAGTCGTCGTTCAGTCCGTCTGCCCGTCTGTCCGCATGTAACAGAGCAAAAACTACCCAACCGAATGGTCTGAAATTTTAAATATATGTTTGTTGCAAAATTTTGTCGAGCCATTTCAAATTTTATGAAAATCGAGCGTATAGTTTAATGACAGGGACAATCAAAAGTTTTTCTTTACATTACGGCCAATGGGAAAAATTATTGCAAATGCATTTTAATGATGTTACAGCCTTCTGAATGATCTGAAATTTTAAATATATAATTTTTGCAAAATTTTGTCGAGCCATTTCAAATTTTATGAAAATTGGATGTATAGTTTAATTACAGGGACAGTCAAAATTTTTCCGTTTCATTACGGGGAATGGGAAAAAAAATTATTGCAAGTGCATTTTAATGATGTTAGAGACTATGCACTTATGAAGTGTAAAAAAAATATACATTCAGTACAATATGGGGTGCAAAAAATAATTATAAAACTAGCTATAGTACGTACGCACCTCATTTGCCACGTTTGACGAGCAATTTCCAACTTGTTTTTTATTATTGTGGCCATGAAACTATTTAATGCCTATTTAATGTTTAAACAACTGTTGAATATTATCACTTTCAATGAAAAGAAAATAAATCCTTTTAAATTTAGTTGGATTTCATAACTTCTATCGAAGAATATATATCGAAGAATTTTAAGAATATAAAATTTTAAATGTGCAGTGTTTAGAAGTTTAAAATGATTGCAGTTAAAGTTAAATTTAATCGTATGGTGCTGCCACCATTAAACTGATGCCAGGTTACGCACGAACATGTTTAACCTTTATAGTTAGTTCAGGAAAAACAAATAATATAAAAATTTTGTTTTTAAAGTCAATTCCTACTTAGGTCATCAAAGAAAAATTTAATATAATCCCTTAAGCTAATATTAGTTTTTGTTTCATTAAAATATCTCAATTTGTTGATTTTCTATAAGCAAGTAGGTTTACAATAGAACTCTATGGGAATTTGGCGAAATATTAGAGATATCGCCAAGTTTGCGTCACTTTTGGCGACTCAGTTTGGTCGCCAAATTTGGCGATATATCGCGAAGTTGGTGACAAACTTCGCGGTATTTGGCGACAGAACAGGATTCTCCCTATGGTAACCCCTCTTATAGATATGAAGATGCATCAAATGCTTCAATAACCAATGGCCGCCATTTCGTCTCCCATGCAAAACTAAAATGAATTAATTAAAATTTAATTAATGAATTAATATTGGAAAAACTGTATTAATATCAATTGTCATCCCGTACAAGTTTAAAAAAATGTATTTCAACTTGATAGGATGAATAATGAGTATTTTATTAACGATTGAAAATTTGCACAAGATATATAAATAAATAAATAAATATAGGGAGAGTGTGAACTAATAATAGGAATTGAATAAACCCCCGTAAAATACAGCCTGTTTGATGTATACCACAAACAATATGCGCATTGAGTATTATCTTATGAAGGACTATCTATATGAGGACCTGAGTTTCAAAACTCGCCTTATACAAATTTAAAAAAATCGTGTTTTCTCTATCAAACTGTTCTATTGGTTAACTAACCTGACCGAACAAACACAACATATGCAAAAAAACTATTTTACCCGTATTTCTGGCATTCTAAAATCTTGGTTTGCAATGAAAACCAACGGACACAGTCAGAGATTTTTCGCGATTTCCCAAAATTTTATTTTCTGGTCAGTTTTGAAACTCACGTTCTCGTATATATTAAATACTAATTTATTCGTATTTATTATCCTGCTATGTTATAGAAATTTTATTTATGCATCTATTTAAAATTAATTCATAATTTAAACATCTTCTACACCTCATTTATTTATTTTTTCATTAATTTTCACCAATATCATTAACTTAAATTGAGTTATGTACATCTTTTACAGTTTAATTCACTTAATTAGATTTTTTTTATCTCTCTCTATACGAAAGAATTTGTCCTGACTAACTCATAATCAACGCACAGCCCAAAGTACTGAACCTAGAAGCTTGAAAATTGGGGAAAAGATACTTCTTATAACATAGGCACGAAATAGCGGACTAAGAAAGGATTTTTGAAAATCCCCTCCCCAATGGGATTAAAGGAAGTATCGAAAATTTTAGAACATTTGGCCATATTTCAGCAGCTATTTTAGGTAGGAGCGTATTCCCGAAAATAAATCTACAAACTAAATAATTAAGCACTTACTTCAGTGATTTTATAAATTCCCGCCTAAAGGGGTTATAGGTGGGTCGAAAATTTTAGAACACTTGGCTATATCTCAGCAGCCGTTTTAGGTAGGAGTGTGAAATTCCAGAAAATAAATCTACTAAAAAACAATAAAACACGTATTTCAGCGATTTTAGAAATCCCCCCCCCCCCTCTTGAATGGTTTAAAGGGAGGGTCGAAACTTTTACGTCATTTAGCCTTATCTCAGCAGCAGTTTTAGATAGAGGCATGAATTATGGGTGGAGTGATTCCGTGGTTACGAATATGGAAATAGATATCCAAGTAAAAAATAAAATAAAATAAAGTGCTTAATCTGAGAGCGTGCGTAATCAAAAACTTTTTCTTTTTAATCATTTTATTATATAATATGTACGTTTAGTTTCAATTTTATCTCCGAGTATAATTTATAACTACGTTAATACTACTTGAGAAATTAAAACTTTTGTGCACTCACAAATAATAAAAAATGTTTCTTTGTATTGCAGATCAGACGAATAATGAGGAAGAATATGAAGAAGAAGAAGACGAATATGAAGAAGAAGAAGAAGACGAATATGATGAAGAAGAAGAAGAAGAAGAAGAATACGACGAGGAAGAAGAAGAAGATGAAGGATATGAACATGATTTTGTCGATGGACCACGTAAGATTGTTTTATATATATATATACAATATACATGTCACGAATTGGTGGGTGCCTATAAGATCATATTCTTGAAAGAAGTGGCTGGTGGATTAAGTAACTGACTCGGGACCTCGCTATTTACAGTAAAAGTTTTTTATTTGACAGTTTGAGGATACACTGCATTCGCGAGACCGCCGGAGTTCCCGAGGAACAATATTCATCAGGTATTACATCATGGATTTGTTTTAGACGGTTCAAATATCTGAAAAAAACTGAGCTCTTGCGAGGTGCACATGACTTTTGTTGTGAATTTGGGGTATTTTCCAGCAGATGCCGAAGGTGTTAATTTGGGATGAACATCTAATTTGATTGGCTCAATATCATTTAATAGGTGTGGTCTTATGGCGGAGACAGGCTTTACTCAAGCATGATTGCACCAGCAACAGTCAATTCTAAATTTGACGAATAATTGATATTTATGATTTGATAAATGTCGGCTTAGAGGAAAGTTATTTAGGAGTTATGAGTTAAATGTAATCTTATTTTGGCATTAATTTGAATTTATTATTTATTATAACGATTTAATCTGATTTATATGCTCTACATCCAATAACTGTAAAACTTCGGAAATGTCTGTTTAATTGTGAATATTTTGACACCTCATTTTTACCCATTCGGCAATTATATCGCGAGTTATTGTAAATTTTGTTACACACAGCGCAATTACCCACACAAATTAAAGCTTTAAATGGCTTCTCTTCCATGTTCATATTTTCTCCACTTACATGTTTTAAAAATGCTAAAGCTTTATTGTATTTGAGATAGAGTTTTAAACTTTTGTGCACATGTTTTTTTTTATTATATATATGATAAATCTTCTCATGGAATTAGCCTCCAGGTTGTTTTTTATCTTTTAAAAAATAAAAGTATACGAAGAAGTGTTATATTTCATCGTTTTACACTGTATATATCAGTAAAAATGTTATATTAAACGTAATATTAGATGTATCTAAAAGTCCATGCGCTTTTTCTTGTGTAATACGCATTTGAAAATATTTACAAGAAAATCGGCAAAATTATCAATATTTAAAAAAGTAGTAGGGATTTTAAAAAAAATTAATTTTTTAAAACATCTTTTAAATTATAATTAAATATGCAGATAATTTTTTTTCACAATGTAATTTTAGTTGAACTTGAAATGCAAGGATTTCACCATTTGAACCTTATTTTGTAAAATAAACAAAATTGTTAAAAAGGTAAATTGTCCCGTTAAGATGTATGAGATAGAAGAAAGTTTTGGTATTAGCACATTGAACATTGAACTAGTTTTTTGAAGTGAAAACTTCTTTAGCCGGGTTGAGCTTTTTTTTGAGATGGAGAAAAACCACTGATTTGGAGACACTGTTACGTAACCGACATGCTAGCAATTTGGCACATAGACACTAACGTGCCAAGCGTAATATAATTGTGGTATTGTATTCATTAATAAAAATACTTTTGGATAGTATTGAATTGCAGTATGGATTTCAATATTTGGATATTATTGAATTGTAATGGTTGCCGTTTATATTTCACCGGATAAATCTTTAAATGCAATACGAGAATTTTTGTACGAAAATTTGTTTATTTATATGTACATGTATAATTTAATAATATAATTTAATGTAATAATATATATTACAAATTATTAATGTTTATTTATAGGTAATTTATAGTTAAATTATATTACAATGAAAATTGTAATATAATTTTGGTAGTAATCTATATATATAATAGTTTATAATAATGAATAAAAAACACTACATTTAAAAGTATTTCCTGCACAATAAAACATTTCCTGACGATTAAAAAAACACACACGTAATTGTTGAAGTTTTCACTTCTATTGGCACTCCCGGAGTGCCACTCTTTTTTTTTTTTTTTTTTTAAACTAAATAATGCCTTTTAATAAAATGACACTGTTTTTTCTATATTCAGATCGTCCCTGTCCTCGTATAAAATGTGCTCCATATTGCAAAGTTATTAGAGGGCCAAACAAATGTCCAAGATGCAAATGTAAAAAACCTCCCACAGGTATGTCCTCAAAGTATTACAAAACTATAGATTTTTTTTCAGAATTAGGACAATAAAATGTATAATGAACTTTACCTATGGGACGTCACCTGCGAATATTTAACAGTAAATACCAACAGTCGTGATTTTTTTTCCAATACGAAGAATATACGATACATTTCCAATATTGTAAAGGGTGTTTTTTTATATGTGTTGTTTTCAAATTGGCAACACTGTTTCGAGTCAGTCAATATGACAGCTGACAGATGATTTGTGCTCAGTATGTTTTGCCATTTCACCGCCAGAACAACGCTTTCAAATTGTGCAAAACACTATCAGCTTTCTGCGATAGACATTCGGTGACAGGATATTTTCACGTAATGGAGCTGTGATCATGTCTCCACGGTCATGTGATTTCACACCAATGGATTATTTTCTATGGGGATATGTGAAGTCGCTGGTCTACGCCGAAAAACCACAGACGTTGGACCACTTGGAAATCAACATTCGCCGCGATATTGCTGATATACGGCCCCAGATGCTCGATAAATAGGATTTCCAGATTGTGCTTCGTTCGAGCCAGCCGCGGCTACCATATGCCCGAAAAATTTTTTTAACACTAATGGCATGGAATTATTTATTTAATAAAACCAATATCATGGCCATTAACATTATGTGTTTTATTTCGTTTCAAATTTGTATACCTCTGAAAATAAAAAACAATACAAAAGGATGAGTTTCCCAGCCCCCCCCCCCCCCAAAAAAAAAAGAAAAATAAGTTACACTCTATTTTATTCGCAGACCGTTTACAATGAAATCAGCACAAAGATATCATTTGACTCGGGGTAATGTCTTCTTTCAGAATATGAATGTGAATTTTGGAATAGGAGTCGTCTACATATTAAACGTATGACCCACTTCGTTTTTCAGTTCGTAACACTCACTTTTGACATCATATTGAAGTTCCTTGCATCAAAGCAGACCAAAATGTATAGTTTGTATACATTTTTAACACTTTCCAATAACGTTGAAAAGTGTTTATGAATTCAGTTTGTCTGTTCGTCTTTCCACGCTCTAACTCACGTAAATATACTCGGATTTTCATTCAATTGAAATATGTTAATGATATGCTTACCTTGGCATGTTCCGTATTGTATATGAAGTGTGTAGCATTACTCGTCCATTTACAGGAGCACTCAAAAGAATTCCATTACATTATGGTCAATGAGGAAAAATCGTTTGCAGAGTATTTTTAAGATATTACGCTATTTCAAATGTATTGAAACTGATATAAATCACTGAATTTCACTGCAAGATTATTATGGTAGAATAGGGCATTCATATCATTTGTCGTTCATTTACAGTAGGGGTGCACAACCTTTTTAAGAGAAGGGCCACTTACAAAAATTTCTGGGTTGTCGAGGGCCACATCTGTAACCCAGACATAATTTCGGAGAGATGATCTGTGGCTTATAATCACCTAAAAAATATGGTTTCAGTGGGGGGAGAGTTTTACCCCTCTAGGTTCTCCTACCCAGTCAACATCTCCAATTTATTTGACAAGGATTTATCAACAGTTTACGTTTGCATATATAACAGAGATATAACAAGGATTATTTAGAAGGAGTGATAATATTCCTTAACTTTATTCGGGGGAGTAAATTTTGTTTTATTAAAAGTGCTAAAAAACAAACGTAGGCATGAAAGAGGCTAGTGTCGAAAAAAATGTGGACATTATGAACGAAGGGGACAGCAAAATTTGGTATTTTCCCGCGCCTAATCAACGAAATTCGCGATTTTCCCGTGTCTGATCGACAAAATTTGCGATTTTTCCGCTCCCGATCAACGAAATTTGCGATTTTCCGTTCCTGATCGACAAAATTTGCGATTTTTCCGCACCTGTTCGACAAAATTCGCGATTTTTCCGCGACTGTTCGACAATATTCGCAATATTTCAGCACCTGATTGACAAAAGTTGCGATTTTCTCGCGTCCGATCAACGAAATTTCCAATTCTTAACTGACACTGACGAAATTTGCAATTTTTTCTCGCGGCAAATTCACGAAATTCCAGTTTTTTTCTCGCGATAAACTGACGAAACTCGCGATTTTTCGTAGCCGATCAACAAAATTTTCAATTTTTTTCACGCATTATCGAGAAAATCCGCGATTTTCCGTGCTTGATCAACGAAATTTGCGATTTTTTTCGAGGCTGATCGACAAAATTCGCGATTTTTTGGAGCCCGATCTTCAACTCTCGCGATTTTTTCGTGCCTGTTAGACGGAAGTTGCGATTTTTCCGCGCTTGATTAACGAAATTTGCGATTCTTAACTGATTTTGACGAAATTTGCAATTTTTTCAGAGGCAAATTGACGAAATCCGCAATAAAGAGAATACCACAACAGTTGCGATTTTTCCGTGACCGATAGATGAAATTTTATATTTTTCCGAATCTCATCGACGAAATTTGCAATTTTTCCGACCCCTGATCGACGAAATTCTTGATTCATAACTGACTGACGAAATTTGTAATTTGTTTCCGCGGCAAATTGATGAAATTTCGTAATTTTTTCTCGCGACGGACGAAACTTGCATCGATTTATTTGCAGCCGATAAACAAAATTTGCAATTTGTCCGCGCATCAACAAAATTGACGATTTTTTGTTTCCGATCAACGAAATTTAACAATTTTTCCGCGTCTGATCGAAGAATTCGCGATTTTTCCATGCCCGAGCAACGAAAATCGCGATTTTTCCGATCTCAATCGACAAAACTCGCTATTTTTCTGTGCTTGACCAACGAAATTTGCAGTTTTCCCTGTTTTCGACAGAGTTTGCGATTTTTTTGTGTCCGATCAACCAAATTCGCGATTTTCCCGATCCTTTTCGACAAAACTCGCTGTTTTTCTGCACGGAATCGACGAAATTTTCAATTTTTCCGCGGCAAATTGAAGATTTTTTCCTGCGATCTATGGACAAAAATTGCAATTTTTTTCCAGTTATAAATTGACGTTATTCGCGGGCCACACGTTAATCCATCGCGGGCCACTTTTGACCCGCGGGCCACAGGTTGTGCATTCCTAATTTACAGGGACACACAAAAGAAATCGGTTACAGTACTGTCTTTGAGCAATAATTGCTGGAAGTGCGTTTTCAATTTGGGTATGCGCTTTTAAATTTAACTCATTTTTTGCATGTTATTCGTTGTATGTAAATTCTATACCTCGTATACAGGACTGCACAAGAGAATTCATGTACTATTCTCCTTATTAGCGGAAATGGCTGAAAGGGTACTGATGGAAAGAATATGTCTTTCCAACAAACTTTAACTTTTATCTATAAACTATGATGTTATTATATAGAAGGCAGCATATAAAAAGAAATATTTGTGTGACTATAACATAAGTTGAACAAGATTAAATGCCTATTTTGGTAAAGCATCGTACAGATAAAATTTACGACAATAATAAATCTATAAAAGTCATCGAAATTACGATTTATAGTTGTGTAGGACATCATGAGGGCATAACAACGAAATTTACAGCTGACCTTTGACCAGAAGGACCACACAGACGGAATAAAATAAAAATAAATATAACTGGGTACAGCAAAAACTCAACCTATAAGGTTACGCCACATAAATTCAGAGTCGACCAATGATATTCGCCTGTAAAGATGGGTGGCAACTCTGTATGCAAATTTTCTAGCTATATGGTATAATTTTAT
The DNA here is from genome assembly GCA_963932465.1 of Maratus speciosus. Lineage (NCBI taxonomy): Eukaryota > Metazoa > Arthropoda > Arachnida > Araneae > Salticidae > Maratus > Maratus speciosus. Next base: position 281,420,247 of record OZ010794.1, on the reverse strand, counting down.
GTTGGCATAAATAATGTAAACAGGACAATGTCCGTTTTTTTGTTTTTTTTTTTCAGTGTAAGTAAGAGAAAGATTTCACTTGCAAATTTTATCCCAATGCTGTTGGCAGCAAAAAAAAATAAGATGCTGCGGTTGGATTTTAGCAGATTGCTGTACCATGAATAAGATATAAAATATATATATATATAAAAAAAAAATAAGTTAGCCCAATATTGGCTTAAAAATACATGTGATGGCCGATTAAGGATTAATATTTTGTGTCAACATTTTGGAGACCTTTTGTGCCTACATGTGGGATATTCACGGAGCAACGAGAATTCTACATGCTGCCGGGGGCAGTGGATCAGGTAGTCCATTATGATTTTATTCCATTGTTTTTACCAGTAATAAGCATTACCTATGAAAGTAACGGACTATGGTGATTTTCACGTATTATAAATTTAATTAAATAGTAAATTAAAATAGGTAAAAAAATATATAAAGATGTGCATCAGCATTACTATTAAAATTTATAACCCACAATATGTAAATAGCTTTTTTTTTATTGTAAATTTTCTACTATAATAAAATGTAATCAAGATTGAATATGAGTAATCTTTTCTTTGTTTTTAATTCTTAATTATTATTTTTCTCTTATAGATGTGGGAATGTAAAATAAATAATCTATTTATCTATATGATTTACTAAAAAAATTATTATATGAAAGAAATTAAAGACTTAGAAGGTAAACGATCCCCGAAAAAAATGACACAGCGCATTGATTAATTATAATTTTAATATTTAATATATTAAATTTTCTTTGGATTTCCCTGAAGGGAATTGTTAATTATATCGCTTACCTAGAGTCACTTGGTGCTATAACTGTACGAATAGTAAGAATCATAAAAATTAATCTCCTCATACAAATTAATATTAATCAACCTCATTCCCTGTGTCACAATGCATTTAAGTTAAGGATACATTTTAGCAAGTATATATCATTCCAGCAGGTACTTTTAAATGTGGTTTGTATTTCCTGTCGGAACTAAATTTTGGCATGCATGTAGTTTATGGATATAAATCTATATATCATATACAGGGCTGCTCAAAGAATTCGGATAATTTTCCGATTGCAGGTTTTGTTACATTACTCTGAATGTGTTGGAAAATGTTTCATAATCTATGCTTGACGCACGAACTTTTCTTTCTTGTTATAAAACTTTATAGGGTCAGAAAAGGTCAAATTTTCAGCATTCTAATATTAAATGCACATGACAAACTTTAATTTATAGCTTCCCAAAATATCTTTCAATTAATATGTTATTTTTAAAATGAGATTCAATGAATAGACACAAGCATAGTCTGTTCATTTTTTAATTAAAAAACATATTTTTAATTTATGGATAAACCTCTAACACACTTTCCTTTGTAACTCTATGAATAATTAAGAAAAGTGTTATAAACTATACCTTTTACTTTATTTGAGCCAAGAAATTCAAATTTGATTTCAAAGTTGGGTGTTACCTTCTGATGAAACATAGTTAGTACCAATTTTAATAAGTGGATGGTCCCTATTTTAAAAATTTCATTCATATTCTACAAGTAGATGTTATTTCAAGTCTAAAGACAGCTATATTTTGTTTTTACTGTATTTGATCTTCGAATAAAAACGGAAGTTTCTTTCTTTCTTTTCTTGTTTTTTTTTCTCTATGGACTGCACCCCCGCTGTCGCGTTACAGTCGACACTCCTGGGTTGTGTTCATTACATATTTATTTTTTTTTTTAATCTAAAAACTTTCTGTTCATGTAACAGATATTATCTTTCTTTCCTTCAGATCGCCCATGTCCTTTAATAAAATGTCGTGAAGGTTGCACTATGGTCACAGGGGCTAACAGATGTCCAAGATGTAAATGTAAGAAACCAGGTATGTTTTCAAAGTAGTACAAAACTATTAGACTTTTTTTTATCATAATTATGAAATTAAAATATACAGGGTGTTTCATAAAGGATGGACCAAACTTAAAGAGGTGATAGTACACAGCCAAAAAGTGTTTCAAAATTTTGTCGAGTCATTTCAAATTTTATGAAAGTCGGATGTATAGTTTAATTACACGGACAGTCAAAAGTTTTTCGTTACATTACGACCAATGGGAAAAATATTATTTCAAGTGCATTTTAATGATGTTACAGCCTTTCGAACAGAATGAAATTGATATGCACTTAGGAAGTGCACGAAAATATACATTCAGTACAATATGCGGTGCAAAAAGTATTTATAAAACTAGTTATAGTACGAATGCACCTCATTTGCCACATTTGACGTGCAATTTCTAATTTGTTCAGATTGTACAGTTGTGGGGGAAAAAAAGTAAACACCCCCTACTAACTGCTCAACAAGTTATCTTAGAAGAAAGTTACCGATACCGAACGATTGGAAATAAAGTCAACTTTTAAATGATGCATATAAAATTTGCTTAGGGGGCCACCTACATATTAAAACTAACCAAAACTTTGTTTTTTTCAATAGCAGTACACAATTCTGACAGCATAAATGAACTCTACACCCTCCAATTAGTCTAAAAACAAATTTTTATGCAATTCGTACCATAAGTTTCCGAGAAATTAATTATTTTAAAACGAGCGTATTTTAAAGGCTGTATCCAAATTGAAGTTCGGTATTCGATTGCTAACCGAGAGAGCCCCTTCTTGATCAAGGCACCTTACGCACCACTCAAGCAGTGAATGAAGCCTGCTAGATTTCAGGATAGCATAAGAAATTTCAAAATATCTAGTCACTTCTATCATAGACGGCACCTAAAACCATCATTTTGTCGTTTTTTAAGCATAATTTGAAAACTACTTGGAAGAAAAATGTGAAATTTTTGATTTCCGTAAATCAGGACTTAATAAATCTGAATCCATCAAAAAAATTGTAGGTTGCAATTCATAATTTTTTCGAATATTATTTTCATAATTCATAATTCATGTCATAAAATTATAAAAATTGCAAATTCAACGTATTTATGTTTGGGTATATTAGTATTATTGCTACACAAAAAATTAGCACATTAGGAGCATAATTTCAGGAGTTATAAATAAAAATATGAAAATGTAATTTAACATTAGAAGCAGTAAATTTTGAATGTTTACAATTCAAAAACTTATCGTTCAAATGACTTGAAATTTGGTGTCTAGGCATAGTTTGAACCAAAGATTTGAAGTATCTCGTTAAAGTTAAGTATTGCCATTGAAAAAAATGAAGTTTGGATTCGCTTTAATATGTAGATGGCCCCCTAAGCAAATTTTAAATACGTCATTTAAAAGTAGAATTTATTACCAACCGTTTGGTACCAGTAACTTTCGTCTACGATAATTTGTTGAGGAGTTAGTAGGTGGTGTTTACTTTTTTTTCCACGACTGTACGTGTACATACTCAGCGAAATCTTTAGTTTCAAAAGTATGATGCTTCCGCTATCAAAAATGATTTAAATATTCTTGAAATGAAAAATATATAGGAAATGAAACTTCTGATTCATTTTACTAAAAAAAGTGCTAAAATACATGACAAATTCTTTAGAGCATAAAAACCTTCAAATGATGTTAAAACCCAAGTGCTTTGGATTGTTATAAGACAGTCATCATCAGAGGAAATTTCAGTGACGCCTTTGAATTTGCCTTTGATGATAGCTATTTTATAACAGTTGAAAGCGCTTGGGATTTTTAGCATCTGTTGAAGGTTTTTATGTTCTAAAGAATTTGTGGTGTATCTTAGCACTTTTTTTTTTAGTAAAATAAATCAGACGTTTCAATTTCTATATTTTTCATTTAATAATCAAGGTGAACATGACGTCCGAAAATTATAGTCTAAACTATGTTTTATAATATCAAATATTTTTTATCACCTTATAGCCATTTACGTCAAAATAGATTATTTTTGTAAAAGTTACGAATTTAAATTTTATATGGTACCTGGTTCCTATAAGTTATACGCTGACAGTGTTTGTGATAGAAAATACTGAAAATTCAAAGTATCAAAACTCGATATTTTTTATGTAAAATAATGGGTTGTTGCTTTGCTTGTTAGAGCGCAAAGAAAATTTTCTAACTTATAGGACCCACTCAACACGTAAAAATTGAAATTTTGTACGTAAATAACGATTTTAACCTCAATAGTTTTTAATACGATGAAGAAAAGTATTTTAAATATACTTGAATTGGCAATATAATCCTAATGCTAACTGTTTAGGAAATAAATATTGGTCAGCGATGAGAGTGGATACTCAGCATGCTTCAGAGGCATACCATATTCATTAATTTTCTACCATTTTCATTGGAGAAAGGAAATTCGTAACAATACGGAAATTGTACTGTCAAAAACGGATTTAAATTTTTCTCAACATTTTAATTTCCTGATTATGAAGGCGCGAGTTTCCACTCGCTGATAATGCGCACTAAAGATTTTTTTAAATCTAAAAATTAATATTCGGCCTATTTAATTACAGAAATTCTTCGATTAAATATGAATGTTACAATACGCAAATAGTGCTATTCAAAATACAATTGTGATATTTAGACTGGAAACTCGATGAGATGTCACTATATTTGAAAACCTAATTATTTGAGGGTGGAGGGTTTAGCCATTAAGATTTTTTCATAAACAGGAAATTGAAATATTAAGAAAAATTATTAATATATGTTATTTTTCAAATTAATATACCGTATTGTTACGAAACCACCTTTTTCTAATGAAACTTTTCTTAAATAAGGTAGAAAATTAGTTAATATTTGAAAATGCATTTTGCAGATAACAATACTTAAAGTTTAAAGTGCTTTTGTTGACAATTACATTAAACTGGCATGGTTTAATTTTATTTTTATACTAATAAAAAATTTTCCTTTTTCGTAAAATTACGGAAATTGAAGGGAAGAGTGGAGAGGAATGGGACGCTTTTTACAAAAATAAGAAAATCAACTTTGTTTGTCACAAAAACAAAAATTTCAATATATAGAATACAAGATTAAACACTTTTTTATGTCCCTAAACAATATAGAAACATAATATGCAAAAATAATTTTAAAATTAAAGACATGGTAAGTTTCAAAATGTGTCTCATACCTCCCTACTAACAGGGAGGTATGCAGCATTACCATACTTTGAAAAAAAGTATGATAAGGCACAAATAGTCAGTGTCAGCTCAAAATACAGTCTGACAAAGATTATAAGTTGATAAATCTATTTGAAATCCAAGTAGTAACCAGACTGTCTGATAAATCATTTATGGAGATGGCAATTTTTAACAGAGCATCTGTCTTCTTATGTTAAGATGTCGAGATAAGATAACTTATGTTAAGATGTCGAGGAAAATAGGATCTCCAGTTTTCATTCTTTCTTCTCATGAATTTTACATTAAAACCAAAATTGTCCTCTACAGCTTCAACTATTCCTATATAATTTATGTCTGCTTTCTTGGCATAATACTTAATAAGAATAAAATCATTTACACCAATGTCAACATTGTCATTAGACCAATTGACTTCCTGCATTACAAATTTTTCATCGTCTGTGGTAATAAGAGAAGGTGAATGTCTGTGTCACAAAATTAAATTCCAGTATCTTCATCACTGGAAATTTCTAAAAATTAAAGATTTTTTGTTGTTGTTTTATTTTCTTGTTTATTTGATGTCTCTATCTTAGGATTTAAAAATTTTCTCAGACCTGCCAACTGCTACGAAAAAATCGTAGTTGCTACGATTTGGACCTATAAACTACGATGCTACGAAAATCGGTCTTAAACTACGATTTTTTGCAAAAAACACAAAAGTATTTTTTGTTTCTAGTTGCGATTTTTATCCCACGCAGCTTTATTTCTCAGGAGTGATTCTGTCCCAAAATTTCCAAATATTCATTTCCGAAAGTTTAAAAAATTGGCCATTAGTCCGAAAATTCGGATATTAAAAAATGCCCATGAGAAAAAAAATATTCTGGACTGCAAAAAAAAACTTCTTAACATAAAACACTCTAATCGTGTTTTTGTAAATATTTATACAGGAATTCCCTTCCTTAGAAACAAGGATGCCATTTTAAGAATTCTGGAGGGGGTTCCTTGAAGGGCAAGGTTTGAAATAGTGTGCAAAATCGCACGATTTGCGATAAACTATCGCGAATTTCTGCAAATGACCGTGTAAAAAAAAAAAAAAAAAAAAAAAAAAAAATCAATTTCGTCAATTGGTCATAGAAGAAAATAAATTTCATTAAAGGATCGTGGTAAAAACGTGAATTTTGTCAAAATATCGCAGAAAGAAAATACGAATTTCGTCAAAAGATCAGTAAGATAATGCAAATTTCATCGAAAGATTAGTAAGAAAACTCAAATTTCACCGAAAGATCGCAGAAAGAAAACACTAATTTAGTCAAAGTATCGTAGTAAATAAACGCAAAATTCGTCAAAGGATCGCGTAAAAAATGCGAATTTCGTCAAAAGTTCATGGTAAAAAGTGAGGATTTCAACAAAGAATCGTGATAGGAAAATGTGAATCATGATTGTGGGAAAAAAATGTGAATATCCTGAAATGATGGCGGGAAAAAAATCGCGAATTCCGTCAAAATTAACTGCACTGGGCAAAAAAAATTGGAATCAGGCTCCTTTTACAAATGTAAAAAAAAAAAAAAAGAAAAGAAAAACGCTGCAAAACGAAAATAAACTCTAAAAATCGTATAAAAATTTTCAGAGGAAAAAAATTATTATATTGAGATGAAAGACGGAAACCTTATTCCTTTTACGAATGTCAAAAGATGGCTGTGAAACACGAAAAACCAGCCAACCAACCTCCAGATTAATTTAAATTTTGTGTGCTACGATTTCTCATTTTCAAAGGTTGGCAGGTATGTTTTCTATACAGTCTTTCATATTTTACTCACATTTTAAAGTAAATGTTATAATTAATATTACTCTCTTTAAAATATTTGCATATTATTGGCAATTTACATTCCTCTTATCGCCCTTTGCTGATATGTCGCATTCCTTCCTACTACCTTTTTTTATGTTAAACTACTTGTATAAACAACAATACTGCTTTTAGGCTTAGTTTAAATCATGGATAATATACAGTATAATGTTCCAAAAATAGGGAAACTGTTATACCGACACATAAAAAAAGCATTAATGTACAGAAAGCATAAAAATTATATGAAGTAAATTTACTTTTGATTCTTGAAATAATATTTTCCTTTATACAATTATAAGCTTATGCAGATCAGCAATTACTTTCAACTGAAGATTGGGCTACCACTGCTTCATCTAGTGTGTGATTTGTGGAATGTCTAGAATGATACATAAAGAGAAAATCTTACTGTTCCATTCCTCTCAACGTCCCATTCCTTCCCACTCTCCCCTACTAATATGGATTCTTTTTTAGCCCCGATATGCTATTTCTTTCGGCCAGCAATTAAAGTGCCGTCTCTAAAATATAACGTTCCGTTGTATAAGCCAGCCGTAGAACAAAGCAGATTTTCATTGTACGGTTAAATACTCTATTGCAATTTATTAAACTTCTAAGCATTGCACGTTTTCAATTTTTATACAGTCGTATATTGGGGGAAAAAAGTACTTTTAAATGCAATTTGTTTGAAAACTGCATCTCAATTAATGTTGGCTACTCAAGTACTCCATTTCTGTAGAAAGTAAAGAACCCATGATGTCTTTGGGTTAGTCATTTTCCCATAACAACTGAAAAAAAAATCTCATTAAAATACGTGCTATTTTGAAAAAATATAAATGAATGATTTCTGATGAAATATGGAACTATTATAAACTATATTTAATTTTAATTATCTATATTAATATTACAAACAAATGAAGGCATATGAATCACTTGATAGACGATTTTTTTGTCGAGTTTCTTGAATGACGACCTCTTTTTTTGGATTTTTGTACTATGCAGCTATAGTGACGTCATATGAATACTTTACTGTAGTTATTGTTTAAGACTGGATTGTCAATGTAGAATTCTTCAGCGGATGCGAATGTCGTCGTTTTATATAAAATAAAAGTATGTGTCTTATGTCTTAAAAGTGAAATATGTTTTATACTATCTATATTTATACACACACACACACACACACACACACACACACACACACACACACACACACACACACACATATATATATATATATATATATATATATATATTCATCGGGGGCGACACTAAATTCTGAAAAAGCAGAATTCCTGTTTTCTAGTTTATTTTTATTTCTTCTTTTTTTAGCATTGCAAAGTTACGGATTTATTTCGTAACCTAAAATCTTTTTTTAATGTAACAACATAATCTTTTCTTTATTTAGATCACCCGTGTCCATTCATTAAATGTGCTCCATATTGCACATCGGTAATAGGTCCAAATGGATGTCCAACATGTAAATGTGAAGAGTCAGGTATGTTATATATATATATATATATATATATATATATATACGAGGGGCAGTCGGAAAATAAGTTTCCCCTGGCGACTGTGGAAAGAGGTGTGTATGAAAGACAAAAAATGTAATGAGACATTAAAGATAAAACATAACTTTATTTTTCTACATAAGTACCAAGTGCATTGAGACATTTGTCATACCGCTTTATAAGCTTCAAAAAGCCCTCCAAGAAAAAATCAGGGCTTTGCATACGGACGAAGCGTTGAACAGTATGGGCGAAAGACGACACAGCAGGCGAACGTGCAAGACACTGATACGCCATTGGGTAGAGGTCGACCGGATTGTGACGGGAGATGAAACGTGGGTCCACCATTTCCACGCCCGAATCGAAGGCCGCATCCATGGAGTTGAAACATCCGTCCTCACCTGTCCGAAAGAAGTTCAAAAGAATTCCGTCTGCAGGTAAAGTGCTCCTCGCCGTTTTCTGGGACGCCCAAGGAGTTTTGTTGCTGGACTTTTTGGAGGATGGAACCATCAATGCTGTACGGTACTGTGACACTCTGTCGAAATTGAAAAAGGTGATTCGGAAAAAGCGGCCTGGCCATCTCAGATCTGGCGTTCTGCTGTTGGATGACAATGCGAGACCACACTCGGCGACGGCAACGCAAAACCATACTGCAACTCTTGGCTGGGAGCGCCTACACCATCCGCCATAAAGTCCAGATCTCGCACCAACTGCGCACTATCTGTTTCCAGCTTTGAAGAAGAATCTCGGCGGAAGGCGCTTTGGAAGCAATGCTGAAGTCAAACAAGCCGTTCAACGCTTCTTCCGTATGCAAAGCCCTCAGTTTTTCCTGGAGGGTTTTTTTAAGCTTATCAAGTGGCATGACAAATGTCTCAATGTACTTGGTAATTATGTAGAAAAATAAAGATACGTCTTATCTTTAATGCCTCATTCTATTTTTTGACTTTCATACACAACTCTGACCACAGTCGACAAGGGAAACTTATTTTCCGACTCCCCCTCGTATATATATATATATATATATACACTGCTCAAAACAATTAAAGGATATTGCAGTTTTAGGTGGATTTTGTATTTGGTAAACTGTTTAGCTGATTGATACATGGTCGACAGACATAGTAGGTTATATGAGAATAAATTACACATGTTTGGCAGAAAAAAATGCATTTTATTGCGCATTTGTCTACTAAAGAAAAAAAACACAATTTGTGCATATGAGAAAAAAAGAATAAGAAAAGGTGTTTTCTTCAAAGAAAATCATTTTCAGTAGGGGTATGGTTTCCACGGGCGGCCAGCAACGTTGAACACCTTTGAGGCATGGACTCAATGAGGCTATTAATGACGAGTTGGGGTATTCTGCCCCACTCTTCCAGAAGAGCTCTTTCCAGTTCTTGGAGAGTTTGTGGGGGTTGTTGGCGGCCAGAAACTCGTCTTCCTAGAGCATCCCAAACGTGCTCGATTGGATTCATGTCTGGAGAACACGCTGGCCATTCCATTCGAACGATTCCTTCCTCGAAAAGGAAATCCTCCACCAGGTTTGCACGATGTGGCCTGCAGTTATTGTCCATTAAAATGAAGTTATCTCCGATTGCTGCAGCGTAAGGGACTACAATAGGTCTAAGGATCTCATCCCTATATCGGCGACCAGTCAGAGATCCATCTGGAATGATGTAGAGGTCAGTGCGCCCGTCAATGGAGATGCCACCATACACCAACACTCCTCCACCGCCAAATCTGACACTTTCGTGCACGAACGCAGGATTATTCCTACTGCCACGGTCCCTCCAGATGAAAATACGCCTATTATCCGGATGCACAGAAAAACGGGACTCGTCAGAAAACAGAATATTGCTCCATTCATTTCTCCTCCAGTTGACATGCTCGGTTGCCCACTCTCTGCGGTCGCGACGATGCCTTGATGCTAATCTAACACATACCATCGGTCGGCGAGCATACAGACCTACAGCATGGAGCCGGTTTCGGACAGTCTGAGTTTAAATCGTGGTGCCTGTAGCCGAGCGAAGGTGTTGTTGCAGAAGAGTAGCGTTCATGGTTCGGTGTCTCCGAGCTGTTAACGCTAAATACCGATCTTCATTGGGCGTTGTTGCCCATCTACGACCTTGCCCTGGTCTTCGGCCTGCACATCCACTCTCCAAAAAACGGTTCCAGATCCTGGAAATGACACTTTGTGACACTCCAATGGCTTGCGCTACTTCGGCTTGAGTTTGGCCCCCTTCTAACCTACCAACAATTCTCAAAGCTTCTGAATCTGTCAAATGACTTCGCTGAGACATTGTACTCATCGAAACAAAGCAATCACTGAATGCCGATCATCCTTGTCTTCATTCTCTTTTATCCAGTTGAAAGTCAAATTTCATTCCCTGCCGCTGAAGCGACGTTTTTGACGTCGAACTCAAAATTTGCATACTCCACAGTTTGAAAACCAGAAAAATTTGCATTTGTGATTCTCTTCTATTTTCGGCAAAAAAAATTTCGTTTATATCTTTATTTTATATAAAACTTCAAATATCCTTTAATTGTTTTGAGCAGTGTATATTCATCGGGGGGGACACTAAATTCTGAAAAAGCAGAATTCCTGTTTTCTAGTTTATTTTTATTTCTTCTTTTTTTAGCATTGCAAAGTTACGGATTTATTTTGTAACCCAAAATCTTTTTTAATGTAACATAATCTTTTCTTTATTTAGATCACCCGTGTCCTTTGATTAAATGTGCTCCATATTGCACATCGGTAATAGGTCCAAATGGATGTCCAACATGTAAATGTGAAGAGCCAGGTATGTTATGAAAATATTACATACAAAACTATCTATATTTATATACATACACACACACACACATATATATATATTCATCGGGGGCGACACTAAATTCTGAAAAAGCAGAATTCCTGTTTTCTAGTTTATTTTTATTTCTTCTTTTTTTAGCATTGCAAAGTTACGAATTTATTTTGTAACCTAAAATCTTTTTAATGTAACAACATAATATTTTCTTTATTTAGATCACCCGTGTCCTTTGATTAAATGTGCTTCATATTGCACATCGGCAATAGGTCCAAATGGATGTCCAACATGTAAATGTGAAGAGCCAGGTATGTTATGAAAATATTACATATAAAACTATCAGATTGTTTTTTTTCATAAATCGTAAAGTAAAATAAAGACTTTACCCATGTGGCGTTACCTACGGAAATTTAAAAGTAAACAATAATAAAAGAGAAGGCCTTTTTTGCAATAATAATCTTTCGTAGACCAATACGCAGTCTTTTGTAGATTCTACCTAGGTTGTCACCTCTTATCATTAAGTAGTAGCTAATTCCTAAACCATTAGTTTTAAAAGTATACCTTTCAATAGCGACAAGTCAGAAATTGTACGTTAAATGTGGCAAATGAGGTGTGTTCGTACTATAACTAGTTTTATATATATTAAGATCCTGGTGCAATAGCTGTTGCACTCTTTTGAAAAAATGCAAGAATACAAAATTTATCACAATTATATATATTAAATTCAGTAACATGGAAATAATATTACTCCATCTTAAATAGGACATCATCACCATGGCTACCTAGAATCATTACTTATCATGGGTCATCGCTGAGATAATTACGTATGATAGGATTTAACAAAATAATAAAAAATTGTATTAATGTCTTTAAAAGTTTTTATTCGATTTTCATGAAATTTGAAATACTCCACAAAATTCTGAGACGATTCTATATATTAAATTTCAAACCAATCGGTTGGGTAGTTTTTGCGCTGTCATATGCGCACAGACGGACGGACCAGACGACAACTATAAATGCTACATATTTATGCAATTGCGTTTTCCCTCATAGAGCATAATGTAATGGAATAATTTTGCGTGTCTCTGTAAGTAAAATATGAACGCTACATACTTTATTTTCGATACATGGCATAGTAAATTTCAATAACATATATCAGTTACAGAGGAATACAACTATATTAACGTAAGTTATAGTTCGGACAGACAGACAGGTAGATGGACAGACAAACCGAATTCATAAACACTTTTCAACTATGGTGGAAAGTGTTAAAAACGCATAATAGGTCGAAATTTCCCTTTCAGTAATTTATACCAATAGACTGAAGCATACTTGAATACTTTTGTGCATCCTGTATTTCACCTACTAACATTATATACACGCCACTATTTAGATAAAATTTAGTTAAGACTAAAACACGCTTAAAACTACTGAAATCACGCTTCCAGAGAATATCATCCACAGACGGCTATGTATCCACGTCTTTGCGTGGCCCTGTATATAATTTTATCTATATTCCATAAATATATCTTGTTATACTGATTGTAGTTCAGCGTAAAAATGTATAGCTCATTTAAAAACAACCTTTAAGCTATTTTCGTTCATACTCACTAACCTTACGAATTCTTTTGTGTAGCCCTGTATGTGATCTACAACATTTATACACATAACGTAATATGCAAAAATTTAGCTAAACTTAAAAACTCATATCAATTAAAAATGCACACCAATCATCGCTATTATACAGTACTTTGGATACAGTATAGGGTAACGTGCCCTATTACCGTCCCCCAGTCACTTTTAGGCCCTTGGAAGTTGTGATTTTCAGTGAAAATCTGCCGAATTTGGATTTTACATAGATTAACTACCCACGCAAATAGAAACATAAGCAAATATTCTACGAAAAATTTTTAACAATCCGAAAAATTGTTTTTTCAAAAGTATCTAAAAAATGCAAAAGAAAAAAAAAAATGGTCCCAATTTCAACGCCCCCCCCCCCCCCCCCAAAAAAAAAAATCCAATACACCGAGGCATAACTTATAACTAAATCAAAATTTATTTCTAAATGAGTAAGTAATTAATTTACATTAAAGTAAGGCACAAAGAAATGTACTAATTGTCAGTCGAAGAATAACATAACGAAACATTAGCTATCCAAACACGAGGAAAAAAAATGAAAAAAATGTCATGAAATCCCAATTTCGTTCCCGGGACGAAAATAAGAACTGCAAGGGGGACGAAATTGGGACCACGCTACTTCCCAATATGACGGAGCTTGAGTTCCCGTAAGATGAACTGAGCGTCCTAAAACTCATTGTATGTTACTGTCAGCATCTTACCAACGTAAAATACATGCAATGAATAAGAAATAAATACTTACAGTACAGTAAATAACGTTCTAAAAACGACGCAATAAGAACTCAGGCCTTCTAAAAATAGGAAATTCGCCGTCTTTAATTTATGTATGCGTCTTGGCGAACGAAACTTTCAACACTGACTCCTTTTACCTCCCGTCCCCTGTGCCTTGTGTCATAAGTGGTGTCACTTTCGCAGAAGCGGAGGAGTTAATGGGGACGAAATTAGGAGAGGAAACGAAATATGGGCACTTTAGCCTACTATCCGAAATCTTTTGTGTGATAAATACTAAGCACTTTCTATTATACAACATTATTATTTGCAGTAAAACTCAGCACAGTATATAAATTTCATTATATGTGAAATCGAATAACATAACTAAAATACGCGACAAAAAATCTCTCCCCCTCCACCATTATGTGACGGAATTCTTTAGTGTGGCTCTGCAAATGAATAATAAATATTCTTTGCACCGTATATTCTATAGAATATATATTTTAGTGCTCTTCATAAATACATATCAATTTCATTATGTTCGAAAGGGTGTAACATCATTAAAATGCATTTGAAACTATTTTTTCCCGTTGGCTATAATATAACGGAATACTTTTGATTGTACCTGTAATTGAAATATACATCCGATTTTTATGAAATTTTAAATGACTCGACAAATTTCTGCAAAAATGATATATTTTAAATTTCAAACATTCGGTTGTGTAGTTCTTGCTCTATTATGTGCGACATACAGGCAGGCAGACGGACGGACCAGACGACGACTATAGGTGCTACGTATTTATATAGTTACGAACACACCTAAAAATGGTTCAAATGTTCTTCATCGTATTAAAAGCTATTTACGTCAAAATAGTTTTTAAGTTATGAAATTAAATTTCATATGATTCTTAGTTCCTATAGTTTGTACGCTAAAAACGTTTGTGCCGGTAAACGCTGAAAATTCGTGAAATGCTAAGTATCAATGCCTATTCATTTGAGTGCGGAGAAAACTATCTAAACTTAACTTATAGAGAAACCAGGCAATGCATCAAAATTGAAATTTCAAAACTTTCGCAAAAATAACGATTTTAACGCAAATGGCTTTTGCTAATGCGATGGAGAACAAACATATTTGAATGGAAATATATTTCTAAAACTACCTGTTTTGGATTTACCTATTGGTCAGCGATAAAAGTAGACACATTGTGTACCCACAGATGCATGGCGGATGTCACTCGCTGATAGTGTCCACTAAAGATTTTGTTTTTTAAATCTTAAGGGGGCTTGTCACTCAGCTTCGGAATTCTCCTCCGTAATGTTAAGTCTATGAACTTTTGATGCATTCGTATATTTAAGATATCTTCTCGGGAAATTCATATTTTTAACTTCTTTTTTCTGTGTATTCCTCTTAAAAGATCTCTCTTTTTTCCTTAGTTTTCAAAATATTTCTAAAATCTATGCTGAATTTAATATTTTATGTGTTAAAAGCGGGCGAACTGTAAGATTTTAACACTTCCTATAAAATTAAGTCTAGGAATATTTTAAAAACTAAGAAAAAAAGAGACATCTTTTAGGAAGTGTACACAAAAAATTGAACATAAAAATATTAAATTCCTGAGAATATATTTTAAATATACGAATGCATCAAAAACCCATAGACTTTACATTAATGAGGGGAAATCGGAAACTGAATGACCAGCCTCCTTAAAGCCAATATTTGCCTTATTTAACAACAGGAATTCTGCTATTGAATGTCAATATTACAACACAAAAATAGTTGTATTCAAAATTCAGTTGTGATATTTCGCCGAAAACCTGGTGAGAGGTTACTATATTTGAAAACATAATCAATTTCTTGGAAAGGAGGGGGTGGGGGGTTGCCATTAGAATTTTTTTCCTAATCAGGAAATTAAACACTTAAGAAAAATTAAAATCCATATTTACCAATACCATTTCATATTGTAACGAAACTACTTTTCCCAATAAAAGTATTTCCTTAAATATGATAGAAAATTAGCAAATATAGGGATTTGAAAATAATTCTTGACAGACATTAATACTAAAAGTCTATTAAAAGCGATCATTAACATTAAACATGTAGAATTTATTTTTATTTTTACACTGTAAATTTTTTTTCCGTAAAATTGGAGATAATTTATTAATACGAATTTTTTTTTCTTCTCATGGAATGCAAAGTTACGGTTTTATTTTTTGTAACCTAAAATCTTTCTTTTGATGTAACGACATAATCTGTTCTGTTTTTAGATCATTCGTGTCCTTTGATAAAATGTGCTCCAAATTGCACATCGATCACAGGTCCCGATGGATGTCCAACATGTAAATGTGAAAAGCCAGGTATGTTTTCAAAATATTACAAAACAATCACATCTTTTTATATATAATTTGGAAATTAAAATATATAAGGGATGTTATCCCTGAGATGGTTTAAAAGTCCTAAGCCATTTTAAGCAAAAATGGTTCAAATGATGTGTAATTTTTTTTTTTTTTTTTTTTTTTTTTTTGTATGCAGATTATGGTAACTTACTTAAAAGTGCACAGGGAGAGGATTAATTGTACCAGGCTCCAATGTTAAAGCAGTTAATTAACTTATTAAAGCTTTAATTAACATAAATATACAAAACGTACCATGCACATAATAAACAGTAATGTTCTGAAAATAAGCAATTTGCATTAATATCACTCGCACAAAGTACTAGCAAAAGCCATGATTTGTTTGGATTCGTGAAGCATTATTTAATAAGATAAATATTTGAAAGTAACAATATTTTTTTATATTATTTTTGCATCTTCATTAAGCAGAAACGTTATTTTAATTTTAGAAATGTAAATTCAGCCAAATAACTCGGAATTTTTTATTTATGATATAAGACTGGTATAAATAAAAATATTTTCGAAGCAAAATTTTACAAAATATTTTTAAATTTTCAACTAAAAGCTCTTTTAAAGATATTTTTACATTTTTCAATAGCCTCTGGTCTTTTCTCAAATGGTTTGAAATACGTATGCTTCCAATCTTTTTAATTCACATCAAACAATCTTTGATTGCAATCTTAGAATAATATATTCGAAGAGAGCTTGAAGAAAGTTACTTCTTCAAAATCCAATTTTCCGGAAAAACATTTGAAATCTGCTTTCGTTGATACTAAGAATTATTAACTTATTGTATTATTGTTATTATTCAACTATCGAATTCGAATAATACTTTATATAACGGATTTGACAGTTAATTTTATTTGTTTACAATTCTTTTGTTGCCACTTTACAAAAAAAAAATCATAATATAATTCTTTTAACCCTCCGAGCGTCTTGCAAAAGGTTAAAATTGTAATGTTGTTTTCTTTGCATTTTCTTTTAAATGCTAAGAAAATATAGTTCTTTCAACATTATAAAAAAAAAAAAACTCAATTACAAATATGAATGTAATCCTTGAGAGTATTAATCATTCTTCAATGTATTTAAAATTCATTAAATCTATAGAATTATATTATCTTAAATATTGCTTGTATTGCTGTGAAACCTGGAGCTTAGTGAACGGAATATTACGCCCCAAACACTTAGAGGGTTAAAATTCGTAAGCATCGTCTGCGTAAATGATTTCACATAATAAGAATAAATTGTGAAAAAACAGTTTTTGAGATATTTTGGCGCAATAATGAAAATATATTTTATTTATTTAATTAATCATGATTCTATCTATATTAACTAACTCCATGATTTATTTTTTCTTCTGAAAATATGCATGTTTCATTTTTTATTTGCAAAAATGCGTCCGTAATGGAAAAACATGTAAAATAAATTAATTAAAATAATAAATTTTTTAAGGTTATTCTGTAAAAAAATAATATTGTGCAAATCTACAGATCATAATTTATTTTTATGTTTAATTTCAAGTCAAAATACTGAATTTTTTCTTTGTAAAGTGTACGACAAAATGTAATTTGTGTAGCCTAGTAGAGGATTCGCTTCGCTCATCATAATTAGATTGGATAGATCTTGTACTGAACGCTGTATAGATGCTTAAAAAAGTCCTTTCTTTATAGGCGATGATGATGGTGAGGATGACGATCACGACGACGACGATGAAGACGATGAAGGTAATGATGTTAAAATTTTTCAAAAATATGATAATTTCACACAAGTATAATTAGTAATGATTGGACGGTAGATAAATCGATATGAAATATATTTTTGTCCAGTTTTAGTTATATATACACGTATATTAGGAAAATATATATTTGTTTGTCTTCAATAAATTGTCTAAGTAACTGAAAGTAACTTTTCAATTAATCAGCTGTAATTGACAATGCATCTACCAAATAGTTTGAACCACTAATTATCTATTTAAACTGTTCACTTTCTTTTCTTTTTTACCTTTTTGCAATTTTTTTTTTATTCTGGAGTAAGCATTTCGTATACTTCATACATACTTAGATGTTCATAAGGTCGGAATAATCACGACCGCTAGTATAAAGAGATGTTTCCCAACATGGCTTACGTGGCGAACAGGATTTTTTTTTTTTTGAGGTGGGGGGGGGGGGGGCGATGTACATGAAAATGGTGTTAGTATAGAAAGTGTATGTAAAGGGAACAGAAAAGAAACATCTTGGGAACCACTGGTATAAAGCTCTACACGAATAATTTATTAAGTGTCGACAGCCTTTAAGAACAAATTTTCATTTTGCCATTTATGTTTGGTGATCGTTTTTCGATTTTTTTTTTTTTTTTACAACTAGGGGGCTCGACTCCCTACGAGCTACGCTCGCCAACCCCCGTCCAGACACCGCAGACTCTAAATGCACGCTAATTTGATCGGCTTTAAAAAAATTTCGAAAGATCGAATTATAATTTAAAAAACAGTGGCGATTTCCCTATAAACGGATTTCTATTCATTTCTCTTTGATTGGGGAATTTTAACGCCAAATCCGCTGCGGTACTACTTGATTATCCAGTCGACCAATTTCGCCAAATTATACAAATTGACATAATTTTTATTTTAAATAACGAAAGAACAAATAAATTAGTACAACATGTAAAAATTCACGTGTATACTTTTTATGACGTAATTTTCAATAAGTTCCTGCTTTTTATACGCAATTATTTAATTTTAATTTGAAAGTATCTTTTCTATTTATAATAGTCACGTGTAAATAAATTTTTAATTTGAAGCAAACATTATTGTTTCCGTTGTTTATACAGTTGGCAACAGTTTAAATTAGTACAATTTTCTAAAATAAGTAAAAAATATCTCTCGAAATTCTGAAAATTTGAATTTAAAATAGAAATAAAACCTCGAAAAATCAGTCAAATTAAAAAAATAAATAAATTCTGCACATCGTGAAATTATAACGTATAAAATGATCTAAAAATTATTAAATTCCGATGTATAGTTTTTGCTCCTATAAAACTTTTTTAGTGGAACGATTTTGTCCAAGTTTAGCATTAAATATCTCTTAAATTAATTCTTCGATTTGAAAACTGTCTGCATCAGCGTGTTTATCAAACATTTCTGTATAATACTACCGATTTTCATATTTTTGTATGCATTATTTTTCTTAATATGAACGAAGAAAGACCTCCGGTCACAAACAATTCAAAACCGGCTGCGGCGGTGACAGCGGTAGTTACTTTTTTTTAGAATAGAGATAAAGTATTTTAATTACATTCAGGGCCCGACTTAGGCTATGGGGGGCTCCGGGGCAAGAATCATTGGGGGGGGTGGTGGCTCTTCTATCTATCTATAGAATTTTTTGCGAATAATATGCAAGTAGCTAGTACTAAACTTCATACATATTGTAAGTATGCATAAATTTTGTACTCGGTACTGCTCACATCTGTATACAGAGTATCACAAAACTTTAAGAAAAAATGCTAGTAGGATAATAAAAAACAAGTAATATAAAAATTTTGTTTTTAAAGTCAATTCCTACTTAGGCCATCAAAGAACAATTTAATATAATCCCTTAATCTAATATTAGTTTTTGTTGCATTAAAATATCTCAATTTGTTGATTTTCTACAAGCAAGTAGGCTTACAATGGAACTCTATGGGAATTTGGCGAAATATTAGAGATATCGCCAAGTTGGCGTCACTTTTGGCGACTCATTTTGGCCTCCAAATTTGGCGATATTTGGCGACAGAACAGGGGCCCCCTATGGTAACCCCTTATATTTCCATTAATAAATAAATATTTCCATTATAATATTTCCATAAATATTTCCATTGATCTTCAATAACTAATGGCCGCCATTTTGTTTCCCATGCAAAACTATAATTAATTAATTAAAATTTAATTAATTAATTAATATTTGAAAAAACTATATTAACATCAATTGTCATCCAGTACAAGTTTTAAAAAATTTATTTCAACTTGATAGAATGAATAATGAGTATTTTATTAACGATTGAAAATTTGAACAAGATAAATATATAAATAAATAAATAAATATAGGGAGAGTGTGAGCTAATAGTAGGAATTGAAAAAAAAGGATAGATTGGTTGACACAAGTATTTCTTCGTAAACTTTTACCTTGCTTATCTATGTACGTTATAAGGTATCTAAAATAAAATGCCCCAAATGGCTCATAATGAATGGTTTTAACTTTCCATGTTACTTGGAAAATGTTAATAAAGAATTTCTTTTGAAAACAATACAATACTAAGTAGTCATAATAGAATTTTAATAATTAGTTTTCTAATGATATAGTTTGTTTTTTGCATGGTTGGCGCGGGGTACTGGAAGCAGAGAAGGGAAGGGAGACTGCACTCCCTTCCTAAATGTTTGAAAATGTATGAATTTTCGTTACTTTTGGCTAATTTTAATCATTTGGCATCTTTTAATGAAAATCTTGATTACTCTCATGAGGGGGGGGGGCTAAAAAGGGGGCCCGGCGCAGCTGCCCCGCATGCCCCTGCATAAGTCGGACCTGATTACATTTGATATTATTTATCCGAAGCATACGGAAATTTCAATGGATTTTCCTCATTCCACCATGTCGAGGATGCGGGTACAATATTTCTCTTCGATATTTTTCGGATATTACTGGGATTCCATGCCACGCGCTTCTTTCTGATGAGGGATGACAGAGAGTTCGGATCTACGATACCCACATGGGTCTTTGAGGGCTGTTTTCGTTTCTCCTTGGGTTGTTCGATACAGATGAATGTCCTGGCAACAGGTGAACTAACGGGCCACAGACGTCTGCCACAGGGTCCGGTCGAGCCAAAGTTTTTAGATTTTATTTTTCCTTCTAACTCTTCTGTTCTGTCCCTACTAACACTTAATGCTTGTGTTTTCTTTTATGTTTGCATTGTCCTCCTTTCTTAGGTGCGTTTGTAATTATATTTATATAAATACAGTACAGCCCCGATTATCCGCGGAATTGGGTGGCAAGGCCACCGCGGATAACCCGAAAAAGACTGAAAGTGGGGTGCAAACACGAAAAAAAAAGAAAATTCAACATAAAAACTATGTTTTCCTTCTATATATATAAAAAAGTTTTGATTTGGAAATGGACCAATGAACATCTGCGTAGATATTCCGGGTTGATCCGCATCCAATTTGAATGCTTAAGCATGGCTTTTCATCGTTAATATTAAGAAAACTGTTGCATACAAAAATATGAAAATCGGTGGTATTATAGAAAAATGTTTGATAAACACGCTGATGCAGACATTTTCAAATCGAAGAATTATTTTATGAGATATTTAATGCGAAAGTTGGACAAAGTCGTTCCATTAAAAAAGTTTTATTTGAGCAAAAACTATGCATGAGAATTTAATCATTTTTAGATCATTTTATACGTTATAAGTTCCCAATGCTCAGATTGCATTTATTTTTCTTATTTGACGCATTTTTTGAGGTTTTATTTCTATTTTTAATTCAAATTTTCAGCAATTCGAGAGATGTTTTTTACAAATTTTAGAAAATGTCATTAATTTAAACTGTTGCCAATTGTACAAACAGCGAAACAAATTATCATATCAAATATTTCTTCAAATTAAAAATTCATTTACACGTGACTATTACAAGCAGAAAAAAAAACTTTAAAATTAGAATTAAATGATTACATGTTAAAAGCAGGAAAATTACGTCAATAAGAGCCATATTTACACTTGAATTTTACGTCATATTTAAAATGCCCCAAAAATATGGTAAAACAATTTAAATTGAAAAATATATTTGCGCGAGATATTTTGAGATAATCTTTTCAACTATTATCGTGAATTCGAAGACAGCGCAAATAATGTTTCCTTCTAACAACAAAAGTATTTTTACGTGAATATTAATAAGAGAAATAAAAGTTTGGTGTAAATTACGTCAGATTTGAAACGATACATTTAAAATGAATTATTTAAAAGAACTATCTTATAGCGCTGCTAAAAAATACCGGGAGACAATGACACTGTTTACTTAATTCATTTTACATTAGCTTATTTTCAAATAACTAATGTGTTTAATTAAATACGAAAACAGCCATTGTATCTCTTAACAGCAACAGATTTGGTCTTAAAAATCCCCAATCCAAGGAAAACGAATGGAAACCCGTTTACAGAGAGATCGCTACTGTTTTTTTTTTTTTTTTTTTTTTTTTTTTAATTCAATATTTTTAAAGCCGATCAAATGCGTGCAATTAGCGTGCTTTTTGGATTTTGGTGTGCCTGAACGGGGGTTGGCGAGCGTAGCTCGTAGGGGGCAGAGCCCCCTAGTAGTATACAAAAATACATAATAAAACGTTTAAAATACATACATATGCACAATAAAGCAGAAACCCTTGCTTTACGTTTAAATCACTAAAATAAAGAACAGTAAATAAGAAACGATGCCATACACACTGTACAAAGAATATTCAGTTACACCTTTTTAAAAAAGTCATTCACTTGTTTTTGCTTCTTGCTTTGGATCTTTTCTTTATTCTAAATTGTAAACTATTGTTTCTCTTTTAGTTTGGAATAATTTTTATCTCGAGAATGAAGCTATTCTTGATATGCTATCCTAGAATTTATGTTAATGGTCTTATTTAATTGTTAAATATTTTAATTGATGTGTTTACATTTGGTTAATAAAATCAAGAAAAGACATCAAGACTTTATATTTGACATTTCAAACATGGCAACCGAATCTAGAAATATTCTTCTATTACTTTCGAATACATGAATCTTTCTGTTTATATTTATTAGTAGGGCTTATTATATTTTCCTTGCTGTGTTGGTTTGAATTAAAAATAAAAAAAAAACTCTTCGCGGATAAACCGCACCGCGGGTCATCCGCTCGCGGATAATCGGGGCTTTACTGTACCTAGCACCTATATTCGTCGTTTGGTCCGTCTGTCTATTTGTTCGCATATAACAGTGCAAAAACTACCCAACCGAATGGTCTGAAATTTTAAGTATATAGTTGTTGCAAAATTTGTCGAGTCATTTCAAATTTTAGGAAAATCGGATTTATAGTTTAATGACAGGGACAGTCAAAAGTTTTCCGTTACATGACGGCCAATGGGAAAAAAAATTTCAACTGCATTTTAATGATATTACATTCTTTCAAAGAGAATGAAGTTAATATGCACTTATGAAGTGCACTAAAATATACATTCAGTACAATGTGCGGTGCGAAAAATATTTATAAAACTAGAAAACAGGAATTCTGCTTTTTCAGAATTTAGTGTCGCCCCCGACGAAGAAAAATATATGTGCATATAAATAGCACAAAACATATTTCAATTTTAAGACTTAAAGCACACACTTTTATTTTATGTAAAATGACGTCATTCGCATCCGCTTAAGAATTCCACATTTACGATCCACTCTTAAACATCTACAGTCAAGCATGCATAGGATGTCACTATCGCAAAATAATACACAAATGCAGGAAAAAAATTGCCGTCATTGAAGAAACTCGACAAAAAAATGGCTATCTAATGATTCATAATTCATTCATTAAAATTAAATATAGTTTATAATAGCTTCCTGTTTTAACAGAAATTATTCGTTTATATTTTTTCAAAATAGCACTTATTTTAATTACATTTTCTTTCGCTTGTTATGAGAAAATGGCAACAAAAAGATGTAATTGCTATTTTTCTTTCACTTTCTACATAAATGGAGTACTTGAGTTGCCAAAATTAAACAAATGGTGCTAAAAACTACAAAAAAAAAATAATATTTCAAAAATAAATAGAGATACAGTTTTCAAACAAATTGCATTTAAAAATACTTTTTTTTCCCAATACGACGGTATAAAAATAGAAAATGTGCGATGCTTAGAAATTAAAAAAATTGCTATAGAGCATTTAATCGTACAATGATACATCTGCTTTGTTTATTGCTGGCTTCTGTAAGGTAGCGTTATTTTTTTGGAGTCGACGCAAAATAAGCTGGGAGAAAAAAATAGCATATCGTACTGGGGGCTAACTAGTTATAGTACGAACGCACCACATTTGCCACGTTTGACGTGCAATTTCCAACTTGTTTAAATGTTTATGTTGTCCATCAGCTGGAAGGGATATTAGAGGCAGTCAGTTACAGGAGATATTCATTACTGACTGGCAGTAATGTTAATCCTATGGGCAGGTTATTTTCGAATTTCTCGTTTCAATTTGTATATTTTTAAACGATTTTTTTTTGCATAGGATAGCTGAGCTCAATCTTTAGTATGACTCTTTTTTACTTTTTCGATTTTGGTAGCAGATTTTTTTTTAAAGGTACTTTCAGCTTCGAAACCGGTTTGGATATAACTAATTGAATTAACTAGTTGAGTATAATTAACTAGTTCTCTTTTCACGCAGTCGGGTTTTTTGAATTTTTAAATTTAATTGTTTTTATTTATTTTATTACCTTCTTTTCAATGCTAATGTTTATTTTGAATAGTATTACTTCTTTGTAGAAGTAAAAAGTTATTTCTTCTCTTCAACAGAAACTTGTAGACATGATGAGCAAAAATATGACTGCAAACCATTCTGTTCCAATCGCTGCAACCCTCTTAAATTTTGCCCAAGGATTTGCATTAAAGGATGTTTCTGCAAGGAAGGACTTGTCCTGGACGATGATGGTAAATGCGTGAAAAAACATCAATGCAGCCAGAAGCCACCAGATGACGAAAAATGCAAGAAAAACGAACAGTATTATATATGCAAACCAACATGCAATAACACTTGCGAAAATTACGGAACAGACGGACTTTGCCTCGATTATTGTGAAAGTGGATGCTTCTGTAAGAAAGGGTTTGTATTGCAAAAGGATGGACAATGCGTGAAACCCAAAAAATGTAAAAAAGGTAATTTATGACTTAATATTGAATATATTTGCTTACATGTGTATTGAATTTCGCAAGTTTCATTTAAAGGAAGAGTAAACTTAAAAAAATATTTTTACCCGACTGCCAAGATGGGGTATGTGTTTCACGCGTATCTGGGTAAGTGGATTTCTTTATACCCTCGAAACATCCCAACAGCTGGATGGATTTTAATGAATGAGGTCTCTATCGATCCGTCTTAACCGTTTGATGGTTATAGGCTAGGTTTTGTTTTTATAAATTCAAAATAGCGGTCGTAAAGTACAAAATGGTGGTAAAGACGAAAAAAATTTTTTACGCTCCATATTGAGTGGCATATCATTGGATAGGTCTTTCAAAATGAAGACGATGTTTTATTGACTATTTTACAGTCAGATGCTCCGTTTAAATATTACACAACCTGGAAGCTGTGTAGGTAGGATCTCTAGCTTTACTGCAACTCTAACCTTCATAGGCATGTATAGGCCTCATCAAAACAGTGTTTATAGATAGCAACTAACAATTAAACACAACTTAAAAGTCATCAGTACAAGTAAATAAAAAAATAGGTAAGTAATATAAAAAATAATTTCACATTGATGAGAAATAATTAGTTCGCTTTTTACGCAGTCGGGTTTTTTGATTTTTTAAATTTAATTTTTACTTGTTCATCATTAATGTTATTCGAACGAAAAATGTTTCAAAGAAGTTTCAAAGAAAAATTTTTCTGTACCATGAATTTAATAGATATATATTTTTTTAAGTTAATTCACTCAAAATTTTGATTTTGTAAAAGTTTAATTAATGATATTTAATTTAAAAAAATATGCATACTTTTCGATTTTTATTTTTTAAAAAAGAAAATATTGGATTCGAGAAAAATTTAGACTTCCGACTTTCGGCGGAATTATACGTTTTAGAAGGTCCTGAATACGGTTTGATACTTTTTAGAAAATGTCTGTCTGTGAGTCTGTCTGCAGGCGATAAAAAATTTGTGGCCGCTCTGTCTGAAGAACTGATGCACGGAAATTGATAAAATTTTAGATTCAGTTAGACCTTGATATAAAATGGGGCTGATTAATTTTTAGTGCATATCCCCCAACAGGTGGCTCTTCTATGCCGCATTTTTCACGATTTCCGCAATAGCTCTAACTCAAGAACTAATGCACGGATTTTCATTAAACTTCAGATTCAGACACATTGATATAAATTGTTGCTGATTAGGTTTTGGTGTATATCATCCAACACGTGACACTGCTATGCTGCATTTTTCACCATTTTTTCAATAGTTCTATCTCGAAAACTAATGTACGGAATTTAACCAAACTTCATGTTATGTTACACAGTCACCTAAATAGATCTTTTAGAATCCTCATGATGGGCATAGATTGTCATTTAATTTTGGCACTGTGATGGCGAATTTTTATGCATTAACACGTATAAGATAGAAGAAAATTTTGATATTGGCACACCCGAGTTTTTTTTTAATTATTTGATTGCTTAAATGGACTTTATTCAATATTTTTAAATCTATTTTTAGGCCAGCCTTCCAAAACGGAGGGCCGAATTTTTTAAAAATATGTATCAAATTGTCTCGGGGATTAAGAATTTTGAACAAAAATTAAAGTACTTTTTAAAGATGTGTATAGACTGCGAAGACGTTGTTTTGAAGAAAAAAAATGCAATCGAAAACATTACGATGTGTTAGTTTAATTACTTGCCTCTAGGAAGTATGGAAATATGCTTTCTGCTAAATATATTGCAAATAATTGCTATTTTTAATACTTTAACAAAAAAATTGGCACATAAAAATAAAAATTCGTATATTTAATCTATTTTTCCCCTTTTTCTTATTAAAAATTATTTTGGATGCGTTATTTCAGTGTATTTGCTGCTGAGCAATTTCCTTTATATCTGTTAAAATAATATCTTCTTATTTATTTTATTTATTTATTTATTTTTTTTTTTTGCGCCACGATTAAATTGTTCCCAAATGCTGAAAATTTGTTAAGTAAATATAATTTCATATTTCAGCAAGGAGATCGATACTGGCTCTAATGATGCCATGTCATATGATGTCATAATGATGTCATATGTACAGGGTGTCCAACGAATAAGACCTTGATTTCAAGATTAAATATCTCAAAAACAAAGATCAATAGAATTACGCGGTAAACGGCTTGTTTATTAGCTAAGCTGTAAAAATGTTATACAGAAGTTTCAAAATTTAGTTGCAAAAACCGTTAACAGATGGCGCTGTAATCGCAATGCCTATAAATTGGCACTAGCGTCTCATTCCTAGATGGCTCCCTATGGAAGAACGAAAATTGGGAAGGTCCACTTTTTCGTTGGGGTGATGTGCAGAAGTGGAGACATCTGGTTACAGAATTATTGCATCATCTTTAATTTTGGAGAATTTCAATAAAAAGTTTAGAAATCATTATATAAGAACTTATTAAAATATTTTATTTGGGTGATGTGCTGATGCAGAGCCATATGTTGACAGAATTGAGATTTGTTTCAGATTTTGTTATAAGCTATTTCGGTCTGGATACCAGTATCTTTGTGGTATGTCTTTTCTCTCCTAATTGTTAGATCATGGAATCGAATCCAAACAGGGGAGGTTTTGAAAAAATTGGAAATCTTTACTTTTTAATATTTATTTAAATTGTGAAAAAAAGTCTGAATAAAAAAATCCAAAGTTTCTAGTTTTAAAATTTAATTAAGCTAAAAGAAACCACTTTTTTAAAAAATTATTCAGCATTTGTAATAATGATTCATAAATCATTTTTTAAATTGTAGAAAATAGTTTGCATGAAAAAATACAAAGTTTCTATTTTTTAAAAGTTAATTAAGTTAAAAAACTCATTGTAATTTTAAAACTCATTTTCATTTTTTTTATCATTGAGCATAGAAGTATGGTGCAGCTTCTAGCAATATGATCCAAAGTGTTGGAAAGGAATGCAGCCTCCAAAATACTTTTGCTTTGACGTTGATGATATGACTTATCGTCGATTCCTTTTTAAAATGAAATAATTTAAAGCATAATTTCTGTCCCTAAAACTTTGTTTACAAAGAAAAGAAATATATGCGTGGTGCTAAAAGCAAAATACTATGCCGTGATTTAACAATAAATGAAAAGTGCAAAATTACTTTTTTATTTATAATAATTGAGGTATAAGCAATAATACCAAATTATTATGCCGTGATTTAATAATATAAAAAATAAATAAAAAGTACAAAATTATTTTTCTAAATATATGCATTTTGATTTAAATACTTATATGGCATTAAAAATTAAATTTAATAAAATATTTTAATAGGTTCTTGTATAATAATTTCTAAACTTTTTATTGAAAATTATATTAATTGAAATTCTCTAAAATTAAAGTTGATGCAATAATTCTGTGACCAGATGTCTCTACTTCTGCACATCACCCAAACGAAAAAATGGACTTTCCCAATTTTCGTTCTTCCATAAGGAGCCATCTAGGAATGAGACGCTAGTGCTCTAGAATTCGAAGCACAATTTATAGGCGTTGCGATTACAGCGTCATCTGTTAACGGTTTTTGCAACTAATTTTTGAAACTTCTGTAAAACATTTTTACAGCTTATCTAATAAACAAACCGTTTACCGCATAACTCTATTGATCTTTGTTTTTGAGATATTTAATTTTGAAATCAGGGTCTTATTCGCTGGACACCCTGTACATTGATTTCATAGCAATTTGGGGGAAACAACACGATTTCAGTTATAAAATTTTGCTTTTAAAAAATAACAAAGAAATGTTTATGAGATGAAATTTAAGCCTGGGAAAAGAGGGTAATTTATAAAATCAGAAAATATTAAGGTTAAGAAATTTCTTCTTTTAAATCTTCAAATAATTCCGAAATCTAATATCGTAATGATCTAAAATGTTTTTATAACCTTCTATCTTTACAAGAAGAAAGTATTGGATTCGTGAAAATTTTCGACTTCCGGTTTTCGGTGGATTTATACGTTTTTAGTAGGTCCTGAACACGATTTGACGGTTTTTGGAAAATGTCTGTCTGTATCTGACGAAAAATTTGTAGACGCTCTATCTCAAGAACTAATAAAAATTTTAGATTCAGTTAGACCTTGATATAAATTGGTACTGATTAGTTTTTGGTGTAAATTGCCCAACAGGTGGCGTTGCTATGCTGCATTTTTCACTTTTACCGCACCAACTCTGTTTTAAGAACTAATGCACAGATTTTCATCAGACTTCAGATTCAGTTACACGTTGACATACGTTGTTGCTGATAAGGTTTTGATATATATTGCCCAATAGGTGGCGTTGCTATGTTGCATTTTTCACGATTTCTGCAATAGCTCTATCTGAAGAAGTAATGCACGAATTTTTATCAAACTCCAGATTCAGTTACACATTGACATAAGTTGTTGCTAATTAGGATTTGGTGTATATCGCCCATTATTTGTCGCTATTATACTGCATTTTCATCATTTTTGAGACAGTTCTATCTGAAAAACTAGTGTACGGAATTTAGTCAAACTTCATATTCTGTTACACTTTCACATAAATAGATTCACATAATTAGAATCCTCATGATGGTCATAGATTGTCATTTAATTGTGGCACTGAGATAGAGAATTTTTAATTATTAACATGTCAGGGCCTGATTAATGCACAGGCCTCCGGGGCCTCGGCCTTGGGTCCACAAATTTGTGTGTATTTTCTCACAATTTAAGTTTTTACACTGTTTGCATTTTATATTTTGGTCCCTGGCGTAAAAACAAAGTTTTACTGTAATAAAAAACCTCCATATTTAATTTTTCTGTAAAAGTCCTTTTCAGTTTGAAAGTACCTATAATTTTCGAAACTTGCCGTATCCAGAAAATCAAACATGGGGAAAATGCCAAAAACTGCATATTGTGTCTATTGGTTTCAATATAAACGAGGATTTTACAATGTCAGAATTATAGTTTAAAATTATTACTTGACTGTTAGGGAAGACACAATTTTTATGATTTTGGATAAGGCGAGTTTTGAAAAAGACGTCCTCATTTATTCTGCAACATAAACTGAGGATCATAGATGTTTGTGAATTATACAAATGCTTATTTGAGAAAGTGGACGGTAATTCATTTTCTTGATTAATCTTGTAAGTTAAATTTTTTTTATAAAACTTGAAACTTTCACCCAAACAACTTTGTCAACTCATCAAATAAACCTACTTTTTTCTGAAAGTGTCGCCGGAAGGGGTGGTAGGGCGGACACAACTTTTTAACAGGCCCTGGGTCCAACTTCAGCTTGATCGGGCTCTGAACATGTATGAGATAGAAGGAAGTTTTGGGATTGGCATCTCCGACTAGTTTTCTTTAGATTCTGAAACATGATTGTACAAAATGCTGTGAAAACGTTTTAATCCAAAATAACTATTGCACTAACAAGTAAAGGTACTATAGTCTGTGGCGGCGAACTTCGATTTCTATAGCTCATTCGATTCATCTCATCGAGCTTAGTAATTTTACACCTCGCATCTCCGCTATTGAGTTTTTATAATGACAAGGGACCGGGTCAAAGTTCAAAATTTCTTTCATTGAAAAACAGATGCCTTCAAAGAAATAAATGCGATTTAAATTTACTAATGGTTTTTAACAGTGTCATATATTTCCAATAGCTACTATAAGGTTATATTATTGCTGTTATTATAAGAATTTGTAATTGCAGATAAAATATTCGTATGCTACTTGACAGGCAGGTTTTCGCAAGTTATGATGTCCTCGTGTCTAGTTCAGTGTTGCCAGTGGGCTACTTTTTTTAAATTTAGATTTCTTGATTGGCACCGCTTTTCTGAAATGGTAAAATTCCTCTTGTTTTCTCCTTAATATGTCATTGAATAAGGCGAATTTTACTATTTCACAAAAGTGGTGCCAATCAAGAAATCTGAATTTTTAAAAAAAGTAGCCCACTGGCAACATTGGTCTAGTTTTGTTCATCCTGTCAATACTTTTTCCCGAATTACGAGCAAAAATCTTTGAACCACACATTGTTAGTTCTTTTGTCAGTTTTTCAGTCACTTAGTAACTTGCGGAATGCCTGCGTACGGTTGCATGCGAAGAAATTTTCTGCTACTGTTTTATTTTCGGCAGCTCGCATTATGCAAATTTTTAAACTTTGATCCTACCTCCTGTCATTATTAAAACTCAATACCCGATATGCGAGGTAGTAAATTACTTAGCTCGATGAGATGAATCGAATGAGCTATAAAAATCGTAATCGACTATAGTACCTTTACTTGTAAGTCACATGGATATATGTGAAAGGCAGAATTTGAAAAAAAATACCTATAAAATGAGCCAAAGTGAAGTTAAAAAATTCTGTACGATTAAAAACTAGAAAGAAAAATCATGCATCATGCATAGATTATAAAACACTTCCAAGTGCTATTCGAATCGTGTTACGAAACTTCAATATTTTATGAGATGAAAGGAGATATCTAAATGAAAACAGTTTCGATAACAACTGACACACACTGTTAAAAAAAACGGACTAAAAAGAAAACGTAAAGATTTTTTTTGCAAATCGTAAATTTTAAAGAAAACATAGGGAAAATTTGATAATATAAAAGAGATGTGATTGTTGTGTTTTTAACTTTTGATAATTGATTTTTTTTCCGCTGAATACGAAAAAAACCTACATTTTTAACTATCACGCCAAGATTTTTCACAAATTGTAAGTTTCAAAGTAAAAAATTGAACCTCCTCCCCCTCTCATCGGACCCCTCGGCTGTTTAGCTGTAAGAATCTCAGTATAAGCCAAAAAATTGAATAAATTATTGAATTAAATTAAATAGAAAAACTTTTACATCTGTTTTATAGTATCAGATTTTCTCTATATTTTAACTTTGACGTTTACGATTTGTAAAACAATTCTGACATAATGATTAAAAATGAAGGTCATTTTCAGATTCAGTGCTAAAATGTACATAAAAATAGATTATCAAAAGTTAAAAAACACAGCCATCTCCTCCATTGTATAGTATTCAATTTTTTTTATTTTTTAACTTTGACAATTTATGATTTGTGAAAAATCCTGACATGATGGTTAAAAATTAAGCTAATTATCGGATTCAGTGCTAAAAAATACATAAAAGATAAAAAACACAACCATCCAAGTCTTGTGTTATCTAATCCAAAACTTCTTGGCAGTAATCTATCCGAATTTTTTGTGTTATCCTGTAAAATAAGTGTAAATAGCAACCACAGAAAATCATAATAATATTAGATTGTTATCGGATTTACGTCATTATGTACAATTTAATCTCGATAGTATATTTGAAAGTGAGTTAACGTTCGAGTACAAATTTTGAACTGGAAAAACCATACATACGATCATTGAAGTTAAATAAAAACTTATAAAAATAACAATTTTTGTTAAAGGAAATTATGAAAGGAAACCGTCTCAAATCCTTACAAAATAAAACATATGTTAAAATATAATTATTTTAGCCAATTTGAAACTTAATAAAAGTTAACTCAATCATAATACTTGTACGATTTTCTTTCAAAGCGCAGATACACATGAAATAAGTTCTTGGTATATGGCCCCTCAAAGAATTGCCGAATTCATTTGTGTTCAGATGCAGAAAAGTGGTATTAGTCATGCATTTTTAAAGTTTTATACCTCGGTCAATTTTAGTGTTATATGAACGGGACTTTTTTGTCTTACTTGTCAGAGTAATAGGAAAATTTTACTAAATATAACTTATAGGACCGGGGGACCGTATAAAAATTTTAATTTCGTAATTTTTAAGACATTTTTTTATTGACCCAAATCGCTTTTAAAATATTTCTTTACCTCATTTAAAACATTTTTGTAATTGGAATTACATGTGTATGACTAACGGTATAGGAATTAGCCATTGGACACCGTTGAGAGTGGACACTCTGTATATTCACTTCTTATGGAGGGGCAAAAACTAAAAATTAACTATTTCGCATTAGCAAATAACGTATGCTAAAATAATCAATGCGTTCTATAGTTTAAATTTTCAGAATTAAATATCCAAAATTTCATAAATATCAGAATTTCTTAATTTTCTTTTCTTTTTTTTACTAAGTATTATTTACTAAATATAAATTTCTTTTTTTTTTTACTAAATTATTTTTTAAATAAATTAAAAACTTAAATAATTTTAAACTTTTCTGCAGACCACCAAAATTTTCTAGCGGACCACTGATAGTCCACGGACCACCGGTTGACGGCCGTTACTATTGACGATTTCAATAACATACGTCAATTCCTTGGCAATCCAAAGATATTTACGAAAGTTAAAGTGTGGATAGACAGCCAGACGCACTAAAGCAAACACTTTCCATCTATAATGGGAAAATTGCATTTGAACTAGTTGTATGTGCCAATCGCAAATCTTTCTTCAATCTCATGCATCTTAACATTTCAAAAAGTAGTTACACATGTTAATACTTCAATATTATTAGTTCAATACTGTACCAACTTTGAATTTTCATCTTAAATTTCTGCTTTAGTCAATTAAACGGAGTAAAAATAAGGACCACGAAAGAACTGGATGGATGATATTTCAAAAGCAATGAGGGATTGAGGTCCGGAAGAGGAATGGACCCTTGACCGGAAGAAATGGAAAAAGACTCTTGTAGATTCTTCGGATGGCGGCATTTGACGCCATAAATCGAGTTTATATATATATAAACAAGTTAATCTAGATCATAATATTTATTAAAATCAATAGTTTTTCCTTATTCTGCTGTCATCAACTGTCTACAAGTAGCCAGCTTAGTAGGACGCAAGTTCCCGTCGCTGCACGAGCCACCGATGGACAATAGAACTACAAAAAATCGAGAAAATTGTACAAAAATCGCTATTACAGCGACCCCTTTCGGCGGAATATTATCAAATTCAAGGAGAAACTGCTGGCTATAGCCAAAAACATACACAAAAAATTTGGTTCAATTGTATGCACATTTTTCATACAGTTTTCGATGGTAGAATAATAAAAATGATACAGACATCGCTATTACAGTGCCCCCTTTCGGCAGATTTTTTTCAAATTCAGGGAGGACCTGTTAGCCATAGCCAGAACCATACGCAAAACATTTTATTCAATTCTGTGCATAACTTCCTACAGTTTTCGATGGTACAAGGTGCAATAATGAAAATGGCACAGATATCGCAATTACGGCGCCCCTTCCGGCGGAATTTTTCCAAATTCAGGGAGGACCTGTTAGCCAGAGCCAAAAACATACACAAAAAATTTGGTTCAACTCTATGCATAACTTCATACACAACGGCGACGCACGGACTGACAGACAGACATTTTGTATAAGCATGTTTTTTGGGATCTCTGACCCCTAAAAAGTATAAATCCGTCGAAAACAATTTCAATTACAATATTTTCTTCTATTGAAGATAGAAGGAAGTAAAAAGTCGTGAAGCAATCTAAAGCATTTTCATTTGTATCTAGAATGGGAAAATTTTCTTTCTTTTTCTTTTTTATGAATCATTTTATTTTGAAAGTAAAATTTTTCTTATATTTCTTTTTAGATAAACCATGTCCTGAGGTGCTTTGTACTCCTGAATGTCCTTTGAACGAAAAAGCTAAACCATGCCCGACATGTGAGTGCAAGAAGCCTCCAAATGGTAAACAAAATAAATTTGATGTATTATAATTGATATAAAAGTAGATCGCGAGACAGACAGGCAGTGAGATGAACCGAAGTCATAAACACATTTCAATGTGTTGAAAGATGTTAAAATATTTAATTTACACTTGAAGTAATACAAAAGGTAAATTAATCTTTAAGAAAACTATATATAACAATGATAATCAATTACGTGGGTGGTTCAATAATTATTGTCTCTAGTATATATAAAATATTTGTACTGCGATGGCTGATGTGGAATATCGAAGCTTAAATGTCTTAAATACCTATATGCTCAATTTCAGAACCGTCGCTACCATATTAACATAGTTTTGGAGGGAGGGGTGGAGTTTTAAAGACCTGTTTTTGAGGGAGTTTTTAAGGAGGGGGGTGAGGGTGAAATGCTGGTTTGGAGCTTATGAGGCTACTACATGTGTGGCAGTGGATGAGATGTGGCTACGTCACTATGATCCCGAGTCCAAACGATAGTAGTTACGCCTCATCCACTGTCGCAAATCTAGTCCCATAAGCTAAAAATCAGCCTTTCACCTCCACTCCCCCCCCCCCTTTCATTCATCCCTCCAAAACTATGTGAATATAGCAGCTATGGTTCTAAAATTCAGCATATAGGCATCTAAGACATTAGGCTTCGATATTCCATAACAACCATCGCAGTACAAATATTTTATATACACTAGGGACAATAATTATTAAACCACCCACGCACATACATAACATTTAGACCCTAAAATCGACCTTTAAGTTATATTCTTAAGTAAGGTTCATCCGCACATATATCACGTGACACGCTCACTGGTGACGACTTTTATACCTAATTTCTTGAAATATATGCCTCAAATTATCGTAGTATCGAGATATATTTTCATTTTGCCTTCTTTAATGTATTTTTTGTTAATTGAAAGCTAATTTCTTGAAATATTAATTGACGTAGGCCCTCAAATGTTTATACTAACAGGATATGTTTTTTATTTTTGTTGTCTTTGACGTATTTGTTGTTTCTTTTGCAGCCGATTTCTTAAAATACTAAATCATGCAGGTACCAGTACCCATGTTTACCGTCTGTTACACATTTATTGTTTTTTAAGCTAATTTCTTAAAATATTATCTCAGCAGGTGCCTCAAATGTTTATAGTACCCAGATGATCTGGGGCAGATGTGTTTTCCCTTTTGCATCTTTGAGGTTATTTGTCTATGAAATTGAAGCGTTTTCTCAGTCCCCGATATGCTATTTCTTTCGGCCAGCAATTAAAATGTCGTCTCTAAAAAATAACGTTCATTGTATAAGCCAGCGTAAAACAAAGCAGATGTATCATTGTACGGTTAAATACTCTACTGCAATTTTTTAAACTTCTAAGAATCGCACATTTTCAACTTTTATACCGTCGTATTCGGAAAAAAGTACTTTTACATGCAATTTGTTTGAAAACTGCATTGCAATTTATTTTTGAGATATTAATTTTTTTGTTGTTTTTAGCGCCATTTGTTTAATTTTGGCAACTCAAGTACTCCATTTCTGTAGAACGTAAAGGAAAAATAGTTGAAAAATAGTAATTATATCTTTTTGCTACCATTTTCCCATAACAACTGAAAAAAAATCTAATTAAAATACGAGCTATTTTGAAAAAAATATAAATGAATGATTTCTGATAAAACATGGAGCTATTATAAACTACATTTAATTTTAAGTGTCTATATTAATATTACAAACAAATGAAGGCATATCAATCATTAGGTAGCCGATTTTTTTTTGTCGACATTTCTTTTTCTTTTCTTGTCTTTTTTTTTTTTTTTTTTTTTTTTTTTTTTGTATTTTTCAACGATAGTGACGTCGTATGCATACTTTACTGTAGAGTGTAGATGTTGTTTAAGACTGGATCGTAAATGAGGAATTCTTCAGCGGATACGCATGACGTCATTTTATGTAAAAAAAAAGGCGTGTATTTTATGTCTTAAAACTGAAATATGTTTGTACTATCTATATATATATATATATATATATATATATATTTACATCGGGTGCGACACTAAATTTTGAAAAAGAAAAATTCTTGTTTTCTAATTTACAATTTCGCTCGGCTTTGCTTTGATTCACTTGTATCGTCTGCTTTATCTTAGTCATCCTCATCGCCTTCAAAATTTTCTGCTGCAGTCACCCTTTCAACAATCCCTTCCAGTGCCAAAAATATTTCCAGTCTCACGTCCATAATTCTTTTTTTTTTCACATTTACTGATGCTTCATCAGTTTGTTTACATATATTCAAAATAGGCTGTCCAGATTAATATGATCACGGCTTAATAGAGTACATAATAAATAACAGTTTATTGTGTGTGCATATATATATATATATATATATATATATACATACAGGGCTATTACTAATGATGGACTCGATTTAAAAAAAAATCATATTTTTGAAACTACTGCAGATATTACAATAAGTTATACTTGAATTTAAAGAGAAATATACCAAGTTTTTTTTAGTTACAAATGTTCGATGTGTGACCCTCTTGTTACATGGCATACGTCCAATCTGTAATCCAGTTCGTCTCAAACATTTTGTAGCATCACTCTGTCAATGGTTCTGAATTCAGAACAAATGCGTTCCTTAAGTTCTGACAGTGTCAAAGACATTGTTTATGTACCACCAATGCCGAAAACAAAGTGTTCAGAACTTAAAGAACGCATTTGTGAAGCTTTCAGAAGTGAAGCTTGACAGAGTGATGCTACAAAATGTTTGGAACGAACTCGATTACAGATTGGACGTATGCCGTGTAACAAAAGGGTCACACATCGAACATTTGTAACTGAAAAATTCAGTATATTTCTCTTTAAATTCATGTATCACTTATTGTAATATGTCCAGTACTTTCGAAAATATGACTTTTTTAAATCGGGTCCATTATTTGTAATAGCCCTGTATATATATATATGGGGCATTCTCACAATCTTTTGACTTTCGGGAATAAAAATCTGGTGAAATTAAACTTGCTAAAGTAACATTTTAATCTGATAGACGAATGCCTTAATGATTCAAAATAAAGAAAAAAATGGTCAGCAGCGAAAATGTTTTAATTTAACTGATGTTTAAGTTAAACTTGCGAGTTTAATTTTCCTTACCATTTTATCACTATAACTTTTTATTTTCTTCTAAATTTTTACTTATAATGAATTTGCATAGTACCGATAGGACATTCAAAAAAGAAATAATAAAAATGTAGTACTTTTAATACAGAATTTTTTTATAACATTGTCTTAAAGGGGTGTTAAAGAAGGGACGGTAAGGTAAAAAAAGGGGATAGTATAGGAAAAAAGGGACAAAATGGAAAAAAAGGGATGGTTAGGATGGAACGGTAAGGAAATTACCAACTATTTTTAGGCAAATCATGTTAAGACTAAGTGATAGCCAGAATGTTCATTGATTTTTAAAAACAGTTGTTAACATTGGATTAAATGATTATTATTTTTTTTAATTTACCTCGAAAAGTGCAGGAATAAACCTTGGAGACGGTAAGACCAATAAAGCCACGATGCTTGTAATTGATATTTAAATGCTGATTTAAATTCTGCAGTAAATTTCCTGTCAAAGAATTTTAGACGTTCTTTCTCTAGCATACTTCTGCATGAGAAAAAACTTGAAAAAAAAATTCGGTGGCTGCATCTGAAGTGATTTTCTGTATAAGTTTAGCAAGAGGGACGGTAAGGATGAAAAACCCAGGGACAGAGTTCAAAAAATAATATCAACCGTAAAAATGTGTGCAAATTAATTTTTTGCTACTTATTTATATAAAACAATTGTCGCAGTTTCAGAAAAAATTACATCGAATTACTTTTTTTGAAACAATTTTATACAAACAGCTCCAAACTTAAAAATCAGCATCAGGGACACGGGGCGGTATAGGAGTTTTCCAGGCAATTGGACCCCCAACATCGTCCAAAACTTATTTATCTCGTTAATATTGTTATGCAATCATGCAATGGGCTGTTCCCGGTATATGAAATTTAAAAAAAAACACCAAAAAAAGTATTAAAATAAAAATTATTATTTAATTCATAAATTATTATTCATCAAAATTATTATACATAAAAGTCAAAAGATTGTGAGAATGCCCCATATATACTCTGACTATACATAAACAGTGAAGAAACCTAATTATTTAATGGAAAATAGATTCCGCAAGTTGTGGTTGCCACCTTAATTAATGAATAAATTCATGTGTAATAATGTTGCGAAACCTATCGTGGATGGATAATCATTACTCATTCTTCAAACTTGCAGAATGTGATGGTAAGAATGAAATCTTCGTGAAGTGTGCTAAACCGAAATGGTGCAACACGTGTGAAATTAGAGGAAACTGCAAAGTATCGTGTTCAGAGGGATGTGACTGTAAACCAGGGTTCTACAGGAATGATAAAGGCATCTGTATACCACAGTCTCAATGTCCTAGTAAGTAGGAGTTTTTTTTGTTCCATTTCTATGTAGATTATTCTAACTTACTTCAAATAGCACATTGAAAAGGGTAATTGCGCCAAGCTGTAAACTTAAAGCAGTTAATTAACTGGTTTGAGCATTTATTTAATACTCATTGGGATTAAAATTAGTGGTATAAGAAAAATCCCATCACCCCACAGTGGAGTATTTGACTCAAAAACCTAGCCAAAAATGAAAAAAAAATTAAAATTTGCTCAGCAGCGGTAAACCGCATGTTTTATAACTGACTAACTGGTGCATCGTTCTATATCTATTTCAAGAGCCTGAGTCAAATCCGGCGGCTCCTAGACTAAGTTGAAGAGGGGTTTTCTTTGAGTGAAGACGTGATTTATTGTTACGATTCACCTTTGTCATTATGCTTAATTATGCTTAAATGTATATTTTTTGTGGTTTCATGAATTGCTGAATTCAATAGCTTTATTTTTAATATAATAAAATAAATAAAAAGAATTAAAAATGTGTTCATTTTAAGCCTTTTTAGCTCTTTAAGTATATTGATTTAAATATATAGCTTTTTAAAGGTGTGACGTGGTTTGCCGGACCATTTTTGAAGTATAGTCGTATTGCTTATAGTTTTGAACGCCAATTAAAAAAATATATATCTTCCGCATATAGTTGCCATTATTAAATGTAAATTGTTTCGGTAATTTATTAATAACACACACAAAGCCAGAATCTCTATACTACAACTCAATTTTAGGCTCTCAACTTTGCTAAATACTAAATTCAAATAATATTTACATTAATACCTTCGTTTATATAATTAATTAAAAGGTTACATATAGATATTACATTAACAACATTTAAACCTTACTTGTAAGTAAAACAACTCTATCAAATATTTCTCTTCTCTTATAAACAGTAAAATGTCAAGTAAACTTTGTACTTTATATTTATTTTTTTAAGTAAATGCATACTTTTATGTGTGTATAACGTTAATTAAGTGTATTTACTAAAAGTCAGTCAGCGGCAATGATTTTAAGTACAACACATGAAAAATAGTTTTGGCCAGAATTTTGTTTCAAATACTCCATTGTGCGCCCCTCAAAAGATTAAAGATAAAAAGACAATGAACTTTAAAAAGAAATATTTTACCCTATTAATGTTATTAGGACAAAAAGTTTTCAAAGAAAACTTTTTTTCTGTGAATTCAATGTTTGTTTCTAATTTACTAAAAATTTTAAAAGTTTCAATTAATGTTTTATAACTTTTTTAAATGCTCCAAAAGTTTGAATTTTCAAATCATTTCCTGCATTTTTTTTTCATTTGATTACTTATTTAAAAAACGCATTTAAAAACAGTATGATATGTTATTTTAATTACTTACCTTCAAGAAACATGAAAATATGCTTTTTCCTAAGAGTATGGCAATATGCTTATATTTTTAAAACTTTACAGAACTTGAAGCACAAAAATATATACTAATTTTCTTCCTCTATTTAAAGTGCCATTGTATTTACTACTGAGTATTTTTTTTTTATATCTGTTAAAATATTCCACAGCGCAGATTATTGTTATATAATTTTATGTTATATATATTGGAGTGGGGAGGGTCATTTTTTAGCGCCAGAATGAAATTGCTCCAAAATGCTGAAAGCTCGTTAAGTAACAGTAGAAGGAAATTATTAGTGACAACAATTTCAACTTCAACAATGAGATAGATAGTGATGAAAAACTTTAATTTAATAGTCATTTGTTGCCACAAAAGGATTTTGGGTTAGAAAATTTTATTTCAAAAAATAACAAAGAAAAGTACAAGTAGGTAATAAGAAATTAAACTATGTGAAAAGGGAATAACATATAAAATAAAACAAATACCGCCTTTTAAATTCTGAATTAATTCCGAAATTTATATGTTAATCATCTTATTTATTTTTATTTTATTTAAATTGTGAATGATATACATGTATACAAAATACAATGAAACCTCCAAGATAACTGTGGCTCTAAGTCGCACAGATAAATAAAGGACATAGTTTTTTTTAATGACCTATAAAATGAGCCAAATTAAAGCTAAAAAATCCTGTGGAATTATAAAAGAGAAAGAAAAATCAAACATCACGCATAGATTATGAAACGCTTTCAAGCAGAATTGGGATATTGTTGCGAGCTTAAAATTTTTCGTGAGATGAAAGGAGATTTCTAAATAAATAATTCAGATAACTTCTAATATAGTTGAAAACTCAATTTCAACAGGTACCTCAGGTAGCCTGTAATGTATTCGAATTCCTTTGTTGCAGCTCTGTATATGATCTATATATTTTTCTACATACCAGGACACCACATAGTTTACAAAATTTAAACTAGCTGGAAAACACATAACGCATCTCAAAAACATTTAAATGTCGATTAGCATAAATACCAAACATTTGAATGCCAAAATATTTGAATGCCAGAGCAACATTTAAATGCCAAAACTATATTTAAATACCAAACATTTAAATGCCAAAATAACACTTAAATGCCAAAACAACATTTAAATGCTAAAACAAAATTTAAATACCAAAACACCATTTAAATGTCAAACATTTAAATGCCAAAACAACACTTAAATGTCAAACATTTAAATGGCAAAACATTTAAATGCAAAAAATTTTCGTGAGATGACAGGAGGTTTCTAAATAAATAATTCAGATAACATCAAATATAGTTGAAAACCATTTTCAACAAGTGCCTCAGGTAGTCTGTAATGTATTCGAATTCCTTTGTTGCAGCTCTGTATATTATACATATATATATTTTTTTATAGCAACACACCGCATAGTTTAAAACATTTAAACAAGCTGGAAAACACATGACGCAACTGAAAAATATTTAACTGTCAATTAGCATAAATGCCAAAACAACATTTAAATACCAAACATTTAAATGCCAAAATATTTAAATGCCAAACATTTAAATGAAAAACATTTAAATACCAAAACAACACTTAAATTCCAAACATTTAAATGCCAAAACAACATTGAAATGTAAAACATTTAAATGCAAAAAACATTTAAACTCTATCTGTAGATTTTTCTACATACCAACACACCAGTTCATAAAATTTAAACTAGCTGGAAAACACATAACGCAACTGAAAAACATTTAAATGTCAATTTGCATAAATGCCAAACATTTAAATGCAAAAATATTTAAATGCAAAAACAACATTTAAAAGCCAAACATTTTAAATGCCAAAACAACACATAAAAGCCAAACTTTTAAATGCCAAAACATTTAAATACAAAAACAACATTTAAATGCCAAACATTTAAATGTCAAAACAAAATTTAAATGCCAAACTGCTATTTAATATGGCTAAATGCCAAAGCAACATTTAAATGTCAAAACAACATTTAAATGCCAAAACGACATTTAAATTCCAAACATTTAAGTGCCCAAACAACATTTAAATGTCAAAATAACATTTAAAAGCCAAACATTTAAATTCCAAAACAATATTTATATGCCAAAACAGCATTTAAATGATAAAACAACATTTGAATGTTTGGCATCTAAATGCCAAATTTTTCGTAAGAGGGAAAGGGATTTCAAAATAAATAATTCAGATAACACCTAATATAGTTGGAAAGCCCTTTTCAGCAGGTGCCTCAGGTAATGTCTGTAATGTATTCGAATTCCTTTGTTGCAGGTCTGTATGTTATCTATAGATTTTCCTAAATATCTTCCTATCCCCTATCCCCACCACATAGTTTACAAAATTTAAACAGCTGGAAAACACATGATGTAACTGAAAAACAACTGAGAATGTCAATTACCATAAATGCCAAACATTTAAATGCCAAAACAACATTTAAATGCCAAAACGTTTAAATGCCAAATATTTAAATGCCAAAACAGTTAAATGTCAAAATAACATTTAAATGCCAAAAACATTTAAATACCAAATATTTAAATACCAAAACAACACTTAAATTCCAAACATTTAAATGCCAAAATAACACTTAAATTCCAAACATTTAAATGCCAAAACAACACTTAAATTCCAAACATTTAAATGCCATAAACATTTAAATACCAAACATTTAAATACCAAAACAACACTTAAATTCCAAACATTTAAATGCCAAAACAACACTTAAATTCCAAACATTTAAATGCCAAAACAACATTGAAATGTCAAATATTTAAATGCAAAAACATTTAAACTCTATCTGTAGATTTTTCTACATACCAACACACCGTGTAGTTCATAAAATTTAAACTAGCTGGAAAACACATAATGCAACTGAAAAAAATTTAAATGTCAATTAGCTAAATGCCAAACATTTAAATGCCAAAATATTTAAATGCAAAAACAACATTTAAAAGCCAAACATTTTAAATGCCAAAACAACACATAAAAGCCAAACTTTTAAATGCCAAAACATTTAAAT
Organism: Maratus speciosus; assembly: GCA_963932465.1. Lineage (NCBI taxonomy): Eukaryota > Metazoa > Arthropoda > Arachnida > Araneae > Salticidae > Maratus > Maratus speciosus. Next base: position 281,376,831 of record OZ010794.1, on the reverse strand, counting down.
ACAAAAACAACATTTAAATGCCAAACATTTAAATGTCAAAACAAAATTTAAATGCCAAACTGCTATTTAATATGGCTAAATGCCAAAGCAACATTTAAATGTCAAAACAACATTTAAATGCCAAAACGACATTTAAATTCCAAACATTTAAGTGCCCAAACAACATTTAAATGTCAAAATAACATTTAAAAGCCAAACATTTAAATTCCAAAACAATATTTATATGCCAAAACAGCATTTAAATGATAAAACAACATTTGAATGTTTGGCATCTAAATGCCAAATTTTTCGTAAGAGGGAAAGGGATTTCAAAATAAATAATTCAGATAACACCTAATATAGTTGGAAAGCCCTTTTCAGCAGGTGCCTCAGGTAATGTCTGTAATGTATTCGAATTCCTTTGTTGCAGGTCTGTATGTTATCTATAGATTTTCCTAAATATCTTCCTATCCCCTATCCCCACCACATAGTTTACAAAATTTAAACAGCTGGAAAACACATGATGTAACTGAAAAACAACTGAGAATGTCAATTACCATAAATGCCAAACATTTAAATGCCAAAACAACATTTAAATGCCAAAACGTTTAAATGCCAAATATTTAAATGCCAAATCAGTTAAATGTCAAAATAACATTTAAATGCCAAAAACATTTAAATACCGAATATTTAAATACCAAAACAACACTTAAATTCCAAACATTTAAATGCCAAAATAACACTTAAATTCCAAACATTTAAATGCCAAAACAACACTTAAATTCCAAACATTTAAATGCCAAAACAACATTGAAATGTCAAATATTTAAATGCAAAAACATTTAAACTCTATCTGTAGATTTTTCTACATACCAACACACCGTGTATTTCATAAAATTTAAACTAGCTGGAAAACACATAATGCAACTGAAAAAAATTTAAATGTCAATTAGCTAAATGCCAAACATTTAAATGCCAAAATATTTAAATGCAAAAACAACATTTAAAAGCCAAACATTTTAAATGTCAAAACAACACATAATGCCAAACTTTTAAATGCCAAAACATTTAAATACCAAAACAACATTTAAATGCCAAACATTTAAATGTAAAAACAAAATTTAAATGCCAAACTGCTATTTAATATGGCTAAATTCCAAAGCAACATTTAAATGTCAAAACAACATTTAAATGCCAAAACGACATTTAAATGCCAAACATTTAAATGCCCAAACAACATTTAAATGTCAAAATAAAATTTAAATGTCAAAATAACATTTAAAAGCCAAACATTTAAATTCCAAAATAACATTTAAATGCCAAAACAACATTTAAATGCGAAACATTTAAATGCCAAAACAGCATTTAAATGATAAAACAACATTTGAATGTTTGGCATCTAAATGCCAAATTTTTCGTAAGAGGGAAAGAGATTTCAAAATAAATAATTCAGATAACATCTAATATAGTTGAAAAGCCATTTTCAGCAGGTGCCTCAGGTAATGTCTGTAATGTATTCGAATTCCTTTGTTGCAGCTCTGTATGTTATCTATAGATTTTCCTAAATATCTGCACACCACCTAGTTTACAAAATTTAAACAGCCGGAAAACACATGATGCAACTGAAAAACATTTTAATGTCAATTACCATAAATGCTAAACATTTAAATTCCAAAACAACATTTAAATGCCAAAACGTTTAAATGCCAAATATTTAAATGCCAAAACATTTAAATGTCAAAAAAACATTTAAATGCCAAAAACATTTAAATACCAAACATTTAAATACCAAAACAACACTTAAATTCCAAACATTTAAATGCCAAAACAACATTGAAATGCCAAACATTTAAATGCAAAAACATTTAAACTCTATCTGTACATTTTTCTACATACCAACACACCATGTAGTTTATAAAATTTAAACTAGCTGCAAAACACATAACGCAACTAAAAAAAATTTAAATGTCAATTATCATAAATTCCAAACATTTAAATGCCAAAATATTTAAATGCAAAAACAACATTTAAAAGCCAAACATTTTAAATGTCAAAACAACACATAATGCCAAACTTTTAAATGCCAAAACATTTAAATACCAAAACAACATTTAAATGCCAAACATTTAAATACCAAAACATTTAAATGCCAAACATTTAAATGTCAAAACAAAATTTAAATGCCAAACTGCTATTTAATATGCCAAAGCAAAAATGCCAAAGCAACATTTAATTGTCAAAACAACATTTAAATGTCAAAATAAAATTTAAATGTCAAAATAACATTTAAAAGCCAAACATTTAAATTCCAAAATAACATTTAAATGCCAAAACAACATTTAAATGCCAAAACAGCATTTAAATGATAAAACAACATTTGAATGTTTGGCATCTAAATGCCAAATTTTTCGTCAGAGGGAAAGAGATTTCAAAATAAATAATTCAGATAACATCTAATATAGTTGAAAAGCCATTTTCATCAGGTGCCTCAGGTAATGTCTGTAATGTATTCGAATTCCTTTGTTGGAGCTCTGTATGTTATCTATAGATTTTCATAAATATCTGCCCACCACATAGTTTACAAAATTTAAACAGCTGAAAAACACATGATGCAACTGAAAAACATTTTAATGTTAGTTACCATAAATGGCAAACATTTAAATGTCAAAACAACATTTAAATGCCAAAAGATTTAAATGTCAAAACAACATATTAATGCCAAAAACATTTAAATACCAAACGTTTAAATGCCAAACATTTAAATGCCAAAACAACATTTAAATATCAAACATTTAAATGCCAAAATTTTTCGTGAGATGAAAGGAGCCCATTTTTAACAGGTACGTCAGGTAGTCTATAATGTATTCGAATTCCTTTGTTGCAGCTCTGTATGTTATCTATAGATTTTCCTACATATCTACACCCCACATGGTTTACAAAATTTAAACTAGCTGGAAAACACATGACGCAACTGAAAAACATTTAAATATCAATTAGCATAAATGCGAAACATTTATATGCCAAAACCTTTAAATTGCAAAACAACATTTAAATGCCAAAGCAACATTTAAATGCCAAAACACTTAAATGCCGAACTTTTAAATGCCAAAACAACATTTAAATGCCAAAATTTTTCGCGAGATGAAAGGAGATTTCTAAATAAATAATTTAGATAACATCTAATATAGTTGAAAACCCATTTTCAACAGGTACCTTAGGAGGTCTGTAATGTATTCGAATTCCTTTGTTGCAGCTATGTATGTTATCTATAGATTTTCCTAAATATCTGCACACCACATAGTTTACAAAATTTAAACAGCTGGAAAACACATGATGCAACTGAAAAACATTTTAATGTCAATTACCATAAATGCCAAACATTTAAATGCCAAAACGTTTAAACGCCAAAACATTTAAATGTCAAAATAACATTTAAATGCCAAAACAACATTTAAATGCCAAAAACATTTAAATACCAAACATTTAAATGCCAAACATTTAAATGCCAAAACAACATTTAAATATCAAACATTTAAATGCCAAAATTTTTCGTGAGATGAAAGGAGCCCATTTTCAACAGGTACGTCAGGTAGTCTATAATGTATTCGAATTCCTTTGTTGCAGCTCTGTATGTTTTCTATAGATTTTCCTACATATCTGCACCCCACATAGTTTACAAAATTTAAACTAGCTGGAAAACTCATGACGCAACTGAAAAACATTTAAATATCAATTAGCATAAATGCCAAACATTTATATGCCAAAACCTTTAAATTGCAAAACAACATTTAAATGCCAAAGCAACATTTAAATGCCAAAACAACATTTAAATGCCAAAATTTTTCGCGAGATGAAAGGAGATATCTAAATAAATAATTCAGATAACATCTAATATAGTTGAAAACCCATTTTCAACAGGTACCTCACGAGGTCTGTAGTGTATTCGAATTTCTTTGTTGCAGCTCTGTATATTGTCTATAGATTTTTCTACTTACCAGCACACCACATAGTTTACAAAATTTAAACTAGCTGGAAAACACATGACGCCACTCAAAAATCTTTAAATATCAATTAGTATCCATAGGCGGCAATGTATCCATGTTTTTTTGTGAAAACCTATGTATGAATTTATTTGTTCTAAACTTACACGACATAATAAAGTAAAATTTAGCTTAGTTTATATATATATATATAACGCGTTACACAAATGAATACGCACTATCAGTAATTTGATAATATTTTTAAGGTCTCTTGTACCTTTTAAACTCATCGAAAATCAATTGAAACATTGAAAGTTTGAATTAGTATATCTTTATTATTTTAAAATGTTTAAACATGAAATGTTGACTTTTGATTAAGCAGATTATGCTTTTTAATATAACAGCACTAGACACTAACTAGTCTTTTATAGAATTTGTGTATTGTTGAAATTAAAATAGCTCTGTTTTTCACTGCGTAAGTCATTGCGCGCATGATATCTTGAGAGCGTATGTATGGATTATTATGAAACTTGATATATATAATAAGTACATATGTATTTTTTAAATGATTTACACTTAGGTCAAAATAATTCATTAACTATGTAAAAGAAAATTTTTTGTAAAAAATAATCGAAAATTTACATTTTTTAATGAATAAAAATAGTGACAACTAAAAATATTATCACTGTAAATACTTAAAAGTAGATCATTTTAAACACACATATTTTCTTAGTATATATACCAAATGTCATAACAATCCATGTACACGTTCTCAAGATATCATGCGCGCAATGACTTAAGGAGTAAAAAAAAAGAGCTATTTTAATTTCAACAACACACAAATTCCGTGAAAGGCTATTGAGTTTCTAATGGTAGCATATTATAAAGCACAATCTGTTTAATCAATATTCAAAATTTTATTTTTATATATAAAAAGGTTCTGAAGATAAACTAATTCAAACTTTGAATTTTTTGTTCACTTTAGTCGCGTTTAAAAGGTACAAGACACCTTAAACAACCCTGTTTATAGTCTATATAATAGGTCTATATAATATATTAGAATTTAGTTAAGCTTGAAAACGCATGACACAACTGAAATCGCATTTCTTGCATTTATTGCTCATAGACGATAATATAACTAATTTTTATTATTTTTTACATGGCCCAGTAAAAGAAGATTTTGTATTCCATTTGCTATTTTCTACATGCAAGATGTTATCGCACACATGAATAACGCATATCAATTTTATGAAATATATTTCAAACAATTATTGCCTAGAGAGAGTACACTGTAAAAAAAGACAGATGTTTCTTAATTTACGAAAATATACTATAATCACGAACGAAAATATACAATACCCTCTTCCGAGTCACCCAAGATACCGAAAGCGTTCCTTTATCTCTAGAAACGTCACAAAATAATTTATTTTGTGAAATTTAAAGAAGAATTAAAAAAATTAAATTTTTATTACCCGCCTGTAACTTTCGAAAACGTTTCCGAGTAGCTTTTACAGTGCATTGATCAGTTCTCTCAACCCGGAAAATCGGTTTTTCGGATGATATTGGTTCTCAGTAAATATTCCCATGTTCAGCAAACTTGTTTAACCGACAAACATATAGAATTAATAGCATTAAAATTAATATTATTTTATTACAATTACATGCATAATTCCAGTTATGCAGCTGAAGATATTTAGCTGTGAACTGGTAGCATCCGAAAAACCGATTTTCCGAGTAGAGAAAACTGATTGATGCATTGTAAAAGCTAATCCAAAACGTCTCCGAAAGTTACGGACAGCTAATAAAAAATTATTTTTTATAAGTTCTTCTTTAAATTTCGAAAATAAGTTGTTTTCTGACGTTTCTAAAGATTAAGGAACGTTTTTCGGGATATTGGGTGACTTGGAAGCGGTTATCGAATATTTTCGTTCGTGATTATAGTAAATTGTCTTACTTTTAGAAATATCTGTATAATTTTACAGTGTAATACAATCTATTCTTTTTGTATATTCTTGTAAATGAACAATAAATGATGCGTACATACGTTTCTGTAGGCAACATGCTATATTGCGTATCATTATTTCAACAATGCGTATCAATTTCGCTATATTTTATGTAGTGTAACATTATTAAAATGTGATTTAAACAATTTTCTTTCATAGATCATAATGCATTTGGATTCTTTTGAGTGTTCCTGTAAACGAACTATAAACACTCTCTATGTTCTATAGAGAGCATGCTGTAGCAGACCTTTATAACATATTTTAATTTCGTAGCAATCCAAATGTACTTGTGAAAGTTAAAGCAGGGGCATCCTGGCAGACGAACTGATGGCGTAAATACTCTCCAACCATAATGGAAAATGCATTTTAATTAAAAAAAAAAGAAAAGTGCCTAGTTAAACTGGTGGCCTTGAGCTCACAGGATATTGACACTAATTGTATATTAGACTCTTATTTATGTCTATTATTCATTAAATAAAACTCACTCTTTTTGAGCAAAAACGGTAAATCATCAGTGGTATCAATTTAGATTTAATCATGAAAGTAGTCAATTAACTGGGAGAGTTCTTATTTTTCAGAAAAAAGAATCCCATTGCCTTATTTCCTTTAATAATTAAGAACACATTCACATATAATTTCATTATAATTATTCCATTTCGGGAAAGAGGTCATTAAAAAAAACGAAAAAATTAAAAAATAGCTGTACTAAATAAAAGTTGTATTCAATAGATGACAAAATTAAATTACAATATTGGCTTGAAAGATTGAGACGTTTGAAAGGTTTCTTTCACGAAAGTTAAAAAAATCACCACAGAATGAAAAAAAAAAAAAAACCCGAGTACAAATTAACAAAATTTTTCGACAAAAACCGCTAAGCGAATTCCAGATAGACGCTTAAAAAAAATTAAGATTGAAACAGGGTTCCTTGAAATTAAAATTGCAGAGTAACGCGCAAAAATTGCATACAAATTAACAACAAAAAAAAAAAATCGCCACAAAAATGGCTTTATGAATTTCAAGTAAATCGTAATGAAAAGAGGAAAACATTTACTATAATGTGCTAAAATATTGAAACAGGGTTTCTTTAACGGATGTTAAAATACCCCTGCGGATGCAAAACTCACTAAAAATACTAATAAAAATCAGCTCCTTATCAGAATAAACCGGCATACCAAACTTGAAACAAATCGGATAATTCTGCATGAAAAACCCATTTATCTACATTAAGGTAGGGACTAGCTCACCGTTCTCTCGTTTTATACTTAACCAATGAATCCCGAAAACTAATCAGGGAAACTCCTTTTCAGAATGAAACTATTTACAAAATTTGAAGCAAATCAGATATTTCTATCAAGAGTTATCGCGTTACGTACATACAGAACCTGCGGGCACATTAGCTCTCAGACTTGGATAGCCTGTGAGATAATAAAACAGAAAGTGCCCAGTTAAACTGATGGCATTGAGCTCACAGGCTATTCGCACTAATTGTATATTATACTCTTATTTCAAATAATAATGCCTCTCGAAAAATAAATAAATGGGGGGGTGCCGCCCTTTTCCCTCTTTATACTTAACCAGTGAGACTCCAAATGTCATCAGGGAAGCGCCTTATCGAAATAAACCAGTATACTAAATTTGAAGCAAATCGGATAGAAAAATCCATTTATCTAAATTAAGGGGGTATTGGCCTCCCGTTCCCTCCTTTAGACTTAAACAATGAGCCTTCAAATCTAATCAGGAAAGCGCCTTATCAGAATTAAGCGGTTTACCAAATTAGAAGAAAATCTGATAATTCTGCATGATACGTACATATGTACATACAGAACCGGCGGGCACATTAGCTCCCAGGCTTTGATAGCCTGTGAGCTAAAAAGTTTAACTATGCAAAGCACTCTTATTTGTAACTAGAATATGAAAAATTACTTCATTTCCTTTTCATGACACATTTATTTTTTAAATGAAATTTCTCTTCCTCTTTTTTTAGAGAAACCATGCCCTCAAGTACTTTGTTTACCTGAATGTCCTTTGAACGAAAAAGCTAAACCATGCCCGATATGTGAATGCAAGAAGCCTCCAAATGGTAAGCGAAATACATGTGATATTTTATAATTTGATATAAAAGTAGAGCAGGCAGGCAAACGAACAGAACTCATAAACACTTTTCAACTATTTTGAAGAGTGTTAAAAACATTTAATTTACACTTGAAAAAATACAAAAGGTTAATTATTCCGCAGAAAAAAACTGTATTACTATAATAATAAGTTACATACATAATATTTAGATCTTAAAATCTAACTTTAAGTTACATTACTTAGTGAAGGTTTATTCACACTTGTAACGATTTCACCGACCTGAATAATGATATAGTCGCGCTAGGACAGGAAATTACTCATGATTAAACTTTTAGCCAATTTTATTCTTTTTTCCAAATGAAAATCAAATTTCAAAGTAACTACTTAAGAGGCGCAAAGGATAAGAGGCCTACTAAAAAGAGGCCATTGCGCCTCTTAAGCAATTACTTTGAAATTTGATTTTCATTTGAAATATTGTATTCAAGGCGAATGTTTCTCTCTGGAGTAATTTCCATGTATTACTATAATTTTATTCTTGTTTAACTAATAACAAAATAATTATACAACTACAGAACTGAGTTCGCCGTCAATTCTAATATGAAAGTTCAACCACCACTAAAACCAGGACAATTATAGAGTCCAATTTATACACGAGACTGATGTCTCTTTGAAAAATGGGAATCGCCAGCTAATAGTTGCCTGCGAAAACTAAATAGTTCAGTCACAATATTGAGTTCAATATATTCACAGGACAGGATATCTCCTTGAGGAATGGAAATCGCCAGCTGATGCTGTCTGCGAAAATCCAACCACACTGAGTCCAAAAAGCTTCTCCCCGTCTTATTTCTCCATCCTCTCCTCTGCAGAAAAAACGGGGCGGGGGCGTGTCCCCTCTTACCGCATTTCCAATCCGCGAGGTCCCTGAGTGCTGATTAGAGCTCTTTGTTTTCTTCTCAGCGCCGATGTTGTCAACCGACGTCTGTGAGATGCTGAAACTCTGGCCCTCGAAGGTCGACCAGGGGAGAAATCCATCTATAAAGGCCGGACCGTGCCAAATTTTTAATGTCACTGGGCATAGAAAATAAAATACCTTGCGAGACTTGCTTATTGTCCACGCACGACAAATTGTTTCCTGCCTGTGGGAAACTGTAGTCCATTGTAGATAGTCTTAATATAGGCACAGTTCTGTTAAATTAATTCACTAATTACTTTAAGACTTTACACACGCATATCACGTAGAATGCGCACGTATTTGAAGAAACATCTGATCTCTGTACACTTTGTACACTTTTTGGACTGATTTCTTGAAATATTAATTCACGCGCTCAAATGTTTATAGCATTCATATTTGTCTTCATTTTTGCAATCTTTGTTTTTCCCTTTAAAGCTAATTTCTTGATATATTAATTCAGGCAGGGTCTTCAAATGTTCATAGCATCCAGAACATCTGGGTCAGATGAGTGTTCATTATGCCTCTTTGGCGTTAATTGTTCACGAAATTCAGAGCTATTACGATTTCGCTATATATTGGCTTTTATTCATTGATACCGCCTGCTTTAACATGTTCATCCTCATCCCTTCAGAATTGTCTGTTCCTGTTACACTTTCAACAATCACCTACACTGACAAAAATATTTGCAGTCTCGCGTTCGTAACTCAGTTTTATATTCATTCTTGCCTGTGTATTATATGTTTATATATATCCAAAAAAGGCTAATATGGCCTAATAGGGTCCAGATTTTATGAAGTTTAATTTTATGTATACTCTCGCAGTGATAAGAATTCGAAAATTGTACATCAAACGTGGCAAATTCGTACTGTAACTAGTTTTATAAATATTCAGATCTTGGTGCAATAGCTGTTGCAACCGTATTCAAAAATGCATGAATACAAAATTTATTACGATTCTATATATATTAAATTCAGTAATACGGAAATAATAAGACTCCATCTTAAATAGGACGGAATCACCATGGCAACTAAAATCATTACTTATCATGAGAGATCCTTGAATTAATTACGTATGCTAGGATTTAATAGAATGAAGAAAACTTTTATTAATATCTTTTTAAACTTTGATTCGATTTTTATAAAATTTGAAATGACTCGACAAAATTCTACAACAATTATATATATTAAATTTCCAACCATTCGTTTGGGTGGTTTTTGCAATGTTATACGCGAACAGACAGACAGATGGACCAGACGACAACTATACAGACGTGTGAAAATTATTAGAATAATTTTGAAATTTACATTAAAATCTTGTTATATTAAAGAAATAATACATTTAAAAATACTGACCCATTTAATATGTAGCGTACACCCTCTTGTTTTTTATTAAAGATTCAATACGTCTTGGCATATTTTGTATGAGTTTTTGGCATTTAATTAGTATTTCGTTGTCATGATACCAAATTTGGATGAATTTTTCTATCAGAATATTCTTGTTTGTGATGTTGCATTTCTTTAATTTAATTAAAGAAAAAAATTTCATGGCCTGGAAACAGTTCAGATATGAAACCCATAAAGAACCTTTGGGCCTTTATAAAGAAAAAATTAAAGAAATACAACATCACAAACAAGACTAGTCTGATAGAAACACTCATCCAAATTTGGCATCATGACAACGAAATACAAATTAATTGCCAAAAACCCATACAAAATATGCCAAGACAAGTATGCTATCATTTCTTTAATAAAAAACAAGAGGATGCACACTAAATATTAAATGCATCAATATTTTCTAAATGTTTCTTTAATATAACAAGTTTTTATTGTAAATTTCACAATTATTCTAATAATTTTCACACGTCTGTAGGTGCTACATATACGCACCTAAGATAATTACGAACTCACCTAAGTAGGCTTATGTCCTTGAAAGTAGCTAACAGACTCAAAGAAAACTAAATATTTAATCTCTACTATTTTCTAAGTTGTGACTGTCACTTTAAAAAATGAAAAAATTCATTCATAGTTGTGTTGTGAAACTTGCCGTGGATAAATAACCATTAATATTTCTTTAAACTTGCAGAATGTGATGGTAAGAATGAAATTGTCGTGAAGTGTGCCAAGCCGAAATGGTGCAACACGTGTGGTATTAGAGGAAACTGCAAATTATCTTCTTGTTCAGAGGGATGTGACTGTAAACCAGGATTCTACAGGAATATTAAAGGCATCTGCATACCAGAGTCCCAATGTCCTAGTAAGTATGATTTTTTTTTCTATTTCTATGCAGAACTTTTTAACATAGTTGAAAATGCAGAGGGCCAATTGCGCCAAGCTCTAATCTTAAAGCAGTCAATTAAATGGTTGAGGCTTTATTTGACTTTAGTTTGTATTGGAACTAAATGTTATAAATAATATCCCACTCCTTTTTAAAGCGTTGAAGGAACAGCGGACTTAAAAAGATATTTTTTCATTATTTATGTTATTCAGACAAAAATGTTTCAAAGAAAAAAAACTTTCATTTTTCCATGAATTCAATAATTTTTTCCATTTAATTACTGAAAATTTAAATTTTTTAAAAGTCGCAATATAAAGTTTTATTACTTTTTTTAAAAAAAAGGTCCATACGTTCAAATTTTCAAAGTATTTTCTGCTCTCTTTTTCGTTTGATTGCTTACTTTGTTTTCAAAAAAGTGTATTCTAAAACATTATTTTCATTTCTTACCTTTAAGAAATATTAAAATATGCTTTATGCTAAAATAGAGTAACATATTGACATTTTTAAAATTTCAAAAAGGATTTGGAACAGAAAAATAAAAATTCATACGACTAAATATACTAAATTTCTTCCCTTTTTAAAATGCACTATGTTCTTAAAAACTTCTTTGCATGCATTATTTCAGTGTATTTGCTACAAAGCATGTTTCTTGGTATCTGCAAAAATAATTTTCAACGCAGATTATTGTTATATCTATACTAGGCGGCTATACTATGTCTTTCGTGTACCATTCCCCGACTGTCAGCAGAATTGCGCGTTGCAAATTTGTTCTAATTCATCCAGCGATGGAAGCACATTCTAATACGGCATAATAATCAAATTTTCTTGGATTAAGAGCAGCTTAAGAAATTTAACTCCTTGCAGAGGCAGCGGTATAAGTATATATACCACTTAATTTTAATTCCCAAATGTCACATTGGTACCAGAAATTTGGATTCTGATTTTTGCATTTTATTATATACGCGAAGAAAAGCTTTTAATTACTTTCATATAAATTTGTTCGTAAATCCCGGTGTCATTCAGTCATTTTAACATTTTAACAACGTGAGTAATTTGCCCCTGAAAGGGTTAAATCGTGTACGGATGTACAGGCCAGTAGGCAGATTAATTGCATATACCTTGCTTTTATATGTTTTATGTAAATAATTTAGTTGATAGTTTAGCATCAGTAATGAATAGCTAATTTCTATTCATTTCCATATTCTATAATTTAAAATTTTGTTTGCCTTATAAACTGTGTTTGAATTCAAAGTAATCACAGTAAATTTCTTCATATAGTAAAACATAAAAAAATAGCTTTATTTAAATGTAAATAGCTTCGTGTCTTCGTAAATAGCCTATTTCGTGCCACCGACTTCACAGCACTTTTAGCAGTTTCGTTCAATGAAAGTTTGCTAATTTGAATTCTTTTAACCAACCCTATTGATGATCTGTAGAATTTATATGCACAACATAATATATTAAAATTTAGTAAAGCTTGAAAATGCGTGATATAATTGAAAACATATTTCTTGAATTGGACGCTCATAAAAGTTGACTATTTTGTATGGAACTTTTAAAGAGTATTTATTAAACACAATGTTGCAAAAAAGTATGTGCACCTAGAAAAATTGGGCCATGACCATGAAACTTGGCATGTGAACAGTGTTTGCGTAGATGAACAAATCATTACGAATTCAGAACAAAACTAGTATATTGTGGTCATCACAAAACTTAGTTCTATAAAAATCACGTCAATTAAATCATTTAAATAGCACAAGAAATTACATCAATTTAGCACCATTTCATATCAAAATATATTTGAATTTGAAGTTTGATGGAAATTCGTGCATTAGTTATTGAGATAGAGCTATAGGGGAAATTCTGAAAAATGCAACATAGCAGCGCCACCTTTTGAGCAATTTGCACCAAAACACAAACAGCATTAATTCATATCAAGGTATACCGGAATCTGAAGTTTGTTAGAAATGCAAGCATTAGTTCTTGAGATAGAGCTATTAAGGAAATCACAAAAAATGCAGCATAACAGCGCCACCTGTTGAGCGATTTACACCAAAATGTATAAAACATCAATTCATGTCAAGTACTAACTGAATCTGAAGTTTGATGAAAATCTGTGCATTAGTTCGGGAGATTGAGCTATTGTGAAATCGTGAAAAATGCTGCCTGTTGAGCAATTTACACCAAAACATAAACATCACTAATTCATATCCAGGTATACCTGAATCTGAAGTTTGTTGAAAACCCAAGCATTAGTTCTTGAAATAGAGCTATTGCGGAAATCACAAAAATACATCATAGCAGCGCCACCTATTGAGCGATTTACACCAAAAAGTGCAAAATGTCAATTCATATCAAAGACTAACTGAATCTGAAGTTTGATGAAAATCCGAGCATTATTTCTTGGGATGGAGCTATTACGAAAATCGTGTAAATGGTGCAAAATGCAGCATAGCAGCGCCATCTGTTGGGTGATTTACACCAAAACGTTACCAGCACTAATTCATATCAAGGAATTACTGAATCTGAAGTTTGATGAAAATCCGTGCATTAGTTCTTGAGATAGAGCTATTGCAGAAATCACGAAAAATGCAGCATCGCAGCGCCACCTGTTGGGTGATTAACACCAAAAAGTAATAAGCACCAATTTATATCAGGGACTACTTGAATATAAATTTTTATTAAATTCCGTGCATTAGTTCTTGAGATAGAGCGCCCACAAAATTTGTGTCACATACAGACAGACAGACAGACTCACAGACTCACAGACAGACATTTTGTAAAAACATGTTTCTCGGAATCTCTGACCTCTAAAAGTGTAAATCCGTCGAAAACCGGAAGTCGAAAATTTTTGCGAATCCAATACTTCCTTCTTGTAAAGATAGAAGAAAGTAAAAACAATTTATTGACTAGTAGCAGCAAAAAGAATGCCAATTTCAGTAGATTGTAAAACCACACAAGGTAGCTATACAACTCCATACTCGGTAGGTCTGTTAAATTACCGATGTCTCTCAGCCGTAGATTCTGCCATTAGTGTAGCAACTGATCATCTAGTTCGGTGGTATTCTGAGGTAGCTGAACTTGCCTTCCCAACATGTCCCAAACATGCTCTATTGGAGCAAGATCTATTGTCATCATGGAAGGGCATTATACTCTTGAAGACATTGTTGCCAGAGTCCAGCAGTATGTGGCCGAGTGTTTGCCTTGCTGATAAATGACACCTGGATGACTTGATAGCATAGCCAGTACCACCGGTTGGAAAATACCGTCAACGTACCTGCGAACCATCAGAGTACCTCGCAGCATGATTAGTCGTGATTGGCTGTCAAAGCAGATTGCTCCATAGACTGTCACACCGGTTATTATGGCAGTGAGCCGCTCCGTAACAACTGTATTATTGTACAGCTGACCTCTCTGTCTCAACACACATATCCAGTGATCATAGTACTGACAGAAAAGCGGGATTCGTTGCTGAAAATCACATTTCTCCAATTAGACACTGTTCAGCTTGCCCGAGATCGACATCAATCCAGACAACAATGCTACAGTGAAGAGTTCGTGTCAATTGCCTTAATGTACGTCGATACCGGAACCAAGAGTCGGCAAGTCGTCTACGGATGTTGTGCTTCGATACCACTGGATCCGTGTCAACTGGTAAAAGACGTCAAATAGATGACAGAGACACTGTTGATGTAGACGTGGCTGCTCTCCTGATTGCTTGATCCTCCTTTGAATTTCTAGTCCCGGGAGCATCCTGAGCAACTGCGGCGGCTGACTGTGCCTTCTCTGATGCGCTGTTGATAATACCGCGCAACTACCATATTGCTTCGACCAAGCATGATGGCTAATACACTATATGGTCAAAGGTGACCGGCCACTTGCGATTTTAGACGTTTTGTTAAATATCTAGAAAAATACATGAGGAATTAACCTGAAACTTCAGTTGTGTAAGCAGTATAGTATAAATCATATATTTCCGTAAAGATTTTTTCCCGAAACCCCATAGGGGACCATCAACAAATTGAAAAAGAACGAATATCTTTTGGACAACCCTGTAAAAACTAATGTAGCAAAATCGTTCAAACTGTAGATTATGATTAAGTGCCTTATTGTAATAAATTGTGTTCATTTTTATGAGAATAGCATGTGTATTCCTAGAGAAATTAAAATTTTTATAAAAAGAGTCCCAAATTTTGCCAAGTGTTTTGCTTATAATTTGTAGAGTTCTTAATATAAAAAAAGTTCTTTTCAGATAATATGACAAATAATATTGTACACAATACCCTGCAATCAGAATGAAAAAATAATAATAATTATATGAAAAATGAGCAGTTTTACTAAATAATGATTCACTGCGCATGCCCGAATGTAAACAAAATATAATTTGCATAATGTGTTAGCTAAATATATGGAGCAACTTTTGTAAAAGTCTCAAAAACATAGCCTGAAAATTATTGATGATAGAATAAGCTCAAAATCCGTTGTTTCCAAAAGGAAGCAAAAAGATGAGGAGTTGTATCTATATATCCATTGATTAGTGCCAGTATAGCATACACAATATTGCACGTACTACTGTATTTTGATACAGCCCCTCATCTTTTTGCTTCCTTAAGGTTAGTGCCCTAACTGTTAAGGCTAGAAGCTTGAAATTTGTGAATCATCTCGTGTTGCTGTTGAACTGAAACGTTTCAGCAAAAGTTACTGTTTGGTGCACCCAATCTAAAACAAAAGTTATTGGCCCTCTTTTCTCTGCTGAAAAGACCATAAATGGTGACATTTATTTGGATATGTTGAAAATTTTCACTATCCCTCCGATCCAAAGTTTCCGCATTGGGCAACGTCTGTGCGCATTTGCCTCAACCAAACTTTATCAACAGATGGAGTGGGCGTTGTGGTTCAATTCTGTGTCCTCCTAGATCCCCAGATTCAACCCCTTTGGATTTTTCATCTGGGGTTACGTCAAAGATATCTTCTATAAGACTACTTTTCCTACTGTAGAGGAACGCAAGCGGCGAATCACAACTGCTAGATGATGTCAAATACATGGAATAAAATCGAGTACCACTTAGACGTACTGCGAGCCACCAAAAGAATAGCATGTTGAAATCTATTAACTTTTGTAGTTATGCATCAAGTTATTGATTACATTTTATTGCTACTGTTTTTATAAATAATTTTATTTCATTTTGTAAAGTGTCCAACAATTCACTGACACCCTGTGTATATACTCTGTCTATGATAAAAACCCGGTTAATCTGAAAACGGCTTAATAGAGCCCAGATTTAATGAAGTGTTGTTATATATATATATATATACACTGGCTATGATAAAAAGGCTTATGTCCTTGAAATTAGCTAAGAAACTGAAGTGGTGATGAAAATTCATTTTTTAATGAAAAACTAAATCCTACGAATTGGTAGTTGTGATTGTCCCATTAATAAAAAAGTCCTTCCGGCCAGTGCCGGGAGGAAGAGGTAGCTTTCATATTCCTTATTTTTAAAAAGCCAACTTATATTATTCAAACACACGACGCTCAATTAAGTGGAAACCGAATGTAGGAGATTCAATACTAATTTTTATCAATACTAAATCATTATGAATGAGAATTTCGCGAAATTAGTCAGCTTTATCCAAGCTGCTTTTATTTAAAGTCACTTATATTTCGCTGCCAAATTCGGCAATTTCTTAAAGTGCCTGCCATTTTAAGACAACATGGTGGATGAGGCTAACCAGTGAACTTGGTCGAGACCTTAGTAATTGCTGTGCACATGCTCACTCATATCGGAATCGGTTGATATATACGAGTGCTGTCGCAGGCAAAAAATCAGATTTTTCAAAATGTCACCCACTTTAGAAATTGAAACTGCTATATCTGAGCCATTTTTTAAGATAAAGACAAACAAAAAATGCTCCTGAATCCTTATATCAAGGTCAAATACTTAAGAAAGAAACCTTTTTCAATTTCTAATTTTTTTGCACCTCACTTTAAATATAATTTTTTTTTAATTTAATGGCCGCCATTTTGAAACGAGATGGCTGATGAAGCTGGCCAGCGAACTTGGTCGAGATATTGATGTATACTATCCACATGCCTTCTTCCATCGAAATAGGTGAATACGTGTGGTATCGCGAGACAAATACAAGATCGTTTCAAAGTGTTAGCCATGATAGAAATTCAAAGTGCTATAATTCAACCACTTTTTAAGATATAAACAAAAGAACAAATTTTCAGAAACAAAAACTGCTCCAGAATCTTTGTATGAAGGCCAAACTCATAAAAAAAATCTTTTTCATTTTCCAATTTTTTAATACCTCATTTTAAATTTTAAATTACATTTTTTTTAAAAAATGGCAACCCTTTTGAAACAAGATGGCGAATGAAGCTGGCCAATAAACTCGGTCGAAACATTGGTATGTACTATGTACAGACCAAGTGACATTCAAATCGGTTCATAAATACGCCTGCTATCGCGTGACAAAAATCAGGGCGTTTCAAAATGCCAGCCACGCTAGAAATTCACAATACTATAACTCAGCCCTTTTTTAAGATATAGACGAAACAAAAACTGCTCCCGAATCTTTTTATCGAGGTCAAACACATAAGAAAAAAATATTTTTTCAATTTTCAATTTTTTGGTACCACATTTCAAATTTAAATTTTTCTTAAAATTTTAAATGGCCGCCATTTTTAAACAAAATGGCGGATGAAGCTGGCTAACAAACTCGGTCGAGACATTGGTCTGTACTATGTATAAATGAAGTTACATCCAAATCGGTTCATAAATACGCCTTTTATCGCGTGACAAAATTCAGGACGTTTCAAAATGTCAGCTTCGCTAGAAATTCAAAATGCTATAACTCAGCCATTTTTTAAGATATAGACAAAACGAAAACTGCTACGGAGTCTTTGTATAAAGGTCAAATACATATAAAAAATATTTTTCCATTTTCAATTTTTTGGTACCACATTTTAAATTTAATTTTTTTTTTAATTTTTAAATGGCCGCCATTTTGAAACAAAATGGCGGATGAAGCTGGCCAACGAACTCGGTCGAGACATTGGTATGTACTATGTACACACCGAATTACATCCAAATCGGTTCATAAATACGACAGTTACAGTGTGACATAGGTCAGATATATATATATATATATATATTGATATATATATATATATATATATATATATATTTCCCACAGAAAACAACCATTTTGCTTATATCATTGAATTCTGTGCCCTTGATAACGTAATTCAATGTATAAGCTTTTCAATTTTTGTCGGTGTCCACTTTTTTCTTTTTCTTCCATAATAATTCTTATATTAATTTTTTTTTTTTTTTTTTTTTTTTTTTTTTTTAATACTTACAGCTTTAATTCATAATATTTGACGGTGGAAGGTTATGTTTAATTAATGGTTATATATATATATATATATATATAAATTTTGAACGGAGGGTGGTTTCGGGGTCTGTGGGTCATGGTCGATGAAAATATACCAAAATTTTTTGAAATCGCTTTCCTCCGAACGGCTGCAATAGGTAGCTTTTTGCAAAGAAAGCTACCTAAAAGGCATCTGTATACCAGAGTCTCAATGTCCCAGTAAGTATGAAAAGTATATTTTTTATTTATTATAATTCATATTATTCTAACTTATTTAAAATATAATTAAATATTTGAGGCAGGTACAAGTCTTAAAGTTTTAATGAGTTAGTTAAATGTAGAAGCTTTCTTTAGGATCTTCTGAAAAAAAAATTCCCTCCTTCAACATAGCGAAACATTCTGATACATTAAATGATTCATTTTTAAATGTGGAAGCATGGAAATGATAGGTACGACTATAAGTGATTTGGAATTGAATAGCATTTTTCATTTTTCGATAAATGTATACCTTCAGGACTTCTAATGAGTGGCAGAACATGGCCTTTTTAAAGTACACACTTCTTTTCCACTCCCGGTCTATGCATTACATGCAGAATTAAAAATCATGAAAGTTTTGGTTCAAAATATAAGCAGTAAATTTATTGCAGTAACATTATTGAATTTATCTACACTGCTCAAAAAAATTAGGGGAGCAAGCAAAAAAGTGAAGAGAACAGTGCAAGACAGCCATGTATGGGCATAAAATGGATAGTATACGTGTATTAATGCACAATACAGAAAAAAAGACGACAAAAAATTGTAAGGAAGCTTTTATTCTTCGAAAAGATGAAAATAACATGAAAAGATGGTTTAGGGCAACAATTTGGTTTCATGTAAACGATTAAAAAAAAAGTATTATTTAGAAAAGATGCAAGATTTTTAATATGACGTGTGGTCTTCTAGAACAGCTAAGACTGCTGCATACCTGTTTTCCATGGATGCGATGAGATTATCGATAAGACTTTGGGGAATACTGTTCCACTTCTCAAGAATTGCAATCTCCTAGTCCCGGACAGTAAAAGGAGGCCTCGGTCTCGAAGCAATGCGTCGTCTGAGTATGTCCCAAACATGCTCGATCGGATTTAGGTCAGGAGAGCATGCTGGTCATTCCATTCGCTGTATTGTTTTAGCTTCAAGCACGTTTTCCACAAGACGAACTGTATGAAGTCTAGCATTATCATGCATGGAAAACAAGAAATCACTAATTGCTGCAACGTAAAATACGACATGAGGTCTCAGTATCTCGTTTGTATAACTTCGGACCGTCAAAGTGCCATTCCGAATGATATGCAGACCCGTACGTCCACCTATGCTGATTCCAGACAAGAGCATCAACCCACCTCGTCTGTAATGTGATCTTTCACGAACGAATGTGGGATTATTTTGAGTGCCTCTTTCTCTCCATGCCAAAACACATCAGCTGTCACATCCAGACTGAATTGGGACTCGTCTGTAAACAGAATTTGACTCCATCAACGTTGCCTCCAAACTCGATGTTCAGTTCCCCACCTTCTTTAGGCCTCACAGTGGCTTGAGGTCAACGAAATACAGACCATTGGCTTACGTGCATAGAGACCACCCTGATAAAGCCTATTTCGGACTATTTCGCTGGACACCCTTTGCCCTGTGGCCAAGAACAACTGTGTTTGCAACTGAGTAGCATTGCCCGTTCGTCTCGACGAGCTATTAACAGGATATATCTGTCATCAGTTTCTGTGTTATCACATTTTCGACTTTGAACTTGTCGATGACTACCATCCCATGTAACTTGGAATCGATTCCACAGCCTTTCATGGACACTTCTTGCGACTCCAACAGCGTCCACTACACTTCGTTGTGTTTCCTCAAATTCAACTGTCCCGATAACACGCCAAGCCATGGATTGCGGTAAGTCATGTTGTTGTGGCATTTTCAAGCCACCTTTTCTCAAAACACAAGCTGAGCAATTGAATTTTACAACTGAGGCAGTGAAACAGACGTTTCTGCAAAATCCCGATTTCTGCACTTATCTCCTTTTTCTAGTTTTTCACGCCATAAACTTTAATTTACATGTGAAGTTTTCTTTATCTGTTTTCTACAACACTTTAAATTATGGATGTTTTATCTTACATTACTTATCGGTGTAAATATTTGCGTAATTTTGTTAAAACCATGTGCTCCCCTAATTGTTTTGAGCAGTGTAGAAAGTAGCAGAAATTATTATAATTTAACTGTCAAAACATTCTCAAATCACTGACTGAATTGACACATTATATCCAACGACATGTTTTAAGATAATTTCACCGAACACAATGATCTTCGACAATAAACTTATGCAAACATTTAAAACGAAATGCATATTTAACCCTCCGACTGTCTTGGAAAAAGGCAAAATTGTAATGTTGTTTTCTCTGCATTCTGTTTTAAATGCTAAAAAAAATGATTCTTTGAACATTTTATAAAAAAAAAACTTAATAACAATTATGAATGCACTCCTTGGAAGTATTAATAATTGTTCAATGTATTAAAAATACATTAAATCAATAGAATTATATTACTTTAAATATTGCTTGTATTGCAGTGAAACCTGGAGCTTAGTGAACGTATTAACACGGGCTTGTCAGTGAGGGGGTTAAGATGCCAACAATCTTAACTCTTTTATTTAGAGCAGCCTTAAAATGTGTGTTTGATTTTTATTCAACATATGGTTTTAAAAAAAGCGGCGAAATATAAATTTTAACACAAAACCATTTAAAATCTTAACATTTTAATGTTTTTTATGACACAACTCGGGCTTTCTCGCGGTACGATTATAAGTGGCAATACACGGATTAGAAAACACCGCTATAGTTAATCATTATTGTCAATGTTAATATCACTATCACAAACCATTAACTCAGTTAGAGCTTCTAGTACACTAAATTCTTAAACATGTCATTTATTTATAGAAGATGATGATGATGATAATGATGATGATGACGATGATGACGATGATGGTGATGATGACGACGATGATGACAATGAAGGTAATAACGTTGAAAATTCTCAAAAACATGATAAACTTTTATGCACGTATAATTATTAATCATTGGATGATAGATAATTTTGTATAATATATATACATTTGTCTAGTTTTAGTGCTATATCCAGGTGTCTTTCGATAGTTTTTACTGCATAAATGGAGAAAGATATGTATTCAAAACAAGGGTCACGAACCCGCGTGTGAGAGGACCAATTGTCGCAGATTCTTTCAAATAACAATCTTTGCCTTATTTAATGACAGAATTCCTGCAATTAAATTCGAAGATTATTATACGAGGTTAGTGTTGACAATCGGCCTGCTAGCACGCGCGTTCATCCCTGATTTAAAGTGTGGTCCACCTCGAAAATTTGCTTTTAGAAAGTGTGAAACTTGGTATATTTTTTGTGCGTTAGAAATTGTCCGAGTATGCAGCTTTTCAGTGAATCAGGTTAAAGAAATTTCAGTGAATTATCTGTGCTTGACAATATATCCAGGTAGCGTAATCACTGGTTATTTGTTTTACGAAATAACTAAATAGTTAGCCCATACATCTTTTGCATTTTCACAGCTTTTTAACCTAAAATAACCTTCACTGTACATCAACTTCGTTTAACTACTTTTGAATTGATTTTTGGGAAAGAAATTTTAAAATTCCGGGAGTTTTCGGAAAGGTTTAGGCATGGAAAATTTTAATGTATTATTTGTAATTTTTTTAAACGATTTTAATTTTTGTCAATGTGAACAAAATGTTTTTTAGAAATGTTAACAATAACCAATAACATAAATATAGGAAAATAGCACAATTTGCCTGAAAACTAACGAAATGCATGCTTAAGTTTCAGAAATATTAAATAAGAGAAATTAAGATATAGTAAGTAATTTTATATTTTAATCGTCGTACGTAAAATGTGATAAAGGCAAATGATAGATTCCTCTTGCCTGTTCTCTGAATCAGCCAATCTAAACAACAACAAAAAAATGAATAAAATTAAAAGAAATCAATCAAAAAAATACCAACTCGCTAGAAAATTAATGTAGAGTATGTCTGAATAGAAGATAATGCAGCTAACAGAAATTAAACAATTTTAATTTCTAAAGAAACATTCAAATCCTCATCAATTCTTAGTCGCCATTGTTGTAAAACAAATGAGTTTTAATAAATTATAAAAACTTAGAGCGCCAAATCATAATATTTGTATATAGAAAAAACTGCCTTAAACTTTTCAGAATAGTATGACATTTCTTAAAAATAAAATTTTAAATTTAAAAATAGCCGATTTTGTTTAGCTTCAAAACTTCTTCAAAATTTCAAATATTCCCCAAAATTCTGGGTTTATTCCCCAAAATTCCCAGGTTTATTCCCGCCTCCCAAAACTGCGGGTTTTTTGCAACTGTAGTTATAATTAACCATGATAATATTTTTTTTTTTACGTAAAACACAATTTTTTTCAACACCAGGGACAAACGATGAACAACATTATTGTCCGAGAGTCAGCGCACATATGCTTAGTAAGAGAAAGGCGTATATGTTATACTGATTGGAAAACTGGATCCGTGTTTCTAATTAAAGGCTTTTAAAAGCATACTTACCTTTATATTTCGCACTAATGAAAATGAACTTATACTCCGTCAAAACGTTCTGTCAGTTTTTTGCACTTTATTGACATATAAAACGTTGCTTTTAAACTTTTATTAAAAGAAGTCGGCCATTTCAAGTCTTCAAAAAATTGATTGTTTTTTTTTCCTGTTTTTAAAAATATTTATATAGGGGAGACTAGGGAGGGTTGACTCACTTTTAACAATTTTTTTTTTATTTTTTAAATATGGAACATAGAATAAAGTTTTATGTACCATTTTATACGGTATACAATCAGTTATAAAAATAAAATTGCTATATAAGTGTAATATATAAGAAATTTGAAAAAATATTGATTTTAATCATGAGAAAATAATGGGTCAAGGCTCCCTATATGGGAGGGTTGACCTACTATGTGCGAGGCTTGACCCACATTTTTTTATATTGAAATATTTGTGAAGAGAAATAAAATCAGTTTAAAAAAAGCAAAAATAGCTTTATGCTACATGCTTTAATTGATATAAAAAAATATTTTTGAAAATATGATGTCTAAACGAACCTGTTTAGACGCAATCGCAAGTCAGAGGAGAAAAATTTTGTTTTAAACAGGACTTTGTCCTAGCAGGTATAATTGTACAACAGGACAAATGAAATTTTAACATTTAAGACAGTATTCCGTTAGAGACAGGTTCCGTTTTCATAGGGTTTCGTGTATTATTATATCCGGATCTATGAGCCACTGTCCCGCTTTTTTTTGTCTCCTTGTCGTACTTTTTGTGACACCTGACAACTCTAGTTGTCACATAGTTTGGCTTCATCTCACTGTATTCATCCTGCTGAAATTTGTCTACATACCTTCCTTAAGTTTTTCGATCCATGCTATGTTCTTTTACAGCCGCATGAGCACTTAAGTTATCACTAACATCTTTTAACCCTTTTAGGGGTTAATTAATACTTTCAATATTAAAATGTTGAAATAAATGACTGGCACCGGAATTTAGGAACAAATTTATTTGGAAATAAGAAAAATGCTATATTTCACATACATATTAAATGGAAAAGATTTTATCAAAATTCGTGTGCCATTGTGACGTTGTTTCATAAACATACTACTGCCCCTGAAAGGTTTAAGACTGCTGCTTTCATACTTTCTAGTCCTTTGTAGTCTTTTCCACTGTTTCTATTTACCTAATGTAAGTAATATTTAAATGGAAAAAAGATCGCATAGAAAAAAAATCCAGGAAAACTTTTCCCATTTATATTTCATTAAATTTTACCTTGCAGTGGATACTATAGCAATTTTTCACATCTTTCTTTAATAAGTTTTAAACATTTTCTTTTCCATCAACCCACTTTACTGTAGCTTTACAGAATAAACTTACATTCTTT
The DNA here is from genome assembly GCA_963932465.1 of Maratus speciosus. Lineage (NCBI taxonomy): Eukaryota > Metazoa > Arthropoda > Arachnida > Araneae > Salticidae > Maratus > Maratus speciosus. Next base: position 281,352,185 of record OZ010794.1, on the reverse strand, counting down.
TTTATATATAACCATTAACCTTTCATTATGCACAGTGTATAACAAAAAGATTTCTAAAACCACTTAATTAAGGGAGCCTTGAGCATCTGGTCAAACTTTCCTCACATGGGCTGGGTCAAACCTCTCCACATAGCCCTTTTCTAAAGAATAGCACATTGTTATGTTAAGCCTAACTTACTGTACAATCTTTATGCCGGGAATGAAAGCTCGATCTTTTTGCATTACTTGAAACCTACTTACTTAAATTTCTATGATATATTTTACCTGAAAAAGCTTACACAGTGTTTCTAAAAAACACAACTTTTAGGTTGAAAACGCCTAATAAGTGATTTTTTCCGCATCTATTTCGATTATCTGTATGAAACAAAGATTGTTGTTTGAGCATTCCAGTAACTTTGGTTGACACCTATTGATAAAACTCTGAAGTTCTTTTAAATATGAAAACTGATGGGTGGGTCAAGCCTCCCGTATGGTCAACCCTCCCTAGTCTCCTCTAATTCTTAATTCTACAAAGCAAATCGCATGAAAATATTCAAATTAGAACCTGGTGAATGTGAAATCAAAAATGTGTACTTTAACAAACACTCCTATTCATTTTTAACACTTTCTAACATAGTTGAAAAGTGTTTATGAATTAGGTTTGTCTGTCTGTCCATTCTCTAACTCGCGTAAATATAGTCCTATTGCCATGAAATGGATATATGTTATTGGGGTTTACTATGACATGTTCGGTATCCAAAATGAAGTGTGTAGCATTTTCGGTTCATTTACAGGGACATTCAAAAAGAATTCCGTTGAATTATGGTCTATGGGGAAAAATCGTTTGCCGTGTATTTTAATGATATTACAATGTTTTATACATATTGAAATTGATATGCATCACTGAGGTGTACTACAAGGTTTTTACTATAGAATATGGTGGATATAGAACTTACCGTTCACTTACGGGGACACACTAAAGAATTTGGCTATAGAGAAAATGAGCAAGAATTGAACTATTGAAGCGTACGAACAATAATTGCTGGAAGTGCGTTTTCAATTGTGGTAAGCGTATTTAAATTTAACTATTGTTTAAATATTACTTGGTGTGTATAAATTCTGTAGATCATATACAGGGTCGCACAAAAGTTCTCAGCAACATTTGTTTATTGTCTGAAATTGCTGAGTGGAAATTTTCAGCTGTTCTATGCGTTTAACTGAACTAACATTTAGTGTATTGTGTAGTATGCATATATACCTGTAGGTCATATGCAGGGCTACAAAAAATCGTATATTTTAACGACTATTCATGGTAATAGCAGAAATCGGGTTTTATGAGTTTTCTAAATTGTTCATTTAGGCGACATCTTTCAACGTAGTAAACTGTGAAATTTTGTTGTAGTATTCTGAATGTGTTGGAAAGTGTTTCATAATCTATGCGCAAGATTTTTCGTTCTTGTCAATTTTACATTCATTTTTCTGAAATCGCGTTTGTTACTTACGCGCATTGTAAATCGTTTGCATAAAGATAATTTCTTTTGAAGAGATATGGTGCATTCTCACAACCTTTTGACTTTTATGTCCCTGAATAATAATTTTTATTTTAGTACATATTCTTGTGTTTTTTTTTTTAATTTCATATACTGGGGAAAATCCAATTGCATGATTGCATATCAATATTAACGAGATAAATAAGATTGTGACGATGTTGGGGGTCCAAATACAAGGAAGACTCCTATACCGTCCCGTGTCCCTGATGCTGATTTTTAAATTTGGAGCAGTATGTATAAAATTGTTTCAATAAAAATAATTCGATGTAATTTTTTTCTGAAACTGGAACTATTGTTTTATATAAATATGTAGCAAAAAATTAACCTGCACACATTTTTAGGGTTGTTATTATATTTTAAACTCTGTTCCTGGGTTTTAGATTCCTTACCGTTCCTCTTCTAAAATTATACAGAAAATCACTTCAGATGCAGCCACAGAATTTTTTCAAGTTTTTTTCTTATGCAGAAGTATGCTAGAGAAAGAATGTCTAAAATTCTTTGACAGGAAATTGACTGCAGAATTTAAATATCAATTTCAAGCATCGTGGCTTTATTGATAGTCTTACTGTCCCCAAGGTTTATTCCTGCACTTTTCGGGGTATATTATTATTATTTTTAATTTAATCCAATGTAAATAACTGTTTCTAAAAATCAATGAACATTGTGGCTACCACTTAGTCTTAACGTGATTTGCCTAAAATAAGTTATAATTTTCCTTACCGTCCCTTTTTTTCCCATTTCGTCCCTTTTTTCCTATACCGTCCCCTTTTTTTTAACTTACCGTCCCTTCTTTAACACCCCTTTAAGACAATGTTATACCAAAAATTTTTACTAAAAATACTACATTGTCATTATTTCTTATTTGAATGTCCTGTGGGTACTATGCAAATTCATTATAAGTTAAAAATTTAGAAGAAAATAGAAAGTTATAGTGGTAAAATGTTAAGAAAAATTAAACTCGCAAGTTTAACTTAAACCTCAGTTAAATAAAAAAATTTTCGGTGCTGACCATTTTTTCTTTATTTTGAATCATTAAGGCATTCGTCTATCTAATTAAAATGTTCTTTTATCAAGTTTAATTCTACCAGATTTTTATTCCCAAAAGTCAAAAGATGGTGAGAAAGCCCTACATGTATAAAATGATCACACCTGCAATCTCTACATGCTACTTTGCCAATTTAACTACGCAAATTTTATCTGGTGCGATTAGAATGTGTTTTTTTTTATGTGACACTCCTTAAGAAACAAATTTTACAATTCTCCTTAAAAGTCACAATTGTGACTGATTGTTAAAACTGATGACTCCCTTTAAGATAAATTTATATTTTAATATATATTTAAACTTCTTAGGACATGCTTGTTTTCAAGAAAAATTAACTGGACCATGCAAAGCTGCTTTTATCAGATTCTACTACAATAAAGAAACCAGACAGTGCGAGAAATTCATCTATGGAGGCTGCCAAGGAAATTTAAATAACTTCAAATCCAAAGAAGATTGCGAAGACACATGCAAAGGTACAAAACATTTATTTATGAATGAGTTCACAATACGTTGTTTCAGTGCCCGGGTTATCCGAGGTTAAACACATGGAGTGGGTCTTATTATACTTCTCAATGCATAGTTTCCAACCTTGTTCTGTTTTCTTTAAATCAGATATACATACTTTGATCCAGAAAAATACTAATAAAATGATACTTTTCTCCTATGTAGTAATTATATATTTTCATTCATTCAAAAAAAAATTCTCAGATGAAATACAGTGTCGCCCAGTGGCGTGGTCAGTAAGCGGAGGATGCTGTCACGCTGAGGGCCGGGTTCGAATCGCTGGGTAAGACATGGATGTAATTATGTCTGTGTTTTCAATATTAATATACACTATATATCCATTAATGACCGGCAACTTTCAATTTTAGACATTTTGCCGAATATTTAGAAATATACTTGATAGATTCTTCTGGAATTTCAGGATTGAAAAGAACAGGTATGACCTCATATTTAGCAGTGTCGATTTGATAAAGGGGGCAGTTAGGGGGCCAAAAAAATCAAAGAAAAAAGTAATACTTGGGATCATCCTGTAAAATAAAATGCACGAAATGATCTATCGCTACCGAATATAAATAAACAAACATTGTGCAATATGTGTATTCTTTTGTGTAAGAATAGCACGTATATTAAGAGTGATATAGCGATTTATTTAAAAAAATAAAAAAAATTCTTGCATGTTTTTTGCTTATAACATGCAGGGTTTTCAAACAAATTTAACTCCGGTTTCAGAAACATTGACAAAATATAGTAGAAATAATATAGTGCAATTGGAATATAAATATATTAAATATTTTAGGAAATATGAGCAGTTGTATGAAATAGTTTTTATCTGCGCATGTGCGAACGATAACAAGGATCATTTTGCATAATTTAATAGTCAACTATATGGAGCAACTTATAAAAAAAAATCTAGTCAAATATGGTAAAAACTCAGAAAGATATCGGCGTTAGAGTGAGCAAATTTTTAGTTGTTCTCTAAAAGCAGCTGAATGATAAGGGATTTTCCACAAATTGTCATTTTTAATTTTAATTTTTTTTTTAATTTTTTATTGATGCTTTAGTTCTTCTTGGATAACCACCAGAACGAGCCTATACCATGATCAAAAGCAGTATCAAAATCGAAGCATTTTTTCCAAATCTACTCGTTGATACTCACTAAATACTAACTTTTTCTGATAATACTGCCAAAAGACCAAAAAGAAATGTGATCCCATATATAGTGCCTTGATAGCATATGCCAAGAACACTATATTAATTTCTTATTGTTTTTAGAAAACTATACTTATTCTCTATAAAATGTGTTTTTGGCACCTATTTTGGAGTGTTTAGAACGAATTAATTGGATTTACATAGATTCATACGGAAATAATTGCCTCCGTTTTCGTCGGTTTCGGATTTCGCCGAATGTTTTCGAACGGATTACCGAAGAAGACAGAGGTATCACTGTATCGTGACACAAATTTTTAGGCTATCAGTTTATTTTGACTGCTTTTCTTTCAGAGTTCTACAAAATACAGGGCATATGGTGTGGAGTCCTGCACTGACTTAATCTGTGCTAACTTAGTACAAATGGAGCACACTTCAAGTTCTTTTGGGAAGACTTTTAGATGCTGCAAAGAACACCACACATTGACGCCACATACGTACTAAAATTTTGTATAGATATAAAATGCTTAACTTATCTGCGAATGAATATCCTACAATTACCGCTCATATACTTAAATATATCTGTATTATTTTGCGAGGATCTGTAAAAGAAAATGAAGTATTACGTACAAGATTGTTTAAGGAAAAGATGTATTGCTCCCCTCAATAACGTATATCAGTTTCATTATGTTATCGATAGTACAGCATCGTTGCTGCTCAGTTCAAATAATTACTGCCTACAGGTAATAAAGCAATCGAATTCTTTTATATGTCTCTTCTAAATGAATAATAAATGCAACACACTCTTTTTTCAATAGGAAATACGTTATAGCGCACGCCAATATTACAACTATATCATACTTTATATATCCACAATGTATATATATATCGGGTGTCCTAAAATGGACTGACTGATTTTAACCCTTAAATGCCTGATTTTTCAAAAATCATTGTAATAATGTTTTTCGGCTCGCATTTTTTAAATAAATCATGGGAAAAATACTTAAAAAAATCATATTTTGTTTTAAGTATGGTTTACGGCTAAAAACAGTTTGTTACTAATCGGCAATACTGGTCTTTAATTGAAAAAATAATTTTCCTTGATAAAATTCTATATTATTAAACACACAAGAATTTTAAGAACTATAATAAGAAATAAATTTTACTTGCTCAGTGCAGGTCATAATAGGGTATTTCGCAAGCTTCCAAACAAAACAAAAAGAACAAGTAGCAGCAAATGAAAAAATAAATCTATCTTTGTTCTTAAACAGCACAAGTGTTGCCATCTACATGTTGAAAATCGATTTAATAATATTTTCAGAATGTATTTTATTGACAACATTAGGCATTATAGCTTCAATATTATTCTAATAGTATTTTAGAGCCTAAATTGGGTATGTTGCCGAAAAGCAACACCCGGCATTTAAGGGTTAAAATTCAATAGCTTGCAAATGGTGACAGATATTTAAAAAATTCTTGCAGGAGGGTTATGTAAAATGTCAGGCGTTTTTGTACTGCGATTTCCGATTTTTGTTCAAAATAGCAGAGATAGATGGCGCTGAAAGTAATAAGCGCTAAATCCAGGCCCGATTTTTTGGCCTGTCTCTTCTCCCAGTGATAATTAGAAAGAAGGAGGTTAAATATATGGATTGGGTCCCTAAAAACAAGATTGCATTGACAGCTAAGAACCACTCTATATATTTAACCTCCTTCTTTCGCATCAATATTAAGATAAACAAGAAATCGGGCCTGGATCTAGCGCCTTATTGCTTCCAGCGCTATCTATCGCTGCTATTTTGAACTAAAATCGGGATTCGCAATTAAAAAAAAAACTGTTGGCATCTTACATACCTCTCCTACAAGAATTTATCTAATAGCAAGTTGTTAAATTTTAAAATCGGTTAGTTCATTTTATGACATCCGATATATGTACGATATTAATTTCATAATATTAGAAGCACTAAAGCATCAATAAGTGTACTTCAATCAATTATCGTCCACGTGGACCATAATGTATGCGAAGTAGTTTGGGTGTCCGTAAACGAATAAAAAAATTTACATACTTCATTTACAATAGGAAGCATAATTAAACCTCAATAACATATCAATTACTTAGCGACCCAAGTATAATTACGAAACTTATAGCATGGACAGAGGAATATTACACACGAACAGACGAACCGAAATGATAAATAATTTTGCTGGAAGGTCCAAAACAAAAACGCAGCTGGATATGACTCATAATTATAATAGGTTTGTTTTTCTTTCTTTCCCTTGTATGAATTATTTCATTGCAAAAATAAAATTTCTTTTGCTTTTTTTAGGTAAGCAATGCCCTCAAGTACGTTGTAGACCTGAATGTCCTTTGAATGAGAAAGCAAAACCGTGTCCGAAATGTGAGTGCAAGAAGCCTCCAAATGGTAAGTGAAATGAAAATGATATTTTGTAATTTCATGTAAAATTTGCTACTAGTAGATTATTAGAATAAACGTTAAATACTGCTATTTTTCATTCTGCATTTAACACTAGAAAGACGCGATGTTTTACTCAAGTTTTATAAAACTATTTTAGACCAGAATTTTTATTTAAATCTGTTTAACTTATTCATTTTACATTTTTTTCTTTATATCTTTTAAACTTATTTCATAAAGAAATTTCTGGTTCGAACTGAAATATATTCATTCGCTAGCAGTTAAAATGACCGCTCACCGTCCTTCTATTGTTAATATTGTCTCAACAAGATATAAAATATTCGACAATATTTTCTAAAAGTTTTTGTATCTTTAACATTTTAATTACCAAATGAATGGTAAGTGTAATTATAACGAGTTGAGTCACTGGTTTGTTTCCGTTAATACACCCTAAAAAGCACAATTGTAAGTTCTTTTATCTATAAATATAAATGTAATTTTTTTAAACATGCATTCATTAAGATTCCCTAAAATGTAGAATATCTATATATTTTTAAAATATACTACCAAATTTGTCAATATTTCGACAAGTTGGTCAAAATTTGAGCTATTGTGGTAACTCTGCCATTAGTAATTTTTAACAAATACTCATTGTTGAAGATGGATGGTACTGATTTCTCCATAGGAAATCAAACTATAATTGAGTTACCATTAAATTTAAGTAGTGTTACTTTAACCTTAAGTAGTGTTTTTTGCGATGTCTTTCAAAAACGGAAAGCACTTGGAGGCAGGACCCCCCTTTGTGGTCGAATTTTGAAAAATTCCAAAACATGTATTTACTAACTTTAGTTATACTATAGACATGCCAAGTTTCAAGGTTTTATTGCCATTGGTTTATAAGGTATAGGGTGAATTTTTAAAATTTTTAATATTCTCCCGTTGCCCCCCCCCCCCTTAAGAATCGAATTTTAAAAAATCAATGTCTATTTCATGTATTGCCCTCAGGAATACATATACAGTCGGACCTCGTTATCCCGACACACGGTTTTCACGTCACTCCGCTTATCACGTCAGTTTTTCAAAGTCCCAATTTTCTGTATATGATTTTATTGTAAATAAACTCCGGATATTACGTCGTTTAATAATTTTCAACTTAGGTTTAGGAAAATTGTCCATTTTTCATAATCCATCTTATAAGCACGGAAATTAAGTGGTAAGAAATGGTTTAGCCAAATGTTTCACAAAAGTGTCTAAAATACCCATTGAGATGAATGAGAAATTTTACTTCAATCCTTAATCTGAATAAATAAAACCACACACTATGAATGACCCACTTAAATTCCAGATAGATGTATCAGTTTACTCCCGGTGTTTTTGTTCTGGTCAGATGGCGCTTTCTTGTGGTTTCATGGCGCTTTTCATCCGACTAAAACCGAAGCATTGCATTGCATTGAAACGATCAGAAATTACCTAATATCCATTTCTGAAGCAACCAATATTGATTGAAATTCACTGTATAATATTGAAAAAAAAAATTGTAGGAAGCGCATCTAGGGACCTTAATTCATCAATCAAGCAAACCTTAATTCATCAATATTTCATGTAACAACAAAAAACAAGTCATCGTAAATCTGATTTTTATTCTTTTAAATTTTGTTTTTGTGTTTATTTTGTTTAATAATAATGTTTTATTGCTTAAAACTGCAAGAACATTTATCAAATTAAAATTGTCCTACATTAATTAAAAATGCAGCTTTTTATTAACATATTTTTCTCCAACACCGGTAACCGCGACACTCCACTTATGGCGACACATTTTTCTGGTCATTAGAGTGTCGGGATAACGAGGTTCGACTGTATATTCTAAATTTCTAAGCTCTATGTCAACGGGAAGCGGGTGAAAAATGAGTCACAAGATTTTACTGCCACATACAAATAGAATTGTAAGTTAAAAGAAAGCATGTAAAAAATCACATTTATAAAGATTTAAACCTGATGATTTTCCTTAAACTTAATTTATATTTTAATTCACATTCAAACTCCTTAGGAAATACTTGTTCCCAAGAAAAAGATCCTGGACCCTGCCTAGCTCTTTTTCCTAGATTCTACTACAATAAAAAGACTGGACAGTGCGAGAAATTCATTTATGGAGGCTGCAAAGGAAATTCAAATAATTTTGTGTCCAAGGAAGATTGTGAAAACGCATGCAAAGGTACAAAACATTTATTTAGGGTTGTGTTCACAATACACTGCTTGGGCGCCCTACTCACTCCGAAGTTAAACGAATTGTGTCGTTCTTATTCTATTCTCAGTGATTAACTGCCTACTTTGAGGGTTTTTTTTTTTTTTTTTTTTTTTTTTTTAAAATAAAATATACGTATTTTGATTCAGAAAAAAAAATTAATAAAATGTGTACCTTCCTTCTATGTAATAATTATACGTTTTCATGCATTAACAATAAATTCCGTTGAAATACAGTAGATTCCATTTATTTGGGACACTGTTTAGTTGGATCAAATTGTTAAAAACGAAATCGAATAATATCATCAACCTTATTTCTGATAATAAGACAGCTACTTTATCAGGAAAAATCCTGCTAGAACAGGTGGGCCCCAATTAACCGGAATATACTGTAATATTTATGTAACTTGAAATAACAATGTACAATAACAATTTTCGTAATATTAGAAGCACTTTAACATCATTAAAATGCACTTCAATCAGTTATCGTCCATGGACCGTAATGTATGAAATATATTTTCAGTGTTTATAAATTAATAAAAAAATGTACATACCGTATATACTCGCGTATAGGTCGACTCGCGTATAAGTCGACCCCCGAACTTTTTACATCAATTTTGCGCAAAGACAAACCAAATATTTCACTTGCCTATGCGAAAAATAGTAAGTAAATAAAAATAAATCATTGAAAAAATTTTTAATGATAAATTATTATTATTTGTATATTTTCTGTAATACTTTATAATTTATACACATAAAAATTCATAATTTTGCAGTATTCGAAATTTTATTTTTTATTTTTTAATTGACTCGCGTATAAGTCGACCCCCCAAATTTGCTTGTCAAATATTGTCAGAAATTCCTCGACTTATACGCGAGTATATACGGTACTTCATTATCAATAGGAAGCATGTTATGGTAAAACTCAATAATATATATCAATCACTTTGTGACCCAAGTATAATTACGAAACTTACAGCAGGGACAGAGGGATATACACACGGACAGACGAGTCGAAATCATAAACACTTTTGCTGAAAAGTGTAAAACAAAAACGCATGTAGCTATGATTCAGAATTAGAGTAGGCCAGGCTCGGCGAACCTTCTAACATGCGCGTGCCGAAAATTTGCAGATATATCTATCAACAATGTAACGTGCCAAACGTATACAAAAATAATTACAATGTTTATACGAAACCCTGGTTATAAAATCAGTTGCTTTCATGCATTAATAATTAAAAAATATTAAAAATAAAATTGCAATTTTTCTTTATACTGGAATCAGCCATTAAATGAATGAATTTTAATTCGTAACTAGGATTCATTTATACAGTATATACTGTAATAAAGAGAAAAAATACGAGTTTTTATTTCAATAATTTTTAACTTATTATTAATGCAACATCTCGGTTAGAATTTTCCAAATTGCATTAATGTGCTAAGAATGTATTGATGAGATTTTTGCTGTCGTACGTTCAATGGAAAATGCTTTATATCTGGTTCATATTTTGTTATTTTTACAAATATACATAACTAAATTGAATCCTTTCGCCATTTTACACTGTAAAAAAAAAAGGACTAAAAAACGGAAATACTACTGGCAATCTAGACGCCAGTACTATTTACGTTTTTTTTACGGAATTTTTACCCATAAATTACAGAAAATTTTCCGTTTTTCTGATTAAAAACGGAAAAATTTCTGTAATTTATGGGTAAAAATTCCGTAAAAAAACGGAAATAGTACTGGCGTCTAGATTGCCAGTAGTATTTCCGTTTTTTAGTCCGTTGTTTTTTTTACAGTGTACTGCAGTGACTGTCAACTGAAATTCACTTGAAAATTACAGCTTTTTAAATTCATATAGAAAAGCAAAATACATATCGAAAACGCTGCATATCATCACAGGAAAAGAAAATTATTATGTCGTTAATTCAAGCAAAAAAAAATTCATTATTTGTGATAGTCTGTCCGCAAAGTACAAAATTTTATTGATTATAACAGAAATAGAAAATGGATTTTATCTGTACCAAACTAAAAATTTTCCCGTACCATAAAAATTAGCTTACGTGGCAACTCTGGCACGCGTGCCATAGGTTCGCCAAACCTGGAGTAGGCTTTTTCTTCTTTATTTCCCTTCCATGGCTTATTCCATTGCAAAAATAAAATTTCTTTAATTTTTTTAACACTTTCGAACAAAGTTGAAAAATGTTTATGCATTCGGTTTGTCTGTCCGTCTGCTCACGTTCTAACTCTCGTATACATACTCGGATTCTCATGCAATTGATAAACGTTATTTAGGGTCACTAAGGGATGTGTTGGTATTGTATATGAAGTATGTGGGACTAATAGTTCATTTACAGGGGCACTCAAAAGGATTCCATTACATTATGGTATATGGGAAAAACTGTTTACAGGGCATTTTAATGAGATTACGCTATTTCAAATGTATTGAAACTGATATAAATGATAAATCACTGAATATCACTACAAGATGATGACGAATAGAATAGCACATTCATAGCATTTATCGCTCATTTACAGGGACACACAAAAGAAATCGGTTACAGCACTGCCTTTGAGTAATAATGGCTGGAAGTGCGTTTTAAAATTCGGTATGCGCTTTAAAATTTAAACAATTTTTTTCTATATTACTCGTTGTATATAAAGTCTGTACCTGATATACAGGGCTTCACAAAAGAATTCACGTACCAGTCTCCTTATTAGCTGAAATTGCTGAAGGGGAATTTTCAACTGAGGTACAGTAGAACTCCAACTATCCGAATCAATTGGGACCGGACCCCATTCGGATAATCAAAAATTCGGATAAATGGATTTTTTCTGAAAAAAGGGTCTATTTTATTTAATTACTGTATGTATGTTCAAAAGGGGAGAAAAAACTATTTTTAAAGAAAGAGAGTTTTTAATTAATTAAATGAAAGGCAACACTTTTACATGTTAAGCGTACTCACAAGTGCTGTACATTAGTACACTATGTACGTACCATACTGTAAATGAAAGTCATTGCCTGCTCAACATCTCGGTCAAAGTAAACTGTTTGACAGTCTACATCCGTATTCGGGCAGCCAAGTCGCGCATCCGCTTGACAGTGAGAATGTGCATGTGGTCACACTCGGGCTGATGCTCCATCTACTTCAACGCAGTTTCAAGGCCGTCAAATGCTTCACTAGCTGATGGTCCCGTGTCTGCTTCAACTGCGACATCAAGGTCATCTTCTTCCTCGACACGCTATCTCACGCTTTCAATAAGTTCATCCTCATTTAGAATTGAAACCCAGTGTCTGACAAATACCACACCATCCACTCTCCTGCATCTTCAGCACTATCTTCTGAACATCTAGGAGTTTTCAAAAGAAAGTTTCTGAATTCCTCAAGTGGCACGTCATCCTCATCTTCTCCTGTCTCTTATCTTTCCTTTTCTTGATCTTCTTTTTCCTTTTCTCCTTATATAGGACCATAGCGCGCGTAGCCAGAATCATTAATTTGCGAATCGCAGTACGTTTCCGACTTTTTTTTTCTGGAATTCTGAAAGCGATTCGGATAATCAGCGATTCGGATAGTCGGAGTTCGGATAATTGGAGTTCTACTGCATATGTGTTTTTTAACTGAACTAAATTTTGGCATGCATGTAGTTAATAGATACAAATCTATATTTCATATACAGCACTGCTCAAAGAAATCGGATAATTTTCCGATTGTAGATAGGGACAGTTGAAATTGGGTTCTCAAATGTGTTATGCGTTTCCATATGGTTGAATTAGATGTAATATTTTAATTTTTTAAACGGTGCAGTTTTGTTACATTATTCTGAATGTGTTGGAAAGTGTTTCACAATCTATGCTTGACGCATGACTTTTTCTCACTTGTTTTAGATAAACATTGCCCTCAAGTACGTTGTAGACCTGAATGTCCTTTGAATGAGAACGCTAAACCATGTCCGAAGTGTGAGTGCAAGAAGCCTCCAAATGGTAAGTGAAATGCAGATGATTTTTTATAATTTGATGTAAAAATTTTTACCAGTACATTATTAGAATAAACTACTATTTTTTTACAGTGTTGCTAACTTACTATTATTTTTTATTCTGCATTTATCATTGGCTCGACAAGATATAAAATATTGGACCAATACTTTTTCAAAGTAACTTTATTTTTTTTTAACCACCAGAGGATTGGTAGGTAATTATAACGAGTTAAGCAACTGATTTCGTTTTCGTTAATACACCTGAAAAAGCGCAATTCTAAATTTTTTTTTTGAAAATCACATTTATGAAGGTTTAACCCCTTCTTGGTCGGCGTCGCATTTTGTGCCCGCACGGTCAGCGTCGCATGTCATGTGGCGAAGAGAAAAATTGCATCGTTGAATTCGTCGCTACTTACAATGGCGCGTTACATACCGCGATTGTTTTTAGGTGCGTTCGTAATTATATAAATACGTAGCACCTATAGTCGTCATCTGATTCGTCTATGTCTGTCTGTCTGTCCGCATGTAACAGCGCAAATCCAGCCGAATGATTTGAAATTTAATATATCTTTGCATAATTCTGTCGAGTCATTTGTAATTTTATCAAAATCGAATCAAAACTTAAAAGATATTAATAAATGTTTTTTCATCCTATGTCTATCGTACGTAATTAATTCAATGATATCCTGTGATAGGTAATGATTCTAGTTGCCATGGTAATGACGTCCTACTTAAGATGGACTCTTATTATTTCCGTATTACTAAATACATAAACGTAATAAATTTTGTATTGATGCATTTTTGCATAAGACTGCAACAGCTATTGCACCAAGATCTGAATATTTATAAAACTAATTACACTAAGAACGCACCTCATTTGCCACGTTGCCGTAAAATTTCCGACTTGTTTATGCAGATATTTACCTTAAATAGCTCAAAGAAACAGATTCGATAAATATAGCATCGGACTATATTTTTTAATTTAAAACTTGGGTGCATTGTAGGAAAAATTGGAGATCTGTGAATGGGATATTACATGCATACTATCAATAGTAGGTCAGGCAAAAAAACTACTTTACAAATACGCATTTTTGAATTCATCATAGAACATATATTTATTTTCAGTAATCTAAAAAAATGTTTTTTTAAATCGAAAATTCGAAAAAAAAAAAAAAAAAAAAAAAAAAACGAGAAGGGGTTGAAACTAACAACTTTCCTTAAACAAAATTTGTATTTTAACTGACATTTAAACTCCTTAGGAGATGCTTGTTTACAAGAAAAAGAAACTGGACCCTGCCGAGCTCATATTAATAGATTCTACTATAATAAAAAGACAGGAGAGTGCGAGAAATTTGTCTATGGAGGCTGCAAAGGAAATTCAAATAACTTTGTATCCAAGGAAGATTGTGAAGACGCATGCAAAGGTACAAAACATTTATTTATTGTTGTGATTGCATTGGAATGCAGTAGACTCCCTCAAATCCTCAGAGGTTGTGCGGATTTTAGAATTTTGCGGATTTCTGGTCATTGCTTTGTTTACAATTTTTAAAGAGTAATTTGAATGTAATAATGCATTCAGAATTATAATGAACGCTTGCAATATAGTAAAATATTAAAATAATCAAGTAAAGTAATAAACTAAAATTATAAAAATATAATTTTAAAAATGATTAAATTATTAAAAGTAAAGGTGAAGTAAATAACTAATGTATAATTATGCATAATAAAGATTAGATGCATTTTCCTTAAATTATTCAATGAAACTTGCCTCATAAATGTAAGCTATTAATTCAAATCAAAATCATAAAGTAAGGAAGTTTTATTTCAGGTTCAGCCAGTCTTAAAAACAATAGAAGCTTGAATAATACATAAATATATTTGGTAAAAAGATTGTGATTACCAGTGATATCAGCAATATCTTGATATCTTTCACAAATAAATTTATACTTCCTTCATGAAAAATTACAAGTTCAGTCATATTATCTAGAATTACATATTAAAATATATACGTAATGATATCAAACTAAAAAATTCTGTAATTTTGCCCTTACATCTGAGCTGAAAGTTTCATTGTTTACGCATGTTGTGATGTGCGGATTTTAGGCGTTTGCTGCTGATTTTAGGGTTTCGGATTTGAAGGAGTCTATTGTACATTGTTTGGGCACCCATATCACTCGGAGGTTGAATAAGATGGCGTCGGTCTTATTCTACTTCTTAATCCTTAACTGACAAACTTCCGTTTTTTTTCTTTTAATCAGATATACATATTTTGGTCCAGGCATCTTTTTTAATGTTACGTTCCTGGTATGTAGTAGTTATATGCTTTCATTCATTAAGAAAATATTCCGTTTGAAGTGCAGTATATTCCAATTATTTGGGACACTGTTTAATTGGGCCATTTAATTGAGACAAAGTGTTAGAAACAAAATGAAAATATATTATTAACTTTATATCCGATTTCGCTTTATCGTAACAAATCGTGCTGGAACAGATCTGGCCTAATGAACCGGGGCCTACTCTGTATTTATTGCACATAAAAAAACGGAAGGTTGACAGCTATGTCAATGCTACGAAAAATGAGTGATAGAACGTACAATTACAATGCGCTTATGCAATTTAGTTACCATATTTGGTTTTACAAAATGTTTATGTTTCCACAAACTAATAATACATTTGTTAGCAAGTGAAACTTTATTTTATTATATGCATTGTTTTGTACAATACAACACATTTTTATAGGTTTTTATAATTCCCGGTAAAACAATCTTCTGCTTTTACCAAAAAATGGAAAAAATAGCCCGATTGCATAGTTTTTTAACCCCTTAACCTACGATTTACGTTTCAAAATCCTGGATCCCAAAACGTAAACAGGTTCGCGCAGCCTTCGAGCCATTCTACGATTCGGCGAATCCATAGCTGGCGCTCCATAGGCGCTTTTTTGCTACCACTAAAATTTAATAGAGATTTTCGCCTTGTTTAATCATGAGGTTTCGACGACTAAATAAGACAATATTTACTATAAAATTATAGTGGTAAGAAGAATTTACATTTGCCTCGATCATTATACCAGGGGCTATGCCCTTAATATTTACATTTGGCCCGACCGATGTACTACGGGGCAGGTCCGTAATAATCAGTATTGGCCTGAATAACATACCACGAGTCTCACACGTAGTTGTAGGTTAAGGGGTTATTAAGTTCACCTCCCAGTTTCATATATTTGGGAACAAAAATGAATTTTGAAAAATGTGTCCGAAAGTAGCCATTGTGGATTTGAGAACAGCCTTAAAAATTTATGTTAATTATAAGTATAGGATTTTTTTCAGAGGTGTAGTTTTGAAATTGGCAACACTGTTTCTAGTCACAGTCAGTTTGACAGCTAACAGCTGATTTGTGCTTAGTATAATGTGCCATCTCACCATGAATAGACTTACGCCAGAACAACGCTTGCAAATTGTGCAAAACACCATCAGTTTATTGCGGGGGACATTCAACGAGCGCATAACTTCGCGTAATGGATCTGTGAACTGACTTCCACGGTTATGTGATCTCACACCAATGGATTATTTTAGGTGGGTATATGTGAAGTTGCTGGTCTACGTCAATAAGCCACGGACGTTGGACCGCTTGAATATCAACATTAGTTCCATTATTGCTGATATACGGCCCCAGATATTCGATAAAGCGGTCGAAAATTGGACTTCCAGGTTGCGCTTTATTCGATCCGGTCGCTGCGCCCATATGCCCGAAATCATTTTTAAACACTAATAGTATAAAATTATTTATTTAATAAAACCAATATCATGGTCATTAACCCGGGAGAATTCTCTGAGAGAAGTCATGAGATATTCTCTCACAGTCGTACTTTTTTAAGACTCTTATTTAAATCATTTTTCATTTTAATTAAAATTTCAAAATGTTTTTTCAATTATTTTACCTATTTTGTGAATAAAAGTACTAAGCCAACCAAAAAAATTTGATATCATATGAATGTAAAGTAAAAGAAAAGCCATTGGGCATTCTCACTAGCGAGTTCTCCAGGGCTAACATTATTCTTATGTGTTTTATTTCGTTTTAAAATTGTATATCTCTAAAAAAAATACAGCCTTTATTTCCACTTTGCATAATTAAAAGGAAGTTTCCTTTCCTGAACAGGCACTTGTAAACAGGATGAACAATACTATGAATGTAAACCGTTCTGTACCAATCGCTGCAACCCTCTTAAAGCTTGCCCAAAGATTTGCATTGAAGGATGTTTCTGCAAAGAAGGACTTGTCCTAAACGACGATGGCAAATGTGTAAAAAAGCATCAATGCGGCCAGAAGCCACCAGATGGCGAACATTGCAAGAAAAACGAACAGTATTATTCATGCAAACCAACATGCAATAACACTTGCGAAAATTATGGAATTAAAGGTCCTTGTCCTCTTTATTGTACAAGTGGATGCTACTGTAAGAATGGGCTAGTGTTGAGAAAGGATGGCGAATGTGTGAAACCCGAAGAATGCAAAAAAGGTAAGTTATAATTTAGAATATTTATCCGTGTGTGAGAGAAAATCTCAAATTTGTTTTATTTAAAAATTTCTGTGAATACATTATTTTAAGGTGTTTACTTATGAACATTTTTCTTAAAGACTGTTAAATAATCCACAGCATAAAAGATTCTTTTAATTTTTTAAATACTACGGCGCTCTGCCTCCAACGAGCTACGCTCGCCAACCCCCGTTCTGACACCGCATACTTTAAAAACACGCTAATTTGATCGGTTTTAAAACGATTACTGAAGTTTGAATTACATTTTTTTTAAATGCTGATCTGCCTGTAAACGGGTTTCCATTCAGTTACATTTGATTGGGAAATGTTAAGGCTGAATCAGCTGCTGTTAAGACATCTAATGGCTGTTTTCGTGTTTGATTAAATAAGATCAGTTAAACATTTGGAAATAGGTTAATATAAAATGAAATAAGTCACGATAGTCTTTGCCTCCCGGTATTTTTTAACAACACGCTACAAGAACACACAACGCTATAAGAAAATTGTTTCAAATAAGACATTTTAAATGGATCGTTTTGAATCTGACGTAATTTTCATCAAAGGTTTCGTTCTCTTTTAATATTTGCGAGAAAGTATGTTTATTGCTAGAAAAGAAATATTAGTATTTGCGCTGTCTTAGAATTCGCAACATGTCTCGTGTAAATATATTTTTAAACTCTTTGGCAATATTATTTTGCCCTTTTAAATGGGACGTAATTTCCCCAATTACTTTTTTTTAACACATATTAATCAATTCATTATTTTGAAGTTTTCCTTCTTTAATATTCATGAGTAAATACAATTTTTTAACGTAATTTTCTCTATTTTCCTGCTTTTAACACGCAATCATTTAATTCTAATTTTATAGTTTTTTTTTTCGGTTTTTAATAGTCCCGTGTAAATAAATTTTTTTATTGAAAGGAAATATTATTCTTTGCGCTGTTTGTACAACTGGCAACAATTTAAAATAATAACCTTTTCTAAAATATGAAAATAATCTCTTGAATTGATGATAACTTAAATTTAAAAAAAATTAAAAATCCTAAAAAAATTAGTCAAATTTAGAAAAAAAAAATGCAGTCTCCACACCGCAAATTTGTAATGTATATCCTTCGAAAAAAGTATTTAATTTCTTTGCATAGTTTTTGCTCCTATAAAACTTTTTAATTTAATGATTTTGACCAACTTTAACATTAAATATCTCTTTAAATAATTCTTCGATTTAAAACTGCTTGCTTCAGCGTGTTTATCCATTTTTTCTTTATAATAGTACAAATTTTCATATTTTCGTATGCAATAGTTTTCTTAATATTAGCGAAGAAAGACTTGTCACCAAACTATTCATTTACGGTGGCGGGGACAGCGTTAGTTACTTTTTCTTAGAATAGAGAAACTTTTTATGTCGAAAATGTGTCAAATTTCAACTATTAGATCAATATTGAGATAATTGTTAGAAAATATACAGTATTAAACTTTTAACTGATGATTAATTGGGGAAAAATAATATTTTTATTAGTTTTTTTTAAGAAATTATTTTATTACATATTGAAAACTAATTTTCTCCAAAATGTTATATTTAGCGGACATGATACCAAATGAGTTCCAACGTCCTTCAGTCACTGAAGATCGATAACAGTTTTTTTCAGAAACTTTTATTTTGAAAAAATACTACAACAGTACTTCATTATTAAAACATTTTTCTTGTAAACCAAAAACTGAACGGGAAATCGGATATTTTAAAATTTTCTCAGGCCACAAGCACCTGATAGTTGCAAGGCCCACATAGTTGCCTATTTAGTAATTCGTTACTGGTTTGAGGTCACAGGGCTCTTAAAGCTTCAAACAGTTCGAAATTTTATTTTATTTTTTATGTTAAACTCCTATCTTTTCTGAACATGATGATATAATTGTTTCCTTGAAATTCCCTTTAGAATAGAAGTTATGGCTTTTAGAATTATAACCGCTAACTAGCCGAAGCGGCGTTTCCGAAATTTTGAAGTCATTTTTCTCCAAATGACGTGTTTGGGTATAACGCGCAGGATACCTAAAAAACTTCTGAATATTTTTTCCTGAAATTTTCAAAGCGTATGTTTCATGTTAGTCTGTATAAACTGAACCTAAAATATTCTTTTTACTGTTCAAAAACTTATTTTTTTAGATGATTATACTGTTGAAATTTTCAAAATTTTGTATTAGCTAAACAGCAAATTTGTATGAAAAATATAAAAATGCTTTAAATACAAATTTATTTAGGTTCAGGGTAATTATTACAAACTGAAGTATAAGTTGGCACCAAAATTTTACTTCTAGTTGCAATATTTATTTTGTAAACCTGCGTGTAAGCTGTTATAACAATCTTCTGCTCGTCAAATGTCTGATAGTTTGGAGCCCCCTATAAATGCTAATTCTGCATCTTTCAATTTTTTAAATACGTGAAATAAAAGATCATACTTATGTCTTTCATCCCAATAAAAATTGTGTTTTAAAATCATATACATTTTAAGATATTTAATGTTTAAATTAGATATTTAATGCTAATTCTGCATCTTTCAATTTTTTAAATACATGAAATGAAAGATCATACTTATATCTTTCATCCCAATAAAAAGTGTGTTTTAAAATCATATACATTTTAAGATATTTAATGTTTAAATTAGATATTTAATGCTAATTCTGCATCTTTCAATTTTTTAAATACATGAAATGAAAGATCATACTTATATCTTTCATCCCAATAAAAAGTGTGTTTTAAAATCATATACATTTTAAGATATTTAATGCTAATTCTGCATCTTTCAATTTTTTAAATACATGAAATGAAAGATCATACTTATATCTTTCATCCCAATAAAAAGTGTGTTTTAAAATCATATACATTTTAAGATATTTAATGTTTAAATTAGATATTTAATGCTAATTCTGCATCTTTCAATTTTTTAAATACGTGAAATGAAAGATCATACTTATATCTTTCATCCCAATAAAAAGTGTGTTTTAAAATCATATACATTTTAAGATATTTAATGTTTAAATTAGATATTTAATGCTAATTCTGCATCTTTCAATTTTTTAAATACATGAAATGAAAGATCATACTTATATCTTTCATCCCAATAAAAATTGTGTTTTAAAATCATATACATTTTAAGATATTTAATGTTTAAATTAGATATTTAATGCTAATTCTGCATCTTTCAATTTTTTAAATACATGAAATGAAAGATCATACTTAAATCTTTCATCCCAATAAAAATTGTGTTTTAAAATCATATAGGGTCAGGTGGGGTAATTATGGCCAGGGAGTAATTATGACCGCTGTCATATTGGAGAAAACTGTGTATGATAAAATTTTGTTTCAGGCTTAGATATTAACCTCATAATGCATATTTCATCTTAGATATTGTTTATTACTAGTTTCAAGCCTTTTTGAGATCCGAATAGCAATTTGAAACTAAGTCTATAAAATTTTTGAAAAACGGATTTGTCACTTTGGAGTTCAAAGTGGTCACAATTACACCAAACAAATGTGTATTGGCAAGTATAAAGAGAAGATATGGTGGTCATAATTTCCCCACTAGTGGTCTTAATTACCTCAAACTTATGTGATTGTGAGTTTTTTGTGGGGTAATTATAATTATAACCATCCTTTTAACTTAAAAAAAAACAGCTATGAGAATTAAAACTTTTAAAAGGTGTCCTTAAAGGATCAAATTTACTTCCTATGTACTAAAAACACCACTGTTCCTAATAGAAATAAGCAAAAAAAAAAAAAAAAAAAAAAAAAAAAAAACAATGTTGAAAATGTAAAAAGTGGTCATAATTACCCCTCCTGACTATACATTTAAAGATATTTAATGTTTAAAATGTAATTTTATTTTATTTTTTTCCAATTTTAAGAGTCCTAAAACCCCTTAAGATTCTGGCGATAATTCGTTTTTATGTGGAATCAATCACCCATCTTTCATTGAGCCAGAGTGGAGTCAAATTTGAATTTCCAAAAACTAAAAAGAAAGATTCCTCTTTTAAATGACTAATACAGTTAGGTAATTCGTTTTTAGAAGCATTTATTACTGTCTCCTGTAGTGTGCCCACTGATCAATAGCAGAAGAGGCTGTCGATTTAAAAGAATTAAAGAATTTAAAGAGTCTATTAAAGAAAGAGTCTATTTTAAGTCTATTAAAGAATCCACAGCAAAAAATATTCTTTTAATTTTTTAGATACTTTTTATATCAAAAAATCATTGCTTAACCTATAATGTCAAATTTCAACTATTAGATCAATATTGACATAATTGTTAGAAAATACATAATATTAAACTTGTAACTGATGATTAAATAAGGAAAAACATTATTTTTTCTTAGTTTTAAAAAAAAAATTATTTTATTACATATTGAAAATTAATTTTCTTCAAAATGTTATATTTAGTGAGCATGATGGCAAATGAGCTCAAACAATGGGGTTGTGAATGAAGAAGTGGAGACATATACTGTAGAGTCTTCCAGTTGCGATTGAAGTAACTGAGGAGGTTGTCACAATATGGCGGCTGATTTTTTACATCGAATCAATAATTTCTGATTACCGCCAAAGAAAACATCCACCAGTAAATTTTGAATAGAAAATTTCGTCTTATTTCTGCAAAATTTCTCTCACAAATATCATAAAATTTTCTATTCGTTTTTCTGGTGGGAGTTAGTCCGGTTATTATAATCTCTTTCACTGACACTGACGGGAGATTGTTTAGGTTGTCACAATATGGCGGAAACGCAGGGTCTGACTAAGCAAAAATAAACTTCCACCAGTAGAAATAATTATCTGTTTTTGACGTAATAACGAATGAAATTCTGCATTAATAAGGCGTATAAACAAGGAGAAATTCTCTATTCAAATTTACTGGTGGAAGCTTGCCCAGGCTGTAATGAGCCACTGTGAAACCGGTTACAGTTGTAGCTTCACGGTTTTGAGGATGCGTCATTTTCTCTTCATTTATAGTTCCAAGACTCCAACATCCTTGAGTCATTGAAAATCGATAACAGCTTTTCAGAAATTTTGCCGCCTGCAGCTGATAGATATGCGGGGGCCATATAGTCGCTTATTTGGTAATTCGCTACTGGTTTAAGCGCTTATACCGCGTTTAAGAGGCTAATGATAATTCCTTTTCATGCGGAATCAATTACTCATCTTTCATTGAGTCAGAATGGAATCGAATTTGAATTTCCAAAAACTAAAAAGAAACATTCCTCTTTTAAATGACTAGCAAATAGGTAATTCGTTTTTAGAAGCATTTATTATTTGATTAATTTTACCTCCTATAGAGTGCCCACTGATCAACTGCAGAAGAGGCTGTCGACTGGACAGAAAACACAAGCCTTGTCCCAGATGCGTCTGTTCAAATGGTAAATAATTACATTAATTCTGATCTTCTACAACAATGCCTATTATTTGAAAGTTTCCTATATTCTGGTTTTACATTGCACTGTCGTAAATCATCAAATACTCACTTGTTCAATTATATAACAATAGAAGCTTTGAAAATGTTCTCGTAATTGTTGTTTTTTACGTAAGTTTATTTCACTTAATTCATGTATGTAAAGGTTGGAATTTTGTAATTCATATTTCATCCACTTCTTTGTGCCCTATAGAGTTTTAGAAATTGTATTCCCTCTGTCAAATCAATATTTTCATATTTTCAAAACTTAATTATCAACTAACAGAATATTAATTAAATTAACAGAATATTATTTAAACTAATAGAATATTAATTAAATTGAGATTATACATTGAGAAGACAATTTAGAAATTCTGACTAGTATATAGTTTAAGTGGTGCTTTTTCCTGTTGCCATCTCTTATAAAAAATTTGAACAAAAATAAATTGTTTTAATAAATTCACTAATTTACATTTTCTAACAAACATAAATAAAAGCGGTAAATTTTCTTCATAATAACAACCCATCCAAAATGCACGTATTTTTATGGAAATGATTTGGGAAAGCAAGAATTGCAGTAATGAAATTAGGCGGGATTTTTAATACAAAGATTGGATGCCTATAAAACCATGTTTCATTAAAAAAAACTTTATAGACGTAACATTATA
The DNA here is from genome assembly GCA_963932465.1 of Maratus speciosus. Lineage (NCBI taxonomy): Eukaryota > Metazoa > Arthropoda > Arachnida > Araneae > Salticidae > Maratus > Maratus speciosus. The sequence continues at coordinate 281,328,710 of OZ010794.1, read as the reverse complement.
CAATACAGTACAAGAACGTTTTGGTTACTACCGGAGCATCCTCAGTTGACTTAATGACTGCCTTCGCTTCTGCATTTATCATGCTCCAAGATCAGTAGGTTCCCTCAAGAAAAACACAGAAGCAAAGACAGTCAGTAAGTCAACTGAGGATGCTCCGGTAGGAGCGAAAACGTTCTTGTAGTGTATTGTATATTATATGTAAACTCATGAATATATATTTTTTAAATGTTACACGTATAAAGTTTTAGATATAACAAGCTATAATAAATTTTTATTAAAATAGAGCTGTATATCCCCTTGAGGGGCGGTGGGATAAAATATATCCCACCTAATTTAAACAAGATTCTCACCAGAAACTTTTAACTAAATTTCGTATTTTTATCTTTGAGGGTAAATTGTTGAAAAATTGCTTTTTTTTATTTTAAAAATAAAATTTTTAGATTATTCCGGTGAGAATTCAATATTGTAGAAACATTATTGCTTACCCCTCAAGGGGATATATTACATATCGTAAAGTTGTTTTTTAAAATATAAAATAATGTCTGAAAATTCGCATGTAAACGAAAAAAAATAAAATAAAAAACAGACATTTCAAACTAAAATGTGGATATCTGCGTTTTTATATTATTTAAATTAATTATTACACTGAAATAATTCTGGCAGGCGCAAATCTTTAAGTTTTAAGGAGTTAATTAACTGTAAAAGCTTCGCTTAGGTTCTTATGAAAAAAAATTCCCTCCCTCAACATGGCGAAACTTTCTGATATATTAAATAATTCATTTTTAAATCTGAAAGCATGAAAATAATCGGTACGACTATTTAACCCTTAAGTGCCTGATTTTTCAAAAATCATTGTAATAATGTTTTTTAGCTTTCATTTTTTAAATAACTAGGGGGCTCTGCCCCCTACGAGCTACGCTCGTCAACCCCCGTTCAGACACCGCAGACTCTAACAGCACGCTAATTTGATCGCCTTTAAAAAGATTTCGGAAGATTGAATTATAATTTGAATCTGACAATTATAATCTGACGTAATTTTCACCAAACTTTTCTTTCTCTTTTTAATATTCACGTCAAAATACTTTTGTTAGAAATGAAATATTATGATCATCTTAAAATGTCAAGTAAATGTCTCGCGCAATTTTTAAATTAAAACTGTTTTGCAATATTATTTTTTGTTCATTTTACGTAATAAGTGTAATATGACGTAAATTCTCCTATTTAGGACTTCTAACGCATGTTACTGAATTTGTTATTTTACAATTTTCTTTCTCATTTAAAATTCACGTGTAACTATAGTTTTTATGACGTAATTTTCAATGAGTTCCTGCTTTTTATATTTTTTGTTTATAATAGTCACGTGTAAAATAAATTTTTAATTTGAAGCAAACATTACTGTTTGCGCAGTTTATACAGTTGGCAACAGTTTAAATTAATACAATTTTCTAAAATTTGTAAAAAATATCTCTCGAAATGCTGAAAATTTGAATTTAAAATAGAAATAAAACCTCGAAAAATTATTCAAATTAAAAAACTAACTGCAATCTGCACACCGGGAAATTCTGACGCATAAAATGATCTAAAAATGATTAAATTCCTATGTACAGTTTTTGCTCCTATAAAACTTTTTTAATGGAACGATTTTGTCCAACTTTGGCATTAAATATCTCTTAAAATAATTCTTCGATTTGAAAACTGTCTGCATCAGCGTGTTTATCAAACATTTTTCTATAATACTACCGATTTTCATATTTTTGTATACTACAGTTTTTTTAATATTAACGAAGAAAGACCTCCGGTCACAAAAAATTCAAAACCGGCGGCGGCGGCGGCGGTGACAGCGGTAGTTACTTTTTTTTAGAATAGAGAGAATCATGGGAAAATGCTTTAAAAAATCATATTTTGTTTTAAGTATGGTTTACGGCTAAAAAACAGTTTGTTACTAATCGCCAATGCTGGTCTTTAATTGAAAAAATAATTTTCCTTGATTAAATTCTATAATATTAAACACACAAGAATTTTAGGAACTATAATAAGAAATAAATTTTACTTGCTCACTGCAGAACAAAATGGGCTATCTCAAGTTTCCAAACAAAACAAAAAGAACAAGTAGCAACAATTGAAAAATTAAATCTATCTTTATTCTTAAACAACACAAGTGTTGCCATCTACATGTTGAAAATCGATTTAATAATATTTTCAGAATGTATTTTATTGGCAACATTAGGCATTATAGCTTCAATATTATTCTAATGGTATTTTAAAGCCTAAATTGGGTATGTTGCTGAAAAGCAACACCCGGCATTTAAGGGTTAAGAGATTTGGAATTGAAAAGCATTTTTCACGTTTCGATAAATGTAAACATTCAGAACTTCCAATGAGTGACAGTGTGTACACACTTCTTTTCCGCTCCTGATCTATGCAATACACGCAGAATTAATAATCATGAACGTTTTTATACAAGATTTAGCCAGGGAAGTTTAAATAAACTGCAGTAACATTATTGAATTTATTTAGAAAGCAGCAGAAATTATTATAATTTAACTATCAAAACATTCTCAAACCACTAACTGAATTGACACATTATATCCTACGGTATGATTTAAATGAATTTCACCGAACGCAATGAGCTTCGACAACAAGCTTATACAAGTTCTTAGAAAGAAATACATATTTAAGATGCCACCATTCGTAGCTCTTTGATTTAGAATAGCCTGAAAATGTGTGTTCCATTTTTTTTCAATCAATGGTTTAACCCCTTAACGGTCGCTTAATATTTGGAAAAACCATAGAAAAGTATTTTTTTTTAAATTATTACAGAAATTGAATAATTATAAGGTTTCTATATAAAATATGCAATTATTTTTTCTAAGACACACAAAAAAAAAAGATGTTATAGAGCTAATTCACATTTATGGAAAACCCATCATGCGAGAATTCTGTGTTTTAATGTTTGTTTTACACCATACAAATTAATACGAATAAGACCTTTATTTTTCAAATTTTAGACCTTTATTTATCATCATCAAACAAAATTTTACAAATAATATTTGAAATAATAGAATATACATTAAACTTTGGTTATTAATATTTCTTTGAGTGTGATATATTTCGAAGCATGCAATACAAAGTCCAACATCTCAATCAGCGCCAAAAATCAAACCCAAACACGGATATTCAAAGACTTCACACAGAAATACAAGTTGAATTTTTCTGGTTTCAGAAGTTTTTTCCAGCAATAAATCTCCAGCCCGGAAATATGACGGCACGAGAAATAACGAACGACACCTCAGCCCGTGATATTGACGGGAGCGAGAATTAAGGGTTTAACAAAAAAAGCAGCGAAATTTAAATTTTTACACAAAATTATTTAAAATCTTAAAACCTTAATGTTTTTAATGACACAACTGAGGCACTCTCCCAATACGATTATAAGTAGTGATACACGGATTAGAAAACACCGCTATAGTTAATAATTATTGACAATGTTAATATCACTAGCATAAATCATTAGCTCAGTTAAAGCTTCTAGTGAGCACTACAAATTCTTAAAGATGTCATTTATTTATAGAAGAAGATGATGATGAGGATGACGACGATGATGATGACGACGACGACGACGACGATGATAATGATGATGATGATAACGAAGGTAATGACGTTCAAATTTCTCAAAAACATGATAACCTTTTATGCACGTATAATTACTAATCATTGGATGGTATATAATTTTGTATAATATATATACATTTGTCTAGTTTCAGTGCTATATCCAAGTATCTTTCGATAGCTTTTGCTGCCTAAATAGAGAAAAATGTATATTTAAAACAAGGGTGGCGAACCCGCGTGTGAGCGTACCAATTGTCGCAGATTCTTTGTAATCTTCGCTTTATTTAATGACAGAATTCCTGCAATTAAATTCGAAGATTATTATACGGGGTTAGTGTTCACAATCGGCCTGCTAGCCCTGATTTAAAGTGTGGTCCACCTCAAAAGTTTGCTTTTAGAAAGTGTGAAACTTGGTATTTCTTTTTTGTGCGTTAGAAATTGTCTTAGTATGCAGCTTTTCAGTGAATCAAGTTAAAAAAATTTCAGTGAATTATTTGTGTTTGACAATACATCCAGATAGCGGAATCACTGGTTATCTGTTTTACGAAAATAACTAAACAATTAGCCCATACACTTTTTGTATTTTCACACCTGTTTTAACCTAAAATATCCTTCATTGTACACCAACTTCGTTTAACTGTGTGAAGTGATTTTAGCTGTGGCAGCGCAAATTGTATTTTATGCTTAAAACTATCAATTTTTCACAAACATGGATCTATATCCTTCTAATATCCAAGCATTTTCAATTGGGTATGTTTATGCATTTGCAACATGCATGCGCACATATAATAAAAATGTTGATATGTAATCAACACTTGCTGTTATAACCAGGAAATTTTTGCAACTTTTGTGACCTTTAAACTCGTGACACTTTAACGTTATCATTAGTATAGAAGTTTTAAAAGTCTTGTGACTGAACATTGTCGGAAAATTATTACTCCTGTGCTGCAGTGTGGGGTACTTTTAGCAACCAGATAAAATAAAACGACATTTTCATATATTTATCTCATTTAAAAGCTAAATAACTAAACGCAACTGAAAGAATGAAAATTTCTCCGGTAAAATTTTTGTGAGAACTGTAGGGTTAGACTGTAGGGTTTATTTTGTAACAATAGAGAAATTCGTGGCAGAATGCTTTTTGTCCGTGTTATCCTTCCTTAAATCGGACACTATTTTCATTTCTCTGCCACATAAGCATAAAGCTAGATGTAATTTTCAGAAATCTCCGCTGGATTATTTGCCCAATGCCCAAGTTTCTCATAACGTGGCGGACCCAAATTTACTAGGGAACATCACCAAATGTCAGTTCTGGATTTTGACGAGAGTGTTATCGTTCAAAATCTCTTTTCTCGAGGATCAATAAATGTGTAGGAACTATACATTTAACCCCCGAATCCAATAATTTGCGAGATTTGCACCTTTTTTCTGTTTCGGAAGGGAAAAATTAAAGAAGGGGGAAACAACATGAGATTCCTTTAAAAGCTGTCTTATAATTAACCATGATAGTATTTTTTTACGTAAAACACAAATTTTTTCAACACCAGGCACAAACGATGAAGAGCGTTACTGTTCTACAGTCAGCGCAGATATGCTTCGTAAGATCATACATGTTCGTCGCATACATGTTTTACTGATGGGAAGACTGGATCCGTATTTCGCATTAAGGCTGCTAGTCACTCACCTTCCGAATTCCCCTCACTAATGCTAAGTCTATGGGTGTTTGATGCATTCATATATTTAAAATATCTCCTCAGGAAATTATTATTTTTAATTGCTTTTCCTTTGTACTCTCCTTAAAAGATGTCTCTTTTTTTCCTTAGTTCTCAAAATTTTCCTAAAATTTATGCCTAATTTAATATTTTATGTGCTAAAATCTGGCGAACTGTGAGTAAGATTTTAACACTTCATATAAAATTAAATATATGTTTTAGAAATATTTTGAGAAAGATATTTATATAAGGAAAAAAAGAGACATCCTTTAAGAAGAGTACATAGAAAAAAGAAAATAAAAATATTAATTTTCCGTGAAGATATTTTAAATATACGAATGCATCAAACTCCCATTGACTTAACAATACTGAGGAGAATTCGGAAGCTGAGTGACTACCAGCCTTGAAGCCAAGCATACTAACGCACTGCATTGAAAGTATCTGAAAAGAACCGGTTGTAGGCCAAATGATGTATTTTTAGTTTGCTTCCTATTGTCATAGTGTTAACATAAAGCAAATACTTCGATGGGTTTTTGAATATTCACCTATTTTCTTTACCAAGTATTTTCTAGTCTTGGAAGAAGTAAACATACAGTGGCTGAAGGTATTTTGTCGATTCAGTTGGAAGAAAGACTGACTGTACAGCAGAACCTAGTTTTTCGATGTTTAAATTTTCATCTCTTTAGCCACTTCATCTGTCCAGTACCGGGATAGCATTCTTATTACCACTCTATTATGAAAACCATTATCATAATTAATTATAAGACAAAATTTCTGCCTTCAATAGCTTCAGAAGGAATCTCATGCTGTTATTAACTTCTTTATTTCTCTTTTTTCGAAACAGAAGGGTTCATATCTCGCAAATTATTGGATTCGAAAGTATAATTCCTATACATTTTTTGATCCTCGGGACAAGAGCTATCGAACGATAACACTCTCGTCAAATTGCAGAACTGACACTTTTGAATGCTTCCTAGTTAGTAGTAGTAGCAGTTTTAGTAGTAATATTTACGTTCTACTTGATACAAAACCTTCCATATTTTGAAAATAATTAATATCTTTATTATTAATTTTGTCTTGATCATAATGAGATGTTCTTATGTACTGTAACTGAAATAGTTCTAAAACTTGATTTTTATGATGTAATCATTGGTTTTACCAGCATGAGAGTGAAAAAATCACATAAATAATAAGTCAACCATAGATAAGGATTGTTGGGATGCTTTACATATTTTATTTTGCTTCAGTTAAAATTATGTACAAACCGTCACACATCAACAAATTGTAATTTCTTGAGTCGCCTTTTATTCACAAAAAAATTTAATACTCAGGAAAATTTGGCTTTGCACCCCCCCCCCCCCCTTGCAGATTGCTTGACATTATTGTTAACCTTTAACTGATGTTACAAGTCTCTTAAACCGCTGCTTTTTTCAATTTTTATAGTTTAACTTGTAACTTTTAGTTTAACTAAAAACACTACCGAAATTTTGTTTCGTTTGGAACTTTAGTACCATCACCAGAGACTTTTGAATAGGTGAATTTTAATTATAAAAGTCCTGTACAAAAAGTTTAGTACACAAACACTATCCTATGAATTAATCGCGCCTTTTATTCATCTTTCGATGGAGCGGTCTCAGAGACCGCTTCACAGTAGTTATGTGACAATTTCTGCCACATCAGTTAAAGGTTAACCAAAATAACTCTTCATAAGATCTTTTCGTTACTAGACAGTACGATCTTCTTTCCTTCTTTCCAAGTGGTTTCCTCCTGCTTTTCTACTGTTTCTCGTGAGATATCATAAAACTACTCAGTTTGTTTTGAGTAAAATCTTATTTTATATTTCACGCTGATGAAGACGAACTTATACTCCGTCAAAATGTTCTGTCAGTTTTTTACACTTTATTGACATATAAAACGTTGCTTTTAAACTTTTATTAACCCCTTAACGGTCGCATTAAATTACGGTTAAAAAATTCAATTTGCTTATTGGCACCACTTTTTTGGAAAAGAAATATTCACCTTATTTAATGACAGGTAAAATGATACCATGATAAAGCTGATTACACTAGTTTATAAAACTGGTGGGAATCAAGTAAATCTGAATAAATCTAAAAAAAGACACAGCCCGTGAATATGACGGGAGCGAGAATTAAGGGTTAAAATAAGTCAGCCATTTTAAGTCTTAAAAAATCGATTTTTTGTTTTTCCCGTTTTAAAAAATATTTATATAATTCTGAATTGTACAAAGCAAACCGCATGAAACTACTCAAATTAGAACCTCGTGAATTTGAAAAAAAAATCTATACTTTCACAAATACTCTTATTCATTTTTAACATTTTCTAACCTAGTTGAAAAGTGTTTATGAATTAGGTTTGTCTGTACGTCTGTCTTTCCGTGCTCTAACTCGCGTAAATATAATCCGATTGCCATGAAATGGATATATGTTATTGGAGTTTACTACGGTATGTTCGGTATTCAAAATGAAGCGTGTAGCATTTTCGATTCATTTACAGATCCTCTCAAAACATTCCGTTACATTACGGTCTATGGGGAAAAATAGTTTGCCCTGTATTTTAATGATATTACAGTATTTTAAACATATTGAAATTGATATACAGCACTGAGGTGTACTACAAAGTTTTTTACTATAGAATAGGGTGGACATAGACCTTATCGTTCACTTACAGGGACACACAAAAGAATTTGGCTATAGAAGAAAATGAGCAATAATTGAACTATTGAAGCGCACGAACAATAATTGCTGGAAGTGCGTTTTCAGTTGTGGTATGCGTATTTAAATTTAACTATTTTTTAAATATCACTTGGTGTGTATAAATTCTATAGATCATATAGAGGGTCGCACAAAATTTCTCAACAACATCCGTTTATTGGCGGAAATTACTGAGTGGAAATTTTCAACTGTTCTTATGCGTTTAACTGAACTAACTTTTAGTGTATTGTGTAGTATGCATATATACCTGTAGATCATATACAGGGCTACAAAAAAAAATCTTACATTTTAACGGCTATTCATGGTAATAGCAGAAGTCGGGTTTTATGCGTTTTCCAAATTGTTCATTTAGACGTCGTCATCTTTCACAGCAAACTGTGAAGTTTTGTTGCAGTATTCTGAATGTATTGGAAAGTGTTTTATAATCTATGATGTACGCATGATTTTTCTTTCTTGTTAATTTTGCATTCGTTTTTCTGAAATCGAGTTTGTTACTTACGTCCATTGTAAATCGTTTACATAAAGATAATTTCTTTTGAAGAGATATGTATAAAATGATCATACCTACAGTCTTCACAGGCAATTTAACCTCTTCAGTTCCGAAGCTAAAATAATAATACAAATGCTTATTCATTGGTTTTCTCCAAACAAAATGACATCGTAAATGAAAGAAAAAATATCTTTTCTGAAATGGATCCTTTAGGAGCTTAGTAATTTAGGTTAAAAAATAAGGATCTAAAACTACACACCCTCTTAAAAACATCAGTTTAACCCCTTGGGGACGAGCGGCACGTATACGTGCCGCATGAAGCGCTCATAATCCTTGTTTATCCTCACCAGTAAAATTTTACTGTAAAATTTGCCTTATTTAATCAGCGCATTTTCTCGATTCAAGAAGACACAAATTTCTGTTTTTAAAAAAACGGTGACAAAAGATTAAAAATTTCCTAAAAGGCTCCCGTCCCGAAGGGGTTAATAATCATTAACCTAAATTAACGAAATCACAAATTTAAGAACTTTAAACAAGTAAATAATCTACATATCCTCAATTTTTTTTATTGAAAAAGATTTAAGTTAAATGCTTATGAACATTTCTCACTTTCTTGGTCATACTATCTTTTGGGCATTTTTAGGCATTTTGCAAACTTAGATGAAAATAACATTTATTTTACGTGGGAATCGGCTTAGATGCTGCCACTTATTCGTTTGCTTTGAACGCAAAAAACATTCAGCTATTAAGAAGTGATGTGAAAATGTAAAAAAATCGGACATTTTAGTTTTTATAAGGAAAAGAACAGAGGTCCCCGTTTGGTGACCCAGGGACCGAAGAGGTTAACTACGCAAATTTTATCTGGTGCGATTAGAATATGTTTTTTTTTTTATGTGACACACCTTAGCAAACAAATTCTACAATTCTCCTTAAAAGTCACAATTGTGAAGGTTTAAAACTGATGACTCCCTTTAAGATAAATTTATATTTTAATATATATTTAAACTTCTTAGGACATGCTTGTTTTCAAGAAAAATTAACTGGACCATGCAAAGCTGCTTTTATCAGATTCTACTACAATAAAGAAACCAGACAGTGCGAGAAATTCATCTATGGAGGCTGCCAAGGAAATTTAAATAACTTCGAATCCAAAGAAGATTGCGAAGACACATGCAAAGGTACAAAACATTTATATATGAATGCGTTCACAATACTTTGTTTCAGTGCCCGGGTCATCCGGAGGTTAAACACATGGAGTAGGACTCATTCTACTTCTCAATGCATATAGTTGCCAACCTTCTTCTGTTTTTTGTTTTTGTTTTTGTTAATCAGATATACGTACATTGATCCAGAAAAATACTAATAAATTGATACTTCCCTCCTATGTAGTAATTATATATTTTTCCTTCATTCAAAAAATTCCCAGATGAAATACAGTAGATTCCGTTTATTTGGGCCACCGTTTAACTGGGACAAAATGTTAAAGATAAAATCGAAAAATATCACTTTATTTCTATAATTGGGACAATTGCTTTAGCGGCACAAATCGTTCTAGAACAGTTGTGTCGCAGTTAACAGGAAATCTACTGTATATTTACTTGACTTGAAAAAATCCGGAAAGTGGCAGCTATGTCAATGCTACGAAAGAGAAGTGATAAAACAAACAGTTACAGTGTACTTATGTTGTTATGGATTCAATTATTACAGTTAGCTAAAAAAAAATGCTTACGCAACCACAGTAGAATGATGCATTAGTATGGTAAATTGAACTATATTTTATTATATGCATTGATTGTGCAATAATACAGATGTTTCTTCTAGCTGCCATAAATTGATGCTTCTCTAAAATTGAGATATGTATCATATTCCGCAGCTGTAATTTTTTTTTTTTTATATGTACTGAGCCAGTAGGAAATGTAAAAATATAAAAAAAGTATTTTTAGAATGTAAAAAATTTGAAATCCGATCTAGCTGTCAAAGCTGTGATTAATCAATTTAATCTTCAAAACCAAATAGTTAACAAGGGTAAAGTAAAACGAAAACACATCACATGATCAAATTACCCACAAAATTTGTGCGGTCCAAATGAGTGAAGACCGACCATGCCTGTGTCTGTTATGAGACCACATGATGCAGTTCCTAAACAATTTGGGTTTTGCAGAGTGAATATAGCCATACATTCGTATTACGAGAGCCTATTATTAAATACAGTGGCATATGTCTTTACCTACTTTGAACCATAAAAGTAGAAAATAATTAAATCTTACTTTTTTTCACCAAAGCAGACACTTAATATGTTTAAGCCTCCTTTGTGATCGGACGACATGGGCGCCTATCCTCAGCACAAGTCCTTTTACCCTAACACTATTCTATATTATATTATATTATTCTAAAATAGTGGTTTCTAATTTGGAAATATATGTCCCTAGCGGCCCGGTTCGGGATACTCAAACATTATGATAAAAGAATAGGCAATTCCGAGCATATTCTGGTGCATCGTTTCTTTAAACCAGATCAACTTAACTTGATATTAATCTTATGCTGCAAAGAACACCACACATACATACCACATTTGTACTAAAATTTTGTTTATATATAAAATGCATAACTCATCTGCGAATGAATATCTACAATTACCACTCGTATACTTTAATATATGTGTATTATTTTGTGTGTGCCTGTAAAATAACATTCAATATTACATATCAGACTTTTTAAAAGGAAGACGCATTGCTCACCTCAATAGCGTATATCAGTTTCATTATGTTACAGAAAGTACAGTATCGTTACAGAGTAGTTCAAATAATTACGGCCTACAGGCATTAAAACAATCGAATTCTTCTATGCATCAGTAAATTAATAATAAATGCTATACACCCTTTTTTCTACAGGAAATATGTTATAGCGCACACCAATATTACAACCATATCATTCTGTATATGTTTACAGTGTATATAATATAACGGGTGTCCTAAAATGGACTGACTGACTTTAAAATTCAATAACTTTCAAATGGTGACAGCTATAAAAAAAAAAAAAAAAATCCTGCAGGAGAGTTTTGTAAAATGTCAGGATTTTTTAAATTGCGATTCCCGATTTTTGTTCAAAATAGCAGCGACAGATGGCGCTGGAAATAATAGGAGCTAAATCCAAACCCGACTTTTTTGCTTCTCTCTTCTCCCAGTATTAATTAGAACGAAAAGGGATAAATATATGGAGGGTCCCTAAGAAGAAGATTGCATTGGCAGCTAAGAGCCACTCCGTAATATTTAACCTCCTTCTTTCGCATCAATACTGAGGTAAACAAAATATCGGGCTTGGATTTAGTGCCTATTGCTTGCAGCGTCGTGTATTGCTTCTATTTTGAACTAAAATCGAGATTCGCAGTAAAGGACATCTCCTAACATCTTACATAACCCTCCTGCAAAAATTTCTTTAGTAGCTGTCACCATTTGCAAGTTATTGAATTTTAAAATCACTCAGTCCATTTTATCACATCCAATACATATACAATATTAATTTCGCAATATTAGAATTATTTCAACATCAATAAATGCACTTCAATCAATTATCGTCCATCACCATAATGTATGCGAAATATTTTGAGTCTCTGTAAACGAATAAAAAATTTTACATACTTCATTTACAATAGGAAACATATTAAGCCTCAATAACATATATCAATTACTGTGCTACCCAAGTATAATTACGAAAGTGATAGCATGGGCAGAGGGATATACACACGAACAAACGAACGGAAATCATAAATATTTTTAAAACAAAAAAGCAGCTGGATATGACTCATAATTATAACAAGTTTCTTTTTCTTTCGACCTTGTATGAACAATTTCATTGCAAAAATAAAATTTCTTTTGCTTTTTTTAGGTAAACAATGTCCTCAAGTACGTTGTAGGCCTGAATGTCCTTTGAATGAGAAAGCAAAACCATGTCCGAAATGTGAGTGCAAGAAGCCTCCCAATGGTAAGCGAAATGAAAGTGATATTTTATAATTTGAAATTTGCTACTAGTACATTATATATAATATTAGCGCTAAGGGTATAGCACTTCCGGAGTGAACTCATCCGAATCCCGATATTATTTCGTTAAAATCAGCCATTTTATTTTAATTTTCAGAGATTTAACTTTTTCAATAAAGATAAGATTAACCTTGTTAGAAAGATTGGGAAAAACAAAAATCACTTGAGTAATGAGCTACACCGAAATATGCATGTTTCCCGATATACCTTGCGATGAAAATCGTATCACCCAGCAATCACCGATGGTAAATAATATGCGATTCATTCCTTTGAGATTCATTAAAATATTGACCATGGATGCAATAATTTTGCTCAAAGGCAATATAAAGCATACAAAACTAAGAACATTTTACTGATTTTTGCAATCATTTTATGATTGCAAAAACAATGTTTAATTATGAATATTTCTGATTCATACCTTTGAGATTCACTAAAATATAGCCAGGGGTTCTCAAACTATGGTACTCGTACCAGTACTGGTACGTGAAGCTCTGGTTACTGGCACGCAAAAATATGATATTGGTAGTGAAATGAAATATAAAATACAGCATGTGAAATCAAAAAACAGCTCAATACCCCTTCCTCTTCACTCTGTTATATTACTGCTCTGACAGCGTTTTGCTTTTCCTTATTTTAATGTAATTTCGGTTAGAATTTTATATAAATGGAACTAATTAGAATTTTTGTTGATCTTTCATTCCACCTGATAAAAAGAAAAAGTTTTCTTCTATTACTATATTGTATGTGTATAGTACTTATTTCAACGAGCTTCTATCTCGCATTAATAAGTAGTTTATTTTCAGAAGATACGTGAATTTCTTATGTAGGTTATTCATTTATTAAATTTTCTTAAGGGTATTTTACTGTTGATCTTATTGTTAATATAACAAAAAAAATGGACGAATAAGGCGACTTTAAATGTGTATATGTTTTTAAGTTTAACAAAGCTATGTATCATTTATGTTCTATATTTAAATAGATCTATTGATAGATTGAAATAATATTTACCATCCAAAAATGAGACACTTTATAATGATAAATACACACTTTTCCTTAGCAATACACGGGAACTAATAGAGTCACCCTACTGAATATGTATATATTTACGCCAATAAGTCACTAAGTATTGTAACTCTTTTTTTTTTTTTTTGTACTAATACAGTGTATTCTGATAATGTACTTATTATTAAAATGTAATGATGGTGATACCTTTTATTTGAATGTTAAAATAAAGCAGTCAATCTAATTTACCAATTTAATAATGTAATTGTGCAATTAAATACAGTAAAATCTGATCAGACAGAAGCACAAAACACTGGAAAAATATTTCGTTTTAGACATCCTCCGTTTATATAGGTTTTTTTGTATTAGCTTTGAATTTTTCACCTGATGGTATGCGGAAGTATGAACTTCTATTTAGTGGTACGACGGTCAAAAAGTTTGGAAAAACCTGATGTAGACTATGGAGCTCTTTGGAAATATAGCGATCTGAACGAACTCCATGCATTAAAACTTCCTTTAAAAATGCCAATTTAAGGCAATCGAAGGTGTGTATTAAATGCAATATTGTTAAAATGTTTATATTCGGGCTGTTTTAATTTTTCGTTCACATCCGTGAATGACTCTTGAGAATGACTCCATTGTTATTCCAAAGAAATACATTCTTTCAAGTGTCATCACGAGTGAATATTTACTGTTTAGATTTGATTTTTCAATCTTATAACGTATGTTCTTTTTTGCTATTAGCTAACAAATTTATTAGAAATTGAATCTTACAGGTTTTTTTTTTTATTGTTTACCATCGCTAATTGCTGGGTGGTATGATTTTCAACGCAAGATATATGGAAAAACATGCATATTTCTATGTGGTTCATCACTAAAGTTGCTTTTGTTTTTCACATCTTTCTAAAACGGTTAATCTTATGCAGCTTTATTGACCAAATTAAATCTCTGAAAATTAAAATAAAAAGGCTTATTTTAACGAAAGATTATCGGGATCCGGATGAATTCAGTACGGAAAATACATTTTTTGTTTTATTTATGTTTAATTATTATCTTAATTACAGATATAGTAAGCTTTAACTGAGTATACTTTATTTTACCCCATACCATCAGGTAAAATAGTTAATTGACAATATGTTTTAAAATAGTATTATTAGTGCTGATTTGCATTTTTTTTTTTTTTTTTTGAGAAATTGTTCTTCAAATTTTCTAAGGGAAGTTCATTTACATATTCTATGTCATTTTTTTTACCAATTCAGTTAATAATTTTCTTAAAAATTAAATTTGAATGAAAAATGGTCTGTTTTTATAACTTTTTTACCTCACCTGAACTTATTAGTCAGATAAGATAAAATTTATTACTTCATAATTCTTTTTATAATGCAGTGCTGTATGATTCTTTTAAAAATGCAAACACGTCATTCTGACGGCCTACCTTCTAATTAGAAATAAACGTTAAATACTGCTATTTTTTTATTTTGCATTTACCATTGTGTCAACAAGATATGAAATATTCGAAAATATTTGCTCAAAGATTTCGTATCTTTAATTTTTTTAATTGCAAGATGAATGGAAAGTAATTACAACGAGTTACGTCACCGGTTTGTTTTCGTTAATACACCTTAAAAAGAACAATTCTAAATTTCTTTCTTAACCCCTTCGGGACGAGCGCATCTTTACAGAATTTTTAATCTTTTATCACCGTTTTTTTTAAACAGAAATTTTTGTATAATTGAATCGGGAAAATTCTCGGATTAAATAAGGCAAAATTTACAATAAAAAATTACTGGTGAGAATAATCCCTGATTCTGAGCACCTTACGCGGCACGAATACCGCTCGCTCGTCCCCAAGGGGTTAAAAGCACATTTGTGAAGGTTTAAAACTGATCACCTTTCCTTAAACTAAATTTATATTTCAATTCACATTTAAACTTCTTAGGAAATGCTTGTTCCCAAGAAAAAGATCCTGGACCATGCCTAGCTCTTTTTCACAGATTCTACTACAATAAAAAAACTAGAGAGTGCGAGGAATTCATTTATGGAGGCTGCAAAGGAAATTCAAATAACTTCTTATCCAAAGAAGATTGTGAAAACGCATGCAAAGGTACAAAACATTTATTTATGGTTGTATTCACAATACTTTGCTTGGGCGCCCGGGTCATTCTGAAGTTAAATAAATGGAATCTCTCTTATTCTATTTCTGAATGAATAACTGCCAGCTTTCCGGTGTTTAGGTAGATTTCATAAGAAATACTACCTATTACATTCTCCCTTAGGTTGGAATTTCAGAAAATGTTTTGCAGATCAACGCCCATCATGACCTGTAGAAACCAAAACCACCCCCAGTTCAAAACTTTATGTATCTACCTATCTCTCTCTCTCTCTATATATATATATATGTTACATTATTAAATCTTCCTTCGAGATATTTCCCTGTTTTATTTCAAATTACCACCATATTCACTAATTCCTCATTCTCTAATAATACCTATCGTTAATTCCATTTACTTCCCCTTAAATTAATTATTATCTTGCCGATTTTACTTTAATATAAAGCTTTTAGTTATTCCCAAATTATATCATGATTTCTGATCATTTCTGTGAATTCGAATGTTTTTTTCGAGAGCCATTTCTTTTTTACTCCGAGATTAATTTCGCGCCTTGGTTACTTTTTACTATAAAAACTGCCGACTTCAGCTTGTCAGGACTCTTTACTTTATCATCCTCATTAGTCGTGACATAGACAGTACACGTATCCCTTATTCTCGCATTGGCCAGAGCGCGCACTACGTTATTACAAAAACCAAGTTGGGTCAAATAAAAGAGTGTAAAAAGTGTTCATTTTCTATAAAATATATTGAGTTGGAAGTTTATGCTTTCCAGATAAATGTGGGAAGCATGAGAAACATGTAGAGTGCGGTTCTGCTTGTCCTCCGACATGTGCTGACAGAAACCCAAAAGTTTGCACCTTGCAATGCGTAGAGGGATGCTTTTGTGAAAAAGGATTCATCAGAGAAAAGAAAGGCGGACGATGTATTCCAGAATCAGAATGCCCTAAAGGTAATGATCATGTCTTTGTATTAATGAAAATTTTCTATTGCTTTACATTCGTCATTTATCAGTATAATGACAGACTTGCAATTAAAACTTTGTTTCAGCTGTCAATCGAAAAATATTATAGATAACTTGAAAGTGAAATCTATTTTTGGCTATTAAACGCTGTAATATGGTATTAAGGTCTTATGAAAAATGACGATTATGTATCACGAAGAATCCTATAAAGGAGATGATTGTTAAATTTTCCAAAAATACTTCTTTTCGGAAAAACATTATGTGTAAATCAATATTTTCTTGCCATTTTAAAGCAAACTGCACAAACATTATAAGAATTTTAAAAGTGGTGTCTACACATAAGTAAGTGAGTATGCGCTATACAATAAAAACACTTGTATCGCTCTTTAACAGTAAACTGCGGCTTATCGTTTCTATCTCGAACACTACTGGAGGTTTGTGGGAAAAGTCAATAAGAAAGATGTTGAATGTCGACCGTTTAGTAAGAAATGACGTACCATGTACATAAATAGCCTAAACCGGAATCAAAAAGAGCGAATGTTAGTTGGTGCACTTTGCGCTGGCCAATGCGTTCCACTTGGCGTTGACACCACGCTTTTTTCGGTTTGTGCTTGCCGTTCCCTTCTTGCAAAGATAAGAATGAAGGATTTGCGACTGATGGCGATCAATTGGAGCATAGACATGAAATTCCGTTTCTACTGTCTTAATCACGGTGTGTAATGGACCTTATGCACGCGACCTGAGGTGGAGGCTAAAATTCGTCTGCTGGCGGTATTTACTGGCGGTGTTTAGCATAGCAGTCTATGGAGTATGAGTTATTAATGATTGTTTATTAAAAATACCGCAAAAAAATTCTTTGATGCAGCAGCATATACTTAATATATTGTAATCTAAATTCAAAATGTTGTTCTGTATGCGAGAAAATTCCCCAAGTTTTCAAATTTTCAGTTAAAAAATATGCACTCGACCTGGGTCAAGGCTATAGTCGTCTGCTAGCGGTGTTTGCGCCTGCGCATACTGGTATTCTGCCGGTGCAGTAACTAGAATAACAGATCATCATACCGCCAGCTCTGGCCTCTGACGTCACCTGAATAGAGTACATTGCAGTTTTCGACTCTTTCCCGCACTATTCTTATCAGTAGAGTAATACATATGGTAGTATTTTTTGATATGGTATATTTGAATTCGTATTTTTCGCTTTCGGTTTATGAATTTATGAACTTAGAGTGAACATTACCTACTAAATCGGGAAAGTTGAACGAATTACTAATGGGCTTTTTTTTTTTATATTTTTGATAGTTTTCGTGATGGGATACTGAAGTCCTTCATATCGCCGCTAAGGGTTTTGTGAATGATTTCCTTCTGTAACGCATACCCATTTCCCAATATGCAGACCTCTAATAATCGTACTTATATCCCTTCATAAATTAAATGACTGTAACTTGTACGCGTTCCAGCCTGTAAAAGATCCCTTTGGAAAAAAATTGATGTACAGTAGAACCTCGATTATCCGAAGTAATTGGGACCAACCCTCTTTCGGAAAATCGAAATTTTCGGATAATCGAGAAAACTTTCGTTTTAAGATTAAGGAGAAGTATATGCAATATTTCGTATTGTGGTAACAAGTTCTTAATAAAAATAAAGCAATAGCAAAATAGAAACAAGAATAAATTACCTGAATTTTAATTTTGAAATTAAGTACCTTTTACATATATCACAAAGGTTTGAAAAAATGTTTTGTTTCTCGCAGTTTCAATTGCCTTTGATTTGAAGCTCTATCACGAAGTTTTTTAATGTTATTAGTTCACCAGTATCACAGTTTTTCTGCTGCTCCAGCCATGCCAAACCTTTTGCAAAACATTCAAATATGTTCGTTTTCTTCGTTCCACTCCGCAGCTTACGGGAGCTCAAGTTAAATTCAAAGTAACTCTAATAAAGGGGATCGAAAATATTTATATATACTCGTAGTTCGGAAAGGGCCGCTTGCACACAAGGAATATGGTAGTTAAAAAAAAAAAATAAAATAAAAAAAACTTTCAAAATGGATTTTGTACACAAGGAATGTGATAAAAAAAACAAAGCTTCAAAAATGGATTTCGGTTAATCGAGAGTTTCGGATAAAAGAGGTTCTACTGTACAACCAATAACGCTGTATAAAATAAAACGTATTAAAAATGTTTTACTGTATCAGAAAAACCACGCGAGTGATTAAAAAACATTGATAGCCTTCAAGGTCAATTCATTTTAATAACCGTAGTGCTTGCTCCTTTTCAAAATTATTCTTAGTCAATTGAGGCTCCAATTTGTCACGAAAGAACTATGTAGGTTATCTATTTTCATGTGAAATGGATTACTTCATGAGCGAAACTCAAGCAAAATATGAATTTCGAAAAAAAATCTTAATTCGTTTCGAAATGGCTTGAATAATTTTTTTCATTAATTTATCCGTTTTAGAAGATTTTGTTATCTTAGACACTGCTGGCGATCAGTCTGCTCTCCTTTAAATGTATGCAGCCTTTTAAGTTCATAGGGTAAGGTGTCCTATTATCGTCCCCCAGTCACTTTTAGGTCCTTGGAAGTTGTAATTTTCAGTGAAAATCTACCAAATTTGGATTTTAGATAGACAAACTACCCACGCACATAGAAACATAAGGCAAATACCGTACAAAAAAATTTTAACAATGCGAAAAATTGTTTTTTCAAAAGTATCTAAAAAATGCATAGGGGAAAAAAGGGGTCCCGATTTCGTCCCCCCCCCAAAAAAAAAAAATAAAAATCCAATATGCCGAGGCTTATCTTATAACTAAATCAAAATTTATTTCCAAATGAGTAAGTAATTTAATTTACATTAAAGTAAGGCACAAAGAAATGTATACTAATTATCAGTGGAATAATAACATAACGAAATATTAGCCATCCAAACATGAGGAAAAAAACTGAATAAAATGTCATGAAAAAGCATTCCTAATTTCGTCCCCGGGACGAAAATAAGAACTGCAAGGGGGAGCGAAATTGGGACCACGCTACTTCCCAATATGACGGAGCTCCAGTTCCGTTAAGATAAACTGAGCGTCCTAAAACTCATTGTATGCTACTGTCAGCATCTTACCAACGTAAAATACACGCAATGAATAAAAAATAAATACTTACAGTACTGTAAATAACGTTCTATGGACGACCTAATAAGAACTCAAGTCTTCTAAAAATAGGAAATTCGCCGTCTTTAATTTATGTATGCGTCTTGGCGAACGAAACTTTCAATTCTGACCCCTTTTACCTTCTGTCCCCTGTGCCTTGGGTCATAAGTGCAGGACACTTAACGAAAGTGGCAATTTCATAGAAGTGGAGAAGTTTAGGGGGCCAAATTAGGAGAGGGGGCGAAATATGAGCACTTTACCCTACTCAATTCATATTACTTGCTTAAGGGGATTCGGCACCCTTTGAAGAAGTTTGAACAATTTCTTTTACTGATGAACATTTACTTATTATGTACAGATATTATTATAAGAGATACAGTAGAACCTCTTTTATCCGAAACTCTTGGTTTAACCGAAATCCAAACTATCATACTCCTTGTATGCAAGCTGTCCTTTCCGAACTTCGAGTACTACATATATCTTCGATCCCCTTTCTTAGAATTCATTTGAATTTAACTTGAGCTCCCGTCAGCTGCGGAGTGGAACGAAGAAAACGAACACATTAGCAATTCTGAAGTTTTTGAATGTTTTGCAAAAGGTTTGGCATGGCTGGAGCAGCAGAAAGACTGTGAAACTGGTGAACTAATAATATTTAAAAACTCCGTGCAAGAGCTTCAAACAAAGCCAATCGAAACTGCGACAAACAAAACATTTTTTTCAAACCCTTGTGATATATGTAAAAGGTACTTAATTTCGAAATTAAAATTCGGGTAATTTATTCTAGTTTCTATTTTGCTATTGCTTTATTAAGCACTTGTTACCACAATAAGAAAGATTGCATATATTTCACCTTAATCTTAAAATTGAAGCATTCTCGATTATCCGAAAATTTCGATTTTCTGAATGGTAGGTCCCAATTGCTTCGGATAATCGAGGTTCTACTGTACTTACAAAAGCTGATTTTGACAAGAACAAAATCCTTTTGTGTGTAAAAATTCAGAATTTTAATTATTATTATTTTTTTTTTAAGAATTTTAAAGTTTACTGTTTTTTGATATATTACTGTGTTTAAAACATTAAACCTTCTACAAATATTTGTCAAATCACTTCATTATTTTTTTGTAGCCTGATTCGTTTTGAATTTGATTCATTAAACTATAAAATTATGTATAAAAATCACTTAAAATCATCCAAACTAAGCTAAAACATTGCTAAAAGGGAAAAAAAAATTACACTTCAAAGGTATATAAATACCTTTATCCAGATCGACATATGTTTCATCGTTCAAACGGTGACATTCTCAAGATCTTTGTTGATACGAACATTTTCGCAAAAATTTTAAAAAACAAGAAATTGGCAAATAAAATCACGATTTTTAGCAATTTTTTAGCTTAGTTTCATCATTAAACTATATTATGTAAGGCAGAAAAACGATCAAAAGCAACATACCAGCTATCTAGTTTTCTTGTGTTTACATATTGTTCATGCGATTGGTCAATGTACAAATAACGCCGATGTTGGTGTAACATACGTTAGTATAATATATATATAGATAGGTTGATGGCTATAATATATATAGAGAGAGATAGATAGATTGATGATTATAATATATATATATATATATGTGTGTGTGTGGTTGGGTGGATAGATGCTAGAGTACGGAGGAGGATTGCGTTGTCTGGATAATACGCAATGGTTAATTTTGAAAAAAAAGGGGGGTGGGGCATGTGATTTATAACTACGTTGCTAATACACATTTTATAATGGATGTTTATTCGATACTTTTATATGTATAATGGTGTAATTATATTTATCTATTTATCAAATCATATTAAATTTATTCATATTCATTAATATTTAATAAAGTTAACGGTTAACTTGTATTTAATTTTTAGCCTACTTAGGACAATATCATATTAATTTCTAATAGTACGCTGTCTTAAATGAGAATAAAATGCATAATGAGTGTATTTGTTATACATAATGCTATGACAGTATGGATTTTAATTTGTTATTTTTTTTTCCTCTATCTTTTTTAATCTTGTTTCATTTTTAACTTAATTGGTGTTCAAAGGTTTATTTTCCGGTTTTCTGTGTGTAGTAGTCCCAAATTCATATTCTTTAGCTTTTTTATGGCTAATATGAAGATGAAACCACACACTTTATTTGCGGAACTTTAGGCATTTGGGACCTGAAAATTCTGTCTAAGATCTACAAATATTAATTTTTCTTTTTCTGCTCATTTTACTTATTTTTTATGTTTGATAGTAATTTGTATTGATTTTTAATGGTCATATGTATATATAGATAGATAGATAGATTGATGATTAATTTGTTTCCTATAGAGTGCCCACTAATCAACTGCAGACGTGGCTGTCAACTGAACAGAAAACACAAGCCATGTCCCGTATGTGATTGCCCAGATGGTAAGTAATGATTACAATAATTATAATATTCTACTATAATAATAGCTTTCCTAAAGACTTTTCATATTCTAAATGCACATTGAAATGCTGTAGTTTGTTAGACGCTTATTTTTTTCTGTTTTTTCGACTGTGGCGATTTGAAGTTTTCTCAGTATACTTTCTTTTAATTTAAATGAATATATTGCATAATGAGGAAGCAAAGGAAATTAAGTGAAAAAAGACACATAGTCGACTGAAAACTGAAATTCGTTACCATTGATGTCCATGCATATAAAATTTGCGATATTTTAAAAGCCATTTAGCATTCACCGTCATATATAAAAAGGAACGAAGTGGAACCCGTCAAATCTCGACGAAAGAAAATGTCTTAAAAGGAACTGTTATATTTACTGGTGCAAGTTTGCATATGTTGCAGTATCCAGAATACGATCCTGGGTATGCATACTTGTAAACCTATATTTCATTAAATTCTGGAAGGGAGAAGCATAAAACTGAAAGCAAAAAATTGCTTGCAATTTGATAAAATTCAACCTTTGTCATACATTCTAATCAGGTGCGTGCTAAGTTAAGAGACATATCTATGGCCTGCTTGGCAACATTTTTGTATGGACGTAAAGAATAACCATCAAGAGGTTAAAGAAGGGCATTGCATTTTCTGGGCACTTGTTCTGCGGTTTCGAGTATTAAAGAACCTTCCCACATAGCATTTTTAGTTTGCAGAAAATTTGCAGAAGTCTTGCTTTGAAAATCTGCAAAGTTGCAGCAAGCTCAGCATGACAAGACTGTAAGTTCAAAACAAGACTGCAGCAAGATAACGCAAACGCCGAAGTTGCCACATTTTGAACTTGCAGCTAATTGTCGTGCAAATTAAATTCATGCTGTATCAAATTTATTGCAAATGACCGGCAAACAAGTAATCAAAAAGTACTGCAAACTGACTGCAAAGTAGTAATTTTTCTATGCCACATTAACTGTTTAGAACTGTTATACTATAATTTTTACCTCTTCGAAGGGATCCATAGACCTGATCAGGTCTATTTATGCATACGCACCGTTAAGGTCCATGCATCATTTTTACCACCATAAACAAGTTAGGGTAATATTTGTACTTTTCAATTCGATCCTTTTTTTGATGTTTCATAAGTATAGCGTTTAAAAAAAAGCGGTGCCAACCGAATAAAATTTCTGCAATTTCTGCGTATCTGCTGATTGTCTATTCTCTCAACAGAGGGATTTTTGTTTTCATCACTTTCGTGAATTAAAGACAGTCTTGCCATCAGTTTCACAATAAACTACTCCTGCAAGTCGGTGATTCTGCAAACAACATTTTGTAAGGGAGAATGAAATTTACCATATGCACACATCATCTGTATACTGTGAATTCCCGTTAGTGCGAACTTCCTAGGGAATCCATTTTTCGTCCTCTTTAAACAAAGTCTCCAGTAATCAATTTAGTTAACATAAATTATAATATGATGATTGGAAAAGAAATTGTGGACATTAACTGGAAATAGGTCAGCGAGAGTCTAACCGAAACGAGGACATGCTAATCGCTTTTCGTATAAAATGTAAAATCCTTTGTCATATCCTTCTGATTACTCATAAAAACCAGTTAAATGTGAATTACGTAAAAAAATCATAAGATTTCGCACTTTTTTAACGAGTGAATCATCTGCATTTTGGTTATCGACTTCTTAAGTTAAACAAGTACGTCCAACGCGATTTGTAAATTTTTGAAATACAAATATTATTGCATCATTTGAATTTCATTCTATCAGTTGAAGAAATTACTAAATCTTCATTATTCTACTGAATACTAAATCTTCATTAATCTACTGAATACTAAATCTTCATTAATCTACTGAATACTGAATATATATATAATCTTCACTATCCAAGATTTGGAAAAGACGCTTTGAAGGATATGCTTGCAAGGTTTGAAGGATACAGTTGCAAGCTTCGTAAAACATACTACTTGCAAGCTTTGAGGGATATACTTACATTCACAAATCTGAATGCTGTAAAGCGATTGCATCTAATTTGCCGTCGTGAAAAATCCATAAACAGCAAAAAGTTTTTAAAATTTGCCGAAGTTCTACTTATTTTTCGTTGTGCATCTTCTGCATATCGAAACAGACATTGTTGCCTATAATGCGTATTGCATCAAAGTAATTACTCTGGAAACTTTTCAGAAGTTTAAAAAGGCTGATAAGCGATGACCAAATTCTTCGAGATACATTTTACTGTCATGTGGCATCATTGGACCGATACCTTTGTAGAGGTTCTATGGCGATCTCATCCCATCTGGACAGTGTATAACGAGTTACTAGCTTGGACTAACTGGCTTGGCATTTTACTCGACGCTATGTCTCTCGCCTAATGTTCATCAGGATTTTGGTTCAATGCCTACCAGCGCCTGTACGAGCTCTGAAACCTTCCAGCCTTTTCCAAATTCGATCTATAAATCTCGGATCTGAGTATAGCCCACTCGCAATAGTTTGGCCGATGACCTGGGAATAATTTACAATGTTACGGGGAAAGAAAGCTGCGAACATGCACAAACGGTGCAGGAAATACATTATTTAATTAAAAACTAGACTATCCTAGTTCTAATAGTAATTGTAACCTTTATTAATGAATAAATTTATCTTAAATTGCAATGTACATCTTCCACGTCGTCGTTGCGGACAATAGATGTTTACTTCTATGAAAATGATTTAGATCCTGATTGTAACGGTTTGTTTCTTCACAAAATCAAGATTTAAATTTTCAAAAGTTACAAGAAAGAAAAAATTGTTTTTATGTAATTGTATTAAACTTATGGTACAAACGGCCCATTTTTATAGGGCACCCAGAGGATTTTTCTCCTACTTGCCCCCTCTTCTCTGGGCTACTGTTAAGACTAAAAATACTTTGTCGCTTTCCTTTCTTGTAAACTTCTGTTTATCCTTCAATACACAATGTTACCTGTAGGACAACGCTCCCGACTTCAGAATGCAAACAGCTATGTAGGAAATTTTCTCCAGTGCTAAGGAATGATCGTTTACATGTCCTATGAAATATAAGACTATAAATTAAAACTTATCACTAAATGGTGGCATTGGATCTTATTTGCAGCCTTTATTTAGTGAAACAATTATACCATTAGTTTTTAACAATACTGATCACCTTAAATTAATTTAGCACATAGTTTTCTGATCATACAATGATATCGAAAATAGAAAAGGTTTTGCTTATTCTTTCTTTAAAATTTACAAATTGCGGTAAAAATGAAATTATTGTGAGCTGCGCAAAACCGAAGTGGTGCAATACATGCCTTATTAGAGGAAATTGCAAACTAAAGAATTGCACAGAAGGATGCGACTGTAAACCAGGTTTCTACAGGGATGATAAAGGCATCTGTATACCAAAGTGGCAATGTCCTGGTGAGTATGAAGTTAATTTTCTACTTATAATTAGTCATAGCCCTAATTTGAACGGTGTTAAATTTTAGGCTGTGTCATTTCTCATTGTGAAGAAAAAATCATATCCACAGTGACAAACTGAGTTAGTTCCAGTATTTCGCCAATATGTGCATTATTTGAATTACATTACATTGAAAGCATTTACAATAAAAACAATATTTTTCACATAAACTGGATTCCAATAGCTAAGGTAAAATCAGTTTTTGTGCCTTTTTTACAAGCGAATAAACTTGGAAGTTTTTGTTAAAACCACAGATCTTCATTTAAGTGTGATGAGATGTTGTGCTCTCTTTTCCAAGGTAATCGGGCACCTTCTCTGCCATTCATTAAGAGAGACCTGCATAAATAGTCTTGCATACAGACTCGATTATGAAGAAATCTTTTAGCCTTGCAGCCGATATTATTGCCATGTTGCAACAAAATGACCGTTTCTAAGTGGACACACCCCCTTCTCCGTGTAGACAGAAAGTGATCTTCAGGCACTGTAACATGTGATGTGATGACCTAGAACAGGCGTCCATGTAACTAAATTTTTAGATTGGATTTTATTCCAAAACGATCTCAGATGAAAAGCATTGAGTTGGAACAAAAGTTGCTCTTAGATTGTCTTTGCTTCCCATTCCAATAACTGGAACTTGTATGCCAGTATGGAAAACCAATGCCCTCGTACATTTAATTATGAATATATTTGATAATAAAACTCAGTTATTTATTATTTTTCATAAAATCTCTCATTTACTATGTCTCCGAGCGTCGATTTTTTTTTTTAAAAATTATTGTTTGTTCAATATGCATGGTGTAAAAATTACAGAAAATTTAATTAATAATTGTTCAGCAAACAGTTTTTTTCCTAGTTGTATGTTTCATTTATTAGTTTGCCTGTAAGTTATTCACTAACAGTTGGTTTTACCTTAATTTCGCAAGCCGTATGTATTGATAATATTTACAACGTAATTCCAATATTATAAAAATGCTGATTTTTTTCTTGGAACTATTTCCAATTCAATCCAGCATTCTGCTAATTTTTTTCATGGCATTGTATGTACAGTATTCCCACGTAGCACAGTGGGACGTTTTGACGATCTAGGTGGACAAAATTATTTCGTTGAAGTTTAATTAGTTTTTTGCTGCTTTTTAGAAAGCATCACTAATAAAATACTCAAACAGTGATTAATATTTGGTTATTTAACAACAATGTCTTAAAGTAAAAATACAGGGTGCCCACTAAAGTTCGTTCTCACCCTCTTAACTGCCGAACGACTGCATCTATATTCATAAATGTGGTGTCTAGGTATAATAAAGAGGCTATGCGCTACTAAATGAGACCGCTTACAGCGCCACCTGGTACAAAATGGCGGCATTAGCTTTTCTATCGCGAAAACGGTTCGAAATATGGGATAAAAGTGAATGACGACACCTTGTGAACATGAATGCTAAATGAATCTCGTTCTGAATATGAATCTCGTTTTCGAGGTAGGAATACTAACTCAGCTGTTTTGGACCAGGTGGAGCTGGAATCACATAGCTACTGGTAGCACATCTAGTAGCACATAGCTACTTTACTATGCCTAGACACCACTTTTATGACTATAGCTGCAACCATTCGGCAATTAAGAGCGTGGGAAGGACTTTAGTGGGAACCCTGTATAATGCATTGCAAATAATGCGTTAAACCTATTTATTTTGCGACTAAGTAAAAAACAATTTAATGCACACATGTAAGTTAACATTTATTTCTTTTTCGTATTTTTGTCTACTCAGAATTGCTCGAGAAATTTGTGTAGTCATCCTGCAAATTAAAATTTTTTAAATAAAATCATATTAAAATTTTTTTTAATGTTTTGTAAAACATATAAATGCTGCCAAAATTATTTTCGGTTGAAAAAATACTGTTGAGTGAATAAATAACCTATATAAATTTTATTCAATTTGAAATAAGACTGCATATAGACAGTAATGCATCCGAAATTTTTATGCGTCCCTGTAAAAGAAATACAACTACTACGCACTTTATTTTCAGTTTAAAAAATGCTATTGTGTATCTCAAGAACCTTCAGTAATTTTGTTGAAATAAAAAATTAAAATTTCTGTTTTTTAGCAGCAATCTTTCCGCGATCTTTTGTGTGGCCCTGTAACCAATGCATAATTTCTACGTTCGTCAAATTATAATTTAATAGAATTGTCACCGGAAAAACACATGTAGGCAAAGTTTCAGCTCAATCAGATAATTGAAAGTGGTTTAAAATTGTCTTGCAAGATTTAAACTAATCTTTTATGTGGCCCTGTAAAAAAAACGTAACTGCTACATTCCATAAATTATAATAACATTGAACTGTCATCAGAACTATATATCCTGAGTAAAGTTTCAGCTCAATAAGATTATTGAAATTGGTTTAAAATTAACTTGCAAGTTTTAATCTAAATTTTTGTGAAGCCCTGTAGAAGCAGTATTCTAAACAAACTTCTACGTTCTTTAAATTATAATAATATTGTATTGTCATTCAAATTACACATGTTTTCATTTTTCAGTTCAATTGGATAATTAAAAGTCCTTTAAATTTGACTAGCAAGATTTGAAATAAACATACATGCACTACAAGTTAATATGATGCTTGTTTATTAATAAGAACTTAATGATCTGCAAACATCTGCAGGAGTTTTTTTTTTAATTTTTCAGTACTTTAGGAATGGCACTTTGATTTTTAAAAATGCTTATAGCTGAATAATACTGAATAATATATTAAAAGTCAAGATAAAATCTGTAAACAACATCAAGGCTTATCGAGAATTACAACCTTTGAAAAAAGCAGTTAAGCGGGTTTAAAATCGCTTATTTTCAAACAAAAATATGTTAAATCTGACCTTTATAATCCTGTGACATATGTTCAGGAAACTCGTGCTTTCAAATAAAACAGAATAGTCACGACGTGCTTTCAAACTTAGAGGAAGCTAGTGCAACTTTTGAAACTCCCTCAAAACAACTGCGCAACTGCTTCTTTACGGTCATAATTAATCGACACCTCTGTTTTTTTTCTCGACAAGCCTCGTAAGAATCTCGAAAATACAGACATTCAGCTACTAGTGCACCTGGTTTTGTCAAATTCCGGGATAATTGGAAAAATGAATTTTGTCCACCTAGATCGTCAAAACGTCCCACTGTGCGTAGGATGAAATAAGCATTCGGGATACAAGAAAAAAACTGCGATATAAACGGATGCATTAAATATTAATAAATGTGATTACTTACATGTTTTGTATTTGTCCCCAAAGTGTTAGTTTATATACATGTTGTAATTTTCTTTATAAAATTAGTGATTGAGAGATACATTTATTGTCATTGGCACATACATAAAATGCGCGTTTAAGGTAGAAATACTCTTCATATGATGACAGAATTTTACAAAAAGTTAAGGTATTAACCCAGACTATTTTTAAAAGTTTTAATGTAAGATTAATTTTACAATATCCTATCTGAAATTAGGAGCAGCACACAACAGGGCATTTTCTAACGAACTAAAGATCTAAAGCAAAGAAAACGAATACACTTTGAATCCAGCACTGCAACATCATTTCGGAAGCACCTACCATCCGCCCCGGCAGTTTTTTTTTTTTTTTATAACACCTAGCAAAAAATAAATTAATTTAATCTAGCACGATTTAAAATTTAAGGTTCAAAATACCTTATTTTTTTAAGTTTTCTTCGTATTATTCACAGACGATCTCTTAGTATAAGAAAATCTAATTTACTGAAAGATCTGGTTAACGAATGTTTTAATCAATCTAAAGACTTCTGATTTTCTTGCAAAAATCTGCTTTATTTAATATGAAGTGACACAATCGATACAATACAACAATTTATAGACAATATTATTTTTAAGCACGACTGGTTACATATTTCAGTATGCTATACGTTCTTTTATGGTACAATTGTACTTTGAAACAACCTTGTACTTTGAAAATTGAACAAATTGTACTTTGAAAAGGTTCAGATTCTCATTTTTAAATAGAATTTTTTTTAACAGTGTAGATTCTTAAAATTATCATTTCTTCATAGGAGAGGATGACGATAATGATGATAATGATGATGAGGATGATGACGACGACAATGATGATGACCATGAAGGTAACAACTAACAAAATTATAAAATACAATAATCTTGTACCACGTATAAAATCATTTAATGCTAGATAAGTGGACTCTCATTAATGAGTCTCCGCATAAATGTATCTCTGGTTAATGAGAACAATTACTTTTTCCACAGCATTTTCTGTTTAGAATTAATGTTACGGACATCGCTTATTGCGTAGCACTCATCGGATAATGCGGACATTTTTTGTTACAAATTGACTGGGCAGAATCGAAACTAGTTTTGTACTTTTTTTCTTCAAAAGCAATAAGTGTAACTTTGTTTATAGATCAAGAAATTGCCCGTGACAGTGATGAAAACAAAGAAAATATTCCATCACCAAAAACATCATAGGTTCAATAATTGCTAAATGCTGTTCATCGATTTTACCTATCAAAATGTATCTCCTCATCGAGTTGATGGCTGTAATTCCAGATTTAGTTAAAACTCGATTCGCATATTAAAATGTAACTAGACTGCCAAAGTCATATCTTGGTAGAAAACACTTGCAAACCCGATTTTAGTGATTGACTGGTAGGTTCACTATTATGTTTTCCTGCCCAGTCCTCCGTGTTTTCATACTTTCGGTACAGGAAAACACAATGATAAACCTACCGATCAACTATTAAAATCGGGTATGCAGGTGGTTTCCACCTACATATTACTTGGCAGTCCAGTTGTATTTTAATATGCTTATGGAGTTCTGTCTTATCCTGGAATTTCAGCCGTCAAATCGATGAGGTGATGGTCAGTGTAGCCACCTACCGCTCTATAACAGACCAAATTTTCAACAGTGTGGCAAAACTGGAAAATGATGCGGTAGGAAGACCATTGTTCAACTCTTTAAAGAAACATGATATTACTTTAATTAAAATTTAAAAAATAAGTAACCTAGTAATTGTCGTAATCGACAATTTCTTTGCCTATTTTGTTTAGCTTCAATATATATTTTTTTTATAACTTGATTATTTACTAAAATTACCAAATTAAGTAAAACATCGTTTCTTTTAGCATAAAGTTGGTAAACTATTTAATTTCTGTTAAGATGATATCAATTTATTCAACGCAAGCGATTATTTTAGTCACATTCAAATACTTATACTGTTTTCTGCGGACTGCGGTTATTGCGGGGAAGGAAATGCCATCCCATGGAAGTCCGCACTAATACAAGGTGTCGATAAAAAAATGTCCCAGTTATACATTTTAATAGCATCAACTGTAAGCGTTGTAGAGTGTTGGTTCAAGGTCACAAATGAAGAGTAGTTCAAACAGTCTTAGATAAGCGCGAGTACTGCTTTGTTATTCACTCGATTACAGTACCACTTACGTAAAATGGCGACTCCTGAGCGTAAAGGGTTTTGTCTTCTGCGATTTGCTAAGAGTGAATCTGTAATTTCAGTTCAACGTGCGATTCGTTAGCTTAATTGTGATCCCACTCGTGGCAAAAAACGCAGAGAATTGAAGAGGCTATTGCTTCTGTAGTATTACTAATTAATATGAGCCGTGACTTTAAAGGTAAATTAGTCATGAAGTTCTTTTTAAAGTAAATTGCGTTGTAAATTGCAATAACCATTTGGTTCTTTACGGTCAATCAATTGTAAAAAAAAAAAAAAAAAAAAAAAAAAAAAAAGAAAGAAAAGAAGGTTCTTACTTGGATTGTATCGTCTGTAATAAAATGAAGAGGAGACTTGATAACAGTATAAATAAAAAAATTATTCCATCTTTTTTGAAGCGAAGAAAAGGCTTACCGTTGATCACCGTTCATAAATTAATTCTTGCCAATAAAATCACCTACTCCACTTGAAGATATTTCTTTAAAAATTAAAGTGCAGCATAAATTGAATTTAGTATTGATGAAAAACACAATTAAAATCTTTTCTACGACATCAGAAAATAATATAAACTTGATTTAACAACGAAGACATTCTTCGGATACCATTCGCTAGACTCTGCATGTGCGGTCGGAGACCGCGATCTTTTTAAAACAAAACTATGTCATGACAGCAACATCAACAAAACAGATTCTGATTTAAAATAAACGAAATTTTTAATGTATAGTAAGTAACGGGGGCGACAAAAGTATTGAAAAGAAAAAATTAAATCTATTAGAGAATTAAAAATTCAAGCAATATCTTAATAAACAAATCCGAAAGAATACATTTAAAAACTTTTATTTTTATTTGCTCTACGATCGGCAATTAGACTCGCCTCCGAGAGGTCGACAACCACTCAATGCTTACGCCGAGAGAGACGGTGCTCCGATGACGTCATCACAATACGTGCCGAGGCTAACGAGAAAGACAGGCTACCGCGGTGCATTGCACATATCTTTTTTTACAGACCGCTGGAGTCACGTGATACTCGAATGCACCAATAAAGGTGTGCAAAAAGAGCCACATCTCACACCAAGGTTATTAGACATATATGTCTAATAACCTTGATCTCACACTAGCGGTCTGCAAAAAAAAAGATATGTGGAATGCACCGCGGTAACGAGTGGAGAAGGACATCATTCAGAGCGCGATGAAACGGGAGAAATTTGCCGATGTACGGCTGAGACAAAAACGCTCGCGCAAAAATAAATATGGATTTAAGTTTAAAGAACCTCGATGTATAAGGCCAAAAGAAATAAAAAAATAACATGATTTAAACACTGTGAGATTTCATGTCACAGCTTTCATTACTCCGGACTTCTTAGTCGAAGTGTGGGGAAAAATTGGACATTAGATTGCATATGTGCCGTATACCTAAAGAGGCACCTATTGAACATTTGAAAGTAAAACTAGGTTAGATTACCTTCCATTTGATGTATGATTTTTTGTAAAATGGTCTAAATTAAACTGTTATAATATAGGGTAAGGTGCCCTATTATCGTCCCCCAGTCACTTTTACGCCTTTGGAAGTTATAATTTTCAGTGAAAATCTACCAAATTTGGATTTTAGATAGACTAACTACCCACGCACATGGAAACATAGGCAAATATCGTACAAAAAAAATTTAACAATGCGAAAAATTGTTTTTTTTAAAGTGTCTAAAAAATGCAAAGGAAAAAAAAATGGTCCCAATTTCGTCCCCCCCCCCCCCACTCCAAAAAAAAAAAAAAAAAAAAAATCCAATACGCCGAGGCTTAACTTATAACTAAATCAAAATTTATTTCTAAATGAGTAAGTAGTTTAATTTACATTAAAGTAAGGCACAAAGAAATGTACTAATTATCAGTGGAAGAGTAACATAACGAAACATTAGCCGTCCAAACACGAGGAAAAAAGTTGAAAAAAATGTCATGAAAAAGCATTCCTAATTTCGTCCCCGGGACAAAAATAAGAACTGCAAGGGGGACGAAATTGGGACCACGCTACTTCCCAATATGACGGAGCTTCAGTTCCCGTAAGATGAACTGATCGTCCTAAAACTCACTGTATGCTACTATCAGCATCTTGCCAACGTAAAATAGATGCAATGAATAAGAAATAAATACTTACAGTACAGTAAATAACGTTCTACAAACGACGTAATAAGAACTCAGGTCTTCTAAAAATAGGAAATTCGCCGTCTTTAATTTATGTGTGCAGCTTGACGAACGAAACTTTCAATGCTGACCCCTTTCACCTTCCTTCCCGTGTGCCTTGCGTCATAAATGGCGCCACTTTCGCAGAAGCGGAGAAGTTAAGAGGAACGAAATTAGGAGAGGGGGCGAAATATGGACACTTTACCCTACCAGTGAAAATGGGAAATTCTTTTACGGACACCCTGTACAACGGGAGTGCACTGTACTTCTCCCTATATGTTACATATTTTTTGTTCAGATTTAGAGTTACAAGAATGTTCGATTGTTTTTACTCCCTACATCAAGAAAATAAAAATATGAAGCATCTTCTACGTTAAAAAGTCAGTCAATTAAGAACATTTTTAACTTGACAGCGGTTCATATTCATAATGGGACATTTGCATCTTTCACAAAGATATGTATTAACCCTTTCGCTGCGCATCCTGCGATTTCCACGGGAAACGCAAATGTAGCAAAATTGGCGCAATCCGCGATTTCTGCGAGGATGCATTATTCCCCTCTAATTAACCTTCCTTGATTACTCCACCAGTTATTTTTTTAATGTAAATTTTGCCTGTCATTTTCCCGATTAAATTAGACAAAAATTTCTGTTTTGAAAAACCGGTGGTAAAAAATTAAAAATTCTGTAAAAGAATTTTTAATCTTTTATCACCGGTTTTACGCGGTTTCCGTTCTTTCTGACAACCTTTTTCTATGATCTAATTCCATATTGAAAAGAAAAACTCTTTAAAAAAAAATTTTCACATATTTTAACTCTAAAATATATGTAAATTTGTAATATGTAACAAAAAAAAATTACGCAATTTTTGAGCCCATTTTGATAAAAAAAAAAAAAAAAAAAAAGATGCAGTGAGAGAGTTAAATATTGAAGTATCACTTCGAATTTTTTTCCATGTATTCTTATATATGAATTTCAAGATTTATTAGTTGTTAAATAAATACATTCACACCATTTAAAAAAAATAAATCATTTGTTCAAAAAATACTGAAAATGAAGTCACATTCGAATTGGACGCTCGTAAATTTATGAATTTGCTTTAGCGGTCGATATTATTTGACATGCAGTAGAACCCCGATTATCCGAAGTAATTGGGACAGACCCAATCTTTCGGAAAATCGAAATTTTCGGAAAGGGGATCTAAGATATTTATATGTACTCGCAGTTCGGAAAGGACCGCTAGCACACAAGAAATATGATAGTTAAAGAAAAAAGCTTTTAAAATGGATGTTGCACACAAGGAATGTGATAGTTAAAGCTTTAAAAATGGATTTCGGTTAACCGAGAGTTTCGGTTAAAAGAGTTTCGGATAAAAGAGGTTCTGCTGTAATTCATTTTATGTAAACATACGGCATTGAAAAAAGCTTCTAATTAACTGTTTTTCGGTGAATTTTTTTTTTTTTTTTTTTTTTTTTTTTTTTAGTTTCCAGTTGGAATTGAGTAAAGCGAATTCTTAAAAAATAACTACGAATTCCATAAGAAATCCGACAACACAACATTATAATACTGTGAAAATTATTGGGAACTTAGCAATAATTATTTTTGAATAACTTTCAACTTTGCTAAATGCTATAAAAACTGTAGGAATCGCGTAGAATATTTAATGTTTCTTTAAAATCGAGAACACGTTTTAAGCTGTCGCAATGACGATGAATATTTTTCTTTGATGAAAATAAAGAATATCTCAGATTTTTTATTATTATAATTTCTTTTAAGCAGTAAAACCTTTAACTGGATTAGAAGAAAATTTTGGAATCAAAGTTTGTCCCGAGAATATGAGATTTGCCATCTTAGCATATGAGTTCAGCGGACAAATTCTAGTAAATTTTTGAAAATTCTAATAAATAACAAAATAAAGAAATTTCGCCTCATGCTTTTTAAATCAATTGTAGTAAAAATATCTTTTCTTACATTGACGTTACATTTATTGAAGAATCAGAATTAATATCTTCAATATATTTTTTAAAAGTATTTCTGTTTAACCCTTTCAGGGACATATAATTGTGTTTCTGTAATGTTGAATTCCTACCGGAATTTTAGAAAACTTTTGTTTTAAAATAAGGAAAAGCAATTTTTCAACTTTTTTCTACCAAGTAAAATTTAATTAAAAGTTTCTGGTGCAAATCTTAATTAAAATTAAGTGGGTTATAATATATCCGGCCGCCCCGTAATGGGTTAAGCCCAGCAAAAATCTGAATCCAATGCATCTGAATTTTCTTCCTGCTGCTTGCCCTTGTACACATTAAAGATGAGTTCTTGCGCTTTTTTTGGAACCCGAAAACGATGACTTGAAATCTGATCCAGGCCGAGCCCAAAATTTTTCATAAACCGAGACCGAGACAGAAAGTACACAACAGAAAATTGTAAAAAACATTTTTTAAATGTTTCAAAATTAATTTTCTCATTTAAAAATGTATTTTTACACATACATAAGTATTAATCTCAAGTACACCCTCAATAAAACTTTTCGTGATCTTTACTTCGCCGAAAATGTGTTTAACACTCTCGCTGCGCATATCGCGATTTCCACGGGCGATGTAAAAGTAGCAAAATTTGCGTAACTCACGATTTCCGCGATCTTTTTTTTATGATCTAATTCTATATTAAACAAGAAGGAAAAATCATGCTTTAAGCATAGATTAGGAAATACTTTCCAACACTTCCTGAATGCTTTAACAAAACTTCATTATTTCGGGAAAAGAGCTAAATAAATTAACTTGATCAGGGACTTGATCACCCAACCGGAGCGCCCACCAAATTTGGCATAGGCCATATGCTCCGGAGGAGAATCCCCTCCACCACCAAATGAAAAAATTACAAGACAAGTTAACAGACGAACTTCACAAACGAAGTTTCGGCTTGACGACATTCTATATATAACAGATAAAAAGTTCTTGATTCTAGTAAAGTCCACAAGTTCGTAAAAAGTAATAACGAAATAAAAAAGTCAGTTACTTTAACTGTGAACTAACACATACATGGCAAAACAACAAATGTGCACCACCGGAGACAGAAAAAGTCATCCTTTGGAAACATCTACCACCGTATGTAAGGGCTACAAACTATAAATGTATATTTTAAGAAACAAAATCCTAGTCTATTGAATCCAAACTGTTAATCCTGTTGACTAACCAAAATAAATAGTAAAATTCTCTACCAGCACTAATAATCTGTAGAACATCAATCCGGAAAACTTGAAGAAACTTGATGAGGATTAAAAACACAAGTCCGTAAGAGAGAAATGTCCCGTAAAAACAAAAGTTTATTAAAAAAGTCTCTAAAATTGATTGTCCATTAAAAGAGAAATGTCCAGTTTTAACATTGTTCATGGCAGGATTCAATAGTTTTGTTAAACACAGTAGTTTAGAGATTACTAAACTTAAGCACCCAAGCTTGAGCACTAATTTAAAAAAAAAAAAAAACAAAAAAAAAAACACCATAGCCACAAATCAAGCTGTAACCAGAGGAGCAGCACTTTAAAAATATATAAAAAATAAATGAGCTGTAAATCAAAAAGAATACTTTATGAATGAAAATGCCTTGTTTAAGCTATTGTAAATCTTTTTAAGTTTACAATAATTGGATCTCGAATTGAGGATGTTGCAAATGTTCCATTCCACCGATCTGTTTCGATGGAAATAAAAATGAGTATCTGAGACCTGGCAGCTATCAAAAAGATAATGACGTACATCACCCCTTCTATGACAAAGACATCTGTCTGTATCCCTACGTCCTATCTTATATAAATAGGTTGGGAATGCACCGTGAGAAGAATAAAAGTATGCACAGATTTGTGAATAGCAAAGAAAATCTGTATTTACATGTCTTAATAATCTGAAGGCGTCCCTACCCTTGTTACTATTATCCCAATGATGCTGCCAGTCAGAAATAATCTTCCTCGTCAAAGCCGAATTAAGGTAACTTATAGGTATAGGTATGTCTTCTTCTTTATCAAAAATACCATCCATAATCACAGATTTTGCCAGGTAGTCTGCTCTTTCATTCCCCTGTATACCAACATAGGCCTTCACCCAGCCTATATGGATAACTTTTTTATTCAATAAACGTAAGTTAGTAAAGATTTTCAACAACAAGGAATCTGTAGGAAATAATCTCTGAAGAGCGCTGTAAGATGATAAGCTATCAGTGTATAGATGGAAAACTTTAAAAGCTGTAGATCTGCACCAGTCAATTGCTTCTGAAATTGCCACCAATTCGGCTTGATAAACTGAATTAAATGACCGAAGTTTAACTCTGAAATCAAATATAAAAGCTTCATGATAATAAACTGTAAAGGCAGCCGCAACACCCTCATGCATCTTTGACCCATCAGTGAAAATTACTGGATGGTTATAGATAGGAACCGAGTCAATCACTGGTCTTACAAAGTTGATATGATGTGAATAACAAAAATACGGATAATCATATGACTTAATTTTGTTCATCAACTTACTAGAATTCACCAAGATATCATTAATTTCCATGGAAGAATTACCATGTATCACATTATATTTTAGTGAAAAAGCCGAGAGTTCCAGATGCAAAGGAGGCATGCCTGCTAACACACAAGGTGCATCCGTTGATGTTGTACGATAAGATCTTATTATTGAAAGTAAACACATTCGTTGGCAAGATGATAACCTTTGTAGACCATGACACTTCAAATCATTATACCAGACTTCGTGGCCATAACTAATTTGTTTCTTAAGAACGTTCAAGTACCAAATCTTGGTAAATTCAATAGAAAGACCTTGATCCCTTATCCGAGTCTTTCTTACATTACACGTAAATCCTGTAATTTTTGTTCTGACCATGTCCAAATGTTCTAACCAGTTAAATGTGCTGTCTAACATAAAACCGAGATACATAATGTTATCTTTTACAGGAATACTTCTATTCATTAGTTTAAAAATCGGTCTTCTTTTCTTTAGTGTCTTTGTACCAAAAAGCATGGCCACAGTTTTATCTGGATTAATTGAAAGATTCTAACGAGCACAGGCAGTAACAAAATTTGCCACATGGTTATTCATCTTGTACTCCAGTGACGCTCTTGTATTTGCACCATCTGTAACAATTGAATCGTCTGCGTATGAAATCATATCCATTAAATTATATCTACTCTGCTTCAATATTTCATCTGCTACAATTGACCAGATCAATGGCCCTAAACAAGAGCCCTGCGGGCAGCCAAAGAAAATCCTGAACCATCGAACACCCCGGAGAAATCGAAACCCAATCTGCCTTGAAGAAATATAATTTTTAAAAATGCTCTTCAAGTAAACAAAGATAGGTAACTTATCAATAATCTCCGAGGCGATCGACCAGTCCAGGACATCAAAGGCCCCCGAGATATCGAAGGAAACGGAAGCACAGTATTTGTATGTTGCCAACTTTTCCCTTATCAAATTCCTTAAAGAAGCCATTGCTGTCAATGTACTCTTTGCTTCGCGAAACCCATGTTGGTTATCATCAAGATAGTTTGTATTTTCCAGCATCGAAATTATTCTAGTTTTCAACAGTCTTTCATAAACCTTTCCCAACACCGGTAGCAATGTTATAGGCCTATAGGAGCGCGGTAAAGCAGGAGGTCTGTTTCTCTTCCTGAAGAATACTATCAGACCCCTTTTCCAACATGTTGGAAAATGAGCGAGCTTTAGGCAGGTATTAAATATGCTGAGCATCAAAAATCTAAAATTTTTGCAGAAATTTTTCACAACTAAGGCATCTATATTGTCCTCACCTGGGGCCTTATTATTAATTAAGGCCCTGGGGCCTTATTATAAATAAATTAACTTAGTAAACATTTTAGAAAACGTATAAAACATTTTAAAAATTGATTTCAGCAGTTACCGTCCATAGCCAATAGTACCTTTATTACACGCCACTGTTTAGCTAAAATTTAATTTAAACTAAAGTACTGTTAAAACTACTGAAATCACATTCCCAGATATTATCATCCATAGACGGTTATTTATCCAATTCTTTGCGTGACCCTGTATATCATTTTATCTATATTCTACAAACATTCTTAGTAAACAAAATGCAATTCAGCGTAAAAATGCACAACTCCTTTAAAAATTACCTTTAAGCAATTTACGCTCATACTCAGTAACCTTTATGAATTCTTTTGTGTATCCCTGTATATGAACTATAGAATTTATACACACCGTATGGTATGCATAAGTATAGTGAAACATAAAATCGCATATCATAATTAAAAATGCATTTCCAGCAATCATCGCTTATGTACAGTACTTCGGACACAATAGAGTACTTGAAATATTTTGTGTGTAAATGCTATGCTTTTCTTATTATGCAATGAAATAACGTATAGCAAACCTCAGCGACGTATATCAATTTCATTATATATGAAATAGTTTATCATAATTAAAATACGCCGCAAACAACCCCCCCCCCCCCACACACACACACACACAGACACACACATATCATTATGTAATGGAATTCTTTTGTGTGGCTCTGTAAATGAATAATAAGTATTCTTTGCACCGCATACTCTTCAGAATGCTTATTTTAGTGCCAAATATTCGAAAGTATTTTATTTTTTTACAGACTTTCTACTACTGAAATTCCGCCGTTAAATTTGGCTGATCCCTTATTACATACATGAGTAGTTTCACTAGCATTTTTTTCAACCTATTCTGAGTATGCCCTGTAAGGAGACCTTCCTTGTAAGTACACACCAAAATCGAGTCTCTATCTCAATTTGTTCGGGAGATAGAGCCTTTACAGACACACAGACGGACGGCAATTTTTTTTTTCTTCTAAAAATAAGTTTTTCGGAATCTCTAGTGTCTGAAACGTGTAAATCCATCAAAATATTTTTTTCGATTTTTATAACGATTACAAGACTTGCTCTATGCTACGTATGATGGGTAAGTAACAAAATGATCCAGTATGTGAAATACCGCTCAAAAAATGAAACTGCTTCAAGTGTATATTAATTTTAAGCAAAAGTTTGGAAAATTGTTATTTTCGTCCTTTTTCGCAGAATGAAGGCTACCGTGTCCCCTTAACCCCTTAAAAGTTTAATTTTTTGTGTCAATAAACTTAAAATAGGGAGAAAATACCACTTTTCATACTGAAATATGTGCTTTGTACAACAAAAAAATATCTACCAATTAATAAAGTAAAAGTTATAATTAAAAATTAGTGGTTTTCTAAAGCTTTTAGTAACAACGTAAGCAAACTCTTTTTGACAGAGCAGTGCTCGTCAAAAACTGTTAACGCTTTCAGGGGCAAAGCACTTATATTCGTAAAACACTGAAATGATATAATGGCACCATAATTCACGAACAAATTTATACAAAAACAAGTACAAAATTTTCTTCACGTACTTAAGGCTGTTCTTAACTGCTCTGCACAACAAGCGCAAAACGTTCTGACACATTTACAAATTCATTTTTTAACGGAAAGATATGAAATTGGAAATCCTGGCCATGGAAGCGATTTGGAATTTTTTCATTTTTTGATTAAACAATTACCCATTGAGTTATAAGCGATTTGATCACGTGACAAACCTGTTTTTCGCCCGCTCTTGAGTGATTTTTCTACTTTCGCGCGGAAATTCGGTTCAAAGCGTCCACTTTGACAAGATTTTCTGAAAGATCTATTGCGTTTGCAAAAAAAATGGAAAAAACAGCTCGATGACATAGTTTCTGAACAAGAACACCAACTAGTTTCATGCATTTTCGAACAAAAATAAATTAAAACTTATGTCAGGATAGTTTGTCAGGATAGGCCCTTTTGGATTTGAAAACAGCCTTAATAAACTGGAAATTTTCATTCCTTTATTCTGGTGCCTATGTGGCATTTAAGAATTAAAATTAAGTGGTTCAAAAATGAGCCGCCACCCTTCAAGGGCTTGAGGGGTTAAAATGTCTTGCCTCTAGAGCTCATATTTTTAAAAAAGTTTCTTTTTTCTATAAAACATATTAAACTAGGAATTTATATTTTCCAGGTAAATGTGGGAAGCATGAGAAACATGTAGAGTGCGGTTCTGCTTGTCCTCCGACATGTGCTGACAGAAACCCAAAAGTTTGCACCTTGCAGTGCGTAGAGGGATGCTTTTGTAAAAAAGGTTACATCAGAGAAAAGAAAGGTGGACGATGTATTCGAGAGTCAAAATGTCCTAAAGGTAATGATAGTTTTTCGTATTAATGGCAATTTTATATTATTTTAAATTCGTTATTTAGATGGATAATAATAGATGTGTTATTTAAACTTTGTTTCAGCGGCCAGTCGAAAAATATTACATAAAACGTGACAGCGAAATATCTTTTAGGCTATTATACGATGTAGTACGGTTTTAATGAGTTTTGAAAGATGATGGTTATGTATCACTATTTGAAGTCCTTAAAGGGGGGAAAGGAGAGAGGTTGTTAACTTTTCAAAAAATTTGATGTTTCGAAAAAAGTGTGTGGAAAGCAGTAATTTCTCGAGATTGTAAAACAAACCGGACAAACGTTATAACAGTTATAAAAGTGTTGTCTGTAAATAGGTAGTGAATATGTGCTACAAAATTAAACTACTCGTAAAATTCCCTAGTGGCAGAATGCCGCTTAGATTTTCTATCTCAAAGCATGTTAGAGGTATGACGAAAACGTCAATTCGAAATTTTTAAACGTTGTCAATTTAGTAGGAAATGACGCTCCATGTGCATGACTAGTCTAACTCGGAAGCAAAAAGTGTGAATGGCAACTAATACAATTTGCGTTTAAGTGTTCAATGTTGCCTATTTAATAGGAAATGACGCTTCATGTGCATGAATAGTCTAAATCGGAAGCAAAAAAAAAAGTTAATGTCAGCTGGTGCAATTTGCGCTTAATTGTTCAGCGTCGTTGATTTTGTAGGGAATGACGATACATGTGTATTACTAGCCTAAACTGAAATCAAAAAGTCCTTCCGGCCAGTGCCGGGAGGAAGAGGTAGCTTTCATATTCCTTATTTTAAAAAAGCCAACTTATATCATTCAAACACACGAAGCTCAATTTAGTGGAAACAGAATATAGGAGATTCAATACTAATTTTTATCAATATAATGAATGAGAATTTCGCGACATTAGTCAGCTTTATCCAAGCTGCTTTTCTTTAAAGTAACTTATATTTGGCTGCCAAATTCGGCGATTTCTTAAAGTGCCTGCCATTTTAAGACAACATGGTGTATGAGGCTAACCAGTGAACTTGGTCGCGATCTTAGTAATTGCTGTGCACATGCTCACTCACATCGGAATCGGTTGATATATACGAGTGCTGTCGCAGGCAAAAAATCAGATTTTTCAAAATGTCACCCACGTTAGAAATTGAAACTGCTATATCTGAGCCATTTTTTAAGATAAAGACAAACAAAAAATGCTCCTGAATCCTTATATCAAGGTCAAATACTTAAGAAAGAAACCTTTTTCAATTTCTAATTTTTTTGCACCTCACTTTAAATATATATTTTTTTAATTTAATGGCCGCCATTTTGAAACAAGATGGCTGATGAAGCTGGCCAGCGAACTTGGTCGAGATATTGATGTATATTATCCACATGACTTCTTCCATCGAAATAGGCGAATACGCGAGACAAATACAAGATCGTTTCAAAGTGTTAGCCATGATAGAAATTTAAAGTGCTATAATTCAACCACTTTTTAAGATATAAACAAATGAACAATTTTCAGAAACAAAAACTGCTCCAGAATCTTTGTATCAAGGCCAAACACACAAAAAAAATCTTTTTCATTTTCCAATTTTTTAATACCTCATTTTAAATTTTAAATTACATTTTTTTAAAAAAATGGCAGCCCTTTTGAAACAAGATGGCGAATGAAGCTGGCCAACAAACTCGGTCGAAACATTGGTATGTACTATGTACAGACCAAGTTACATTCAAATCGGTTCATAAATACGCCTGTTATCTCGTGACAAAAATCAGGGCGTTTCAAAATGTCAGTCACGCTAGAAATTCAAAATGCTATAACTCAGCCATTTTTTAAGATATAGACTAAACAAAAACTGCTCCCGAATCTTTTTATCGAGGTCAAACACATAAGAAAAAAATATTTTTTCAATTTTCAATTTTTTGGTACCACATTTCAAATTTAAATTTTTCTTAAAATTTTAAATGGCCTCCATTGTTAAACAAAATGGCGGATGAAACTGTCCAACGAACTCGGTCGAGACATTGGTCTGTACTATGTATAAACGAAGTTACATCCAAATCGGTTCATAAATACGCCTTTTATCGCGTGACAAAATTCAGGACGTTTCAAAATGTCAGCTTCGCTAGAAATTCAAAATGCTATAACTCAGCCATTTTTTAAGATATAGACGAAACAAAAACTGCTACGGAGTCTTTGTATAAAGGTCAAATACATAAGAAAAAAATATTTTTCCATTTTCAATTTTTTGGTACCACATTTTAAATTTTAATTTTTTTTTAAATTTTTAAATGGCCGCCATTTTGAAACAAAATGGCGGATGAAGCTGGCCAACGAACTCGGTCGAGACATTGGTATGTACTATGTAAACACCGAATTACATCCAAATCGGTTCATAAATACGAGAGTTACAGTGTGACATAGGTCAGATATATATATATATATATATATATATATATATATATATATATTGATATATATATATATATATATATATCAATTTTGAACGGAGGGTGGTTTCGGGGTCTGGGGGTCATGATCGATGAAAATATACCAAAATTTTTTGAAATCGCTTTCCTCCGAACGGCTGCAATAGGTAGCTTTTTGTAAAGAAAGCTACCTAAAAGTGTTAATATCAGACGATGCAGTTTGCACTTAGTTATTCAACATTGTCTACACTATATGGCCAAAAGTGGCCGGCCACTTGCGATTTTTGACGTTTTCTTAAATATCTAGAAAAATACATGGGCAATTTTCCTGAAAATCCAGGTGTGTAAACAGAATAGTACAGGTCATATATATTTCCATGAAGATTTTTCCCGAAACCCTATAGGGGACCGTCAACAAATTGAAAAAGAAAGAATATCTTTTGGACAACCTTGTAAAAACCAATGTAAGCAAAAGCGTTTAAACTGTAGATTATGATTAAGTACCTTATTGTAATAAATTATATTCATTTTTATGAGAATAGCATGTATACTCGTAAAGAAATTAAGTTTTTATAAAAAGAACCCCAAATTTTGCAAAGTTTTTCGGTTATAATTTGTAGTTTCTCTCTATTCTAAAAAAAAGTAACTACCGCTGTCACCGCCGCCGCCGCCGCCGCCGCCGCCGCCGCCGGTTTTGAATTTTTTGTGACCGGAGGTCTTTCTTTGTTAATATTAAGAAAAATAATGCGTACAAAAATATGAAAATCGGTGGTTTTATACAGAAATGTTTGATAAACACGCTGATGGAGACAGTTTTCAAATCGAAGAATTATTTTAAGAGATATTTAATGCTAAATTTGGACAAAATCGTTCCAC
This sequence comes from Maratus speciosus, assembly GCA_963932465.1. NCBI lineage: Eukaryota > Metazoa > Arthropoda > Arachnida > Araneae > Salticidae > Maratus > Maratus speciosus. Next base: position 281,283,868 of record OZ010794.1, on the reverse strand, counting down.
TAAAAAAGTTTTATAGCAGCAAAAACTATACATAGCAGTGTAATCATTTTTAGATCATTTTATGCATTAGAATTTGCCGGAGTGCAGATTGCATTAATTTTTTTATTTTGACTCATTTTTTCAGGTTTTATTTCTATTTTAAATTCAAACTTTCAGCCTTTCTAGAGATATTTTTTACAGATTTCAGAAAATTGTACTAATTTAAACGGTTGCCAACTGTATAAAAAGCGCAAGCAATAATGTTTGCTTGAAATTAAAAATTTATTTACACGTGACTATTATAAACAGGAAAAAAACTTTCAAATTAGAATTAAATATAATTACGTATAAAAAGCAGGAACTTATTAAAAATTACGCCATAAAAAGTATGCACGTGAATTTTAAAAGAGAAAGGATATTGTAAAATAATAAATTCATTAACATGCGTTAGAAGTCTTAGGAGAAATTACGTCATATTTACGTCACATTATAGTTATTGCATAAAATGAACACAAAATAATATTGCAAAAAAGTTTATATTTAGAAATTGCGCTAGACATTTATTTAATATTTTGAGAGGATATTTTCAACTATTTTTGTTAGGAAAGCGCAAATAATATTTCATTGCTAACAAAAGTACTTTCACGTGATTATTTAAAAGAGAAAGAATAGCTTGGTAAAAATTACGTCAGATTAAAAACGATTAATTTAAAATGTCTCATTTAAAAGAACTTTCTTTTCCCTTTGTTAAAAAATACCAGGAGGCAAAGACTCTGTTTACTTAATTCCTTTTATATTAGCTTATTTTGAAATGTTGTTACACGTGTCTACGTCATCAAGTTATTTTTATTTCGGCGTTTTATTTGTATTTTTATTAATGTTGTACGAATTTATTTGTTCTTTCGTTATTTAAAATAAAAATTATGTCAATTTGTATAATTTGGCGAGTGGTTTGGCGATTTATATAATTTGGCGAAATGGGTCGACGGGATAATCAAGTAGTACCGAAGCGGATTTGGCGTTAAAATTCCCCAATCAAAGAGAAATGAATAGAAATTCGTTTATAGGGATATCGCCACTGTTTTTTAAATTATAATTCAATCTTTTGAAACCTTTTTAAAGCCGATCAAATTAGCGTGCATTTAGAGCCTGCGGTGTCTGGACGGGGGTTGGCGAGCGTAGCTCGTAGGGGGCCGAGCCCCCTAGTTTAATATAAAAAAAAGTTCTTTTCTGAAAATATGACAAATAACATTGCACACAATACCCTGCAATCAAAATGAAAAATAATAAAAATTGCATGAAAAATGAGAAGTTTTACTAAATAATGATTCACTGCGCACGCCCGAATGTAAACAAACTATAATTTGCATAATGCGTTAGCTAAATGTATACAGCAACTTTTGTGAAAATCTCAAAAATATAGTTTGAAAAGTCTGAAAATTATCGTTTATAGAATAAGCTCAAAATCCGTTATTCCAAAAAGGAAGCAAAAAGATGAGAGGCTGTATCAAAATACAGTAGTACGTGCAATATTGTGCATGCTATACTGGCACTAATCAATGGATACATGGATACAACCCCTCATCTTTTTGCTTCATTTTGGAAACAACGGATTTTGAGTTTATTCTATCAACGATAATTTTCAGAATTTTCAAGCTATGTTTTTGAGACTTTTACAAAAGTTGCTCTGTACATTTAGCTAACACATTATGCACATTATATTTTGTTTACATTCGGGCATGCATAGTGAATCAGAATTTAGTAAAACTGCTCATTTTTCATACAATTTTTATTACTTTTTCATTCTGATTGCAGTGTATTATGCACAATTTTATTTGTCTTTTCTGAAAAGAACATTTTTTATATTAAGAACTCTACAAAATATAAGCAGAAAACTTGGCAAAATTTGGAACTCTTTTTATAAAAACTTTAATTTCTCCATGAATATACATAGTATTCTCATAAAAATGAACACAATTTATTACAATAAGGCACTTAATCATAATCTACAGTTTGAACGCTTTTGCTAGGTTAGTTTTTACAGGCTTGTCCAAAAGATAGTCGTTCTTTTTCAATTTGTTGACGGTCCCCTATGGGGTTTCGGAAAAAAATCTTCAAGGAAATATATGACCTGTTTACACACCTGGAGTTTCAGGATAATTCCTCATGTATTTTTCTAGATGTTTAAGAAACCGTCAAAAATCGTAAGTGGCCGGTCACCTTTGGCCATATAGTGTATTTAGTAAGAAACGACATTGAATGTACCTAAATATAGGTTAAACTGGGAGCAAAAAGTGTGAATGTCATTTCTTGCAATTTGCGCTTAGTTGTTCAACGTTGTCAATTTAGTGTGAAATAACGCTCCATGTGCATTAATAACCTAAACCGGAAGCAAAAAGGTGTGGGTGTCAGTTGATGCAATCTATGCTCAGATATTCAACGTCGTCGATTTATTTGGAAACGACGATTTGTGTGCATAAATAGACTACATTGGAAGCAAAAAATGTGAATGTCATTTGATGCAATTTGCTTTGAGAAATACATCGCCGTAGATTCGGTAGAAAATGACGGTCTATGTACATCTGTAGTATAAATCGGAAGAAAAAGTGTCAATGTCAGTTGATGTAATTTGCGCTTAATTATTCAAAACTTCGATTTAGTAGAAAAAGGTGCTCCATTTGCATGAATAGCCTAAACCGAAAGCAAGAATTAGGAAGATCAGTTACTGCAATTTGCGCTTAGTTCGTCAACGTTGTAATCGATTTAGTAGAAAATGACGCTTCTTGAATAACTAAAACCGGGAAAAGGGTGTAAATATTAGTTGGTGTAATTTGCATTTGCCGCTGCGTTCCGCTAGTCGTTTTTTCTTATTTGAGCATGTCGATGAGTTTTTTAACGGCAAGAACAAATAATTTGCGGTTTACTGTGACCAAATCCGAGTATAGATAATAAAATTCTGTTTCTTTCATCATTATTATATTTGCAATTTCCAACTTTTTTTCCCAGACTATTCTTCTCTATAGAGAAACCAACACTAAAGTATTGACGAGTTTCGAAGAATTTGTTTTGGTTTAAACTATTTATGAACATGAAGTGAATATTTCCTACTAAATCGAGGACTCTGAACGACTTTTTTTATTAACTTTTTTATACCTTTGATAGTTTTTGGGATAGGATTGATAAGTTTTGCATTTCGCCGCTATGAGCATTACGAGTGATCTCATTCTGTAGCGCATACCCACTTTCCAATGTGTAGATCATTTAAACGGTATATACATTCGTTCACAAATTAAATATGACTTCGTAATTTATAAGCCTTCCAACCTCCATAAGAATGCTTTGGAACCGAGAAAAATTTTCCTACAACCAATAACAGTGCATAATAGAAAACGGATTAAAAATCAAAATTATACTCATTCAGTTGAGGGTCAATATTAACTGAAAGAATTGTGCAGGTTATCAGTTTTCATTTGAAATCAATTACCCTACCCTTCATGAATCAGAATTAAAGCGAAATATGAATTTCAAAACAATTTTAATCCGTTTTGAAATTTATTCAATTATTTCATTACTTGATCAGTTTTAGGAAAATTTTATTATACTAGCCGTCTCTGACGACCAGCTTAGTCTCCTTTAAATGTATGCATTTTTTCATAATCCTGGAGGCAGTGTCACGATTTTTCAACTAATTTTAGCGACGATGATTTTGGTATGTATGATAGATTAAATGGTGCAGATAAGTAAACTGGTAGTCAGCTGATGCGCCAGCAGGCGGTGTTATCATAGCAACATCGTGCATTCCACTGTAATGTGAAATGAACTGGAACCCGATTATCGATGATGTCCCCGAGTGCAAATAACATCAGTAATCGGGTTTTCACTCATTTCGCATTACTCCAGTCTGTGTTATGTTGCTACGGCAGCACTACTCGCTAGTGGGCCAGCTGAGTGTCATTTTCGTTATCTTCACCATCTATTTATCATATGTACAAAAATCATCGACGGTAAAGTTGGTTCCAAAACTGTGATGCTGCCTCCGAGACTATTATATTTATTATTAATTAAAATTACTTGTTTAAATATTCTCCAAATCGACAGTTTTGGATAGAGATAGCAAAAACACTTTGCGATCGTGGCGGCACTTCGTATAAATACTGTTTCCGTCTACTTCATCTTTATGGTATAGAGCTTGACTAAAACTGCTTAACTCACTCATATTGGCATTTGTACGTTATGTATGCTTGCTTTTCAGCTGCAATACGTTGATTTATGCAGAAAACCTATTAAATAGTCTTTTGGAAATGGATCTACCGTTAATTGTGATATTTTACGGAATGGGATTTGGCGCAGTAGAATGGTTCTTATGGTAATCATTTACTGGCATCTACATTCATATTAAACCACATTGTCGCTAGCATTTTTTACGCCAATTTCACTGTGGACTCGATTACGGAATATTAGATACTCTATTTTTGTTTTCACCTATACATTCTGGTTGATCTTCTACAAGAGGCTGCACACTAACTGATGTATTTTAACGAGTATGCTTTGGTAAAACAGAAAACTTTTAAAAATCATTTGATGATAACCATATTCACTTTAAACCTCATTTTCAGTAAGTTCGCCCACTTTTGACCATTTTTCTTCCAGGATTCTCTGTTTCAGGATTCTTTCTTCCAGGATCTGATTAAAACTCTTTTGTAGACGCTATTTTCTAAACCATCTTCTTCTTTTTTCTTTTCCTTTCTTTTTACTATTGAGGAGTTTTTAAAACTCTTAAAATTCTTTTTTTATAATTTTTAAACCTTTACAGACGACTTGTTTTTAAATTTGATTCATTAACCTATATTATATGCCCTAGCAAACCGATCAAAATCAACACGCTCGCTGTTTCGTTTTCGTTTGTTTACATCTTGTTGTTGTCATTCTTCAATTTACAAATAACGCCGATGTTGGCCCCACATATACGTTCACATCAATAGAGTATAACATATTTACATATGTGTGAATTTATTTTTTCCCTTTAGAATGCCCACTCATCAAATGCAGAAGTGGCTGTCAGCTGAACAGAAAACACAAGCCATGTCCCGTATGTGATTGCCCCGATGGTAAGTAATGATTACATTATTTTTAATCTTCTACCATAATAATAGGTTTCTGGAAGCTTTTTGATATTCTTACACATTGGAAGGCTGTAATTTATCAGATGTTTACTTGTTCTTTATTTATTCGACAGTTGCAGTTTGAAGTTTTCTGTTTCTTTTTCTTTAATTGAAATATTGCACAATCAGTCATCTACATACAGAGGTCTGCAAATAAATTTTCATCACTTGCCATGTTTAACATTTGCTGCGGAAATCTATAGTAGTAACTAAATAACATGAAACGGCTGTTATTTATTATAAATCCTTGTAAACACCCTCATTTGCTCCACATCTATAAATTATTATATATTCTGTGTGAATTCATTAAAACCACTAGGTACATAATTTGTGGAAAAGCGCGAGCAGACAAACACTTCTGTGTACCTGCCGGTTAAAAAAAAACATTAACAATAAGTAGAGGGAAAAAAAGGAAGGAAATGAAAATCTGTGTTATAGTAACCAGAGAATCTATCCCGGCTTTACCAGGTTACAGAACATATTGCCGGTTTACAAAACATAGATGAAAACCTTTTTTAATGAAAACTCAAAACATTTAATACACATTTTTTATTTTAGATTAACAACACCAAAAGCATTTTTATATAAAAAATATCAATAATGAAATAAAAGAAATTTTGTTATTAAACGCTTTACTTTCACATTATTCACATGCCAGGACATACAAGCCGAAGAAATCGCCAAAGATTTCGCTTACTTACAGCAGAACTTTTTTATTCTGATTATCTCTGTTTTTAAGCGCATAGTTCAATTACATAACTATTAAATTTGTGTTTTATTTATTTATTTATGAATTTTTAATTTCGTTATGGAATATTAGCCGGAAACTAATGCTGAACTATTTATAATGTTTTTAAGTGCAAACGGGGTAATCTTCCGTAATCGGGATCTAAAAGAATCAGATACATTTAAAAAAAGTCCTCCATAAAAATTATTTTAAAAACAAAAAAAAATCTGTAGATTGAGATAGTTTTCAAGCAAGTTATATTTGAAAAAAAAAAATTATTCAACGGCATAAAAATTTGAATTGTGTGATATTTAAAAGTTGTTTACGGTAAAAGTTACATTTATTGCCCAGGTCAATATGACGTCAGCGTTACTCACGGTTATGTTTATATATAGAGAGAGAGAGATTATCTAGGGCGGTACTAATATTTTGTCCGGCCCAAGGTCGGATCTAGACAATCGTCAAGGTAAGGGTGGTGTTAGAAACTAGCGGTCTCCATGTAAGGATGGATTTACAATCTACCTGAAAAAAGAAGAAATCAACAATATGTATGCAGGAGACGTTCGATATAGCCTCATTCCATTATAGCAAATTTCTAATTCTAACGACCGAATAAAGATATATATACAGTAGAACCTCTTTTATCCGAAACTCTTTTAACCGAAACTCTCGGTTAACCGAAATCCATTTTTAAAGATTCCTTTTTTTTTTTTTACTATCACATTCCTTGTGTGCAAAATCCATTTTGAAAGCTTTTTTTTATTATCATATTCCTTGTGTGCAAAATCCATTTTGAAAGCTTTTTTTTTAACTATCATATTATTTGTGAGCAAGTGGTACTTTCCGAACCATGAGTACATATAAATATTTTCGATCCCCTTTCTTAGAATTCCTTTGAACGTTTGAATTTAACTTGAGTTCCCGTAAGCTGCGGAGTGGAACGAACAAATTAGCAATTCTGAAGGTTTTGAATATTTTGCAAAAGGTTTGGCATGGCTGGAGCAGCAGAAAGACTGTGATACTGGTATAAAATATTAAAAATAGAGCTTCAAAGCAAAGGCAATCGAAACTGCAACAAACAAAACATCGTTTCAAACCCTTGTGAAAGTACTTAATTTCAAAATTAAAACTCGGGTAATTTATTCTTGTTCTATTTCGATATTGTTTTATTTTTATTAAGCACTTGTTACCATAATAAGAAATAGCACATATATTTCTCCTTAATCTTAAAATTTAAGCATTCTCGATTATCCGAAAATTTCAATTTTCCGAAAGAAGGTTGGTCCCAATTACTTCGGATAATCGAGGTTCTACTGTATATGTAACTATTTACGTAGCATTATTCAGGGCCGAAACTGAGAGGAGGGCAGAAGGGGCATGTGCGTCGGACGCCAGAAGAAAGGGGCGCCAAAAGAAAATTTTGTTTGTCGATTTTTCTCACGTCTATGTTTAGCACGGTATTGTCAAATTCGTCCTGTCTGAGGTATGCCGAAACATAGAAGAATTTAAGGATGATATGACATAAGGATCCTGTACAAAGCGGAATCTTTTTCGATTCTTTTCAATTCAGTTTTCAAGATATCAATGAATCAATATTCGACAAAGCAGATTACGTAGTTCAGTATTACATATTTTAAATTTTAAAATAAGTCGGCTATTAGAAAATTAGTAAAATTCTCGTTGCAAATATATTTTACGGGGGAGGTGGGGGGGGGAGGGGGCGCTGAAATCCATGTTTGCCCCGGGTGCAAAAAAGGCTAGTTTACTGGATTACTTTCAGATTGAAAAGAACAAACAATTAGACCAAACAGTCCAATAAAACGAGTCTTTTTAACTTTTCTATATAGTTGTTTGAAGTTATGCTACAGGATGTTTTCATACTTCCAACATGAGAAAAAAAAACTACATTTCGTCCTTAAATTTCGCGGTTCATTCTCCATTCTTGGGTGCAAAATATTTCACACTTGTTTATACTTCTTCTGCGGAGAATGTTACTAAAGTTTAGTTTTTTTTTGTTGTTGTTGTTGTTTATTACATATGTTTTAAAAAGCATTTTTGATGATAATCGCATTTTAGAACTTTTATTGAATGAAGCATAATGAATCCATTTTAAACACTTGAGAGGTTAAAACTGGCTTAAATATGTCAACCTTGAGACTTTTTATTAAGAGGCGATCACCCCATCGCCCTTCGCTTGGAACTGTCATATGGAAAGCCTTGAGAAATTTTGCTTTTATACCTGTATTTAAAAAAATGTTTCCTAAGCCTGAATAAATATAGTCTTGATTCTTGAAAAAAAAATTGAAATACAAATGTAAATTCATGAAAAGCCCTTCATGATATCACTTTCTCTTGTAAAAGCTATGCATTAACCATATATTCGTTTTAAATAGGAGGTCACACGTGAATTAACCTATAAGATTCACAACTAAAAAGAAATGGCGCATCTAGTATTTGCCGAGAATTAAACAAAAAACATGCACTCGTGACATCATAATTCACTTTTATATTTTAACAGAATAATAGAGTTACTATAACTTGTGGCTCGTGCTGTAGCCAGCATACACGTCCGGACAAGTTGCCGGTATCATTATCATTTTACGCTATGGTACTCCATTGTGAAATTTGGTTATTTTTGAAATTCAATTTTTGAAAAACGGCATAATCATTAGATTTGAAATTCATAAAAAACAAAATACAATTTTTTACCTTTCTAACGCAGTTTGTCTAACAATTTTCTGACAAATACTTTTAGAGCTATTAATTTTTTCAGTAACTTCAAATGTTTCATTTTCCGAGATTAATCTGTGGCAACAATTAGCGAAAAAGCCTGTCGCCAGCAACGCATAGCTTATTATTAAAGAGGATTACTTACAGTGTATCTACTCACAGTCTACTTTTAAAATTTTTAAATACTGGTAGACAAATGCTTTAATCATTATAAACTCCTATCCTTTTCATCCAAGACCCTTCTTTACTTAATGTAAGGTTAGATATCTATTTCTAGATAATATTATTTTTAAACACATCTGGTTACTTATATTTTAGCATATCATGCATTCATTTCTAATAGATTTATGCTTAACCCCATGAGGGGCAAGCAAAACTGTCTCTAAATATTGAATTCTCACCGGAATAATCGAAAAATTTTATTTTTAAATAGGGAAAAGCAATCTGCCAACGCATTTCCCCCAAAAGTTAAAAATATAGAATTTAGTTAAAATTTTTTGGTGAGAATCTTATTTAAATTAGGTGGGATATATTTTATCCCACCGCCCCTCAAGGGGTTAAGGGCAAAAAACTGTTCAGGATCTGCCGTTTGAATAGATTTTCTTTAATAATGCAAATTCTTAAAATTATCCCTTCTCCACAGGAAATGACCATCATAAAGATGGTCATGATGATGATGATGATGATGATGATGATGATGATGATGATAACGACGATGGTAATCATAAAGGTAAATTTACAAATATACAATAATGTTGTACGCACGTATAGATATTAATCGTTGAATGTTGGATACTTCTATATCATACATGTTTTTTTGTTCAGTTTTAATGGCACATTCAGGTATATTCTATTGTTTCTATTCCCTAAACGGAGCAATGCAATCAAATATTTTTTATTATTAAAAATTAGTGACACAGAACATATTTAACTTGATATATTTCATCTATAAGCATTCAGATATAAACCCATATCAGATCAAGAAATAACAGTTTAGTGACTCTATTGTCAATTATAATGCAGGCTAGATAACTGAATTAATTGATTCTACAAGAGTAACTAGATAGTTAGCCTATATATAGACAACTAGGTTAACCCAAAACAGTTATTTCGTCAAAAGTTAAGTATAGCAGTGATGAAGAAAGACATATTAGGTGGAAAATGTCCGCCAATTTTCCATTTAATTGTTAGTTTGTAATGATGAATGCTTTGAGGCTCTTAAATATGTAAAAAATGTATAAAAATTGAGAGTTAATAAAATGCAAAACGACAAAAGTTTTTATAGATAAGCATATTTATAAATAATTGACATCTTTATAAGGCAGGTTGCACACTCCGGCGACTCAAGCAACATGTCGTTCCTCTTAAGGGAACAGTTTACCTCAAAACTGGTCGAAATATCGATTTTTCTTTTTTTAGAATGTTAATGAAAGTCTGTTTAATTGTAAATATTTTGACACCTCATTTTTACCCATACGGTAACATGTCGGGAGATATTGTAAATTTTGTTGATACACACATCGCAATTTCCTACACAAATTAAAACTTTAAATGGCTTTTTCTCCATGTTCATATTTTCTTCACTTTCATGTTTTAAAGATGCTAAGGTTTTTTTTTAACATTTTCCAACAAACGTAAAATTGTTATTAACTTCGGTTTTTCTGTACGTCTGGCCGCTGTCTACTATTTCATATTTAATGAAATTGATATACGTCGCTGAGATTTACTATGACTTTTTTCATGTATATTACGAAGTGTATAGCATTTACATGGACACACAAAAGATTTCAGATACTATATTGTATCCGAAGTACTGTACATTAGCGATGATTGATGGAAATGCATTTTTAATTATGATATGCGCTTTTATGTTTCGCTATATTTATGCATACTATATAGGGTGTATAAATGCTATAATTGATATACAGGGCTATACAAAATAATTCGTAAGAGTTACTGGGTATGACCGCAAATTGTTTAAAGATAATTTTTAAATGAATTATGCATTTTTACGCTGAACTGCATTTAGTTTACTAAGAAATATTCGTAGAATATAGATAAAATGATATACAGGGTCACGCAAGGAACTGGATACATGGCCGTCTATGGATGACAATTTCTGGAAATGTGATTTCAATAGTTTTAAGAGTGTTTTAGTTTGAATTAAATTTTAGCTAAATAGTGGCTTGTAATAAGGGTTATACAAAAATATTCAAGTATGTTTCCATCTATTAGTATAAAATGCTGAGAGAGAAATTTCAATCTGTTATGCGTTTTCTTGCTAAACTAAATTTCCCCATCATATAGTATATATATATATGAACCTACAGATCAAATATAGGGCTGCTCTAAAGAATCGGAATACATATTTTGCTATGGACGGTAACTGCTGAAATCAGTTTTTCAAATGTTTTATGCGTTTTCTAAAATGTTTACTTAGTTATGTTATTTACCTTATTTCACTAAATAACGAAGTTTTGTTAAAGCATTCAGGACGTGTTGGAAAGTGTTTCATAATCTATGCTTAACGCATGATTTTTCTTTCTTGTTTTGTATTTGATATAGAGATTTAAACTTTTTTGAACATGTTCTTTATTATATGTGTGATAAATCTGCGTATGGAATTAGCCTTCAGGTTTTTTATTTTTTTTTTTAAATAAAAGTTTATGAATATCTGTTAGATTTCACCATTTACACTACATACATCAGTAAAAAAATTATATTAAATGTAATATTAGATGTATCTAAAAATCCATGCGTAGTCTTGTGTAATAAAAATTAGAAAATCTTTTTAAAAAAATTGGTCAAAAATATCAATATTTAAAAAAGTAGAAAGGATTTTTTTAAATTAAAAATTTTTTAACTTCTTTGAACTTTTAATTAAATATGCAGTTTTTTTAATATACCTTTATTTAAAGATTGAAATGCAGTGAGTTCACCGTTTGAATCATATTTTTTAAAAATAAACAAAATTGTTGAAAAGGGAAACTGTCCCCTTAAAAGAAAAAACAGGTTTGAACCAGTTTTCATCTTTGTTTCAACCTGTTTTTTATCCTAAGAGGAACGGCATGTTCCTCGAATCGTCTCAGTACGCGGCCTGACAAAAGTAGCTAAAAAATTTTGTACACAAAACTTTGCATTTAAATGTAATTTTTTATTCAATAGAAGGCAATGAATGCTTCATATTATGCTAGTGCTCAAACTGGCGTATAAAGCTGGATCAGAGGTTTTTAGCCTTCATTCTGTTTCTTAAAACGCAAAAAAAGTTTGAATCTACAAGTTTTTGGTATGAGCATGAGCGTTTTTTGCAGTTTTAGACATCTGTTAGCTAAAATTTGAACTATTTTTTAAAAAATACTGTAACTCAAGGGTGTACCCAGAGGAGGGGATGAAGGGATATAAACTTTCATGTTAGATGATGCTTTTAAACGAAAACTACCAAATATTTTCACTTACTATTATTTGAAAACAAGATAGTTTAAAATAAATAAAGAAAGAATTTCCAGTATTACCTAATATTAAAATTATTTCTTTTATGTTTAAATTTTAGTGAAATTACTTTAAAATGCATTTTAAAGAAAAGTTAAACTAGAAAACGGGATTTCTGCTTTTTTTAAATTTAGTGTCTCCTCCGATGAAAAAAAAAATATATATATATAAACATAGATAGTACAAACATATTTCAGTTTTAAGACATAAAATGCACGCTTTTATTTTATATAAAATGACGTCATTTGCATCCGCTGAAGAATTCCACATTTACGATTCAATCTTAAACAACGTCTATAGAAAAGTATATGTATGCCGTCACTATCACCCCAGCAAAAAGCGATGTCGTCATTCAAGAAACTCGACAAAAAAAACCCACGGGTATCTAATGATTGATATGCCTTCATTTGTTTGTAATATCAATATGAATATTGAAAATTAAATATATTTTATAATAGCTCCATGTTTTATCAGAAATCATTCATTTATATTTTTTCAAAATTCGGAAAATGTTATTACACACGAATTAATAAAATTTCATTTTTGAGCTTTTTGATAGGAATTAAGTAAATGCGGAGAAAATGAGTCGCAAAAATATTCTTTAAAATTATAGTACACGATATTCTTGGTATAGCACGCATTTTATTTTATTTTTCTCAGTTGTTACGAGAAAATGGCAACAAAAAGATATAGTAATCTATTATTTTCCCTTTACTTTCTACAGAAATGGAGTACTTCAGTTGCCATCATTAAAAAAATGACATTAAAACTACAAAAAATAAAATCTCAAAAATAAATTGAGATGCAGTTTTCAAATTGTAAATGTGCGATGTTTAGAAGTTTAAAAAATGCAGTAGATAATAAGTATTTAACCATACAATAATACACTTGCTTCGTTTTACGGGTAGCTTATGGTTAGGTGTAACGTTATTTCTTAGTGACGATACATTAATTGTTGTCTGAAAGAAATAGCATATCGGGGGCTAATAACATAAAATCATATTGGGTTTTTTTTTCGTTAAAAATACCAGAAGATACCCTCGCAAAGTTCATTCTAGCTATTTATTATTATTAGTTCATTCTACTTTTTTATTTTTTAACTTTAATATAATTCAGTTTTCACTTATTTTTGGGGGGAAGTGTTTGAACTCCTGGTTAGTGCACTTACAAGGAAGGTCTCCTTACCGGGCATTCTCAGAATATTAAAAAAAAAAAAAAAATACTAATTAAACTACTTATGTATGTAATAAAGGATCAGTCACATTTAGCGCCGGAATTACAGTAGAAAGTCTGTAAGAAAATAAAATACGTTCGAGTATTTGGTGCGAAAAGAGGAAAGCGTCACGCGATTAGGAGAGCAGTACTTTGCTTCCCTAAAAGCAAATGATTTTAATGCACCTGAAAATTGCTTGTTAATTGATATTTAGAATGCGTGTATATAATGAATTTAAACTAAAACAATGAAAGAGTTTAATAAATACATTTTTGTATTACATATTTATGATGCTTGTTATTTAAATTTATTACTTAAAAAACAATTTCATTTATTAAAAGTATTTTCATATATTTAAGTGTATTCCAAAATAAAGGTAAGATGAAGAATGCTGCCGTTATTCATTTCAATATCAAAGAAGTCGTTGTTTCCATAGCAAAAAAATTGAATCGACATTGCTCAATTGGACTTAATTTTGAGATTGAAACAATTTTAATTAATTTAAATTTTGTTTTAATTCATAAAATTTGATATATAACTTTCATTATAAATATATAGATAGATGACAAAACTATAGTTAAATCAAACTAAATCTGACAAAACTAAGGTTATTTACATTAAATTTATTTAAACATGTTCAATATGAAACATTTTTATCTTAAAGAGTATTTGACATAAAAAAAGTATTTTTTGAAATTGTATTCCATCGCGAACAGGTGATAAATCGCCAAATATCGAAATTTTCATTATTTTTTTATGGACGCTCAATCGAATTTCCGCCGAATTTTTTTATAGACATATCTATCCTCATGAATAGAACATTCTATAATTTTTTAAGATTTTTCGGAGTATGCCCGTATGGAGACCTTCATTGTTAGAGATTTTGGGTTTCCGCAGAGTACAGTTCGGTAACTGGTGAACTAAACAATGGCTGAAACAATTTCAAGAATACAAAGTTCACAGCTCAATGGATTGTTAGAGATGGACCATGTACTTGGCCTCTACGTTTTCCAGATATGATGCCACTAAACTTATTTTGGGAGGGATATTTAAAGAACAGAGTTTATGGCGGAGGCTCACGACGTGGTAGAATCGTGGAACTATTAATAAAGAGGAACTGACACATTCTTAAAATAGTGAAGCTTCAACTCTAACCACTTTCGCTGGGGCTGATTACCGCCGAGACAAACTTCCACCAGCAAGTCTACTTTTAAAGTTTTTAAATGCTGGTAGACAAATGCTTTAACCATTCTAAACTCCTATCCTTTTCATCCAAAAACCTGCTTTACTTAATATAAGGTTAGATGTCTATTTCTAGATAATATTATTTTCAAACACATCTGGTTACTTATGATTTAGCATATCATGCATTCATTTCTAATAGATTTATGCTTAACCCCTTGAGGGGCAAGCAAAAATGTCTCTAAATATTAAATTCTCACCGGAATAATCGAAAAATTTTATTTTTAAATAGGGAAAAGCAATTTTTAAACGCTTTTCCCCCAAAGTTAAAAATATAAAATTGAGTTAAAATTTTTTGGTGAGAATCTTATTTAAATTAGGTGGGATATATTTTATCCCACCGCCCCTCTAGGGGTTAAGGGCAAAAAACTGTTCAGGTTCTGGCGTATGAATAGATTTACTTTAATAATGCAAATTCTTAAAATTATCCCTTCTCTACAGGTAATGACCATCATAATGATGATGATGATGATGATGATGATGATAACGACGATGGTAACCATAAAGGTAAATTTACAAAAATACAATAATGTTGTACGCACGTATAGATATTAATCATTGAATGTTGGATACTTCTATATCATACATGTTTTTTTGTTCAGTTTTAGTGGCACATTCAGGTATATTCTATTGTTTATATTCCCTAAACGGAGATATGCAATCAAATATCGTTTATTATTAAAAATTAGTGACACAGAACATATTTAACTTGATATATTTCTTCTATAAGCATTCAGATATAAACTCATATCAGATCAAGAAATAACAGTTTAGTGACTCTTTTCTCAATTATAATGCAGGCCAAATAACTGAATTAATTGATTCTACAAGAGTAACTAGATAGTTAGCCTTTATATAGACAACTAGGTTAACCCAAAACAGTTATTTCGTCAAAAGTTAAGTAGCATTGATGAAAAAAGACATATTAGGTGGAAAATGTCCGCCAATTTTCCATTTAATTGTTAGTTTGTAATGATGAATGCTTTGAAGCTCTTAAATATCTAGAAAATGTATAAAAATTAAGAGTTAATAAAATGCAAAATGACAAAAGTTTAGATGAGCATATTTATAAATAATTGACATCTTTATAAGGCAGGTTGCACACTCAGGCGACTCAAGCAACATGTCGTTCCTCTTAAGGGAACAGTTTACCTCAAAATTGGTCGAAATATCGATTTTTCTTTTTTTAGGACGTTAAATGAAAGTCTGTTTAATTGTAAATATTTTGACACCTCATTTTTACCCATACGTTAACATGTCGCGAGATATTGTAAATTTTGTTCATACACACAGCGCAATTTCCCACACAAATTAAAACTTTAAATGGCTTTTTCTTAATGTTCATATTTTCTTCCCTTTCAGGTTTTAAAAATGCTAAGGTTTTTTTAACAGTTTCCAACAAACGTAAAATTGTGGCAAAAACAGACATTTATTTTTACTGGTGGCAGTTTACTTCGGCGATAGTCCAACCCCGCGTCTCCGTCATAATGTGGCTACCAAGATAAGCTCCTGTCAGTGTCAATAAAACAGATTATAATACCTGGGAAAACTGCCGTCAGTAAAAACAAATAGAAATTTTTACCATACTTGTGAGAGAAATTTCGCATGAATATGGCGCTTAAATAGGACGACATTTTCTATTGAAATTTACTGATGGAAGTATAGAATACACTATATGTCTCCGCCTCTTTATCCATAATTCCATTGGTAGAATAAACATAGCAATAACTAAAGTTCCTATACAAAGAGCTACCATATTCTGTTATATTGTTGTCCATATTTAGGAATGCTGCACACATGTATAGAAAAGCAGTTCTGAGAGAAACATGTTTCAAATTTCATTAATAATAATATATAATATATAGAAAAATGAAGGACTAAATGAGAATAATTGTCATAAATATTTAGAATCTCTCATTGGGCAAATGTACGTACACTGTTAAAAAAAAAAAAAAAAAAAAAAAAAAAAAGACCAAAATACAAAAATACTACTGGCAATCGAGACGCCAGTACTATTTCCGTATTTTAACCGAACTTTTTCCCGGTAAATTACAGAAAAATTTCTACTTTTTTGGCATTTACGGGGGGGGAAACTTCCGTTAAAATACGAAAATAGTACTGGCGTCTCGATTGCCAGTAGTATTTCCGTATTTGAGTCCGGTTTTTTTTTTACAGTGTAAGTGTTCTAAAACTCTAAAGAATCATTTTAGAAAAACAAATTTTTTTTAGAAATTACAGCTACCAGTTAAACTAAGTATATTCCTTTTTTACTTTCTTCTATCTTTACAAGAAGAAAGTATTGCACTCTTGAAAAATTTCGACTTCCAGTACTCAGTGTATTCATACGTTTTAGAAGGTCCTGAACACGATTTGGTGGTTTTTAGAAAATGTCCGTCTATGAGCCTGTGGTTCTCTGATTATGTCTGTCTGTATGTGGCACAAATTTTGTGGGCACTCTATCTCAAGAACTAATGCACGAAATTTAATAAAGACTTTAGATTCACTTAGTCCCTGATATAAATTTGTGCTGATTACTTTTTGGTGTAAATCGCCCAACAGGTGGAGCTGCTATGCTGAACTTTTCACGATTTCCGCAATAGCTCTATCTCAAGAACTAATGCACGAATTTTCATCAAACTTCAGATTCAGTTAGTCCCTGATATAAATTGGTATTGATTAGTTTTTGCTGTAAATCGCTCAACAGGTGGTGCTGATTAGTTTTTGGTGCAAATCGCACAACAGGTGATGTTGCTATGCGGAATTTTCCCCATTTTCTCAATAGCTCTATTTCAAAAACTAATGCACGGATTTTCATCAAACTTCAGATTCAGTTAGACGTTGACATAAGTTGTTGCTCATTAGGTTTTGGTGTAAATTACTTAACAGGTGGTGCTGCTATGCTGCATTTTTCAGGATTTGCACAATTTTAGCGATAGTCATATCTCAAGAACAAATGCAGTTATTTCATGTCTTAGAATCCTCATAATGGGCATAGAATGTCATTTAATTTTGGCACTGTGATAGAGAATTGAAGTATTAAGAAAGTTTTGGGGTTGTCACATCCGATTATTTATTTATGTTTTAAAAGATAACTTGTGTTGAAGTATTCTAGGAGCTGCAGTAATAGCTGTTATAACTCTACACATACTTGAGAATGTCCAGAGCGGAACTGTAAACATACTGGATATTTTACAAATAGCTAATGGAGATCGCCTATGTTGTTACAGTGTACCGAACACTTTTTCTGTTGTAAACCATTTTTTCTGTAGTAACTGTAGTTCTGTAGTAACTCTATACACCTGCTTGAGAATGTCCAAAGCGTAACTGTAAACATGCTGTATATTTTACAAACAACTAATGGCGGTCATCTATGATGTTATACTGTACCGAGCACTTTTTCTGCTGTAAAACATTTTTTTAAAAATCATTGACTTGTTAAATAAAGTACAGTAAGATTTCATTTCTATCACTTATTCTACATTTTTTATGAATAATTCTTTATTCAGTGATAAATTTATTCTCAAATAGCACATTGGAAAACTATTTCTTACTTAACTTATTTTTAAATATTTCTTTTCACCCGTTTTACTTGACATATTTTTATTTAGTTTTTTAATAAAATTTTATTACTTTTATTTCCCCACTGTAGTCCCAGTTTGCCCGAGAATAGCTTGTCCACCTCACTGCCATTTCGTCACCAAAGGGAAGTGTCCAGTATGCGAATGTGAAAACAAGTCGAAGAACATAAATGGTAATGTATGATAACGGAATTTCTTCGAAATTTCGATCCTTAATTGATAGGTTAATAAAAAAAAAAAAAAAAAAAAAAAAAAAAAAAAAAAAAACAATATTCCGGATCGGTCTTCAGATGTTTTCCCCCTTAGATTTCTATTATTAATATGTTGTCTAAACATTTGGAATCATTTAAATGAAGCTTTTATAATCACAAAACTTAAAGTTAAACTTACACATAAAACAGATTAACACTTTGGAGACGGATAGTTTTGAAATGAAACCACAGTTTTCAGAAAATTTTACTGGCTATATATTTTAGCAAAGTTTTCATTAAAAAAATAAGATATATATATATTTATTAATTGATAACAGATAACAACACTAAATAGTTAACTTTCAATTTGAAAACTGTAACTTCAGTTTTATGCTGCAAAGTGCCGGTATTGGTTTTAATTATTTTGTGTAATAAATAAGATGAAAGGACTCAAAATGTTTCATGTTTTATGTTACGAATAAGAAATCAAGACTTCTTTAGATTCCATTAGTTAAAATTGAAGAATTAATGCAGTTTTGGTTTTGTCTTTAAACTGGCACGCTTGGCGCACATCTAAACATATTAAAAGCGTGTTTATTAATTCTGTTTATAAACTAATGAAATGATTCACTGGCACCAGAATTTATAAACGAATTTATTAGAAAATACAAACTTGCTTATTTTCAAGTGCGTTATAAAAGGAAAATTTTACTTAAATATTCTAGGTGCCAGTAAAATAAAAATTAGCAAAGGACACTGCCCGCGAAAGGGTTAATACTACATGGCTTATAAAAGCAGAAAGAAGTAGACTGTAGGTGTCAGGAAGTGGCGTTGGCCAGGTTTCAACTACGGACCTACCATATAGAAGACGAACGTCGTACCACAGAGCAAAATGGACTGATGTTGTTGCTCAGTTGTTCTGTGTTCCAGTGACTCGTATATTGTTCGTTGAAGTTGTTGCGAGAGATGACATCACTGAGCAGAACAGACCATAATAACGATAATAAAGAGGCGTAATGTAAATTAATAATAATAATAGTAGTAGTTATAATCGAAATAACTTTATTGCGCTAAAATAAGCGTTGTTACTTTTCGTAATTGATAACATATGGCAGCTGTCGCATGAACAACCGAAAACAAAGTTTATCACCGCTTTACGTGTTGAAAACAATGATATTGTATTCAAAATATGATGGGGATTCGTCGACGGATATCTACACGATATATTACAGCTGTCTTAAAAATAATAAAGTCCTTCACTTTAAAAAAAGAATATTTAATTCACGATTACACAAAAACACCACTACAACATCAAAGCACAAAATGAATGGAACAACTTAAAAGTTTTGGTTTTGATTCAGGAAAAACATCAGTCCAGTTTAGTTCATATCACAGACGCAACAGCAGCAATAACTAATTAGTTTCATTTGGAAAAGGTTACTGTCATTTTTAGCTGTTTAATTGGTATTGTTTTATTATTATTATTATTATTATTATTATATTCTCTAAGAAAATCCGAAAATTCACAATGTTTCACGTTATATTTTAGAATTAAAGAATATCCCAGATTTTTTTTTTTAACATTAAAACCTTTAATTGGATTACAAGAAAGTCTCGGAATGAAAATTTGTCCCGGGAATATGAGACTTTGCCATCTAACATTTAGCGGACAAATTCTAGTAAATTCTGGTAAATAACATAATAAAGAAATTTTGCCTCATGCTTTATAATCAATTGCAGTAATAGTCTCTTTTCTTACAGTGGCGTAACATTTATTGAATAATCAGAATTAAATATGTCCATTATTTAGAAAAAAAAAAAGTATTTTTGTTTAACACTTTCAGGCGCAAGTAATTGTGCTTCTGTAATGTTGAATTCCCACCGGAATTTTCCGAAACTTTTGTTTTAAAATAAGGAAAAGCATTTTTTCAATTTATTTTCCACCAAAATTATAAAAGTAAAATTTAATTAAAAGTTTCTGATGCAAATCTTAATTAAAATTATGTGGAATATAATATATCGCACCAAATTTTAATTAAGATATAATATATCCCACCGCCCCTCAATGGGTTAAACCCAGCAAAAATCTGAATGCAACGCACCTAGAATCTTCTTCTTGCTGCTTGTCCCTTGTACACATTAGAGATGAGTTCGAGCGTTGTTTAGGAATCAGAACCCGACAATTTGAAATCTGAGCCAGCCCGAGCACAAAATTTTTCATAAACCGAGACCGAGACCGAAAGTACACAGCAGAAAATTGTTAATAACATTTTTAAAATGTTTCAAAATTAATTTTCGCAGTTAAAAATATCTTCTTGCATATACATAAGCATCAATCCCAAGTACACCCTCATGAAAACGTTTCGTGATCTTCACTTCCCTAAAAAGGTGTTTAATATAAAGCAAATTTGTTATATATGCCCAACCGCTGCCAGAAATCTTCAAAAGTATAATCCTTATTATTTGTAAAATATCATTT
The DNA here is from genome assembly GCA_963932465.1 of Maratus speciosus. Classification (NCBI taxonomy): domain Eukaryota; kingdom Metazoa; phylum Arthropoda; class Arachnida; order Araneae; family Salticidae; genus Maratus; species Maratus speciosus. The sequence continues at coordinate 281,263,078 of OZ010794.1, read as the reverse complement.
ACAAATATAGGAAAAAGACGTGAGTTCTATTTTCTAGTAATTCTCTAAAAGAACCTCGAACGGAAACGAGGATAGATAGGGAATATCCCATGACTTCTTTATGTTACTAACACTGGCCTTGCAAAGGTCTCAAAATCAGTTAAAATCTTTATCTTTATATCTTATGAATAACAATTCAGTTCCCTTTCAAATTGATTTTTAAATAATTGCAAAACAGTTTAAGAAATTTAGACTAGATTATTTTTCCTCCCCCCCCCCCCTTTTTTTTTTCTTTTTGTGAATAAATAAACTTTGAATTTTGAACTTGTTCAGAGACGGCGACCATGTCGCCCGGGCGCGAAGGAGACTGAGGCCTATGGAGTGAGGTTTATTTTAACCATACAGTTACAGTGAACTTGGGAGCTAAATACTCAGCAGATTTGTATTACCGAGCCTTAGTATTACCCTCCGAGTAAAGATAATAAGAGAATATATGAGAAGTCTGTGGTATTACCCAACACTTTTATTAGATAAATAAAGCGGTGTCCCGCAGAGTGTTTTTAAAAGGGGATAGCGACATAAGCACAGAACGAATGTTCATCTCCAAAGTTTTTGTCCAGTCTATGGCAGCCTATTACAGAGCTTGGTGATAGCCTAGTCTCTTCTTTCGCTTGAAAAATAGTGCTTTTTTATAATTATAACTTTCATTTTTATGCATTTTCTGATAGAAATTTTGATGAATGCTTTGTAAATGTTGAATATTTGCTAAATAAACTATGTCCTTTTGGCAGTAAACTGCATTTTAAAGCACATATTTTTCTTTTTCAGCGTATTTAAAGATAAAACTTTTTTAATCATTATTTTATAACGTTGTAAAATATTTTTTTAAATCTGTGTTTGACATATTATTTTCCTTAAAACTTGTTTACACTTGAGAAAAAGCCATTAGGGAGAGAACTGCCTGTTAAGTTATTTGAATCAAACCACTATTTTTTTTTAATGGTGTATTTTGTTTTTTTTTTTGTTGAGCTGTTCAAGCGAATCAATCAACCTACCAAAATAAATGAAAACGTAAACAAAAAAAGCCCAAGCACGTGATCATAATGACCACAGATTTTTTGCGGGTCAAGTGAGCGAAGACCGGGCGTAAAATTTGCTGCTGATCGGATTTATATTAGATCACGTGATACTTTTCATGAATGGTTTGGATTTTGTCTGAGTGCATATAAACATGTATTCCTATTGCGAAAGACATTGTTTGGAAAGGTAAGAAGATTTAGTCATTGGTTTCACCTGTTTTGGACCATAAAATTACGAAATAATTAAATTATTTCAAAATTCCTTACTTCTTTAACCCCTTGAGGGGCACCGATATATAGTGTATACCACGTACGATTAATGTAGTTTTACACCAGAAAAATTTTATTAAATTTTACCTTTCTAACTTTGGTGGGAAAAAGCCGTAAAATTGCTTTTACTTATTTTGAAATAGAATTTTTCAAAGATTCCGGTGGGAATTCAACATTTCACAAACGTAATTGCTTTCCCCTCAAGGGGTTAACACCTACTCCATGAGGGATGTTTCCCTGCGGCCAGGCTGTCCGATCTGCGTCTTTGAACAAGCTCTTTGAGTACGAGACCGAGTTCCGGCTCATCTCTAGTACCCATATGTTTAGATTTTAAATCTGATATTTAAGGGCAAACTTTGATTCCAGAACTTTCTACTAATCTACTTGAAGGTTTTACTGCTAAAAAATTCTGTGATTTTCTTTCCCCCCTCCCCCCTCAGAATAAATGAAACGGTCGTTTTGAAAAGGGGTGCATCGGAGTTGAACCCTTTTCAAAATGACAGATTCAAATATTCAACGACTTTGAGATAGTTTGGGGGTACTTGGTCTCCTTTCTTCGGCAAAAAATGAAGAAAATGTTAGTTTTTTAATGTTTTGCTTAAGATGCATTTGAACATCATATACAAACAGAAGCACAGAGTATACTAATATTCCGACAAAGTTATATAAAAATCCTATGACTATAAATGTCTGAAAAAGGCTTTGTACTGCACCCATTTCCCTTTAAATGATTCAGAGTTGCAATATTTAAATTCATTTACGTCAGTTTGTGTTTCTTCAATATATCAGTACTATCAAAATCCTAAAATTTCAGCATACACTATTCAATTGACTCGCTATTTTTAGGGACGGTGCTTAAGGTTCATTTCATGAAATTGAGGATCGAACTTTCAGTAATACAAATAAATTACTTTAAAACAATAACAATGCTATGAAAATAGTCATTTTTACTGCATTTTTCCATATTTCATAACATTTTATTTATTTTTTGCTAAACTAATTAACTTTTTAGAAATCTGATGCCTACCGTTTTAGACCACGCGTGCAAGAAAAGTATGCAAAAAAACAATGAAGTACAAAATTGTAGGAGAAGTAAAGTTTTAAAATTTTCTTAAAATTTTTAAATGTTACCACAAGAATTTAATTTTTTTCTGATTAAATCGTTTTCCTTCGTAAAACTTTTTGATAATATGCCAAAATATTATTATAAAATACTCAAAAGAAAAAAAAAACAGTTCAAAGTGTACAAAGTCCCCCTAAAACATACTCTAGATTTTAAAGAAGCGTCAAATATTCAGTTATTCAAATAGAAACAAAAAAAAAATATTTTCCCAAAGAACAGTTAATTACGAGCTCTAAATCATTTTTCTATTATGTATGTTTACATAAAATGAAAAATATTTCCGAAATAATATCGACCGCTAAAGAAAATTGCACAAATTTATGGGTATCCCGATTCTTATGTAACTTCATTTTTAGTATTTTTCGAACAAACGAATTTATTTTTTAACAAGAAAGAAAAAAATTATACGTCAATCATAGATTAGGAAATACTTTCCAACTCATTCCGAATAATGTAACAGAATTGCACCATTTAATAAATTATAATATTATGTCTAATTCAACCGTATGGAAACGCGTAACACATTTTAAAACCCCATTTCAGCTGTTCTACCTGCAATCGGAAAATTATAGAAATTCTTTGAGCAGCCCTGTATATGATGTATGTGGTATCTATTAAATACACGCATGCAAAAATTTAGTTCAGTTAATAAATACATATTTCAGTTCAAAATTCCCTTCAGCAATTTCCACTAATAAGGCGTGAATTCTTTTATGCAGCCTTGTATACGAGGTATAGAATTTATATACAATGAGTAACACGTAAAAAAATAGTTAAATTTAACAGCACATACCGAAATTGAAAACGCATTTCCAACAATTATTGCTCAAAGACAGTACTGTAACCGGATCCTTTTGTGTGTCCCTGTAAATGAACGACAAATGCTATGAATGCCCTATTCTATGGTAATCATCTTGTAGTGAAATGCAGTGAATTGCATCAGTTTAAATACATTTGAAATAGCGTAATGTCATTAAAATACTCTGCAAACGATTTTCGCCCACAGACCATAATGTAAAGCAATTCTTTTGAGTGTCTCTGTAAATGAAATATTAATGCTACACACTTCATATGCAATACTGAAGATACCATGATAAGCATCATTAACATATTTCAATTGCATAAAAATCCGAGTATATTTACGTGAGTTAGAGCGTGTACAGGCGGACAGACAAACTGAATTCCTAAACAAAACACTTTTCAACTTTGTTGGAAAGGTGTTAAAAAGTGTGAATATATTTCTTTAATAACTAATAAATCTTAAAATACATATATGCAAGAGTATATGCTAAAAAAATTAAGTCAATACTTCAACATTTAGTACTCATTTTCGTCAAGAATGTTCCAAAAATGTAAGTGTCCCAATATGAGTATGAGTATTTCTGCTATAAGAATTTAGAAATAAACTCATATAGCAGGGATCCTACAAGTCAAGGAATTTCTCCGACTTTAGGTCAAATAATACCAGTATTTAATTAGAGAAAAATTTGCCTTATGCAATCGCGCGGTTACACAAGTTAGTTTTTTCTGTAAGAAAATACAGGTATTTTCCTTGAAACAGCAAATAAGTCAATCAGATTCTATGAATAACATTTTAGTGAATCATTCGCCAATGACAATGCACCTACCAGATAACTGAGTTAATAATGGATTCTACAAGACTAACAAGAAGGTTAACTTACAGGGTAAAAGGGGAAATTGGGACTGGTGTGGTTGGGTACTAGTGCTTTATTATATATATATAAATATATATATAACGCTACCCTCTTATCCTCTTAGTTCAGGAGAAATAGAAACACACGTTGGCGTAGCTGCATTCATTTTCAATCAATCCTACTTTTTGGATTTGTCCAAGAAGGTAGCGTTTTAAAAAATACATAAGGCAATAGTTCCCAATCACCCGCAGCCCCTAATTTCCCCCGTTTATCCATATTCTTTTTGCTTCTGGGCAACTACAACCTAAAGTAGGTACATTTTCATCAAAAGATAAATACGAGGTTGGATCAAATATAAAGAAGATTTTTCTAACATTAATAGAAATTTTTATACAAGTTGTAGTAGCAATTATAAAAAGTTTTTGACGGTCTAAAAATTTGTTTAGCAACGTTTTATTCTTCATACATTCATTTATTTAATCGCATATAAATAAAGACAAAATACCTAGTGTGATTGCACAAAGTATAATTACGAAACTTTCAACAAATGAAAATGTCAAATCTATTAAAAATTGCACAGTTTAAATTTACAGTTCGGAACTGACATCCTATCGAGGTGTAAGTATGTAGTAAATGACACAAATTGTAGAAAAACTACCACACTCTCAAAAATAATTTACTTAAAAATGAGAACTTCCATGTACTCGTATTTTTTAAGTACAATTGTTTCAAAAAGAAGTACATTGTTAAAAATAATCTACTTAAAAAGGAGCATTTCTATGTACGCATATTTTTTAAGTACAATTGCTTCAAAAAGGAGCATTAATCTACTTAAAAATGAAAATTTCTTTGTACTCGATTTTTTTAAGTACAATTAATTCAGAAACGAGTACATGATATTTTGAAGTTGTGTATATTTATATTTGATTTATAAATGATTTATAAATGATTTATAAATTTGATTTATTCACTCCTTAAATAAAACAATTTTGAAAATTTTGATATACCTTTTATCAGAACGAAAATTTCGAGAATCTGAAAAAAAATTGTTCCGGATAATCGAGGTTACTGATATTCAGTAGGCTTCTTCCCATTGTTAAATACTAAGTACACACCAAAACAGACACACAGACACACAGACGGACGGCAATTTTTTTTTTTTCTTAAAATATGTTTTTCGGAATCTCCAGTATCTGAAACGTGTAAATCCGTCAAAATAATTTTTCGATTTTTATAACGATTACAAGACTTACCCTATACTACGTATGATAGGTAAGTAACAAAGTGATCCAGTATATGAAATACCGTTCAAAAAATGAAACTGCTTCAAGTCTATATTAATTTTAAGCAAAAAGTTGGAAAATTGATATTTTCGTCCTTTTTCGCAAAATGAAGGCTACCGTGTCCCCTTAACCCCTTAAAAGTTTCATTTTTTGACACAATAAACTTAAAATAGGGAGAAAATATCACTTTTTTCATACTGAAATATGTGCCTTGTATAACAGAAAAATATCTGCCAATTAATAAAGTAAAAGTTATAATTAAAAATTAGTGGTGTTCTAAAGCTTTTAGTAACAACATAAGCAAACTCTTTTTGACAGAGGAATGCTCGATCAAAAACTGTTAACGCTTTCAGGGGCAAAGCACTTATATTCGTAAAACACTGAAATGATATAATGACACCATAATTCACGAACAAATTTATACAAAAACAAGTACAAATTTTTCTTCACGTACTTAAGGCTGTTCTTAACTGCTCTGCTCAATAAGCGCAAAACGTTCTGACACATTTACAAATTCATTTTTTAACGGAAAGATATGAAATTGGAAAGCCTGACCATGGAAGCGATTTGGAATTCAACTGTTTTTTCCCATTTTTTGATTAATCAATTACCCATTGAGTTATAAGCTATTTCGATCAAGTGACAAACCTGTTTTTCGCCCGCTCTTGAGTGATTTTTCTACTTTCGAGCTGAAATTCGGTTCAAAATGTCCACTTTGACAAGATTTTCTGAAAGATCTATTGCGTTTGCAATAAAAAAAAATGGAAAAAACAGCTCGATGACATAGTTTCTGAACAAGAACACCAACTTGATTCATGCATTTTCGAACAAAAATAAATTTAAACTTATGTCAGGAAGTTGCCCTTTTGGATTTGAGAACAGCCTTAATAAACAGGAAATTTTCATTCCTTTATTCTGGTGCCTATGTGGCATTTAAGGATTAAAATTAAGTGGTCCAAAAATGAGCCACCGCCCTTCAAGGGCTTAAGGAGTTAAAATGTCTTGCCTCTAAAGCTCATATTTTTAAAAAAGTTTCCTTTTTCTATAAAACATATTAAACTAGGAATTTATACTTTCCAGGTAAATGTGGGAAGCATGAGAAACATGTAGAGTGCGGTTCTGCTTGTCCTCCGACATGTGCTAACAGAAACCCAAAAGGTTGCACCTTGCAGTGCGTAGAGGGATGCTTTTGTAAAAAAGGTTACATCAGAGAAAAGAAAGGTGGTCGATGTATTCGAGAATCAAAATGCCCTAAAGGTAATGATAGTTTCTTCGTATTAATGGCAATTTTCTATTATTTTAAATTCGTTATTTAGATGGATAATAATAGATGTGTTATTTAAGCTTTGTTTCAGCGGCCAGTCGAAAAATATTACATAAAACGTGACAGCGAAATATCTTTTAGGCTATTATATGATGTAGTACGGTTTTAATGAGTTTTGAAAGATGATGGTTATGTATCACTATTCGAAGTCCTTAAAGGGGGTAAAGGAGAGAGGTTGTTAATTTTTCAAAAAATTTGATGTTTCGAAAAAAAATATGTGGAAAGCAGTAATTTCTCGAGATTCGAAAACAAATCGGACAAACGTTATAACAGTTATAAAAGTGGTGTCTGTAAATAGGTAGGGAATATGTGCTACAAAATTAAACTACTCGTAAAGTTCCCTAGCGGCAGATTGCCGCTTAGCGTTTCTATCTCAAAGCATGTTAGAGGTATGACGAAAACGTCAATTCGAAATTTTTTAACGTCGTCAATTTAGTAGAAAATGACGCTCCATGTGCATGACTAGTCTAATTCAGAAGCAAAAAGTGTGAATGACAACTAATACAATTTGCGTTTAAGTGTTCAGTGTTGTCTATTTAATAGGAAATGACGCTTCATGTGCATGAATAGTCTAAATCGGAAGCAAAAAAAAAAAAAAAAAGTTAATGTCAGTTGGTGCAATTTGCACCTAATTGTTCAGCGTCGTTGATTTTGTAGGGAATGACGATCCATGTGTATTACTAGCCTAAACTGAAATCAAAAAGTGTTAATATCAGACGATGAAGTTTGCACTTAGTTATTCAGCATCGTCTACACTATATGGCCAAAAGTGACCGGCCACTTGCGATTTTTGACGTTTTCTTAAATATCTAGAAAAATACATGAGGAATTTTCCTGAAACTCCAGGTGTGTAAACAGAATAGTACAGGTCATATATTTCCGTGGAGATTTTTCCCGAAACACTATGGGGGACCGTCAACAAATTGAAAAAGAAAGAATATCTTTTGGTCAACCGTGTAAAAACCAATGTAAGCAAAAGCGTTTAAACTGTGTAGATTATGATTAAGTGCCTTATTGTAATAATTGTGTTCATTTTTATGAGAATAGCATGTATATTCGTATAATTCTCTATTTAGCCCAGTGTCAGAAGAGATACTCCAAAGAACTTGTGCACTAGTCTCCACGCCGTCATACATGTTTTGAAGTCAGGCTGTAGCTGTTTGAGGTTATGCTACAGGATGTTTTCATTCTTCCAACATGAGAAAAAAACTACATTTCACCCTTAAATTTCGCGGTTCTTTCTCCATTCTTGGGTGAAAAATATTTCACACTTGTTGTTTATACTTCTGAGGACAATGTTACTAAATTTTAGATTTTTTTTTTGTTGTTGTTGTTGTTGTTGTTTATTACAAATGTTTTAAAAAGCTATTTTGATGATAATCGCATTTTAGAATTTTTATTGAATGAAGCATAATAAATCCATTTTAAACACTTGAGAGGTTAAAACTGCTTAGATATGTCAACCTTGAGACTTTTTATTAAGAGGCGATCGCCCCATCGCCCTTCGCTTGGAACTGTCACTGGTTTGGCCACTTTTATATTTGATGGTAGCTGAAAACACTTAGGTTTCTGCAAAATAATACTTTTAATAACCTCATGCACACTCTGCAGCTCAGGGGAGTAAAATCATAAATGGTTTTATTTATTTAAAAAAATTTCAGGAAAATTCTCAAGGTATGAAAATCTGCCTATGAATTTTTTCCCGTAAATTCCAGAAAAAAATTCCTTTTTTTCACAAAATTTTTCCGTTTTTTTTATATTTCCGTATTTGAAAATTTCGTCTCAAAGACAAAATATAATAAATTTTCAAGGAGAAACTTACATATTTATGACTTTGACATTTCGCTTTTCAAGAACACGTTTTCATCAAGGTCAGAAAATCGCAATTTAATTCAAACAGCACTAAATCAACAACACATACTTTGAAGGGACTCGAACCAGGGAAATGTCCTATTCCAGATCAGTGCCCTTAACGATGACGCCATGGCTTCACAAACTACGTCTTCAAATACCGTTTCTTATTTCAGATGCCTTTTATAAAGCAAAGGCTAACATGTTAAACAAGGAAGGTATTTTCATAGAGATAATATTTTTCAATTGAGTATACAATTCTGAATATTTTACACATTTTTCCCTATAATTTTGAATATTTAGCTTTTTAGTTTCGTGCTTTATAAAAGATAAAATTTAATCTTTAAAATGTTACGGGTATGAAAGGCTGTATTAAGAGTAATGACTGCTTCCTTTTTTGCATGATTTTTAAAATTTTATTTTAATATTATTTTTATTTATTTATTTATTTATTCACTTAGTTTTGCAAGAATATCAACATATTTTTTTCAAACATGTACTCTTTCAAATTTTTCAAATTATTTGTCCCAAGATCTACTGTAAACTCAAATAAAGATAATTACTACATAGTATTAAAATAAATTTCCTTTATTGCTTATTTTAAAAAAACCCGTCAATTTTATAATAATTTCATTATTATATTTCAGATATGTTTTAAATTTTATGTGCGAATCTGTTAAAGTGAATAGATTAAAAAATATTAAAATTAAAACTATTTTTTTTCTTTTTGAAACATCCTAACAGAAACTTAAAAAATATATATTAACAGCTTGCTGTAAATAAGTCAAACATTATTTTAAAATCATAATGAAAAATAAGCTGTAACGTTTCCTTTTAACGATCTCAAACTTAAAAAGATATTAATAAGATTTCAATTTTTTTATATATCGTAAAAATACGTTAGCTTTTTATTTAAAAATAAACAGTCAAGTGCGAGTATTACTCGCGCACAGAGGGTTCCGAACAATAATATATGAATTAGTAAGTGTGTTATTAAAAATATACCTTTGCTAAAAGAATACTAAGACTTTGTAAAAACTATACAACGTAGGGTTGGGTATAGCTGTATAGTATACAGGGTGCAAAGGAAAGTCCCTATAACCTGAAAATACTTGCGAACGGAGAGAGCTACAGATATACAAGCGAGGTAACGGTACAGTAAAGCGACTACCCCGACCTAATGCAAACGACAGCAGCACCCCTAGTGGCGAAATTTGGAAGATAGCCATTGCAAATCGAAAAAGAAAACAGGTAGAGCAAATTTTCCAATTAGAAAGTTTTAGAGCATCAATTAATTAGAACGAAACGACATTTGGTGCACACGGATAAGATAAATCGTCGCCTGCATACTCAAATATGTCCGAAATCGATGAGCACTTTGTACTGTGCTGTAATGTCTGTAAAGATTTAATTTCCAATGCATTTAAAATTTTAGAATAACCCTTTCAGGGCCAGAAGAATTCTGTTCGTAATCTGATGAAATAATTGACTAACACCAGAATATTCAAACGAATTTCTCAGAAAATAAAAACCCGCTAATTTGCACTTTCATTACCAATGCAAAATTTTATTAAAATATTCTTGGTGCCATTTGTCAGTTTTGGAATTAAAATCAGATGGCTAGACCGTCTAGCCACCGCCCTTGAAAGGGTTAAATCTATGTCGTCGTATTGAAGAGGCTTGCAATAGACGTTCCATGCTGAGAAATGTGCATGCAGAATTACTCTCACGAATACAAACGTGTATCATGAGCAATGGCGAACTTTTCGAACATACTGAATATTAACTTTTTATCACTGTGAGACAGTTTGTCTTTTTTATTTTTGTGTGTGATGTTGTCAAAATGTATTGAGATAAGTACGTATGTGCAGCATAAATTGTGCGTATTTCTTCATACTTCTGACTATTCCATTCAAATGTTTACACAAAATGAAGTGCATCGATTTCGGACATTTTTCAGTAAACAGACGAAGATTTATCTTATCCATGTAAATCAAATATCGTATTCTATTAATTAATTGATGCTCTAAAAGTTTCCAACTGGAAATTTTGCTCTATCTCTTTTCGTTTTCGATTTGCAGTGGCTATCTTCCAAATTTCACCACTAGGGGACTCTGCTGTCGTTTTCATTAAATCGGGCGTAGTCGCTTTACTATACCGTTAACTCACTTGCATAGCTGTAGCTCTCTCCGTTCACAAGTATTTTCAGGTTAAAGGGACTTTCCTTTGCACCCTGTATACTAGTAAAGTATAAATGGATATACCATGAAAGTTCAAAGATATATGGAACATAAATAATAGCAAATATAGCTATTCTGTATATTTGATATTCCATATAGGTTTTTAGTTAACCTTTAAAGACATAGTAGGTGTATTGAGAAAGCCACTCAATGGAAACTAGTCGCAAATCCCATAGTATTTATGTGATTCATTCTCATTAAATTAGTCTGTTTTTAACAATTTGCCGTTTATTGCTTTTATACTTCTACTGGGCATTGCATTAAAATAAATATATCCTTAAAATTTGTTATCTAGGTTTTAAAAGCCGATGGAGCATAGAGTACGCCGTCCCTGTCATTATGTATGTCCAAACCGTCCGTGTTTTTAAGGGTTAATATCTCGGCTAATTACCGACGATTTTTTCCGAAATTCATGATGAACAATGCTTTTATACTTCTGCTACGATAGGTATCTCCAGCTTTGCTGAACACTTTTGCTGAAGCCTGTAAATCGAAATTTGAGTGTAATGGGAAAATGCGATTTTCTCAAAACCTATGTGACCTAGGGTAATCGCTATAACTTTCCTGCGAGGTTTAAATTAATGTCTACTACCTCTAATTTTTTCATAATTTTAGCTTTAATAGATTTTGAATTAGATGGTGGGGAACATATTTTTGCACTACATTTTCCACCATAACTTTCAAATATAATACCTAAAATTAAATGAAATATATTTTTGATTTCAGCATTACAAAAATTTTCACACGATATACAAAGAAAATATTTTTTTTCAAGAAACTTAATTAGCACCTGTATATTTTTTCTAAATATATTTATGAATATTTATTAATCTTTAAATATGTGGGTCAATAGTCTTTATTACTTCCCCCAATTTGAACTTTCCACGTTTCATAGTTTACGAGTAAATGGGCTGTGACAGACAGACACAGGAGTGATCTTATAATGGTTCCGTTTTTACTTTTTAAGTACGGAACCCTATATATATATTAAAGCAAGTTGTTTAAAACTACATATTATAGATGGCGCCATAATTTTTATTGGTTTTACTTGAAAACTCATGTAAAACATACTATTTAGCCTTTATAGGGAAATCATTGAATATATGTTCAATATAGAGCCATATGTAGCCAATAATAGGATTTCAATAAAAATAATATCACTGTAAGACAAGTATATACAACAATTAATTACTTTGCTTTCCAAACAAAAACAACTATTTCAAAACATCATTTGAGAAACTTGTACTGTTTTGAAAGCAATACAGTAATATTCCGTAAAATTTGGGGAAAACTTACTGGATTTGTACGGATTTATAACCTCAAAATGTTAATTACGGAAATTGTACTGTTTTCTTAGAAAAATGGAACTATTCTGTAAAATTTTACGGAAAAATTTGTGCATATTGACGGATATTTTTTACAGTGCATAATCATTCTTTCTCTTAGCGAACCCACATAACCATAATTGAATTCATATATATTTTCTTCAGAAAATCTTTCTTAGTCTATAATATATATATATATGGTAACTCTAGGGTAGATGGCCATAGAGGAGAGATGGCCAGTCTAAATATCTCCAAAACTTGATCATAGATTACAATATAAACATTGTTCGTATGAAATACTTCAAAGAGTTTATTTATTGCGATGTGCAGTTTTATTTTTCTATTATAAAAAGTAAGTGTAATTTTAATGTCAATTAAATAGGTGGTTGAATTTTTTTTTTTTTTTTTTTTGACTTAGGTATCTAAATGTTTTTCAGTACGTACGTTATATATATTTTTTACTATATGGACTTTTAAGGCACGTATATAATCTAATCTTTACTTCTAAGACTAAAACAAAGACGTACAATGGCTATTGATACTTTAAATTGGGCGACAATCAGTCCTTCAATTTCAGGAGAGATGGCCACATGAAATCAAGGAGAAATGGTCACCTTTAATTAATATTTCAAAATTATATTTAGTGATGTTTTTAACTAAATTAATTAAATTTAAAATAAATATGTAACGTTTACGTTTATAAATATATTAATTATTTAAATTTTAACTAATATAAATATTTTAATAATATGAATGATAATAAAGACCTAACGATTTATTTGTTTCAGAAAATACTGAAAAACGTCGGAAACTTTCATAACAGAAACTGATAAAGTTGATCAATAAACTAAATTAACGTAATAAACCTACAATTAACGCGGGGGGGGGGGGGGGGGGAAACGACAATTCCAGTAGCGAAGGAACAAAATACATTTAAATTATCAGATTCTACAGATTCCGAGTAAATAGAATTGGATTAGGATCACTGTGCTGGTTGTGCAAAACAATATAGTATCACATCCAAAAAGAATGTCTGGATACAATGCATAAGGTACCTGAAGTGGTTTTATGAAACGTGTACAAATTCTCAAGACCTTTGCCAAGCATATGGTAAGATTTTACGAAGAGTGAAGTATTGAAATTATACTTCAAATTTTGTTTATTCGAGTTTTCTTCACTCATTTTCCATCATATAACTGCTTCTTTACAAATTGTTATATGTTTTTTGATGATTAACTTCATGAAATGTGTTATTTTTTTGCTATTTAACTTCACTTTTTCTTTCTTGTATTGGATGACCATCTTACCTCGGCTTTAAGGAGAGATGCCCATCTGCCATTTAAATTTCAATTTTGTTTAACACTTTTTGTTTTCAATGTTTAATTATTTTTTGTATAAAATATTATGAGTATATGTATAAGAATTTTAAATATGCATCAATATTTCTTGTATTTGCATTTTAAGAATTTTTATTTCAATCTTTAAAAGAGTTACCCTAATTGGATAATTTTATTTTCCAGATAAATGTAGAAGGAATGAGGAAAGGTTAGAGTGCGGTACTGTTTGTCCTCCGACGTGTGCCAACCCAAACCCCTTCTCTACAAAATTTCCTAGAGTTACCCTAATTGGATAATTTTATTTTCCAGATAAATGTGGAAAGAATGAGGAACGGTTAGAGTGCGGTACTGTTTGTCCTCCGACGTGGGCCAACCCAAACCCCTTCTGTACAAAATTTCCTAGAGTTACCCTAATTTCCTAGAGTTACCCTAATTGGATAATTTTATTTTCCAGATAAATGTGGAAAGAATGAGGAACGGTTAGAGTTCGGTACTGTTTGTCCTCCGACGTGTGCCAACCCAAACCCTTTCTGTACAAAATTTCCTAGAGTTACCCTAATTTCCTAGAGTTACCCTAATTGGATAATTTTATTTTCCAGATAAATGTGGAAAGAATGAGGAATGGTTAGAGTGCAGTACTGTTTGTCCTCCGACGTGTGCCAACCCAAACCCCTTCTGTACAAAATTTCCTAGAGTTACCATAATTTCTTAGAGTTACCCTAATTTCCTAGAGTTACCTTAATTTCCTAGAGTTACCTTAATTTCCTAGAGTTACCCTAATTTCCTAGAGTTACCCTAATTGTATAATTTTATTTTCCAGATAAATGCGGAAAGAATGAGGAACGGCTAGAGTTCGGTACTGTTTGTCCTCCGACGTGTGCCAACCCAAACCCCTTCTGTACAAAATTTCCTGGAGTTACCCTAATTTCCTAGGTTACCCTAATTTCCTAGGTTACCCTAATTTCCTAGGTTACCCTAATTGGATAATTTTATTTTCCAGATAAATGTGGAAAGAATGAGGAAAGGTTAGACTGCGGTACTGTTTGTCCTCCGACATGTGCCAACCCAAACCCCTTCTGTACAAAACAGTGCAAAGAGGGATGCTTTTGCAAGAAAGGTTTCATTAGAGAAAAAGAAGGAGGCAAATGTATCCCCAAGGCTCATTGTCCACCAGGTAACATTTGATTCTTTGAAACGTTTCAGTTACAGTACTCTGCCCTCATTGGCGTACCCAAGGGGTGGACCGATGGGGCTGCAGCCTCCTCCGAAATTTATAGAAAATATCAAGTTTAATTACGAAAGTTTAGCAAAATCTAATTAAACCTGCTAAGGTGAAATTCAAAAGGAACCAGAAAAATATTCTGTTTTAGACAGGTTATTATCTTAGAAAGTGTGTTATTTTGCAGAGACCATGAAATTTTCCATCTCTGCCAAGTTTCTGTTATACACAGTCTCTCTTTACGCACGTTTTATTGTATAAAACATGATATATGGTGATTAAAAGTGCACTATTAATTTTTATTACTTGGTTAGTTTGAAGGTCTGTGATTTAATGAAATGCATATATTGAGATATCTTTTCAGTATGAACGGAAAAGCCTTGAACCTTTTATTAAATTTACTTAAATCCGGTACGGTTGGAACGCTCTTAAATAATTTTAAATTTCCTTTTTACTTCGGTTTTATTTACTGCTTATTAAGATACCGTTTAGCATCCCGTATTTTAGTATCCCGTTTATAAAAATGCGACGAAATTTTTCCCAGTCCCATGCAATTGCATCTTAGCAGGTTTGATTGTATAATATACGTGTTATCTGCTAAATTTAAAACCTGTTCAAAGTAGAATTTTTCCGGTGGCTTGTGATTCCATGCTTGAAACAAACCTTTACTGTACTTCAGCCCCCTTCGAATTGAAAAGTCTAGATACGCCACTGCCTGCGCTTGTGAAAAATTGTTTGTATTCCCATTAATAACCAATGCGCTGGTAATGAAGCAGCGCCTATCTTGCTCCAAAGATACGTACCAGGACACCATCGATGATAAAGCTGTAGTTTTTATTTTGTTTCAACAGCTGGCCGTAAAGTTTAACATGTAACTAAATTTGAAAATATTTTGAAATGTTGATGTGAAAACAAGGACTTTCGTTACAACTTTGAAAATTCCAAACAATGAAAGTATATGCAATGAGTTGCAAAATGAGACTTGTGTCAAAGAAAGTTGATGGAAATTGGACTCCAAAATTGAAATCCGTTTTCACTGACGTCCATGCATATGTAATATTTGCGATGTTTCAAAAGTCATGTAGCATTACGCCATCACTAGCTGGGAAACCGAGCTAAGATCGGTTAAAATTAACTTTGGGTTCAACTCGACATAACAATAATTTATCGTTCTATTATTCCTATAAAGCATTTTATTTTATAACAGGTATTATTTTCAGAAACAATGACTATTAAATCTATATACATATTTCTAAATTTTGCATTACTTATATATTTACAACGAAAGGGCATCCTTCCGAAGTACATTTTTAGTTGGGCTCTGATTAGTTGAATCATGTATCTCGGAATCTTTCTAGAAAATTCTTTCAGATTCTGAATGAAACATTTTTCGCCAAATTTCTCCAAATATCGCCAAAATTTGGCGCCATTCCTTCATTTGACACCAAGCATGTGTTTTGTCATTGGTAATTTTGAAAGTCGATTCTCCCACCAAATCTCACCAATGTCGCCAGTATTTCGCCAAATTTGGCACATTCTTTCATTTGGCTCCAAGCATGTGTTTTGTCATTGGTAATCTTGAAAGTCGATTCTCTCACCAAATCTCTCCAATATTTCGCAAAGTTGGTGATATTTGGTGAAATATTACCAACTTTGCGACTTCGTTTACTGTCAATTTTTCAACAACTTAATAACTGTTTCGACCTTGATTCCCATTGAAATGCATTGTTCCGTAGTGACCCCAATATGACCCACTAATTGAATTTTCTCCAACATGTGACCTAGCTCAAAGTTCTTAACAGTAGGATACAAAATTTAGTTAAAATCGTTAGAGCCGTTTTTTAGATACCTTCATTCCCATTCAAATAAACTGACACGTAGTAAACCCAAAAGGACCCTCTAATGGAATTTTCTCGAACATATGACCTAGCCCAATGTCCTTCCCGTACCCCAAAAACGGTATCATACAAAATTTAGTCAAAATCGTTAGAGCCGTTTTTTAGGCATAATTTGCATACACACACACACATAGACACACACAAGATTTGCTGGTATTATAATATATGATATACAAAATAGGAGCTATTGGTGGCGTTTACTCTTACAAGTCCGTAACTTTTGCATATCGAAACATCTAGCTATGATCCGGAACTAGAATACGTTTCTTTCTTACTGTCCCTTTTACGTTTCATTTCATTTAACACTTTCCAACGTAGTTGAAAAGTGTTTATGAATTCGGTTTGTCTGGCCGGATGCCTGTCTGCACTCAAACTCGCGTAAATGTATTCCGGTTGCTATGTATTTGATACATGTTATTGGGGATTACTGTGGCATTTTCGGCATTGAAAATGAAGAGTGTAGCAATAATATTTCGTTTACAGAGTCACTCAAAAGAATTTTGTTACATTATAGCCTATAAAAAATCGTTTTAAGTGCATTTTAATGGTGTTACACTATTTCAAGCATATTGCAATGAATAAAAATCACTGAGGTGCACTACCAAAGGCTTACTGTAGAATAGGGTGTGCATAGCATTTATGGTTGATATACAGGGACACACAAAATAATTCCGTTACAACACTGTCTATCAGCGATAATGGATGGAAGTGCGTTTTCAATTGCATTACGTTTTTAAATGGTTTTTTTTTTTTTTTGCATTTTATTTGGTGTATATAAATTCTATAGATCATATATAGGGCTGTTCCAAAGAATTCGAGTATATTTCAGTTTATTGACTGGAATTGATGAAAGGGAATTTTCAACTGTGTTATTTGTATCCTAACTCAACTAAACTTTAAGATACTACATAGTATATTTACAAAAATATAGATCATATGCAGAGCTGCACAAGAAAATTCGGATATTTTTCCGATTCTAGATTATAATTGCTGAAACTGGGTTTTGAAATGTGTTATGCGTTTTCCAAATTGTTTACTCAGATAGCAGAGAGAGAGAGAAGAAGGAGATTACAGAGGGAAGTTTAGTTGTACTCTGAAAGTGTTGGAAAGGGTTTCATAACCTATGTTTGAAGCATGATTTTCTTTTCTTGTTTTAGATAAACATTGCCCTCAAGTTCGTTATAAACCTGAATGCCCTTTGACTGAGAATGCTAAACCATGCCCGAAATGTGAATGCAAGAAGCTTCCAAATGATAAGCGGAATGCATATGATATTTTAAAATTTTGAATAAAATTTGTTACTAGAGCATTATTAGAATAAACGTGAAACTTACTACTTTTTTAACACTTTCCAACATACTTGAAAATTGCTTATGAAATCAGTTTGTCTGGCCGTGCTTCAATTCGTACAAGGGGCATTCTCACAATCTTTTGACTTTTAAGTCCTTGAATAAATTTTTATTTTAGTACATATTCTTGTGGGCTTTTTTATTTCATATGATGGAGAACATCCCATTGCATGATTGCATAACAATATTAACGAGATAAATAAGTTTTGGACGATGTTGGGGGTCCAAATATACCAGGAAATTCCTATACCGTCCCGTGTCCCTGATGCTGGTTTTTAAGTTTGGAGCTGCCTGCATAAAATTGTTTCAATATAAGTAATTCTATGTATTTTTTTTTCTTTTTTTGAAACTGGGACTACTGTTTTATATAAATATGTAGCAAAAAATTAACCTGCACGCATTTTTACGGCTGTTGTTATTTTTTTAACTCTGTCCCTGGGTTTTAGATTCCTTACCATCCCTCTTCTAAAATTATACAGAAAATCACTTCAGATGCAGACACAGAATTTTTTTCAAGTTTTTCTCATGCAGAAGTATGCTTGAGATAGAATGTCTAAAATTATTTGACAGGAAATGTACTGCAGAATTTAAATCAGCATTTAAATATCAATTTCAAGCATCGTGGCTTTATTGGTCTTACCGTCCCCAAGTATTATTCCTGCACTTTTCGAGGTATATTAATTTTTTAACCATTTGCAAAAATGGTTATTGTCCTCTGTCAGGGTAGGAAATCAAAAACATATCTAAAGCATTTTATTGGTTGAATCCGCATTTTATTCGTTTTCTGATTGATCTATACAGTAATCTGTATTTTCCCTTTACTTTCAACAGAGATGGATACTTCTGTTGCCACTATGACAAAAAAGTAATTAAAACTACAAAATATTAATAACTCAGAAACAAATTGAGATACAGCTTTCAAACAAATTGCAAAAAGTAATATTGTGAGATGTAAAGTAATATTGTGGGATGTTTAGAAGTTTAAGAATGAAATTTCATTTAAAATTGGTCCAGGAATATTAATGTTTAATCCATGGCGTACGTAATGAATGACCAGCTCCGTAGAAGTTTAAAAATTTACAGTACCGAAAAATGTAATCCATGGCGTACGTAATGTAATGATCAACTCCGTGCGATTTTTTATGTCTTAAATTTTAGTCTTTGAAAAAATCATTTTCCAAATGGTCGTTGTAATTTGTTAAATTGCATTATTTAAATTTAATAACACGTACCACAACTGAAAACGCACTTCCAACAATTATTTTTTTTTAATTTAATCCAATGTAAATAACTGTTTCTAAAAATCAATGAACATTGTGGCTACTACTTAGTTTTAACATGATTCGCCTAAAATAGGTGGACTATAATGTTACAAAATTTATTTTTTAATTTATGAAAAAATTACATATTTTTTATTCAATAATGCTATATCATTTCAAATTTCAGTAAATTATTCTGTAAAAAAATAACACTTGATAGAAAAAAAAAATGATCGAACTCAATATTTGGATTCAGTTCATTTAGATTTGCTTATAAACAACTGGATTCATTTAAAGATTAAAAGAAAATTAAAACTAGTTTTGGAGTGTAATATCCCCTTTCTAAATTTATAGATGTACAGATCGACCGAAAATTTGTTTTCGTTTTTTGCCCAAAATCTGAGTTTAGACAAAAATTCGTTTTCGGAAATGCTGCTGAAAATTCGGCTGGACCGAAACCCGAAACTATCTGGATTCCAAAAATCTTTTTCTTCCTTCGAAAAAGTTTAACATCATTCATTGATTTCAGCTGTTTCGGCTCAAACGAGACACTCTTTATTTATTACCTATAGTACGAGCTTCACTCTTTATAATTATCAGTCATGACTGACTCAAGTCGTGAGTGTAAATTGCAAAGCAAGCAATGCATATACGACTATACTTTGAAGACATTTTTCATGTACTCATCAAAAGCGGCAGACTTAACAGTAACAGAAAATGTTTAGTTTGGAGCCTCAGAAGTGTTTCGAATACCCTTTGAGGTAGTTCTAGTATAACAGAAGGTATTTTTCAAAAATCATTACAAAAGATAAATCGAGGTATGTATACCAAAAATATTTTTCAATTAGATGAAATTCGTATAATTAGAAAGTCATTCTGTGTCGTTGATGTTCATTTTATGTGAAAATAAAAAGTTTTGGTCAGAGGCCCAGAGAGCCAACTTGGGCCACATGTATAATTAATTAATAATTATATATATTTAATAAACACGCGCAATTAATTAATAATTATGTACATTTATGTATGTATTAATTACTTTAAAAAATTTTTGGGCGTTTTCGTTTTCGGCCGAAAACAGGAAGATTACCGAAATTCGGTTTCGGCCTTAAAAACCTGTTTCGGTCGATCCTTAATTTAAAACGCATTATTAAACGATTACATTGAATTTTACTGTGCAACCATATTTTGTTGAAAAATCGTACCACCAGCTTTTATCAATACTATCCCTTTAACTTAGCTTATAGAATATGTAGCTTTGTAATCATAAAATGATTTCGAAAGTAGAAATGCATCTTGCTTATTCTTTCTTTAACATTTATAGAATGTGGTAAAAATGAAATTATTGTGAGATGCGCAAAGCCGAAGTCGTGCAATACATGCCTTATTAGAGGAAATTGCCAACTGAAGACTTGCATAGAAGGATGCGATTGTAAACCGGGATACTACAGGGATCATAAAGGCATCTGTATACCAAAATGGCAATGTCCTGGTGAATATGGAATTAATTTTATATTTATAACTAAGCATAGTACCAATTAGCACGGAATTAGATTTTAGACTGTGTGATTTCTCACCTTGGGGAAAAAATTACTTTTTTAGTTGAAGCTGAATTAGGTCCAACATTTTGCAAATATGTTCATTTAATTAAATAATAAAACTTTGTATGAATCAGAATAAAACAAAAGAAAGCACAGGACGCGTTTCGAGATTAGAAATTTTAATAGCCCGTCACCAGCCAATGTAAACACGTGTCCGTAAGGGGACAAGATCACAAATTGTAAGGGACAAGGACTCAGTGTTTATGGTGAATTATACAAAGTTTTATTATTTAATTGTGTTTTATCGCCAGTTTTTTCGGTGCTGTTTCATATGTTTATTTACTTTGCATGGAACGTATTTAAAATTAAAAACAACATTTTGAGTACCACACTGGCCACCAAAAGCTAAAGATAAATCTGTTTTTTGTGCCTTACTTACAAACAAATAAGCCTTGCCTTATCAGTTAAAAGACACACCTTCATTACGCATAAAGCTACCCATTGCAGCCGCCCGGTAGATAAAACTTCCGGAAATTTTTGGTATATTTTCACAGATCATGATATATATATATATATATATATATATATATGTTGCATTATTAGATCTAATTCCGCGATTTCCTTATCTTATTCTAAATTACTACTTTATTTTCACAAAATCCTTATCCTTAAATAATCTCTATCGCCAACTCTGTTAAATTCCCTTTAATTTAATGTCTCACTTGTCTAAATCGCTTAAACATTACGCTTTTAGTATTCTTAAATTAAATGTTCTATTTCTGCGCTTTTTTCTTTCGAGAATATTCTTTTAGCTTCCATTTTTACTTTCCCGCTCATTCCTGAGGTTATCCTTTTTCCCTTCAAATTCATCCGCGTGCTCTGTCCGCACTCTTTATATGACGTGACATTCTTAATTATTCATTGGTTGAGAGCGCGACCTACGTCATATTTGTATTCTTACACGTGAGGAACAAAAAGTTGATACTCGCTCTGTTTCAGCAGATTTTGAAAGATTTGAGTCGATTTTCCAGTTTACATCCATCCCCTGGTCACCGTCCTTTTATTCGATTATCTGGAACTTTGTTTAAATCTAATTACTACTACGGAGAGATGGCTAATTATCTTGGTGGAAACTGCACCTTTTGCAAGATGTTCTAATAAAGTACTTAGCTGATATTATGAGTTGTTTCAATTTCTTCTGGGGAAACTTCACGGAACGATGTATTCCATTGTTTTCACTCGACAACTGCATTTCAAATTTGTTCTACTAATATAACAGATTCGAATTATCTGTTCTGACCACTTCTTTTACGCCATTATCGCTGGATGTGATCCACAACTACTATCGTGACAGCCAGTACTGCATTTTCAAAGATAAAGCCAATCCAATGTTGCTAGAATGCAACATATATATATATAAACAGGGTGATCAGAAAATTAGTATACATTTGAAAAATTAATAATTCACGGAATACTGTAGGTAGAGAGGTAAAAATTGACACACGTGCTTGGAATGGCATGGAGTTTTATTGTGATCACAAAAAAAGTTTAAAAAATGGCCGACAGATGGTGCTTCATGTGATAAGAAAAGCAATAATTAGCCTAACAAATTATGACAAAGCAAAGACGATGTTCTTCCGAACAAATCCTCAGCATGACCACCGTCATCCCTCAATAATAGCTGTAGTCGAGGAACAATGTTGTGCACAGCTCTGTACAGCATATCTGTAGTTATAGTGAGAAATTGGCGTTGGGTATTGTCTTTTAGCATCCCTATTGATGTCGGTCTATCGCGGTAGACTTGCGACTTCATGTAACCTCAGAGCCAAAAATCCCACGGACTGAAATCTGGGGACCTGGGAGGCCACGCATGAGGAAAATGGCGGCTCACCACACGACCATCACCAAACGACGTGAGCAAGAGATCTTTCACACGTCTAGCACGCGTAGAGGGCCATCCTGCATAAAAATTGTACTTTCCAGCAGGTGTTTATCAGCCAGGCTAGGAATGACGAGATTCTGCAACATATCGGCATACCTCTCGCCCGTCACGCTGACAGTTACAAAACCAGTTTCAGGCAATTTCTGGAAAAAAAAGGCCCGATAACGGTAGATGTGGTACATCCACACCACATCGTGACTTTCTTGTCGTGCAATGGAGTTTGCACGAAAGTTCTAGGATTTTCGGTGGCGCAAATTCTGCAGTTGTGGGTGTTGACAGACCCTCAGAGTGTGAAATGGGCTTCGTCGGTCCACAACACGTTAGAAAATCAATCGTCATCTTCAGCCATGTTTTGAAACGCCCACACCGCAAATGCTCTCCGCTTCACAAAATCGTCATGTAACAGTTCATTATGACGCTGGATTTTGTACGGATAGCATCGGGGGGTACGCCTTAGTGCTACCGAAACAGTAGTGTATGGAATGCCAGTGCGACTTCACGAGCGCTCACTTCCCCATGCGTAGCCGAACCCGCTACAACTTCCATTTCTTCCTGAACAGTCTAAGCAACATTAGAACTTATTGCGCTTGGTCGGCCACTACGAGGTCCATCGTCTAAACAACCCATGGCTTCGAACTTCGAAATCATTCTCTTCACAGCTGCAATTGTCATAAGACCTTTACCCGTTCGAATACCCTTCCTATGGAGATAGGATCGTAAAGCTTCAGTAGCAGCCAATAGCCCATTAAGAATGTAGAGCTTCAGTAACATATTCTTTTCTTGTAACATTCTGCGATTGCTGGTGCATCCGATTATCTCTTTCATTACAGCTCTTTTTATATACGTTTCTCAGACAGCGTCACTGACATTTTGCTGTACAGCGCCATCTGTGGGCCATTTTTTCAACTTTTTTGTGTGGTTACAATAAAATCCCATGTCATTCTAAGCATGTGTGTCAATTTTTACCTCTCTATCTACATTATTCAGCGAATTTTTAATTTTTCAAATGTATACCCATTTTCTGATCACCCTGTATATCTGATTTTTTTTCATGCGATAACTCTCTTATTTATAAACCGATTTGGATGAAATTAATTGTATGCATAGTACATACCAATGTCTCGACCGAGTTCGTTGGCCAGCTTCATCCGCCATTTCATTTCAAAATAGCGGCCATTTAAAAAAATAAAAAGCGGTGCAAATAAATTAAAAACTGAGAAATATTTTTTCTTAAGAGTTTGGTCTTAATACAAGGATTCCGAAGCATGTTTTTTTCGTCTTTATCTTAAAAAATGGCTGAGATATAGCAGTTTGAATTTTTAGGGTGGTTGACGGTTAACATTTTCAAACAATCTGATTTTTGTCATGCTGTAACTCTCGTATTTATAAACCGATTTGGAGAAGATGAAGTATGTGCATAGTATATATGAATGTCTTGACCGAGTTCGTTGCCCAGCTTCATCCGCCATTTAAAAAAATAAAAAGCGGTGCAAATAAATTAAAAACTGAGAAATATTTTTTCTTAAGAGTTTGGTCTTAATACAAGGATTCCGAAGCATGTTTTTTTCGTCTTTATCTTAAAAAATGGCTGAGATATAGCAGTTTGAATTTCTAGGGTGGTTGACGGTTGACATTTTCAAACAATCTGATTTTTGTCATGCTGTAACTCTCGTATTTATAAACCGATTTGGATAAGATGAAGTATGTGCATAGTATATATGAATGTCTCGACCGAGTTCGTTGGCCAGCTTCATCCGCCATCTTGTTTCAAAATGGCGGCCATTTGCACCGTGCACTGCCCCGCAATGCTTAAATATTATTAATATCCGTTAGCTTCAAATTCTCGCAAAGCTTGGCGATACTTGCCGAAATATCGCCAAATTTGGCGACGAAAAATAAGTAACCATAAATGATACCAACTTTGCTTACTAATTTGGCGCAATTCTCATTCAAATTCAGTATTGACGAATATCGTCTTATCGGGTTCGTCGCATTTTAGCTTCTTAAAATTTGAGTAAAATTAGCTTCTAATAAAACTTGCAAAATTTTAAAACCGAGAAATATGAAAGCTACCTCCTCCTTCCGGCACTGGCCGAAAGGACTTTTTAAATACTAGTAACTTATCGATGCTGGAGTAAACATAGGCTTTCTAACATATTTCAAGGACATGTATATTTTTAAATGTCATGTATATTTTATTTCCCATGATACACTGATGTAGCATATATTTTATATATTTTTTTGAGTTCTTTTAACTCATTATTCACATATTACTCACAGCGTAAAGTCCACTTTAAAAGTTTTTAAATACTATTAACTTATCGATGCTGGAATAAAAGTGGACTTTCTAACATATTTAAAGGGCATGTATATTTTTAAATGCCATGTATATTTTATTTACCATGATACACTGATATAGCATATATTATATATACCGGGTGTCCCAAAAAGGACTGACTGATTTTAAAATTCAATAACTTGTAAACGGTGACAGATATTTAAAAAATTCTTCCAGGAGGGTTATGCATAAGGTCAAAAGTTTTTTTACAGTGATTTTCAATTTTAGTTCGAATTACAAACAATAGATGGCGCTGCGATCAATAGACGCTAAATTCAGGCTCGATTTTTGGTACTTCGTGGCCCGGATAATACATTTCCATCTCCTTTTTCTGCATGGAACAAGATAAAGGAGCGAAAATCGAGCCTGTATTTAGCGACTATTGCTTACAGCGCCATCTATTGTTTGTAAATCGAACTAAAATTGAAAATCACTGTAATAAAACTTTTGACCTTATGCATAACCCTCCTGCAAGAATTTTTTTAATATCTGTCACCGTTTGCAAGTTATTGAATTTTAAAATCAGTCAGTCCTTTTTGGGACACCCGGTATATATATATATATATATATATATATATATATCTGAGTTCTTTTAGCTCATTACTCACATGCTAGCTGAAATACCTGGCTTGCCCGGGGTTTTAAAAATGTTTCATTAGAAAAATCAATTTTAAAATTAAACTCCGTACGGGCTATAAATCTCGCGCAAATATGATCTCATTTTTAATATATGGAAAGCCTTGAGAAATTTTGCTTTTATACCTGTATTTAAAAAAATGTTTCGTAAGCCTAAATAAATTAAACAAAAACCTAATTTGCAGAACAAATTAAAACAAGTTGGAAATTGCTCGTCAAACGTGGCAAATGAGGTGCGTTCGTACTATAACTAGTTTTATAATTATTTTTTGCACCCCATATTGTACTGAATGTATACTTTTTTGCACTTCATAAAGCGCATAGTCTGATACATCATTAAAATGCACTTCCAATAATTTTTTCCCATTCCCCGTAATGTAACGGAACACTTTTGACTGTCCCTGTAATTAAACTATACATCCGATTTTCCTAAAATTTGAAATAGCTCAACAAAACTTTGCAACAATTATATCTTTAAAATTTCAGACCATTCGGAAGGCTGTAATATCATTAAAATGCACTTGCAATAATTTTTCCCATTGGCCGTAATGTAAAGAAAAACTTTTGACTGTCCCTGTAATTAAACTATGCATCCGATTTTCCTAAAATTTGAAATGGCTCGACAAAATTTTGCAACAGTTATATCTTTAAAATTTCAGATCATTCGGAAGGCTGTAATATCATTAAAATGCACTTGCAATAATTTTTCCCATTGGCCGTAATGTAAAGAAAAACTTTTGACTGTCCCTGTAATTAAACTATACATCCGATTTTCCTAAAATTTGAAATGGCTCGACAAAATTTTGCAACAGTTATATCTTTAAAATTTCAGATCATTCGGAAGGCTCTAATATCATTAAAATGCACTTACAATAATTTTTCCCATTGGCCGTAATGTAAAGAAAAACTTTTGACTGTCCCTGTAATTAAACTATACATCCGATTTTCATAAAATTTGAAATGGCTCGACAAAATTTTGCAACAATCATATATTTGAAATTTCAGATCTTTCGGTTGGGTAGTTTTTGCTCTGTTACATGCGGACAGACGGACGGACAGACGGACGGACGGACTGAACGACGACTATAGGTGCTACGTATTTATATAATTACGAACGCACCTAAAAACAAAATTTATTTCCTAAATTGTTTAAGCCCGAGAAGGGACAGATATTAAGATATTTCATTCAAATCGTTCTACATTTAATGTTAAATTTTTGTAACAAATAAGTTCAACCAATTGAAAATAAAAAAATAAAAATGAAATTCATACAATATAATGCTTTAAACACCTATATACTTAGATTCCGTTCAAATGAAATCGAAATAAATCTTAGAATTTTTTTAAAGTTTCGTATTTTTCATGTACCTTAATCATATTATGTACAATCGTCATAAACATAATGCAAAATCTGCAGTACAAATATTTACAATTTAAAAATGGAAAAAGTCTAAGATTTATTTCAATTTCATTTGAACGGAATCTAAGTATATAGGTGTTTAAAGCATTATATTGTATGAATTTCATTTTTATTTTTTAATGTTCAATTGGTTTAGCTTATTTGTTACAAAAATTTAATATTAAATGTAGAACGAATTGAATGAAATATCTTAATATCTGCCCCTTCTCGGGCTTAAACAATTTAGGAAATAAATTTTGTTTTTTTAATTTGTTCTGCAAATTAGGTTTTTGTTTAATATGTCAAGTTTTTTAATAACTACTGCATTCAGACAAACACATTTCAAAATTAATGGAGGGTATCATCATCAGGCTTTGATTTGTGCGATATCGCATCACAATTTGTGATGCAATTTACCTATGTATAATTCAAAATGTTTCACCAGTGCAGTAATGCAGGTTGTTGTAGTTTGGTCAAAAAATTACAATCTGAACTTAAAAATTCTGCTTGAAATGTCATTTTTTTCCACTATGACGTCCTATTCATCTTTTTAATTCTTAAAAAAAAAAAAAAAAAAAAAAAAAAAAACTATTTCAATTTCTTCAGTTTCATGTTTCATGTGAAAATCATTCAACTAAAAATAGGCAAATTATTATTACGGCTTTTGAATTATTTACAACACTGAAGGAAAAAAATGTTAAATTTTATTAGAAAATGTCCGTTGATTCTCAATGAAAAAAGCGAAATTTGGAATTATTAAGAAAAATATTTGAATAATGTAAATAAAAATTAGCCCCTGTTACTCTCTCGATTATAATCCACCTATATGCAAAGGCATTTTCCTGGCGCCTGGCAAATGTTTTTACACTTTGAATTTATAATATTATTAGAATTAGCAAAGAATTAAAAATGATTGGCATCAGGGACAAAAAGGTGGGAAGAAAAAATGAAAAAGTTATGATTTCCATAGGCTTTTCAATGTTAAATTAACATTGAGAAGTGACACTGGAAATAAATAAGTATTGCGCTACCGCGCAATACTTAAATATAGTCTTGATTCTTGAAAAAAATTTGAAAAATAAATGTAAATTCATGAAAAGCCCTTCATGATATCACTTTCTTTTGTAAAAGCCATGCATTAACCATATATTCGTTTTAAATATGAGGTCACACGTGAATTAACCCATAAGATTCACAACTAAAAAGAAATGGCGCATCTAGTATTTGTCGAGAATTAAACAAAAATCATGCACGCGTGACATCATAATTCACTTTTATATTTTAACAGAATAATAAGGTTACTATAATTTGTGACTAGTGCTATAGCCTGTACACACGTCTGGACACATTGCTGGTATCATTATCTTTTTACGCTATGGTACTCCATTGTGAAATTTGGTTATTTTTGAAATTCAATATTTGAAAAATGGCATAATCATTATATTTGAAATTTATATAAAACAAAATACAATTTTTTACCTTTCTAACGCAATTTGTCTAACAATTTTCTGACAAATACTTTTCGAGCTATTAATTTTTTCAGTAACTTCAAATGTTTCATTTTCCGAGATTAATCTGTGGCAACAATTAGCGAAAAAGCCAGTCACCAGCAACGCATAGCTTATTATTAAAGAGGATTACTTACAGCGTAACTACTCACAGTCTACTTTTAAAGTTTTTAAATACTGGTAGACAAATGCTTTAATCATTCTAAACTCCTATCCTTTTCATCCAAAAACCTGCTTTACTTAATATAAGGTTAGATATCTATTTCTAGATAATATTATTTTTAAACACATCTGGTTACTTATATTTTAGCATATCATGCATTCATTTCTAATAGATTTATGCTTAACCCCATGAGGGGCAAGCAAAAATGTCTCTAAATATTGAATTCTCACCGGAATAATCGAAAGATTTTATTTTTAAATAAGGAAAAGCAATTTTCCAACAATTTTCCTCCAAAGTTAGAAATATAAAATTTAGTTAAAATTTTTTGGGGAGAATCTTGTTTAAATTAGGTGGGAGATATTTTATCCCACAGCCCCTCAAGGGGTTAAGGGCAAAAAACGGTTCAGGTTCTGGCGTTTGAATAGATTTTCTTTAATAATGTAGATTCTTAAAATTATCACTTCTCTACAGGAAATGACCACCATGATGACGATGATGATGATGATGATGATAATGATGATGATAACGACGATGGTAACCATAAAGGTAAATTTACAGAAATACAATAATGTTGTACGCACGTATAGATATTAATCATTGAATGTTGGATACTTCTATATTATACATGTTTTTTAGTTCAGTTTTAGCGACGTATTCAGGTATATTCTATTGTTTCTATTGCCTCAACGGAGCAATGCATATATCAAACATCTTTTATTATTAAAAATTATTGACACAGAACATATTTAACTTGATATATTTCTTCTATAAGCATTCAGATATAGACTCATATCAGATCAAGAAATAACAGTTTAGTGACTCTTTTGTCAAATATAATACAGGCCAGATAACTGAATTAATTGATTCTACAAGAGTAACTAGATAGTTAGCCCATATATAGGCAACTAGGTTAACCCAAAACAGTTATTTCGTCAAAAGTTAAGTAGCATTGATGAAGAAAGACATATTTAACTGCATTAGGTGGAAAATGTCCGCCAAATTTCCATTTAATTGTTAGTTTGTAATGATGAATGCTTTGGGGCTCTTAAATATCTAGAAAATGTATAAAAATTAAAAGTTAATAAAATGCAAAATGACAAAAGTTTTTATAGATAGGCATATTTATAAATAATTGACATCTTTATAAGGCAGGTTGCACACTCAGGCGACTCAAGCAACATGTCGTTCCTCTTAAGGGAACAGTTTATCTCAAAATTGGTCGAAATATCGATTTTTCTTTTTTTAGAATGTTAAATGAAAGTCTGTTTAATTGTAAATATTTTGACACTTCATTTTTACCCATACGGTAACATGTCGCGAGATATTGTAAATTTTGTTCATACACACAGCGCAATTTCCCACACAAATTAAAACTTTAAATTGCTTTTTTTCCATATTCATATTTTCTTCGCTTTCATGTTTTAACCCCTTGAATGGCGGTGATGCCGTCACGGCATCACATAATTTTAATCCCAAATTACCACATTGGCACTGGAATTTAATGATGAAAATGTCATCTTTATTAAGTACGCGAAAATTTACTTATTTACAAATAAAATCTCTTGTTAATACTGGTGTCACTAAATTATTTGAATATTTTACGAATACAAGTACCTTGCCCCTGAAAGGGTTAAAGATGCTAAGGTTTTTTTAACACTTTCCAACAAACGTAAAAGTGTTATTAACTTCGGTTTGTCTGTCCGTCTGACCGTCTGTCCGCGCTCTAACTCTCGTAAATATACTCGGATTGCCCTGAAATTTTGGGATGCTATTGACGTTTACCATAGCACGTTCCCTATTTCAAATCAAGTTTGTAGCATATTTAGTTCATTTGCAAGGACAGTCAAAAGTATTCCGTTACATTACAGCCTATGGGAAAAAATAGTTTCAAATGATTTTTAATTATGTTACACGCTTTCAAACATAATAATTCTGATATGCATTTATGAAGTGCACTAAAATATGCATTTCTGTAGAATATGCGGTGCAAAGAATACTTATTATTCATTTACAGGGCCACACAAAAAAAAAAAATCCCGTTACATAATGATATAAGGATGGAGGGAATTGTTTGCGGCGTATTTTAATTATGTTAAACTATTTCACATTTAATGAAATTGATATACGTCGCTGAGATTTACTATGACTTATTTCATGTATCTTACGAAGTGTATAGCATTTACAGGGACACACAAAAGATTTCAGATACTATATTGTATCCGAAGTACTTTACATTAACGAAGATTGATGGAAATGCATTTTAAATTATGATATGCGCTTTTATGTTTCACTATATTTATGCATACTATATAGGGTGTATTAATGCTATAATTCATATACAGAGCTATACAAAAGAATTCGTAAGGGTTACTGGGTATGACCGCAAATTGCTTAAAGATGTTTTTAAAATGAATTATGCATTTTTACGCTGAACTGCATTTAGTTTACTAAGAAATGTTTGTAGAATATAGATAAAATGATATACAGGGTCACGCAAAGAAATGGATACATGGCCTTCTATGGATGATAATTTCTGGAAATGTGATTTCAGTAGTTTCAAGAGTGTTTTAGTTTGAATTAAATTTTAGCTAAATAATGGCGTGTAATAAGGGTTATACAAAAGTATTCAAGTATGTTTCCATCTATTAGTATAAAATGCTGAGAGAGAAATTTCAACCTGTTATGCGTTTTCTTGC
Organism: Maratus speciosus; assembly: GCA_963932465.1. Taxonomy (NCBI): domain Eukaryota; kingdom Metazoa; phylum Arthropoda; class Arachnida; order Araneae; family Salticidae; genus Maratus; species Maratus speciosus. The sequence continues at coordinate 281,231,667 of OZ010794.1, read as the reverse complement.
TAAACTAAATTTTCCCCATCATATAATATATATATATATATATATATATATATATATATATATATATATATATATATATATATATATATATGAACCTGCAGATCAAATATAGGGCTGCTCAAAAGAATCGCAATACATATTTTGCTATGGAGGGTAATTGCTGAAATCAGTTTTTTAAATGTTTTATACGTTTTTTAAAATGTTTACTTAGTTATCTTATTTACCTTATTTCACTAAATAACGAAGTTTTGTTAAATCATTCAGGAAGTGTTGGAAAGTGTTTCATAATCTATGCTTAACGCATGATTTTTCTTTCTTGTTTTGTATTTGATATAGAGATTTAAACTTTTTTGAACATGTTCTTTATTATATGTGTGATAAATTTGCGCATGGAATTAGCCTTCAGGTTTTTTATTTTTTTTTTTTTTAAATAAAAGTATATGAATATGTGTTAGATTTCACCGTTTTACACTACATACATCAGTAAAAAAATTATATTAAATGTAATATTAGATGTATCTAAAAATCCATGCGTAGTCTTGTGTAATACAAATTAGAAAATCTTTAAAAAAATTGGTCAAAAATATCAATATTTAAAAAAGTAGTAAGGATTTTTAAAAGTTCAATTTTTTTTAACTTTTTTGAACTTTTAATTAAATATGCAGTTTTTTTAATGTACGGTCGTGGAAAAAAAAGTAAACACCCCCCTACTAACTCCTCAACAAATTATCGTAGAAGAAAGTTACCGGTACCGAACGATTGGAAATAAAGTCTACTTTTAAATGGTGTATATAAATTTTGCTTAGGGGGCCATCTACATATTAAAACAAACCATAAATTCATTTTTTTCAATGGCAATACCCAATTCTGACAGCATAAATGAACTCTACACCTTTCAATTGGCCTAAAAAACAATTTTTATGCAATTCGTACCATAAGTTTCCGAGAAAATAATTATTATAAAATGTGCGTATTTTAAGGGCTGTATCCAAATTGAAGTTCCGTAGTCGATTGCTAACCGAGAGAGCCTCCTTCTTGATCAAGGCACCTTAAGCAGTCAATGAAGCCTGTTAGACAACGGGACAGCAGAAGAAATTTCAAAATATCTAGTCACTTCTATCATAGACGGCCCCTTAAACCATCATTTTACCGTTTTTTAAGCATAATTTGAAAACTATTTGGAAGAAAAATGTGAAATTTCGGATTTTCATAAAGCAGGACTTAATAAATCTAAATCCATCAAAAAAATTGTTGGTTGCAATTCATAATTTTTTCGAATATTAATTTCATAATTCATAATTCGTAACATAAAATTATAAAAATTGCAAATTCAGCGTATTTATGTTTGGGCATATTAGTATTATTGCTACACAAAAAATTAGCACATTAGGAGCATAATTTCAGGAGATAAAAATAAATATATGAAAATGTAATTTAACATTAGAAGCACTAAATTTTGAATGTTTATAATTCAAAAACTTATCATTCAAATGACTTGAAATTTGGTGTCTGGGCATAGTTTGAACCGAAGATTTGAAATATCTCATTAAAATTGGGTATTGCCATTGAAAAAAATGAGGTTTGGGTTCGTTTTAATATGTAGATGCCCCCCTAAGCAAATTTTATATACATCATATAAAAGTAGACTTTATTTCCAATCATTCGGTACCAGTAACTTTTGTCTACGATAATTTGTCGAAGAGTTAGTAGGGGGTGTTTACTTTTTTTTTCCACGACTGTACCTTTATTTAAAGATTGAAATGCAGTGAGTTCACCGTTTGAACCATTTTTTAGAAAAATAAACAAAATTGTTGAAAAGGTAAACTGTCCCCTTAAGAGAAAAAACACGTTTGAACCAGTTTTCATCTTTGTTTCAACCTGTTTTTTTATATTAAGAGGAACGACATGTTCCTCGAATCGTCTCAGTACGCGGCCTGCCAAAAATAGCTAAAAAATTTTGTACACAAAACTTTGCATTTAAAGTTAATTTTTTATTCAGTAGAAGGCAATGAATGCTTCATATTATGCTAGTGCTCAAACTGGCGTATAAAGCTGGATCAGATTTTTTTAGTCTTCATTCTGTTTGTTAAAACGCGAAAAAAGTTTGAATCTGCGAGTTTTTGGTATGAGCATGAGCGTTTTTGCAGTTTTAGACATCTGTTAGCTAAAATTTGAACTATTTTTTAAAAAATACTGTAACTCACGGGTGTACCCAGAGGAGGGGAAGAAGGGATATAAACTTTCATGTTAGATGATGCTTTTAAACGAAAACTACCAAATATTTTCACTTACTATTATTTGAAAACAAGGTAGTTTTAAATAAATAAAGAAAGAGTTTCCAGTATTACCTAATATTAAAATTATTTCTTTTATGTTTCAATTTTAGTGAAATTACTTTAAAATGCATTTTAAAGAAAAGTAAAACTAGAAAACGAGATTTCTGCTTTTTTAGAATTTAGTGTCTACCCCGATGAAAAAAAAATATATATATATAAATATAGATAGTACAAACATATTTCAGTTTTAAGATTTCAAATATTCTTTAAAATTATAGTACACGATATTCTTGGTATTGCACGCATTTTAATTACATTTTTTTTTTCAATTGTTACGAGAAAATGCAACAAAAAGATATAGTAATCTATTATTATTTTCTATTATTAGTAATCTTTACTTTCTACAGAAATGGAGTACTTCAGTTGCCACCATTACAAAAATAACATTAAAAACTACAAAAAAAAATATCTCAAAAATAAATTGATATGCAGTTTTCAAATTGAAAATGTGCGATGTTTAGAAGTTTAAAAAATGCAGTAGATAATAAGTATTTAACCATACAATGATACACTTGCTTCGTTTTACGGGTAGCTTATGGTTAGGTGTAACGTTATTTCTCAGTGACGATACATTAATTGTTGGCTGAAAGAAATAGCACATCGGGGGCTAATAACATAAAATCATATTGTTTTTTTTTTTTTTTTTTTTTTTTTTTTTTTTTTTTTGTTAAAAATACCAGAAGATACCCTCACAAAGTTCATTCTAGCTATTTATTATTATTAGTTCATTCTACATTTTTTATTTTTTAAACTTTAATATAATTCAGTTTTCATTTATTTTTTGGGGGGAAGTCTTTGAACTCCTGGTTAGTGCACTTACAAGGAAGGTCTCCTTAACGGGCATTCTCAGAATATTTTGAAAAAAAAAATACTAATTAAACTACTTATGTAAGTAATAAAGGCTCAGTCACATTTAGCGGCGGAATTACAGTAGAAAGTCTGTAAGAAAATAAAATACGTCCGAGTATTTGGTGCGAAAAGACGAAGCGTCACACGATTTGGAGAGCAGTACTTTGCTTCGCTAAAAGCAAACGATTTTAATGCATGAAAATTGCTTGTTAATTGATTTTCAGAATGCGTGTATTTAATGAATTTAAACTTATACAATGAGAGAGTTTAATAAATACATTTTTTTGTATTACATATTTATGTTGCTTGCTATTTAATTTTATTACTTAAAAAATAATTTCATTTATTAAAAGTATTTTCATATATTTAAGCGTATTCCAAAATAAAGGTAAGATGAAGAATGCTGTAGTTATTCATTTCAATATCAAAGAAGTCGTTGTTTCCATAGCAACAAAATTGAATCGACAGTGCTCAATTGGATTTAATTTTGAGATTGAAACAATTTTAATTAATTTAAATTTTGTTTTAATTCATAAAATTTGATACTTAACTTTCATTATAAATATATATATAGATGACAAAACTATAGTTAAATCAAACTAAAACTGACAAAACTGAAATTATTTACATTAAATTTATTTAAACAAATTCAATATGAAACATTTTTATCTTAAAGAGTATTTGACATAAAAAAAGGTATTTTTTGAAATTGTATTCCATCGCCAACCGGTGATAAATCGCCAAATATCGAAATTTTCATTATTTTTTCTTTATGGACGCTCAATCGAATTTCCGCCGAAATTTTTTTATAGACATATCTATCCTCATGAATAGAACATTCTATAATTTTTTCAGATTTTTCGGAGTATGCCCGTATGGAGACCTTCCTTGTTAGAGATTTTGGTCTTCCGCAGAGTACAGTTCGGTTACTGGTGAACTAAACAATGGCTGAAACAATTTCAAGAATACAAAATTCACAGCTCAATGGATTGTTAGAGATGGACCATGTACAGTCGTGGAAAAAAAAAAAAAAGTAAACACACCCTACTAACTCCTCAACAAATTATAGTAGAAGAAAGTTTTTGGTACCGAACGATTGGAAATAAAGTCTACTTTTAAATGATGTATATAAATTTTGCTTAGGGGGCCATCTACATATTAAAACGAATCCAAACTTCATTTTCTTCTATGACAATACCCAATTTTAATGAGATATTTCAAATCTTCGTGTCAAACTATGCCTAGATACCAAATTTCAAGTCTTTTGAATTATAAACATTCAAAATTTAGTGCTTCTAATGTTAAATTACATTTTCATATTTTTATTTATATCTCCAGAAATTATGCTCCTAATGTGCTAATTTTTTGTGTAGCAATAATACTAATATACCCAAACATAAATACGCTGAAATTACAATTTTTATAACTTTATGATATGAATTATGATTTATGAACTTAATACTCGAAAAAATTATGAATTGCAACCTACAATTTTTTTGATGGAATTAGATTTATTAAGTCCTGCTTTATGGAAATCCAAAATTTCCCATTGTTCTTCCAAGTAGTTTTCAAATTATGCTTAAAAAACGGCAAAATGATGGTTTAAGGAGCCGTAATAGGAGTGACTAGATATTTTGAAATTTCTTTTGCTGTCGTGTAATCTAGCAGGCTTCATTGACTTCTTAAGGTGACTTGATCAAGATGAGGGCTCTCTCGGTTAACAATCGAGTACCGAACTTCAATTTGGATACAGCCCTTAAAATACGCTCGTTTTAAAATAATTAATTTCTCAGAAACTTATGGTACGAATTGCATAAAATTTGTTTTTAGGCTAATTGAAGGGTGTAGAGTTCATTTATGCTGTCAGAATTGTGTACTGCTATTGAAAAAAACAAAGTTACCGTTCGTTTTAATATGTAGATGGCCCTCTAAGCAAATTTTATCTATATCATTTAAAAGTAGACTTTATTTCCAATCGTTCGGTACCAGTAACTTTCTTCTACGATAATTTGTTGAGGAGTTAGTAGGGGTGTTTACTTTTTTTTTTTCCACGACTGTACTTGGCCTCTGCGTTTTCCAGATATGATGCCACTAAACTTATTTTGGGAGGGATATTTAAAGAACAGAGTTTATGGCGGAGGTTCACGACGTGGTAGAATTATGGAACTATTAATAAAGAGGAACTGACATATTCTTAAAATAGTGAAGCTTCAACTGTAACCACTTTCGCTGGGGCTGATTACCGCCGAGACAAACTTCCACCAGTAACTTTAAATAGAAATTTGCTCCTTTTTTCCCCATTTTTCGCCTTGTTTAATGTTTAGAAAGCTGATCACTAGTTAAGGATTACCTGGCTAAATGTCTGTTCTGGGTTTCGATGCTCAGTGACAGAGGTCTGGAACATGGAACTATGAATAAAGAGGACCTGACATATCCTCAAAATGGTGAAGCTTCAACTGTAACCAGTTTTACAGTGGCTCATTGCAGCCGTGGCAAACTTCCACAGGTAAATTTGAATAGAAATTGTCTCTTTATTTAAACGCCTTATGCTGGACAGATAATTACACCTTTTTATTTTCTATTTAATTTATATCCAAAATCGTTAATTGGTCCAAATCATCCAAGCAACCTCATAGCAAATTGGTATATAATTTTATATACCTTAGATAAATTCAAATAATATAAGTGATCGTATTTACCTAAATTCTAGTAGAAGAGCAACACGAAGCATTAATAAAATTAAATTATAATTCGCGTCAAAAGGTAATTATTATATTTGAATAATTACGAAGAAAATTAAGAGTTTGCGTTGTGAATTATTTAGACGAACTCTTCCACTTATGAATTAAACTGAAATTTAAGCTGTAAAAATGAATTGACACACTTTAAATATTATTAATTAAATAATTACAGAAACCTTTTAAAACTTGATTAAATATTTTATTTACATTGAACATAACTATATACAGAAAAACATAATATTAATTCAAAAAATAGAAAGCAACACTTTTGTTTGGTTCTCATTATTTTAAGTATGTTTAATCTTTTAAAAAAAAAAGACAATATTTTCACGTACTCTAATTATTATAATTGTTTCTTTTTGCTAAAAGAATAACTCTCTTTCATTTTTAAAATTACCTTAATCTTATTTAATTATTGGTTTTGTCGGATCTCAGATTACTCTCTACCGTAAAATATCAGAAAAGTATTTTTTAAGATTTTTCATATGATCTTAAGTGGTAAAAGAAAATGTTTAAAAATAGTACCTTCTTTTAATATACGGGATGGTGGCTGTAGAGAATTTGAAGAAAGAAATCCTTGAAATTTTCTTAATTTTATTTCACAACACAAAAACAAATCTTGACATTCACGAAAACTTAACACACAATGAAACATACAGTTCTGGTTTCAGAATCAAATTTCTCTAGTTAAAATTAACACTCTAATTAGTATGCTTTCATCACATGAAAGCCTTAAATTACATTATAAAAATATATCCCCTGCCTAAACTGGGTGCAGATAATTAAATAGAATAAAGAAAGACAATAATGCAGCAGGAGCAACATTCTCCATGCCACACTCTCAGGAAAACCAAACATCAACTCTCTGATGATGTCATAATTAAGATTTCACAACAGCACAGAATGCATAGTGCTGCCATCTGTCAACAAACAGAATAACTAAACCTTAAATTTGATTTCTAATCAGTTTAGCACTGAACATACTCCCACCCATCAAGAAGCTATTCTTGATGCAAAGGAAGTAAACAAAGTTTTACAATAGGTCTTTTAAAAATACCCCTAGCGGTTTTAACAGTTACTACACGGACTATACCATCCTTACCTGGATGAATTTCAATAATTTTGCCTAATGGCCAAACAGAAGGAGGAACATTATCCTCTTTCAAAATTACTACATCATTTACTTTAAAATTTTCAGTATTTATTCTCCATTTTTTTTCTAATTTGCAGAGTACTCAAATAATCAATACTCCACCTTTTCCAAAAACATAATTTCAATTTTTGTACAATATCCCAACGAGATCGTAAAGACAAATTTTCCTCATTTAAAGGTTCAGCTGGGGAAGTTATGACATCACCAGTTAAAAAAGGAGATGGAGTCAATATATTTATACCATCTGAATTGTTATCACTATCAATTGCCACTAACGGTCTAGAATTCAAAATAGCTTCAATTTGAGTTAAAAATGTATAAAGTTCTTCAAAAGTTAAATTAGTATTTCCAATTACACGTTTGATATGAAATTTTACAGAACGAACAGCGGCTTCCCACAGTCCACCAAAATGCGGACTCACTGGAGGAATCATATGCCACTCAATGTTTCTTTGAGACAAAAAATAACAAATTTTTTCATTTCTTTCAATTGAACAAATAAATTTATATAAATCTGAGAGTTGCCTTTTAGCACCTACAAATGTTGTGGCATTATCACTATACACATGTTGAGGAGCTCCTCTTCGAGAGCAAAATCTGTTTAATGAAGCAATAAATGCCTCGGAGGTTAAATCACTCACCAACTCTAAATGTAGAGCTTTAGTTGCAAAACAAACAAATAGAACAATATAGCATTTAGTAGTTTTCGCTCCTCTACCTCGATATTTCAAAATATTAATAGGCCCTGCATAATCGATTCCACATGCAGAAAATGGCCTGTTAGGAGTGACTCTGTTAAGAGGAAGATCTCCCATTAACTGTTTGGAAGAAGCTGCTCTATATCTACAGCAGGTAACACATTTATGAATACAATTTTTAATTATCTTCTTGGCACATACAATCCAATAACTCTGTCTAATGATACCCATTAACAAATTTAACCCAGCATGAAAATGCATAACATGAAAATATTTAACAATTAGCACACTTAATTTATGTTGAGTTGGCAAAATGACAGGATGTTTTGCATTGTACTGGAGGGGTGAATTTCTCAGCCTACCTCCCACCCTAAGTAAACCATCACTATCAATAAAAGGACAAAGTGAAAAAAGAGAACTTTTTTAAGAAACTGGTCTGTTTGATCTAATACAATTAATTTCATCTGCGAAATATAGCTGCTGAATATAAGAAATAATCAAATTACCTGAATGTCTTCTTTCGTTTGTCGATAAAGGAAGAAATTTACCTTTACTCAAAGGACTGGTGTTCATTTTGCCAACTTTCTGTTTGCAATTTCTCACAAACCTAATACAAAAAGCTAAAACAACAACAATTTTAGTAAAAGAAGAATATTTTTCAAAAAGTAAATCAATCAAAGAATTATTCACAGTTACTGGAAAACAAAATTTAGAGTTCCTTTTCTCTTTATTTACAGTGTCTAAATTAGTTTTTATTTGAGGTTGTTCAGGCCAATGTTCTTGACTTAAAGAAAGCCACTTTGGGCCCTCCCACCAAAGGGAACAATCAGGAAGATCCTTAGGAGATAAACCTCTAGAAGCAATGTCAGCTGGATTTTCCTTGCCTGGAACATACCTCCAACAGTCAGATGGAACAGAGTCTAGAATTTCTGAGGTTCTATTGGCCACATAAGGTTTCCAACACCTAGGATGAGATGACAGCCATGATAGAACTACTTGCGAGTCAGTCCATGCAAAAAACTTAATAATGAAGGTATTCAAAATAGTCACTAATGTAGAATATAGTCTGGAAAGTAGTAAAGCACCATTGAGCTCCAGCCTTGGAATAGAAACTGATTTAAGGGGTGCTACCTTGCTTTTAGCAACTAAAATGGTCACCTTTGACTTCATTTCACCAGGTTGAACCACATATATGATGGCGGCATATGCTGATTCTGATGCATCGCTAAATCCATGTAAAATGAGCTCTTTACTGGAAACTTGGATCCATCGGGGAATTCTAATAGAGCAAACTTGTTCAAATTCCTCTTGGAATTTCTTCCAATTTGCTTGGAAATTTTCAGGAAGAGCAGTATCCCAGTCTAACTTCATCAACCACAATTGCTGGTAAAACATTTTTATAGAGACAGTACATGGAGCCAAAAATCCTAATGGATCAAATAATTTGGCAGATTGTGAAAGAAATTTTCTTTTAGTTATGTTATCATCAAATTGTAAATTAACTTTAAAGACAAAAACATCATTTGAAGAATCCCAAATAAGCCCTAAGGCTTTGGAACAGTCATCAGGATGAATTTCTAAATTTGCTGACTCAAGAGAATTTGAAGATAAATGATTCACTACATCAGAAGAATTAGATCTCCACTTCCGTAAATGAAAACCTCTATTTTCTAAAGCCAGTGAAAGTTTTTCAATAATTCTAATAGACTCTTCACTTGAGATTGAACCGGACATACAATCATCAATGTAGAAACTATCTTTAATTATTGAGGCTGTTACAGGATCATCCCTTTCAATATCTTTTCCAATTTGAAATAGGCAACGAGTAGCTAAAAATGGAGCTGATGATGTACCATATGTAATAGTTCGTAGTCTGTATTCCTTTATAGCTGAGTATGCTGAGTCACGCCAAACAATACGCTGTAAATCTTGATCTTCTGGAGCAATCAAAACTTGTCTATACATCTGCTGAATATCAGCGGTAAAAGCAATAGGATTTGCTCTAAATCTTATCAAAATGGTAAAAAGATTTGGTTGAGGAATTTGTCCAACAGCTAAAACAGAATTTAACGAATTAGCATTAGGAGGTTTGCATGAACCATCAAACACCACACGTAACTTTGTTGAAATAGAGTCGCTTTTTATAACAGAATGATGTGGAAGATAATATACTTTGTTGCTTGCAGGATTTGAGTTTTTGTCGATAAGTGTCATATGACCAAGGTCTTCATATTGCTTCATAAAATTTCTATACTCACTTTCAAAATTTTTATCAAATTGAAATTTTCTCTCCATAGCAAACAAACGTGACACTGCCATGGATTTAGAATCGCCTAATGACATCACATCTTTATAAACTGGCAATTTAACTTCAAATCTACCTTCTGGTGTTACCTTGTAAGTTGAACAAAAATGTTGTTCACAAAATTCTTCTTCCTCAGACAAATGGGGTTTATTAACATCTATTTCTTCTGCTTGCCAAAATTTTTGTAATAATAGATCAACATTGGATTCGTTTTCAACACTAAGAAAATGAGATTGAATACTAGAAGAATATTTACATTTAGGTTCCAATTTTCCGGCTACCACCCAACCAAACATAGTGTTTTGGGCAATTGGCTCATTCTCGGTACTAACAATTCTACCATATCTTAAAATAGTAAATAAACAGTCAGATCCCAAAATAATATCACATTCTTGTGGTTTCATGAAATCTTCATCTGCTAACGTAATATTTTTAAGATACTCTATATTTTTCGTATCAAGTAATTCTGCAGGTAATTGAGATGTCACTTTAGGCAGGATGTATGCCTGAACCTTTAAGGACTCATTAGAAAGCTTTGAACCAACTGTAAGAGTTACTGAACCACGAGTTTGTCCAGCCAATACTCCAGCAATTCCATTTAATCGAATTCTGTCATTCTTTCTTTTTAACCCTAAAGTTCTTACGACATTTTCACTAACGAAAGAACATTCTGAACCAGAATCGAGTAGAGCTCTAAAAGAGTAAGGTTTATTTTCATTATTATATAAGAGAACTTTAGCAGTAGGTAGGAAAGAAACACATTTTGAATTATTGAAAGAAGCACTAGAATTAATTTGTAATTCGTGAGATGTTGACTCCTGTACAAATTCTTTATTTGAATGGTGGTTTTTATTCTCAGATGAATTTGGAAAAACTTTATTTTCAAACTTAGCAGTGCAAGCATTATTACTTTTATTCTCTTCATGTAAGAGTGTATTATGTTTACTTTCACATTTAAAGCATTTCAAATGAGAATTTGGACATTCCTTAACTTTATGAGAGTTTAAACATAAAAAGCAACAGTTATTACGCTTAATAAAGTTCTTTCGAGCAACAACATCCATGGATTTAAATTTAATACATTTATAGAGCGGATGTATTCCTTGACACTTTAAGCACACCTTTGATTGCTTATCATGAGAACTGTACTTGGAACCAACAAAATTTGAACTTTTGGAATGTTTCACATCACTTTCATTGTTAGAGATGAGCTCTAAAGAAGAACATCTTACACTTAAGAAATCAAAAAATTCTTTCAAAGTGGGAAATTCATTTTCTGTACTTTCAATGGACCAAAGTCTTCGACTTTCCGGATCAAGTTTTTGAAATAACAAATATATTAACCATGGATCTCTATTTGTAGCTTCATCACCAACAGCTTTCAAACCCCTAATAACTTCATCACTAGTATTCAGCAAATTTCTTATATTTATGCTATTAGGATGCAGAACTGATTTTTGTTCTAAAAATAATTTAATCAAAGAATTAACAATTTGTTTCTTTTTATCATATCGATTTAACAACTTTTCCCAAGCTTCTTGATAAGATTCATTAGAAAGGGAAATATGCTTAATTAATGTAGCTGGTTCTTCAGAAAGTAACCCTTTAAGATACTGGAATTTCTGAATGTTACTTAAACCTACTTGTGAATGGACAGTGGAAACAAACATATCCTTAAAATTTGTCCATTCTGAAAACTTTCCAGAAAATACTGGAATATTCAATTTTGGTAGTCTAATATTACATTGATTAGGAATAGTAACAGAAGAACCTTGCACAGAATTGTGTGTTGCAACATTAACAACTTCTGAAGGATTCAAAGAATCTAGTTTATTTTGATATTTAGTTTTTAACTGAAAATACCTGTCTTCAAATTCTGCTAATTCAGAATCATCATCATTTAAACAAGAATCTAATCTTAAGAACTCTTTAAGTAAATCATCTAATCTTTGTAATCTAATCAAAATTTCATTCTTAGTATTCACATTATCAAAACTATTCTCTAATCTAGTTACAGAGCCTTTCACCCTACCTCTCTCAATTTTAATTTGAGCAGATTTTTTTTCATAATCATCCATTTTATACAATAACTTATAAGAATAATTTCCAAAATAAAATTAATCAGATAACTTCAAAACAAAACTAATCAAAATTACTTCAAAATCAAAAGTAATCAGAATTGCTTCAAAACAGAACTAATCAAATTAAGTTAAAAAAACAGAAGTAAATGAATTAAATTCAAAAACAGAACAAATCAAATTCAAAAACAGAACTACTATAAAATGTTCATAATTATTCTTTCATACAAACAATAGAATTTTCTGTTCTCAAATGTGCATAAAATTAAAAATCTTCAAAATTCTTCAATGTAAAATAATAATTCACCATAATAATTAAATATTCAAATATTTCAAGCAAATAAATCATAATGTTCTTGAGAACAACAAGTAAATAAATCATAATAATCTTGAGAACAATTTTCTTTTTCAAGAACTATCAAAACATAATATTGTAGAATACTATTTTTTCTTATTTTATCAATTCAATAAAGAAGATACTAAATTGTTCTCATATTCTAAAATAATATCTTGCTAAATGCAACTTCAGTAGAAAAATTAAGCTTTAGCATCAAAGAACAATTTCAAAACAAAGCAAGTACTCACATATCATGCCTAAGTGCCTCCAATTTTCTTTATGTAGAGAATTTGAAGAAAGAAATCCTTGAAATTTTCTTATTTTTATTTCACAACACAAAAACAAATCTTGACATTCACGAAAACTTAACACACAATGAAACATACAGTTCTGGTTTCAGAATCAAATTTCTCTAGTTAAAATTAACACTCTAATTAGTATGCTTTCATCACATGAAAGCCTTAAATTACATTATAAAAATATATCCCCTGCCTAAACTGGGTGCAGATAATTAAATAGAATAAAGAAAGACAATAATGCAGCAGGAGCAACATTCTCCATGCCACACTCTCAGGAAAACCAAACATCAACTCTCTGATGATGTCATAATTAAGATTTCACAACAGCACAGAATGCATAGTGCTGCCATCTGTCAACAAACAGAATAACTAAACCTTAAATTTGATTTCTAATCAGTTTAGCACTGAACAGTGGCCTTTATTCATCAAATTCCGAGTTGTTGCGTTGCTTAGGACCATGGCAATGTGTCATCAGGAACGCATCCTCAATTTGGCTTGATTAGGATCACTCCGATATGTACATCAGGAAGACTTCCTCAATTTGGCTTGATTAGGCTCACTCCGATAGGTACCTCAGGAAGACATCCTCAATTAGGCTTGATTAGGCTCGATTAGGCATGTCCATCTTGCCTGGGCTTTACTAGGGTTTTTTTTTAGGATTCATCGCACGGGCCTTCAGGAGAGCTCCTGCGTCCTCTACATCTTTTTCCAGACTATCTTTTTTAAACCTTATTCTTCTTGCACACCAGCTCCTGCAGTGGGTGGAACTATTTTTGTCTAGTCCACTGTTATTGGATGTGAGAAGATTTTTTTATTATACTTCGATAGGCCTATTAGCTAGCAGTCTGCAAATGGCCCCTTACATATACTTTAATATTATTATCTGCCTTAAAGTTTGGGTGGTCTGAAAAGCCATAAATTTATCCCAACACTTTTATTGAGGCCATAAATTGATTCCAACGTTTTTATGATTTTACGATTTCTAATTATACACCACTTTCCATTGGCTTGTCATAAAACGACACCATGGCGTCTGGCTATTGTCGTTGTCTGAGATCCGAACTCAATTCAATATTATACATTCATTTTACAATACAACAATTTTTTAAAAATATATATTTACTATTTAAAATCAACTTAATAATTTTTGTATGAACTTACACTCTTATTTTACTTAAATATATAAACATTATAATTTTACACTCATAATTATATTTTATAAAAAATATTTATACAAACAGAAATAACAAATTACGCAATTTTACTTTATGGGGTCAAAAATAATTATATCTGACATATTTATATCCTCTGGGCATTTTAATTTTACAATTTTCGATTCTTCAGGTTGGAGAAAAATTCTATTTTTAGTAATGGCAAACATACTTTTATTTGAATGTTCCCCTGAATTACATGGCGTAATGTTATTCACTTCATAATTATTTACTTCACTTGCAACGTTTAATTTAATTTGTTGATTTTTAAATTTTAATGTTTTATTGCATAAATCCAAAATCATATGATTTTCTTTGAGATAATCGTACCCTAATAACATTTGATACTGCCTATCAAAATCATCATTAGTGACATAAAATGTGCCTGTTGTGAATATACCTTTTAATCGAAAAGTTAATTTTACACATTGTTTAAAAAAAATCTTTGAATTTGTTAAAGTTTTAATTTGGATCTGATTGCCCAAATATTTGATTTTGACGTTTGTATCTTTAATTTTTTTGAATAAAGAAGGTGATAAAAGGGACACAGCAGCTCCGGTATCCAGTAACGCTTGTATTTCGACGCCCTGTATACTTAGTGATATAATTGGCAGACTATCTTTGTCTGCATTTGTTATATTTGCAATTGTTTTATTTATTTTATCGATTTCCGTCTCTGAAAATCCCGAATCTTGATCCGATTTCGCTGTTTTCTTTGCCCATTTTTTTTTTCCTTTTGCGCTTTTCAAATTGATACCCATTTTGATCATAATTCTCAGAAATATATCCAAAATCCCTATTTCCCGAATTCCAGTTAGGTTGTGAATAATCATACATCCCATAATGCGTCGGGTAATTAAAGGAATTGTAGTAATCATTATAATATCGTTCATAATCATTATAATGAAAATTGTTATTGAAATGGGAACCCTGATAATCATTGTGTTTATTAAAGAGTTTCTTATTCCGCGGTACACTATCATCTCTAATTGCATGGTTTTTTTTCTTTGATTTTTTTAGTTTTTCAATCTCCCCTTTTAATTTCTCGATTAGCTCTTAGTTTTGCTTACTTGATTCTATAATGTTCTCATAAAGATCTTTGTTTTCTTTATTTATTGCGTTAATTTCCTCAAACTTTGATTCATTATACGCACTTTCCATAAGTTTTGCTAACTCGCATGCCTCCTTGAAGGACCTGGGCGCATTTTTACGCACATCTAGTGCAATATCCTGTCTAATTGAATTTAAAAAATTCGACATTTTTAAGATTTCGATAAAATTCTCTTCCTTATTATCCACATTTTCGCCTGCACTTTCGATATAAGATTTTACACCCTTTTTAAACTCCAAAATGAAATCCTCTATCGTTTGACTTGCGGCCTGTTTTAAATTTAGGAAATTGCTCTGAGCATTAAGGAAGCTTAGTTTTGTACCAAATAACTCCACCAAATTATTTTTAAATGAATTATAATTGGTCTCGTTATATGTTTCGATCTGTTTACTTAAAATATGTTTTGCGTCCCCAGTAATTTTAGCCTTTAAAATTAATAATTTAGTTTCTTCCTGTATATCTGTCGAATTCAAAATATTATCAAATTCCTCTAAGAAAAATATAATGTTTTTGTTCTTTTTATTGTCAAATGGTGACACTAACTTAATACGTGTATCTATATCCAGCGTCTGAGTCATTTTTAACAAGTATTAGTAATCAATGTATACTTTTTCAAAATATCAATTCAAAATAGATCCTATACCTCTTAAAAGAATATTTTGCATCTCATACTATTTTCTCTATATTACAACATATGTATGAAAATATTCTAAATTGCATAAATACATAAAAACAACAACACTAAAATTTAAAAAAAATTTCTTAGGAGATGAAGTTGTTTTGTAGATTATTCTTTTACACACATAAATACCCCTAAAATATTTATAATACACGTATATATAAAAAACAACATAATTTCATTTAACAGAAAAATATCTGTCTTTTTCTACAGAAAAAACAATCTTATTTTTTTTTTTTTTTTTGTAAATATTGTACTACTACTTCGTAGTACGACTCATAAATTTTCTTTTGTATCAAGGTGATACAATTTCAAAAATCATGATCTATTGACATTTCAATCATTTTTATACCAGACATATTATCAAATTTTACTTATTATTCTTCTTATTATTATTATTTATACATTATATAAAAAAAAAATTATTTTTACAAATGTGTCATCTGTGATGTGCATGCCATTATTTCTCAATGGTAACTGAGATCCAACCAAAAAAGAAAAGAGAGAAAAAAAAATTGTAATTCCTAAATTTACCTATTATAAATCCCAGAATTATTTTTTTCATTTCCTTTTTTTTTTTTTTTGCTAACATATATTATTCATTTTATTTATATAAAATTATTATATGTGTGTCATTATTGTTACAATAATAAAATTAATTTTAATAAAATTTTAATCAATTAAACTTACATACCATTTTACTATCTAATGACCTCAGATGATCGTTCCTGAGTCATAAGCACCATTTTACTATGAAGGGGGGATGCTGGACAGATAATTACACCTTTTTATTTTCTATTTAATTTATATCCAAAATCGTTAATTGGTCCAAATCATCCAAGCAACCTCATAGCAAATTGGTATATAATTTTATATACCTTAGATAAATTCAAATAATATAAGTGATCGTATTTACCTAAATTCTAGTAGAAGAGCAACACGAAGCATTAATAAAATTAAATTATAATTCGCGTCAAAAGGTAATTATTATATTTGAATAATTACGAAGAAAATTAAGAGTTTGCGTTGTGAATTATTTAGACGAACTCTTCCACTTATGAATTAAACTGAAATTTAAGCTGTAAAAATGAATTGACACACTTTAAATATTATTAATTAAATAATTACAGAAACCTTTTAAAACTTGATTAAATATTTTATTTACATTGAACATAACTATATACAGAAAAACATAATATTAATTCAAAAAATAGAAAGCAACACTTTTGTTTGGTTCTCATTATTTTAAGTATGTTTAATCTTTAAAAAAAAAAAGACAATATTTTCACGTACTCTAATTATTATAATTGTTTCTTTTTGCTAAAAGAATAACTCTCTTTCATTTTTAAAACTAGGACTTCCCTCAGTGGGATTAGTCTGAGCGATATTACTGAGAACATAGATTTAATAATAACATGTGGAAGCAAAGAAAATGAGGTCTTATCTTTAATTGTCCATATACTGCGAAAAATTGAAATGATGAAAATAAACGAATTGTAGAATTACAAAATCTTATATATAAATTCGTATACACTGTTTAAAAGAATGGGAAATCAAACCATTCAAGACAGCCATGCATGGATATAAAATTGAAAGTACGCAATTCCAAGTAAAATAGAAAATGAAACACTAATTTACTTATATCGGAATTTAAACTATATAAAATGATGTCAAGAGCATAATCAGACGCTCCGCACCAATTTGAGTAACTTTAAATGACAAATATATGATGTTTAAAAAGAATGGACTATACTTTATATGGTGTGTGCTCCCCCGGAATAGTTAATATTGTACAATATCTGTTTTCCACGGATGCAATGAGGTTGTCGATAACATTTAAGGAATTCTCTTCTCAAAATCTAATATACTATCAAAGTACCGAATACATCAAAAGTGGCATGCAATGCTTCGTTAGAGTGTGTTTTAGATATGCTCGATCGGATTTAAATGATGAGTGTATGCTGGCCACTACATACGCTGTATTGTTTTGTTTTCAAACATATTCTGCACAAGTTGAGCTGTATTTAGCATGTATTAAATAAAAGAAATCGGCAATGATTACAACATAAAGTATGACACAAGATCTGAATATATCGTCTGCATAACTTTTGAGTTATCAAAGTGTCATTTGAAGTAATTTACAAATCCATACATATTTATTCAGCAAATCATGCAAGCTAACATACGCCAATATGAACCCGATTACAAAATTTCACCAGAATAAGTTAATATATAAAAAATCTACTAATGATAATTGAGAATATGACCTTATGATAAAATGTCTAGAAAAATGAATCGGATAAAAAATTCATATCACATTTAAAACGGCACTTCCCTCTGTTAGTGGCCTTGGAGAGAGAGAGAAAAGCCTAGAGAAGGAACACTTTAACGAGTACTTTCGGGCAACCTACTCACTGTTTCATACAGGTCTTTATTCAATATTTACACAATTTATTTAATGCTAGGTGGGTATCTATCAGTTTTGTTGCATTTAAACCGCATGTTTTGCGGAGGAAATGCAGCATTATGAAATATTTAAAGTTGCTGTACCTAATAATTCCAAATTAATGGTAATTGAGATCGCTTTCCGTTAATTGCATCTTTTTAAATTTTAAATTTTTTAGAAACCATTCATACAGACAATTGTATATTTTAAAACTAACCCGAAGCAAAATTTCAAAATTTTGGGCTCAGCAGTAACAGAGAAATAGAAAATTTTTGAAAGTTTTTTGTTTCTGCACTGTTTTTTATAGCAACATTTTTAGAAATTGTTCTATTGCGAGAATTTACGTCATGATAAATACAGCCATGTCAATTTTCATGTTTATATTCCTAACAGTTCCATGTTCTTCGTTACTTAGATCATCTTTAGATCTTTTTCCGCTTTGTTTAGTCTTTCTATTTTTTAGAATTCGTTCTACAACGAGCATTTACATCTTATTAATTACTACCATGCCAAAGTTCTAGTTTCTAACCCCAACAGTATCCCAAAAATTTCAGTATTCCAAATAAAACATAGTTTAGAACCTTACTAGAAATTTTTACGTTTATCCGTCAAATTGAACCTTTTAGAGAGCGTTCATTACGAGTATTTACATCTTAAAAGTAACTACCGCACCAAATTTAAAGTTTCTAACCCAATCAATATCGCAGAAATCACAATTTTAGAACTTTTTTGCTCCTGCAGCGATGTAGGTTCTTGCACTGACATAAAATAGTCTTTTTTGTCGGAGCAGAGATGGCCATCAACATTTTTTTAAGTTGGCTATGTAGTTTCAGAGATAACACCTCACAAACGTACAAGCATTAATAATATTATATACTTTATAATATTATACCGCTTTATAATATTAGCATTAGATGTACAGATACAAAAGCCATTTATCTGTTACAAGCTAAAGTGCCGGCGTTGCCCAGAATTTGAAGGATGTTTGTTCTGAAAAATCAATTTCAAAATTTAACATACAACACAAAACAAACATTAAAAAAAGCAGTCGAAATGTTGTTGAATGAATCATATGAAAACGCTATATAAAAATGTATAAATGTATATAACAGACACAAAAGAATACAGCTATAAATGAACTTATTTCAATTTATAATTGGAGCAATAATGTTAAAATACGCCAATATTTCCCTAATCGGGTTTTTATTATGCTTCAATACATTTTTCACACTCATATGACGTTATACTATATCCACCATGCCCTTTATATTTCCAATATGACGTAATATTTTCCTCTTTCACGTGGAAACCTTGAAATAGAAAAGTTATGAAGTTATATTCACTTTCATTTAAATTCGTCAGACCATTTATTTCATTTTCATATTTCACGTGAATATCTTGCAATAGAAAAGTTATGACGTACTATTCACCTTTTTTTTTAAATTCGGCAAACTATTTGTTTCATTTTCATTTTCCATGTGGAAATCTTGCAGTAGAAAATTAATTATTGTAGTAATAATTTTATTGTGTTTTTTAATTGTTGGCAACTGCTATAACGAAAAATGTTTAAATTTGATAAGAAATTGCTGTTAAATTGGTGGTTTTTTATTAATTAAAAATTAACTATAAGTTATTTCGATTCCGGATTACTTTAGTTGTCTCGGCCATGTTTTAATACACATGTACGTATCTCTTCACAATTTTGGCTTCCAAATTGTGGATTTTTTATAGAATTACAAACAGACAGATAGACAAGTTTTCATTTTTACAGATCTCTCTATTCTATGAAAAGTAACTAACGCTGTCACCGCCGCCGCCGCCGCCGCCGGTTTTGAATTTTTTGTGACCGGAGGTCTTTCTTCGTTAATATTAAGAAAACTATTGCATACAAATATATGGAAATCGGTGGTATTATAGCGAAATGTTTGATCAACACACTAATGCATACAGTTTTCAAATCGAAGAATTATTTTAAGAGATATTTAATGCTAAAGTTGGACAAAATGGTTTCATTAAAAAAAAATTTATAAGAGCAAAAGCTATACATGGGAATTTAATCATTTTTAGATCATTTTATTCAATAGAAGATCCCGGTCTGTAGATTTCATTACTTTTTTTTTTTTAATTTGACTCATTTTTTGAGGTTTTATTTCTATTTTAAATTCAAATATTCAGCATTTTGAAAGATATTTTTTACATATTTTAGAAAATGGTATTAATTTAAACTGTTGGCAACTGTATAAACAGCGCAAAAAATAATGTTTGCTTAAATAAAAAAATTATTTACACGTTACTATTATAAACAGAAAAAAACCTTCAAATTACAATTAAAATTAAATAATTAGGTATAAAAAGCAGGCACTTATTGGAAATTACGCCATAAAAACTATATTTACATGTGAATTTTAAAAGAGAAAGGATATTGTAAAATAAATTCATTAACATGCGTTAGAAATCTGAAATAGAACAAATTACGTCACATTACACTTATTATGCAAAATGAACAAAAAATAGTATTGCAAAACAATTTAAATTTAAAAATTGCGCGAGACAAAATATTAGAGGTTAAATATTAGATTTTTTCAAAATTTTATTATTTGTCGTTTGATGTGAGGTGTTCAGCTATAAGTATGCAAATTTTTATGTTTCAACATAATTAGGGGCTGAGTTAGAAAAATTGCTTTAAATACACAAGTTAGAGCCCAGAGGGTTAAATATTAGACTTTTTCAAAATTTTATTATTTGCTGTTTGATGTGAGGTGTTCAGCTATAAGTATGCAAAATTTCATGTCTCCAACTTAATTAGGGGCTGAGTTAGAAAAATTGCTTAAAATACACAAGTTAGAGCCCAGAGGGTTAAGTAATAGACTTTTTCAAATTTTTATTATTTGTCGTTAGATGTGAGGTGTTCAGCTATAAGTATGCAAAATGTCATGTCTCCAACTTAATTAGGGGCTGAGTTAGAAAAATTGCTTAAAATACAGAAGTTAGAGACCGGAGGGTTAAATATGACTTTTTCAAAATTTTATGATTTATCGTGTTATCGCAAGTGTTCAGCTATAAGTATGCAAACTTTCATGTCTCCAACTTAATTAGGGGCTGAGTTAGAAAAATTGCTTAAAATACACAAGTTAGAGCCCAGAGGGTTAAATATTAGACCTTTTTCAAAATTTTATTATTTGTCGTTTGATGTGAGGTGTTCAGCTATAAGTATGCAAAATGTCATGTCTCCAACTTAATTAGGGGCTGAGTTAGGAAAATTGCTTAAAATACAGAAGTTAGAGACTGGAGGGTTAAATATGACTTTTTCAAAATTTTATGATTTATCGTGTTATCGCAAGTGTTCAGCTATAAGTATGCAAACTTTTATGTCTCCAACTTAATTAGGGGCTGAGTTAGAAAAATTGTTTAAAATACATAAGTTAGAGCCCAGAAGGTTAAATATTAGACTTTTTAAAAATTTTATTATTTGTCGTTTGATGTGAGGTGTTCAGCTATAAGTATGCAAAATGTCATGTCTCCAACTTAATTAGGGGCTGAGTTAGAAAAATTGCTTAAAATACAGAAGTTAGAGACCGGAGGGTTAAATATGACTTTTTCAAAATTTTATGATTTATCGTGTTATCGCAAGTGTTCAGGTATAAGTATGCAAACTTTCATGTCTCCAACTTAATTAGGGACTGAGTTAGAAAAATTGCTTTAAATACACAAGTTAGAGCCCAAAGGGTTAAATATTAAGCCTTTTTCAAAATTTTATTATTTGTCGTTTGATGTGAGATGTTCAGCTATAAGTATGCAAAATTTCATGTCTCCAACTTAATTAAATTAGGGGTTGAGTTAGAAAAATTGCTTAAAATACACAAGTTAGAGCCCACAGGGTTAAATATTAGACTTTTTCAAAATTTTATTATTTACCGTTGGATGTGTGGAGTTCAGCTATAAGTATGCAAATTTTCAAGTCTCCGACATATATAGTTTCTGAGAACGGGCTCTGTGACAGACGGACAAACAGACAGACAAAGGAGTGAGACAGGTAGTGTTTCGTTAGATGGACGAAGCTCTAAATACATGCTGCGGATGACTGTAACAACATCCTAAAATTACATTACCATCAGCGATCTACCAATCCCGAATTTAGTTTATATTCGTTTCATATATTCTTATTCTTTTGTGCGGCCCTGTAAAATAATTATCAATATTATATACAGTAAAACCTCTGAATAGCGGACACCCCGAGAATGCAGAATTTGTCCTCTATTTAGAGGTGACCGCTACTGAGAGTAAAACATGTGCAGTTATTTAAAAGTTGGTAATCGTAAAAAATGTCCGCTAAATAGAGGTATCCGCTAATCGGGTGTGTCCGCTATGGAGGTTTTACCAATAAAACTTCTGAATAGCGAACACCTCGGGAGAGCAGAATTTGTCCTCTATTTGGAGGTGTTCGCTACTGAGAGTAAAAAATGTACAGTTATTTAAGGGTTGGTAATCGAAAAAATGCCCGCTAAATAGAGGTGTCCACTAATCGGGTGTGTCCGTTATGGAGGTTTTAGTGCATAATAATATCATCCTTTACAAGAAAATTGCATGCTGTATGATAGACATACAGACATCCAGAGAAAGATAACCTCCGGATCAATAAACACTCATGTCTTTTGTTTTAATCATCCACAATTGTATGTCATACAACATGCCAGATTTTATACAACAGGCTAAAAACGGTCACCGTGGTACGGAATACTGTATTATTATTTGTTTGCCCACCAAAACTGGTTGCCACGGGTTGTTGCAAGGTTTGTGATCACGTGGTTGAAACTGATCTATTCAATATTACTGCGTGCGTATTTTTTTTTTATTTGCTCCATGTGTTCAAACCAGTTGTCTACGAAAACATCAACCGGTGAAAGTGACGCACACCAAATTTCTGTGACGTATGCAGATAAATTGTGCTTTTTTAAGAGTTTTTTCTATATAATTTTTAAACGGTTTGTAACTTATTTTTCATAGTAGGTGCATTCAGTAGGCGACCCTCATAGGTACCTTCTGGTGCAATCAGAAACGAAATCCGACAAATATTTTTTGAGTTATGCTTGACGAAAGGTTTTTATTAGGCTTTTTTTTTAGTAGGACATGGCGTTAATATCCATCGTAGTAGTAAATTGTCCGGACAGTAATATTTCGCTGAGTATTAGCCTTCGCTTCGCTCAGACAATTACCTTAATCTTATTTAATTATTGGTTTTGTCGGATCTCAGATTACTCTCTACCGTAAAATATCAGAAAAGTATTTTTTAAGATTTTTCATATGATCTTAAGTGGTAAAAGAAAATGTTTAAAAATAGTACCTTCTTTTAATATACGGGATGGTGGCCTTTATTCATCAAATTCCGAGTTGTTGCGTTGCTTAGGATCATGGCAATGTGTCATCAGGAACGTATCCTCAATTTGGCTTGATTAGGATCACTCCGATATGTACATCAGGAAGACTTCCTCAATTTGGCTTGATTAGGCTCACTCCGATAGGTACCTCAGGAAGACATCCTCAATTAGGCTTGATTAGGCTCGATTAGGCATGTCCATCTTGCCTGGGCTTTACTAGGGTTTTTTTTTTTAGGATTCATCGCACGGGCCTTCAGGAGAGCTCCTGCGTCCTCTACATCTTTTTCCAGACTATCTTTTTTAAACCTTATTCTTCTTGCACACCAGCTTCTGCAGTGGGTGGAACTATTTTTGTCTAGTCCACTGTTATTGGATGTGAGAAGATTTTTTTATTATACTTCGATAGGCCTATTAGCTAGCAGTCTGCAAATGGCCCCTTACATATACTTTAATATTATTATCTGCCTTAAAGTTTGGGTGGTCTGAAAAGCCATAAATTTATCCCAACTCTTTTATTGAGGCCATAAATTGATTCCAACGTTTTTATGATTTTACGATTTCTAATTATACACCACTTTCCATTGGCTTGTCATAAAACGACACCATGGCGTCTGGCTATTGTCGTTGTCTGAGATCCGAACTCAATTCAATATTATACATTCATTTTACAATACAACAATTTTTTAAAAATATATATTTACTATTTAAAATCAACTTAATAATTTTTGTATGAACTTACACTCTTATTTTACTTAAATATATAAACATTATAATTTTACACTCATAATTATATTTTATAAAAAATATTTATACAAACAGAATTAACAAATTACGCAATTTTACTTTGATTTAACCAACATGGTGCGGGAACATATCATAGTTATATGTTGCCCAGCACCTTATTAATGCAAAATTTCAGTCATAAATTATGGCAAAAACAGGCATTCATTTTTACTGGTGGCAGTTTACTTCGGCGATAGTCAGACCCCGCGTTTCCGTCATATTGTGGCTACCAAGATAAGCTCCTGTCAGTGTCAATAAAACAGATTATAATACCTGGGCAAACTGCCGTCAGTAAAAAAAAATAGAAATTTTTACCATACTTGTGAGAGAAATTTCGCATGAATAAGGCGCTTAAATAGGACGACATTTTCTATTCAAATTTACTGGTGTAAGTTTGGTCCGGGCGGTGATAAGAGATTGTTGATCCGATAAAAAAAAGCCATCTTGTGATAACCTCCTCAGTTACTTCACTTGCAACTGGTAGACAATACACTATATGTCTCCGCCTCTTTATCCATAACTCCATTGGTAGAATAAACATAGCAATAACAAAAGTTCCTATACAAAGAGCTACCATATTCTGTTATATTGTCGTCCATATTTAGGAATGCTGCACACATGTATAGAAAAGCAGTTCTGAGCGAAACATGTTTCAAATTTCATTAATAATAATATATAGAAAAATGAAGGACTAAATGAGAATAATTGTCATAAATATTTAGACTCTCTCATTGGGCAAATGTACGTACACTTAAAAAAAAAAAAAAAAAAAAAAAAAAAAAAAAAAAAAAAAAATAGACCAAAATACAAAAATACTACTGGCAATCGAGACGCCAGTACTATTTCCGTATTTTAACCGAACTTTTTCCCGGTAAATTACAGAAAAATTTCCACTTTTTTGGCATTTACGGGGGGAAAACTTCCGTTAAAATACGGAAATAGTACTGGCGTCTCGATTGCCAGTAGTATTTCCGTATTTTAGCCCGGGGTTTTTTTACATTGTAAGTGTCCTAAAACTCTAAAGAATCATTTTAGCAAAACAAATTTTTTTTAGAAATTACAGCTACCAGTTAAACTAAGTAGTATATTCCTTTTTTACTTTCTTCTATCTTTACAAGAAGAAAGTATTGCACTCATGAAAAATTTCGACTTCCAGTACTCAGTGGATTCATACGTTTTAGAAGGTCCTGAACACGATTTGATGGTTTTTAGAAAATGTCCGTCTATGAGCCTGTGGTTCTCTGAGTATGTCTGTCTGTATGTGGCACAAATTTTGTGGGCACTCTATCTCAAGAACTAATGCACGAAATTGAATAAAAACTTTAGATTCAGTTAGTCCCTGATATAAATTGGTGCTGATTACTTTTTGGTGTAAATCGCCCAACAGGTGGAACTGCTATGCCGAACTTTTCACGATTTCCGCAATAGCTCTATCTCAATAACTAATGCACGAATTTTCATCAGACTTCAGATTCAGTTAGTCCCTGATATAAATTGGTATTGATTAGTTTTTGCTGTAAATCGCTCAACAGGTGGTGCTGATTAGTTTTTGGTGCAAATCGCACAACAGGTGATGTTGCTATGCGGAATTTTCACCATTTCTTCAATAGCTCTATTTTAAAAACTAATGCACGGATTTTCATCAAACTTCAGATTCAGTTAGACGTTGACATAAGTTGTTGCTCATTAGGTTTTGGTATAAATTACTTAACAGGTGGTGCTGCTATGCTGCATTTTTCAGGATTTACACGATTTTAGCGATAGTCATATGTCAAGAACAAATGCACGTTATTTCATGTCTTATAATCCTCATGATGGGCATAGAATGTCATTTAATTTTTGCGCTGTGATAGAGAATTGAAGTATTAACATGTATGAGATAGAAGAAAGTTTAGGGATTGTCACATCCGATTATTTATTTATGTTTTAAAAGATAAATTGTGTTGAAGTATTCTAGGAGCTGCAGTAATAGCTGTTGTAACTCTACACATACTTGAGAATGTCCAGAGCAGAACTGTAAACATACTGGATATTTTACAAATAGCTAATGGCGATCACCTATCTTGCTACAGTGTACCGAACACTTTTTCTGTTCTAAACCATTTTTTCTTTAGTAACTGTAGTTCTGTAGTAACTCTATACACCTGCTTGAGAATGTCCAAAGCGGAACTGTAAACATGCTGGATATTTTACAAATAACTAATGGCGGTCATCTATAATGTTATAGTGTACCGAGCACTTTTTCTTTTGTAAAACATTTTTAAAAAAATCATTGACTTGGTAAATAAAGTACAGTAAGATTTCATTTCTATCACTTATTCTACATTTTTTATGAATAATTCTTTATGCAGTCAGTGATAAATTTATTCTCAAATAGTACATTGGAAAACTATTTCTTACTTAACTTATTTTTTAAATATTTCTTTTCACCCGTTTTACTTGACATATTTTTATTTAGTTTTTTAATAAAATTTTATTACTTTTATTTCCCCACTGTAGTCCCAGTTTGCCCGAGAATAGCTTGTCCACCTCACTGCCATTTCGTCACCAAAGGGAAGTGTCCAGTATGCGAATGTGAAAACAAGTCGAAGAACATAAATGGTAATGTATGATAACGGAATTTCTTCGAAATTTCTATCCGTAATTGATAGGTTAGTAAAAAAAAAAAACAATATTTCGGATCGGTCTTCAGATGTTTTCCCCCTTAGATTTCTATTATTAATATGTAGTCTAAATATTTGGAATCATTTAAATGAAGCTTTTATAATCACAAAACTTAAAGTTAAACTTATACATAAAACAGATTAACACTTTGGAGACGGATAGTTTTGAAATGAAACCACAGTTTTCAGAAAATTTTACTGCTATATATTTTAGCAAAGTTTTCATTAAAAAAATAAAAACAAAAATATTTTTATTAATTGATAACAGATGACAACACTAAATAGTTAACTTTCAATTTGAAAACTGTAACTTCAGTTTTATGCTGCAAAATGCCGGTATTAGTTTTAATTATTTTGTGTAATAAATAAGATGAAAGGACTCAAAATGTTTCATGTTTTATGTTACGAATAAGAAATCAAGGCTTCTTTAGATACCATTAGTTAAAATTGAAGAATTAATGCAGTTTTGGTTTTGTCTTTAAACTGGCACGCTTAGCGCACATCTAAACATATTAAAAGCGTGTTTTAACGCTTTCCGGCGCGGATTAATTCTGTTCATAAACTAATGAAATGATTCACTGGCACCAGAATTTATAAACGAATTTATTAGAAAATACAAACTTGCTTATTTTCAAGTGCGTTATAAAAGGAAAATTTTACTTAAATATTCTAGGTGCCAGTAAAATAAAAATTAGTAAAGGACACCGCCCGCAAAAGGGTTAATACTACATGGCTTATAAAAGCAGAAAGAAGTAGACTGTAGGTGTCAGAAAATGGCGTTGGCCAGGTTTCAACCACGGACCTACCATATAGAAGACGAGCGTCGTACCACAGAGCAAAATGGACTGATTTTGTTGCTCAGTTGTTCTGTGTTGTAGTGACCCGTATATTGTTTGTTGAAGTTGTTGCGAGAGATGACATCACTGAACAGAACAGACCATAATAACGATAATAAAGAGGCGTAATGTAAAATAATAATAATAATAGTAGTAGTTATAATCGAAATAATTTTATTGCGCTAAAATAAGCGTTGTTACTTTTCGTAATTGATAACAGATGGCAGCTGTCGCATGAACAACCGAAAACAATGTTTATCACCGCTTTACGTGTTGAAAATAATGATATTGTATTCAAAATATGATGGGGATTCGTCGACGGATATCTACACGATATATTACAGCTGTCTTAAAAATAATAAAGTCCTTCATTTTTAAAAAAAGAATATTTAATTCACGATCACACAAAAACACCACTACAACATCAAAGCACAAAATGAATGGAACAACATAAAAGTTTTGGTTTTGATTCAGGAAAAACATCAGTCCAGTTCAGTTCATATCACAGACGCAACAGCAGCAATAACTAATTAGTTTCATTTGGAAAAGGTTACTGTCATTTTAAGCTGTTTAATTGGTATTGTTTTATTATTATTATTATTATTATTATTACTATATTCTCTAAGAAAATCCGAAAATTCACAATGTTTCACGTTATATTTTAGAAATCCTGTTACTTAAAATAAAAAAGCGCGAAAAGTATTCCAATTTGCAATTGTAATTTACGGTTTTCCTTTGAAACCGACCTGCAAAAACATGATTTAATAGTTGATGGCTCATTAAAAAAATAACAAACAGACCATAATTACGATAATGGAGAGGCTGAATGTATATTTTTTAAAATTAGCATAACTTTATAGGACTGCAGATTTAAAAATAACCGAAATATTTCGACATCATTAATCGTATCGCTAACTTCTCCAGAAAAAGCCTTAAGTACTATTAGCGCAAGAGTCAATGGATGTGCACTTTTTCAGTATTCCATTTGGATTCTTTTAAAAGTAAAAAACTTAAACTGCTTTAAAAATGTTCAATAAAAATATTATTTAGTAAGAAATAATATTTTAGCGTGTTTTTATTTAATTATATCCATTTTTACGTTATAGTTTTTTATAACTCTATCTTTATTTTAAACACTGTACCAGAGATCATTAATTTTGATCATTCAGTTTTGATTGCGGTATAAGTTCAATTACATTTAATGGGGGTTTTTTCTTTCAGATAAACTGGATAAATGAGTTTTTTCAAAAAATAGAGTAGATTAAAAAGTATGGCAGTTTAAAAATAGTAATACTTAAACTACAATAATACTAAAATAGTTGCGACTGATCTATTTATATCTTTAGTTTATAAATGAAACATTTATAATAACATGCATGACATAGACATTGCTGTATCACTTTCTTCTTCCTCCTCATATTGTAACTGTCATTATATGTTAGACGCAGTTGGCTGAGCTAAAGTTAATAGGCTGAAACGGACGCTGGTTTCTTCTTGAAACCACATATAACTTTCAGAAATGCCGGCAATTTATTTAAATTTTTATTATTATTTTCTCTAAACATATTTTTGTTGCGTTTGGGATCATTACTTCGTACTCAGAATGTCTTTTACAAAAAATGAGAAAGAAAAAGAAAAGAAAACGTCGTATTTTTCTAAGAGCTAAAAATGCATAAAAATAAAGAAAATTTAAAGTATTTTTTGTATGGATCCCATCAGCAGTGACTTCACAGGCAACTCAACTCCGCGTATCAGCCGCATATTGATTGGATCAAAACAAACCGCAGTTCAAGGAACTCTAGTACACGTTATTGCGCAAGTTTCAAATATCACCAACAGATAGACTGCACTATCTTAAATTGTAATACTGTTCAAAACGACCCTACAATTTCAAAATACAAACGCTTTTGTGTTTAACAGCTAAGCTGAGTGAATTTTCATCCACTTTGCACATTAGATTGTACCTACTAAAAACTTGAGACACCACAGAGCCATCTAACGGTAATGTTTGGAACTAAAAGAAGAAACCATAGTAAAAAAGATTCTCGACTTAGCATTTTAATCTCCTTCAATAATAACTTTAAAAGAATAACCTCAAGGATAAGTACGAGAATAAGCACGGGCATGTGACGTCACGCTTCAGCTGCTGAGTTGTTTGGGCTGCAGAAGCCATTTCTATCCTGCTGTACTTTTCTCTAATAAAAAATTATCAGGGTTATTAGTGTAGTTTTTTTTCTTTGTGCTTTTTGGAATATTTTTTAAAATAAAGTTTTAAATATTTTAAACAGTGTGCTGTGGCAGAACAAGCGGGAAGTGGAGACCGAAAGTTTGGGAGGGCAGGGATACTTTAAATGTTTGATTATTTATTTATTGTTCTTAGACAGCAAAGGATATGGCACTTTTTCTTTTAAATAAAGTGTTTTAAGATTTTAAGTTTTTGTATGGGAAAGGGGGAACAGAAATTTCAGGAGTAGGAGGATAATTTATGTGACTGAACATTTATTTATTGCCACTACAGAGCAACAAATAGAGCAGAAGAATTTTTTTTATATAAAAATAAAAATAATTTAAAGTTTTAAAAATATTTATTTTTTGTTTGGGGGGGGGGGGCGATGACAAAGCGGCAGAAACGTAAAATATGGGAAGTTAGCTATTTAGATGATTATTTACTTATTGTTATTAGTTAGCAACGAATGTGTAATTTTTTTTTATATATAGATTTTTAAATACTTGAAACTCTGTATGTTGGAGGGGGGAGGGAGTGGGGATTTCAGACATAGGGAGACAATTTGGAAAATTCATTAGTTATTTCAAAAGAGAACAATAAATAGGACAGAAGTTCTTTTTATATAAAAATAAAAATAATAAAATATTTTAACTTCTTTGTATGCCTGGGGAAGGGAGAAGAGAGGAACTTAAATTTTGTAGCTAAGGGGAGTAATCTGGACGATTATTGATTCCTTTTTATTTGCGAGAAAAGAATGTTGCAGATTATTTTTTTAAATAAAACGTTTTTAAGATTTGAAACTCTGCATAATGCAGGAGAGAAAGGGGGAAGTAAACTTTTGGGGTTATGGGCATAATTTATAAGATTGGTTTATTTATTATCAATGGAGGCAGACCCGATTTAGACTATTTAGGGCCCCGGAGCAAGCATCATTCTGGAGGTCCCCCTTTTAGTTATTCATAAAAATGTTTCGTGAATTATCTTTAAGTGACTAGTACTAAACTTCATACGTTATGTATATTATATATACATAAATTTTGTACCAGATACTATTCATATCTGTATACAGACTTTCACAAGAAAGACAGTCACAACTTTAGGAAAAATATTAGTAAAAAAATGGTGGATTGGTTGACAGGAGAATTTATTTGCAAACTTTAATTTTGCGTGTTTCATAGCATGTCTAAAAGAGAAAATGCCCTCCAATTGGTCACCATAAATGGTTTTAACTTGCCTCGTTAAGATGAAAATATCATTAATGAATTTCTCTTGAAAACAATGGAAAACTAAGTTGGTATAGTAAAATTTTAACCATAAGTTTTCTTGTGATGTAGCTTGTTTTTATATTTTTTGGAGGGGGGAGGGGGGCTGTGAGGAGGGCGTATGAGGAATGGGAAACAGAGAGGGGAAGGGCAGCATTATGTAAATCTTTGAAAATGTTTTTGGTCAAAAAGAATTTTTGTCACATTTCACAAATTTTAACCTTTTGGCATCCTTTAAAAAAATCGTGACCCTCCTTAAGTGGAGTGGGGGGGGGGGGGAGCTTCACCGCATGCCCCTGCATTAGTCAGACTTTATATGGAGAACAGGAAGTTTTTTTTAATAAAAGAGCAAAGATTTAAAAATATTTTTAACTTCTTTGTATCACTGGGGGGAAAATCGGGAAATAATAAATTTAGCATATTGGGGAGAATTTAATTATTTAGTTACCGTTATTTGTTAAAACAAATAGGGCAGATTTTTTAATAAAAAGGTTTTAAAGATATGAAACTCTGTACGATGGGGGGGGGGAGAAGGGGGAATCGTTGTTTGACGGGAGGGGGTTAATTTACATGATTGATTACTTATTTATTATCAATAGAAAGCAACAAATAGAGCAGAATTGTTATCCTATAGAAATAAAAAAATAATAATAAAGATTTTAAATTCTTTAGCATGCTGGGGGGAAAAGGGGAAGAGGAACGTCAGATAAAGACTTTAACATAGTCAGACAAGACTATATTTTTCTGAAAATAATCTCGATCGGATAAAGAAAGACATTTTATCAGGAAGATAGCTATGGATTTAAATGCGAACAAACAAAGAACAACTAAGTTTCTGCCACCCAACAGTAAAAATGACATTTTATTTGTAACCGTGCCCATGCTCTAATAGCTGATATACTCTGTCTAGTCAAAAGAATAAAAGAACGTAGTACTGGATTAATTAGATACTAATCTGTTTATTGATCATAAAGCTGATGACTATAACGTTTAAAAGTGTATATCATATTTCAGGGTACAGTTCAGTTGAAGAAGAATATAGTTATGAGGAAGAAGAAAACGATTATTATTCAGAGGACTACACTTCGATCGAAGAAAATGAGGGCGCGTCAGATGATGATGGTTTAGAAGAAAATGAAGCGGAAAGTCATTTTGAAGAAGAATCAGATTTTGAATTTGAGGAAGAAGAAGAAGAAAGCGGTACAGAAATATCTACATCAAGTATGTTACTATAAATGTTTTATTCATAAACTAAAGGTTTAGATAAATCGCAACTCTTTTGAATTAAAAGTTTAAGTTTTACTATTTTTAAAATGCCATAATTTTTAATCCGCTCTTTTTCTTTTAAACTTCTGCAAATCTTTCTACATATATTATCACATTTAGTTTAAATATATGGGTAAAATATTTTCATCCGCGATTTTATTACAGCTTGTAATTTTCAAATTATTTAATTAATGTTATTTTATTTATTTTTACTATCTACTATAGAATAAAAAATTTGTACAGAAAGAGATTAAGCAATATATTCATTTAGGCGATTTGTTGGTTTTTGAACAAAGCAAACCTTTAATAGATAGTCATACGTAAAGACGACCGCGTAAGAAGTCCGTGGATTCGAATCTGTATAGTTCAAGAGAGGTATTCGTTTAAGTGTTTCGTGTGTTTTACGTACACATAATAAGAGTTAGACACACTTTCGCTGACAAATACTAAAAAAATATATATACAGTAGAACCTCTTTTATTCGAAACTCTCGGTTAACCGAAATCCATTTTAAAGTTTTTTTTTTTGTTTTTTTTTACTATCACATTCCTTGTGTTCAAAATCCATTTCGAAACCTTTTTTTTGTTTTAACTGTCATATTCCTTCTGTGCAAGCGGTCTTTTCCGAACTACGAGTACATATAGATATTTTCCTTATAATAAATATCCTTTTTCTTAGAGTTTCTTTGAATTTAACTTGAGCTCCCGTAAACTGCGGAGTAGAACTAAGAAAACGAACAAATTAGCAATTCTGAAGCTTTTGAATGTTTTTTTCAAAAAGTTTGACATGGCTGGAGCGGCAGAAAGACTGTGATACTGGTGAACTAATACTATTAAAAAACTCTGTGATAGAGCTTCAAAGCAAAGGCAATCGAAACTGCAACAAACAAAACATTTTTTCAAACCACTGTGATAAAATCAAAAGGAACTTAATTTCAAAATTAAAATTCAGGTAATTTATTGTTGTTTCTAGTTTGCTATTGCTTTATTTTTATTAAGCGCTTATTACCATAATAAGAAATAATGCATATATCTCTCGCTAATCTTAAAATTGAAGCATTCTCAATTATCCGAAAATTTCGATTTTCTGAAAGATGGTCTGTCCCAATTACTGCGGATAATCGTGGTTCTACTGTATATTCGTTACAGTGGGAACATTTTTAACTAGATTTCGATTTTTTAACTAGATAGAGAACTAAAACATTTCAAATTTTATGAAAATCGAATCAAAACTTAAAAAGATATTATTAAAAGTTTTCTTCATTCTAATAAATCCTATTATACGTCATTAATTTAATGGTATCCCATGATAGGCAATGATTCTAGGTTGCCATGGTGATGACGTCCTATTTAGGATGGAGTCATATTATTTTCGTATTATTGAATTCAATATATAGGATCGTAATAAATTTTGTATTCCTGCAGTTTTGCATAAGAGTGCAACAGCTATTGCACCAAGATCTGAATATTTATAAAACCAGCTATAGTACGAAACGCACCTCATTTGCCACGTTTGGCGTACAATTTCCGACTTGTTTATGCAGATATTTACCTTAAATACCTCAAAGAAACAGATTCGATTAAATATAGCATCGGACTATGTTTTTTTATTTAAAACTTGGATGCAATGGCAGGAAAAATTGGAGATCTGTGAATGGGATATTACATGTACTACCAATAGTAGATCAAGCAAAAAAACTGCTTTACGGATAAAAATAATATACATTTCCGAATTCAGCATAGAGCATTTATTTATTTTTAGTAATTTAAAAAAAAAAAGTTGTTTTTTTAACGGAAATTCGAAAAAAATGAACAACCGAGAAGGAGTTCAAACTAGCAACTTTCCTTAAACAAAATTTCAATTTTAACTGACATTTAAACTCCTTAGGAGCTGCTTGTTTACAAGAAAAAGAAACTGGACCCTGCCGAGCTCATATTAATAGATTCTACTACAATAAAAAGACTGGAAAGTGCGAGAAATTCGTTTATGGAGGCTGCAAAGGAAATTCAAATAACTTCGAATCCAAGAAAGATTGCGAAGACGCATGCAAAGGTACAAAACATTTATTTATGGTTGTAATTGCAATGCAGTAGACTCCCTCAAATCCGCACAGCTTGGGACCAGAGGTTGTGCAGATTTTAGAATTTTGCAGATTTCTGGTCACTGCTTTGTTTGCATTTTTTAAACAGTAATTTGAATGTAATAACGCAATCAGAATTATAATGAATGCTAAAATTTCCAACTTGTTCTTTTTTTTTTTTCATAATGTCTTTCAAACTTTTTTTTTCAACTAAGAGTCTCTGCCTAGAGGTTTGGCCATGGACCGAAATTTTCAGGCTAAAGTTAAAAACTAAAACCGATCCCGGCCTGTTAAAAAAGTTAAAAGTTGGGGTCGAGACCAGCCCGGCCGGCTGAATTTCTACAGAACATAGATTTTGCGCTGATATGGTTAAAAGTTGTCATGTACAAGGGGTTCTGCCAAAAGATACTTATTTTAGGGGGTTTTTTTTCGTGTTTATATTCTTCATTTAAATAAGAAAGTGCCCTGCGCTGCAATATTTATTTTGTTAATAATTCTCTACTTGTATGTAAATGTCTCAATTAACATTAATATCGTTAGTCCATATTCCATGGCATGGAGACTTAAAAATCAGAAAAATTCTATACAATAAAATCGTCTAAGACGGAATCACATAGGTAAGAAGAAAATCCGTCATAGACAAGTTCCATTCTAGCCCAGTGGTAGGGGAGCAAAAAAAAAAAAAAGGCTGAATTCGGAATTAACTAGGGGAAAACTGTTAATTGTTTTAATCCATTTAGTTTATGTCTAGAATGAATATACTATGTTTTCCCCCTCGCACTAGGTGAGCGTTAGGGAATATGTATAGATTTATAGTAAAAAAAAAAACACGTTTTTTTTTAAAGTACCATAACGATATCTCAAAAAAACTAACTCTATCAAAAACATTGTCAATAAAAATGTTGCAGAGCTTAAAATTTTGAATAAAATGAATACCCACATTTAATATGTTTGTTGAACAGTAAGCTTACGATTCTACTTCAAAGTTTAGCCTAAATCGCTAATCAAGAACTTGAAGCCAGAACAGACCCAGGTATCAGTCCACCCTGCTTTTAATTTTTATAAACCCGAAAAATTATAACCATATTAGCTAACAGTTTACTGCGTCAGATTAAGAGTCTCATTTCCAATTAAAATATATCTTTGAATTGAAATTTGAATGAAATACGGGGTCATGAAAAATTGAAGAGAGTGAAAAATAGGATTACAAATATCTCGGCAACTAATTATCCGATCGACTTCCTTCTTTATGCAAAATTTATGTTTTTTTATTGTCTTTTATAGTCACTCCTTCAAATAAACAATTTCGAAAATTTTTGTATACCTTTTATCAGAACGAATATTTCGAGAGTCCGAAAGAAACTTCCGGATAATTGAGGTTACCGATATTCAATAGGCTTCTTTCCATTATTACATACTAAGTACACACCAAATCTCAAGTCTCTATCTCAATTTGTTCGCGAGATAGAGCGTTTACAGACACACACACACACACAGACAGACGGACGGCAAAATTTTTTTCTAAAAATATGTTTTGGGAATCTCCAGTGTCTGAAACGTGTAAATACGTCAAACATTTTTTTCGATTTTTAAAACGATTACAAGACTTACCCGCTACGTATGATGCGTAAGTAAAAATTTATGCATTTTCTGCAATGTTGAACCGGACCGGGTCAAATTTTATTGATTTTTGACTTGACTTGGTTTATTATGTTTTTTTATCACTTGAACTCGCCGAATAATATAATTTTGTAACACATACATAGACACACGAATGTTCAGGTGGAAGAACACCCACTTCCCCCAGGCAAAAAATTCTTAGTTCCTTCTGTTTTTGTGATTAAATATAGATAGTTTGAAAAGAATAAATTGGATTTTTTTTTTCAAAATCAAGAGAGAAAAAGAACATTTTGTTAATTAAATTTTAAAAATCAGGTAGATGCAATTGCCTTCTAACCCCACCCCCTCCCCTCTGTTCTAGCATGCACTCATCACTAGTACTCAAATTCAAGGACCGTGCGAACCGCGGTGCAGTTATCACACCACTATCAAAGATATTTGACCAATTAAAATCTTCAATTTAAATTTTATAGATTACATTTTTTCTTTTTTTCGTCTCTCTGTAGAAAAGTGTAAAAGAAATGAGCAGCACTATCCAGATATACCGGATTGCAAAAATACCTGCGAAAATTACAACAATCCTGGAGCCATATGTCCGCAGTATTTTGCCGCTCGACCAGGATGCTTCTGTAAGAAAGGTTTAGTGAAAAGGAAGGATGGGCAGTGTGTGAAACCAAAATATTGTTTTAAACGAGGTAAGTTAGCAAATAAATTCTCATAAAAAAAAGAACTAGAAGATTAAAATCTATATTTTCACTTCACTATATTTTCACTTCAGTTTAGCTATTTTGTGATTAATCTGAACTTATGATTAATCTTCAGTAATCGGATCCATGGCAAAATAGCGTATTTGACTAAATGAGATTTGGCGCAAATGTGTTGTTTATCTTTAGCGAATTTTAAAAGTATTGTAGCCATAATGGCAACGTTCGGAAGTGTTTAGTGCCTAGCCCCTGCAAACTCGGCCTCAATTTTAAAAATGAAAGACAAGAAAAATGGGCGTTATAACGATTATGGCTTTAACAAATTTTATGTTTTTGAGATTCGCATATAGCGGAATAAATTATTTCACCCATGTTTTTTATTTATTTAATCTTATGGAAGCGAACACTCGCTTAATGATCACGTCTTTAAAGATTTTATTTTTTAAAGATGAATAGTTGGATCTATGGCGAAATAATTTTATCCTGTGATATTATTTTTCTTTGTTTAAATGAGCACAAACAGCTCATACACGCGTTATTAGTAATTAAGAGTGGCTTTATAGAGAAAATTCGTATTTTTGGATATTCCTACACCACGTTTTTTCTTAATCTATTGATGTTTTTTCGGTTCAATGGGCGATGCGAAGCGCTCATACATGATTTAGTTACCGCGACTTTAACGAATTTGTAAGAGATTGCTACACAACGAGGTTACTACATCCAGCGATTTTGTGTTTGCTTGTTTTCATGGGTGCAAAGCGTTCATACATGCGGTAGTGATCACGGTTTTAACGAATTTTATATATTTATAATAATTCAGCGATTTTTTCTTTTCTTTTTTTTTATATTATTTTCATGGGCACGAAACTGTTATACGTCCGTTTCAGTTATCGCGGCTTTAATGATATATTTTTTGAGATTTCTATCCATCGAGTTATTTAATAATAGTACTTCAAAAAAATTAATTTTACTTTTGTAACCATTGTTGTTAACGCTCAGACAGTTAAAATTGTATCTTGTTGGATCAATCTTGGTTACGGATCCGATTACGGAAAATTAGCCACTTTAATCCAACGAAGAGCGGGTATAACATAATAATTTTTTCATTTTGCTTACCAGGTACTATTTGTAATAATTTTATGTTTCATTTCAAGTTTGGCCAGTTTTTATACACTTTCTTCAATTTTTCAATCCGTACAAAAAAACGGCCATTACATGAAAAAGATTTTTACCGGGGATGGCACCCTGAACAGAAAGATCATCAGTAGTTCGCTTCTGCCCATTTCTATCACAATATCAATAGATTACAATACGCATGCGCGCAGAGTGTTCCGTTTCTTGAAATCGGGCCCAAGCACTGCTCGTGCTCCCTCTACATTCTGAGGTCTCGGTGGCAACGGCCAAAGGCGTAGGGGCCAGACGATAGTTTGGAAGTTAGCCCAATAACGCAAATTAATTTCTCGTAAAAACAGAAAGAAACAATCAATTGCCAATGGTGGCAATTCATCTATCCCTTGGTACTTGTGATTATTGTAGCAAACAAATGTTCATTGTACAGATGGATTTTTTTTCTTTCAATCATGCTTGAAAATTATTTAAAAAGCCATAAAATTCACTAAATTGAGCTAACGTTTTCGAATTAATTTCATTAGACAGTACATTTTGTCCCCTAATCGATCATGTAAAATTTGAAATTATGCTACGTTTAGAAGTGATGCAAGAACCATAAAAGCGAAAGCCATAGCGCAGGTCGTTGCCACCATCATTCTACGTTTCTAAAACTAGCTACTGGTTTTTGGTAGTCGTCCAAAAGTGAACAACGATTTTTTGGAGACAAAAAAAGTTTGCACAGAAAGACTTTGTCGCTTATAAATCTAGGGAATGTACGATGATTAGATGATTAAAAAATTGCAAAACCGAAATTTGATCATGAAGTGTTGCCATTCGCAAAATGACGTCAGCATTACGCACAGATATGTTTGTCCTTTATAATATCGAAGATAGATAGATGTCCTTTATAATATAGATAGATAAACAGGCAAAACAATTTTTCAACTATTTTTAAGAGGGACACCAATTTGAAATATTCTAAGAAAAATTATTTTTTTTCTACTTTTTTTGTTAGTTGTCAATGTGTGGAATAAGGAAAGGCCATGTTTACAAACAAACACTTCCGTCAACCAATCTAGCACTACATTTTTGTTGTAGCAATCATTGTAGGAATCTCGCCTTGGCGACGTAACCTAATCATACCATAGACCTGTTAAGTGTAGACAAACCAAATTGCCCAAAATCTCATGTGTATAATAGGAGTCATAACAAACGAACAGGTGTTTCTTGCTGATCCACAGTAATTTGACTCTCAGTGACGTCCGCTGCCCTTTCCTTATAGGAATATAGTCGATATTCTAATATGGGCTACATTCCTACATTTTTCTACCATTCCCTGGCCACTTGGACTGCTTGACAGATTTCTTTTAAATTGTAATACAAATGCTCGGAATTGAACTTTCTATGCCGCTACGTAGGATTTACTTTATACTTTCGTTTTCTGATTTTTTACAATAATTTTAAGGCCAGTGGTATGAGGCAAATTGATTTTGTTTTTTTTTTTAACTAAGGGCTCTGCCCCTAACAAGCTGCGTTCGTCAAACCCTGTTCAGACACCACAGACTCATAGGGGGCTAATTCAGTCACGCGAAAAGACCCGCTCGCTAATGCTAATTCTGTGGAAGAAATTTTTTAAGACACATCTTGTTTGCATTTCAAGATTTTTAGCCGTTATTTACTTTTTCAATTTTGTTTGCTTTTTTTTTTTTATGGGGATGCTTTTACTTTCGAAACCGGTTCCGAAAGCGAAAGTGTCCTACTTAAAAATATCTGAAAACAAAATAGAAAAAGTAAAAAACGGCAGATGTAGAACTCGATCTCAGCTACCCAATGCCAAAAATCATTTAAAAATACGGAAATGCAAACGTATATCTTAACAATTTTCTCCCATTCTATTAACATTAGCGAACGGGTATTTTCGCCTGACTTTAGCCTCTTAACCCTTAAATGCGCGATTTTTTATTTCGTTTCGAAAAAATTATATATGGATCTCTGAAAGGTTTATTACACAGAAAAAATAATGAAAAAAAATCAGAGATACATTTTTCGTATAATACGTCAATCTTTTCTTCTGTTGCACATCTGCAATACAAGTAAAAACTACTGTCGCGTGGCCGTTTTACGCTAAAATAATGCAAATTAATAAATATTTTAATAAGTATGTCTCCAAATACCTTATTTTATATTAATATTTATTTTATAAAACCTAGCATTTAACCCTTTAATTCCTATGATAGAATACATTCTAGAAATTACGTAGTTCAGAGAATCTGACTTTACACCAGAAAGTTTCAATGGTTAATTTTGCTTTATTTAAAAAAACGGAATGTCTGTTATTAATTAAAGCACATATTGCTATTTAAAATTTCTGGTGTGAATTAGGTATATACGAATAAAAAAAAATCTATTAAATTCAAAACACTGTTGTTTGCATATATGCAAAGCTGCGCACTAAAGGGTTAAAACACGTTCATTTGATCTGCTTTAAAACCATTACGGAAAATTGAATTATATAATTAAACGACCAGTGGCGGTCTCCTGTGCAAGGACGTAGTGGAGGGTATACGGGGGTATACGCCGTATACCTTCTGGATTTTTTTTAAGAAACACCGTATACCCTCTGCGTCTGAAGAAAGCTATAGTATATACACTCTAGGGTATACCCTCTGCTTAGAGCGTTTACCCTCTGTTTTTTTTTTTTTTTTTTTTACGACTACACCACTGCTCCCGTGTTTCACTTCAGAAAGGGTTTTCAAAAGGGTTTCACATCATTTCCCTTTGACTGAAGGATTTTTTAAAGCCGAATAAACTGCTGTCGGTGCAGCTAACGACTGTTTTCGTGATTGATAAAATAAGATCGATTAAACATTTGAAAATCAGCTTGTTATGAAATGGCTAAGTAAACAGGGTCAATCCATTTCAAGTGGTCCAGAAAATCAGATATTCGTTGCTCGATCATTTTTAAAAAATCTGAAATTTTTTGTGCAATAACTCTAACATGATTGAAGTTCAAAATGACTACTATCTTAATTTTATTTATTTTTGTTTGTGCACGGCGGCCATCTTTGTTTCATCGTCTGCAGCAATTTTCTCACAAAAAGGGTTTACGGAATTGTAAATAATTCATCGTTTATTTATCCAATTCAAGTGCGGATTAAAGCAATTTGTACAGAATACATTGGGCTAAAAATCTGGTAATGGAGTAGTTTCCGAAACTAACTGCTTATTGGTAAAATTTAAGCATAAAGTTTCAGTTTTTTTCCAAAATTTGTCCATATACAAGAAGAAATTTTTCTAGCAAGGAAAACTGTCAACATGACAGATTTTTTTTTACAAATAGGCCGAAAGTACTTGTACTCACACGTCGAGTTCCAGATCTGAGACTTGTTTTCTCTTCGCTAAAAAAAGAGAATTTTTTTCAAAAATGACAAAAATCGCACTTTTCAGGCTTTGATATCTCTGGTGGGGAACGAGATAAAAACCTGAATTATTTTTTAATAAGAGTATTGTATGGTAGTGTTATGCACAAGAAATTTCAGGATGGAGATTTGACTACAAGCTGAGATATGGCAAGGGCAACATGTCAAAACAATACTGACAAACTATTGTTTTGTTGTAGTCACAGCTAAGTATTTATTTCAGAGTATCATTTAAATTTATTTTTTAGATTATCTTTAAATAATAGTAACAGAAAATAAAGCCTTTTGCAATTAATTAAAAAAATAATTATGTCCAAGGCCTACATTTTATATGGTTTCAGTAATTTTTGTTGTAATTTTAGTAACTAAAAGAAACCTCAGCATTTTTACACACACACACACATATATATATATATATACACAAGACCTGAGACAAAAACAGGATAGGGAAAGAGAAAAGCTGTTAATGTTGGCATACTTGTTGAGATATGATCAAACGTGTCAAAACACATTCCTGCTTGTTGGTTTAAAAACCACAATTTTAATGCTGCTTGTCAGCCCCTGAAACTTGTTCCTACCATAAGTATGTTCCTGTAAATGAAACATTATGCGATGTTACCATGCATCAGCCTCAAATAATTTTCAGAAAGTAAAGATATCCAAAGCCTTTTCAAAATTTATACTGCAGAAAAATCACATTTTTTCATAAGAAGTAAGCTAGGAATTATTAATGAATTGAGACTTGCACATAGTGATTTCAAAGTATATTTCTATGAGCCAGCAGGGCCAAGATCTTCAATCAAGTTATCAAAAGATGACAAGACTTGGTTCCTACAAATAAAATTTTGAGAAAGATCAAAATTGTGGTTTTTGAACCAACAAGCAAGAATGTGTTTTGACACGTTTGATCATCTCTCAACAAGTATGACAACATTAACAGCTTTTCTTTTTCCCTATGTTGTTTTTGTCTCAGGTCTTGTATAAAAATACTTTTCTTTTCTTTATGTAAAAGTGCTGAGGTTTCTTTTAGTTACTAAAATTACTTAAAACAAAAATTATTGAAACCATACAAAATGTATGGCCTTAGGCATAATTATTTTTTAATTGCTAAAGCTTTGCAAAGGGCTTTATTTTCTGTTACTATTAATTAAAGATAATCAAAAACATAGATTTAAATGACACTCTGAGATAAATACTTAGCTTTGACTACAACAAAACAATAGTTTGGCGGTATTGTTTTGACATGTTGCCCTTGCCATATCTCAGCTTGTAGTCAAATCTCCATCCTGAAATTGCTTGTGCATAACACTACCATACATTCTCTTATTAAAAAAATTTTCAGGTTTTTATCTCGTGCCCCACCAGAGATATCAAAGCCTGAAAAGTGCGATTTTTGTCATTTTTGAAAAAATTGGGATTTTTTTAGCGAAGAGAAAGCAAGTCCCAGATCTGGAACTCGGCGTGTGAGTACAAGTACTTTCGGCCTATTTGTAAAAAAAATTATGTCATGTTGACAGTATTCCTTGCTAGAAAAATTTCCTCTTGTAAACGGACAAATTTTGAAAAAAAAAAAAAAAAAACAGAAACTTTATGCTTAGATTTTACCAATAAGCAGTTAGTTTCGGAAACTACTCCATTACCAGATTTTTAGCCCAATGTATTCTGTACAAATTGCTTTAATCCGCACTTGAATTGGATAAATAAACGATGAATTATTTACAATTCCGTAAACCCTTCCTTCTTGTGAGAAAATTGCTGCAGACGATGAAACAAAGATGGCCGCCATGCACAAACAAAAATCTCTCTATTCTAAAAGAAAGTAACTACCGCTGTCACCGCCGCCGCCGGTTTTGATTTTTTTGTGACCGGAGGCCTTCCTTCGTTAATATTAACAAAAATAATGCATAGAAAAATATGAAAATCGGTGGTTTTATACAGAAATGTTTGATAAACACGTTGATGCAGACAGTTTTCAAATCGAAGAATTATTTTAAGAGTTATTTAATGCTAAAGTTGGACAAAATCGTTCCACTAAAAAAGTTTTATAGCAGCAAAAACTATACATGGCAGTGTAATCATTTTTAGATCATTTTATGCGTTAGAATTTGACGGAGTGCAGATTGCATTAATTTTTTTATTTTGATTCATTTTTTCAGGTTTTATTTCTATTTTACATTCAAATTTTCAGCATTTCTAGAGATATTTTTTACAGATTTCAGAAAATTGTACTAATTTAAACTGTTGCCAACTGTATAAAAAGCGCAAGCAATAATGTTTGCTTCAAATTAAAAATTTATTTACACGTGACTATTATAAACAGAAAAAAAAACTTTCAAATTAGAATTAAATAATTACTTATAAAAAGCAGGAACTTATTAAAAATTACGTCATAAAAAGTATACACGTGAATTTTAAAAGAGAAAGGATATTGTAAAATAATAAATTCATTAACATGTGTTAGAAGTTTTAGGAGAAATTACGTCATATTTACGTCACATTATAGTTATTACATAAAATGAACACAAAATAATATTGCAAAAAAGTTTAAATTTAGAAATTGCGCTAGACATTTATTTGATATTTTGAGAATTAATTCAAAATGTCTCATTTAAAAGAACTTTCTTTTCGCTTTGTTAAAAAATACCAGGAGACAAAGACTCTCTTTACTTAATTCCTTTTATATTAGCTTATTTTGAAATGTTGTTACACGTGTATACGTCATCAAGTTATTTTTATTTCGACGTTTTATTTGTGTTTTTATTAATGCTGTACGAATTTATTTGTTCTTTCGTTATTTAAAATAAAAATTATATCAATTTGTATAATTTGGCGATTTATATAATTTGGCGAAATGGGTCGACAGGATAATCAAGTAGTACCGCAGCGGATTTGGCGTTAAAATTCCCCAATCAAAGAGAAATGAATAGAAATTCGTTTATAGGGAGATCGCCACTGTTTTTTAAATTATAATTCAATCTTTCGAAATATTTTTAAAGCCGATCAAATTAGCGTGCATTTAGAGTCTGCGGTGTCTGGACGGGGGTTGGCGAGCGTAGCTCGTAGGGGGCCAAGCCCCCTAGTTAATAAAATTAAAATAATAGTCATTTTGAATTTCCATTATGTTAGGGTTGTTGTACAAAAAATTTCAGATTTTTTAAA
Source organism: Maratus speciosus (assembly GCA_963932465.1). Classification (NCBI taxonomy): domain Eukaryota; kingdom Metazoa; phylum Arthropoda; class Arachnida; order Araneae; family Salticidae; genus Maratus; species Maratus speciosus. Next base: position 281,186,920 of record OZ010794.1, on the reverse strand, counting down.
AATGGTCGAGCAACCAGTGCTGACCCAACAATATTGCTGCCTCCCGGAATTTTATAACGACGCTATTAGAAAATTGTTGTAAAATGACATTTTAAATGTTTCTTTTTAAATATGGCGTAATTTTTATCTTTTCGATATTCATGTGAAAATATATTTTTTAATGCATAGTTAAAAACATCATACCTCGAAATATTAAATCTCTCCTGTAAATATCTTTTTAAATTGAAACTGTTTGCCAATATTATTATTTGGGCATTTTAAATATGACATAATTTCCCCCATTTACTGCTTTTGACACGTAATAATTTAGTAATTATTATTTTAAAGATTTCTTTCCTTTTTTAGGGTTTCGTTCATCTGACGAAACCCTATTCGTCTCACTCTTATGTCTGTCTGTCCGTCAGAGAGCCCGTTCTCAGAAACTATATATGTTGGAGACTTGAAATTTTGGATTCTTATAGCAGAACACCTCACATCAAATGACAAATCATAAAATTTTGAAGAAGTCTTATATTTACCCCTCTGGGCTCTAACTTGTGTATTTTAAGCAAATTTTCTAACTCAGCCCCTAATTAAGTTGGAGATGTGAAATTTTGCATACTTATAGCAGAGCACTTGCGATCACACGAAAAATCATAAAATTTTCAAAAGGTCATATTATTTACCCCTCCGGGCTCTAACTTCTGTATTTTTAGCAATTTTCCTAACCTCCACCCTGTTCACCCGGAATGCACTTTTCTAATTTTTGCCGACACTCCTTTGACCACTGTTTCATATTATGCACCATAGCCGTACATATTTTAATTCCAATTTTTACTGCTAGGCGGCGCCTACTTATCTCGGATGCTATGAGCCCGATCCCCTCGACTAATGTATCTACGGATAGTTTGTAAAACGGAGTTTCGTTCGGATAGAGGTTTGTTTACAATAGAGTGCGTCCCCTCGTTCGAAATGTGGAACTAACAGATTTTGGAAAAGGATAAAGTGTTTTGAAAGAAATATTAAACGAAACCCTCTGTGCGATCTGTGATCACACTTACCCACTTGTTTAATATTCATGTGTAAATACATTTTTTATGACGTAATTTTCCCCATTTACTGTTTTTAACACGTGATCAATTTTAAAGTTTCCTTTTTGTTTTTGATGGTCACACGGGAATAAATTTTTTAATTGAAGGGAAGTATTATTTGCGCTGTTTTATCATTTGGCAACGATATAGAAAATAACCCTTTCGAAAAATCAAATTATCTAATGAAATTTTGAATAATATATTGACAAAAAAAATCCTTAAAAAGTTAGTCAAATTAAATAATTGCACACTGAAAGCTTGTCAAATATGTCCCTGCAAAAGATGGTTAAACTACAATATTACCAATTTTCTTCCAAAAAAACTTTTTTAACGGAACTATTTTGAACGAGTTCAACATTAAATAGCTCTTAAAATAATTCTTCGATTTATAAAGTGTCTGCTTCAGCGTATTTATAGAACATTTCTTTATAAAAGTACCAATTTTTATATGCACTAGTTTTCTTAATATTAGCCTAGAAAGAGTTTCGATCACAAAAATATAAATTGATAACTGACTATTTTTAGAATACACTATACCGCCCTTTGGAGAACCATTTTAATTTAGAAAATACCCTACGATACACCTTCAGCCATTACGCTAAAGACGCATTAAGCATTTTTATTTGGATTTCTCAGGAAAGCTCCGCGAAAAACGGCAAACTGACGCTGCAATTTCAATACATCCTCGTTTATATGGATGCTACGGCCGAAACATAATTTTTCTTCTTTTTTTTTTTTTAATGAAAAAATTATGAAAACTCTCCAAACATAATTTAATATCTCTCTATTCTAAAAGAAAAAAGTAACTAGCGCTGTCACCACCGCCGCCGGTTTTGAATTTTTTTTTGTGACCGGAGATCTTTCTTTGTTAATACTAAGAAAAATATTGCATACAAAAATATGAAAATCGGTAGTTTTAGAGAGAAATGTTTGATAAACACGCTGATGCAGACAGTTTTCAAATCGAAGAATTATTTTAAGAAATATTTAATGTTAAAGTTGGTCAAAATCGTTCCATTAAAAAAGTTTTATTAGCAGCAAAAACTATACATAGGAATTTAATAATTTTTAGATCATTTTATACATTAGAAATTCGCGGTGTAAAGACTGCATTTTTTTTTTTTTTTTGAGGATTTATTTTCATTTTATATTCAAAATTTCAGCATTTCGATAAACATTTTTTACATCTTTTAGAAAAGGATATTATTTTAAATTGTAGCCAAATTTTAAAACAGCACGAAAAATAATATTTCCTTCAAATTAAAAAATGATTTACACGTGACTATTATAAACAGAAAAAAACTTTCAAATGAGAATTAAATGATTACGTTTTAAAAGCAGGAAAATATTAATAATTACCAGTGTTGTAGTCCTAAAGAAGGCAGAGACAGAGAGTATACGCAATAGGCAGAGGGTATACGCTATATGGAACGTCCATGGCTAGGGTATACGCTATAGCTTTATTTCAGAAACAGAGGGTATACGGAGCTTCTTAAAAAAATCCAGAAGTTATACGACATATACCCTCCACTACATCCCTGATAATTACGTCATAAAAACTATATTTACACGTCAATTTTAAAAGAGAAAGAAAATTGTAAAATAATGAATTCATTAATATGCGTTAAAAGGTGTAAATGGAGGAAATTACGTCATATTTAAAATTGCCAAACAATTTAAATTAAAAAATATACTTGCGCGAGACATTTATTTCATATTTTGAGATAATCTTTTAAAACTAATCTCTCTCTCTATATATATATTGAACAGCATTTAATGCATCTCCATACCTATAAGGGGGGACCCTGTACTGTCGCCAAATGCCGCGAAGTTTCTTTTGGCAACCAAAATTAGTCGCCAAAAGAGACGCCAACTTGGAGATATCTCTAACATTTCGCTAAATTCCCATAGACTTCCACTGTAAACCAAATGGGTTTACTTGCTTACAGAAAATCAACAAATTGAGATATTTTGAACCAATGAACCAATGCAGATGTTATTGAAGTGCCTACAAGAGTCGCATTGCTCTTGTGTTGAGAATTCTAAGACAGCGCAAATATTTCCTTTCTAACAACAAAAGTATTTTCACGTGAGTATTAAAAAGAGAAAGAAAACTTTGGTGAAAATTACGTCAGGTTTAAAACGATACATTTAAAATGTCTTATTTAAAAATATTTCTTGTAGCGTTGTTAAAAAATACCGGGAGACGAAAACTCTGTTAACTTAAATCATTTTATATTAGCTTATTTTCACATGTTTCACTGATCAGATTTAATCAAAGACAAAAACAACCCGTTAACAGGGAGATAGCGACTGTTCTTTTAATTAAATTTTTTTTCTTCCGAAATTTGTTTTAAGCCGATCAAATTAGCGTGCTTTTAGAGTTTGCGGTGTCTGAACGCGAGCGTAGCAACGGCCTTCTTCAGGTACCTGAAGTAAGCCGTGGCGTAGCTCGTTGGGGCAGAAACATTTTGTTCATTTTAGACTGTCATAAAATAGTAGAAAACCGTCAGCGTTCAATAGCATATGATCTTTTTTTTTTTTTTTCACCCCTCTAGACGGCTCACATGTACACTGCAAAAAAGATGAACAATTCTATGAAGAATGTACGCCTAACTGCAAAAATACTTGCAAAACCTATTTCAATCCAGGTATTCGATGCGCTTGTGGTAAACCAGCATGTTTCTGCAAAGAAGGTCTGGTAAAAGATGGAGAACGATGCGTGCATCCCAAGGAGTGCAAGGAATATAAAGAACATAATATGGATTAAATAGACAAGACTAATAATAGACAAGACTACTAATTATTCTGGATAGATTGTTTCGATTCAATTACTTTTTTATTTTTAATATGTGATCTAAATGTAACTTTTGTTGTAATAAATTGTGATTTAGCAGGCCAACTTTTAAATTATTTGTAAAGTTTAAAAACTCATTTTTAACTTTTGATACACTTGTTTTGATTAATTATTGCCTACATAAACCCAAAAGTTTAACGGTCCATTACGAAAATATGTACATTTGATAATTCAAAATATGTCATAAAATAATGAGAATTATCAAATTTTTTAAAGCAGATCTTATAACAGATGGAGAACTGTGCGTGCGCCAAAGCAGTGCAAAGAAACTAAAAAAGACGTATGATATATCAGCTGCTAATTTTTATTAATTGATCTTTTTTCGATTTACGTACTTTTTAGGTGCGTTCGTAATTATATAAATACGTAGCACCTATAGTCATCGTCTGGTCAGTCTGTCCGCATATAACAGCGCAAAAACTACCCAACCGAATGGTTTGAAATTTAATATATATAATCGTTGCAGAATTGTGTCGAGTCACTTCAAATTTTATGAAAATCGAATCAAAACTTAAAACGATATTAATAAAAGTTTTCTTAGCTCTATTAAATCCTCTCCTACGTAATGAATTCAATAATATCCCATGATAGGTAATAATTCTAGGTTGCCATGGTGATTACGTCTTAGTTAAGATGGAGTTCTATTATTTCCATATTACTGAATTTAATATATAGAATCGTAATAAATTTTGTATTCGTGCATTTTTCATAAGTTGGCAAGTTATTGCACCAAGATCTGAATATTTATAAAACTAGTACGAGTGCACCTCATTTGCCACGTTTGACGTACAATTCTAAATGTAATTTTCGATGCAACATATTATGAATTAATACGCCAATTGTTAAATCATTTTTAAGTGAAGTTTTAAGTTTAAAATCTGACTTTTTAACATTTGATACGCATTGCTTTGCATTAATTATTGGCCAAATAAAATCATTAATAGCGTTCAGCTTTTCACCAAGAAAGTGAGTACATTCGGCAATTTAAAATAATACATACAATGACGAGAATTGAGAAAACTTTATATATTGAGTTGACTGAAAAGTTCCAAAGCATTTTAGAATGTGCGTTTCTCAATGTTGGAGGGATAAAATGAATATAAGATTTTTTTTAAAAAACAGGATGTACAGAATAAATTATAGAGTACAACAGGATGAACGATCGTCGTCTGCTTTAATCGATAGTCCGGGAGCCGGTGACATTAAAAGTCCCTGATCGCAGAATCGATTTTTTTAAACAGCCCCCCCCCCCCCCTAAAAAAAGTTGGCGAATGCTGTTACACTTGGCAAATTTACAAACTTAGTTGGCAAATTTATTTAAAACTAGCTTTAATAAAAACATATAATACACCATCTACTTCTAATATCACTTGGCAAAAGTTACATATGTAATTGGGAATATTATTAAACTTTTTACAAATAAGAACTATATTACATTTTCTAATTGTGGTAACTTGGCAAAATTATAAAATTCGTTGGCAAATGCTGAAATTTAACTTCGGCAATTTAACGTCCTCTCCCTTTAATAAAAAGTCTTAGCGATGGCCCTGTGTGCAAATCGATAGTAAAATCTCATACGAAAAAAAAAAAAAAAAAAAAAAATGAGCTACGTATGACAATCCAGAAAATATGTTTATATGTTATGTAGCTTTGCAAAGGGCTTTATTTTCTGTTACTATTAATTAAAGATAATCAAAAACATAGATTTAAATGACACTCTGAGATAAATACTTAGCTTTGACTACAACAAAACAATAGTTTGGCGGTATTGTTTTGACATGTTGCCCTTGCCATATCTCAGCTTGTAGTCAAATCTCCATCCTGAAATTGCTTGTGCATAACACTACCATACATTCTCTTATTAAAAAAATTTTCAGGTTTTTATCTCGTGCCCCACCAGAGATATCAAAGCCTGAAAAGTGCGATTTTTGTCATTTTTGAAAAAATTGGGATTTTTTTAGCGAAGAGAAAGCAAGTCCCAGATCTGGAACTCGGCGTGTGAGTACAAGTACTTTCGGCCTATTTGTAAAAAAAATTATGTCATGTTGACAGTATTCCTTGCTAGAAAAATTTCCTCTTGTAAACGGACAAATTTTGAAAAAAAAAAAAAAAAAAAAAAACAGAAACTTTATGCTTAGATTTTACCAATAAGCAGTTAGTTTCGGAAACTACTCCATTACCAGATTTTTAGCCCAATGTATTCTGTACAAATTGCTTTAATCCGCACTTGAATTGGATAAATAAACGATGAATTATTTACAATTCCGTAAACCCTTCCTTCTTGTGAGAAAATTGCTGCAGACGATGAAACAAAGATGGCCGCCATGCACAAACAAAAATCTCTCTATTCTAAAAGAAAGTAACTACCGCTGTCACCGCCGCCGCCGGTTTTGATTTTTTTGTGACCGGAGGCCTTCCTTCGTTAATATTAACAAAAATAATGCATAGAAAAATATGAAAATCGGTGGTTTTATACAGAAATGTTTGATAAACACGTTGATGCAGACAGTTTTCAAATCGAAGAATTATTTTAAGAGTTATTTAATGCTAAAGTTGGACAAAATCGTTCCACTAAAAAAGTTTTATAGCAGCAAAAACTATACATGGCAGTGTAATCATTTTTAGATCATTTTATGCGTTAGAATTTGACGGAGTGCAGATTGCATTAATTTTTTTATTTTGATTCATTTTTTCAGGTTTTATTTCTATTTTACATTCAAATTTTCAGCATTTCTAGAGATATTTTTTACAGATTTCAGAAAATTGTACTAATTTAAACTGTTGCCAACTGTATAAAAAGCGCAAGCAATAATGTTTGCTTCAAATTAAAAATTTATTTACACGTGACTATTATAAACAGGAAAAAAACTTTCAAATTAGAATTAAATAATTACTTATAAAAAGCAGGAACTTATTAAAAATTACGTCATAAAAAGTATACACGTGAATTTTAAAAGAGAAAGGATATTGTAAAATAATAAATTCATTAACATGTGTTAGAAGTTTTAGGAGAAATTACGTCATATTTACGTCACATTATAGTTATTACATAAAATGAACACAAAATAATATTGCAAAAAAGTTTAAATTTAGAAATTGCGCTAGACATTTATTTGATATTTTGAGAATTAATTCAAAATGTCTCATTTAAAAGAACTTTCTTTTCGCTTTGTTAAAAAATACCAGGAGACAAAGACTCTCTTTACTTAATTCCTTTTATATTAGCTTATTTTGAAATGTTGTTACACGTGTATACGTCATCAAGTTATTTTTATTTCGACGTTTTATTTGTGTTTTTATTAATGCTGTACGAATTTATTTGTTCTTTCGTTATTTAAAATAAAAATTATATCAATTTGTATAATTTGGCGATTTATATAATTTGGCGAAATGGGTCGACAGGATAATCAAGTAGTACCGCAGCGGATTTGGCGTTAAAATTCCCCAATCAAAGAGAAATGAATAGAAATTCGTTTATAGGGAGATCGCCACTGTTTTTTAAATTATAATTCAATCTTTCGAAATATTTTTAAAGCCGATCAAATTAGCGTGCATTTAGAGTCTGCGGTGTCTGGACGGGGGTTGGCGAGCGTAGCTCGTAGGGGGCCAAGCCCCCTAGTTAATAAAATTAAAATAATAGTCATTTTGAATTTCCATTATGTTAGGGTTGTTGTACAAAAAATTTCAGATTTTTTAAAAATGGTCGAGCAACCAGTGCTGACCCAACAATATTGCTGCCTCCCGGAATTTTATAACGACGCTATTAGAAAATTGTTGTAAAATGACATTTTAAATGTTTCTTTTTAAATATGGCGTAATTTTTATCTTTTCGATATTCATGTGAAAATATATTTTTTAATGCATAGTTAAAAACATCATACCTCGAAATATTAAATCTCTCCTGTAAATATCTTTTTAAATTGAAACTGTTTGCCAATATTATTATTTGGGCATTTTAAATATGACATAATTTCCCCCATTTACTGCTTTTGACACGTAATAATTTAGTAATTATTATTTTAAAGATTTCTTTCCTTTTTTAGGGTTTCGTTCATCTGACGAAACCCTATTCGTCTCACTCTTATGTCTGTCTGTCCGTCAGAGAGCCCGTTCTCAGAAACTATATATGTTGGAGACTTGAAATTTTGGATTCTTATAGCAGAACACCTCACATCAAATGACAAATCATAAAATTTTGAAGAAGTCTTATATTTACCCCTCTGGGCTCTAACTTGTGTATTTTAAGCAAATTTTCTAACTCAGCCCCTAATTAAGTTGGAGATGTGAAATTTTGCATACTTATAGCAGAGCACTTGCGATCACACGAAAAATCATAAAATTTTCAAAAGGTCATATTATTTACCCCTCCGGGCTCTAACTTCTGTATTTTTAGCAATTTTCCTAACCTCCACCCTGTTCACCCGGAATGCACTTTTCTAATTTTTGCCGACACTCCTTTGACCACTGTTTCATATTATGCACCATAGCCGTACATATTTTAATTCCAATTTTTACTGCTAGGCGGCGCCTACTTATCTCGGATGCTATGAGCCCGATCCCCTCGACTAATGTATCTACGGATAGTTTGTAAAACGGAGTTTCGTTCGGATAGAGGTTTGTTTACAATAGAGTGCGTCCCCTCGTTCGAAATGTGGAACTAACAGATTTTGGAAAAGGATAAAGTGTTTTGAAAGAAATATTAAACGAAACCCTCTGTGCGATCTGTGATCACACTTACCCACTTGTTTAATATTCATGTGTAAATACATTTTTTATGACGTAATTTTCCCCATTTACTGTTTTTAACACGTGATCAATTTTAAAGTTTCCTTTTTGTTTTTGATGGTCACACGGGAATAAATTTTTTAATTGAAGGGAAGTATTATTTGCGCTGTTTTATCATTTGGCAACGATATAGAAAATAACGCTTTCGAAAAATCAATTTATCTAATGAAATTTTGAATAATATATTGACAAAAAAAATCCTTAAAAAGTTAGTCAAATTAAATAATTGCACACTGAAAGCTTGTCAAATATGTCCCTGCAAAAGATGGTTAAACTACAATATTACCAATTTTCTTCCAAAAAAACTTTTTTAACGGAACTATTTTGAACGAGTTCAACATTAAATAGCTCTTAAAATAATTCTTCGATTTATAAAGTGTCTGCTTCAGCGTATTTATAGAACATTTCTTTATAAAAGTACCAATTTTTATATGCAATAGTTTTCTTAATATTAGCCTAGAAAGAGTTTCGATCACAAAAATATAAATTGATAACTGACTATTTTTAGAATACACTATACCGCCCTTTGGAGAACCATTTTAATTTAGAAAATACCCTACGATACACCTTCAGCCATTACGCTAAAGACGCATTAAGCATTTTTATTTGGATTTCTCAGGAAAGCTCCGCGAAAAACGGCAAACTGACGCTGCAATTTCAATACATCCTCGTTTATATGGATGCTACGGCCGAAACATAATTTTTCTTCTTTTTTTTTTTTTTTAAGGAAAAAATTATGAAAACTCTCCAAACATAATTTAATATCTCTCTATTCTAAAAGAAAAAAGTAACTAGCGCTGTCACCACCGCCGCCGGTTTTGAATTTTTTTTTGTGACCGGAGATCTTTCTTTGTTAATACTAAGAAAAATATTGCATACAAAAATATGAAAATCGGTAGTTTTAGAGAGAAATGTTTGATAAACACGCTGATGCAGACAGTTTTCAAATCGAAGAATTATTTTAAGAAATATTTAATGTTAAAGTTGGTCAAAATCGTTCCATTAAAAAAGTTTTATTAGCAGCAAAAACTATACATAGGAATTTAATAATTTTTAGATCATTTTATACATTAGAAATTCGCGGTGTAAAGACTGCATTTTTTTTTTTTTTTTTTTTTTTTTTTTTGAGGATTTATTTTCATTTTATATTCAAAATTTCAGCATTTCGATAAACATTTTTTACATCTTTTAGAAAAGGATATTATTTTAAATTGTAGCCAAATTTTAAAACAGCACGAAAAATAATATTTCCTTCAAATTAAAAAATGATTTACACGTGACTATTATAAACAGAAAAAAACTTTCAAATGAGAATTAAATGATTACGTTTTAAAAGCAGGAAAATATTAATAATTACCAGTGTTGTAGTCCTAAAGAAGGCAGAGACAGAGAGTATACGCAATAGGCAGAGGGTATACGCTATATGGAACGTCCATGGCTAGGGTATACGCTATAGCTTTATTTCAGAAACAGAGGGTATACGGAGCTTCTTAAAAAAATCCAGAAGTTATACGACATATACCCTCCACTACATCCCTGATAATTACGTCATAAAAACTATATTTACACGTCAATTTTAAAAGAGAAAGAAAATTGTAAAATAATGAATTCATTAATATGCGTTAAAAGGTGTAAATGGAGGAAATTACGTCATATTTAAAATTGCCAAACAATTTAAATTAAAAAATATACTTGCGCGAGACATTTATTTCATATTTTGAGATAATCTTTTAAAACTAATCTCTCTCTCTATATATATATTGAACAGCATTTAATGCATCTCCATACCTATAAGGGGGGACCCTGTACTGTCGCCAAATGCCGCGAAGTTTCTTTTGGCAACCAAAATTAGTCGCCAAAAGAGACGCCAACTTGGAGATATCTCTAACATTTCGCTAAATTCCCATAGACTTCCACTGTAAACCAAATGGGTTTACTTGCTTACAGAAAATCAACAAATTGAGATATTTTGAACCAATGAACCAATGCAGATGTTATTGAAGTGCCTACAAGAGTCGCATTGCTCTTGTGTTGAGAATTCTAAGACAGCGCAAATATTTCCTTTCTAACAACAAAAGTATTTTCACGTGAGTATTAAAAAGAGAAAGAAAACTTTGGTGAAAATTACGTCAGGTTTAAAACGATACATTTAAAATGTCTTATTTAAAAATATTTCTTGTAGCGTTGTTAAAAAATACCGGGAGACGAAAACTCTGTTAACTTAAATCATTTTATATTAGCTTATTTTCACATGTTTCACTGATCAGATTTAATCAAAGACAAAAACAACCCGTTAACAGGGAGATAGCGACTGTTCTTTTAATTAAATTTTTTTTCTTCCGAAATTTGTTTTAAGCCGATCAAATTAGCGTGCTTTTAGAGTTTGCGGTGTCTGAACGCGAGCGTAGCAACGGCCTTCTTCAGGTACCTGAAGTAAGCCGTGGCGTAGCTCGTTGGGGCAGAAACATTTTGTTCATTTTAGACTGTCATAAAATAGTAGAAAACCGTCAGCGTTCAATAGCATATGATCTTTTTTTTTTTTTTTCACCCCTCTAGACGGCTCACATGTACACTGCAAAAAAGATGAACAATTCTATGAAGAATGTACGCCTAACTGCAAAAATACTTGCAAAACCTATTTCAATCCAGGTATTCGATGCGCTTGTGGTAAACCAGCATGTTTCTGCAAAGAAGGTCTGGTAAAAGATGGAGAACGATGCGTGCATCCCAAGGAGTGCAAGGAATATAAAGAACATAATATGGATTAAATAGACAAGACTAATAATAGACAAGACTACTAATTATTCTGGATAGATTGTTTCGATTCAATTACTTTTTTATTTTTAATATGTGATCTAAATGTAACTTTTGTTGTAATAAATTGTGATTTAGCAGGCCAACTTTTAAATTATTTGTAAAGTTTAAAAACTCATTTTTAACTTTTGATACACTTGTTTTGATTAATTATTGCCTACATAAACCCAAAAGTTTAACGGTCCATTACGAAAATATGTACATTTGATAATTCAAAATATGTCATAAAATAATGAGAATTATCAAATTTTTTAAAGCAGATCTTATAACAGATGGAGAACTGTGCGTGCGCCAAAGCAGTGCAAAGAAACTAAAAAAGACGTATGATATATCAGCTGCTAATTTTTATTAATTGATCTTTTTTCGATTTACGTACTTTTTAGGTGCGTTCGTAATTATATAAATACGTAGCACCTATAGTCATCGTCTGGTCAGTCTGTCCGCATATAACAGCGCAAAAACTACCCAACCGAATGGTTTGAAATTTAATATATATAATCGTTGCAGAATTGTGTCGAGTCACTTCAAATTTTATGAAAATCGAATCAAAACTTAAAACGATATTAATAAAAGTTTTCTTAGCTCTATTAAATCCTCTCCTACGTAATGAATTCAATAATATCCCATGATAGGTAATAATTCTAGGTTGCCATGGTGATTACGTCTTAGTTAAGATGGAGTTCTATTATTTCCATATTACTGAATTTAATATATAGAATCGTAATAAATTTTGTATTCGTGCATTTTTCATAAGTTGGCAAGTTATTGCACCAAGATCTGAATATTTATAAAACTAGTACGAGTGCACCTCATTTGCCACGTTTGACGTACAATTCTAAATGTAATTTTCGATGCAACATATTATGAATTAATACGCCAATTGTTAAATCATTTTTAAGTGAAGTTTTAAGTTTAAAATCTGACTTTTTAACATTTGATACGCATTGCTTTGCATTAATTATTGGCCAAATAAAATCATTAATAGCGTTCAGCTTTTCACCAAGAAAGTGAGTACATTCGGCAATTTAAAATAATACATACAATGACGAGAATTGAGAAAACTTTATATATTGAGTTGACTGAAAAGTTCCAAAGCATTTTAGAATGTGCGTTTCTCAATGTTGGAGGGATAAAATGAATATAAGATTTTTTTTAAAAAACAGGATGTACAGAATAAATTATAGAGTACAACAGGATGAACGATCGTCGTCTGCTTTAATCGATAGTCCGGGAGCCGGTGACATTAAAAGTCCCTGATCGCAGAATCGATTTTTTTAAACAGCCCCCCCCCCCCCCCCCCTAAAAAAAGTTGGCGAATGCTGTTACACTTGGCAAATTTACAAACTTAGTTGGCAAATTTATTTAAAACTAGCTTTAATAAAAACATATAATACACCATCTACTTCTAATATCACTTGGCAAAAGTTACATATGTAATTGGGAATATTATTAAACTTTTTACAAATAAGAACTATATTACATTTTCTAATTGTGGTAACTTGGCAAAATTATAAAATTCGTTGGCAAATGCTGAAATTTAACTTCGGCAATTTAACGTCCTCTCCCTTTAATAAAAAGTCTTAGCGATGGCCCTGTGTGCAAATCGATAGTAAAATCTCATACGAAAAAAAAAAAAAAAAAAAAAAAAAAAATGAGCTACGTATGACAATCCAGAAAATATGTTTAATTAAACTATTATTAAAAAGCTATAATGATTTACCGTTATCGCGGAAATCCGACACTTGGCCAGCGTCCATACGCGAATTAAGGTATCCACCGGTAAAAATTCAAAGCAAAATAAATGCGAAATTTTATCATCGGTCGTCTCCTTAAAATAGGTACGACAGACTTTCCCGGCAGAATAATGTTCGTCATACCACATTTTTCTGAAAAAAAAAACACAAAATTTTCTATAAAATGGCTCTAAGAGGGATCCACGACAACGGTAAAACATTATAGTTCTTTAATAATAATTAATTTAATTAAACATTTTCTGGTCAAACCTAGCTCATTTTGTTCGCATGACTTTTTACTATCGATTTACATTAAAAAAAAAAAAAAAAAAAAAAAAAAAAAAGTTTCAATTTCACGAGGCTTTCGATGTCACCGGCTCTCGGACTACGAGGTTTGCATTTGCAAAAAATTATGTTCTATAACAGGGTCGGCGAACCTTTTTACATCCGCGTGCCAATATTAAAAAAAAAAAAATCCAACAGAACATGGCGTGCCAACAACGCCACGTCCCATTCCCGCAAAAAAATAGCGAATTAATTTAATAGTGAATTATAAATTAGTTTAATTCTCTTATAATAATAAATAGTGTCAAAATTATTTATTATTATTAGATTATTATAAATATTGCTAACGTACCTGCAGGTAATACCAACATACGCATTAAATTAAACAATATTTAATATAGAAAACTCGAACCAAAACATTTTTCACATTTAAAAATTAATTGATCATAGAAACAGTTATAGAAAAAATATAATTATACCTTTAATTTCATTTTACAAATGTTTTAGCAATCAAATTATTATTTTTTCATAACTTATAAAAAAAAAAGGCATGTTTTATTAGTTTTATTAATACTTTTCTCATTTAAAGATCAATTAACAAATTCTAGCAAAAGTTATATAAAACCCCATATGCTGGTCAAAACACGTTAAATTATGCAGAAATATTAAAGCAAAGAATAATTTTATTTCCTAGATTTCTATGCGAACCATGGGTGTAATCATAACGAAATCGAGGAAATGGAGAGTTGGAAAGGGTCAAATACTTCTAAGCGGGAAAGTTCAGTGATATAACAAGTACCTATTATAGAAAACAATAGCTATTTTCAATTAAGCTCCGTGTATTAATAAAAAAAAGAATAAAGAGGTGCAGAATTTTGGGAATTTGACTGAATTTTGATTTAGAACTTCAATCAACGGCGTGCCAAATATATCTTCCCGCGTGCCAGTTACGGCACGCGTGCCATAGTTTCGCCAACCCTGTTCTATAAGATGTTTTAACAAATGATGCACTTATCATTAGTTAAATAAAAAGTTTCCTATCGAAAACAGGCTGAAAGAGGAACTGCAGCATTCAATTAAGTATTCAGTAGGCTTATGTCTACTATGCCCTCTCATGTATGTTTAACCGTTTCAGGGACAAGGCATTTCAGCTCCAAATATATTCAAATAATTAATTCATACCGCAATTTACGAACAAATTTATTTTAAAATAATCAAAAGCTTTTCTTCACGTATATTATGTGATCGAATTTGTACTAAAAAATTATTGGTGTCACTTGGCAGTTTGGGCACTGCAAACGGCGCTCCTGAAAGGGTTAATATATTAATAATAATTGCTAACGAATGTCTGCTTTCATTGTCAATGTGTGTGCGATAATTGCAAAACCATATTTTCTATCGCTAAGGGCAGTAAGTAAAACCAGATATCCAAAAAACATAGCAAAAACTTTCTTCCATATGTGGCACAAATACATTTACTGGTGAATTTTTGTAGTATACAAAGTTTGGTATACTTTTATATGATCCGGCTGCAAATCTCTTGAATAGCATTTTTTCCCTTTCAATGGCAACTTTTTTCGAGTGGAAAATTTAGAAACCATACTTTGAAATGAAATAAAATGCTTTGGATTATGGTCTTATTTCATATTTTGTATTTTAAATGAAATGAGTGAAAGGAATGAATTTTAAATATATGCAGTATATGTAATATAAATATATGTAATACATGTAATTTAAATGCATGTATTTTAAATTAAATTAGTGAAAGGTTTATTTTAAATGAAATAGATGCAATACAATCCCAGTAACGTAGTGGTCAGCACGCCTGTCTGCCACGCTACAGGTCCTGAGTTCGGCTCCCGGCTGGGCAAGGTTCACTCAACCTTTCATCCCTTCGGGGTCGATAAAATGAGTACCAAGCTTGTTTGGGAACTAAACACCGAGGGTCTCGCGCTGGGCTGACCACTTGGCCGGAACACATGCTGTATAGCACCTCGGGGCGCAGGATCAAGTAAACAGAGTTGGGCACTGTAGGCCCTGATCCTTCATGGATCGTACAGCCACAGGTTTAATTTTTAGATGCAATATAAATGATGGCAATATGAACAATATTTCGCGATTTATTAACATAAAAGTACGCAATTTTTTTATTTAATAAAAAACTAGTGTATCATTTCAGTTATCTGTAGCTTAAATTTCGTCTAATTTGGAGAAGTAGAACACACCCCAGTGCCTCCTGAAGTGTGAAACTTATTTTTCACTAACCCTGTACATCAGTTGGTTAAGGGGCCCCGATTATGAAACTTTTCCGAAGCATGACATAGCAGCAACCCTTGTTGCGTGATCAAAGACAAAATTGCATAAGAATAGTTTTTCATAATAAGCATCTTGCACCTTAAATTTGGCGCAATCCCACCTCATATATGCCAAGATACAGCTATAATAGAAATAGCGAAAAAAAGACTTATTACAGCCACCTGTTGAGAGATATACACCATCAGCACCAATTAATGTCAAAGTCTTAACATGAAGTTTGATAAAATTCCACGCATTCGATCTCGAGTATGAATGGCCACAAAATTTGCTTAACACAGGTATTTTCCAAAAATAGTAAAATCGTATCCAGGTCATCCAAATAACCAGCTTTCGCAATTCAAATACTTTAATTATATGTAAGGTAAGTGCACCAGTAGTGGGCAATTTAAGGGAACTCTTCACTCACTTGAAAACACACGCTCGCTAATGCTAAACGTACGAGCAGGATGTTTTCGAATTTCTCGTTTAAATTCGAATATTTTATTATTTATTTTTTTATTTTTATTTATTTATTTTTTTTTTGCATAGGATAGCTGAGCTTGATCTGGATTAGGGCCATTTTGTACGTTTTCGATTTTTGTTGCAGATTATTTAAATAAAGGTACTTTCACTTTCGAAACCGGTTCCGAAAGTGAAAGTACGTTTATTAAAAAAATCTGCACCCAAAATCGAAAAAATAAAAAATAGCCATATTAGGGATCGATCTCAACTATCCTATGCAAAAAAAATTAATTAAAGATATTCAAATTTAAACGAAAAATTCAAAAACAACCTGACCATAAGTTTAGCATTAGTGAGCAGGTGTTTTCAAGTGAGTGAAGAGTCCCCTTAAGGTCATTTATTAAATTATTATTAACCCCTTCGGGACGGGAGCCTTTTACGAAATTTTTAATCTTTTGTCACCGTTTTTTAAAAACAGAAATTTGTGTCTTCTTGAATCGAAAAACAGCGTTGATTAAACAAGGCAAATTTTACAGTAAAATTTTACTGGTGAGGATAAACAAGGATTCGGAGTGCTTCATGCGGCACGTATACGTGCCGCTCGTCCCTAAGGGGTTAAAGTGTTAGTGAATTCCAAAAGATATATATTTCTTTAGCCTAGTCCTAACCTTCATGTATTAGAATAAACATGCAAAGTTTCAAAATATAGTCTTCGAAAAAAAATGAAAAATAAAAAATGTTACCTTCCTCTATGCTCCAGTAGTGGGCCTAATAAATTTCTGATGCATGCAGTTTTCGAACAAATTATTTACAATGTAATAGAATATATCAACAGTAGTTTAATTTAAAATAAAATATAGTATTAAAGAAACAATGTTTTAAATAAAAACTTATCTGTTAATGAAATCTCTAAGAATTTGGTCAAAAAATCTGTTTTTGAAGACATTCTAGAAAATAAACAAATGTACCAGCAGAAAAGAAAAAAACAATTACTCCAAACAGATTATGGAAAGTTAACATTTAAGGATGTTAGTCAACCAGATTTCTTTCAATCGTTTTTCAGAAATGCATTTTGAAACTGTTTTTAAACTTAAAAAATTAGTGGCCCACAATAGGTGCATTTACCTTAGGAGAGATTAAACAACTATTATTCAATTTTAGCCCAGTGGTTAGGGGGTTGAATTCAGAATTAGGGGAAAGCTGGAAATTGTTTTAATCCCTTCTGTTTAGGTCTAGAATGAATATGCTATGTTTTCCCCCTCGTACTAGGGGAGCGTTAGGAAATATGTATAGAATTATAGTCAAAAAACACGTTTTTTTGCATACCATAACAATATCTCAAAACAGCTAACTCTGTCAAAAACATTGTCAATACAAATGTCATAAGCTTAAAATTCTGAATAAAATGAGTACCTACACTCAATACGTACATTGAATATTAAGGTCACAATTCTACTTCAAAGTTTTAGACCCATCATCAGGGGGATGACCTCAGAATTAATTAGGAGAAAACTGGAAATCGTTTTAATCCCTTCCGGTTAGGTCTAAAATGAACGTACTATGTTTTCTTCCTCGTACTTGAGTGAATGTTAGAAAATATGTACATATTTATTTTCGAAAAACACGTTTTTTTTAGTTTCCTTAACAATATTTCAAAATAGCTAACTCTATAAAAAACATTGTCAATACAAATGTTGCAGAGCTTAAAATTCTGAATAAAGTGAGTATCATCATTAATATTTTTGTTCAACATTAAGGTCGCAATTCTATTTCAAAATTTTTCAAATCAAGAGCTTGAAGCCAGGAGAGACCAAGTTAACTTAACAATATCTCAAATTGTGGTCTTAATATCGAACAAAAATATTAAGTGTAGGTACTCATTTTACTCAAAATTTTAGGCTCTATAACTTTTGTACTAACAATGTTTTTGATAGAATTAGCTATTTTGAGATATTGTTAAGTTAACTTGGTCTCTCCAAGCTTCAAGTTATTGATTAGCGATTAAGGCAAAATTTTGAAATAGAACTGCGACCTTAATGTTGAACAAAAATATTAATGATGGTACTCACTTTATTCAGAATTTTAAGCTCTAAAACATTTGTATTGACAATGTTTTTTATAGAGTTAGCTGTTTTGAGATATTGTTAAGGAAACTAAAAAAAAATGTGTTTTTCGAAAATAAATATGTACATATTTTCTAACATTCACCCAAGTACGAGGAAGAAAACATAGTACGTTCATTTTAGACCTAAACGGAAGGGATTAAAACAATTTCCAGTTTTCTCCTAATTAATTCTGAGGTCATCTCCCTGATGATGGGTCTAAAACTTTGAAGTAGACTTGTGACCTTAATATTCAATATACGTATTGAGTGTAGGTACTCATTTTATTCAGAATTTTAAGCTCTATGACATTTGTATTGACAATGTTTTTGACAGAGTTAGCTGTTTTGAGATATTGTTATGGTATGCAAAAAAACGTGTTTTTTTACTATAATTCTATACATATTTCCTAACGCTCACCTAGTTCGAGGGAGAAAACATAGCATATTCATTCTAGACCTAAACAGAAGGGATTAAAACAATTTCCAGCTTTCCCCTAATTAATTCCAAATTCGGCCTTTTTTTGCTCCCCTACCACTGGGCTATTTACCTAAACAGAACATACGTTTATGAAAAAAAGTTAAACAAGATTAAAATATAAATAACGACCAGAGAGATTATGAGAAAAAGTATTTATTTATCTATTTTTATTAATATGTTAATTTCACCATATAAGTCAAATATAAATACATGTACAATATAACTGTTGTCACATAATTTTATAACATTTGTGTGATGGGGGCCGTATATTTTGTTATATTTGGAATCTAAGTTTTTTGTTTTATTTTTCAGCTATTATGAAATTAATTTTGTTCGAGAAGTAACATTTATGTCAAATTTTACCATTAAAATATTAAGTTCTTTGTTAGAGGAATCTTTAAATATTATAATCTAAATATTTTCTAATTTTCTACATAAAGTTTATCATAATTTACACACCAATAATATAAACACACCATTTATTTTATGCTTTTGAGTATTTCAAATGGTTGGGTATAGCTGAGAAACAGGGTGCCCAATAGCGAACTGAATTATTTCATACAACTGTCTGTTGATAAAAATTACATAATCAGTATTAATTCATTAATTACATCATCAACACATTAATTTAATCAGCTTCATAGCAACCCATTTTGGAGGGGAAAATATGTTTATTCTATATTTAGAAAATATTTATAATATTGATTTTATTAAATTTCTTATAAGCAAATGTATATTAACTGATAATTATACAAATTATTTATTTTGAGGCTATAGAAGAATGCCTTTCTTTATAAAAGCACAAACACTATTATCTTAAAAAATTCAATTTTGGTGCGAAAAAAGTGGCTAAGAAAAATAATCCTATTTTTACACCCCCCCCCCCCCCCCCATTAACAATAAATTGTCACCAGAGAAATTTAATTAGAAATTGCAAAATAAAATTATTAATATCTCAAAAAATAATTTGAAGTTTCAAAATTTCAAGAGTTACTATGACATCCTTGGAAACTTATGAATAGTTAGTGTTCTTTTCAACTCATAAATAATCTTAATCTGGGAAGAGTGGATGTGAAATGCAAACACATGGTCAGATTTTAATACAATAGATAAACTACATTTTAACATGAAGGTACAATGTTAACGACTTTTTAGTTTCAAGATAGAAAAATCAATACAAAATCTCCAATTAGATAAATAAAGATGAGATTAAATACACCAATATTATGTAATTCTTAACTGAATTAATTAATGTTGCTCTATTTATTGACTTATTTATTTTTCTATCTAACTGTTTTATAAAATAACATCATTTTTGAATGATTTAGGAAAAAAAAATAAAGATTTTGTTTAAAAAGAAATCAATTAATTGCAATCCTTATGTTACTGACAAATGCAACAATTACATTTTTATGAGCTTAGGTACATCATAAAGCACATACCTTCTCACAATGAGCCATTTAACATATCTTTTTTCTATTTTTGAAGGATGAGATCATTCATATTCAAATTTGAGCAACCTAAAATTAGGAGGTTTGGCACATCCAAAAAGTCATTATGCCCTGATTCTAGAAACCTGCAATCAAAACTTTTGGTGCTAGTTAACGCCCCCCCCCCCTTTTTTTACTTACTTGTAAGAGAACAAAATCTCCCCCCCCCACCCCCCCAAAAAATAAATAATAATAATAATAATAATAAAATACATTCTGTTTTTCTGGTAATGCTAAAGTCATTTTTATTTATTCATTTCCTTAATCATTAGCTATCAAATAACAAGACATACACAAAGATTTTAAAGATATATTAATGCTGATAACATTAAAACAGGTTACGGTTTTTTTCTGTCAGAGAACTGTATCAAAAATATACTACAACGGTTTTATTCCATCAGACAACTGTATCAAAAATATACTACATTCTTCTAATGAATAATGCAGCTCATTTTTGTAATCTGAAAATTATTCTGCCTCAAATGTAAAGAATTTTAATAACAAAAGATGGAATTCACTTTTGGGCACACTGTCTATTTACATGAAAATGAAAAAGTAACTAAGAAAACAAAAATTACATCATAAACTAAAAATGAATGAAAAAAAAGGGTGTTATGGGAATAATACCATATGGACAATTTTACAGAAGGCCTAAATTAATAACTGCATAGTCATGAAAATCTGTTGCCTAGGGTAATAAAGTTAACTTATTACATAAATTGATTTATTTTTCAAGAATGATATTAATAATGCAAAAAATTTAACATAATCAGTCAATATTATTAAAATTATATATAACATTTAGATTAGATAGATTCATTATGATAAATTATTTCAAAATGAGCGTGTTTCTAGCATTTATAGCATAAAAAAAAAAAAGAATTTTGGTTAAATATTTCAACTTTTAAAATATTGTATCTTTTGAATACTAGAATCCAGCAGTACTACTTGGATGCTAAAAAAAAAAACAAAAAATTCACCAATACTCTAACCAACAGAATCTGTAACTATAATGGCCTGATTATCACAGGGGGACACTGGGCCTGTGCCTCGAGCCCACATTTTCAGAAGGCCCGAAAATATATTTTCTCCACTCTCTGAAATTACAAATTAATGCAAATTTCCATTTTTTAGTTAAAAGAAAAAATTAATTTGACCATTCATTCAAACTAAACTAGTGCAGTGTTACTCACTAATGACAATAAAATGCAATGTAAGTTTCGAAATTCCAAGTAAAATGGATATTACATCAAACATGTTTCATTCAGTCGCTTAGATTTAGAGTTTTATTCTCTCTAAATATCATATAGTGATGACGATTTTACCTTCCCATAGCATTTTTATGCATTTTTACATGTGTCTATAATGTATTCTTTTTTTATAAAGCTATGGTTTAAATTTTTAATTACACACAAAGCTGTTTGCCATGTTTATAATGCAATTTTCTTGAGAAAAGGGGCCCTGACACAGCCTGTGTGCCACAGATTCCACTTAAGAGTTGATCGGGCCCTGAATGCCCAAGGTGTTCAAGTACACCTAGGACTGATTAAAAATATTTTTTGCTTTAGTTCTAAGTAAGACTAACTTATAGTATAAGCAACAGCTAAAGAAATACCAAAATTCACAAAGTAAAAAGAAAAAGGGAAACATGGTGATATTGCAAGGGTTGATTAAATATTAGAACATGAAAAGTTGTTGTAAATCACTAAAATAACATTCTTATTAAGACTTAGAACCAAACAATTGAACAAATAATCTTGACCTGAGATGTTTTTGCCAAATAACTGATTAAAAATAAACCATTGCATGTACATTTAAATAAACAATGCATTTTGGAATGCCTTAAATTCTATGCAGATTTATGTCATTTCCATGAATTATTCAGGTTTGCAATAATAAAAAATACTAAAGTAATAAAACAACTTTTCTAGTACTTAGCACATTACAGATGTGAGCATCAATAATTGCCAAAGCATCAATGTTTCATAAAATAAAGCAAATTTTCCAATGTCATAAAGTATAAAAATAAGAGGATATAATTAATTTATCTTGATACTATGATTATTGACATTTACTTCAATGTCATCTTCAGTCTGGAAAATAATACTAATATTTCTTTTCCAAAAAGTTACTTTACAGATGTATATCATAATTCCATTTTCATCAATGCAAATCTTTTTTTGTAACGTTTTTGGAAGCAAAGTACTCATTTAAATTACATAAATTTAACCCTCTAGTTTTCAATGCACCCTCTAGAGCAGGACTCTTTTTTTTTTTTTTTTTTTGCTCTGTAATTCTTGAAAAAATTGAAAGATGTAAGTTCAAACACACCTATTTGCTTCTTGAGAAACTAATGAAGGTTTTGATATCACCAGGTACTCAAAAACTTTTCAAAATTCTTTGTGCACTTTTGACTCGCAACACTTTGACATTGTTTAAATTTTGTGCTTACATGACTTGTAATGATGAGTGCTGACCTTTTTATTTTAATGATTTGTCACTAGTGTAATAGTTTTAGAAGTCTTATGTATGGGAATTGTCAAGGAATTATTTTTTCAGTGCTCAATGCATACTGCAGTGTGTGGTATTATAAAGAAGTATGGTAAATAACTAAAAGCAATTGAAAAATGAAAATTCCTCTGGTAAATGCTGTGCAGGAAACTGAAGGTTTAAGCAACAGATCTTCATGGTACACATCTATAGAACAATGAATAAAGAAAATATGTTCGTATTCTAAAATATCAAATACAGATTTTTTTTTTTTTTTTTTTTTTTTTTTTTAACCTATGCATTTTCTTTTGGCCTTCATGTTCAACAGAATATATCCTCAATAAAGAATTTTCACAGTTCAAACAATATTCTAAATTATTTCACTGAATCTCTCTCACTATATCCTTCATTAAATGTTTAAAAAACTTTTCTTGTAAAATGCATGCTTTACAGCTTTGTTCATTTTAGCAGAAAATAAAATATGGTGGTTAAATTCCCCTTAAAGATATGTGAAACAGTTGTATTTGAAAAATTAATCTATGAAAATTAATGAGCAATATAAATATAATTTAAATATTTGTGCCAGCCATAAATAGCAATAATTAAAGTATAAAAATTAATAAATAAAGTACAAAATGCATAAGAAATGCAACATGGGGTCATAATGTCAAAAATGTTTTCTAACGTAACATTATCAGTAAATTATTGGCAATAAATATAAAATTTAAGAATAAAACTAATTACTTAAAATAAAACTTTCACATACTCGAAAATTGAGTAGAAAATTTATTTATATATTCGTCGCTTTCTTCATCTACATACATAAGTTCTATACATGTAAATGATTTTTTAAAAAAGTGCTTCAATATGCAATAGTAAATTAAATTACATTCTTTGATGTGGAGGAGATACATTATGAATTGATTTATAACATAATATTTTGCATAAAAACATGGTAACAAATTTTTATAGTAAATCTGCTAGGAAGATTTTGGAAAATAAATTACATTTATCAATAAACAAAACAGTAAAATAACTGACTAAAACTACAAGCTATTTAAGAAAATCCTGCATTATAAGCCTCAAACAATATTAAATGCTTCAGTTAATTTCTTAATACCACACAATAAAATCTTTATGGCTATACCATTGCAAAACTCACGCCCCCCCCCCCCCCCCCCCAAAAAAAAAAAATAAATAAAATCTTTACGTGTAAATAACACAACATTCAAAGATAATATAAACACTTTTAGAATAAAAAATCTAAATTTAAAAAAAAAAACTGCATTAATTTTTAAAAAATGTTGAAGGCAGCTTAAGATATAAACAATGATTTTTAGAGCTGAAGTTGATAGTTTTCTTTAATTGTTTTAAAAAAAGTAAAATTGTCAAATTTTTTAAAAGAATGAGTTGAAATTACCAATTAAAATCCTTATGACAAAATACAAAATTAAATATTTTTTCCCCCTATCAGTCAATGTTTTCAGGAGGTTTTACAGAAAATTTAAAAATCATGCATAACATAACAGAGTATTTAAAAATTAGAAACTATAATAAATGTTATTTAAATGAGAATATATATTTTTTTTAATTTAAAAAAAAAATATATCGCAAGTACCAAAATTTCAAAATCTACAGATACAGATCTAGAATTTAGTTTTAACACTTTGATACACCTTTGGGCTCATGATGTTCAAGAAGCTTCAATATTAATTTGGATAATAATACCCACTTTTGTTGAGATAGTTTAAAAACTTATAGACATTAAATATATTCCCCGACTAAGTTTAGGAGAACTAAAATAAGTTCTTTCAGGACTTTTGGCTAATATTTTGAATTTCTGTATTTTCTCTGACAAGTCTAGAGACTTTCTCTAGATACATAGGAATCCAGTATAGAAAACATCAGACATTTAAATTTAGACTCTAAATAACTGAAGTGCATTTATTTATTTATTTACAAAATTAATACATTTTTTTATAAACTATTGCTAAATTTGTATCCGGTTAATAAAAATTTTCCTGCAATGCTGCAATCAAAGTTCACACTTTGAAACAAAGGAAAAAATAGTTCAGTTATTTAAAATCTAAACTAGAATACTTAAAAAATAAGATTTAAAATAAGCCCAAAGATAATTCATGTATAGTCAGATTTAAATTTTTAAAGACAGGTACAAAGTATGTGAAAATGCATGTACACATTTAAAGTTATTTTGCATAGTGAATTACAGGACTCTTAAATTACACACACAAAAACCAAAAACATCATTCAGAGCAAGAAAATACATTAAATATACATAAATATATTCATATATAAATATATATATCAGGGGCGGCAAGGGAGTCTTAGCCTCGCTCGTAAAAATGGTTTATTTTAAACTAAATTAAAATATTTCTAATATAAATTAAATTTAAAATTGCAGCACAGAACAAGCCTTCATTTTTTTAACTAAAATATTCTATGAAAAGCATGTGACAAATAATAGAACACAATACATTTCTTTTTTCAGAAACAGAGGCAAAAAATGGGTTAGCTGCTAGGATAGACATTTAAAAATTAAAAGTGAATGAATTTAAGAGGACGGGTGAAGAAGAAAAGACTATTACATGTCAATCAGGTCGGGGGACACCGAGCTATCTAAATGGCAGGGAAAGATTTAATTGAAATCACAAACATGGATGCTTTTCTTTTTAAAGGTACCTAATTAGAATACAATTGTTGGGACTCTCAGTTATTTTCAAAGATAAAGAAAAAAAATATTGTAATCTCATTTGGTGCCCTATAAGTTCTGCAAGCAAAATTTTAGATGCATAGCATTTTACAAAATAAACTAAGGAAAATGTTTTTCAGTCTCATCAGGTTCCGACAGGTGCATTTCCAGCTCCCCTTTCCTATTCCTGAGCCAGCCTGAAAAACCTTATATATTTTATTTAAAAAGACAGTGTAAATATTAATTAGTGCTTTTATTCAGATTTACATATTCTTAATAAGTATTTTTAACACATATTATACAAGCAGTATTATATTTTTTCAGTAACATATCCTTTAAATAGTGTTGCTAGCTTCCTGATTTTCAGGGATTCTAAGACCCGTCCCATGGAACTATATTGCATGGGATACTAAAAATCCTGATTTTTTCATGAAACACAATTTCACTTAAATTTCTCTTAGTACCATGTTATTCATTAGTCTGCATCGAGTGGTACATAAACAGAACCTATCTATAACAGAAATTTTTTATCATGCTTCTGAAAGTCTACCTGTTAGACTATTTTTGAATACTTATTTTTGAAGTATTCAAGTTTAGATTTGAAATAACTGAACTATTTTTTCATCTGTTTCAAAGTATGAACTTTGATTGCAGCATTACATGAAAATTTTTGTTAACCGGATACAATTTTAGCAGTATTTTATAAAAAATGTATTAATTTTGCACACAAAATATTTTTTCGGTCTCTAGCAATTCTGTTTTTACACATTTTTAAGTACGTGATTTAATAAAACCTGGCAGAGTAAGAGGAATCTCAAATGAGCAGTGATGATTTCGTTTTAGACATGTTTCTGTCTTAGCAGGTATAATCTTATTGTATTTCTTCCATAGGGACTTTTATATTTAAGGCAGTATTCTGTTATAGACAGATTCCGTTTTCATAGGATTTACTGTACTTTTGTGTCAATTTAGAAGCTGTGGTCTAACATTTCTTTTTTTTTTTCCCGCCCTATCCTGCTTTTTGCGAAAGTGGAACTGGCAACATTAGCTCAAAGTGCTGTTGTGAATGTTGTTCACTAAATCACTGCTAAATTAGAGGTCCAGTTAGGGAAGGGTTGTCTCTGTCTTGCTGTCAATTACAGCTTTCTCTCTTATTTATTTTACTAACCACTACTGATATAAATATATATTTACATACATATCCACAATCATTTATTCTTGTTTGAAGTGGTTCTGAAACTCCCTGCTCAACAACATGAAACTTTCTGACTCATTTTTAAACATTAAAGAATAAAATTGATAGGCCTGACTGAAGAAGATGACTTGACGAGATTTGGAATCGAATGGTGTTTTCCCTTTTTTTTGGTAACTGAATTACTTATCAAATTATAAGCAATTGTTGTCACATGATGACTGGCTTTTCTCCTTTCCTGGACTGTCACACCTGGAAATTTGGTTTAAAATGCTAATTTTGACAGAATTTTCTGAAAGATCTTCTGCTTTTTAAGCAAAAAATAGAAAATGTCATTTGATAACAGTTTCTGAATAAGAACACCTGCCAATTTATGCATTTTTGAACAAAAATGAATTCAGAAATGTGTCAGAAAGTAGCATCTTTGGATTTGAAAACAGCTTTAACCTCTTAACTGGGAAAAATAGTTATATTCCATACATTAATATTTCCCAGTTAAAAGCTACAAAAAAAGATGGCACAAACCTCTTTAGTTCTTTATTTCCATGCGGAATTATCATGAAACATATCATAAAATATTTTCTTAATGATACAATCTATATTATGAAAGATTTTTAAGCTGGAAAAATAAAAACCAGAAACATCATTCAGAATAATAAAAACATTAAAACATATGGAAATACATATATCAAATAAAATATCCAGGATTATTGAATTATATTTTTGTTTAACTTCTTAACTGGGAAAAAAAAGGGGGTTACATTACACATTGTTTTTTTCCTGTTAAGAAGTAAATAAAAGGCAATCTCTGCATTTCTTGGTATCAAGACTAACTTATGAAAAAGCATTTTTTAAACTATTAAAAAAACAACAAAAACATCATTAGTCTTGATCTTGTGTGTTCCAATTGATTTCAAAGAATAAAAAGAAAGACAATAAGAACATTAACACATAATACAACTCCACAAATTAGTTATATGCAGTTTATAATCATAATGCAAATCATAATCTTATCAAAAATAACAACATGGTTTCCTTCTTTTTTATTCTTCATAGATGAAAATTTAACTTCAGTAGCAATTTTATTTTTCCAACTAATTTTAGGCGAAGTTAATATATAGGGAATCTATGGGCTGTTAAAAAATAAATAAATAAAAATCACAATACACTGAAAAACTTAGCAGAAAAATCTAATTAAAATATTCTAAAAATTAACGCAATATAAAATTCTGTAAATTATATTTAGATCGATAAGTAAGCTCATACTAAAAGAAAGTAAATGAAAATATAATACACATACTCAAGATAGGAAAAAATCAAATAAAAACAATTAAATTAAACATACTCAAAATATCAAATAAATATAACAGCAGGGCTATAGTGGAGGGCATATGGTAGTACATGCCGTATATCTTCTGGATTTTTTGAAGAAACTTCGTATACTCTTTTTTCTTTTACGACTACAGCACTGTATAACAGATGTATATCATTAGGTTTATAAATGAATAATTTACATAAAACATCCAACAAGAATTTAGTAACACACACACAAAAATAGATAAAAATAAAATAATAACATAAGTATGCACACAATGGAGGTGGGAGAAGAACTCAATCAAACATACCAATAATAACTTTCATACTTAAACAAAAAGGAAAGGATTAAAAAAACTTTCAACGAAAATAAATTAATTGAAGTGTAACAAGTTTCTTGAAATTACCCAACCCCAGTTTTCTTTTAATACATAAGACAAAATAGAGTTATTAAATATGCAAAAAATAAGTTTTAATATATTTCTTTAAATTTCCTTAATAGAAACAAAGAAGGTACAGAAAGAATAAAGTCCAATATCCTTGTTTTATTAATCTTTTTTACTTTCATAAAGACAAATCAGAAAAACTTTTTATTTCCAATATACATTCCCATCAAATAATAATAGAATTATATTCGAGTCAATGAATAAATTATTTGGAATCAATTTATCCCTTTTAATATATATATATATATATATATATTCCCCCCACACTCAAAAATAAATAAAATAAAATTGTGCTGCACAGGTATACATAAATAAATCACACAAATTCAACAAACTAATTTAAGGCACAATATACTTTTAAAATGTAATGTGTCTCCCTTTTTGCTGTAAAATGTTTGTGACAACAAAACAATATATACAAGAGTATAAAGAAGAAATTTCAGTTGGCTTCCTTTTTTTTGCTGATAAACAATAATTACAGTATAGACAAAGATATAGGATATTAAAGATAGTATTTGTGAATATATACATCTAGTGTTTTTTGTGTGGTTGATTTTTTAACAGATAGCTCTCCTTTACTAGGACTTTGCTTTTTAAGTTTTCCCATTAGATGAATTCATTTGGTGAGATTTTATGTGGGTTTACTTAAAGTATTGTTTGCAAAATAGGTTTAAAACAATCAGTTAAATTTTTACACTGAATTTCATGCTTGAATTTGTCCTAGATTGTTCTATATTTCTTGCTACATAAATTTAGAAGGAGGATAACTTTTCAACTTCAAAATCAACTAAGTAGTTATGACTAGAAGGCATTTTTAACAATGGGCTTCATAACATCTTCATTGGCATTTGATGAAATGTACAAATATAGTATGTTTTATGAGATACTTCACCTTTATTCATCTGTAAATAAATATGCATGTGTGTGTGTATGTTATAATTTGTACAGGAACTGTAGGTTAAATGACAATTTTGCACTATATGGTAACTTTTCAAAATCATCATGGCTTTGTCCAAAGAAAAGAAGAAAGAGATCGCAGGATATACTATCACAATTTCCAAAACTTGTTTAATATAGTCATATAATCTACACATACACTAAAAAATATTACTCTAATGTTACATTTTTTTTTTTGCTTAGTAAATTATCATGAAAAACTAATTTGCAAGTATAAAGAAGATACTACTTGAAGTTAAACTTATATTAAGACAAATAAAATCTTATATAAATTGAAATTAGAAGTTTTATAAGATATAGCTAAAACTTCATTGGATATAAGAATTTAAATCTACATTGCAAATCATTACAAGAAATTATATTAGGCATTTTTTATGAGTGAAGAAATAAGAAATATTTGTGTTTGGAAAATCCAATAACTTCCCAAACCTGTGCGCTTAGTTTGGTGCATTAATACTTAGCTAATAAATAGGAGAAGAGGTTGTCAGGGTTACATATTGCGCTACTATCAGGCTTTATATATTTACTCATGATGTGCAATATATGTAAATTGTTATTAGCATATTTACATTAATATATTTTTATTGCAAAGTCAAATTACTTGTTTATGGAGAACTTGTAAGAAAAGCTGTTTAAACCAGGGGCATAGGAAAGGGAAGGGATCAGTTCCCCTTTCCATTAACATGAAGAAAATTTCTTTACAGCCACAAGAGCTTTTCCAAAAACTGTTATTTTCTGTCTTTATTGTTCCATAATTCATCTCTCAAAAAACTCTGTAGATAAAGAAGTACTATAAATATTGATTATATTTCTAATTAGTAACACAGATAGTATACAGATCAGAGATTTTAATGTTGGCTCTGAAAGTTGAATTCCTTTTCTGAATTCATTGTATTTAATATTTTGAAATTAACTGCAGTTTCGTGTTTTTCATATTAGTATTAGTACAAGAAAGCTTTCAAAAGATTGAAGTCCAAAGAATTGTTAAGGAAAAAACAATTACAAGTACTGGTACTCTAAAAATGTTTATTATCAGTAAAACTGTTTTATTGTTCCCTGTTGTCCCAATAATTTAAATCCTCAAGCCTCTAGAACTTAGCATTTTAAATCTCCTATCTAAAATAATTAAAATGTTGATGTGATATTGGCATTAATAAACTTTGAGTACATGAAATATTCTCATAACTATTTTAAGAATTGAGCTTAATTGTTCAATTACCCTAACTGTTTAATTCATTTGAAAATGACAACTTGAGCCTTACCCATAACTTTTTAATTGGTATGCCACTGGTTCAAACATATACTAAAAAATCTGTTCATTTTGATAGGGATTTTGCTGTTTAAATATCTTAATTAGGATCATTTTACTTCCTTGTCTGTTTATAAAGGAGTTTGTCACATTCTATTTCTTTAAAGGGATTTTAACTATTTGTAATAAAATTTGAAGAAAAATTTTCTTTAAAAATAATTGAAGACACAGAAACAATATAACATTTACCTAAGCTATCTAAAATGCTTATAACATCCAAGAATTGTGAAAAAGTAACTTTCAGTAGATTCTCTTAAATGGAATAACAACAATTGCAACCTTTGCTGAGTTATCCAGAGATATAATCAATTTAAAATAACAATTTGAACATTTTTAACACAAAACACACAGTGCTTTTCCAGGATTCAGTAGTTTTTGGCCAAGAAACAGAAAAGTTCAAATATTAATAAAATAGGAATTATTTTATTAGTATTTACATTAGTAATTACACCAGTAACTTCATTCAATGAAGTCATAATCCCAATCATGTAAAAATAAGCTGCTCTAGTACATCTATTGTTATTTAAAATGAATTTCACAACTTTTTTACCCAAAATTGATGCTTAAAATGCTTAATAAAATTAGTTCTGTGGCACACATTTTATTTTTCCCTTCAAAATTTATTTCAAATTGGGGAAAGTATTTGGGACTTGAGTGGCTTCTATATATTATGTATGATCAGATTAAATTTGTGAAACCATAAAGCAATATATTGTGAATATCGAACAATTTTATTATTAACTGGTAGATTTAAATGGAATAAAATCCATTTGAAATATTTTTATCCTATCTTTAACCAGATTTCACACCCCCCTTCCTAAATGAGTTTAAAAATCAGAGCGTGTGTATTAAATGAGAAAGCAGTACACAAGAAAATATACAATAAATATATATGCAGTAAAATGACTGATTTTTTTTCTTTATAATTTTTATAAATTAAACCATTTTTAAAAAATCAGATGTTTATAAACTTTGTTAATGAAAACAGACCCAAAACGGATTATATCATTAATTTAACCCATTCACATAAAATGAAGAATCAGACTAGTGTATTTTTGCAACAACAATATGTAGTAGTGAGTTAGACTTGTTGTATACTTTTGTGATCACAATGCACTGTAATGAGTCAGACTTGTGGTTTTGCTGCTACACTGCATCATTTTAGCACATTTTGTTCACAAAATATATAAAATGACTGCTGCATGAATGGGTTATTAATCTAACTTGTTCAAAAACTTTTCCTTACCTGCCTGAAATTCCCATTTATATTCAAAGGGGAAAAAAAAATTGAAATAACAACTGATATGCTAGAGGAATTGCCTTTGTTTCTGTTGTTCTTCCTTATTGTTTCTTTTATGCTATAAAAATACTGCAGTAAACCATTGCATTACATAGATCATATAATAGTTGCAAGATATTACATTTAAGTTTGTTTTTTTTTTTAATGGAAAATAAATATAGCTGTAAGAGAAACTTTTTCATTTCAAAATATTACAACAGCCTAGAAAAGCACTTTACATGCATGCACACATACACACTCACACATAAAGGAAAAACTTAATGTAAATTACATACATTTTTTAACTTTTTACAAAATGACTCTAATAGCTGTCAACGACTAGTGCATTTGGCAGAGAATTTGATAAATGTAAAAATTAAACAATAAAATTATTATTTTACATCAAACATTTGTTAAGTTTGCACATGTGTACATGCATCCAAGCATTTATGCATGTATACATTGCAATCATTCAAATAAACTATAAACATAATATTTGCAGATGTATATCTAAACGTGTATATACATATAATCCACATTGCTTAATGTAATAAGCTACTAGTTCTCTATTGAAACAATGCACTTTTAAAGAATTCTGATTACTAGCAGCAATAAGTCACAAATTATTACAAAAGTTTTAAAAGGCTTTCATATACTGTGGATGTTACAAAACTAAAAACAGAAAATCCTTAGATATCGAACAAAATATTGCATATTTAACAGGATTTTCTGATATCGATACACAGCATCTTTTCATACTTGATAAAATTCTTTCCATTCAATTTAATTTACAGATGAGATACGACTTTCATTATATTAGACTTCTCGTCCTGCATAGAATGCTTATGGAACAAATGAGGCAATCAATATCGATGCAGGAATGAAAAATTGAGTGCTCTCTACTTTGAGCAGATAGTAACAGCAACATCATTCCTCTGGTGCTGGTGGTTTTTCACTCATATTTGTTAAAACTGGTTCAGTATTACGTCTTTTCATCTTACTTTTTCTTAGCATTGTTGCCTGAAATATATAAATATCAGTGCAGCAAAATTTGGCAAATAAATAACAGTTTATAAATCTTGGTGAATTATTACAGTTAAATATATTATTAAATACTAGATATAATATACAAGGGAGAGAACAACAAACTGTGAAAAAGAGGAAAACTTTTATTTTAATTACCTAGAAATAACCCCTTCCATTTTCGGATGTGTGTAAGAAAGGAGGGAATGAAAATTTCAGGAGGTAAACCCAGATGACTATATACTTACTATACTACTATTTGGTACCAAACTTCTCTTTTGATAAAACTGAACATAAAATTTCATAAAATTATGTGCTGGGGATTAACAGTTATTTCTATTTAAGAAGCTGTTTTAAAATGAGATATTACTTTTGAAACAATTTTTAAATATTATGCAAATTTTTGAGGCATTAAATAATAAGGTTTAAAAAAAAAAAAAAAAAATCCCTATAGAGAAAATAAATTGCAAATTTTGAGACAGATTTCAGATTTTAACGATTTTTTCCTGCGACTCCTTGATGAAATTTATGATTTTTTTCTTTATCTTTTGACAAAATTTACGCTTCTTTCTGAAATCAATTGACGAATTTTATATAGACCTTTTATTATATAAAACCTACAGACGAAATTTGCAATTTTTTCTGTGATTGATTAATGAAATTCGTGTATTTTTTTTTTTTTTTTTTTTGGAAGCAATCGGCAAAATTTGCAGTTTCATTTCATGAGTGATCAACAAAATCCACAGCAATGAGTGATTGGCAAAATCCGTAGTTTTATTTCGTGAGCGATTGATGAAATTCACAGTTATTTCCTGAGCAATCGACGAAATTCATGATTTTTTCCCGCAACCCATTGACGAAATTTGCAATTTTTTTATGTCGGATATTTTTCATGACTGATTGAAGAAATTTGCGATTTTTTTCTGAGATAAATTGATAAAATTTGCATGATTTTCCCCACAATCAATTGACTAAATTTGCAGCTTTATTTCATGAGCAATCAACAAAAATTTGCAGTTTTATTTAGAAAATGATCAACAAAATTCGCAGACAATTATTTAACAAAATTCACAACTCTTTTTTTATGACCAATTGACGAAATTTGCAATTTTTTTTCTGCGAGTGATTAACCAAATTAAAAATAAATTTTCGGGACTGACTGACAAAATTTGCAGTTTTATTTGGTGAGCAATTGACGAAATTTGCTGATTTATCCATGACTGCTTTCACGAAGTTCTCGACCGATTGAGGAAATTTCAGATTTCTTTTCGTGACTGATTGACAACTTGATTTTGCAGAAATCAAGCAATAATAGTAATAATAGTAATCAAGCAATAATAGTAATTGAATAAATCCTACTAACTTGTGGAAGAAACGCATGCCCACATCTAGTGTCTGTCTGTAAGCACATATTTGGATAATCCCAGAACTATAAATTTAATGAGTGGGACCCAAAATTATTCTATTCTTGGCACAAATTTTTCTGTGCTGTCACCGTTGGCTTCATTTGCAGTGACCATCAACACAATTTTTTTTTCTCCTGATTCCATGGATATTGCAGACTGAATTAAAGGGGGGGCGGGGAAACCCCTAGAAAACTGGAAATTTGCAGATCTGTGGAAAAGTGGCATCAATGTTTAATGCATATATTTTATTTATGGGAAAAAAGAAGAAAACTATTATATATCGCAGAATTATGAAGGAGAATCCACGCAAATTGTGAATTTGATTTAAAAATTTTTAAAGACAGTTAATCTGTCATTCAGTGGAAAAGAGGCATCCCTATTATGTTGAGAACAAATAAATGGAAAGTTTTAAAATCTTGTGTTCTTATTTATTAGTAATTTTTAAATAAGCATCACTGGTAGACGGCAACAACAGCAAAAAAGGCTTATTGCTCTAAGTAATATAAATGGAAATCATCTACAATTTGACATTATCCAATAGTTTAGCCTGCAAGGGGTCTTAAAAGCACTTTTTAAATTCAATTTTAACATATATGCTTTTCAGAAAGATAAAACACATAAAAAATTTACAGATCAAAGTAAAATTTGAATGAACAATTGTTTAAACTAGGGTAACATCTTTTTATTATAATTATACTATTTCTTGTTTAATGTTTGAAATAAAAATCATAAAACATAGCACAACAAAATATATGATAATTATAAAAAAGCACTCAGAGAAAAAATGATACTTTTCCAGTATAGAGGCCTTGGCAAAAGAAGGAAATTTGGCAGCCTATTTTCTGGCAACCTATTCACTATTTCATATGCACAACCAACATTTTTCGATATTTGTTCAATTTATTTAATATAAAAATACATTTACCTATTTTTATATACAGACAGAAATAAGCTGTACATAAAGAAACAATAGTATATATAAGAGATTTAAATATATAATCCAACAAGCATAAAAGTTCATTATAAAAACAAGCATAAAAGTTTATTAGGATTGCTTTCATAACTGTTTATATCATTTGGCAATAAATATCACTTTTTGAAGACCAAATTGAGACAAGCTTTGAAAAAAAGCCAAGGCCTCTATATTGGAAAAGTACCAAAAAAATTATGTTAGAAAATAACAATAGCAAAAATTTTAAGACTAGAGCCCAAAAATTATTTTTTGGGAAAAATTGAAGGGAGGGGGGAGAGCTTAAAAGGATCATAACAACCCTGAAAGAAGAAAGAGGGTATTTCATTAATACTTTTAATTTAAAAATTTTCATCTCAGCATTAAAAAAAAAAAAAAAAAAAAAAAAAAAATCAAACTTACTTTTAAAGCTGATCTCAGAACAACTATTTCACAAGGGCTCTGAATCCAAGGTTCACCATCTACTTGTATTGGAACTTCAGTATTAAGACGAATTCGTAACTGGGAGAAAAATTGTAATTAATATTAAATGAGAAAGAAAGAGTTGAATGAGAAAGAGATGTATGTATTTTTATAAAAATATACAGCCTGAAAGGAAAAAAAAAATACACAAAATGACATGAAACTGTACACATGTCTATGTGTAAGTATAATAATTACTCATTGTTATATTTGAGAACAAAGAACCTACAAAGAAGTCATAAAAATTATGTTTAAGTGAAAGATCATGAAACACATAAAGGAAGATTAGCAGAACAATTATTATACAGAAAAGAAGTTTAGGTGTAAAATCAATATTTCAATCAGATTGGCATTGCGAATTATAATACATGTTCCCCTTTAGGAAACTGCAGTACCGAACTAATACTTCAAATATAAAGAATGAAACAAATAGAATGCTTATATTTATTACCAGACTATCACCTTTATGATTTATAATCTATCCTTTATTTCTATAATCTGGAACCCACTTATTAAAAAGAGAAGAAAGTTAATATTTTTCTTTCTCTTTTTTTCATAACACATTTAGGAAACACAGGGATTTTACTTTTGAGCTACAGCATTTGATTAAATCTTGACAAACAACAATAACAGGTGGCTGAAAATATGTTTCTAAAAAAAGATAATTTAATGCTATTGATCAGTGCTCTAAAAATCACATAAAAATGAATTATACATAACTTAAAATAAGTTTGACAATCAGTTTTCTTTCTTAATCATATGATTCACTGAAAAAATACTTCATGCATGCATAACAGCATATACATTTTTATGTTTTAAATTTTTTAGTCTAAGTTTCCTTTGAATGTTAAGCATGTGTTATGATCTTTTTATACTATAAACAAGCAGATCTGCCTGGCATTGTCCGGGCCCGAGATAATAACTTTAACTATGATGAAAATTGCCTTACTGTTTCCTGGAATTACTTTAAATTAGTTT
This sequence comes from Maratus speciosus, assembly GCA_963932465.1. NCBI lineage: Eukaryota > Metazoa > Arthropoda > Arachnida > Araneae > Salticidae > Maratus > Maratus speciosus. The sequence continues at coordinate 281,150,011 of OZ010794.1, read as the reverse complement.
TCTGAACCTTTTTATCCCACGGCATGCTTAAACTCATGGTCAAACTTCTATAGCACAAAAAAAAATATGATGAGGAAAAAACATTATGAAAAGAATGTATGTCATTTCTAGTCAATTTATTAGCTTTGACTTATTTATTTATTTCTATTGTAAGATAGAATTTTAAGATAGTCACAACTCAAATCATTTTTCGATGGTAAGAATTTTAAGATTGTCACTACTCAAATCATTTTTCAATGGTAATTTTCTGCATTTTATGTTGTAACACTTTTCCTTTAGGAAGCATGATTTTCTCTGAAAGAATTAGATTTATCTGATGATATGAGACTATTTTCATGATTCCTGTGATTATTCTCATAAAGAGTATGCAAACAGTGAATAAACTTCTAAATAATGCAACTTTTTGATATGAAGAAATTCATTTAGAAGAAAATTTCATAATGTTAAATATTAAAGTATACATGCTTTTGTTAATTATTAAAATCTTGATACAACGATATTTAAAATTTTTATGACATGCCTCAGATCCTCTCATGGTGCATCGTTGGAGAACCATTTTATATATATATCGCACATGCTGAATTAAAAAAAGCTCCTGACCAAAGGCGGATACAAAGGGAGGGTCAGAGGGGTTATGACTAGAGATCGACTGAAAATTTGGTTTCGTTTTCAGCACAAAATCCAAATTTTGCTGAAAATGCTGTTGAAAATTCATTTGGACCAAAACTATCCGTATTCCAAAAATCTCATTTCTTCCTTCGGAAATGTTCAATGTTACTCACTGATTTGAGCTCTATCAGCTCAGATGAAACACCCTTCACTGCTTAAAATTATCAGTCATGACTGATTCAAGACGTGAGAACAGAATATAAAGCAAGGTGCTCATTAACAGCTGTAGACTTAACAGTAATAGAAAATTTTTAGTTTCAAACGTCAGAAATGTTTCTAATACAGTTTGAGATAGTAGTGGTATAACAGATGATCAGTTACAAAAATCATGACAAAAGATAAATCGAGGTATGTAATAAATGAAACATTTTTTAATTAGATGAAATTCGCATAATTAGAAAGTCATTCCATGTCGTAGCTGAATTAATTACATCTTATTTTATATAAAAATAAAAAGTTTTGGTCAGAGGCACAGAGAGCCAACTTGGGTCACATGTATAATTGGTTGCAAATTCAATCCACACAGTATAATCAATTAATAATTTTGTATATTTATGTACGTATTAATTACTTAAAAAATTTTTTTGGACCTTTTAGTTTTTCCCTGAAAATAGGAAGATTGCTGAAATTCGGTTTCTGTTTTGGTCTTAAAAACCTGTTTCAGTCGAACCTTAGTTATGACCCATTCCTGAATTAACAGAATTTGTATAAAATTGTGTATTTTTCATACAATATTAAAAGACTGTGCTTAAATCCAAACTGGTTACTTTCTGATACATTACTAAATTCATTTTTGTTTCCAAACCTAAACACATGAGTTTGGGAGATGATCTTATTCAAGAACTATGGAATCAAATAATTTTCTCATTTTTCGATAAAGGTATGAAATCCTTATAGAAAATGCAGTCAAACTTGGCTTCTTGAAGAGAATTTCTAGTAGTGGATGCCCAAAACAACTGCCTATAAATCAAGATGTATTTCTTTTAGTGAAAAATGTAGAAAGCTATTTGATTTCAAATCACTTCAATAGTCATGCTTAAGTATCCTGCTTTTACATTTAAACATGAATCTGAAAATATGTTGGCAAATTTTATGAGGAAAAATATTTTTTGAGATTGCCCCTAAAAAGCATGACCCCCTTCCCTTCTAAATCGAGGGCTGGATTAGCTGCTGCTACTCACTGTTAGGTCATCATAGTTAAAGATTTTGCCAATACAGAGGTTGCTTAAGAAAGCAACGCTGAAACTTTCGTTTCTTTCTTCTCTGCATTTCAGATGAAAAATATATATATATGCTTTTGCTTTCTTTAATAATTAAAACAATTTCATACTTTATTTATTTTTATTGATTCTGAATTTCTGCTCCATAGAGGGCTATAAAAAAGAAGATTGATTGGATAAAGTATTGAATAGATATTGGTTTGTAAAATACATATTTCTCATTTTTGTCAAAGTGAAGACTTTCTTTAAGCAATCATGAAAGTTCAAACATTACTGTATGGATTCCAAATAAACTTTATTGAAAAGGGTACAAAATTTACTATAACTTGCCAAAAAGATTGAATTTGGAATGCTTTTATGAATAGGTCAAAATCCCTGAACAAATAATGTTAAATTAATACAAAATTTAAAAAGCAAATCTTATAAGGTTTACAAGCATTAAATAATAATAATAAAAAAATAATAAGTAGAAAGTTAAAAAATATTTTACACACATTCCAAGAGAAATTTTTTTTTGAGAAAACTTTCTTGCATGCAGAACAGAAGTTTGATTAAACAGAATATTTAAGAGGAAAATAGCTCTGCCATCTTATACTATACTTCAGAAACATTATTAAACTTCATATGAGGTTTATATACAATAAAAGGAATAAAAAAGCTATAGTTTTCTAAAAGTTGTTTTAATGTACAACTTCATATGAGGTTGTCATGCATGAGAGGATTAAATTTCAGCATTATAACGTGCATTTTTTTTTTTTTTTTTTAATCTGCAAAAATATGTCTTCAAAACTACTATGAAGTTTAGTGTTAAGAAATAAATTTTAAACAGGCAAACAGTAATTTTACACTTTTAAAGCATCCAAATTAAGCAGAATCCTAACTTTTAGAATCATTCTGACACTTTATAATAAAAAATTAGGTTTAGAAATTGAGGGACTTGAGAAACAGCAACTTCAAAGGATTTACCAAATTTTAAAAAACTGAACTAAAGAGAAACGTTTTCAAATAAATAAAACTTTTTAAAAGATCAAAGACAAGATTTATTAACTGATATTTTTTTTTTTTTTTTTTTTTTTTTTTTTAATAGTCCAAAAGGAAGCGAAATGTTCTACATTTTCTACTATCATCACAATAAGTATGTGCAAGACAAAAAAATAAATAAATAAATTGTCAAGTGCGAGTATTACTCGCGCACAGAGGGTTCCGTACAATAAATATATGATTTAGTAATTGCATTATTAAAAAAAAACATTGCTAAAAGAATACTAACACTTTGTAAAAAATTATGCAAAGTAGGGTTGGGTATAACAGTATATACTAGAAAAATGTAAATGGATATACCATGAAAGTTCAAAGATATATGGAACCTAAAAAATTTCAAATACAGATAATCTGTATAACTCATTTTTACTTTCTTCTATCTTTACAAGAAGAAAGTATTGGATTCGTGAAAATTTTCGAATACCGGTTTTCGACGGATGTATACTTTTTAGGGTATAGAGGTAATGAAAAACATGTTTTTACAAAATGTCTGTCTGTGAGTCTGTCTATCTGTGTGTGACGCAAATATTGTGTGCGCTCTGTCTTAAGAACTATTGAACGGAATTTAATAAAACTTTAGATTGATTTAGTCCGTGATATAAATTGGTGCTGATTACTTTTTGGTATAAATCGCCCAACAGGTATGTTGGGCTATGCTGCAATTTTCTCGATTTCCGCAATAGCTGTATCTCAAGAACTAATGCATGAATTTTCATCAAACTTTAGATTCAGTTAGTCCCTGATATGAACTGATCCTGATAAGTTTTTGGTGTAAATTGCCCAAGAGGTTCCACTGTAACTCAGAACTTTTCACGATTTCTGTAACAGCTCTATCACAAAAACCAATGCATGAATTTTCACCAAACTTCAAATTCAATTAGAAGTTCACAAAAGTTGTCCCTGATTAGATTTTGGTATAAATCACCTAACAGGTGGCGCTGCTGTGCTGCATTTATCAGGAAGTGTATGAGACACGTATTGACATGTATGAGATAGAAGAAAATTTTGGGATTGACACATCCGACTAGTTTAATATTATTTAAATCTCTTTATAATGAACTTAATTCGGTACTGACAATAAAAGAAATGCATATTTAAACTTCATTTGTCATTTCATAAAACTTAATTCATCATAGTAATAACCTTTCTAAAGTGCAGCTAAAACAAAACATTCGTTCAAAGTTCCCATTTGGCATTGTGCTAAGCGCGCTTCGAAAGGAGGTCACAAATTTGCAACGCCGCCTTGGTCCTTGCCGCGTTTCCCAAATAGCTTTTTAATTAACTTTTAAAGCCACTCGAGGCGTATTGAAAGAGCCATTCAATGCAAATTGTCGTGAATCCCATAGTATTTATGTAATTCATTCTAATTAAGAGGTCTCAGAAATCTCAAAAATTGGAAAAAATGAAAAAAAAAAGAGACCATATTCAACATTTAATAGCTTAAAATGTATATGATTTTAAAACACAATTTTTATTGAGACGAAAGATATAGGTACGTTTTTTCATTTTATGTATTTAAAAATTTGCAAGATAAAGAATTAGCATTTACAGGGTGCTCCAAACAGTCAGACATTTGATAAGCAGAATATTGGTATAACAGCTTACGCGCATGATTAGAAAATAAATATTGTAACTAGAATAAAATTTTGGCACCTACTTATACTTCAGATTATAATAATTAGCCCGAACCTAAATAACTTTGCATTTAAAGCATTTTTATATTTTTAATACAAAGTTGTATTTAGCTAATAGAAAATTTTGAAAATTTGAACAATATAATTACTTAAAAAATATTTTTTTGAACAATAAAAAGGAAATTTTAGATTCAGTTTATACAGATTAATATAAAACGTATGTTTTGAAAATTTTGTGAAAAAATATTCAAAAGTTTTTGAGATATCGTGAGCGTTATGCCAAAAAAAGTCAATTGGAGAAAAATGACTTAAAAGTTTCGAAAAGGCCGCTTAAGCTATTAAGCGGGTATAAGTCTAAAAGCCATAAATTCTGTTCTAATAAGAATTTGAAGGAAACTATATTAAAATGTTCAGAAAAAATGGACGATTAACATCCAAAAAAATTTAAATCAAAAAATTTTTGAAGCTTTAAGAGTCCTGAGACCCCTTGAATTAGTCTGTTTTTAACAATTTGACGTTTATTGCTTTTATACTGTTACTGGCCATTGCATTACACACATATATCATTAAAAGTTGTTATCTAGGCTTTAAAAGCCACTGGTACATAGAGTACGTCACCCCTGTCATTATGTGTCTCCAAACCATCCATATCTTTAAGGGTTTATATTATCTCGGCTAATTACTAACAATTTTTTTCGAAAATCATGATCAACAATGCTTTTATACTTCTGCTACGATAGGTACCTCCAGTGCTGCTCAACAGTTTTGCTGAATGCCCATAAATCGAAATTTGTGTGTAATGGAAAAATGCGATTTTCTCAAAAACTATGTGACCTAGGGTAATCGCTATAATTTTCCTGCAAGGTTTAAATGAACGTCTACTCCTTCTAATTTTTTCATAATTTTAGCTTCAGTAGACTCGGAATTAGATGGGGGGGGGCCATATTTTTGCGCTACATTTTCAACTATATGTTTGAAAATGTAATACCTAAAATTAAAAGAAATATATTTTTGAATCCAGCGTTACGAAAGCTTTCACACGATATACAAAGAAAATATTTTTTTTTTTTCCAAGCAACTTAATTTGCCCCTATACATTTTTACTAAATATATTTATAAATGTTTAATAATCTAAAAATATGTGGGTCAACAGTCTTTATTACTTCCGCGAATTTGAACTTTCCACGTTCCATAGTTTACGAGTAAAATGGCTGTGACAGACAGACAGATAGACACAAGAGTGATCCTATAATGGTTCTGTTTTTACTTAAGTACGGAACCCTAAAAAAAAAAAGAGGCCACAATTGAATCTGATAAAATAAGTTGTTAGAAATAAAGTGTTCAAGATTTAATATCAAATGAAAAAAAAAAAATAATCTACTCTGCCTTTCAAGAAAATGGGCAAACATAAAAACTATCTAAATAACAATTTAAATGCATTTAAAAGTACAAGCTGTTTCATGAAGGTCCCCTAACTCTAAAAATAAATAACCCTGAAACAGTGGTATGTTCATTAAAAAAAAACCCCGTAAAATTCCAATACAAAATCCTTAAAATTTTGTAAAAAATTACTCCGATAGATGGTGCTGCAAGCAGCATTACCATAATAAGTATGCTGTATCACATCAAAAGCAATTCAAATGTGCACCTTTTACACAATACATGTCACAAACGAAGAACAAAATGGTCAATAACTCTCTGTAGTGTGTCAATGGAAAAAGCTAGACAAATAGCCTCCTCCAGCTTGTCGAGTGTTAAAGAATTGCTGTGGTAAGCAATGTCCTTCAGTGTGGCCCTACAAAAAGTAGTCACAGGGGTTGAGGTTGGGTAAATACGGAGTCCAATTGAAATTTTTTGAATAGCTCATGAATTGTTTTCCTATATGGGCCTTTTGCGACTTGAAATCATGTTTGAAAACTTCTTGCACTCCAACACAATAAACACATGTTCTTCCACTTCCAGAATTTCTTTCCCTGTATGCTTAATAGTGGTCACGTTTCAATGACAAAATCTTTGACGACTGATCGTTCTTGGCATCTGAGCTCTCTTTATAGGGATCCGTAATGCTGCTTGCAGAGCCATCCATCAGAGCAATTCTCAACTAGAATTTTTGGGGTTTCTGTGTCAGATTCTTACGTTTTTTTAAATAAACAAACCACTGGTGTCATGCTTCTATCTATCACTGTTTCCGAGTTATTTATTTTCAAAGTTAAGGTTCCTTCGTGAAACACCCTGTATGTTACCACTTTTTTGTCATTTCTAAAAACAACTTTTACAAGTTATAATAATATTATTTAAAAGAACTTTTAGATTCTCAAAGAAAAACAAAATTACTTACATGACCTCCTTGGGCAATTCGAATAGCACTTCTTAAACCACTCTGAATTTGGCCCATGTGTACAACACCAGTAACTCCAACTACTTCCAGCATTCCATCGTAATGTGTAGGTTTGGAGAAGCTGTCCTCTTTTTCTGGGCCCCAAGGATTAGCACCAGAGCCCCAGCTGAGCAAAAAATAGCAACAATACAGCAAACTGCCACATATATTTCAAAACAAAATAAATGAACACATACATGTATTTAATGTAACAAACTATGTGTTCTCACAAGGGGAGGGAGTTCAAGGGAAGGCAATTGCCCCTACCTGGATTTTCAAACTTAATATAAATTTTCTTTTTACTCGATTTTGAAAAAAAAAAAAAAAAATCTTTCTTAGTACTTAAAAATACTAAGATTCCTCCCTCTGCAGAAGACAGAGTTTAATTTTTTAATTTTTATAATTTAATGTTTCAACATTATCTCAAACAAGGGGACAGACAAAAAAGATTAATTGCTTCAATTCTTTGTTTTTTAAAAAGGGCAATAAAAATTTATTATTTTTATTTTTATTATTTCTTATTTATATTGCAATGGATTGCTTATTGCATTGTATTTCTTAAGTATATTTTTGCATTGCTTTTTATACCAACTAGTTTAAAAGTTATCTTGCACAAAGTGTTTCTGACAAAAAAAAAAAAAAAAAAAATGTAATTTAGGTTATTTTATGTTCATATTTTTCTCTTAAAAAAAAAAAAAAAAAAAAAAAAAAAAAGAGAGAGAGAGAGACATTGGCAGCAAAATGTAACACATCTGTTCCAAAACCTTGCTTATCTCTATTTTGTTCTGCAGGCACCTATGCAATAAACTCTCAGATATATTTCATAACTAAATTAATAAAAAAAAAACCATACAAATATATAAAACTAGCACGCTAAGGGCCATCACAAAACTTTCTTCTATATAAATCAAATTGTTAAATTGATAATTTGGGTTTTTCTAAATAAGTAATTAAGTAAAGAAAAAAGAAAAGAAATCCTATCTTTTAAGCTGTTTTATATAAATAATAGTTGTTTTTCTAGCTTTAGAATAGCTCTTTTTTTTGTCAGTCAATAGTTACAAATTACACCATATTATATCTAAAATAGATTATTGTACTTGTTCAATAACATTTTGAGGAAGTTTTTTTATGTTGGCTTGGCGGTCTATTGATAGATTTATCATTGTTTTTTCCTGTTTTAGGTTTTTTGGTTATAATTTCATGAAAATTCTATATGATCATTAGTTTTAATTTTTCTGGGTAGTTTTATCACCCACGTGTTTATGTCTGCTTAGAAATTGTTTTAGGTATGACACAACAAAATCATCTGCAACTGCAACCAAAATTAAATAACAATCTATTCATTCTTGAGATATAGCTATCACGGAAATAGTGAAAAATAGCAAAAACAGCTGTTTGACAGTATATACTCAAACCTAATAAGGATCTATTTATGTCAAGATCTAACAGAATATGAAATCCAGTGAAATTTCGTGCATTAGTTTTTAAGATACAGACATCACAGAAATCGAGATAAACACTGCACAGTAGCAACACCTATTGGGCGATTTACACTCAAACCTAATCTGCGTTCATATATGTCAAGGTTTAACAGAATCTGAAGTTTCATGATATTCTGCTTATGAGATATAGCTATCACAGAAATTGTGAAAAATGCAGTGTAGCAGTGCAACTTGTGGGGCAATTTACGCCAAAAATTAATCTGTCGAAAAGCAGAAGTTGAGTAGAAAAAACAGAGATTATACCCTTTCGGTAAGAATAAGTAAAATGCTGCAAGATCTGGAAGTGATTGCATATTTCTGTATACTACCTTCTAGTCACGAGCCTCAGATTTCTGGTTTGTAATTGTGACCTGGTGAACAGAAATTTTGACCCCTCCTCTAAAGTAATTTATTGATTGCAGACCTGCTAACCTTTGAAAATGAGAAATCGTAGCACCCAAAATTCAAATTAATCTACAGATTGGTTGGTTGACAAAATTTACGTTTTTCAGCGATCCTTTAACCAAATCCGCGATTCTTTGACCAAATTTGCGTTTTTTCTACGATCCTTTGATGAAATTTGGGTTTTTTTCACGATCCTTTGAAGAAACATGGGTTTTTTTCTACGATCCTTTGACAAATTCCCGTTTTCTTCGCGATCCTTTTAGGAAATTCGGATTATTTTCCCTCGATTCTTTACGAAATTCACGTTTTTTTACGATCCTTTGACGAAATTCGCATTTCGTTCGCGATCCCTTGACAAAATTTGCATTTTTTCTGCGATCCTTTGGAACAATTTGCGTTTATTGCGATCCTTTGACGAAATTTGCGTTTTTTCGCGCTCTTTTGACAAAATTCGCGGGTTTTTTTTTGCGATCCTTTGACAAGATTTGCTGATTTTTTCGCGATCCCTTGAACAAATTCGCGCTTTTTTCCGCGATCCTTTCACAAAATTCGTGCTTTTTCGCAATCTTTTGATGATGAAATTGACGTTTTTTCTGCAAGTGATTGAAGAAATTGATTTTTTTCGGCGTGTGTGTTTTTAGCAAAAAAATCGTAGTTTTAGACCGATTTTCGTAGCATCGTAGTTTTTAGCTCCAAATCGTAGAAACTACGATTTTTTCATAGCAGTTGGCAGGTCTGTGATTGTCCAAATTCAGAAACTATTTTTATAAACTTCATCCATAAATGATAGGATAATTTAGAGTACAGTAAGCCCTTAACATTTGCAAGTTTAGATTATCCACAAAATAAAAATTGAAGAACATTTCAACGTTCACAAATACTTAACTTCGTTATTCAGGAATTTTGTTTTATAAAGTATATTTTTTTTTACAAAGTAAACTCGCTTTGTTTTACCAATTCCGTAAACTATTTGACACTGGACAGCTGCATTGTTCTGTATGGCCTAAGTTCTGAGAACTTCAAACCTTGTATTTTGCAAAATATAGATCAGTAATTCGGAGAAACACGAAACATGACTAAATGCTAAATTTCCTTGATCCCTTGATACTTATTTAATTCTAAATTTTCTAAAATTCAAAATTTTTATTGCAAGTGAAAATTTTTCTGCAAAAATTGCACTGGAAAATTTAAAACTTCAACAACAACTTGTTAAGAAAGCAGAAGAATGAGACCCTTAACTGGTGAGGTGTGAGGTGAGGAGTCAAATTTAAAAGCAAAATCGTGACAAACTTTTCTTTATATGGAAATCCATAAACAAAAGATGTTTTTTCAAACAATCGTATATGAAGGATTTTCTTCAGCCATCAACTATCAAGTAAACTTTATACAATATGTTTATAATTATGCAAATTTATTTACAGCAACACTTTTTAAGGCTGAATAAAAATATTTTTACGTTTAAATTTCTTTTTTCCATTAAAAAAAAAATCTTAAAACCTAACTCCCCTTTATGCTCAGGAAGATAGTCTCAACATTCACAATACCCGCGCAAATGTTGAGGGATAACTGTATATCTATCATATATATTAAATGAGCAAGTGATTTTCCCCAATTTTGAATGATATCATAAATGACTGGGAAGATTTTCACGAGGTTTGCCTCCTATACTAAATAGAGTATGTGAAAAAGATCTAGCTAGGTACCAGATACAAAAATATTCGTATTTACAGGGTAAAACAAACTTAGGGCTGAAAATGCTTCTTGCTATAAATGGAAAAATGCTCAAACGATTGACACGAAAAGTGTTGTCTATACTAATTCAAGCACTAGAAACCCATCTAACTAGGTTTCAAATTCGCGAAAGTTCATTTTAACCTATTAAAATGAACTCAGCACTGAAAATGATGCTATATATCGAAAACGGCTCTAACGATTTTCATAAAACTTGACACCTTAACTAATTTGAGCACAAGAAATCGATCTAGCTAGTTTACTAATTCGAGAAAACTCATTTTCTGTGGTTAAAACAAGTTCTATATGGAAAAAGGTGGTATCAATCGAAAGAAATCCGATGATTTTTATGAATTGTGATTTATTTGATTATGAGACAACTAACTAAGCAAGTCACAATATCAGAAAAAAAAACTGATGGGTTTAAACTTTTTTTTTTTTTTTAAATCTTCCACAGTCTCAATTCTTGTCAATACGAATGGTCATTTATCATAAACACAATAAAAATTATCTAGAAGGCGGTGCTAACAGCTTGCCTCCTGTACTAAATCGAGCACTAGATAACAGCCTATATACAAGTAAAAAGTATGGTAAAATTTGTTTTAACTGGCTATTAAAAATAAATTTAATTCATTTCACCAAGCATTGATTTTGTGAACTTAAGTATTTTCAGAAACATTCTGTAAATATGTTAATATTCCTTGATAGATAACTGTGCTCATACTTTTGTTACGCTTAGAATAATACCATATTATTCCAAGCATCTCTATACTTGTAGTTTGATTCAATGACGATAAACTAGGTACAAAATTAGCAGCAATTTTAAAATCAAGAAAATTTTTCTGCTAAATTTACCTAATTGTTCTCGAAAAAGCTCATTTTTGCCACCAACAATTGACTTGGACAACGATTGTTGAAGAATAAACATTTAAATCTTTATAAAACATTGAAAACCACCTAGGATATGTCTGAGATTATCTCACTGATATAAAATAGTTTATTTTTATAAATAACAATCCAAATTTCTTACTATATACCAGGGTCGGCGAACCTTTTTATATCCGCGTGCCCAATTTTTTTCAAAAAAGGTTTTACTTGACCATGACGTGCCAAGCACCAAAAATAATTTAATAGATCAACATTTCTGGATTTTTATTCATTGGGATTTCAAAATATGGGACAATATGAATCTAGTAATTAGATTAACATATATTATAAAGTAATAAAATGGTGAATGCGACGTCGGTTATGCTAAATATTAGCATGGTATTCTGCCTACTAATTCGAGTTATCTAAGAAGTGGTTTGTGTTTCTAAAATTTAAGGTTTTCGTATCATTTCTGAAAATAATGACCGAAGGAATAAATAGAGCGAACAATTATGAAAACTATATTTTATACTAAGTCGCTTTAGTTTCATCACTGGAAGTTTTAATTGTAATGCCTGATATTTTTCTTTTTGATATTCTCCCAACCTGCTCTTAATTTGACAACTTATTGAGCCCACATTGGAATAATTTAGAAATTCAATTAGCTTCTTTCCAATAAAAAAAAAGAAAGAAAAGTCCAGTTTGTATAAGTTTGCGCGTTTTGTTTAGCTTAATTCTATTTTGTTTTAGGATTTCAATCAATGCCGTGCCGAAAATATTCTATCGCGTGCCAAGTTTGGCACGCGTGCCATAGGTTCGCCGACCCTGCTATATACCAAGGTTTTTTTATTTTCATTAAAATCTTTATTTTACATACTCCAATGAACCTTCGGATTTCAAAATCTAAGTTCTACCCCCCCCCCCCCTCCCCCTTGGAATAAATGACATTCAAAGTGTATTTTTTGTGTTTATATTTGTATTGTCTTATCATTGTATTTAAAAGAAAATAATCATTTTTATACTTAAAACTTAAATATGTCATCACTTTTCATCACTATGACATCATTTTCACTGACTTTTCATTTTTGACCATACTAAGACTATGAGCCATAGATATAAATCTTCCTTCATAACTTTTCGATATTATTGTGGAATACAAGTACAAATAGGATACTTTTCCATTATCCTGTCAACTATTTTCCATTAAAAAAACTACTGCCAAATTTACAATATTATCGTCAATTTTACGACACAATTGCATGATCATGGCGTCACATTTATTTGATGCCAGATGAGTTAAACACATTTGTTATGCCAATGATTTTCAATTTGACGCTTTTCTGCATTTTTAACGATGTTTTATTAATTTATTTGTTATTTTGGGGGCTATTTCATTCACGCAAAAACACCCACTTGCTAATGTTAATCCTACAGCACTTTTTTTTTTTTTGGCAATGGATAGCTGAGGTTATCTCTACAATTGCCATTTTTATATTATTATTTTTTTAATTTTTGGTTGCAGTTTTTTTTTTTTTTTTTTTTATGAGTACACTTTCATTTTCAAAACCGATTTCAAAAGTGAAATGGTCTTTATAAAAAAACTGGAAACAAAATTAAAAAAGTAAAAAAGGGTGTTTTTATCCAATTGGCCTCAGCTACCCAGTGCAAAAAAAGAAATAAAGAAAAAGAAAACATTCATAAATATTGAAATACATACCAGATATTTTAAAAATATGTCCCATAGAATTAAAGTAAGCAAGCGGGTGTTTTTGTGTGAGTAAAGTATTTCTATTTAAATAAAAATTTTGTTCTTAAACGGCGATGACGACATCATTTTATAAGAGGAAAAGCATTGAAAATATGATATGATGCATAATTACATACGACAGATTAGTTTCAACTGTCGTCACAAACATTCACCAGTTGAGAGGGACAATCAAGAAAAATAATGTAAATAAATAAATATTCAAGGGTTTTTTTTTCTGTTTTCATCAATATATTTTGAAATTTATTTTATAAAAATATTGATTGTTGACACTTGTTAAATGGGGCTTTTCCTTTTCTTTTTGAGATTCCACTGCTAATATTCATCCATTTGTTTATTTTGCTTTAGAGTCTGGCGATAGTTTATTTTATGGAAAGTGGTCGACTGATTAATGTGTAAGTATCAATTTTTTTTTTTTTTTTAAACACTTTTCTATAAGCAACCAATGGTCATCTTGAAAATACCGCCGAATTTTTAAACTGCAATTTATTTTTTTCGAAAAAATATCTATTACAATACATTAATTTTGCATGAACAAGGACCTCGATTATGAAAAATTCACTGCTTTATTTTCACATTTGATAGAAAGCTCAAGACAATGAATTTATTCAAATACTTTTTGCTCTGATTATTTGCCAACAAAAGAGAGCTAGAAAGATAAAATAAAACAATTTAAATTATCTTTGTCTTTCAAATTTATTATTCATAATGTAATCGCAAATTTATTGATATTTAATTATTAATTGACAAAGGCATTTTTTATTACACTCTTTTTTATTTATAACTAGCTGTACACGGCCACGCGTTGCTACGGCTCAGTCTGGCTAAATGGAAAAGAAAGAAAAAAGAAAGTGCACGTTTGTAATATGATTAATTTCATAATGTTTGTGGGTATACAATATTTTTTATTGCTACATTGTGTGTGCAGATATAGAGATTGTCTGGTTTGCCAATTCTAGAACACGAAACATATAATTGTCCGTGTGATAAGCAATCCGTGTCTGGATCTAAAAAACAGAATTCTAAAGCTTGGCCCTAAGCTTTGTTGATGGAGATTGCAAACGCCAATCAAATTTCTAATTGCAATCTCTTAAATTGAAATGGCACATCCATTGGAATCAAAGGAATGCGAGGAATGGGGGCATCTTCACCTTTGAAAGGTCTTGTCAAGATTGTTGCTTCTACGACGTTGCTCATTATTTTTTTACAGCAAGCTGCGTGCCGTTGCAAAGCTTTGGGTGGTGGATATTTCACAATATCATAATTGGCACTCTGATTGTCAATTACAGTATGTGCAGTGGCATAACTGGCAAATCGAGTGAATTAAAAAGAAAAGTGCCCAGTTAAACTGATGGCATTGAGCTCACAGGCTATTCACACTAATTGTATATTATACTCTTATTTCAAAGAATAATGCCCTTGAAAAATACATTAAGGGGTTATCCCTCCCGTTCCTCCCCTTTATACCTAACCAAAGAACCTAAAAATCTAATCAGAGAAGCGCTTTATCAGAATAAACCAGTATACCAAATTTGAAGCAAATAGGATAATTCTGCATGGAAAACCCATTTATCTAAATTAAAGGGGGATTAGCCCCCGTTCTCCTCTTTACACTTAATCAATGAACCCCCAAAACTTTTCAGGGAAGCACCTTATCAGAATGAACCTATTCACAAAATTTGAAGCAAATCAGATAATTCTGCATGAAAAACCATTTGTCTAAATTAAGGGGGAATAAGCCCCCATTCCCCACTTTATACTTAACCAAGGGAGGGTATGTGCATATGAAAGTGTGGTCAAAGCGGTTTCTTATGATATATCACATGACAGGTGTCAGAAAATATTAAAAAAGAGCCCCCTAGAGGTGGAGGGTGGAAATTTGGAGAAGGTGGAGCAAGGTTCATAATAGGTATATAACAACACAATCGTATTCGAATGCAACTCAATCCGTGAATTTCAAAGCAATCGGTAAAGAACTTTCAGAGATTAGCGATTTTGTACAAACCAACATTTACATTTTTATTTATATAGATTTATTTTCTACTTTCAACTCTTTAAAATATTTTCTTGTTGCCATTTTATAGTGCTCTGGCATATTTCGGCAAGCATTTATTGTCACATAATTAAATCCATTGTTTTTTCAACTTCCATCCAATTGCACAAGTTACAGAGAATATTTGGCGATTTATCACCTGTGGCCGACTAATTGAAAAATGCCTTAAAATTAATGTATTAATTTATAATTAAGTTGTACAAATATTTAAATGTTGTATTGTTATCAGAAACACCTTCGTACCTAATTTATATAATTCTAGCTTATTAGAAAGTGGGTTGAAAATCGATTGCAAAGTTCCACGCATAAAAAAACAGTTTCAGTTAAATAAACTAGAATTTTTTTTTTTTTTTTTTCCCTTTTAACTACCAAGCAAGGCTCGGTCTACCAGGTACTTTCTCTTATGTTAACAAACAAAAATCTGTTAATTTATTTTAAATTAAGAAACATGATAGATAATGTTGAAAAGAAAATGAATATAATGAAAATGACAGGTACACTTTCAATTTGAAAAATGTAAGAAAAGAAAGAAAAAGAAGATTGGTGAAGAAAGATTGAACAAGATAAGAAAGAGAAAGAATCTAGATAGCATTTCAAATGGGGTCAATATATGCAAATAATAGATAAATGAATATATATATTTTATGTATATATATATAATAAAGATGAAATCACAAACATATGAACAAATGGTAAAATTCTAAAGATGAACAAGGTATGAACATAGGAGACCAGTATGTAAAATAAAAAATTATGAATAACCCACAGAATCGTCAGAGGAGCTTGCAGGTTTAATTCATAGTGAAGATGCGTCATTTCATCCAATTTTGCCGGCATTAAGCCTAAAATGACAAAATTTAGCTCATAATAGTTAATCATAAAACAGAATGAATGATAAAAACCCAAGAGATCTAAAGAAAAATAACCCTCACACAAGATATTAAAAACTGAAAAATGATTAAAGCACAATACCTCGATTATATACAAGAATCGAAGACTTAAGAAAGGTGACCCACAATATTGTAACTTGTGAGGATGCAATCAGATTTAAGACTATTAAATCATGTGGCCAGCAATTAGTTACTGAAAAACAAAACATTGCTGCCATCTGGTGGGAAATAGGAAAACTATATTGTAACTAGTTTTTTAACAAAAACGTTTGGTGCAGCCATCTATAACCATTATATATATATATATATATATATATATATCTTATCACTTAATGTGTATCATCACTTAATGTGTTAGTAACAGGCGCGTCCTTATCAACATCCATAACTTCAAGGATATCACTTTCCTCTAAAGGCATTGCTGAGGAATTAGCATTTGTTAAAAGTTCTGCTATGTAACGTTTCTCTTTCCTCAAACAAGAACCCTCCCAGTCTGGTTCCCGATCGTCAGCGGCAAAAAAAAAAAAAATCAATGAAGGCCATATGTTATGCCAAGTATTTTTCAAAGTGTCTTCAGAAATATTGTCCTATGCACGAGCGATGTTCTACAAAGTATCCTTGACATTAAATTGTTTCACAAAGTCATGTATATTTTCTTCGCTGTTAAGAAAGTTTAGCATACGCCTCAGGAAATCATTTTTATAATGACATTTTAAAGCTCGCAAAATACCCATATCCATAGGCTGTATTAACGATGTGTAATTACGAGGCAAAAAAATAACTTTCACACTTTCTTCAACAAAAATTTCTGCCTCTGTATGACCTGAGCAGTTATCCAAAATTAAAATGATACTCGCATCATTTGGAAGACCGATTGCTTTGCTGTGAGCTTTAGCTTCGGGTACAAAATTCTTATGGAACCATTCTGTCGTTATATCCCGTGTTATCCACGCTTTTTAACTTGCTCTATAGTGTACTGGGGGGAAGGTTTTGACTCCTTTAAAGGCACGAGGTTTAGCACTTTTACCAATAACTAGAAGTTTGGACTAATGAGCACCTGCAGCATTTGCACATGCTAAAATGGTGAGTCTTTCTTTCGCATCCTTAATGCCTGTGGGTGCAGTTTTGTCTACCGTTGCAAATGTTTTCCATGGTAGGTAATCCCAAAACAAGCCGGTTTCATTGGCGTTATATATCTGGTTTGGTGTTAACGATTAATCAGATATTAATTTAATAAATTCATCCACAAAATGCTCTGCTGCTTCATGATATGCTGAAGCTCTATCACCGCATATTCTCAGTTGATGTATTCCGTGCCGTCTTTTGAATTTGGTAAGCCAGCTAGTAGACTATTCACAAGGGGAGGATAAATTCATATCTGTGTGAAACATTCTGGCTTGTTCCATAATCATTGGTTCTGTTAAGGGGACATATTCAGACCTTCGTTGCTGGACCCATTCGATCATTACTTTATCTAAGACTTCATTATCAGCAGATCGCATAGTTTTTTGTTCTCGCATTGCGAAGGGTACATCACTGTCTGCAAAAATGCCAAAAAAAATTTTTTTTTCTTTTGCTTTTGTATATCGTACACTGTTGATTTGCCAATGTTGTATTCCTCACATAAATGTTTCACTGTCCCTCCTTTCATCAATTTCCTAAGTAATTCAACCTTTTTCGTGATTGTAAGATAATTATTTTTTCTTTTAGAACTACTATTTGCATCATCAGGTATATTTCTCTTCATTATTGAATCTCAAATCTGTCAACCAATTCCTTAATACATAACAAAAAGAGACATAAAAAAAAACACAAGTGCATAGGTGTTTTAGCCGACTGCTAAATACCGGTTCATTCCCCGCTCCCCATGATTCTATTTTTAGACTGCTGATTGATGGACGAATTAGCATAGCGAGTACAATTCTTTACTCCGCCCTCTTTCCTCAATGTAAGCAGAGAGGGGGGTGAACGAAAACAAAGAAAATATCATTAAAAAATTTTTCAAATAAAATTTCAAGACCTATTTTTTTTAATATAAGTGCAGGGGAAAATATCAATTTCTGCAGAAAAAAAAGCAAACAAAAAGTAATATCCGATGTGATGTCTTTTTTTTTCCATCATTGAATATTGTCGTTGGAAAATCCAAACTTTGGACAATTCCGAACTTTGGGTGTCCGAACTTTAGACTTTATACTCTGTATATATATATATATAACAACCGATTTGCTTATATCATTGAATTCTGTACTCTTGAAAACGTAATTCAATATATAAGTTTTTCAATTTTTTTCGGTATCCATATTCTTCTTTTTTTCTTCCATATTAATATCTTGTAATTGAGTATAAGGCACTTTATTTTATACATACAGTTCTTTATTATAGGTTTGTGGTATCCATTTTTATTGTCATTTCATTCACAATATCGCGGTTTTTGATGATGGTCGGTAATGTTTAAATATATATATACACCAGATCTGGCAGTTAACAATTCTTAATTTTTTCCATAAACTAGTCAGGTGTGGCAATCTCAAAACTTTCTTCTATCTCATAGACGTTAATGCTTCCTAAAAAATGCAGCATATCAGCACCACCTGTCAGATGATTTACACAAAAATCTAATTATCAACAGCTTTGACAACTTCTAACTGAAATTGAAGTTCGATGAAAATCCATGCATTAGTTTTTTAAATAAATAGTTAATAGCTCTATTGCAGAAATTGTAAAAAATTCTGCATAGCAGGGCCACGTGTTGGGCGATTTACACCAAAAACTAATTAGGACCAATTTATACCAAGAAGTAACTGAATCTGAAGCTTGATAAAAATTCATGCATTAGTTCTTGAGATACAGCTATTGCAGAAATCGTGAAAAATGCAGCACAGCAGCGCCACCTGTTGGGCGATTTACACCAAAAATTAAACAGCACTAATTTATATCAGGGACTAACTGAACCTGAAGTTTGATGAAAATTCATGCATTAGTTCTTGAGATACAGCTATTGCGATAATCATGAATCATGCAGCATAGCAGCACCACCTGTTGAGCAATTTTCACCAAATTGTAATCAGCACCTAACTATATTCTGGACTAACTAAATCTGAAGTTTTATGAAAATTCGTGAAGTACTTCCTGAGATATAGCTATTGCAGAAATCGTGAAAAATGCTGCAGAACAGCGCCACCTGTTGGGCAATTTTCACCAAAAACTAATCAGACCAGTTTATATCAAGGTCTAATTGAATCCAAAGTTTTGTTGAATTCCATGCATTAGTTCTTGAGATAGTGTGCCCACAAAATTTTTGTCACATACAGACTCACAGAGTGACGGACAGACATTTTCTAAAAACCATCAAATCATGTTCAGGACATTCTAAAACGTATAAATCCGTCGAAAACTGAAAGTCGAAAATTTTCACGAATCCAATACTTCCTTCTTGTAAAGATAGAAGAAAGTTAAAAAACACATATAATTTGGGAGAAAGGTAAAATTGATTTATTCAAAGTATGTGCCATCGCTATCTACACATTTACAAGCCCTTTTTTGACATATCGGTAAATTGTTGAAGTGTTTCATGGAGAGTGCGTGAGACATCAATGAAAACAAGTGGTAGTCAGAAGAGGCCGAGTCTGATGAGTACGGCAGGTGGGGCAAGAGTTCCCAGTCAAATGTAGAAATGGTATCTCTGACTGCTTTTGCTGTGTGTGATGCAGCGTTATTGTGCAGCAAAATCACTTTTTCGTGTCTTATAACCCATTTTGGTGACTTTTCGATATCAATACATGGTTCAAAATGATCGTTTGTTGATGGTAGCAAATGGTATTAACTGTTTTACCTGGTTTTAAAAGTTCATGGTACATGACACCCTTCTGATCCCATCAAATGCACAGCACTGTCTTCTTTCCAAAGCAATTCGGTTTTGTTGTCCTGTGTCAACCATCAATCTTGCATTGGCACATTGTCACCGTAACTTTCTGCAAATATACAATATCTTCCCTCGCATTTTTCTTTTGATTGATCAAGAAAAGCAGTACGTGCTACACATGCTCTTTAGTTGACTCGAAATTTGACATATTTACCACACAGAAAGTAAAAAAATAAATAAAAATGCTAACTCGAGATTGCTTAAACATCAATGGCATTTTGAAAAGAACCCTCTGTCACAGCTACAAAATGATATAAGAAGATAGACTGTGAAACAACGCTTGTTTCCAGTGCCATCTCTTGAAAAAATTTTAAATTATACTACCACACCTAGTATATATATTTTCAGCCAACAAACAATTTGTTAACTCTTGTCTTCTATTAAAATCAAAGATTCGAAAAATGATTTTATTACTTCATTTTTAAGAATAGTGCAATAGACAATATAGCAACATAATTTTACAGTAAAAAAAAAAGATTGGCAGTGACAATTAAATGTATTAGGTGATTCTGAAATACTGTACAAGAACTATAAAATATTTAAATATTATCAAAATAAAATCATTAAAATTCAAGATACCTGAGAATATTGAGGATGATAATTCCTTCAACTTGTGGTAAATCTATCATTTTGCCATCTACTTCTAATTTAACCTCTTTGTGCAGATCTTTCCAAGTTTTACGACTAACCATCTTTCTTAGACCCATTTTCACATACACTCCTTTATTATGCAATCTGAAATGAAGAAAGTAAATACCTAATAGTTACCTGTTTTCCCATTTGATCCTATTTAATTTAAATAAAAAAAATAACTTAAAAATATGTAAACACAAACATATTTACCTGCTATTAAATTTGTTAGGATTCTCTTCTCTAGCATTATGGAAATCTAAACATAAATCAGCATCAATGCCAATACCAAAATAATTATTCATAACAAAAATTGCTGTATTATCTTCAGATGTAGAGCCAGAACTTGGAATAGACGGAAGACATTCTTTATCATCAGCATGAAATACTACAGTCCACCTGTTAAATATAGAAAAAATAGCCATCATCAAAAACTTGCTTTCTCTATGTAACAATCACTTTCACAATTACTTCAGAAGGTAAAAGAACACAATGCAATACACACAAAAAAATAAACCAAAATATACTACAGGTTTTTTAGGAATATTAGAATTGTTATATTTATTTTATTCGCTATAACAAAAACAACAGGTAGCATAACATAAAATGTAATATTTCTTATCAGACATACGCTGATAATTTAAAGAATTACAGTAGAACCTCGGTTATCCGAAGTAATTGGGACCGACCCTCTTTCAGAAAATCGAATTTTTCGCATAATCGAGAATGCTTCAATTTTAAGATTAAGGAGGAATATATGCAATATTTCTTATTATGGTTTAAAAAGTGCTTAATAAAAATAAAGCAATAGAGAAAAGAATAAGTTACCTGAATTTTAATTTTGAAATTAAGTACCTTTTACACATACCACAAGAGTTTGAAAAAATATTTTGTTTGTCGCAGTTTCGATTGCCTTTAATTTGAAGCTTTATCACAGAGTTTTTTAATATTAGTATTTCAGCAGTATCACAGTCTTTCTGCTGCTCCAGCCATCAAGTTAAATTCAATGGAATTCTAAGAAAGGGGATCGAAAATATTTATATGTACTCGTTCGGAAAGGATTGCTTACATACAAAGAATAAGATAGTTTTTAAAAAAAATGCTTTCAAAATGGATTTTGCACATAAGGAATGTGATAGCAAAAAAAAAACTTTAACAATGGATTTCGGTTAACCGAGATTTTCGGTTAAAAGAGTTTTGGATAAAAGAAGTTTTGGAAAAAGAAATATGCTTAATTTTTTTTCCTGTTTATTTAGAATCTATATAAATTTCAACACTTATTTATTTTTTTATTTTATTTTTTTCAAATACTAGTGAATGTTTGGTAACACCATCTATGCTATACTGTAAACTTCACAATTAAATTTATTAATATTTCATTTTTATTCCATAAATAAGTTCTTAACTGTTATGTCAATAAAGTGTATAAGTATCACTTTGAGATTCCTCTTCATATGGGTATACTTACAAATTAACCAAAAATTTTATGCTGGCCGGAGACTTTTGACCGCCACTGTATGTTTAAAAAGGTGTCAGAAAGTTTCATGTATTTTTTTTTTTTTTAATAGCCTTAAAATTGTCTACACTTACGTAAAATGTGATTTGACACCTGTACCCGGCTAACATAAAAATACTCAAAAAGATATACAGAAAGAATCTTGAAAATGTGTGTTTAATAACTTAACATTTTATGTAACAAGACTTAATTAAAAGTTCCTTTATATATATATGATTGTTGGCTATATACTTAGCGCTGCATGCACACATGACATAGGCTTTATATTAAACCTGTATCATTTTGTGAAAAAAATCAGAAGTATGCATGATAATCTTGATTTGAACTTCAGGTCTGTGATATTCCAATTTAACGCTTATTCAATTATTATTTTAATTACTGTTTTACATATATTTAATTAAAGGCCTAAAAGACTAATCAATTTACATTTTCTTAGATTTAAATTTAGCATAAGTTCCTATAGATTAAGACACCAGTAAACTTCAAAATCTTTCAACACCAACTGCAAAGTTTGAATATTTATATATGTAATTAATATATAAGAAATTACAAATTTCCATGATCCTTTCTTTATTTAGAAATAATACTTTTTTTAATAACATGAATTATAAAAGAGTAAGAAAAGGTTATTATGAAGAAAGTTTTTAAATCTAGACTTTTGAAAAAAATGAATTAGTTTGTTTATACAATAAACATCAAAATCAACTTTACAATATTTAACATTCCAGTTTCCAATGTACCTTCCAGGGTGCTTTGCTGCATAATTCTTAAAACAATTGCCATAGGCAAGTTCAGACCAATCTATCAACTTCTAGAGGAACTAATGAAGGCATTGATATCTAAGCAACACTTGCTGTTATAATCAGATGCTTTTTTTATTACTTTCTAAACTTCCTCATGCCCTTTTGATGCACAATTTTTCAACAGCACCTAAATATTGTTACTTATAAAAGGCACATACTGAGATTTTTTTCATGATTTATTGTTAGCATAATAGCTTTAGAAGTCCTGTGTATGAAAATTTTAAAGAAACTTTTGTTCAAATTCCCAAAGCACATTGCAGTATGTGGTACTATAACAATCACATAATTTAAATAATAATAATAAGCACATTATAAACTGCATTATTTACCTTATTTAGAGACTAAATAAGTAAAAATAACCGAGAAAAACAAAAAATATTTTGGTAGATCCTATGTAGAAACTGAAGGGTTAAGTAAATACAGAAAAGGGGATAAAGTTATGAAAGAAATTAAAGTACCTATCTAATCTTATTTCATCTGCTTCAATTATATCTTTCAATAAATTTAAAGGATCTTCACCGCCTGTATAGCCTGGCCCCCATCGAAGCACTCGAGCTAGGTCATTTCCCGTTCCCAAGGGAAGAATTGCACAAGGAGGAGATTGACACTCAGAATCCTGTCCGACATTGTCCAAACACTGTAAAACCCATCCAACAGTACCATCTCCACCACATACGAGAATTTTATAATCTTTAACATGGCGAAAAACATATAATCTAGAATTAAAAAAAAAAAAAAAAAAAAAAAAAAAAAAATTTATGAATAGTGCAGAATACAGTGAAAAAAGTTAATAGTTTACTTTGTTATTACAAAAAAAAATAGCATTATATAAATAGTTTAAATATGATTTATTTTATAACTCCTACTATACAATTGACTTCATTAAGCAAAGAACCTTTGAAAATCTACTGTAACTTTATAATAAAAAAGGTTTCCCATCATGAAGCCTTGAAATAAATGTAGGATAGATTTTAATTTACTTAAGTAAACATAAAAACCGAACTTTTAATGTTATTTTTTTTCTTTTACAATAACAAATATTTCAAATGAGAAAATTAAATTAATTGTTTATTTAAAAGTCATAAGTCATGATGATTGAATGGTATCTGAAAACAATCATCATAAAAATAATTTTATAAAATTTATCATTGTTTAAAAAATAGATAAATACACAAAAGGTTCATGTGATTCCTAAAAATGTTACCTTTAATATATATATATATATATATATATCTACCCTATATATATAAAATTCTAATGAAACGAATTTATGAAATGACGGATTCAGTTTCACGTCTATTTCTCCTAAAATATGGAATATTGTGCGGTGAAATTAAGACCAAAAATCCGCATTGATCAACAGGTCTCAAAAATGGTATCAGAATTTTAAAATTTGAATTAGTTTTCGAGATATTAATTTTTTTTATAATTTTAATTACATTTCTGTAGTGAAAATCTGTAATGGCAACAAAATTACATCATTTTTTTAAAGGTGAGAACAAGGGAAAACTATGGGGATTATTAGATTTTTTCTTTTTTGTCAATTTCAGATTAATTATATCTTTTGTTTAAATTGAAAGTGAAACAATGTTGAGATTAAATTATGTTTTTCAAGAAGATTAAAAAAAAAAAAAAAATTTTTACATTTCAATCATCCAGAATCAATTTATTATAGAAAATAAAAATTGTCTGTCAATTTCAAATTCAATAGACAGAAAAAAAGGTTTCCTTTTCAATTGTAAAGAGAAAATGACATCAATAATCTTAAAAACAGAGAGAAATTTTTAAAATAAGAATTTAATCATCACACGTTAAAAGCAGAAAATAAGGAAAGTTACGTCAAAATCTTTACACATAAAGTACGAAAACTTTTAAATAATAAAATTATCAGACGCAAAACGCATTTAAAGGTGATAATTACGTCATTTGTAAAAGGTCCAAATGTTAAATATCGCAAGATTAAAGTGCCTCAATATAAAATGCCTAAAATGATTAAATTGTTACACATGAAAATTTTTTAATGGTGAATATTTGGTCACATTTAAAAAGAAGCACAAATAATATTTCCAAATGCTTTTAAGTTAAATAATATATGTACTTGTAAATCTGAAAACAGAAAACACTTTTAAATAAGTAAATTATTACATGAGACATTCATTTAATAGGGAAAATTACATCATACATTAAAACGATACATTTCAAACGATTTTTATTCCGGAGACAATCTTAACGCCACATGGTATAAAATTATTACAGCAAGCAAATTTTTTTATATGTTAAATCACTTGATGCAGCATAAATACATGTAAATGTATGCGCAAAATACTTTTGATTTGTTTTGTACGAATAACTATTCAATAAATACATATTAGAAAATTCGGATATTCTTATTAATTAATACAAATGGTACTATTTGATTATCCGGTGGACCAATTTCACCAAATTATACAAACTTACACAATTTTTTAAAAAATAAGTATAAATATGAAAAGAAAAAAAAATTCTTTACATGCTTTCATTAAAATTTACAAAAATGTAGTTTTTTTTTTTTTTTTTTTTTTTTTTTTTTTAAATGCAGTAAAAACTAGAATTTGGAATTTTGCCAAATTAGCTAGCCATCGCCAAGTTGACTTCATATATGGCAATATATTTTTGGTGCCAAATTTGACGAAATACCGCCAAATTTCACGATTTTGCACCAAGTGAGTCAAAATTTGGCGCTGTTGTGGCAACCCTGCCATTAGCAATTTTCAACAATTATTGTTGAAGCTGATACTGATTTCTTCATAGGAAATCAACCATTGCCTCTCTGTTGACCCCCATAGGGATTGAATTTAAAAAAAAAAAAATCAATGTCCAATTCATGTATTGTCCCCAGGAATAATATATTTCAAATTTCAAAGCTCTATCTCAAAAAGAAGTGGGTGAAAAATGAGTCATAAGATTTGACAGCCACACACAAACATAATTGTAAGTTAAAAGGAATCATGTAATAATAACGAAAGAACAAATAAATTAGCAAAACATTAATAAAAATACAAATAAAAAGTTGAATTAAAAATCACTTGATGATGTAACAAACATGTGTATCGTGTTTAACCTCAAGTGAATGTGACATTTATGATTATCCATTATTGGCATATAATCTTATATTTTGGCGATTGTTTTTGGTCGACAGTATAATCAAGTAGTACCATACAAACAATATAAATTGTTAAATTAACTTGAAAATATTCATGATGGCGTATTAAAATAAAGAAAAGAATTCATGAATAAGCTATACCTGTTCCTGAAATATCTAAAACTCGATCAAGACATAAAATATAAACGTAAAATTTCAAAACACAATACTTTTCAATATGTGGATCTGAAATCTATCCCCAAGCAGACGGAATTTTTTTAACTCAAACCTAAAGGAAGAATATTGTCCATAGCACCGTTATAAAACTCAGAAAGATAGTGTCCTTTTTAGCCTAATCATTTTATACAAGCTAATTTCAAAATGTGTAACTGACCTTACTTATCAATCTAAAAACAGACACCATTTATTATGGCAGCGATGAATGAGGCCATGCTAACCGAAAAATGCCCATTCAAACGGAAAAGCATGGCAACGCGATCGCAGAAGATAACCGCTGTTATACTGATAATATCATTCAATCTTCCGTAGCCTGGTAATATTTTTTTAAACAGGGCACATTAGTATATTTAGTATATATATATATATATATATATATATATATATATATATATATATATATATATATATATATATAAATAGATTTTATAATCTTGAAATCCATTTTTACTACATAAATGACAACTTTAATTACATATGACAGTTTTTAATTAAGTATAAGAATTGCAATCAGATTTCCAAGCCTATGCATTCACCTTTGTATAATATGTTTTCTTTTTAAAAATAAAATAGAGCATTTGTATTCATGAATTAAAAACATCAGTCAAATCTTTATAAATATTCAAAACATTTACAAATCAAAGGTTCATCCTCTTATTGTTCTTGATGACTGAACTATGAATTACATAATGATAGTTTATACAAATTTCTTTTGTAATTGAAACGTGGCTTTAGAGAGAGTCAAGATCAGGTGACTGTCCACAATGTTGAAAAATAAGGAGCAGAAAATGTACGTAATACTTATTTAAAACTTAATAGTTTCTTTAGAAGATATCATTCATATGAATATTGAAAAAAAAAAAAATCTCACCTGAGCAGCCACTTCTGTTATAATCGATTTAAATATAAGCAAAATATGAACAGAGAAATCATTAAAAGTGTAATAATATCTGTCGGGTTTCCTCTAAGTCCACACAACTTTGAAGAAATCCTTTACTATTTATATGCTGCTACCACCGATATGATTATGTGACATTGGTCACGTTATGAAAGGATTGTTGAAAAGAAAACCAGCTGTTTCAATTAAACTTAATTAACAGTTTATTTACACACTATTTACACTTAAGAACTCTGATATAGGTGATCCGTTCTACATTAAATTAAATACAGTAAATACTTGATGTACTGTTAAACTACATTATTCCTCTCACCCTACGCTAGTTAAATTAGATTTATCGGAGATCTCTATTAATCTCCCACCACATTAGCTTTATACTCTAAGAGCTTCACTGCCTAATCAAGCTCTATCCATAAGCTACTCTCGAACGAACTCACACATTGAGTTCCAGGCATCAACTGTGCTCTGCGAGAAAGCAACCACACACTTTCAGCTATCTCTCTTAACTGATCTCCCTCAGCTATATCACCCCTCTCCCAAAAACATAAACGGGGTTTTTCCTTCTGCCATCAGGATCCCCTTTTCTTCCTCCAATCCATCGAACCTCCTCCTGTCACCTTCCATGACGTCCGTTATTTCATTATCTGGAGAAATCCTTTGTCTGCCTTATCTCAGGGATGCATTTGAATTGCAGGGACCCCACTCTATTCATAAACCACATTCCTTCAACTCTCCTATCTAACCCACTAGCTTGGATTAAATTTCAGATAAGAAAAGAATGTTACTTTAAAATTCACAGTATACAGACAATATACAAGCAAGAAAATAATATATAACCATAGTTCTAATAGTATATGTTCCTCAGAACTTGACAATATCTACTTATAATAAAATCCGAGTGGAGAAAAGTGTAGGTAACCATTCCGGTGTGAACCATTCTGGTCTGTGTATCGAATGTAGCTAAACACCATGTTAGGCTTATTGAAAAACAAATATATGACAAATATATGACAGCTAAATAATAAGTTCTTCTACTTGAAATAATGTTTGTTGAGCATATTTTCATATAAAACACGTATATCATATCCTATTATAATGCATTAAGTTCCAAATTAAAAATAAGCTATTATAAAGATCAGATTACTAAATATAAACAAAAAAACACTGTTGCTATCCACAGATTCTGAACCTTGAAACAACTGAATGACTCTTTGAATGCTACATTAAAAAAGAAATAGAAGTTAGCGTCGATGCTTCTCATAAAATATTTGTAAAAGTATATTAAAACCTTTAAGTATTTTAACTTGTTTAAAACCTTCAAAAACTATCCAATTAAGTTCTAAATTAAAAATAACGGATAACTATCAACAAAAATCTGAAGTACAAACTGTAGGCAGCTACACTAGTGCCCTTGGCCTAAGCTTTACAGAAAATTATGTCTATAAATCAGGATGATGTTTCTTGCTAATTCTCTGGCATCATCTATCAGCAATTAATAAAAACTAAGAAACTTTCTGTTGAAATCATACTTTTTTTTTTATTGCATTTTATCAGAATTGAAGGCATTGCAAATAAAATGAATATTTCTTATCAATTCTCATTGAAATTGAAACATAAAGAATGTATTGCACAGTGGTACAACATATTTTAATTATCTTGCAGATAAAATTATGAATTTTAACATAATAATTTTGTAGCGGAAAAAAAAAAAGTCATTAATGCAATTTACTTTCAGAAACAATGCAGATTAAAATCATTAAAAATTTGCTGTTTAGCATATTACAGAATAATTCAAAATTAGTTTCTGAGTAGTAAAATAATTTGTAAGTCACAAAATTAATATAGAATAAAGAAAATATATAAAAAATAACCTTCTACTCAGTAATATGGATATACATAAAATATATATTATAGGAGAAATTACGCTTAATTCTATAAAGCTTTTTATAAAATATTTTATATATTAATATTACTGACAATATTACTGACATATTGTGAGTAGAAGGTTATTCTTATATATTACTAGAAAGATAGCCTGTCAGAAATGACGGAGTATGAGATATAAAGATGTATAAAACACATGTGCAAGAATATGAGTTTTTCTCACTTGTTCCGCAGTGATACATGAAAATAACAGATTTTAAAAACAAAACTCATTTATGAAAAACTGTAATACAGTAGAAGACCACTAATCCGCACAGCTTGGTTCCAAGTGTTGTGCGGATTTGAGGCTTTTTGCAGATTACAGGTCATGTCTACATTATAAAATTAGATATATGGCTTCTTTATGCTAAATAAATTGTATAAATATTGAAAAAAAATGTGGAGTATGTTATAAGTAGAAAAAATGTGTGCGTATATGAAATGAAACAGCGAATAAGTAGCCAGAAAATATGTTGCCAATTTTCCTTCTTCGCCAAGGCCCCTAAAGTGGAAAAGTACCGAGAATTTAACTTTTGTATCCGACTATATAAAGCATGGGTACTTTTCCAGTATAGGGGCCTCGGCATACTTTTTTAAAGTTTGTCATAATTTGGGCTTCAGAAGTGAGATTTTTTTTGCCAAATGATATAAACAGCTAGGTAAACAAAATTAACGAACTTTTAAGTTCATTTATATAATTTATAAACATTTTATTTAATATCTATATTATTGTTGTTTTTTATATACAATTTCTATCTCGCCAAGGCCTCTATACTGGTAAAGTACTTAAAGCACATTCAAATCGGGCAATTAGGAGCTCAGACAGTACAGTGCCGTCTATTGGCTATTATATTATAAGTAGCATCGGGATTAGGATTGACAGATTTATCTTAGAAAAAAAAGATGATTTTGATTGACACTAATTAATTTCAGTTTTATCACGCTATCTTCCATTTTTATAACATACTAAATTATATAGAACGGGCCAGTAAAGTTTTCGGTAACTAATTTGTTTAAAAAGATGTTATTAATTAATCAACGTAATCATTATTTTCCATCTGTATTTGTATTAGATTATTCTATTAACATTTTAATCTAATTTTGGTGTCATATTCATTATGAATGAAAAATTAACTGAATTGTAATTACAAAACTAAACCAAAACATCCTACAATTCAATGATAATAATGAAAATTTTACTTATGGCACCCTACAAAAATAAATGTATTTAAGCACAAAAGGAGATAATATATCAAGCAAAAAATTCAAACTTAAGACACATATATATTAAATTAAAATTTTTATAATATCGATTACTTATAGTCTCTAATAATGTCAAATTCAAATGATCTAATGCTACACTAGAGCTCACGATTGTGCAGTTAACACAATTCTTCCAAGATTTTTGTCATCCTGATCGGAAACAAGCCATTTTACATTTGATGCACTTGTGTATAACTTTTTTTCGGCAAAAGGTCAAATTTTGAATCAAAATGAAAAAGAAAAAAAATTCTTTAAACTATCAAAAGAAGGATGTTGTATAAAAACGGAAGCAATCGCCGTACGGGACAAATTAAAACGTACACTGTACGATAGTCCTAAAAAACGATAAAAAACGTACAACTTACAGGGAAAACGTACAACTGGCAACCCTAATTGGGATGAAGACGTAAAGACATACATTTTCGTACATTACACTTTAAATTCTCACCCATAGATTTTGAAAAAAAAAAAAAAAACCTTTAAAAATGCAGAGTTTAAATTAAACTGCAGTGACCTCGATTATGAAATATTAATAGTTTTAAATGGGAATTTTGCCAAATTAGCTAGTTATCGCCAAGTTGGCTTCATACATGACAACTTATTTTTGTCGCCAAAGTTGGCGATATTTCGCAAAGTTGGTCAACGTTTGGCGCTACTGTGGTAATCCTGCATAGTAATTTTCAACAATTACTCATTACAATGAGGCGGCCTTACTAGAATTGTGAGGGACAAACAGAGACTTGGATTTTATATAAACAGATTCTTTACACTATATTAATTTTGTGACTTACAAATTATTTTACTACTCAGAAACTAATTTTGAATTATTCTTTAATACACTAAATAGCAAATTTTTAATGCAGAGGGAACCTAAAGAAGCATTTTCGTCATAGAATGTGTAGCTGGAATTGGTGCGTTTAAGCGCTGGTGACTAAATTGTAGTTTACATAATTTCCCTGTTCCAATCATAAAAAATCAAAGGATAATACTTTTTGATTGACAAAATGCAAGAGGTATCTTTTTTTAAGTCAGAAAAATATATTTTTTAATACTGTTTTGAAGATTTGTCATTCACATTCCATCATTTTTGATGGGGGTTATAATACTAGTAATAAAATAAAAAAATACAATCTAGGATTTTTATTTACAACCTACTATGTTATGATATGTTATGTTTGTAAGTAACTTATATCTAACAATGAAAAAATTTTAAAAATCCGAAAAAAACTAATCAGCTAACTGCTGGTGAGTGGAGACTATGTTTACAATGGTGACAATTTTATTAAAAATTATCTCTCTTTAATCATGAGGCCATAGTTTTAATCCTTTATGTTCTAAATGAATTAATGAAAATTTCACCTTCTATTTTTCTTGAAATTTTGAAAACATGTTAGAATTTTTGCGCAATCATTAAATAAATGTTAGCAAATTTTCATCTATTAAGATTAATAAACCATATTAGTATTTTATAGAGATTTTGTGGAACAATTACAACTCAAATAATTTCTTTAAAATATTGTTTTTCATATTTATAGAATTAAATGTACAAATATTAAGACCTTGCATATAAATATATAAATTTTTCAAAATTGAAACTTTCCTCTTCACATCTTTCAACATCATGGAAGCTAAACAGTTATAATTGGAAAAGAAACCATCCTTTTACAAATATTTTTGTTCTGTACAACTTTTAAAACATGATAAAATAAAGCATTGATAACTCATTCTAAATTATAATACGACCAATCAATGTGTTAAATGAATTTTATAACAAGTGTTTTTATGGTACTTTAAAGTACTGCCAGGACATAAAGAATTAATCTCTGTGAAAGCAGCAAACAAACTCAGATCACTTTTACTCAGTATATTAATATTTATCCTTAATAATTTTATAAATTTTACAATAAACACAATTTATACACTATTTCATATTTCCATTTGTAAAAAGGTTATTCATTAATATCTTAATATTTTGAGAAGAAATGCCAAAAATAGTTTATTAAATGTAGTAAACACAAATTTCATTAAAAATCAACATGGCATAAAAGGGAAAATAAGTTTACCCAGGTAAAGGTCCGCCATTTTCTAGGTCATAAACTTGGTACGGATTCAAGAGTTTTCTAAATGAGCAAATAAGTTCTAAACCTTGGCAGCCACCACTCTTAACATTGACAAAAACTAAAAGAGGCTGAAAAATATAATAAGTTTATCAATTTGGAGAAATTAAATTTAGACTTTAACTACACTAAAGATAAAATAAAATGGAGCTTTTTAGCTATTAGCAATTAAGGCACCAATTAGTATTATACACTAGAGTACTGAATACGATAAAAAGAGGTTTTCACTTTGTGCTAAGTGCGGTAACCTTTTTATTCAGGATATACATACTTATTTTAAAAGAAAAATTCCAAAAGGCTTCCCTAAATAATTTTCCAGAGTCAATAACTTTTTCGTATCTCCAATCAACAATGAAACATTATAAATATTGCAATCATTGCTCACTAATATTAACTTTAAAAATAAACTTGGCATTTTCCCCTAGAGTGAATGAACATTTTTTTCTACGTTTATAGGAAATTACAGATTTTTAAACAGTATTATTAAGTAAAATCAAGGCCATCAAAATTAAATCTATCAAGAAAGACTAAATGACCACTTTCAAACAAAGATACTTTTCTGTTCTTTGGTGATGATTAATTTATAATTCAACTCCACATTGAAAATTTTTTTAATATGTCTTTGATTTTTTAAGCTTGTCATTGGCTACTTGGGCAGAAGGAAAATTACAATTATACTGCTGGCAAAGCTTACTAGGAACAGAGAGAAAGGCTAAACCAGCATGAGTCCACAACTCACATGTAGTTTTTGTCACTACCAGACATGTCAATTTTCTTGAACAGTCAACTATACCAACAATCAACTTTTTTTTTTACAGAAATAAAAAAAATAAGTGAACTTAAGGAGGAAACATAAATTTTACATTTAACAATAAAAGTTAATTATATTTACACAACTTAAAGTGGGTATTTCATAATATGAAAGACGATAATGCAAGTATTTCTTACCCGTGTTCCTTCAGGAATCATTTCTGGAATTATGTTAGGCAATAATAGAACTAATAAATTTTTATCTTCATAACTTGTTTCTCGCAGCATATAAAAGGCCTTGACAGCAATGTCGGCATTATCATAGGTTATAATCAATGATCCATATTCATAATAAATGGGACCAATTTGGCGAAATTTGTAAGCTGAAACAAAATAATCTTTTTTTAAAACAAATTAAAATTTAAAAAAAGATTTGAAATCAGCAGAAAACAAACTTAAAAATTAAATTTTTACAAAAAGGAAAATGATTTTTTTACAGAATACAATTTTTAATATTGTGTGTCTAATAACATTATCAAAAACTGATATTTTAAACAGTTTTCTGGACCTGAATGTAGAATTATTGTGAAATATTTAACCATAAGTATGAGAAATATTTATGTGAAATCAAATACATGTTGATATAATTAGGAATACAAATTCTAATTTTATGTTAAGTCTATGCATCACTATATGAAATTGGTGTACAGAGGGCCAGAAAAATATGCTATTTTTGATGCAAATAAATAATGCAAGTATACACTCTGAAGAAGGGGAAAAAGACTATCACAAATAGGTATTACATGAATTTAGTAACATCCATTTGTCAGAACCAAAAGATATACACGGATTCAGAAAATATATCTATCACAGCCTTTAAACATATATGTATGTAGCATTTTGCTACCGACTTTGAGATATTTAGGCGACACCAGTACACCTTGACATAAAATGTAGTAGAGCAATCAAAACCATCCATCCGTTATATTGAAAATACCGGATTGCAGTCAGGGTGGCGAGAAAGACAGGCTGAACACATTGATAATTTCCCTTACTAATGAATATAGAGAGTCATCGTCACTTTTTTAAACTGGTTTTATTGACAAAACATAGTAAACACTTCCAGTAGTCATTCCATCCACTCACAAAAATCGATCATCACTTCATAAGACTTTAGATGTTATAAGTATAGGATCTACACATTCGAACGTTCACTCCAAGCGACAATGTTTAATTAGACATCCAGAAAAACGTAAAAATTTTCTCTTCGTCGCCGATGTAACGATATTTGTACCCCCGAACAACAACGCGCGGACGGTTACAGAACAGTTAAAGACCAATCTAGAAGAGGTGGGGGAGAATGGGACATAGAACAAATTACGATTCGATGGGAAAGGATGACGTCGATAAAGAACTCTTTATATGGCGTCAGAATAAATGTGCAAAAATAGTGCTGGCGGACGCATGGAATTGTGGGTATAGAACATGACAGAAAAAATGATATAAAAACATTCAAAAGAAATAGAATTTAGTTTTAGAATAAAATGAAAAAGTAATTTAATGGGCTTTATAAGATTAGGCGAATGGATTAAGGTTTTTAGAATAATAAAAGAATATGCAACTTTAAATGCATGAAATAAAAGATATTAAGATATTATTAAAGATAGGTAAAAAAGGAAAATATTAAGAATTTGGAATAGTTTTACTAAGAAAAAGAGGCGAAAATTTTTATTATTATGTACACAGAAAAATAGAGTTTAACCTTCTGCTTAGTGTCAGTGTTGTAAAAAGTACAACATTTGAATTTATTTTGTTATAACTGAAAATTTGGATACTTGGTGAAACGTTAAAGTGCTAAAAAGATAAGAGTATACAAAGATTGAATTAATCTAGAAAATAAGCTAGTAAATTTTGGATTAAGAGCCAAATCTCAATTTAAAATTTTTTTGAGAGCTATAATATATATATATATATATATATATATATATATATAAATAAGTAAATTTAGAACAATATTGTAATATACAACATATCAATATTAATAAAAGTAAAAAAAATTATATGTAAAAACTGCTTTTGTTGGTTTTAAGTAAACAATAAACTGCCTTTTGCTTCAAAAATCCATGCGTCTAAAGTGCATAAGAAGTCATTTTTAAATTTAAAATACAATTTCAAATTAACAACTTGGTGACTCAATAGGCACAATTTACACATGTACACAAAAACAGACTTTCTTGATACTTACGTATTATATGCACATTATATGCACTCCACTAATTTTCACTGCCAAATTTGAATAGTAAAATTGTTTTGCATGTAGTTTTACCACACTTACAAGGGAACTACTTTTGGTATGGGTTGTACCTAGCATCGGGACCTGGTGCATTTTATAGTCCTATACATAAAAACTAGAAAGCCAATAAAATTTCTTTATTAAAATCATATTTTACATATTTTTTTATACTTTTAATTTTATATTATTGGATTTTTATTTGTTTATTTCATGCCAAAAGTGAGTTAAGTCGCCAAATATGGCGCTATAAATTTTTTGCCTGCTTTATTCCTTGAGTATATGTACGAAACATATTAGAATAAAGTCAGATCACGATTTGCTTGATAAGCGATAGCATAAGGAACAAGAATTAGGTTTTTTTTTTATTATGCAGACAATAAATGCATAAATAGTAAATATATTTCTGTTAAAAGCTTTTGTGATTATTAAAAACTATTTTTTTTTTTTTTTTTTTTAGAGAAATACAATATTATAAGTAAACTATTTTTTTCTTTTAAAACCAGATGAAATAAAGTTTCAAATGTTTAAAATTAAATGTTGTTGTAGTAAATGTTGTGTCTTTTAGTAAAAGTAGTTATAAAGTAAATTAATACTTTTATACAATTTAAAGAAAATTTACTGTGCCTAATTAGGTCAGACATTACAATTCCTAGTGAAGTGCAAACCACTACTTGCACACAAGAAGCAGCAATGACATTCAGCTAGGGTTAGCGGTAAGCTCTACTTTTGAAAAAAATGCCAACTTCTTCCCCGTTAAAAATAGGAATATGTTACATTTTCCCTATTTAAGTTTAATAATTTATCTGCTGCATTATTTTTCTATTTAAATTCAATATATAAGTACAAAAACAACTTTTAAAAACGTCTTAATTAAATAAGTAAAAAGCATTTTAAATAATTTATATTCCGTTAATAAATTCATAATTAATAATTATTTACAGTAATAGACATTAAAATATGTAATTAAATATCATTTTAATAAAGTTTAAATATCATTCTAATAATGTAAAGATCTTTTATAATATAAACATTACGGAATATCTTACGTTAAAGTAACTTTCAATACATTTCTAATAGTGGCTAACTTCCGAAAATCTAAATTTAAAAAGTTATTTAATATTAATTATTTTATTCCCAAACCATTTTTATTGGATGCTACTATTTAATTCTAAGCGATTGTCAAAATTTCCTCAATTTTAAACCGTAATTTAGCGAGATATCCATTTACAAAATTTAATCTTTCAGGGCAACTTTCGAATGTCCCGCAATCTCTTTTTTCTCCTGCCGCAAATTGCCCTCTTTCTACTTTCTTCTCGGGGTAAAAACAACATTGTGACGTCACTTTGTCCTCCATCTTGAATTTTCATACGAGTCTGTGACATCCCATGTGCTCTAGAATGCAGGAGGAATGCAAATACGATTGTGATGAAAATGGTTTTCAATGGTGCCATTCATGTGAATGTTAAGCCCGATTATTCGGTACGGCGAGGTAAGTGCGCAATCGTAGTTAATGAACAGACCCAGATGCGTACGTGCTGGATGCTGATTGGCTGATTTGATTTTAGCGTCAGTTCAACGGCTATTTGGGCCATCTGTTTTTCATCAACTTCACTTGCAGAGATGTAACAATCGGTGTTGGAAGTGCAGCTGAGGCTGAGGCCTCAGTCACGATAGAATCCCGAGTTTGGAAAGAAATCAGCGAATTTCCTCACCAACGTGTATTAGCAAAATTCGGCACAATTCTTTCTTCTGCATCCCAT
Source organism: Maratus speciosus (assembly GCA_963932465.1). Taxonomy (NCBI): domain Eukaryota; kingdom Metazoa; phylum Arthropoda; class Arachnida; order Araneae; family Salticidae; genus Maratus; species Maratus speciosus. The sequence goes on along the minus strand of OZ010794.1, from coordinate 281,112,645 downwards.
TTAATTTTCAAAGTAATAAAAATCGTTTCCAACATATGGGCTGATTATAGAACTTCATTCTGGAAAATGTGCCTTTCGGACTGTAAGATACATAATATCTTAGGATCCTTTTTTAATACAGTGATGTAAAGATTGCGTCCAGTTCGATCCAAGTATTCGCCTAATTCCATTTATGCATGAAATTACCTGCTGTCTTTTCTTCAAAAAACCTTAATCGACTGTCAAGCAATTATGATTTCTTTGGGACAATCTACAAAATTTTGCATGTCCTAGAGTCTGCGATTTGCCTCTTCAATCATTGTCAACTTCCATTCTAATAGTACAGCTACAACAGTGCTTCCAGCCCTTTGTTTCATCGATATGGATTTCTAGATTTTTCAGTGACAATATTTATCCTCCCTTCACTTCTTCAACCAATTTCTGCTAAAATTTCCTTAATACAGATCTCTGGTATCGAACTATGGACATAATACAAAATTTGGACATAATATAAAAAGTTTGCAACAGAGAATTTTCCAAATCATAAGTGTCAATTATAAATTATTTACTAAAAAAATTTCATCAATATTGAAAATGTTATGTAATTGTGTCTTACAGTGATACTAATTTGATATAGGTGCTCTCCACAACAAATGCTTGTGTTTATTCTTGACCAAGAAAATTAATATATATATATACAATAAGTAAATATTAATTATTAAATCTCATGCAGTGCTTATAATTGTTATTAAAATAAAGAGTTATCTTCAGCAACTTCCATCTCTGGGTGGGTTTATTTATATTTTATTTTTCAGCTTCCGAATCGAATTTGATTTATGGCAACTTATTTCTTATTTAATGATTTGAATAAATTTAACTTTAAATCTTAAAATTCTTTGGTTGCCAGATAATGTTTTTTCAGACATATAGTTTAACGATCATGGCCATATGTGATGACGGAATGGCATTTTAATGACCAGATCCCTTTCAGTAATTTAAAATAGTAATTTAAATTTTTTTTCGGGTGTTTAATCTGCGATCCCATTTTCACATGTTACAGAATATAATGCTGTAATTTTTCAAAATCAAATTCGTAGGTTCTTGAAGGAATTTTTAAACTTTATTCATTATTTTTAATTATTAACTAATTTGTATTTTTAAATGTTTAAAAAAAACTTCTATATTAATAGGCCGATAAGGTAAAGCGCCCCCCTAAAGCTGATACCCAAAAAACAGTTCCTGAAGCTGACATCTTTAAATAAAACAAATATTTAAAGCATTACCAATTTTCCAAATCCAAGATATTTTGGATTTAAGAAGTGCTGCCATTAGAGAAAATCATCTAAAATCATTCTAAATTATTTTAGAAAATTGGTAATGTTTTAAACATTTGTTTTATTTAAAGATGCCAGCTTTAGGAACTGTTTTTTGAGTGTCAGCTTTAGGGCAGTTTACCTTAAGTGTTTTTGAAAATTTCCTTTTCAGAAAGTTATGCCGCTTTAAAATAAAAAAATATGATTTTAACAGAAAAATGTTATCGATTCTCAAACTTCATAATAGAGGGCTTTAAAAATGCACCAGGCCTCAATGCCACGTGCGAGTTGTACCAAAAGTGGTTCCCTTGTTAGATATTGTATATACTATTATAGTTGCACCAAAAATTATGAAAAAGTCAAAGTTATCATAAGAATTTAAACTTTCACCTACATCGGAATAAAACTTAGTATATTAAATTTAGAGGGAGATTAGATTATGCAGATTGGCTAAATGGCAGAATATAAAGGCATCATGGATCTGCTCATGACTCATCTTTCCAAACATGAGTCATTAAATACATAAAAATGATGATATACAGAGTGAGCATAGAATATTTTTCTGATTAAAAACTGTTACCTTAAAATAGCCGTTGAAGACAGTAATGTAAATTTTTTATATCTGTATAGCCATAGCCACGTTATTAAAGATTACTTTTTTCAAGTTCTTAATTCAGAAATAAATACATCTCTGAGTATAATAGTTTTTGTGAAATAAATTTTTGAAACCAGAAAAAGACTTCTCTATGCTTACCTTATGTTTTATTGCATAATACATATAATGAAAAACCTTATAGCTACAGAAATGCATAAAAATCATTTCTATGCTATATAAATGAATATATTTTCTATGCAATATACCTACTGGACCATGGACATTTTTATTTATAGGTTTTTTTTTTTATTTCTAAGGAAGTTTTTAAGGAAACTGTTTTGCAGCAAGAGATTGAAGGATTAATTAGAATTTACATAGGAAAATACTACACAAATTTCACATCTTATTTCATTAAAATATTTTTAGATACATGTAAATTAGTAAAATAAAAAATGAGGTAGTTGTAAAAATAAATAGCTAAAAAATAAAGTAGAATAAAATATAAGAAAACCCAGTCATTTAGAAAACCAATTTACACACAAGAGGACAATGAAATCTAAAATGAAAATAAAAAAAATAAAATAAAAGCAAGGTAAATCAAGCTTTAAATTGATCATTCAAAATAATCTATTAATTTTCATTTTTAATGAAAATTTACTATCAATGATAGTTGTAACTTACGTTTTCCTAGTTTGTCCACAAGAATTTTTTCATACTGTCGTTGTGATAAATTAGGAGGCAAATTACCAACAAAAAGAGCAACATTCGAACTTGAAACATTTTCTTTCTTTTGTAGATAAAAGCGAGTGAGTTCTTTTTGTCTTATGGATTCCTGTAACAGATAAAAAAGACATTTTTAGATGAATCTAAATTTTAAAACATCATGCACATCAGAGTTTTTACTCTTTACACAAATAAAAATACTTTGGTTACTTTTTAAATAAGAAAAAGAAAACTGACAGAAAAAAAAAAATATATATATATACATGGTCAATCAGGGATAATATGACAAAAGCTAAACTTTTCAAGTTACTTGTGATCTACTGATTCTAGGCCAAAATAAAAATACTGTAATTTGTGTTTTTTTCCCCTTTATCTGATTAGAATAAAAAAAGTATTGCTTGTCATAAAAATAAAAAAGAATATTTAAAATCTGTCTCATATTAGCCCTACTGAATGAGGCAACATTGGGAAGATTTGCAACTATTCATGCTTGTCTGTATTCCCTACATTATAAACACCTCATAAGATAACAAAAGTTTTGCTTTTCTATCATAAGAAAAGCTTTCCTTTTATTTTCTTGGATAAAATTGTTGCAATTTTGGAGTGTCCATTGCTCATTCATGAACAGCTAAAATAAAAATTAACATTATTTGTGGTGCATTTAAATGATGTTAGTGGTCGGCAATGATCACTACTGAAAAGTTGTGCAGTGTGTGTTTTGAAAGTATTAAGAGTGGTAGGCAATGATCACCATTGCTAATTTCTCCAAAGGTATAAGACGACATCATTAAACGTGAAGTTATTTATTGATAAACAGAACATATCAACGATTCCCAGGTATTGGAGTCGGCCAGGCCAAATACCTTACTCCGTGTGATGCAGAACGCTGACATTTGAAAGATGTTGGTTAAGTAATTCTCCAGATTATACGAAGTTGGGAACACCAGATAGCTAACACTTGAAGACAGGCAAAAAAAACTCTGCTCCAAGCTCGTGCAGCTGGGTTTTGTCAAGCCGGCGCAAGGAGACAGTGATTACGTAGATTGTGAAAAGAACAAATTAGAGAAAGGCGTCTTCTCTCAGACGATCGAGAAAGGGGGCTTGGCTTAAAAGAAAAGAATTCTACTTTAAAGTCGTAAGCTTTTTAAGGTGAAAAGTTCAGCTCGGGAATAGATGTTTCATAAAATGAAATTTGGGAAAGAAAAAGAAAATGACTTTTGAAAACATTTGAACATAAAAATTAACTTCACTCAGAATATGATAGATAGGGTAACTTATAAAGTTTATGAAGGAACCTAAAGCTTTAAATTAAGGTTTTGGAATAAGCAGGGGTGGGGAATTTCTAGAAAATCTTACCAGCCAAGGATTTATTTCACCAGCCAGTAAAATTTACGCAACTCAAAAATAGTTGGTTACTATTACTATAATGCATTTTCATATTTTTTTTCTCTGTAAAATTAAGAAATATAAACAAGAGAAGAAAGTTTAATATAAAGTGGAGCTTCACACCATGTTTACATCGCAGAAATTAGGAAAGTTGAAAAATATAGCTAACTAAATAAAAAAAAAAAAAGTTTTCACATATCTTTATAGTTTGCAGTTTTCAAAGACTACCTAAAAATTCACTCGCCCCGTCAGAAAATTCACTCACCAGTGGCAAGTAAAATGATGCATTTACCCACTCGTGGTAATAAGATATTATTGACATATGCATGTTACATTAAGGGGAATTTAAATAGGAATAAATGATAGGCATTATTAAAATAGGGAAATATTGAATATGCCGAAAAATAGACTAATTTAAGGAATATTGTGAATAAAATTTTTTATATAACATATATACATAAAAAAACATGATAATAAAATTTACCCTAGCAATATTTTTCAATAAATCCCAAGGTCCTTCTTGATTGTCCATTGCTCGTTCATGAACAGCTAAAATAAAAATTAATATCAATTTAAAACACATTCTTTACACAACAATGCAGATTTATAGATACAATTGAAAAATTATTTTAATCTTTATATGCATGAAAATTTCATACAAAACTATTTTGGGTTTCATATGCTGAAACAGCTCTTTATATTTTCTCATAAATGTGGAACATCTTTGCCTATACTAATACAGTATAGGATCCGTTATCCGGAATGCTTGGGACCTGAGATATTCCGGATAAGGGGTTTTTCTGTAATTCAGAACACTTTACAAAAACTGTTAAGAACAGTATAAATAATGGTATGAAATGTATAAAATATGAATAATATATGAAAATACATAATTATAAATTAGTTAATTTAATAACTTATGTACACAAAATAAGAAAACCTTCTAAATTACAATTCAAATAAAAAAGAAAATTACATTAGCATATAAGAAGAGAGCAGAATCCTTTGATTAGGTTTTTTAGAACATTTTTATTAAGACTGGTTGTTTAATAGTGTGTCTTTTGCACTACTTGCTTCTGTATACTGACACGATTTGCTGTTTGTGGGAGTAGCTTCTTTGTTGCATTCCACAAATCATCTGTTCAACTGAAAAATATTAATAGCTCATTTGAAATCTTTTTACCACCTCATTCTTCTTCTCATCATCTTCACTTCCATTAGACATATCCCTTGGCATTATGTCACAAATCTCTAGGGATGCAACGGATATCCGGCAAATATCCGATATCCGACTGATTTTTCCATATCCGAAATACCATCGGATATCCGAATCACAATCACCGGATATCCGACTTCTCTGCCGGATATCTGGCAGAGCAAATATATAAGGATAAGAGAAATCGTTTGACCCAAACAATGCCGAACTTTTGTTTATAATGCAAAATATGAAAGTAAGTTCACTATTCATGAGTAAAAGGTATTTCTCAAAAGTTTAAAGAATTGCCAGCTTTCCTAACATTGATATTCGAACTTTTTATAATAAATTTAAGAGTTTATGTTTACATCTTTTAGAAAATTGTACCTTTACTTTCAGAATGTAAAACAAAATTAGAAGTTGTTTATTAAAGTATGACTTTATTAATTTTCTTTATTTCTTTTAAGTTTAACAATTAAACAGGCCTATTTTTACTTTCTTCTATCTTCACTAAAAGAAAAAGTATTGTGATTGAAATTTTTTCGATTTCCGGCTTCTAAACTTTTCAACGGATTTAGACGTTTTAGGGGTCAGAGTTACCGAAACATGTTTATACAAAATGTCTGTCTGTCCGTGTGTCGCCATCGTACCATCAAAAAGTGTATGAGGTTATGCATAGAATTGCACCAAAATTTTTGTGAATGTCTTTAGCTATAGCCAGCCTATTTAATTAACAACATCCATTCATTTAATAACATCCTTCAATATGCAAACATTCCACTGGAACGGGGTGCTGTAATTGCGATTTTTGTGTCATTTTCATTATTGTAACATCGAAAAGGGTATGAAGCTAAGCATAGAATTGAACCAATTTTTTGTGTATATTTTAGGCTATGGCCAGCAGTTTCTCCTTGAATTTGGAAATATTCCGCCATAAGGTGGCACTGTAACAGCGAGTTTTGTAAAATTTTTTCAATTTTTCACAGGTTTTTTTTTCTGTATATTGGCGGCTCGTGACACTTCGCATCCTACTAAACTGACTATTCACAAACAGCTGATGCACAACAGAATAACGAAAAAGTTATTGATTTTAATAAATATCATGATCGAGATTAACTTATTGTTATTCTGATTAATTGACTGGAGCAGAAATTTTAGATCAAAATCAAGGTTGGTATAATATTGAAGTATTAACATTTCGAACTACTTTTTGAAACATTAAGATGTATGAGATAGAAGAAAGTTTTGGGATTGGCACACCCAATTATTTATTTTTGTAACTTCATTATAAATATTTAAAATTAAAAGTAATTTCCTTTTTACTTATAAATATCAAAGTAATTTAACTTAAAACTAAATGTGACTTAAAGTAAAACAGTATTAAATAATTAAAACAGAAAATCGGCATCAACTAAACCTATGTTTGGAGAAAATAACTCTTTAATCATAGGTATATTAGTAGCTATTTTATGTTTAAATTATAAAACGAAAGTATGTATTTCTTTGTGAAAACACTCTACAATTATAGGCATATTAATTGGTTAAAATTTGTTATACAAATTATCAACATTTCATTGTACAAATTAATTATTAGCAATTATCAATATAGTCAATCCCATATCCAAATCCAATAGCCATTATCAGCATTTCATTGTAAAAATAAACAGAATATTTTAATGTTTAAATTACATTTTGTATACAACATTATTAATATACATTACAGGACTTGAATGGGCAGATACAGGGCTTGAAATTCGAGACAGGATGGCAGGATTCGTGCCCTAAAGAATATTGGGGCGGGAGGCTCTTGTTTCCAAAAAATTATTTTCTGAAAATGTTTCTTTGTTAAACGACAATCAAGTCTCAGGATCGACTGACAAATTTTGTGATATTTTCCGCTATTGATTGGCAGATTTCACAGTTTATTCTTACAACAGACAAAATTCATGTTTGTTTTTCTGCATCTGACCGAAAAATTTTGCGATTTTTCTCCACGACTGACTGATGAATTTCATGATTTTTTCTGGAGTCCGATCAGTGAATTTCATAATTTTTTTCTCGCGATCAATTGATAAATTTAGCAATTTTATTCTGTGACCGATTGGCAAATTTCCCTGCTTGTTTTAGCAACATACTGATGAAAGTAATGATTGTTTTTCTGCATCCGATTGAAAATTTGTGTTTTTTTCTCTGCAATCAACTGAGGAATTTCATAAAATTTGCTTGTGACGAACTGGCAAATTTCACGATGTTTTTCCGTGATCGATTGACGAATTTCGTGATATTTTCCTGCTTCCGATTTCCCACGAACTTCAGTTTTTTTCTTGCGACCAGTCAACAAATTTTTAAATTTATTTTCACCACAATTGACGAAATCAGTAATATTTTTTTCTACGACTGATTTACGTATTTTGCGAGGATTTTTCTGTGTGCCCAAAATAGGAAATAACTAAAAGGGCAGTAACGGCCACTGGAGACTGAGCTCTACCAAATTGGCCAATAGTCAGCACTAAACAAAATGAGATTACACTTGTGGTGCACATGAAAAATTAAAACTTTGGTGAACTAAAAAAAATAAAACATATTTAGAAACAACGAACTAGTTGATTCTCAAAATCCACAGAAATTAGGAAATGGCTTTTTGAAATCAATCTTTTCTCGTGTAATAGAAGAAATCAATTGACTATTCTCTTTTCAAACTTTGGATATGGATTTAAAGTTCCAATGCATAGAACATAGTTCAATTAACGAAAATACCAGGGATTACAGTTCTGACATAATTCCATTAAGGATATAATAAACAAGTTTTTTCAGAAGGGACATACAATCACTGTAGGATATTGACAGTACATTTTTTAAAAGAACATAACCATGTGTTTCCGATAATTTCTAAAGTTATAAAAGTTGCTCTGTGCTGTTTGTCAAAAGTGTAACTTGTGAAAGAGGCTGAAGCACGCGAAATGGAATAAAATCTAAATTAAGAAATTCATTTTGCAACCCAATTGTTAATTGCCCATAACATTAGGTGAAAGTTGAAAAATAGACATGGTATATATAAAATACTTGATTCTGTTCCTTTGTTTTAATAAAATGAAAATTTAGGATAATTATCTTGAGTTATTAATTTAAATTATTTCAATGGTATTTTATCATATCTGTATACACTGTAAAAAAAAAAAAAATGACATTTTTACAGGACAAAGTACTGTTCATCTCGCACACAAACTCTGTCACAGTGAATGTGCTGTATCTTTCTTTGGTTTCCTGACTATATTAACATGGAAAATACAGTAGTTGCGTAAAATTAACAACACAATGTGCTGGCAATTTGGACGCCAGCAGTTTGTGCTGTAAAAAAATGCGTCCAAATTGCCAGCACATTGTGCTGTTAATTTTACGCAACTACTGTATTTTCAATGTTAATATAATCAGGAAACCAAAGAAAGATACAGCACATTCACCATGATCAAGTTAGTTCTAGCAAATCTACAGTGTTTTTTTTACAGTGTAAATGTAATTCTTTAAGTGGCACATAAAAAAAATAATGGCATTTAAAGATTTTTTTCCCCTTTCTAACAGTTCAACTCCCCTGTATTTATAAATGTTGGGTAGGAAACTCCCCTCCTGGGAAAACTTGAATTTTAAGCCCTGAATATTAAAAGAGATATAGTTTTTGTAAATTATATTTCAATACAATTAAAATGTTTTAATGATGTGTGACGCATGTTTGTAATTTATTGTTCTGAGATGGCATTCTATAAAGAAATAATTCACCATATAACTAAAAACATATCTAGTGCCGGATATCCAAATCCGGCAGGCAAAGGCGCTTCAGATATCCGATATCCAGCAAAATCAATATCCGGTGCATCCCTACAAATCTCACTGCCAGTCATCTGATCACTTACAGGAATATCGTCATCAGCAATTAGACAATCTTCTACTGGTTCTTGATCCAACAATTGAGCTTCTGAACATGAAAGTTCTTTAGCTTAGTCCAGCAGATCTGTAATAATTTCTTTCGCTTTTTAAATTTTAAAGTCTTCAACTTCATGCTCATTTACACCTTAAAAAAATATTGCACAATTTTACGTTTTTGAAATGAAACAAATTATTTTTCAGTTATCATTTTGCATTCCGGATTTCAGAGCATTCTGGATACGGGATTTCCGGATAGCGGGTCCCATACTGTACACGAAATGTCATCATTCTTTTGATTTTTATAACCTGAAAATTGGTTAAACATCAAATTTAATAGTATTTTCTGCAAGATTCTTTACTTCAGGTTTAAAAAGAAAAAAAAATAATGCTTTGGATGGATGGGGTTTAATGGTACAAAACGTAATGGTGGTTGATGGGGTTTAATAGTGCAATGCTACATCAAATTTAATACTTTCGAACTAAATGAGAATATGTAAAATTTTATACATACACAGGTGAAAAATTGGGACATGCTACAAAATAGAGAGATTGGATTTGCTTTAACCCTTCACAGCACAGAATATTTTTTTATTTTTTATATTGAATCTTATCTAAAACTTAATAACGGAACACCAGACATACTGAAAGAAAAAAAAAAAAAGCATCATCCTTTAATGAAAGAGACTCCAATTTTCTATGAGGGAATATATAATTACCATATGTAATTCAAATACATAACATTTATAATTAAATCCATAACCAAGGAAAGGTTTTGCAAAAATTCGGTTCCTTTAAAAGACTTTTTACAAACTTTTTCATTTAAAACAACACTCTTCACTTTTTTTCCTCCCTTAAAACTAGACACTTGATAAAATACTTTGACTTAAAGAACCTTGCAAGAACTTTTTCATCTCAAAATTGACTCTTCGCAAATTTCACAATCTTTTAATAAAAACAGATCTGCCATGAAACAGCTGGATTCACGAAAGAGCTTATTTTCTAGTTATATATAAAGTAGACATGAGAGATGCATATAAATTTGTAAATTTAATGCATTTTTACATATTTATTCATTAACCCCTTTAATCGTTGTGCCCAATACCTTCATGGCAGTCATTGTCATGCTCATGACTCTCAAGGGCTGAACTCCTCATAACTTTAGCTAATATATAATGGTTTCTTCTTTAATTTTGCTGCTCCTGAGATTATTTTAAATGCCTAAGTGCTCAACAGATGGCAACATTGAATTGACAAACTTGATTTTATGATCGGAATGCTTAATTTTAAGAATGTGTACAAGTTGGAACATGTGTTTTATTAGTTTCAGATCTGAACGCATCTGAGTTATCTTGTTATACATTTCTATGTTGAGTAGCTCATGCGAAGAAGATTTTCGTGCAGTTGACATACTTGAATGTGAATTAGAAGATTCCATTTTTTCAGATGTTTTTTATTCTGAAGAATCTGGAACTGAAGATAATGATTTTTTTACCAGCCCGTCACTGGCATGAAATTACTTCAAGTGTTCTTGATTACACAACTCTGATTTTAAATTAAATTTTAATATAATTACCGCCTTAGTAGTAATATAACAAATTTTATATATATATATATATATGCCTTTACCTTTGTTCGAAGTGAAACCACAAGTTACAGTCTTGCATTGAAGTTTTCTTAAACGTCATGTATGTGTAAAAAATAGCCCAATATGAGGTTAAGTAAGTAAAATTGTGATTTTTAAAAATTTTATCCATCCTAAACATTTTAAATTTGAAAAAAAAAATAAACTGTTTTCTTTTACTAATTAACTGTGAATTTTATGAATAGTAAAATAGTGCAATTAAAAATATTGACAATTTTTGAACGAATTTTCCGAAAATTATGCTACGATTAGTTTTAACAAGATCCTGTTTCTTGTTTAAAATGCCTAAAAAAGAACCTGAATATGCTAATTTCAGATTTATATTTTTCACAAGCAGAAGAAACAATTCTGATTTTCACAAAAACAGTATCTTGTGAAAAAAATCTGGACAAGCCCAATAACTTTTGTCTAAAAATAAAGAAAAAAACTTATTGATTGTTGTTTCACGCAATTAGACTTGTAGGCTTATTGACTGATATTACTAAAATTGTTAAGCTGAAACCATTATTTAGAAGAAAATGATGAAATTTTAATAGATAGTTTTAAATGTGCATTAAATTAATGAAAATTCACAAAACTGTGTACTCATGACAAGGATAACTTGCATTAAACAGTTAAATAGATATTTTTCAACAACTTTCTTCTTTCATCATAAAACTCTAATAGATCATTACATTTAAAAGTCACAATTAAAAAATATTTAATTAGTCATGTTTCTGCAAAGTTTTGAATTGTATATTAATTTAGTTAGTTATTTAACCCTTTTCAGGATGGTTGGTTTAAATATCAGCCAGAAGGCATTCCCTCTTAAAAGCAGTATTGATTTAAACTAACAAGTGCTTCTTTTCTCCACAGTTATCGTTAATATTCTATGCCTTGAGATGGCATGATTATAAAACAATGTGTGGAAAAGAAATGCTTGCTAGACATAAAACACATTTCCAATAAACTCCATTTACCATATTAATGGAAGACACTTTCATTAGAAAACAGTATCAGTATTTAGATAAATAAAATTACTTACAGCCTTTATCTAGAGTCACTTCACTTAGCCTATATTTATTTATATCAGAAGTATCTAGTCCAAATTCAGTTAATGTAGAAGCCATTACATCCTCAACACTAGTGTCACTTGTAACAGGAATAACTTTATGGCTATCTGTAGATCTAAAGAATATAAAAATAAAGGTTTTTCAGTGATAAAAAGTATTTTTACTCATTTTATTTTTTTTATAAAGCAAACTAAATATAAAAGGCTTATTTTTTATCATAGAATCGCCCTCTCTCTGCCCTTCTGCTTTCAATGGGTTCAAAATATCGTACATGCTAACCCCTTCGGGATCATGGGTGACAGCATATATGCATCTTCAAAACATGCTTACAGGTTTGTTTTTGATACCACTAAAAAAGAAATGTAAAACTTGCCTTATTTAATTAAGACATTTTCTTGATTGATAAACTAAATTTATTTGACAAAAAGTGGTGTGAAGTGCATAAAATTCATGTAAAAGATGCAGTCTCGAACAGGTTAATCAAGCAAGAAATTTTGGGTGATTACAAATGATCTCATAAATGACTGGAACAAAACTTGACTCCTGTATTAATCAAGCATGAGAAAGGTACTATCTAGCTAGGTACCGAATTTGAGAAAATTCATTTTGTTAAAACAAACTCAGCACTGAAAATGTTGCTTGCTATAAATCGAAAAATGCTCAAATGATTTTCCCAACACGTGTCTCTTATACTAATTTGAACACTAGAAAGCAGCGGTAGAATTCGCAAAAAAAAGTCACTGGTCCCAAGGACCAGTAAACATCAGAGTTTACTGGTCCGCACACATCGTCACTGGCCCGCTACATAAAATTCTACTAAGTACCTTTAACCCTTTGAGTGACACCCTTCCCCTCCTCCTCCTAGAACATAAACCAAACTTCAATTATCCAAAATTTTCGGCAGCATAATAAAATATAAAATTATGATTTGCTAAAAATTAAATAAACAGTACATAAACAAAAACTATAAAATTATTAATTATGTATTTTATTTTCGACTATTTATTTCAACTGACTGTAAGTTTTACTGCATTTTTTTATATATTTATTTTTTTAAATAAAATAAAATTCAGTGGTTGGTGTTTGGTTTCAGTTTTCTCAGGGACAGGAAAATTTACATTTACCTGTCAAAGAGGGGAAAAAGTTACTGGCCCTGCGGACCACTAAATTTTTTAAATTAGTGGTCCGATTGAATTTTTAGTGGTCTCGGACCAGCAGACCACCAAGGATTTCGAACGCTGAGAAAGCGATCTAGCTAGATCAAGAATTCAGGAAAGTTTGTTTCAATTGGTCAAAAGAAACTCAGCACTAAAAATGCTGCTCTATATAAAAAATGGCTTAAAATATTTTCACTAAACTTGGCTCCTATATTAAATCAAGCATAACAAAATGATCTTGCTAGGTCTCTAATTCAGGAAATTTGTTTTAACACATTGTATGCGGGCAATTTTTTGAAAACGAGCACTAAATTTATGTTCACAAATGCCACTGTAAATTAAAACCTGCTCACAACTAATCAGAAGCAAGCATGCTTGGATTACACCTTTTTTTGTCCGTACAAAATTTCCGGTACCAGTAATAATTTCTGCCACCAACTTACAAAAACGTACTAGTACATGTCCGCATACAATGTGTTAACAGGATAAAACAAACTCAGTAATGAAAAGAATATTATAAACTGGAAAAATTTCTGACTTTTTTCTTAAAATATCCGTTATTTGAATACGAGAAAAAAGTTCAAATAAACATCCTGACTTTGAAAAATTTATTTTGATAGGTTTAAGCAAGTTTTTTATAATTAATCTTCAATAATCAGAATTCACGGCAACACTACTGGTCATTGATGATCATCAATAAGATTAATTATGATCTCGATGGTAGCACTAGAACTTTACCTTCTATACTAAATCGAGCACAAGAAAACTGTCTACCTAGGTCCCAAATGTAATAAAATTTGTTTTAAGACTAGAAAAAACTCAAAAACTGAAATTATTGCGATAAATTGGAAATAGTTTGTATGATTTTTATGCCATAAGCATTATATACTAATTTAAGCAAGGGAAAACTATCAAATTCCGTCTCAATTGTGAAAACATGCACTTTGATATGTTTAAGCAATTTTTTTTGTCATTAATCTTCTGTAATCAAAGTTCTTGACAGTACTATTTGTCACTGATCAGCACCACGATTATAGAAGATTTCTACTCTATGGGAGATGTAATGTAAGTTGAACTTCAGGATGCTATGCTGTAATTTTAGGCATCCATCCAGAATGCCTGTTTAGTTTTTCCATACACAACATTTTCTTTTGAATGCCTGAAGCCAAAGACAAACTTTTTTGTTGGTCACCTTCTGATCTAATACAGTCTTTTGTAAAGCAAAACATGTTCGTGAGTAACGCTGATGTCATAATGACAATGGTCCGAGTCAACAATTATTTTCATTGCAATTTTTATAACTTTAAAACATCACATAATTTCAAATTTTTACACCATAAAATAGAAATTTTTTGAGCAATTTAAAATATATGACAAAAATGAACATGCAACCCAATTAAAGAAGATTAACCAGTTTGCACTTAAAACAATGTAAATTCAGCATTTGTTTCAGTGTAATATTCCATAAATAAATTGCGAAACAAAATTAATACTTCACAAATAAATAAATAAAATACAAAATTAACAGACATGTAATGTAACTACCCTCTTAAATACTGAAATAACCAAAATCAAAATATTTATAAGTGGTGAAATCGATTGTGATTAATTGTTGATATGCAGCTATAAGAAAGTAACATAAATGTTTTTTGTTGTATTTGTGGGCAATTTAAGAAAACATACACTGAACTGTAAAATATCAACTTCAATTAAATCTCATTTTCACCTATGTTCAGAAAACTGAGTCAAAGCCAGATATCTAGTTTAAATTTAAGGTTTAACTTTATGTGTGGCTTTGCACTGAGTAGTATGTTCTGCAGACAAAACTATAGGGAAGGACAGGTTGGGTCCCCTGATTCAGATAAAACAAGACTTTGAGCTTAACTGATTCAAAACGAGAAAAGGAACAGCTAAATATTGACTTCAGCAAAGCTCATTTTGATAGATTAAAACTAACCTAACATGAGACATGCTGCTGATGTACTACCATTTGCAATAGAGCTTAAAGATATAGAACTTAGTTTTGAAGATACAGCATTTATGTATGACAAGGAAATTTGATGTATAGTATTCTGTTAAATGCAAATAGTTATCAACAATGCTTTTGAAAAACTGCCAATCACAATGTTGAGGAACATTCCATAAGCAGATACGTCGCCAATTGGAGTAATTTTTTTAGAGAGTGCTCTGACACAAATCTAATTCTGTTGTAACCTGGTTTGTTTTTTTAGATGAATATATAATTAAAGTTCAAAATAAAATATCCATTATTAAGTCCCATTATTCAAACTGCAGTATATCTATTCAACAAATGTCAAATGTCAGTTGCTTTTTTCTCCTTTCCTTAATAAAATGTTCTGCTATATTTCACTAGTATATGATTCTTTATCTTTAGTTCACAAATATTTTTAAGTAGCTGCTATTTGTGCCAGTTAAAATTTCTTAATTTTCTTTCAAGAAAATGTAGATTAAAGACTAATGTGTTAGCGATATATATATTTCGTTAAAAAAAAATCATTAAAATCGAAAAAAATCTGATAAACAAGTAAAAATTAAATTTAAAAAATCAAAAAAACTGACTGTGTAAAAAGCAAACTAATTAATTATTTCTCATCAATGTTAAACTATTTTTTATATTACTTACCTACTTTTTTTATTTACTTGTATTGATCACTTTTAAGTTGTGTTTAATTGTTAGTTCCTATCTATAAACACTGTTTTGGTGAGGCCTACAGATGTCTATGATGGTTAGAGTTGCAGAAAAGCTAGAGATCCTACCTACACAACTTCCAGGTTGTGTAATATTTAAACGGAGCTTCTGACTGTAAAATAGTCAATGAAACATCGTCTTCATTTTGAAAGACCTATTCAATGATATGCCACTTAATGGGGTGCGTTTTTTTTTTTTTTTTTTTTTTTTTTTTTCGCGTCTACCACCATTTTGTATTTTATGGCTGCAATTTTGAAGTTATAAAAACAAAACCTAACCAATAACCATTGGACAGTTAAAACAAATCGATAGAGACCTCATTCATTAAAATCCATCCAGCCGTTGGGATGTTTTGAGGGTATAAAGAAATCCACATACCCAGATATGCATGAAACACACAACCCTTCTTGGCAGTCAGGTAAAAAAATATATTTATTTAAATGAAATAAATTGATTAAAAAAAAAAAAAAAAATCAACCACCCTGAATGCAATGCAGCACAAAAAGAAGGCTAGTAAAACCCCACTTTACAACCTACTGTTTAAATAACGCGTTTTGGCACTGCACAGTGAAAGAAGGAATTTTTCTCCAAAGCCTGGGTCAGTTTAATTTTTTTTTAACCATGTGTGCTGGATGGTTATAATAAGAATTTTTGCCTCTTGCGTAATGAGAATATATAAAGATTGTGATAAATGAGTTGAGAATGAGTAGTAAATTGAATATTGCAACAAAAGTCTCTTATTATCTTGTTGCACGGTGGATTTGTATAGAGATAGACACTAAGAAACCTTTTAATGCCTTCAAAAATTACGGAAAAGTGTCTGTAAATATTGTGTGCTATGCAATGAGTGATATTTCTTACAATTCAGTTATAATTTTGAGAAACTATTAAAAGTTTAAGAAATTCTCTGCAAAGAAATAATTCCTATGGTAAAACAAGAAATGAATGAAATTACCTTTAAAAGCTGTCCATTATTTAAATAATGGTGTTTTAGCGAGATGTTGAAAGATTTTAATGGATGAAAAAATAACTAATATTTAGGGTGTGCAAAGATGTCTTAATAAATAAAATAGTGAACTATCACACTGAAACATGAAACTGAAGTGAACAAATAATCAAGATTAATATACTAAATTTGTAATTGACAAGATTAAGTGATGAAATTAAACATTCTGTTAAATAAATATTATTCAAGAAATGTTACTTGTGAGTACTCTTCAACTAGTAAGTTTTCTGTTGTTGTTTTTTGTTTTTCTGCCAAGCATTTATCTATTTGCTCCATGAATCTTATCTGGCAGTACTTCTGTTCAATTAGGACTAGTTTTACATTGAATTTTATACAATTTAATATATTTAAGATAAAAAATAATCTATCACATGATTGTTAAAGTAAATGGTAATCTTTTAGATGAATCCATGAAGATTTCAGGTCATTGTCTCTTCAAATATTTAGCTAATTATATATAAGAGATTTTTTCCACATTAATCATTCATTTATCCCTGAGATATATGAACTTTACATTCCAAATTCAAGCATCTTCTTTTTATTAATCCACTATACGATTCTATCATCTTGTACAAAACTATGTTAACCTTTCAGTTATATAAATTAAAAGAATTATTTCACTATTTTTTTTAATTGTTTACATATCTCCCTCCCTCACCAAAGAACCCAATGTTACTTTATTTAGCAGTCCGTTATACTTCCAATAAGACATCATATTCACGTGCTTTCTTTGCATTATTCAGAAATATTTGAAAACTCCCATTATACAGTCAACTCTGTGAAATTATCGAATGTATAATCCACAAACATCTATTATCAATACTTCATGTTGGAATGTAGTGAAAAATGCAGTTAACAGTTAAAATCATAGATGAAGTTAAATGTGATTTTTTCCATAAATTATCAATTTTACAATGAAATAAATTTCAATTAAAAAAAATTCATACATTTTCTACCCTGCATTCGAAAATAATACTTTGAGTTAAGTAAAAGGAACAAACAAATTGAAATCTAAATTTTAGTTTTAAGTAGGCACCAATGTTTGTTTGGTTGATTACACATTGTTAACTGTTTTCATCTCAACATCATGTTTATTTTACAATGCACGCGTATATTTCCTTCAGTAAAATTTCTATCTGTGTATTTATACTTAATTTCACATGCCACATGTGATTTTTCTTTTGAATTATGTCCGGAATAGCAAATAATCATGATTCATGTGGCAAGAGAAAACATGTAATGTTTTCGATTCTTCAAAAAGTGCATTTGATCCAAAAATTAGATGCCAGATCATCTGTGAATTTTCTTGCAAGAATTTGGCAAGAACGGCTTATGACATAAAAAAAAGTAAAAATAAAATATTACAGCATTGCGGTGAAAGTGATCCATATGCAGGAATTTCATAAGAAAAAGCATTCGTTCTGCAGTCTGAAAATTTGGACACTATACTATACTGGTTCAAACAAAGGAGAAGTGATGGTATACTAATAACAGGACCACTTTTATGTGCAAAAACAAAAGAGTTGCATTCTCAGTTAAAAATTCAGCAGGCATGTAGCTACAGTTCTGGCAGGATGACATCTTTCAAACAGAGGCATGGAATGTGCTATTTGAAGGCATGTTGAGTAAAAATTATCTGCTAATGCTGAAGTGACTGAAGATTTTGCAGAATTTTTTTTTCTGCTCTTGCCACAGAAGAAAAGCTCAACCCAGAACAAATTTATAATTCTGATGAAACTGGGTGCTGTCTGGCAAGGCAAACTTTTGTCAGTCCTGATGAAAATAACCTAGCAGGATTCAAAGTAGTTGAGGAGGGTGATTCTTGTTTGTAGCAATGCTGCAGGGACTCATAAATGCAAATTGTAAGTAATATCAAAATCTGCAAATCCTAGAACTTTGAAAGGATTGAAAACTGTACCCATTATATAAAAAGGGAATAAAAAGGCATGGACTAACAGAGAGTTGAAGGTAGAATGGTTCAAAAACTACCTCGTTAAAAAAGCCCATGATCACTGCTCTAATGTTTGATTACCAGTAATTGCAAAATTTTGTTGTTACTGATAATTGTACTGCACATCCTGAAAATCTCGAAAAGATAATACGCTTGTGCAATTCTTGCCTCCAGCTTTGATTAAGCCAATGGATCAAGGAATCATTCATAGCATTAAACAACGGTATCAAATGAAATTTTTACGATGACTGATTGCCTTGAATTCATCAACTAATATTGTAACTAATTATAGAAAAGAATACAACATAAAAGATTGTGTATTCCATTTAGCTGAAGTTTGGGATGCTGTGTACCAAAATACTCTGGTAAATGCTTGACACAACCTTTGACAATTGTCACTGTTCACCGATACCAAAAGCAGCCAAATTAACCCCTTGAGGGGCACCGGTATATATTATATACCACCTACGATTAATGAAGTTTCACACCAGAAAAATTTTATTAAATTTTACTTTTCTAACTTTGGTAGAAAAAAGCTGTAAACTTGCTTTTACTTATTTTGAAATAGAATTTTTCAAAGATTCCGGTGGGAATTCAGCATTTCACAAACGTAATTGCTTGCCCCTCAAGGGGTTAAAGATTTCAGTGGCTTTCATACTAGAGATAAAGAAGCAAAAACCACTGAGCTTTTAAATTATGCAAAAAATGTACTGAACGCTGTTCCTGCATTTTCAAAAGAACAGAATTTAATTCAGTAGCCAGCTTGTGAAGATGAATGAGCCAGCTATAACTCAATCAATGACTGAGATGATGAAATTATAGCTAGCGTTTTAAACCCCACTGAAACCGTCATTGATTTTGACACTAAATCAGAGAATGAAAGCATTAAATAACTTATGAACAGGGGTAAGAATGGGGTAAAATATTTACATTTGCTTGAGAAACCAAATTTTATCTCACAGCAAGAAGTAATGAGTTTTCATAGACTAAAAAAAAAAAAAAAAAAAAGACAAAACCAAAACTACCAATGTGTCAATGTTTAAACAAAAATGAATAATCAGCAACATTTGTATTGTATATAATTTATTTTTTCTTTAAATTAACTTAGTTGTTAAATATATTAAAACAATTTAGCATTATATATTGTTTTTACAATGTAATTTTTGTTTAATGTTTAAAATAATGAATGATCAATAAATTTTGCATTGTATATAATTTGTTTTCATTAACTTAGTTATTAAATATATTAAACTAATTTTGCATTATATTTTCATTTTCTATTGTACTTTTCGCGTAATTATTCAAAATTTATAGTTAGACTTTAAAAAATAAAATGTAAACAAAGTAATCTGTAATCTGCAAAACCCTCAATCCCTAAGTATGCAGATTTCACAGAATTGACTGTTCTTCCAAAATGACATAAAAATTTTCTTTTTAATTCTTGGAATTTTTTACTTCATTGTCATTTTTCACATGGAAATTTTTCAATTGAAAATTAATTGTTGTGAAAAGAATTTTATAGTGGATTTTGAAAACTATAAAGAAAATTTTTAAAATTTCACAGGAAATGGCTGTTATGTTGTTGTTTTTTTATTAATTAATAAAAATTAACAATAAATTATTTCAATTCTGGATTGCTTTAGATGCGTCAGCCATGTTTTAATATGTCTGTATGTAAAATTTCATGATTCTCCCTTCTGAACTGCAGATTTGCATAAAAAGACAGACTGAGTTACAAATTTTCATTTTCACATATTACATTATGAAAGTGTTTAGTCCTTCTGGAAAAAAAAGAAAAAGAAATTCGTCCTAAAGAACAGATCATAATTTTTTTTTTTTTTTTGTATGCATTCCTGTTTTTTTTTTTTTTTTCTTATTATCTTTTCTGTATAAATGATGTGCTATAGTGCATCTGACACTACTGAAACTAAAATTATAGAAGAAATTAAAGTTAGGCAACACAGTTATCAAAAGAAATTAAACTTAGCCAGGAAGAATTGAATATAAATTCAAGGAGGAATAAACAAGGAACTTGTACCCATGAAAAATGCATTAGATGAGAAACAATAAAAATATTTTCTTAAATAGAGTGGTATAAACAGACATGATAATTGTAAAAAATCTTACCTGAATTTACCAGGATAAACTTTAATGCTGCCTGAATCTGTATTAGGAGGCCTATACCTCAGTAATATACCAGGTCGTTTGCCTTCTTTCCTTGTCAAACATTGAACAGGTTGAAGTTCATCAACTTCAATATCTGATGTTTCACCTAAAAGTGACAGTCAAAAACTGAATAACAGCCTTCAAAATGTTACTATAATTAGCATTTGTTGATTATAAAAAAATACTTAATGATTTTAAAAACAAAATATACATAAATATATAATGAATGAAGATAATATAGTTATAGAACAGAAAGGTATAATTTGATTTTTTTAAGAGTATTTTTATTTCTAGTCCAAATATTAAATTTTTAAGTATTTTTTTATCATTTAAAAATAATTTCACAGTAGAATTTTAATTATGTATTCAAGATTAAATTATTTGAAAATATAAACCATTTTACCATAATTAAAAAGAAATTCTATAAACATAGAAATTTAAACAAAATATTGATGTACGTACCATACACATCAGTTAAAAAATAATGCTTTGGGTCATCAGATATGTGAAAAGCTCTTAAAGCAGCATTCTGAAATTAAAGTAAAATAAAATTAATGGAAATAAAATACCATGCAAAGCAATGATATATACTACCCTACAAAGAATTCTAAATCTGTAGTTTAAGATATACACATCCAACAGAAACATATTAAACATATATATATTTTTAAAGTGCAGATATTGAATTACATAAACCATACAATGCAACTCAAGTTACAAACATGTTGTTTAGAGTACAGAATAGAGATAACTATCATTTTTAATTAAAACTTTTTTTTATTGTTGTTGTTTCATTTAATATGCAATTTTTAGACTGCCCACCAGCTACACTAAAAAGCATTTTTATATGAAAGGTATTAATTAGTTATTAAAATAATCCAGTGTTGAAATGTTTTAAATAAGCAGCACATGTCCTAATCTCATTTATAATCTATCTATATGCAAAGTTGCAAATTAATTACTTCAGATACTCAGCTATTCCAAAAACAACAACAAATTACATAAATACTAAACAGACATACATACAATAAACCCAACTGGAGTCAAAAATTAGCCAGAGCCAGGAATCGAACCTGGGACCATAGCGTATTAGATGTTGCTCTAACCACTGAGTCACCCCAGCCGATACCTGTGTCTGCAATTTTTCATTAATAAACCATGCTGGGAAAGTCACCAGCCATCTATCAGACAGCCTTGGAAGACGGGACAACGATGAATAGATTTTACTATTCCATCGATCTACAATATATTAATACACACATGCAGGCGTTATGTGTGTATTAATGCCTTTTTTTACTTTTATTTTACGATTCCCTGAGAGTGCCTTGCAGATTTTCCATTAGCAAGAGGTGATTCAGTTCCGAAATTTTCAAAAATTAAATAAAATCTATTATCAGTCCAAAAACTCCGTCATAAGAAAAATCCTTTTTTTTTTTTTTTTTGGCTTTTATGTTAAGAAAAAGTGAGGATTTTTGTTATGACTGAATTTTCAGACTGATAATAGATTTTATTTAATTTTGGAAAATTTCAGAACAGAATCACCTCTTGATAATGGAAAATCGGCACGGCGCTCGCAGGGAATCGTCAAACAACATGGCACACCAAAAAGATAGTATGATGCACTAAAAAATAACACGGTGCCGTGCTCCACTAAATGTGCTTAATCTCTATAGTAAATTAAATATTATATAAAACAGTCATTCTCAAAATTTTATGTCTAATGTACACATAAAATAAACTAATTCTGAATGCTAAAATTCATCTTAGTAATACAATATAAAAATACACAAATGATTAACTACCTAAAAGATGATTAATGCATGTTAATGATGTTAAAAAAGGAAAAGTAGAATTCATAATGCCCTTTAAATCTGAAATCCTGACAATGGCTAGGTACATAGCCGAAAGTACTTGATCTTTTAACATCATTAAACCGTATTAATCATCTTTTATGTAATGCATCATTTGTGTATTTTTATATTCTAATGTACACTTTGAAGAATTGAACATCGTTGGCATATGTACATGGATCCCTATATTTTAATGGTAAGGGTCACAAATATAAGATTGGAAACAAAATGACCAATGAATGGATACAAATAAATGCAGCTTGTACTTTACACTTAGCATATGCTTTATAGGCAAGGAATTTTTAATGTGACAACTATACATATGAGAAGTCACAATTCATCTTCAATATCTATTATGTTTAACATTTTGTTTTTAAAATGGTAAAATGAGGGGAAAAAGCTTAAAAGTAGTTTGGATGATTTATAAGTATTGTACATAATTCCAATAATTATTAAATTTATCTAGTTTGCAAGCAAATTTTATTTCATATCATAATCAAAAAATGCATTTTTATAATGAGTTAAATCACTTTTGAGGCTGCAAAATTTTGAGGTCCAGAGCAATTTCTTATAAACTATTACATACTTTATTTTAATAACAAACTGCTAAAATGCTTTACTATCGTTAAAACAATATGATAAGTTTAATAAAATTCACTTTAAGTTCACAGAAATACCAAAAAGGAAAATTTATAAATTCAATGTAAAAATAGAACTACAATTATCAAATTCATTCTGATATATCAAGCAAAGTGAAATATTTATTTACACTGGTGGACAAAACTTAAGGACCACTGTTATTTTCAACGATTACAGTTAGAAATAGATCTGCAACAGCATGTGTAAATTTGCATGAATGCGGGATGTACTCTGTTTTGTGAAACTTATGCAAATTTTGTACTTCCAATTTTGTCGACCACATGACACTAGAGATAAGAGATTCTAGGCAATCGGCAGGTGCTGTGAGTTGTCATTAGATATGAAAATTGGAAGGGATGGAGTGAAGCTTGAACATTGAAATTTTGAACATGTCTTCGATGCATCATTTAGATGATATTACTTGTGATAGAATAATTGGAAAGTTGGAAGAAGGATACAAAATGAGAGATGTTGCCCGTGAATTTAACATCGTGCACAGTATTGCTTCTAGGCTATGGGCAGCATTCCAAAAGAGTGGAATATGTACTATGCGCATGGGAGGAGGTCGGCCTAGCAGTATGATGCCCCAAGAAGATTGTTATATAGTTATTTCAGCAAAAAAGAACCGACGCAGCACAGCTGGTCAAATAGCAAATCAACTTTGTGCTGCCACAGGAACTAAAATATTGCAGTAAACTGTTGCAAGACGTTTGAAAAAGGGTGGACTATACGCCTGAAGACCTGCTGTGTGTGTCCCACTCTCAAGATTCCAGCGTAGCGCACATTTACAGTGGTGCCGTATGCATCGCAATTGGACTGATGATGTATGGTCTACCATGATCTTCTCAGATGAGAGTGAATTCAGTCTATCATCTGACTGTAGACGTAAACTGATATGGTGCGAGGTTGGTAGTGCTTACTGTTACAAAAATATTCTAGAAAGAGATCGATGTGAGTTCAAGTGTCATGGTGTGGATATGGTGTCAAGTATCATATTCAATGGCCGCATGGATTTCAATGTGCTTGACCAAGGGTCCATGACCGGTAGACAGTACATTGAAGACGTCCTGCTTCCACATGTTCGACTTTTTTGAGGTACTGTTAGCGAAAAGTTTCATTTTATGGAAGATACTCACCTTGTCATCACACACAGTCTGTAAAAGATTGTCTTGAGGCCGAAGATATCCATCACATAGACTGGCCAACACATTCCCCTGACCTGAATCCCATTGAAAATGCATGGGAAGCTTGGGGAGACATATTGCTACTTGACAATTTCCTCCCACAAACAAGGAAACCCTCATTCGTGCAGTGAAGGAGGAATGGGGCAACTTGCCTCAACAGCTACTAAATCATGTTGTTCTGAGTATGCCACGCCATGTTGAAAGTTGTCTCACATTACACAGTGGCCACATCCCTTATTGATATGTCACTGATGATTGTTAATTGTGAGTATTTTGCTTTCTTTGTACAGTCATGTTTTCAAACAATATTCACGTTTCAGAAAAAGAACCTCTGGTAATACCCTGTATACATCCTTTTAACAAAAGTTTTATATTAAGTCCTGTGTAACATTCTGTTAATACTATTGTTTGCTTTTTGACCCACAATCTCACATAGACACTCATTTATATGTACATCATTTCTTCTTGGTCCTTAAGTTTTGTCTACCAGTGTGTTTTAGTGTACTGCAGCAAGTGAAATAAATGTTTGATAAAACACATACTATCATCTCCTCTCTTGTGGCATTTCTAGAAACTGTGATTGTCCTGAACATTCTTCTTTTCATAGAGGCATTTCCATCATAAACATGAATTAATTCTACAAAGATAATTGATAGATATAATTGGTGAATGATATTAAAAAATAATTAGAAATATTATAAAAGAAGTAATAAGTTAATAAAAGGTAAGAATGATAATTTAATAATTAAATTGGAATCGCCTAAAATATAGGCTTTTATAATTCAGATAAAGCTAAAACGTTCATGCCTATTTCAAAATCAGAAATAATTGCAAATAAAATAAAATGTGAGTTGTTACACATAAATCTTTCAGCAGAACAGAGATAATACTAAGTATATATGATATTTCATAAGCAAGAGATTCTGAAGACAGCGGTATGAAACATGCACAGGGGAACATTTGAAATATGGCCAGGCAATTAAAAGTATTAGCATAAGAAAAAGGTGGCATTCTACAAGGTCATTTCGGCTGATATCTTGAAAAATAAGTTTCTGTAAAAAACTATTCAGTTTTTGAACCATTAAATACAAGGATACACCTTGTATCTGAATTAATGGTTGGAAGTTTCAGAAATTAAAATACACACCAAGACAGAAATTTTTTAATAAGAAATCAGATTTGCAATCCACTTATTCAGTCAAAAATACAGGGAATCTCCCTTAAAACCAAACTGGGATCCTAGTTTATAATTTTAACAAACATGAAAGTATTCTAACAATATTTTTAACTTACTTTCTTTTCTGTAAAATAGGATGAGATTAGGATAAATGGTGGAAAGGGCTAACGGTAGTATTGCCAGGTTCAGAGTCGCAAAAAGCAGGATAGGTACACAAAATATGTGGGAAAGCAGCTTCTAAATCAGGGCATAAAAATATAGTAAACCCTATTAAAACGAAACCTGCCTATAACGGAATCCTGTTTTAAACATAAAAATTCCATTGTTCATATGGTAAGAATTCCATAAAATTATCTCTGAAAAGACAAAAACCTGTTTAACACTAAATTTTTCTCCGGTCTTTGGCAATTTTGCCTTAGCAGATTTCACTATACGAGATAAACACAGCCATTTTAAACAGTAAAACCTGCGAAAGCAGAATTGCTGAACAGTGAAATTTTTATTTGTTTTTGTATAACAGAATTTCATTATAAACAGGTCCATTTCCACAGGATTTACTGAAAAAGTATAATAAAACCTGTGAAAAAAAGAATCTCTATTAAGTACAAAAATTCTATTTTAGACCGGATTCCATCTAAGCAGGTACAGTTGTATAATATTTCTTTCGAAAGTTAAAAAAAATTCCATTATAGGCATGTTCTGCCTTCATAAGTTTTATTGTATTAAGTTTCAGTAGATGCAGACTAACAAACAGTATGCAGGTATGAAAAGAAATTTAAAAGAATTTATGCATCATGAAAAAGACGGGACTTTTGGCGTCCTGCAAAGTAGTTATGCAGGACGGGTCTTGGGGCCCCTGAAAATTGGGACACCTGGCAACACTAGAAACAACAGTACAAACAATAGGAAGTAGATATGCCACAATTTCCAGTGTCACACAGTACAAATAGAATATCCAGCAAATAAGTTCCGTTAAACTGTCAGCTTTTGCATGATGACATCATATTTAATGCATAGTAAAGTTTGTCTGATGAAAATCAAGCTCAAATACTTTCATTCTTGTTACAGTTGTGGACAAAATTTCAAGTTTAACTTGCGCTGAGACATCCTATATTTTTAACTGAATAAATGGATTGCAATCCTGGTTTTATAAACAAAAAATGTTTGCCTTGAAAGGTATTATCACACCTGAATGCTCTAACTAACAGTTCAGATATACCCTGTATATTCTCTTATTTCAAAGCATTTTAGAAATATTGCTAATGAAATAAGATATAGAGAAATTCAACAAAATTAAAAAAAATTAATAATATTTTCATTTTTAAAAACTAAAAGGGGAAATTTGAAGCTGAATTTGATTTATTACTTATATAACCTTTTTATTGAAAGAAGAAATGCCATAAGATATAAAACTAGTGAACTTGGATTAAAGTTTCAGCTAAATTTATTTTATAAACTTAATCAAATTTCAGCAAAATCAATTTATAGTACAACGGGTATTTCAATTCTACCTAAATATTTTATATTTTAAAAAAATGTTAAATATATAGTCTATCAATACAAGGAAATAAACAGGGGTGGGGTATTTCTAGAAAATCTTACCAGCCAAGGATTTATTTCACCAGCCAGTAAAATGCAACGTACAGTTGAAAAAAAAAATTATGACAAAATTACGCAACTCAAAAATAGTTGGTTACTTTTATAATTTATTTTCATATTTTTTTCCCCGGTAAAATTAAAAAATATAAACAAGAGATGAAAGTTTAATATAAAATAGAACTTAGTACCATGTTTACATTGCAGTAATTAGGAAAGTTGAAAAATATAGCTAACTACTAAAAAAAAAGTTTTTGGCATATCTCTATAGTTTGCAGTTTTCAAAGACTACCTAAAAATTCACTCGCCCTATCAGAAAATTAATTCGCCAGTGACGAGTAAAATGATGCTTTTCCCCACCCCTTGAAATAAACATTAATAAAAATTATTTCAATTACTCGGTGCCTATGAAAGGGAAATCCACAGCAAAAATGACTTTCTATTCTTATAAAAACCATGGCAAAATAAAACAATAAAAGAAATATTAGCTTGTTTTTGACATTCAAAAATAAACTAAAGGATAATAAAAAATTAAGTAAAATTTCATGTTAAGAAAGGAGAGTGGGAAAAATGCTTTTCTAATCCAGGCTTTTGAATGCCTACTTTCTTGAATAAAAATTGATAATAAAGAGAAGAATTTCAAACTATTCAATTTCATATGCACAGAGTCATAATTATCAGCAACTAATTATTTCAGTAGTCTGATTTAAATAAAAATTACCCAAATACATACAAAACACCAGCTTGTCAATATTCAAGTTGCAGATCAGTGCAATGCATAAAAGTTCTAGCTTATCAGACCTTTTTAGTAGGCATTACACAAATAGATACTATGATGATGATATTAAATTTATGCTTAAAAAAGTAAAGGAACAGTCTAACAGATTATCACAAATCACTATGACACTTTTTTACCCTTTGAGCTTGCAAACTATTGTGATTTTATGTTCGTTGAATAAGTTATTGAAATAAGTAGAAATAATTTTGAACATAGCAGTTTTTATTGGTTACACCATAATATTATAAAACAGTATTTTCCATAAATAGAACTGATTATTACCAAGAGTATCTTTTCTAAACAAATTTTGTTTTAAATAATTGCATAATTTCATCCTATTAGAGGTAATACTCTAAACTAGATAAGTAGTAATGTTATTTAAATAATGGAAATTGACTTCAACAGTTTATCAATAATTATAAATTTCTGTATCATTTCAATGGGAACATTGAGAGATCTTTTTCAATATTTCATCTGCTAAAACAATATTGCTTTGTTGAAGATGAGGTTTCAAGAACTTTTGGAATTACAAAATGAGACAGTGATGCAGAAAGAACAAAGTCTGCTACCATACTCATAATTACAATACAACAATAAAAATATTTTTAAACACTGACATTTTCTTGTACGTGTTCATACAGATTTAAAAATATAATTGTTTTTTATCACATTTTTTATAATATTATAAATTTAGCAAATCTCTTTCAATATAATGTATGCTGAAATCTTGATAATAAATGTGTGATTCATCAGTAAATGAAAAACAGAAGTACAAGATAGATCAGAGATGATATGCCTTCTTTCTAAAGATGAAAATAAGAAATTTTGCTTAGTAGCCACTGGCTTGTAGGTTGATTTTTTTTTTTAGTAACCAGTAAGTACATTTATGTGACTAAATATTTCATTAAAAAACATATAATGAATTTACAATAAACAAGTAATTTATGTACTAAATAAAAATATTTTAATTTATACTGTTTTGAATAAACTTGAGATATTAATTTCCAATCTATTTTAAATTTTAAAATAAGTTAACAGTAAAGTTATACACGACATGATTATGTAGCTAACTACAGAAGTCCCATAAGGCTTAGGTACTTGTGAAACTAACTTCATAAGTAATTTCTTCTTTTCAATTATTTGTCTAGAATTAAGATCTAACAATAATAAAATAGATATGTTTATCCACTGACTAGCAGGTATGAGAATGAAAAGATCGTTGAATTGCCAGTGAAACCGGTAATGTCCAAGGTGTAGGGTAAAAAGGAATGAGGAAAGATCAAATCAGAAAATCCTGCATTTGGCTGGTTCTTTATTTTTAATTGCCACTTTCTCAATTTTAATTGGCTGCTTATTTTCATCTTTACTTCTTTCACGTAAATATAACTATATGAGTGTCTTTTCTAATTGAGGGTTTGTACAGATTCATTAGATAAAAATAAAGGACTTTCAATAAATCAAAGGCCACCCCCCCCCCCCCAAAAAAAAAATAAATAAATAAATAAATAAATACATAAAATTAAATTTAAAAAAATAAGGAAATATAAACTGAATAAGCTAATGAATTATAATAATTATTATAATTTGGAACAGAGTGTCTTTTCTAATTGAGGGTTTGCACAGATTCATTAGATAAAAATAAATGACTTACAATAAATCAAAGACCAATACCCCCACCTCCCCCCCCCCAAAAAAAAAAATAAATATATAAAATTAAATTTTAAAAAATAAGAAACTATAAACTGAATAAGCTAATGAATTATAATAATTATAATTTGGAATACATGGTTACATTTTTGTAAATAGAACATTCAAATATTCCAATTTAAGAGAGGGGGGGGGGGAGATTTTAGGGATACATCAGCAGAAAATTAGAAGGCTATTTTATCTAGTTACTTTAAAATAACAAATAATGCAGTGAAAAAGGAGAAATTGAAAGATTTTAAACTTAGCATGCTGGAAGAAAAGAAGGGGGAGGGAGAATAAAGAAAAGGTAACCATAATGCTTGAAAGAGAATTAAGATGGTTATTTAAATTTAAATATTGTTGCTACAGGGTAACAAATAGGACAGATTTTTCTTTTTTTTTTTAATATTAAAAAGCTCTAAGTATTTGAAACATGGAAAGGGGATCGCACTGCAAGTGAAATTTAAAAATAAAACAAGAACCTATTGAAAAATGAAAAATTGTTCACTCCTGAAATGGTGGATATTGGTTCTACTTATAAACAATGAAAATCATAAGGGAATGGAAATTGCAATTTTGCTATGTTGCACTATGGCTGCATTAAAAAAGTGTTAAATTAAGACATTTTTATCGCGAAGAAACATTATGGAATTCCAGGTGGAGGGGGATGGGATTTGCTCTTCTAGATTATTAATAAGATTAAAATTCCAAATTCACTGGAGATAAAGATATTTTGACCTTTAGGCAATCCTTAGAATTCAGTACAAATTCTTCGTAAAAAGTGAACTTCAAAGTCATTTGTCTACATGACAATGCCACCCTAATCATTAAGGTGATGTTTATTCATCATTTAAAAATGTGCCAAATTTAATGTGTTAAAATACAAAACGTTGCTCTTTAACATAGCTCATATTTTTGCAATTTTAGATGATTAAAAGGTTCCTATAATTTGATCAGCTAGACAATTTTTGCCCCTTTTAAGCATTAATAAAATGTTTTCATGCACAATTTTAGATAGTATAACATTTTTGAAAAAACATTCATCAGTCTTTTAGCATAATAGTCATATAAAACAACTGTTGTATAATTATCATAAACATAAAAGCATTTTCATCAATACATTCCATCAAAGCATACTATAACAGATGTAAACGATCATGCACAATTCATAATCATGCATAATTTATAAACATGCATAATCTAGACTGCATTGATAACTGTTGCTGGATATTTGACAAATGTAAAGGAAACTAACAAGAAAAAATTTGCCTCAATTTCAATAGTCTGTAATTGTAATAAAATGTCTAAGTTTTTTCCATAAAATAATAAAAGTTAAAATAACATCTAGAAAGTAAGAAATTCTTTCACCATATAAAAATTAAAATCTGAGGTACTTTCGTTTCAACACAGAATCCCATTCAACTTACCATTATTGGTGGTTTCAACTAAATCTTTTATATACACTGAAAAAACCTATACTTTGGCTTTAACTTACCATAAAGCAAATTCCAGTAAATAGAAATAGCACAGACAATCGGATCAATTTATCTCTGATAAATTTATATAGCACTCAGTGAGTGCATTTTCATTCAGCTGCATCTTGAACACCTTATCAAAATGTGGGCTAATTTTTAAACTAACACAAAAGGCATCATCTAGCGAGAAAAAACTGAAAAAAAAAAGTGATACACAAAGATAAAAATTAATAAAACAAAAATGAAAATGTAAGTTTAAATAAGATTAATAACAAAATAAACAAAAGAAATAAAGCAAATTATAATAAAAAATGAATCTGAGTGCAATAACAATACATTAGAAGATCAAATATCTACAAAGCTTAAAATAAGAAATTTTTAGGATTTTAGACTATGCAAATTTTGTATTAGAGATTATTGTTTAAAAAGTTACTGATGTTAAAGTTATTTACATCAAAATATGTGCCAATAAATAAATAAAAAGAAACAAAACATAATGCATAAGCAAAATAAAGAAAACACAGCAACATAACAAAAGAATTTTAATGACCTAGGCATTAGCTTTAAATATATTTACAACTTCAGCCCGAATGTCTTTTCAGTTTGGAATTTTCTCTTATTTTTCTTCTTCCAGTTCCAGTTTCGCCTCTTTATGATTCTATTCCCATATGATTTTTATAATAAATTTATTATTTATAAGATGTCTAGTTTCTCTCTACTAAAAATTTTAAATAAATTTCCTCTATAAATCAATTGCTTTCTCTAATCATAATATTTTCAAATTAGAAGATTTACACTTTTATCAGTAATTCTGTGCTTGAAATCTGCTATATACCGGGTGTCCTAAAAAGGATTGACTGAATTTAAAATTCAATAACTTGTAAACGGTGACAGATATTTAAAAAATTCTTGCAGGAGGGTTATGCATAAGGTCAAAAGTTTTTTTACAGTGATTTTCAATTTTAGTTCGAATTACAAACAATAGATGGCGCTGCGATCAATAGACGCTAAATTCAGGCTCGATTTTTGGTACTTCATGGCCCGGATAATACATTTCCATCTCCTTTTTCCACATGGAACAAGAGAAAGGACCGAAAATCGAGCCTGTATTTAGCGACTATTGCTTACAGCGCCATCTATTGTTTGTAATTCAAACTAAAATCGAAAATCACTGTAATAAAACTTTTGACCTTATGCATGAATCTCCTGCAAGAATTTTTTAAATATCTGTCACCGTTTGCAAGTTATTGAATTTTAAAATCAGTCGGTCCTTTTTGGGACACCCGGTATATGCATTTTCATTTGTTTATGAACTGTGATGGTATTGTGAAAATTTCAAATGCCAATTGGAGAAAGATTTTCATTATTTTAATTTAATACTGATTTGATTTTTTTTCTCTTTAATCAGTTCCACTCATTATCAAGACATTTATGGAAGCCCTTTCAAATCATGATGGCAAATGCAGTTGCCCTTTTTCACTTGATTTTGTTTTTAAATCATAATTATCTGAAGAAGTACAACAAGCCTGAGGAGTGATAGAAATTACAAAATTTTTAGTTATTAAACATAAATGTTATACAGAAAACTATAATCAATTTTCCCAGGCAATATGATTTTTATAGCAATATTTTTAATATGACACATTGAAAATTACTGAGACTGGCTTCTGAGCTGATATAAACTGGCAAATTTTCTTCAAAAACAATGCTCAAAATATATAAGCATAAACACATATGAAATACTTTCAGAGTGACCTTTTTCTAAAGCTGCCTGTTAAACAATAATCGATTACTGAAAATATAAAAACATTAACAAGTCTTAATTATAATAAAGAAAATGGTCCACAGCACATTACGAAATGCTTATTCGTTGTATTAATCTTGTTGTATAGTTTTAAAAGAATACTGAATGTAAATAAAATTCAGGAATTCCATAAGAATGTTAAAACAGGTTACTGTGAACACATGAGTGTTGATAAACAAAAACAACAATTAATTCATTATAAATTGAGAGATTACAGAAGTGACTTTTCCATTGCTTTTATAGGGACATTTAAAATAAACTTTTGAGAATACATGGCTATTACAAATGATGGACCCGATTTTAGAAAATCATATTTTCGAAACTACTGCACATATTACAATAAGTGATACATGAATTTAAAGAGAAATATACCAATTCATTTTCAGTTACAAATATTCGATGTGTGGCCCTTTTGTTACACGGCATACGTCCAATCTGTAATCGAGTTTGTTCCAAACATTTTGTAGCGTCACTCTGTCAATGATTCTGAAAGCTTCGCAAATGCATTTTTTAAGTACTGAACACTTTGTTTTCGGCATTGGTGGTACATAAACAATGTGTTTGACACTGTCAGAACTTAAAGAACGCACTTGTGCAGAATTCAGAACCATTGACAGAGTGATGCTACAAAATGTTTGGGATGAACTGGATTACAGATTGGACGTATGCCATGTAACAAGAGGGTCACACATTGAACATTTGTAATTGAAAAAAACTTGGTATATTTCTCTTTAAATTCATGTATCACTTATTGTAATATGTGCAGTAGTTTTGAAATATGATTGTTTTAAATCGAGTCCATCATTTGTAATTTCTCTGTATGTTGGGGTTTAGATCCAAGTAAGCAAAAAGGGAAATTTATTCCAAGCAAACAAAGCAATGAAATAAATTACATTATTGAAGATTTCATTATTTGAATCAGTCATTTTAAGGACCATATCCAAGATGTCCAGTTTTTTAAGTGTGCTTTTTAACTGCAAATGTGTCCCTGAAGGTAGACTCATACATGTGAAAAAAAAAAAATTATCTACCCTATTAAAATCTGTGTGCATATCTATGTAACCTCAAAAACTTACAGGGCGCAGGGCTACACGGGTTACTGGTAGGGGACCTATAAACGATTGGTGCAAAAAATTCGAAAATTTTAAAGATTTTTTTGTGTGTTTTTGACGAATTTTTGCCTTTTTTATGTTCAACACGTAATTGTGTGAGTTCTAACCAGTTCAAAATGTTTACTGCAATGTGAGATATATATATTACGTACGCCAAGCTACAATACTGTAGCGGGTATTAACGATAATTCTTTTACCTCGCATCCAAATATAATTAGAGATTATTTAATTGTGCTTATTACCTTTTTTAAAAAATAAAGAAAATCATTTTATCGCAAACATCAACAAAACTTTTTATTCTATTTATTCCCTTATTCCAAAGGTATCTTTTCATCATCCTCTGCTGTCATAGCAACATGATAAATTAAATGCCATTAAAAAATGCACAGCAGTAGGAAAATATTTTTCTAAATCGAATAGTTATTGAACATGAACTCCTGTGCATAGAACAGGTTAAACAGCTAGTATAGATTTATTTAACCATTGCTGCACAAAAGGCATGGTAAAAAGATCAATGCAAAAACAGCATTTGTAAATTATCACAAGTTATAATTCTAATGGCTAACAAGAGAAGAAGAAAATGTGATCAAACATGATGGTGAATATGTGCCTTAAAGTCAATATTTAGGATGCCAACATCAATCATTTTATGTATATTTTGTCAAATATTTAATAAAAATATGTATAACACCATTTTCTGTGTCATTTATAGTGCATTAAATCTCATTTCTAGTAAAAATAACATAATTTAAAAAAAAAATTGTTTAACTATAATTACCAGAGGTGATTGTGAATTCAAGAAAAGATACCTGAAATTTTACGGGAAGAAAGTTTTCATATGAAGAGAAAACATATAATGTATTGCAGGGAGGTTTAATCCTCTGATTATGAAAAATATTAATTTTAATTATGTTTAGCAATCATATGAAATTGATATTTTAGTCTTATTTTATTAATTTAAGTATCAGGAAAACCAGAATTCTTGTATTGAAAATGAAATAAATACCTGAATTCAGGTATATTACCTGAACACAATCACCTCTGAATTACCATAAAATAAATAACTGATACCCGACTTACAAACATAAAGATCTAAAAAATATAATGAACACAAAAAAGTTTTTGATTCCCGAAAGTTTTTGAATTTGTGACTTATGAAGTTTTTGATTTTCTTGTTATTTTCCCTATTTATTCTAATGCAATAAACAACGAAAGGAGCCTTGTCAAAAATATATTTCATTAACCCTCTGAGCAATTTGCCCGTATTTTTTCATTTCCCAACAACTTCTTAAATCTGTTGTAGACAAAAGTATTTTAGATAGAATTGTATTTTAAGATGTAAATCAAGTAAAGGGGCATGAAGTGTGTTTTAAAAACAAACAGGGGAAGAAAATTTAAATTAAGGCTATTTTTATAAGTATTTTTATGAAAATGCAGAAAAGTCCTCAGATGCTCAGAGGGTTAAGCAAATTGGTGATTTTTCAAGCATACAATATATTTACAGAATGATGTTATACTTTTAAAAGGATTTTCAATAAGAATATATCTATTTTAAATAACAATATAGTATGAAATAGATGAATTAAGCCAATATAAAAACTGTCACTTTAATTCTTATAGTTATTAAATTCTAAAATGAAATATAGCTTCTTTTTTAGAAAGCATTATTATTTTAAGAGTTTTATCTAATCTATAGATTGAAAATTATTTCAGCATTATAATAAATTACTAAATAAAATTGTCGTGATTGACTTATTTATTTAACCCTTTGGACGTCAGACTTTACAATCTATGCAATATATAGAACGTCTCCCAAGCCAAGTCACTGGAGTTCAGTGGATTAAATGGAAGATTTCTGTACTTGCAGGAAGAAAAATATACCAATTATTAAACAAAAAATATTACTGCGTATATACATAGAAACATAAAAATAAGAATGCAACAACAACAACAAGGCTTACCCATTTTACTAAAGGCACTATTTTATGGAGAGACATGCGGTTAAGCGCATTTAAAGAAAAGAAAACTAGTATTGTTAAACTGTATAACTATGAGCTAAAACTGCACAAATTCAAAAAAGCACAAACTTTGAAATTAAAGAAGATAAAGCAAAATGTTACCTTCATCTTTTTCTTTTTCTTTAGCCGAAGGATAATCGTCAAATTCCTTTGTCTTATATTCTCCTGATGACAGCTCTTCAGAAATACTTCTAGCTGCAAACATAATTTAGTGATCTAGTTTAGTTATTTACTTACAAAACTAAACAAAATCATTTCAAATGCCTAAATATTACAAACCCAGTAGCAGAGACTGTGTAACATGGCAGCAGACACTGTAGATTAGTTTAAACCATGCAGATTAATCTGATAACTTAAAAAGAAACATTCAGCTTTAAAAAAAAAAAAAAAAAAGATAAATTTTACTTTGTCTCTAGATTACTGTTTCTTCTTACTGTTTTTTGTAAATGCAAATTTTGATTTTGTGGGGGGGCAGGTAAATCCTCCTTGAGCCAAACCTTGTATTCATCATTGGTATTATTATCCATAATACTCCAACATTTTAAAACATTTGTGTTCAGAAGTCCCTTATTTCAGAAGAGCTGATGGTCCAAGTAGTAAAAATTACATCAGTCAAAAAACATTTTCATAAATGAATATAAAATACTTTATGCTGATTGTGTCAATATGATGTCATATTCACAACCTTTATTTCTGCACTAGTTGAGCCACCTGGCATTGCACAGCCCCAGATTGTGATGTAGTAATCACATTTGTCCTTTAATTGTAATGCAGCATTCTTATCTCGCCTCTTAAATGTTTTCTTTTTGGCTCAACAACATTGGTCAAATCGCTTTTTTCTTTTTACCGAAAGGTAAACAGATAGTTTTTTATTCTCATCTTTCCCCCTTCATTCTTTCGTCATACGAGCTATTTTTAGACTAAGGTGTATTGCAATGACGTCCGGCTGAGTAATGAAAATGGTGTGTCTTCGCTCCGTGAATTAAATGTACTTTCTCGTGTCAGAATGTTTTTCTTTTGTTTTTGCTTTTTTCATACGCGCTGCTCATAATACATAATTTTAACTAATGGTTTTAAACTTATTTTGGATGCACTAATGTAAACCCTGTTTATATGGTATATATACCAAGTGCAGCCAATTTTTCAACAGATTTTACGAAAATTTGATATTGTATTTTTTGAAAATGTAATTGTCTTTTTGAGAATTTGGGCCGCGTGCTTGATTCAAAGAGAGCGAGAACAATCGTCCTATGAATGTGGTGTTCTTCTAAAGCAATAATTCTATCCATAAAAGTCTTTCTTCAATTACTGGTATTATTTAAATTTACGCATCTCCATTTGGACAGTTTATTATCAAGGAATTCTCTAAGGAATAATTTCAACCAGCAATCATTAACGTCATGGAATTACTTTAAAGTTTTAATAATCTATGTGGAACGTTTTCCACTATGTATGGTGAACAGTTGAATTTCTCTTCTATGCCTTCCCGCCTCTCAAGTATGGATAAATAAACAAGATTTTTATAACTGCTGTATCATCAATGTCGCCTCATCTATTAAGTAAGATTGTTTACTTTTATTTATTCTTATCCACTTCTACTGAACAAAGTTATTTTATTCTCGGCACTTAATCATATCATCGGCAACTTTATGATTAACGGCACTTGAGATAATTTAAAATGCCACACAGATAATAACCTTATAAGCTCCAGATAGATGTATCATTCTACTCGCGGTCTTTTTGTTCTGGTCAGGCAGTGCTTTCTTGAGGTTATGAGGCATTTTAAATCTTTTATGGCTTTACAAGGAAAGTGCTGGACATCCTGCAAGATGGGGGAGTTTTCTTCAAGTTCAATCTAATCGTATCTCCTGATCCATTGTTGATCCTACTATCCTTTTGTTAAAAACCACAAATGGGGTTTGAAAAGAAATGTTTTATTGCTTTAGTATGACAGTGAGCACTTTTCCTTTCCGAACGGAGCCTTAGTATACCTACAATCAGTATTGAATTCAGACATTTTTCTCTGGGAGGGAAATAAAAAATAGAGGGCCCCACATTGTAAGATTTTATATATTTTAGAAAAAATCTATCCAAGTGAGCCTAGAGTTTGGGGCCCACTGCCTTCAGCAAAGTATACTCATGAATTTGTATTTTTAAATGAAAATCTGTCTGAAGAAACCCATGGTTTGGATCACAATTTTTTTGACAGCATGCGATGTATGCTCCAATCTGTTTTTACAAACAAACTTCAAATTAGTTTATAATTTTAAATGAAAATATTTTTAAACAAAGTAAGGTTTCTTCAATTGCATGTAATGATTGTCAATTTAATTTCTATCATCTAGGTATACTACACTTTCAATATTGACCAGAAGTTCCTAAGGAAAACCCAAATAATTAAAATATGATGTAACTTATCTTATTCTTCTCCTCTCTTTAAATAAAGAAAATTGGAAAAAATATCATAAAAATCAGTCAATTAGCAGTGGAAATGCTGAAATTGGACATTTTTAACATGGGGAAAAAATATGTCTGCTTAATCCCTACCTTTCTCTATTCACATATTGAAATAAAAATATCGACACTCCTCATTGGGGAAAGGGAAAAAACCTTCCACAGTTCTCTAAATAAACAAAATTATATGTTTGAATGCACTGAGAAAAAAAAAAGTTTGTGGCAATTATGATAATAATTTCAGAAAGTATTTTCTTAAATAGTAAATACTATACATTTTAACCAAAGATACTGGTACAAACGGCAAAAAACAGGCACACTGAACAAGTGGATGATATTTTTTTATATTTTCATCTGTGAAACAGGGATGACAGTTAAAAACTGCAGAGAAAAATTGAAAACAAACATGAGATTGACTTTCAGGAAATTTTCTTTTTGAAATAATAAACATTAATATATTTTTAGGAAAAACTATCATTACAACTGGGAAGGTACTCTGAATAAGTGGATACTCTTTTTTTTTTTTTTGTATTTACATCTTGAATGGCAATTTAAAACTGCAGATAAAATGAAAAACGTGAAATCAACCTCCCGAAAATAATTTTTTTAAATAGTAAATATCACAACTTTTTTTTTACCTTTACAGCTATGAATCTACCCTAAATAAGTTTCTTTCTTTTATTATTTTTTTTTCTTTTGGTATTTCCACCTAGGAAATAATGATGGCAATTTAAAACTGCAGAAATAAAATTTAAAATATGAAAACAAACATAAAACCAATCTTCAGAAAATATTTTTTTTTGAAATAGCAAATATTTTTTTTTTTAAACAAAAGATACCATTAAATATAGAAAAGTGAAAAAATGCGTGTATTTATTTATTTATTTTATTTTACTTCATAGGGAACATAACAGCTGCAATTTCAAAATGCAGAAGAAAATGGAATGTTTACTAAGCATATGCTTGAAAAACCACAGATTCTCTGGGCATGTGCAGAAGCGATTTTAAGGCTGGCAAATTGAATCAATTAAATAATTTACTTAATAATCAGTTTGATCAAGTAAAGCAAGAAGACCTATCAGGCGTTTATGAGATACCTTACATTAATGAAAAGGGGGACACTAAATATTACGTTGGAATGACTGGGAGAAAGTTTAGTATCAGAAAAGGAGAGTATGAGTCAGACATTAGATTTGGTCGTGCAAAAACAGCTTTATCAAGATTATATTTGGAGGGAGAGATAAGAATATCGTTTAATGACACTAAATCGATTTTTATTTCAAATTATTATCGAAAATATATTATAAGAAAATCCCCAGAATTCCATACAGGTAGAGATTTAGTCTGCAATGATACCTTTTCCTTTGATATTCAAACTTTATGGTTGGAATTACTAAATAAATATTTTAAAGAAAACTTGAATGAGGGTAGCCACGTAAGTAAAAAATCATCTTTATTTCTTTTCATGATTGAGAATAGGAGGCGGGAATGTGTTTTCTTTGCTGGATATATCTCATTGTTCAGTATCATTCATCTTGAACGATGATGAATGTTTATGTTAATGGTATTTATCTTTAATGAAACCGATGAATGGCATTTAGTTTTTTACATATGTATTTTGTGTGATACCTTAATTAACCCCTTAATTCTCGCTCCCCTCAATATCACGGGCTGAGGTGTCGTTCATTATTTCTCGTGCCTGTCATATTTCTGGACTGGGGATTTATTGCTGGAAAAAACTTCTGAAACCAGAAAAATTTAACTGGCATTTCCGTGTGAAGTCTTTGAATATTAGCGTTTGGGTTTGGTTTTTGGCACTGATTGTGATGTTGGACATTGTATTGCATGTTTCGAAATGTCACACTCAAAAAAATTATTAATAATCAAAATTTAATGTATATTACATTATTTCATATATTATTTGTAAAAATTTGTTTGATGATGATAAGTAAAGATCTAAGATGTGAAATATAAAGGTCTTATTCACATTAATTTGTATGGTGTAAAACAAACATTAAAACACAGAATTCTCACATGATGGCTTTTCCACACATGTGAATTTGTTCTATAACATCTTTTTTTTTTTTTTTGCCTTAAAAAAAACTAATTGCATATTTTAAATAGAAACCTTATAATTATTCAATTTCTGTAATAAAAAACGTAGGTACTTTTTGATGGTTTTTCCAAATATTAAACAACCATTACGGGGTTAAGTAAAATGAATGTTTTATAACTCATGGCTCCTTTTGTGATTCTGATTATTTCAGTGCTTAGGCAGCTAGTTGTATTTCTTTTCTGAAATACATATTTGTATTAATTAATTAATACATTTATTTGTTAATGAAGAGTAAATTTAGTTACAATGCAAAAAATGAATTCAGAACAATTTATATTGTTTTAAGGAAAAATGGGTTAATCTTCCGTAATTGGGATGGATGCGATAGAGATACATTAAACAACAACGCCCAAACTAACTTAATAAACAATTAAAAATATCTGTAAATTGATATTCAGTTTTCAAACAATATACATTTAAACGAACATTTTTTTTTTTTTTCTGACGGTGTAAAAATTGAAATTCTGCAATATTAAGAAGTTTAACAAATTGTATTTCAAGCAAAATTCATTGGTGATATTTTGTTCTGGTGTGGTATGCCAGACTTTTAGTTAATATCTCAGTTAACAAAAAATAAAAAATGCTGTGCATTCAAACCTGTCTTTGTCTATTCTTATCCAACTTTTTAGACTTTGATTTGTGATAGTCTTCCCTAGCCATTGTCAGCAAACGACACACAAACAAATTTCTTCCTTTTATTAAAACAGATATTAATATAATATTAAGTTTACAATAATGTTAGGGGATAGTAACACACTTCTGTTTCTTGATGTTTTTCTTATTAACCCTCTAAGTGTTTGGGGCGTATTATTCCGTTCACTGTGCTCCAGGT
Source organism: Maratus speciosus (assembly GCA_963932465.1). Lineage (NCBI taxonomy): Eukaryota > Metazoa > Arthropoda > Arachnida > Araneae > Salticidae > Maratus > Maratus speciosus. The sequence goes on along the minus strand of OZ010794.1, from coordinate 281,071,128 downwards.
TTCACAGCAATACAAGCAATATTTAAGATAATATAATTCTATAGATTTAATGTATTTTAAATACATTGAAGAATGATTAATGCTCTCAAGGATTACATTCATATTTGTAATTGAGTTTTTTTTTATAATGTTGAAAGAATCATATTTTCTTAGCATTTAAAACAAAATGCAGAGAAAACAACATTACAATTTTGCCCTTTTGCAAGACGCTCGGAGGGTTAAAGAAGACAACTGTATAAAACAAAGTTTATCAGAAATCCGTGAAATTAGACGGTGTAACCCCAGTTATCGGAATTACAAAATTACAGCCTTTATATCATTTATTTGATATACCTTTTCAGTTTGTTCAGAAGAAATCTTAGATAACAAACTTAAATATGTTGTTAATATTGGTATGAGACAGTTATAAACTACAAATTATTCTCAAATTAATAAATAAATACAAGGTTAGCAATAATTATTCTTAAATTAATTGATAAATTCAAGGTTACCGAAAATTATTCTCCTAAAACGTGTCAAGTTGTCATAATCCTCTTTGAAAGGTTAAAAAGGATTTTCAAAAAATATAATATTCAACTTGTGGCATCCAATTCAAGAACTTTGCTTAATATTATGAGTAGAAAAACTGATCCTATTTCACCTACATTTTTCTCTGGGGTTTGTGAGATACCCTTTAAGTTTAAACTTACTGATGGTACAGAGATTCTTCATACATTGGGATGACAAAGCATCACTTCTTTGAAAGAGCATAAAAAATGATTTAAAATATAATAAACTTTTAACTACATTGTCAAGAACTTTCCTTAAAAGAAGTATTTCATTTATTAACTTTGACAATACCAGGATTCTTTCAAAACAAGACCATCCGTTTAAAGCAATAATCCAGGAATCTTTAGAGATTTGTTTGAAGCCAAGAAATAGGTAATGATAATTTTTCATTTTCTATGAAGTTTGGGTCAGTATTTTGAAAATACTTTAGTTTTTGCACAATATTTCCAGTAATTTTGTTTTAACTTATTTTTGGATAAGAGATGGTGCCACTGAGGATATTTTAAAAGTGTTTATGCTACTTCTTTCAGTTTGAATATGACTTCAATAATGTAACAAGTAAATAATTTTTTGCCGATTTGTATTTTAGAAAATTAACCCCTGAGGATGGTTTTAAAGATAAACCAAAATGTTGAGTATAATTTTTATTTGTGCGATTTAAATTTTTACACCTTTGTTTAAAATCTCGAAATAAAGTGTATGTTGAATACCAACTTATTGTTTTGTTTTCACATGCTAATATTTAATAATGAGAAATAATCATTTATAAAATTTTCCATCTTTTCTACGTCTTTTCCCTTCTTGAGAAAAAAAAAAGGGGGGGGGGGGAATTTATAGACATTTGGAAGAAGGGCAAGCAGAGCAAAACATTTTCCTCTTTTTTAAGTTTGATTGTTCTCATCAATGAGATAAAAAAAATTATAGATAGAAATATTCAAAACAAAACTAAGGAGAAAATCTAAAACTAATTAATAATTTATTTTAAGCTCAGTTTATATTTACATTTTAAATTTTTAAGTGCTTCCAATGGTTTGTTGTTGTTTGTTTGTATTTTCATGAGAGTAAATCTATAAGAAAATGGTAGTCAGGATAAACTAAGAAATATTATTCTTTGATCAAATTTAAAAATAATAAAAAGTTGGAAATTTTAAAAACATCAACAATGGTCAGAGATACTATCAACTTACATATACAGTGCATTCTAGAGTCCCTCTTTTTAAATTCAACTCCAATAATTGTTTCCAGGGGCACATCTGTTCGAGGAATACTAACTGAACTTGGTGGTAGCATTATGCTTTCAAGGCAGCCGAAGTTGCACTCATCAGGCAAATTTTTGTAACATGTGGCATGTGCCTGCAGAAAAAAAAAAATTATATATATATATATGAAATTAATCTGCTAAATGAATAACATTCACAAGTATTCTGCAACCAAAAAAGTGTGCATTAATGGCTTGATGTGAGACTTTATCTAAAATCGAATAAACAATGACACTGCAATGAAAAAATTGTGAAAAATTAATCTATTAAGAAAGGAATATGGTTCAGTTTCAGGCAAAACAAAGAGCAATCTTATTCCTTCAAACTTCCATCATTATTTGACTTCAATTGAACTGTTTGGTGACAGGTTCATTTTCAGAACTGGTTTGGAAAGTGGAAGTACCTTTTGTTACATTTTCAATATTTCAGATTATTAATTTATTATCTGCATGATTTCTCTATTTAAATTTAAATATTTAAGTACAAAAACAACTCTTAAAAACATATTAAGTAAATAAATAAAAAGCATTCTAAATTTATATTTGTTAATAATCTTATAATTAATGATTATTCAAAGTAATAAATATTATAATATGCAATTAAATATAATTCTAATAATGTACGGATCTTTTAAAATATAAACATTATGGAATATCGTTCGTTAAGGTAACTTACAATGCTTTTCTAACAATCACTAACTTCCGAAAATATAAATTAAAAAAGTTATTTAATATTAATCATTTTATTCCCAAACTATTTTTATTGGATGCTACTATTTATTTATAAGCGATTGCCAAAATTTCATTAATTTTTAACCTTAATTTAGCGAGATATCCGCATTACAATATTTAATCACCTCTATCAGCTTTAAAAGACGCGCGATCCATTTTTTTCCCGACGCAGTTAGACATTTTTTTATCTTTCTTCCTCGCAGAAAAGGACGTCGTGACGTCACTCTATCCTCCATCTTGTTTTAGTGTCAGGAGGCGACATCGCCGGTATTCAGGAATGCAGGGGGAATGCAACTTCGATTACGATATAAATCGTTATCGATATTTCGATTGCGATGAAAATCGTTATCGATATGACTCAGAAGTGTGCGTGCCGGTTGCTCATTGGTTAAATTTGAGTTCAGCGTTGGCCCAACGATCTTTTGGGGGGCCATGTGCGCTTCGTCTCTGGCACTTGTCAACAATGTAAGGAGGAGGAAACGTATGTTTGGGGTTCTGGCCCCAGACTAAGAATTTTTCAGGAAGAAGTAGCATTACTACATTTTGGAAGCCATTTTTTAGTTTTTGGAGCCAGATGAATAAATGTTCTTTCCTTTTTATTTTTACGAACTGTAAGCTCTCCCATGTCAATTATCTGTACTCCCAGCAGCTGAAACTTCATCATCAATTTTACTTTAATGTATTCATTTCTTTGAGATGATTAATAGCACTCAAAGGATTTGCTTAATAACTGAGTGTCCTTTCCCGTTCGTAATAACATCTGCCATGCCGAGCTCCACCGATAATGTGCCATCATCAATTCTACAGTTACTGCTTATCGTCTTGAATCTTCAATAGTAAAAAATATAATCTCCAGTTTATCTCCAAATCATCTTTTACAACTTCAGTACGGGTCTGCATCTAACCTATTGTGATGACTATTTCAACACTGTGATCCTTTGTGCCTTCATCTATTTTACAGTTATTGCTTATCATCATAAATCTTCAATAGTAAAAAATATACAATCTCTAGTTTATCTTCAAACTCGCATCTACCAATATATTCCTAAATACAGGACTTTAGTCTGGACTATGGACATAATACTTCGGACGGTATAAAATTAATTTACAATAGTGAACTCTCAGATTTGCAGCAATTTTGAAGGATTGTTTACATAGTGCAATATCATTTAAATGTATTTTCCTCTTCATACAAGTATGTCGTATTCCTGGCCAGGAAAATCTTATATTTCTACCAATAATAGTCATTAAAATTATTATTCATGCAGTGCATATAAATATTTCAATAAAATATGTGTCAACTGTACCTTCAATCACCGGGTGAGTTATTTTACACTTTTTTATTTTTCAGCTTCCGTCATTGAATATTTCAAAGGCAACATTTTCTAAATTGATTATTTTGAATATTTAATTTTTAAATCTTAATATCTTCTTTGGTTGCCAATTCTTAGTTTATTTTTCAGACATACTCCACTATGGCAATCTATGGCCACAAAATATAACACCTTTATAAAAAAAATATGCAACCAAAATCGAGAAAGTAAAAAATGGCTATATTAGGGATCGACCTCAGCTATCCTATGCAAAAAAAAAAATCGTTTAAAAATATTCAAATTTAAACAAGAAATTCAAAAACAACCTGCCCAAACATTTAACATTACGGAGCGGGTGTTTTCAAGTTAGTGAAGAGTCCCCTTAAGCATCATAATATATGTTGCAATTACAATTCTTAGATAGCTTACTCGAAGAATGTGTTTCAAGAACCTCAAAAATATAAATGAAATTTATTTTTTCAAAATTGTACTCCATAAGTCATATTACAAATTACTGCATTACTTGCTTCTATGAACTCTGAAAAACAAAATTAAGCTTATTTTTTTATTTAATAAAAAACAAAGTACACATAAAAATATAGAAACCGGTAAAAGATACCCTTTTAAATTGTAATTGTTAAAACAGAGCTAACACAATGTAAAAATTTTCTTTTTTGAAAAAGATAACCAAGTTTCCATTTAACAAAATTTCTTAATTTTTGGGGGAGGAGGGACAATGAGATTCTTTAGATAGAAGTTCAACTGTACTTGTTTTAGACACTTGAACCAAGCCTGAATTGAACCTTTCATTTAGCAAGGGCACATCTCAGTTCTTGGCAAACAATGAAGGGTGCCCTTATTAACATGGCTCAAAACATGCAATAAAATTATCTCACAGTATTAGTAGTGATACACATATGCAAATGCATTTTGCTGTAGAAGAGATGGATCTTAAGTTCCATGTTAAAAAAAAAAAAAAAAACCTTCAAAATAACTGAAAATTGTTGTAAATTTTGAATTATACATTTTTCTGCGAGGGGCTATCTCAAAAACTTTTGAATTGGAAGGAGCAAGAAAATTAAATCTTCGCCTATTAAAATAAAATTGTAATCAGCAATATTGTTAAGTTTTTTGGGGGGTGTAAAAATACTCCTTGATTTACTTTGGAGAAGCAAATCTGTCATTATAAAAAGTACAGAAACAAAGACAGGCATGATATACAGACCAATCCATGGGTGATTCCAAAGAGAGAGCCTGGAAGAACTTTCATTGATGGAAATAATTTTGCACGATTTTAAAGATTCTTTTAAAAAACAAAATGATTAAAATTACCTAAAGTTACAAAGATCTGAAGGAGAAAATGATAGCCTTTATCCCGTCTAATAAAACAGCCAATGGGCCAGTGAAACAACATCAATAACAATAACAAAAACGCTGAACATTCATGAATGAAACAGGGGTGGGGAAGAGCTTATTTTTCTACATTTTATTTCTTAACATTTTTAAAGTTATTGCAAAATTTTACCAATTCTCATCGTTATAATTTGCACAAAATACTTTAAAGAATAATTATAAATTAGTGAAGAAATGCAATAACATATGATTATTTTTGTTAAATACATTTAAATTTTTGATGCATGAAATATATTTGAAGAGTTTTTAAAAATATCTCAAGCAAATATCAACGATTTAAAAAAAAGCAACCTTTAAAAGGGAATTTTATTTTTAAAAATGCTAGTAACTGGAAACCTTCAAAAGGGCACCAAGAAAACCTTCAAAGGGCACCATGGTGCCTGCAGGTGCCACATTGGATAGCCCTGTACTATGGTACTTCATTTTTATTGGGGCCTTGCCACTTTTTAAAATGCCACTGGTGAAGTTTGTAGTTATGAGTTAAGAATGTGAGACTTGTTTCCAAATATTAAAACATCTATGAAAATAAAGCTGATGATTTATTATGCTTGTTTATGAATCTGATGAAAAATTTGCTTCCGATTACACATATTAGAAATATTACTTATCTTTGTATTGTACATAAAAGATAATTGGCATCTGTATGTAAATGTCTATATTAAAAGCATAAATATTGAACAAATTTCTTACATGTATGAAAAAGTGAATAGGTTGCTAGAAAATGAGTGAATGTTTTTCTTTCTCAATCTTGCCAAAGCCCTTACAAAATGGAAATAATGACATGATGATTTCAAAAAGTTCCTCTATATGATCTTAAAGAATTTAATTTGTGGTTTAGAACACAATAAATAAGAATATTATTATTTTGGACATAAAAAAAGAATCCTGTAAAGTGCAAACAATTTGCAAAGAAGCTATTCATATTTTTTCCTTTTTAAGTAATTTTACATTAAGCTGCCATAATCTACTTAAACAGCTAATATTAATTTCAGCCTAAAAATAGCATTAAATAACTAAAATATCACTACATTAATTAATATATATATATATATATATATACGTACAGTCATACCACACCACTCGCACCTCATACCCGCAAGGCACTCAGTTGACCAGCATGTTTTTTTACAGTGGTGACATTTAGAATTTCCTGGGAGATTACCTTCTCTCCAATGATGATACTGAATAACTTTTGCCTATTAAAAAAAATAATAAGACAAAATTATATGACAGTACCCTTTGGTTAATTGGGACAGATTGGTTATATTATGAGTTATCCTAATTAGAAATAGTAAAACTTAAAGCAAAAAGAAATTGACCTGATCTCGACTTGGAGCGTATGTAGCACATTCTTTACAATCAGCAACACTGAAATCTTGGCACTCAGCATGAACACAATATTCACAAACTGAAATGAAACAAAAACACCCATTAAGTATCAATTAAAAAGAAATTGCACAATACTTTTTTACATGATTTCGATTTTTAAAAATCAACATAACATTTAAAAAAATAAGATCATTAACTCTGTAATAATAGCATGAAATGCTGATAATGTTAACCCTTAACCAGAATTGACTTGACCATCTGTAATAATGCTATTTTTCACTGGTAATGTATCATCTGCGAGACTACTGTGATGTTTGACATTTCCAAAACAATATTTCTGCAGCAGCAGTAGAACTGATAAAAAAAAAAGTCACTGGTCCCAAGGACCAGTACACATCAGAGTTTACTGGTCCGCACACATCGTCACTGGCCTGCTACATAAAATTCTATTAAGTACCTGTAACCCTTTGAGTGACACCCCCCCCCCTCCTCCTCCTCCTCCTACTAGAATATAAACCAAACTTCCTTTCAGACCAGTTACCCAAAATTTTCGGCATAATAAAATGTAAAATTATAATTTGCTAAAAATTAAATAAACAGTAGTACATAAACAAAAGCTATAAAATTATTAATTATGCATTTTATTTCTGATTATTTCAACTGACTGTAAGTTTTAATGCAATTTTTTATTTATTTATTTTTAAATAAAATAAAATTCTGTGGTTTGTGTCGTCAAAGGATCACAAAAAAAAGCGCAAATTTCATCAAAATATTGCGGAAAAAACGCGATTCTTGTAAAAGGGCCGCGAAAAAATAGCGTATTTCTTCAAAGAATCGCGAAAAAATAGGGAATTTCATCAAAAAATAGCGAAAAAATAGCTAATTTCATCAAAAAATTGCAGGTAAAAAGGCCGATTTTTGTCAAAGGATCGCAAATAAGCGCAAATTTCATCAAAATATCGCGGAAAAAACGCGATTTTCGTAAAAGGGTCGCGAAAAAAATAGCGTATTTCGTCAAAAAATTGCGGGAAAATGTCGATTTTCGTCAAAGGATCGCAAAAAAGCACAAATTTCATCAAAATATCGCGGAAAAAACGCGATTGTCGTAAAAGGGCCGCGAAAAAATAGCGTATTTCGTCAAAGGATCGCGAAAAAATAGCGAATTTCATCAAAAAATCGTGGGAAAAAAGCCGATTTTTGTCGAAGGATCGCGAAAAAAGCGCAAATTTCATAAAAATATCGCAGAAAAAACGAGATTTTCGTAAAAGGGCCACGAAAAAATAGCGTATTTCGACAAAAGATCGCGAAAAATTTGTGAATTTCGTCAAAGAATCACGGAATAAAGCCGAATTTTGTCAAAGGATCTCGAAAAAAAGATCACATTTCATCAAAGTATCGCATAAAAAACACGATTTTCGTAACAGGATCGCGGAAAAACGCGAATTTCGTCAAAGAATCGCGGAAAAAAGGCGAATTTAGTCAAATCCTCCAATGCACCAAAAAAGATGTGCAAACCAAACTTATCGGTAGAACATTCATAAAATGGGATTTAGTTTTTTTAAAATGAGATTCTTAAAACTACAGCATGATTTCAGTGTACTTTAATAATGTATTCAGTATGTAGACCAGTGAACCCCCCCCCCCCCCACCCCACTTCTTACTGGGTATTACTATTAATCGATTTATTACATTAATTTTACAACAAGTTATTTTAATGGTACTTTAAAGTACCATTGGTGCATAAAGGGTTAATCAGCCCCACAGTTCAGTTAAATATTTAAAATTATTTACTTTATTACTTTTTCTGTTTTGTTTGTTATTTTATTATAAAAGAATTTGAACTAATAGAATATTATAACTTTTTCTATTCTAATTGTAAATTTTAAGTATAAAGTAAAAAAAAAAAAAATTATAAATAAAGTATAAATATAAAGTATTGTAATAAATGTAAAGTATAAATAATCAATCATCCAATCTAATCTACCTCTTCTTCCCCCGCCTCCCTCCTTCTTCGAAGGTTAAAATATTTAAAACTCTAATTTTTTTTACTTGCTACTCTGTCACTTCATTGTGACAATAAATAACCTATCATCTAAATTCTGCTTCTCTTTCTTTATCAACCATACCAAATTTAAAGGCTTTTATTTTTTCTGTCCTAATTGTTAAAATTTTACTAACGATAAATAATTCATTATATAATCAACCTCCTCCTGTGACGAAGTTAAATTTATTGATGAGAGATGCCGTGAATAAGATAAGTGAGTTGCGGTAAAAATAAAAGGAATAATCTTACTTAAATGACAACAGTAGACACATTGAAGAGACAGCAGTTATAAAAATCTTCTTTATTCGTTGATTCACTTTGAGAGGTGGAAGGTAATTAGGAGAAGTAGGTCACTGTACACATTCGAAGAGCGTTCCACGTAGAATTATTAAAACTTGGAAGTAATTCCATGATAAAGATGAATACTGGTTAAAATCATTTTTTAAAGAAGGTCTTGATAATAAAAAGTCCGAAATCAAATATGCGTTAAATTTAAAAAAACCAGAGACCGAAGATAAACTTTTAGATATCGCGATACAGCTATTGAAGAACATCGCTCTTTGAATTTAGGCGCTAAGGCCCGAAATTCAAAAAAGACAAATCACGCTGTCAAAAATAATACATACTTTCGTAAATCTTAAAATCTTAAAAATCTGTTAAAAAACTGGCTGCATTGATATATATATACTGCATAAAAGGGGTTTACAAAACTACATGCAGAAATGATTTAAATCTATTTGTTAAATTAAAATTGCGTATGCATTGTAGAACGAATGACAGCACGGAAAAAACGAAACTACTATCAAAGGGCAAGAGGAGACACACCTCCAATATGACGCGGTCGACGTCACGCTGTTTCTAAAAATAGAACAGAGGAAGAGGGGGAAAATATGAAATCAAAGGTTCTATTACATGCGGTAAAAAGGAAAGAAAAAAAGCGATTTGAACGATGTTTTGCGTTGAAAATAAATAGTTTAAAACATGAGATAATAATGCTGCATTACAATTTAAAAAATAAATAATAAATGTGATTGCTACATCACATTACCCCCATTTGCTGAACAAAATTTTGGATGACCAAAAGGTGAAAAAGGTAAATCTTGAAAGAGCTTTTTCAACAAAGGGAAAACAAAATTTTAAAAGCCAAGGAGCAAAAAAAATGTAAAATAAAATTTAAGTTAAAATTTAAAAGTCATAATAAAAATTTTAAGTGCATGTGCACATTTAGGGAACGTACATGTACAGTGACCTAAAGAGAAAGAAAAAGAATATACATCAAGTAGTACATTCAAATTTCAATAGTATACATAACATGATAGTATACAATAATAATAATATCAAGCCCCATTGCAATCACAGGCAAAGAAAGGCACCTTCCTGTGTAAAATGATCTCTACAAATTAAAATATTACTCTTTTATAACATTTTAAAATTAATAATAAATCCAAAAGCTAAATAAATTTTTAGCCGAAAGAGACCACAAAAAAAAATTTGAATTCAATAAGTTAAAAAATAAGGTACTCTTATGAATCAAAATTTATAAAGTTGCAAAAGTAAAGCAACAAAGTCAGAAGTACCCTCTCTGAATACTCTGACTGTCTAGGAAAAATAAATCATAAATTGAAACATTCGAAATGAAAAATCATTTCTACTAATCAATTTTTTCATAATATTGAAACATTCAAAATGAGCAAGTCATTTCTACTAATCAATTTCCTCATATATTGAAACATTCAAAATGAACAAGTCATTTCTACTAATCAATTTTCTCATATATTGAAACATTCAAAATGAATAAATAAATCATTTCTACTAATCAATTTTCTCATAAATAGTGAAACATTCAAAATGAATAAATCATCATTTCTACTAATCAATTTTCTGCATATTTATAAAAATAAATTGCAATGAGAAAGTCGAGAATATTTTACTTTTATATTCCGACAACCTAGGACTTAAATTTCATTAATCATAATAATAGTTTTAAAAAAAATTGTCATAATCAGAAATAAATTTAAATTACCAAGCAAGTGTACCATAAAATTATTTAGTTTAATTTCTTCAATAATTTACTAATAAAATTTAAATTTCTATGCTCGTAAAAAAAATATTTTAAATTAACTTTAAACAACAGTTGAAATTAAATTAAAGAGCTGCAAAAATTTAAAAAATATTGTAGAATAAACAGACAATCCTTCATGATACCATGGCCAGTGGACACATTCAGGAACCCTGTAAGGATATCTATATCAAAACACAAAACTACAGCTAGATCCGATCTCCATAAGAGACTTCTGAGATTTTGTGCAAGATAATTGATTAAATAATTCAGCATAGAAAAAAAAATGATGTATTTTACAGATGTAAAGAAGCTCTTGGTATAAACCACAAATGGTTGGGTATGAATAGTACTGTGAACTATTCAAACACTTCTATTTTGTTGAAAAAAAAGGCACAGTTAACACAACAACACATCACCAATTATGAATATTTAGCAGAATATGGTGAATAAATATACTTTGAAGGAAAAATCGGTAGACACTGCTGGCAAAAAGAAGACAATGCATGGTGGTACATTTAGGAGTAACACTGCACTTAAGGATGATATAAACACATACACCATGATGAGTAGAGGACAAGATCGGTAGTCAAAATCGGTAGTGAAGAAGCACTTTTTTAAAAAATATATATAATTTCTTAGAGAATTGTTGAAGATTCACTGATGAACACTTCAAAAAAAGATGCGCTGGTAAATATTTTCACTAAGAATTTTGTGCTTTTCTTCGTATAAAAGGTGCAAATAAAAATTTTCTTCATTAAAAAAAATATATCTTCATGATCAATTTAAAATAATTTCTTGCATAAAATTGAAAAAGTGAGGCATATGGCAGATTAAAAATTTTGAAGCAATTGGGTTATGAAATAAGGAAAAGGCACTATGATAATAATTAACAGATAAAAATTTTCAGCAATAAGTAAATAAACAAACATTCTTGAGTTTAAACATTTCCTGTAGATCAAATAACAGTAAATTTTATAATTTATTTGTAAAATATGGTATAATGTAGAAGTCAAACACTTTGAATGCGAGGATGAAACTTTGCCGCTTACCCTTATGTAAGGATGAAAATTTTCCACTCACAAGTAAACGTTGACTGGGAAATTCTATTGTTTATGAAAAAATAATATATATTGATTTAGCTTCAAAACCAACTTCAAAAACACACTGGAGAAGATCAGAGATAAATGGATTTTTTACTACATAAATTACTGATAATTCACCAGGAACATCAAATCCAAAAATGGAGCACAAATCTTTATTGGTTGCTGTAAATGAGGAACAGAATTTTTTTTTTTTTGCAGGTATGTATTATAATATTTTCAGTACTTTCAGAACAACATTTCCATACACCAGAGAAGCGTTTCAAAAAATGGATTAATAACAACACTCTTGAAGGCAACTTCAGTAGGTAAGCAAATGTGAATAAGAAAGATGAGAAAAACTATTGTCATTTTAAATCAGACATCAATTTCAGTCATGAGGATGATATAGGAGAAGGATTTTCATTTTTATTTATTTTTTTTTTTTTTTAAGTAAAAGAAATATGTCATTAAATTTTTATGAAACCACATAATTCTGGAAAATTGAAGCACTGAGAGTTACGATGAGAACAGTTTGTAGAAAGCAAACAGAGTTCTTGAAATTTAACTTAGTAAAAAAACACTGCACTCACCAAACACCAAAATCGATATTAGCAATCAAATCGTGCACTAGATGACAAAAATATCTTGAGAATAAAAGTGGAAGGTGGTACAACAAGAATAAGTAATTTTTTTTTTTATATATAAAAAGTTATTGAAGGTATTATAAATTGATACATTTAAAAGCAGAGAAGACTTCAAAAAATTATGCAGGATATTTACAGCTACGAATTCATGAAGAACTTCAGCTCCTTTGCAAGTAATGGATGAGAACAATTTCAGTAAAATAATTTAAACTTCAATAATTATCACAGATTCCAAGGGGAAAAAATAATTTGCTTCAATAAATATCTTAATTTTCATAATATATCTTCAAATTCATTAAATATTTTATTTCAATATATTAGTGCCATAAAATAAAATTTAAAAACCCAATATAAGAATGAGAATAGAAAAACCATAGCCTCTTGTTAAATAAATTTGTTCTTAAAATCAGAGAACAATTTTTAGAATTCATTTCAGAATTTCAAAATTCATTAAAGACTTTCTATTATATAAATATCTTTTAATGCACCATAAGAATAAATAAATTAGAGAATAAATAAATAAATTTCTTGATTTTTAAAATAATATTTCATTCTTCAATTAAAAACAGCAATAATTGTGTCAAGACATATCTCAAAATGAAAACCAGTAACGGATTTTTTTTTTTTTTTTTTTTAATTATACTATGCTCAAAAATTTAAAATCATGGAATAAGTATTGCAAATAGAACTTGAGAACAAAAATTTCATTACGATGTTTGATCGATCTTCAGCCATTAAAAAAGCAAAATGTTCCATCTGAGAACAACAGAATATTATAATTTTCTTAAAATTCCATTATTAAAAAATAATAATTTTAAATCAATTTATTTGAATTTACGTCAGTATTTTTCTATAAAAGTAACAAATCTGCAAAATTTTATGCAAAAGAAAATTCAGTTAGGAATAATTTTCAGGAACAAAATTTCTTCTAAGATTAAAAAAATATTACGTTTTCTTTTTATAACAAGAACAGAAAATATTGCGAAAAAGAATAACGGCAATTATAATGCTAAAACATTTTCAGAATTCCATTTAAAAGAGCAGTTCATCTGTTTGAGAACAAAAATCTTTAAAAAATGCATCAATCGTCAAAATTACGGCAACAAAATACAGTCATTAAGTTATTATTTAAGGCATTGCGTTGTAATCAAAAAGCAACAACGCCGAAATGTTCTTTTTTGTCACGGAAACCAAATGTGATGAAGTAAATTTAAATGTTGAGGAGGAGAATTAAGTAAATAAAAAGAGTTTAATTTGCTGTTGGATAAAATAAACAATCTGGAGTGCCGTAAATGGAGTGATCGTATAGCTAAGATGATAAGGTTGACTTGCAGTAAAAATAAAGGCATAGTCTTACTTAAATGACAACAGTAGACACATTGAAGAGACAGCAGTTATAAAAATCTTCTTTATTCGTTGATTCACTTTGAGAGGTGGAAGGTAATTAGGAGAAGTAGGTCACTGTACACATTCGAAGAGCGTTCCACGTAGAATTATTAAAACTTGGAAGTAATTCCATGATAAAGATGAATACTGGTTAAAATCATTTTTTAAAGAAGATTCTTGATAATAAAAAGTCCGAAATCAAATATGCGTTAAATTAAAAAAAAACCAGAGACCGAAGATAAACTTTTAGATATCGCGATACAGCTATTGAAGAACATCGCTCTTTGAATTTAGGCGCTAAGGCCCGAAATTCAAAAAAGACAAATCACGTTGTCAAAAATAATACATACTTTCGTAAATCTTAAAATCTTAAAAATCTGTTAAAAAACTGGCTGCATTGATATATATACTGCATAAAAGGGGTTTACAAAACTACATGCAGAAATGATTTAAATCTATTTGTTAAATAAAAATTGTGTATGCATTGTAGAACGAATGACAGCACGGAAAAAACGAAACTACTATCAAAAGGCAAGAGGAGACACACCTCCAATATGACGCGGTCGACGTCACGCTGTTTCTAAAAATAGAACAGAGGAAGAGGGGGAAAATATGAAATCAAAGGTTCTATTACATGCAGTAAAAAGGAAAAAAAAAAAAGTGATTTGAACGATGTTTTGCATTGAAAATAAAATAGTTTAAAACATGAGATAATAATGCTGCATTACAATTTAAAAAATAAATAATAAATGCGATTGCTACATCACACCTCCCTACCCCCCCCCCCCCAAAAAAAAAATCGCTTTTGTCTCTTTGCCCCCACCTTCACAGCTCACAAAGCTTATGATCTTTAAGTTATATTTGGTGATTTATTGTAATAATAATTAATTGGTCACCCATCTAAATTTTACTACCCCTTAAAATGTCTGCTTTACCCTTAAAACTGCTAGTTTATGGGACTAATAATTTTTTAGTTTTTTTATTTGAAACAAAATTACTTACCTAGATCTTTGAAATATCAATTTAAGGAAAAAATATATGTATATAATCTGTTACTAAATGTGTGCATAAACAATGATGAGTTTGTAGTAATGTATAATTCTTATATCAATTTCGAAGATCTACATTTTCTCAGGGTCGAAACTGGGGAGGGACAGAGGAGGCATGTACCCCAGGCGCCAGTTGTTGATTTTTCTCACGTCCATGTTTAGCACTATTTTGTTAAAATCGTCCTGTCTGGAGTATGCCAAAGCACAGAAGAATCTAAGGATATGGCATAAGGATGCTGTATAAAGCGGAATTTTTTTCAATTCCGTTTTCAAGATTTTAATGAATCAATATTTGACAAAGTAGATTAAAGTAGTTCAGTATTACATATTTTATGATTACATAATTTAAATTTTAAAATATGTTGGCTATTAGAAAATTAATAAAATTTTCCTTGTAAATATACTTTGAGGAGGAGGGGGGGGGACCAAAATCCATGTTTGCCCCGGGTGCAAAAAAGGCTAGTTTCAGCCCTACATTTTCTGAAGAAACAATGCCCCTTTTTGCTGAAAAAAGTGCCCTCTTTCAGCTTCAACTGTGCCCTTTTTGTGGCTAGCACCCTGCCCCTTTTTTTCCTAGAGTGAACACTATATTGAAAGAAATATAGGAGAACCAGTATTTTGAAACGAATGTGCTTAGATGTAGCCTATAGAATTTTTTTTTTAAATGAAGAATATAAACAGGAAAAAGAGACGGTAATAATAATTTTATATTTGTCAGAACTCCCAGAGGACAAAATTTTAAACATATCGATGTTAAAATAAATATCTATACAGGCTGCTGATGCATTATTTATAAAAACTATTATTAGGAAATTCTAAATTCTTCCCAAAAAGTTTGAATAGTTAGTTATTTTTTATTATTATAAGTATAAATATTTCGTGAATAAAATGAAGGAAGATTAGTATTAAAATTTTACGGTTTGAACTTGAAATTTCTGAATAAAAAATCCGTCAGATTTAGCAACACTGTTTGTGGCCTGTATAATGCTCTTCTTTTAAACACTTAAGAAGAGGCTCTAAACAGCTTCAGAGGACTTGGCCTTAGAGGTTGACTTCTGGTACGGGTCGGTTTCAGGTTGGGTTTTCACTCTTGCATGCCGGGTTCGGGTAGACCGGATTTTTCAAAGGAATGTCGAAAATAAAGTTTAAAAACCTATATGCAATAAGATCTACACAGCGGACACATACAAGAAGCGTATGTCTTTATTTAGCAAATTTTTCAAACTTTTAACACAATTATATATTTGTATTGTATGCTTTTACCGCTGAATACTGGACATCTTACAATCTATACACATGTAATATATAAACGTGTGCATAAACTATCACAAACACTATATATGTGTTTTGTGTATTTAAAAAACAAATTATAATATTTTCAATATTATGAGAGAAGACAAATGGTTCTTAACTGTACCGTAAAGGAAGAATAATCTACGATTGCATTTCTTATCTACATTTTATTTCTCAAGCAGTAATTGAATGCATACTCATTCATATTGAAATACATCTGTATTTTCATCTGGAAAATAATTCTTCTAAACTTTTAGAGGAAATCCCAACAACCCGATTAGCAAAAAACTTAAATCTGTCCCATAAGAATTATTCTAGAGGAAACCCAACCCACAGAAAGAAAATTAGAGTAACCCCGTCCCGAAAAAAAAAAAAAAAAGTATAACCGATCCGATGCAGGACTCTATTCAACGATCCTGAAGTGTTTGCTTATTCATAGGTTTTTTGAGTATTAAAGAATATAGATATATACATTTGTTTATATAAAAGATAAAATTTTTATTAAACATGTATTTATAGATTATTTTCAATGATTGCAGTAAAACAAGTTTTACTTCCCTTTCATTTCAGGTTCAGTTCGGGTTTGCCAGTTGAAAAATTTCGCGTTCGGATCATGCGGGGATGTGCGGTTGCAGGTCATCGAAATTTTTTTTTTGTCGGGTTGCGAGTCGAAAATTTTTTTTGGGTGGATTCGTGTCGGGTTGATGTTTGACTTGACTGCAAATGAAATTTTCGGGTTCAGGTCTAGTATACAGCCCGACCCGCTCAGAATTGTACTTGCCCTCCTGAAGTGCCTGTTTAAGATACATTTTAAACAGTTAAACGTAAAAATTAAAACATAATTAAAAATTGTCTTCTATGGGGTGTTCAGGGCGCAAATTTCTCATTCTTGGTTTTTAATTTTTTTTTTTTTAACGCCACTTACGACGAGTAAATTACACTTTTTTTTTTTTTTCATATCATCAGAAATAAAGCCCTGCGCAGATCGAGTGCTGTTAGACTCGAACCCGAAAGTTCTATTTGAAATCAATCCGCAACCCGCAACTCGACCCGAATGCACCGAAATAATTTTCGCCGACCAGCAACCTGCCCGAATCCGAAATGAAATGAAAGTAAATTATGTTTTAATGCGCAGTTGTGAAAAGAAATCAACAATTATAAAAAAAATTGGGCTGGGCCAAATTTTACTGATATTTTTACTGGAACAAAGTCATGCCGGTCCAGTGATCTTCATATGAGCTGGGTTGGAACTAGGGCTGAAAATTTCTGCCTGTACAGACCTCAAGAAGAATGCAGTCCAGCCCCGAGTTGGGCCGGACAATAAATCCAGACCGACCCATCTCGGTCCGAACCTCTAGAAAAAAGTAATCTCTAAACCAAGCTCGGACCAAGGGTCGGGAAGGAATATTGGGTCAGGCCCATGAAGACCCTTACATCGAATAACCAAAAGGTTAATTCACAAAATTTTGGACGATAAAATTCTAATATATATATTTTTTTAAAACGAGTTTTTAGTGAACTTCGCTTACTTTCATAGATGAGTTTGAGTTGAACGAGTTCGTTTAAAAATTTTTTAATTTGAACGGGAACTTGACTCATTTTTGAGAAATTGAGTTTGAGTTTGAATTAGTTCGTTTTTTTTTTGTGAGCGTACCCAACACTGGTATACATATATATACATATATGTGTATATGTACATATGCATGCATTTACATATATACAGGGTCATTCATAATTCCGTCCGGGGTTTCGAAACGTTATAGTAAAAAAACGAAGATGAATATGAAAAAAAGAAACATATGAAATTATTCAAGTTTTAATTTAATTAGTTTCTGGTAGATGGCAGTAACATCTGTATTGAAGTCAGTTGTAGTAAAGAAAAATGGCGTTTACAGGCGAAGAGAAAGCTTTTTGTGTGTTGGAGTTTGCAAAATCTGAATCAGTGGTGTCAGTTCAACGGACCTTTCGTAATAAATATCGAAAACAGGGACCAACTGACAAAACAATTCATGTGTGGTACCGGAAATTCAAAGAAACGGGATGCCTATGTGACAGGAAACGAAGTGGTCGGCCTGGTCCATCTGCAGACACCGTAGATCGTGTACGGGAAACGTTTTTAAGGAGCCTGACGAAATCAACCGCTAGCGAAAGCCGAGAATTGGGGATCTCTCAACCAACAGTGTGGCGAATTCTGTGAAAACATCTTTGTTTGAAGCCGTACAGATTGGGACTGGTGCAAGCGTTGACTCCAGCAGATTGCATTTCTCGTTTCACGTTTTGCATTGATGTCCATGATCGTGAAACACTAATGTCGAAATTGATTTTTAGTGATGAAAGCACATTTCACATGTGTGGCACTGTCAACCGCCACAACGTACGCATTTGGGGCACTGGAAATTCCCATTCTGTAGTGGAACACTATCAGGATTCCCCAAAAGTTAACGTGTTTTGCGCTATGTCCTCCTCACGTGATTATGGGCCATTCTTTTTTACAGAGAAGACCATTACCGGTGTAGTGTACCTGGATATGTTGCAGCTGTGGCTAATGCCGCAGTTAGAGGAACATGAGGATGATTTCGTATTTCAACAAGACGGTGCTCCTCCCCATTTTTTGTGTGATGTGCGTGAATACCTGAACACACACTTACCTCATCGATGGATTGGACGAGCTTCTGAAGATGACGTACCTCTTCTAAAGTGGCCTCCACGGTCACCGGATTTAACACCGTGTGACTTTTTCTTGTGGGGGGGATATGTGAAAGACCAGGTTTTTGTACAACCTATGCCACGTGATTTTGCTGACCTGCGTGAAAGGATAACACATGCTATCAATAACATAGACAGTACGATGTTGAGTAGAGTATGGCAGGAACTGGACTATCGCATTGATGTATGCCGTGTGACCAAGGGTTCACACATAGAACACCTGTAATGTATGTAAGTAAAACTTGAATAGTTTCGGAATAATTTCATATGTTTCTTATATTCGTCTTCGTTTTTTTACTATAACGTTTCGAAACCCCGGAGGGAATTATGAATGACCCTGTATATATGTATGTATATATAATACTGGTGCCCGGCTAACCGAAAAGTACCAAAATTTCATTAGTTAGTAGCACAAATAACAAAACTAACAAATATTATTTGCATTTAGGATTTTGCATTTTAGTTTTCATTTGTGGAGCATACATGCAAACCATGCTTTCTCCTTTAGATACAAATTTTCAAAAAACACAAAAAACTGATAAATAAGAAAATAACTTGTATTTAATTCTCATTTTTATTGTGTATTTTTATTACTGTTTATTAGAAAGAATTGCAAGCATACCTAAGATATTAAACATAAAACAAATTAATAAAATGCATTTAATATTTGGAGAAAACATGTTTTGACCGAATTCAGAGGAGGAAACATGTTTTGATTGTTTGACAAGTGGATAAAACGCTTTTTGAATGAAATAAGTCCTAACTCACAAATAATACAATAGCATTATTTTATTTGAATAAATACCGAATTTCAGTTGATTATTGTTAAAATAAAATGACAGATTATGGTACCTAGTAGTATTCATTAAATATTTACTAAATAAATACTCGTTTGCCAGAAATCCACTTCAAATTTTAAAACCAATATCTTCATCTAGACAGTTATACACATCTCCCTCTTTTTTATTGCAGGCTTATCAATCATGGAAATAATGTGGTTGTATCATTTGAATATATCATCAGGTTGATTTTGCCACTGTTCACTATACATTACCTTTAAAAGTTTTTTAACATCTTTGTTCTTTTCAACTGGTATGGCGTGGCTAAGAGGAAGATATTCTAAAACAACCCTTTGAACAAGGCAACAGTAACTCCCTTTTTAAGAAGATTTACATCATATTCTTCATTTAGATCTTAAAATCTATAATTCTGGAAGCCTTTAACTTTAACAGTTCTCTTATTTTTTTCTAAAACAATCCGTTTCAATTGTGATATGTATGGTAGGTTTCGAAAGTTCACATTAAGTGACAACTGTGATTGGCAGACTGGAGAAATCACTGCTTGATTGAATGCCGGATTTGGAGGAAACACTCTTTGATTGAAACGTCAAGTTTTAAAATTGATTTATAATCGGAGAAAAAAATTTTTTAGTAAAAAATACCATTTATTTCTGCGCAATTTAACACAGAATTCATAAAAATAACAATAACTCATTTTTTATTTTTTTGTGAGAAAACACGGTTTGAATGTTTGCTCCACATTTGTATTTAGGAAAATTACTGTAAACCACCAAAATCTAAACTTACACACATGTATGTGTATGCTAACCAAAAAAAATTATGAAAATGAGTTAAATCCATTCATATAGAATAAATATAAGTTAGCCCAAAAATCTGAAGTTCTTAAAATATTTTAACAGCATTATTACCTCTCAGTGTGGATTATTAACTTTCAATGGCTCAATTTTTTTTCTTTTTAAGAAAAGTTTTGCTGCTTTTTCAATCCCTATTTTTTTTTTTTTTTTTTTTTTTTTACTATTATTATTTAGTATATATGAGTTAAAGTTAAAAAGAAAAAAAAATTATGAAACCTATACCGAAGAAGCTCTCGCTGTGCTTAGCATTTTTATACCAATTATTTCTTTTTCTCTTATGCATTCATTTACAATTTAGCTGTTGAGCAGATGTCATTCTTTCATTCTTATTTAACTTGATATTGCTATTAATTACTATTTATTTTTTTACTTGTAGAAATATATTACACTGGCTATGTGTATTTTATATAAAATAATGATTACCTAAAGGAAATTATGACATTGCAAATTATATTAGCTCTAGATATCCTTTTTAAATGAAACTGCTTTAATTTGGATAAAGACTTAAAAACAATGCTTTTTACAAACTCAATGGTTTTTAATTTTTTTACAATACTCATGCATTAAGCTTAGAAACAATTATTTAAAGCTCTTTTTTTTTTGCTTATTCATTAGTCAAAATACCTGTAGAAACTTTCAAATTATGTCCGTGTTAGATTTTAGTACTTTGTTTGACATTTTAAACATTTAGAAAATTTTTTATTTAAATCAATGATTTTTTTTTTTAATCGGTTGATTTAAATCATGATTTAATTGCTGATTTAAATCAACTGATTAAAATCGTTGACACCCTAATTTAGAATATAAATATATTAAATATTTGATGAAATATAAACAGTTGTATGAAATAATTTTTAACTGTTCATGTGCGAATGACAACAAAATTTCTTTTGCATAAATTAATAATAAACTATATGGATCAACTCATGTCTAAAGTTGAATTGAACATTGTGAAAAGTTAGAGAGATATCGGCAATATAGTGAGCTGAATTTCAGTTGTTTTAAAAAACTAGGTGGATCATAAGGAATTATTAACAAAATGTCTTTTTTTATAAACTGATATCTAAGGAATTAGTACTTAATATATGTTCATGCATAGCTTCGGAACAGGGGATTTGATTTTGATAATTCTTTTTTGTTGGAATGGACTCATTCTGATAATTCTTCCAAACAGAACTAAAGCCTAAATAAAAAAGAGGGAGAAATAAAAAATGACAATTTGTGAAAAATTCCTTACAATTCAGCTATTTGTAAAAAGCAATTGAAATTCAGTTCAATAAATCACCAATATCTTTCTGAATTCTGACGATATTTGATTGGCCATTTAATATGAGTTGTCCTACATAACAGGCATACCTACAGAGCATACTTACTAAATTATGCAAAAAAAAAAAAAAAAAAAAAATGTTATTGTTTGTGCATACACAGTTAAAATTTATTTCATCCAAATATTTAATATATTTATATTCTAATTGTAGTACAGTAGACTCCCTCAAATTCGCACAGCTTGCGACCAGAGGTTGTGCGCATTTTAGAATTTTGTGGATTTCTGGTCATTGCTTTGTTTACATTTTTTAAACAGTAATTTGAATGTAATAATGCAATCAAAATAATAATGAATACTTACAATATAATAAAATATTCAAATAATTAAGTAAAGTAATAAAGTAAAATGATAAAAAGTAAGATAATTTAAAAAATGATTAAATTATTAAAAGTAAAAGTCAAGTAAATAATTAGTGTATAATTAAATATGCATAATGAAGATGAGATACATTTTCCTTTAATAAAACTTTCTCAATGAAACTTTTCTCATAAAGGTACCCTATTAATTAATTCACATCAAAATCATAAAGTAAGGAAGTTTTATTTCAGGTTTAGCCAGTCTTAATAACCAAAAAAGCTTGATTAATATTTGGTAAAAAGATTGAGATAACCAGCTATATCAGCAATATCTTGATTTTTTTTCAGAAATAAATTTATGCTTCCTTCATGAAAAACTACAACTTCAGTGATATTATCAAGAATTACATATCAAAATACATATGGAATGATATAAAACTAAAAAGTTCTGTAATTTTGCCCCTAAATCTGAACTAAAAGTTTCATTGTTTACTTCTGCAATGATGTGCGGATTTTAGAGTTGTGGATTTAAGGGAGTCTACTGTATATTGTTTCTACTGAACTTTGTCAAGTTCTCTGAAAGTGGCGTGAAATTTTAGTTGAAATCACTGCAGGTTATAAACAAAAAATATGCGCAATTTTTTTTTATTTCTTAAAGAAACATTTATGTCTTTATGAATATACAAGCTATTGACACAATACTAGGGGGCTTCACCCCGTGCTCGCTTATGCTCGGCAGCCCCTATCAATTGCAATGCAATTCATATTGCAGTTAATACAGGTCCTAGCATGCTTCACTCGCTCTCAATTTTTTGCAGCAACTCTAGCCAAAATGAGTACTATTATAAATCATTTTAAACACATGAAATTTATAATTTTTTTTATATAAAAATCAGTAATCGAAAACTTTGTTGAAAACACAATTAAAAATGCATTTAGTTGGTGCTACCGATGGACATAAATCATTAATATTTTGCAAGTTTAAATATGAAGTCATATTGACAAAATTTTACTAAAATATATCAGCTTTACACAAACTCTAAATTTCATGACGTCATTGAGAATTGCTAATAAACCGTTGCTATGCATTTTCTGGCTGTTACTATGCCTTTACATAGTGGAAAACCTATCCAGAAATCGGTTGTTTGTTTGAAAAAATTCTACCGTGTGACATCACACTTTTGGAAATTACATGAGAATGCATCATTTCTATCAAATATGACATCATTTTCATCATCAGAACCATTCATCCCTCATAGATTAGATGTTCTAAAAGTCCTAAGTTTTATTAAATATTTATTATAATTAATTGGAAATTATGTAATTTTTAGGAATACTTTATTTTGTGCATACCAAGGATCTTTAAATAAATAGCAAGAGTTCAGGCTATTTAGGTGCAGGAATAGGAATCAGATCAGTGAATATGAAATCATCACTGACACAGTTATAGTAAACTATTTTATATTTATGAATGGAAATGCATCTTTTGTTTTCCGAATGACGTCATTTTCTTCAACGGAGACCTTTTGCTTACTAAAATAGATTATTTATAGTTATTTCATTTACACAGATTATTTAATATTATTTCTCAATAAATTATCAGCAATCTGCGTTTCCGCAATTATTGCATAATTAAACGCAATCATTTTAATATGTTTACAATTTATCAAAATCCTTGAAATTTTTCTTTTAAATAGGACGCAAGTTTCAGTAGTGAAATCATGCTTCAGATTGGTGGAATGTAATAAGGCAAATTAATTTTAACGATTGATGCCAAACAGCAAGTTACCAATTCAGCCTTATTTTCGTGCTACGTAAGAGAAATATATATATATAGATTGCATAGGATCCACATAGTCATGAGCTACAGGTCATTTCATGTATTTTATTTTACAGAGTGATTGCAATTATTATTTTTATTCAATTTGTTGTTAGTCTCCTTATTGCCCTTATGGTCAGACTTTCACTGCAAAATATGAGGTCAGGCATGTCCTTTAACAAAAGTTTCAGGTATTTTTCTAGATATTCAACAAAACATGTTTCAAAAAATTGATTTTTACTGTTTTTTTCTTAACCCTTAAAGTATCTACAACAGTAGTTCTTAAACTTTTACAGACCACAAACAATTTTATGCATGTAGGAGTCAATGGAGGATTTTTTTCTTATGGCCCATTTTGTGAAAAACAAAAGCTTTTTTTTTTTTGTGAAATTTATTGCATTTTTGTGAAAAATATTATTTTGTAATGAAAGATGAAATCCAATTACTCAAATTCGGACCAAATATTTATTACTAATAACTAAGTTCTCCTGCTGAGGTTTTCCTTTCTGATGAACTTGTTTTGTTTCTAAATTATGCATTTTAAAGCCTAAGAAAATAAAAATAATTAATGAAGAGTATGTTTTATGGACTAAAATTTTGTCTAGTGGCCTACTTTATTAAAAGGAACTTGTGAAGGGGCCTGTTTTATTAAATGGATTTTTGTGAAGGGGCCCTAAATAGGTCCCAAATTTTGCCTGGATGGACCCCTGATATGTATATTTATACAGTATGTGTATGATTCAAATTCATTTAAAAATTTTATAATGCATAATGAAGGTTTCAGAAATTTTTGCAGAAATTTTAGCAACTACTATAAAATATAAAATCAAAAAAGAAAGAAAGGAATCAATATTTCCTAAAATAAGAATTTATACTAGTAATAATAGATTTATCTATAGAATAACTTGCAACATTGATGCTATGCACTTTTTATGAAGAGCTAAAAAATTTGCGAAAATTTCCCAATTTTTTCAACAATGATCTAACTTTGAACATAGAAATTCACAATCTTGTTCAGTTATATGCATAGTCTTTCCTATCAAGAATTATATTTATAAAACTAACACTATTTTTTAAACATTTAATACATAACTTTTTCTTATACTACTAAATGACCAGATGCTTTTTTGAGCAGTAGTTCAAAAAGTGTATAAACTATTTATACTGTATTTTTTAACAGTATTCTTAGTTTTTGTTTTGAAAATTTCTTTACATTGAATGCAAGAACTTCACAGACCACTTGAAGGTGGATTAACAATATAGTGTTCTAGAACTATTTGCTTTAATAAGTTTATTAAAATTAATTTAATTTGATATATTAATATATAGGCAAAACTTTCAACTTTATGTTTTCTTTGTACCAATTATTATATTAAACAAAAACATAATTTGAATAACAAATTAAAAGAAAAAATTTATTTCCAAGATTGTTTAGGCTCAAGAAGGAACTGATATTAAGATATTTCATTCTGTTGCTTCTACATTTAACGTTAAACTCTTGTAAGAAATATGGTTAAACTGATTGAACTTTAAAAAATTAAAATTCAAACAATATGATACTTAAACCGCCTTAAAAACTCAGATTCCGTTCAAATGAAATCAAAATAAATCTTAGACTTTTTTTCTTTTCTTTTTTTTAGATTTGCATTTTGCATGTAGCTTATTTTGTATAAACATACAAAATGTGCAATACAAATATTTTCAACTTAAAAATGGAAAAAAGTCTAACATTTATTTCGATTGTTCCTAGTCCCTTCTTGGGCCTAAACAATCTTGGAAATAAATTGTTTTTTCTTTTAATTTGTTATGCAAATTATATGTTTTTGTTTAATATGCAAAGTTTTTTAATAAGTAATGCAATAAGTAAACGAATTGATGCCAAATTTAACATTATCAGGGCTTGATTTATGTAGTATCGCATCACAATTCGAGATGTAAATTTCCAAATGATTATTTAGCGGCGACTCCAGATGTCAAAACTATTCAACCAATGATCATTTAATTAAACAATTTTTCAATGTCATGGTTTTCATAACAAAAAGAGAAAAATCATGTCATTGAGGAATAATTTTAGATAAAAAAAGCCATAGACTTAACAATAAATGTCCCTATATTTTTTTTTAATTTACAAATAATTATTTTTAATTTCTTGTTGCCACAAAAAGAAACTGCCTAGTAACAACATATATATTATACAGAAAAAACATGTTAGTTTGTAACTCTGACGTCATGTTGATGCAACCTGTAAAATAAATTTCGCTTTTGCAGATTTATTAACCTCGAAAGATTGGACAATTTAAATTTTTACACTGTCTTAAAGCAATATAAATAGTACAATATTTGTTTTCAGCCAATATTTTGTAAAGAAATTAAAACTTCATCATTCAATAAATAAATACAAGACAAATATAAATAAATCACAAAGTTAACAACTGTTTTAATGGAACAATGCGCTCATCCGTATACAACTGATATTCCTGTTTTAAAATCAATACCAGTAAAATATAATTCAAGTTTTTGTTTTAAATTTCACGTCATGTTCACATGCTTTCTGTATTAACTCATATTAATGGGCTTTGTATTACTAACAAATGTTTGAAAATGTCATTCTTATTTCCACTATGATGCCATATTCATCTTATTTTTAATTCTTAAAAAAATTATTGCAATTTCATTTTTCACATGGAAATGTTTCAATTGAAAATTAATTGCTGTAGACAAAAAATTATCACGGCTTTTGAATTTTTGCAACAATGAAGAAATAATGTTAAATTTATAGGAAGATGTCCATTGATTTTCAATGAAAATAGCAAAAATTGTAATTATTAAGAAAAATATTTGAATAATATAAATAAAACATAGTCTGTACTGCTTTCTGGGTTATAATCTATCCATATGCAAAGGCATTTTATAATCCATTTTGACTGTGATATCAAGCAAAAGTTTCACACTTTTTTATAATATTATTAGAATCAGTAAAAAATAAAAAAAATGTGGCATCAGGGACAAAAAGGTGGGAAGAAAAAGTAAAAAAGTTATGAGCTCCATTCACTTTTCTAAGTTAAATTAACATTGAGAAGTGACACCGGAAATAAATAAGCATTGCGCTGCCATGCAATACTTAAATAAGAAATTTTAAAAAGTGACAGGAAAAATGAACAGAAATAGAAGGCCGAAATAATAATCAAATCATGATTAAAAGTCTTACTATCAAAGTTATTGATTATTTAGAAGAGATTTTGTTTCTTTAGAAGAGGAAAACTTATCTAATTTTGATAGTAATACTGGCAGAAAAACTATCAGAAATGGATTTTAGATTCAGAATTTTTGAACAAGACAACAAAATAGACACTTATTGTGATCACAATAATCAGGAATACATAGTTAAGTTCACAAAAGAGTGGATGTTCCTATTTCATGTTTCCTGAGAAAGATGACATGTTTGATGCATCTCAAATTGCAGCTGTGTCTCTCTGATCCACCAATGAACCACAATCTCGATTATTTCTTCTCTTAAATCTGTTGTTTAATATTTTCAGCATTCTAAAGACCATTTTTAATTAGATTCATGTACAATTATTCATTTAACTTAAAAAAAATAGAAAGCTTTAAATAAGTAATACTTATTTTAATTT
The DNA here is from genome assembly GCA_963932465.1 of Maratus speciosus. Lineage (NCBI taxonomy): Eukaryota > Metazoa > Arthropoda > Arachnida > Araneae > Salticidae > Maratus > Maratus speciosus. The sequence continues at coordinate 281,043,537 of OZ010794.1, read as the reverse complement.
GCATCACAGGGTAAAATAGTTTAATTATTTGAGAATGTTTTTTAAATACCACTATCAGTAAGAATTTGCAATTTTATAATTGAAATTGTCCTTGAAATGTTTAGAGCAATATTCATTTGAACATTTTTCCTAATTTTTTTGCAGATTAAAATATATTTTTGACAAACTGAGTATGAGTTTTAAAAAAATTCAGTTTTTATGTAATTATTTTACCCCACCTGATCCAACAGAATATTAGCACCAAGTACGGTAGATTTTAGTTATTTTGGATAATGCTTAATGAGAAAAGATTGAAACATATCATTAACTTTACTTCTGATAATTGGAGCAGCCGCCTTATCGGAACAAACTGTGATAGAACCAATTTGGGTACTTTTCGGTTAGCCGAGCACCAGTGCTATATATACATATTTATATACATACATATATGTAAGTATACATATATATACATGTACACATATTGTATATATACACATGTATATATATGTATATATGCATATAAATATGTATATATAACACTGGCACCCGGCTAACCGAAAAGTACCCCAATTTGTTTGAATTAACAGAAATCTACTGCACATTGAACCTTTATGCATAATAAGGAATAAACAGATTCTAGACTCATTACAAAAAGATTACCTTCACATCTTACAGCACAGCTGTCTTCAATTCGCTTACGACAGACACAACAAAATTTTCTTTTTAAATGGCCTCTTTCTGACCAACAGTGGGGAACGGGTTTCTAAAAGAATGAAAACCTATTTTAACTTCATGGTACCAATTTTTTAAGTATCACTAAAGCAATAGAATACAAATAATGAAATTAATATATTCAATCGCAAACCTATAAAAGAATAAATTTAAATTGAATCAACTAATAATTTAACCCTTTAAAAATGAAGGAAAAGAATAATGATGATATGCATACACAAAATATGATTTGAGAATAACAATTAAAGGAATGGAATGGTTTGATAAGGTGGATATACAACCAAAGTATTGATTACCCTGTATTTTTAATGTATCTTTAAAAGAATAGTCAGACATACAAATGTTTAACTACATACAATTATATATAAGTTTCTCTTTTAATATTACAGTTTGTTTGCTATCAATTTTAACAAACTCAATTTTTAACTAACCCTTTTATACTTGCCAACTCTCCTATTTTTAATGGGAGACTATCATTCAAATAGACATATATAAACCAGAAATTTTATTTAATGAATGAAATCAAGTAGATTTCTAATAACTATTATATAAAGACAAGAACATTTAACAACTGATGTGCTACAGCATATTCAGGACATTACTGCATATAGTTATCTCCTAATATATTTACAAATCATATTAACAAATAGTCATATTTCAAAATATTGAAAAATGGTACAAAGTGTAAGTCTAAAATATGCAAAAACTGTGGAATGACCCAATGAAAAACTTATATATTATATATGGGTACTTTTCGATTAGCCGGGCATCAGTGTTATATACACATCTATATTTATATATAGATGTATGCATATATACAATCAGAGTTGTATAATATAGACGCACATGCGCACGTGGAAAAATTTCCACAAAATTCGGAACTTTGCGGAAAATTTCTTAGAAAAAAAATTTTTTTGTTCTTGTAATTTTTTTTTTTTTTTTAATACCGAAAAATTTAAAATGTTTCCCAAATTTTATGTACGATTTATTTATTGTTTGCCAGGGGGTGATTCTGTTCAGAATTTTCCGAAAATTTAAAAAAAAAAAAAATCGGCCATCAGTCCGAAAATTCAGACAAACAAATATCACTAAAATATATTGCGGATTTCAGTAAATGGTCGCCGAAAATAAACCAATTCTGTCAATCGTTCGCAGAAAAAATGCCAAATTTTGTCGAAGCATCCTGGAAAAAACGCGAATTTCGTTAAAGGACCGTGGGAAAAAACACGAATTTCTTTAAAGAATCGTGGAGAAAAAAATTTTTTTTGTCAAAGAATCGCCAGAAAAAAACACAAATTACGTCAAAAAAGCGCAGGAAAAAAGCGAATTTCGTAAAAGCATAGCGGAAAAAGCGCGAATTTTGTCAAAGAATCGTGAAATAAAATGCAAATTTCGTAAAAGAATCGTGAAATAAAACGCAAATTTCGTAAAAGAATCGCGGAAAAAACTAATTTCGTTAAAGGATCACGAAAAAAAACACGAATTTCCTCAAAAGGCCACAGAAAAAACGCGATTATCGTCAAAGGATCGTGGAAAAAAAAGATAATTTCATCAAAGAATAGCAGAAAAAAGCAAATTTTGTCCAAAAAAAGTGCAGGAAAAAAACGAATTTCGTAAAAGCATAGCGGAAAAAGCACGAATTTTGTCAAATGATCGCGAAAAAAAATGCAAATTTCACCAAAGAACCGCAGAAAAACTAATTTCGTCAAAGATCGCGAAAAAAAACGCGAATTTCGTCAAAACGCTGCGAAAAAAGCGTGAATTTCGTCAAAAGATCGCGAAAAGATGCAAATTTCGTCAAAGGATAGGAGAAAATGCGCGAATTTCGTTAAACAATTGCGAAAAAAAATGCAAATGTCGTCCAAAAATCGTGGAAAAATGGAAATTTCGCCAAATGATCGCGGAAATAACGGGAATTTCGTTAAAAGGCCACAATAAAAACTCATCGGTCTCTTTAATCATGATGTCTATGAATGGACCTCTCCTTACAAAATGTGATTCAGTTGTTTCAGAAGCAATGTCCATTATTGCATTTTGTGAGTAAAGGTCACAATATTAAGGATTGGGCTGTTTCTAAATGCATTGATAAAATAACTGATAAGAATTCACTCCTTCTTATCATGGACTTTTAGCTTTACTATTTTTTTAGACAACATAATTATTCTGTAATTAATATTAATTAATTTTTAAATTAAACTGTAATTATTTAAAACTACTGTTTAAAATTCATACCATCAAAGTAATATAACACGTTATTTTATTAAACATTAAATTAATTTGCAGAAAGTTTTTGACCCAATATTTATGTGCACAGAAAGTTTTTGGTTTTATACAAGTCTGTATACAATATATATATACATATGTGTGTAAATATACAATATGTGTATATGTATAAATATATATATTTACATATATGTTTATATGTATATATAACACTGGTGCCCAGCTAACCGAAAAGTACCTATATATGTATATATAAAAATATATCAGGAATTTAATAATACGAAACCAGAAATTAAAAAAATATATTTTTGTCTTGAATATCATAGTTATAATTTTTTTTAATAAAAATTTTATTCTTAAACTGTTAAATTTATGTAAAATAAACTACAAATTAATAATACACATTAATATGAAATAACAATGAAAATATTTAAAAAATAAATACAACTTAACCCCTTGAGTACGCCCACATACAAAGCATGCATGGTTAAAAGTATGTGCATAATGACTGCAACATACGCTGCATATGTTGCCGGTTTCAAGTGTTGCCGCATCTGACTGATTTTTTATTAGGCATTCTGAATTCTCATCAGTAAGTTTTAATAGTTATTTTTGCTTTATAAGATGATGCAAATTCCATAAGTAAAGTAAAAGAAAACTGCTATTCAAAATTTTTTGGTGTGAATTCAATATTTTCAAATAAAACATTTGCCAGATGCAGCAACACTGGTGGTAGCTGGAAGCCGTTTGCTGTTTTCGACGACGTACTCAAGGGGTTAAGGGGGGTTTTGCCTGTAGAAGGCAAAAAAAAAAAAGTTTTTTAGCAATTTTTTCTGGAATAGGAATGAAGATTTTTAGCTCCGGGTTTTTTGCATGTAATTTGTTATCATTTGAAGAACATTTCAAAAAATTTTTAATAAAAAATTTATGATGTAGCTCGAGTTGTGTGGGTGGATGCCCTTGCATGCAAGCTGGGCACTTGCAGTTGGGCAGGATCCGATAGATCGCCAGAGTCCTTTGCAATCAATTTCTGCAAAAGATTATAAAAGTAGATAACATTGTCTGAAGCTTCAGTCACTTTGAGATCAAAAAGTTGAAGATCAACAAAGTGGCAGCGATTTGAAAAACAGGTCTATTTCTGGCCACTTTTTCCGCATTTTGGTGTCCTTCTAAAAATATTTATTTTTTATAAAAATAGCTGAAAGTGGTCCAGGCTCCAATAAATTATATCATCTTTAATTTAATTAAAAAATTAGCAAGATTGATTTAATAGTTTTTGCATTCTGATCACGCCCAGTTTGAGAAAAGTCATTTTCTGTAAATTGCATTTATTGTGCTCCAAAACAGTGTAAGCCTGCAGACACGTTGTGTTAAAGCACTCAATAAGTACGAAAGGACTTTGTATTTGGCCAAATCGTTGCACACGGATAATCTACAAACTATAGGGAATAGAAAAATGTAAAAAAAAGAAAAATCGATTTTTTCAACTGAAAAAAAACAAATCCACCTTAAAATAAAATTTTAAAATATATATCAAAAACTATTCTATGCTATTTGATTTTTCAATATCTCAACTGAATTTATTTAACTACTAAACAGACACCCATCAAGTTGTTCTGTATCTTTTCAAATCACTTGCTTTTTTTTTTTTTTTTAATTTGAGCAATAAATATCAAATAATAAAACTATGGGTAATTCAAATTGAAATAGAAGACAAAGACATATAAAGAATGTCTCAAATGAATAAAATAAATATATAAAAAGTTTTTCTCTTTTAACACTTGCAACATAGCTAGAAAAGTGTTTATAACTTCAGTTTATCTAGCAGTCAGTGTGTCCGTGCTCTAACTTGCATAAACATATTTGCATTGCCATGCAATTGATATATGATATTGAAATCTACTACGCAAGTTCAGTATTGAAAATGAAGTGTGTGGCGTTTATAGTTCATTTACTGGAAATGTGTTTTCAGATGTGGTATGCATTTTTAAATGCAAAAAATTTTTTGCATTAGTATTTACTTGGTGTGTATATAAATTCTATAGATCAGCAGTTCCCAACCTTTATTGGTATGCGACCCACCTTTAAGTAAAAAAAAAAAAAAAAATTGCAATTAATCTAATATGTGGTCGTATGTAAGTCTTGAAATTTTGTATGACCCCTATAAGCTATCCTATGCTATGAAAAAGGCAAATTTTCACACGAAGGACGCACTATCAACAAAGACAAGTATTGGTAATTCCAATGTGTCATTTTAATAATAATTAAAACAACAAATATAATGAAAAAATACGTTTAATTATTATAAAAACAACTTTACAATCAGTGAGATTTCTGGAACTGGTGTTTACCGATGAGGGCATCTGATCTATATCAAAGTCAAAACTAATTAATTTTAACCTTAACACACTTTCTGCATGCATTTTTTTTCTGTACTTGTTTTTCAAAACAGCAAAGTAGAAAAACCACATTCACACAAGTATGTCGTGTTGAATCCCATCAAAAGCTGATTTCAGATATTTCTGGATATTCTGCTCCTATGTTCAACCAGAAAAAAATTAAGGATTTTTCCAGAGTTGCCATAACGACTGTGTGATAACTAATCTCACAACAAGGGCATAACATAATACCAACTGGCTACTTAAGAAAACACTGTCTTCTAACAAGTTTTAGTTTACGCTAATAGCTTTCATGATTATTGCTGTTGTAAAATATTGTATTTGTTATATTTTTTAAACAGATGAAAAACAAAGATAAATTTTTGTGGCAAAGCTCGATTATTCAGCAACTTACGAAAACACTCGCTGTGGCCCATAAGTTGGGAACCGCTGCTATAGATCATATAATATACAGGGCTACTCGAAACCATTCAGATACTTTCCCGACTGTAGATGGTAACTGGTGAAACTGGGTTTTCAAATCTGTTATGTCATTTTAAATTATTTAGTTAGATTCACCATATTGGAAAGCTTCTCAATCTATGCTTGATGCATGATTTATCTTTCTTGTTTCAAATTAAAGTTACATTTATTTAGTAAAGTGCATTAATTATTTTAAAAAAAGGAATAATTGTAAATGGTACAAAAGAATATCTTTTACGTTATCAAAAAAAGTCACCAAGAAATGTAACTGGGTATCATTAAGCGTTGAGAATATTATGAACATGCAAAATTTCCGAGAAATTAAAACTTTGATAACTTATTGCAATGCAAATTTGAAAAAAAAAAAAAAATTACCTTAATTACATGGGATGCTATAGTTGAACATGGCGATACTACAGTCTTTACACATCTATCATGAACAACGAAATTACAAACTGTAAAAGAAAAAAAATGCTTCAATCAACAACAATAATACATCATTCAGATTTACAAGAATAATAAATGAACAAAAAAAAATTTTAACATCTGATGAATAATGGTTAGATTTGTACAATTTTATAATGCATACATCTATTTACCACCCTTTAACTTTTTGAGGGTGGATGTTTTATAGGGAAGCAGAGTTTCCCCCAGGCAGTTTCAGGAGGTTGCTGCACCCTGCCTGCCCTTAGGTTTACAAGATAGCACCCCTCTTGCCCCTCATTTAAAAAATTAGCACTCCCTTGTTGCCCCTACCTGAAAAAAGTGCCTTACTCCTTTGTTTATTAAAAGATTTACTTGCATAGAAAAAATTGACTCATTTCTGTCTTTAAAATAGTGTTCTGTCTATTAAATATTAAAAAGTAGTTTTAAAAATCAACAGAATGCCTATTAACAGTTTCAAAAAATGCTCTTAAGAATCCAAAAGTGCTCTTTTCCCACAAGCAGCACCCTGCCCTTTTTTAAACCTGCGGGAAACTCTGGGGGAGAGTGGGGTGGAATGGGACAGTAGGTTTTTCTCTTTATATTGTATCATTCTAAACATTTCATCAATCAGACACTAGATGAAGCAACAGTAGCCCAATCTTCAGTTGAAAAAAGTTGCTAATCTGCATAAGCTTGCATTTTAGGGTTGCAAAAAACCCACTAACCCCCCCCCCAAAAAAACCCGAGAGGGTTTTATTTGGGTAAAACCCATTCTAAAAAAACAAAATCCACATCAAAACAGGTATTTTACAATCCATGACATTACAGTATGGAACCATTTATCCGGAAACCAGTTAACAGGAAAACAAGTTATCCAGAATGATATTTCCAATTGACTTATTTCAGAAAGATGAGCCATACATCCCCAGTTTGATATGTATATTGCTTTAAATATCTATAACTTAATTCCAACAACTAAGACTTGAAATGGAAGCATATTTAGATCTATAATGGGCATTTTGATTTGTATGCATTTCTATGCATGTCAGGAGGTAGAATAAAAAAAAAATTCCAACTTATAATTCAAAAATTTCCCAACTTGAAACAAATTGCTACATTTTCTAACTGAAATGATATGTGCAATGTGTGTTTAATGATAACGATACTTATACGTAAAAAAAAAATTCTTGCTTCATGATATTTTGGAGAAAAGAACAAAGTTTTGGAGGAAATAGATTAGAGAACTATTGATGGACAACAGTATAGAGAAATTCAGGTCTGGTAGATGTATGGTATTTTCATAGCACAGAGAAACACAATGAAAAATTGAGTCTGGCTGCTTTTTGTATTTCTTTTGATAATTTAATTAGTTTACTGTTACAGACCTCAGAAAGGTAGTCCAGGAAAACAATAAAAAATTCTTATTTTTTTTTTACTATTATCTTTAAAAAAGAAAAAGTGCTTAAAAAATCTGGAATTTCCCAACTCGAAGCTCAAATTTCCCAAAAGTTTACATATGTTGGAGGGGGAGGCTCCCCCCCCCCCATAGTGCACCTCTGGCTCTGTCCCCTGCTCACTAATGCTCACCAACCCCCATGAATTGTGGCACAAGTCACATTGGAACCACCACGAGTTCCCAACTTGCTTGGCTTGCTGGACACTTTTTACAGCAACTCTAGCCATAATGAGTACTATCATAAATCCTTTTAACTTATGAAATTTTCAAAAAAATTTAAGCTAAAAAAACAGTAATTGAAAACTTTGTTGAAATCACAATTTAACCTGCGAGAACATGCACCCATTTTCGAATGCGAGAACTCGCGCCGGTTATCTCATACCCTAGTTCATTTCTGCTATTTAAATATCAATTAACTAGGAGAATCTGCCCCCTACGAGCTATGCTCGCCAACCCCCCATTCAGACACCACAGACTCTAAAAGCATGCTAATTTGACTGGCTTTAAAAAAGATTTCGGAAGATTGAATTATAATTTAAAAAACACTGGCAATCTCCTTATAAACAGGTTTCTATTCATTTCTCTTTGATTGGGAAATCCCAAATTCATAAATTTAATGGTGAATTTTCACACCATACCTTGTACTTCCTTCACCCATGGAGTGAAAATTTTCAAACTTTTCACATATCCACAGTAAATTAAGAACAAGTGGGTAAGTGTGATCACAGATCGCACAAAGAGTTTCGTTTAATATTCCTTTCAAAACACTTTATCCTTTTGCAAAATCTGTTAGTTCCACACTTCATAACCAGATTCTAAACAAACCTCTATCCGAACGAAACTCTGTTTTACAAACTATCTGTAGATATATTAGTTGAGGGGATTGAGCACATAGCACCCGAGATAGGTAGGCACCCCTGGTGGTAAAAATTAGAACTAAAATACGTGTGGCTATGGTGCATAATATGAGAGTGGTCAAAGGAGTGTCGGCAAAAGTTAGAAAAGTGCACCCCGGGTGAAAAGGGTGGAGGTTAGAAAAATTGCTATAAATACAGAAGTTAGAGCCCGGAGGGGTAAATAATATAAGACTTTTTGAATTTTTTATGATTTTTCGTGTGGTCGCAAGTGTTCTGCTATAAGTATGTAAAATTTCCCATCTCCAACTTAATAGGAGTTGAGCCAGAAAAATTGCTTAAAACACACAAGTTAGAGCCCAGAGGGGTAAATATAAGACTTTTTCAAACTTTTATGATTTCTCGTTTGATGTGAGGTGTTCAGCTATAAGTGTCCAAAATTTCAAGTTTTCAACTTAATTAGGGGCTCAGTTTTTTAAAAAAAAGCTTAAAATACACAAGTTAGAGCCCAGGGGGGTAAATATAAGACTTTTTCAAAATTTTATGATTAGTCGTTTGATGCGAGGTGTTCAGCTATAAGAATCCAAAATTTTAAGTCTCCAACATATATAGTTTCTGAGAAGGGGCTCTGTGACGAATGGACAGACAGACAGACAAACAGACAGAGGAGTGAGACGAATAGAGTTTCGTCAGATGAACGAAACCCTAAAAAGACCTGGTGTACAGAAAGCTTAGCTTGTATTTTGTTATAGTATGCTAAGAGGCTCTAGGGACATAGACTGATTTGGTAAAATGTACCTACTAACATTTGTACAAACTACATTATGTGACAATATTTGTAAGCATTTGCTTTTCATTAAAATGATTAAGGTTTTTAAGTGATAATTTTTCTTTTCCTTTTAGGTAAAAATTAGTAAACTAGTCTCCATTAAGAAAATGTAATAAATATTGTAATGTGCATTCTGATAATAATAGTTATAATATTTTTTAGGCTTAATAATGATATATGTACAATATCTTTAAAATTTTGAATTTTTGTAGGAGGAAAGCACCTATGAAAGTTTTCCACGCTTTTTATGGTCCTTAAAAACCACTATTTTTGTATAGTATCCTTTTACTTAACTAATCAGAAACTAAATTAGGTGAATATTGTTAAATGGAATTATGGTATTAAATACCCGGAAAACTTTCACCCATTGGAAAATTGGTAGATAAATTTTCATATAAGTGACAAAAACAATCAAACTAATAAATTTTTCCATAAATGGTAAAAACATGTTTTGGGTGATTCTTATGTGATGCACGGGACATTTACATGTGTCTAAACCATTAAATTTTACCGAAATTAAAGTTATTAAATACTTTGATAATTATGCAGTATAAGCCCTTTACTTGTACTTCAGAAAGGCATGCTGATTTTTTTCCCACATTAAAAATTGAATAAATAAGAAATTAAAATGTATCTGTGATGCACGGGACTCACAAAAAATCAAAATGCATACATCATATGGTATTAATGTTAATTTCTGTGATGTTTCATAGAATTATTGACTATACATTTTTTTGTGATGAAAGAACATTTATTAGATTGATTTGGTACAATATTAAGTTCATCTTAAAAATTAATTGATAGATTATGTAGATTTTATGGATGTGATGCACGTGACAAATAAAAGTGATGCACGGGACAAGTCTGACTTGATTTGCATACCACCTGAGATTTATGACATTTCTCAACATATTTAGGATGTTAAATTATGAGAATACATGATAAAAAGATACTAATCATGTATTCCACTTGATGCAGATATTAATTACTTTAAATAACTGCCAGTAGATGGTACCAATGAACTCATAATTTGAAAAAAAATTTTAAGTAAATTTCCTAAATGTGTTTAAAAATATGTTTTATTTTGACATGTATCGATCAATGCAAATGTATGATTTGTGAGACTTTCTTTCTAAAGTTAAGATAACGCATAATTCTGAAATGTTTTGGGATGAAGCATTATGTAATAATACTAACAATTCTCACTGTTGGTAAGGTGTTTGCAGTGATTGTTCTCATGGAGAAAAGATTGAAAATGATTAGCCGGATGAAAATACCGTCATATGAACCCAATAGGCAAAAGACAGAGGAGGCAAGTTAAGATGTAATGTGAAAGAAGGCTGCATTGGCAAAGTTTTAAAGTTTTATCAAGCTTAAAAGCAACCTTTTATTTAGTCACTTGCCACTTAAATATTAAACAAATTCAAAATTAAGAATTTCAGAATGATAAAGGAGACCTCAAAGTAAAAGTTCTTCAGAAAGAATTTGCTAGGAATTATAACTGTGAATATCAAAATGAAATTCATAGTGCTCTAGAAGTAGTGTAACGTTATTCACAGCAGCTATGTTGTCTCACGACATTTGTTCAACATTTTTAATTTGTTTGGATGCAAAAGAAAAGGAAAAAAATACAGTCAGAGCTTTTATTGAGTTACTTTACTCTGATCTGGAGCCCCTTTTCAGATGAAAACAAAAAATGAAGTGATTCAGAAAAACGACCCATCTGAATTCAAGAATAAATTCATGGCTCTTTTCTCACAAGAACTTAGCTGGAAATACTAAAAAACTGTTAGCTGGAAATACTTTGCTTCTTCACATGGAAAGGTGACATAAGTGGAAGAGCAAAATCACTTGTTCATCAAAAAGTTATGAGGAAGCAAATTTCTCAAATTGTGCATTCTGCTTCTGATTTTTACAACCTTGTAAAGATTTTAATACCAGCAATAAAAGTTTTGTTGGTTGAAGAGAGAAATATTCCACGGAATGAAACATATGCCAAATAATGTACCATTTCTCTTTTATAGTTTTGCGGATTTATGTTAAAGAACATGATGATGCATGATTTTTTTTTTTTTTTTTTTTTAAATCGAAACCATCATTTTTATATTTTTCCAAAACATTTTTTTATTATTATTTAGCATAAAAGTATGTCAAGCTTTAAAATTTCTAAATTAGTCTCTTTTTTTTTTTTTTTTAACAAAATTTAACATAAATGATGCACAGGACAAGGGTGTGCGATGCACGGGACAAATTTAAAATGCTTATAATTTGAAAAATTATTAACATGAATTTATTTTAACAATGTATATCTTTTTCTTTTTAAAAGTATCAAGTAAATCAGAAAAGCTTTCCATCTAAAATAAATATTACTACTTCTAGTAAAACTTAATGCAGTTTTAATGTGATGCACGGGACATCACTTTAAAGTATCTTAAATCACAAACTACAATTTGAAAAAAATTAAAATAAAAGTAATTTTTTATTAAATTAAATAGAAATATACCTGCAGCTACTTTGACAAGCCAAAAATTCAATTAAAGTGCAGTGTATTTGTTTATAGAGATTAACGAAGTATAGGTGTATGAATGCATGCATTTTTCAACATTGTAAACATCAATTTTGACCTTCATGAACATATAGAAACAAACCATGTAAAAATAAAAAAATACATGAATTAAATACTTCAGACTATGTACTTTAATTAGTCATGAATAAAAATGAAAAATTTTATAGTTTATTTTTTGAGGGTATGGTTCACTTTTGGGAGAATCGCCCTTTTACCAAAGACGATTAAAACCAACAGACGGTAAATACCATCCAACCCTGCTAGGGAATTTCCATAAAATGTTCAAGAAGTGTGGTTAAATCGCAGTTTACTCTTTTTTGCTAATCTCCTTCGATAACTGCGCCAATGTGGCAACTCCGGTTTATCGAGCTGCTCCTCGGACGTCACCAAATATGGCAACCCTAAGATTTCTGTTGAGAGAGTTGATGGCTTAAACTCCTTGTTTTGTAAGCTGCTTTCTAATTGGACCGAATTGGACGCTTATTTTTTTGTAAAAGGCTTTCTTATTAGACAAAGAGGAGAATCAGGGGACATTTTGAATTTGCGTGTGGCAGCGCAATACTTACTACTTATTTCCAGTGTCGCTTCTCAATGTTAATTTAACATAGAAAAGCCTATGGAGATCATAACTTTTTCTTCCCACCTTTTTGTCCCAGATGCCACTCATTTTTTATTCTTTACTAATTCTAATGATATTATAAATTTGAAGTGTAAAAACGTTTGCCTGATGTCAGGGTCAAAATGAATGGTTAATGCCTTTGCATATGGGTGAATTATAACCCAGAGAGAAACATGGCCAATTTTTATTTACATTATTCAAATATTTTTCTTAATAATTCCAAATTTTGCTTTTTTCATTGAGAATCAACGGATATTTTTCACAGAAAATGTAACATTTTTTCTTCATTGTTTCAAAAATTTCAAAAGCCGTAATAATAATTTATTTCTTTTTAGTTGAAAGATTTCCACGTGAAATATTAAATTGAACTAGTTTTTTTTTTTTTTTTTTTTTTTTTCAAGAATTAAAAAGGTGAATATGGCGCCATAGTGGAAATAAAAAGGATATTTTCAGAATAAGGTTTTGTTTTGGTCAAGTTTATGTTTTAGTAAAAAGTTTCAAATGCATAGCTATTTTTACGCAGGTAGGAAACTTAGTGAGGAATTACATTAACTTAAATTTTAAAATGTATTTTTTTCCAAGATGAGAACTATTTATATCCCAAGTTAAACTTAGGTAATAATTTTCTGATGTGTTTACATCACCCCTTGGGAGAGAATAAGGTAACAAAATTTAAGTAAAACTTTTATTTTTTACTGTATCACAGCTATAATTTTGTTAAATATTAGCAATAAGGATTCATCACAATTTATTTTTGCATTCATAGTGTTCCTGAGTGGGAAATAGGGTATCTAAATTTAAGTGAAGTTATTTTTTTATGTTTTGATTATAGATTTTTTATTTTCAGATTGGAAGTTTTTGTCCAAACTACAGCAATCTGCATAACTACAGTGGTGAAATATTTTGAATTATATACATTGGTAAACTGCATCACACATTGTGATGCAATACTGCATGCATCAAAGCCTGATGATGATACCCTCTATTAATTTTGAAATGAGTTTGAATGCAGTAGTTATTAAAAAACTTGACATATTAAACAAAAACATAATTTGAAGAACAAAAAAAAAAAAAAAAAAATTATTTCCTACATTGTTTAGGCCGGAAAAGGGACAGATATTAAGATATTTCATTCAATTAGTTCTACATTTAATGTTAATTTTTTGTAACAAATTAGTTAAGCCAATTGAAGATTAAAAAATAAAATTCATACAATATGATACTTAAAACACCCTAAAAAATTAGATTCTGTTCAAATGAAATCGAAATAAATCTTAGACTTTTTGTAAGTTTTGTATTTTGCATGCATCTTATTTTATGTACACTTGTCATAAACATAATACAAATATTTTCAATTAAAAATGGAAGAAGTTTAAGATTTATTTCGATTTTATTTGAACGGAACCTAATTGTTAGGGTGTTTTAAGTATCATATTGTATGAATTTTATTTTTTAATCTTCAATTGGCTTAATTAATTTTTTACAAAAATTTAACATTAAATGTAGAACTAATTGAATGAAATATCTTAATATCTCTCCCTTCTCGGGCTTAAACAATGTAGGAAATATTTTTTTTTTTTTTTTTTTTTATTATTTGTTCTTCAAATTATGTTTCTGTTTAATTACTTTATTTTCCATCCCAGGGGTCAATGCAGGGGTTTTTTATTGGGGCCCATTTTGTGAAAAGTAAAAGTTATTTTTGTGAAATTCATCATATTTTTATGAAAAGTAACTTTTTGTAACAAAATATGAAATGCAGTTACTGAAATTGGAACAATTATTAATAATGACTTCTTTAAGCCCTTCTGCTAAAGTTTAACTTTCTGATGAACTTGTTTTCTTTGCAAATTACACATCTTAAAACCTAACAATATAAAAATAATTAATGAAGCGCACGTTTTTACGGAATAGAATTTTGTGAAGGGGACTGTTTTATTAAATGGATTTTTGTGAAGGGGACTATTTTAATTAAATGGATTTTTATGAAGGGGACTGTTTTATTGAATGGACTTTTGTGAAAGGGGCTGTTTTATTAAATGGATTTTTGTGAAGGGGAGTTTTATTAAATGGATTTTTGTGAAGGGTGCCTGGGTTGACTCTTGCATCCTGGGCAGCTGCCTGACTGTGTCCCTCTCTCTAAAGCTGGCCCTGAGCAGGCTTATAATTAAAAGTAAAAGCTTGGGGTGATAAATAATTAGTAGTGTAGGGAATGAAGATTAGCCGGATGGAATCCCCTAAAAGTATCAATGTTCTTTATCTAACCATGGTTCCATGGATTCTGCCCATCTCCATACCCTAAAAAAATCCTGGCTATGCCTACAGTCACAATTATAAGCAAAATGATGATCCAAATAGCTAAGATAGACATACCAGCAAATTGTCTATCAGGCTTGCTAAGTAAAAGATTATTTGTTTGTTTCCAGCCGTATCTAATCCTGTAAATTGAAGCTCTAAGGTTTATAACAAAAATTTACAAAAATTTTTAATGCAACATTTCTTGATTAATACTGGATGATAAACTAATCTATATTTGACAAGCATTACATCGTTCCGTCAGATTAAAAGCTTTTACAGACTTTAAATTTTAATGAAACAATCAAATGAAGCTACATTTATCAGAATGCTGTCAAGTGATGTTTTAAATTAGTGAAGCTATATTATTATTAATTCATGTTGATAAAAACAAATTAGTGCATACAATTAAGCAATGTTTAAATGCAATAAATCAGTGCTGAAATTTCTAAGAGAAAATTAAAAATTTTAATTAGTTTAATAAAGTATATGCATGTTATATTCATGATAAACTCATAAAATATATTTTTGTCAAAAGAAAAATTTACCAACCTTCACAAACGTAGCCTTGACCTATTAACCCCCACAGCATATCTGTGCAGTGGTGACAATAAGTTGGTTTGTGAAACGTTTTTTTCGTAAAATAATGGCCATTACCATGTTCAAAATCGGGTAAAGTTTCTGCGGTAGGACTAGTCAATTCAGCCGTTCTGTCAGTAGGATTAGGCCTACTGGCAGCAGCCATATTGTTCCGCCAGCGGAAAAAATTAGAAAACGATTTGACGGCCAGGCTATCTCCGTACTAAAACAAATTATCCATTGTAAAACAAATTGGTCACTATTACGATGAAAATCGCATAAACTATATCATAGTGTAAAAAGATACATAATTATTCACAATACAAATACTGGCAAAAAGAAAAATTTCATTGCGGCCATCCATTTCAAAACAATACTCTAGCGACAGAAAATGCAACAACATAAACCGCATGCGTTAAACACAAACGCAACCGAAACCCGATTCCGAAACTATTCTTGCCGGTCCTGCATTTTCATTTTAAAATAATCTATAGGTAGCGCAAAAATTGCTTTTTTACCTTTTTTTTTTAAGAGAGAGAGAGAGAGAACGAGGCTACGGCGTCTAACGAGGCTGCTGGCTAAGACGGAAAATCAAACTAGAATTAGAGTAAATAAAATCACAAGACGAAACGAAATTTTTCACCTTGATTCAGCATAAAATATATAATGTGAGCTTTAAAAAGTCCACAGTCTTACATAAAAGACGACTAAAGAATGAAAAAGATGTTACAAGTTTAAAATATACATTTTATTTAAAACTTCTCAGTACATTCAAGCTTTCCAAGTTCATCATCAGAGAATATTTTAATAACTAAATGTTGCTTATTTATACAAATACGTCACTTTGTTTTGAAAATGAGAGAGCCAATAATTACTAGAGTTGAAAGTAGAAGTAGCAGTAGCAGTTTCTTGGATTGAATTTAATTAGAAGAAATATATATTGTTATTAATTGCAGTTCCATTTATTTTATGACATCACTCTGTTCTCATACGTCACTTTTCATGGGCAGAAGAAAATATTTAATTGCCGTACTTTAAATTTTTAATACGTCACTTTGCTCAAGTTTTCAGGATTTATTTTCAGGATATTGAACCATAAACTGGGGATATTGTACGATAGGGCGTGTCGTACTTGATTGGATATCAGATATGGGATATACACAGGATTTCTATGGATTCTCTTATAGTGGATGCGTAATAATTGGATGTTGGGAATATGATTTTTGCATGTTAAAAATCTATTGCGATATTCTGATTGAAACTTAAACGAGAGAGACCAAAAGAAAACTCACAGAAAGAATAAAAGAACATAAAGCAGATATAAAATTTTGTCGCCAGTCACACAGCTCTCTCTCGTTTAGGTTTAAATCAGGATATCGCAATAGATTTTGAGCGTGGATACAGATTAAACGGGCGCAGCCCCCAGTACAAATGCTCAAATTTGCAACCCTAGATTAAGAATCTTATATATTAGAGTGGCGACATATGGGATATAAAATTTGATTGGTTTAGAAGTCTTTCGACAAAAACTAATCGCCAAGCAGCTTGATGAACTTGCCTTAATCGCAAACCTAAAGCACTCTGTTACAAAAAAATACATGCACCCAGAAAGAATTGAGTCAGAGCTATGAAACTTGCCATGCTGATCTGATTTGATGAGTAATGTAAATGACTTACATTTCAGCACCAATGACGAATGGGACCTTGTAGAGTGCGCATTTAGATTGCGCAACAGGCAGCATTTAAAAGAGCCGGTACTCGAATTTACGGGTTATTTGAACTGGACTATCATTATTGATACTTGAAGGGCTCCCAAATGGTCCGCCAACTGAATACCAATAATATTTTAGAAAAATTTTCTTTTTAGATTTTTCTTACAAACTGCCGCAGAACCGCCTTTGAAAGTTAATTCTAGCGCAAACCTACCATAAAATTTTCTGTTAAAATTTATTGGTATGCAGTTGGCGGACCATTTGGGAGCCCTGTACTTGGAATTGGAAAGTTTGATACATTTAAGACGTACTCGGCGGCACTAAGAACAGAGATCTGACTTCGAAAGGGGTCGAACCATAGGCCTCACAGAAGCGGGTTGATCCAACAGACATACCTGCCAGCATTTTGGTCGAAGCGATATTGCAGATCCGCAGTATTGGCATCAGTGGATCAGAGAAGGTCCAGCAGTGGATCCAACCGCTGCAGTGGCTCAGGACGCTCCCAGACCAGAAATGCACGAGAGTATCGAGCTAGCAGAAGAGCAGTTACATCTACACCAACAATTTCACTATCTATTCGACACCCATTTGCCAGATGATATTAGTGCTGTAAAACAAACGACTAAATGAATACCCGCATGTATTCGTTGCGTTCAAACACACTGCTCGTTAGAAAATATTCGTTACTCGTTACTTTCGTTACTCTTTAGAAAACGGATATTAAAAATTATCCTAAGTACTAGTACACATATATTCGGTTTATTTTCAAATTTTCTGATTGTTTTTAGGGTTCTGTACTTAAAAATTAAAAACGGAACCATTATAAGATCACTCCTTTGTCTGTCTGTCTGTCACAGCCATTTTACTCGTAAACTATGGAACGTGGAAAGTTCAAATTGGGGGAAGTAATAAAGACTATTGACCCACATATTTACAGATTATTAAACATTCACAAATATATTTTGGGAAAATGTACAGGGGCTAATTAAGTTATTTGAAGAAAAAAAAATGTTTTCTTTGCTTATCTTGTGGGATATCGTGCGAAAGGTGTCGTAATGCTGAACTCAAAAATACATTTCTTTTAATTTTAGGTATTATATTGTAAGAGATATAGTCGAAAATGTAGTGCAAAAATATGCTTTCTCCATCTGTTTTAAAATCTATTGAAACTGAAATTTCGAAAAAAATAGAGGTAATAGACGTTAATTTAAACCTTGCATTAAAATTATAGCGATTACCCTTGGTCGCATAGTTTTTGAGAAAATCGCATTTCTTTGTTACACACAAATTCCGATTTACGGTCGTTCAGCAAAGGTGTTGAGGAGCGCTGGAGGTACCTATCGTAACATAAGTGTAAAAGCATTGCTGGTATCGATTTTCGAAAAAAATCGTCGGTAATTAGCCGAGATATCAACCCTTAAAGACACCGACGGTTTGGACATACATAATGACAAAGGCTGCGTACTCTATCTACGATCGGGTTTTAAAGCCTAGATAACAACTTTTAATGATATAGTTGTGTAATGCAATACCCAGTAGCAGTATAAAAGTAATAAACGTCAAATTGTTAAAAGCAGACTAACATATTTGCGACCTACTTTCGAAGCGCATTTAGCACAATGTTAAATTTAAACTTTGAACAAGGGTTTTATTTTAGCTGCACTGTAAAAAGAAAAGGTTATTACTACGCTGAATTTAGTTTTTAAAATGCCAAATGAAGTTTAAATATGCACTACTTTTATTGTCAGTACCGAAATAAGTTCATCATAAACAGATTAGGATAAGATTAAAACTAGTCGTTGGAGGCCACCGTAATACTTACCCATCATTGATATACATAATATAAAATATGAAAATAAAACATTACATGTGAGACATGCTAAGCATTGTATCATGTTACTTTTATTCATAATTTAATTTACTTGGACGCCCTTAAATATAATTAATATAATCCCTTAAGCTAATATTACTTTTTCTTGCATTAAAATATCTCAATTTGTAGATTTTCTGTAAGCAAGTAAACACTATTGGTTTACAATGGAAGTCTATGGGAATTTGGCGATATATTAGAGATACCACCAATTTGGCGTCACTTTTGGCGACTAATTTTGGTCTGGAAATTTGGCGATATATCGCCAAGTTGGCGACAAACTTGGCGGCATTTGGCGACAAACTTGGCGGCATTTGGCGACAGAACAGGGTCCTCTCCTATGGTAACCTCCTTATAGGTATGGAGATACATTAAATGCTTGACATTTACGATAAGCCGTTATTGGCATTTAGTCTTATAGTTTGGCGATAGTTTTTTGGTCGGCGGGATAATCGAGTAATACCGATTTGCGTAAAAGAAACGTCCTTATAACTCGAAAAATTATAATCTTATTAACTAACAGTTTACTGCGTCGAATTAAGCGTCTCATTCCAATTAAAATATATCTTTGAATTGAAATTTGAATGAAATACAGGGTCACGAAAAATCGAAGAGTGTGAAAAATAGGATTACAAATATCGCGGCAACTAATTATCCGATCGACTTCATTCTTTATGCAAAATTTACGTTTTTTATAGTTTTTTATATTCACTCTTTCAAATAAACAGTTTCGAAAATTTTTGTATACCTTTTATCAGAACGAATATTTCAAGAGTACGAAAAAAAATAGTTACAGATAATCGAGGTTACTGATATTTAATAGGCTTCTTCCCATTATTACTTCCTAAGTACACACCAAATTTCAAATCTGTTTCTCAATTTGTTCGGTAGATAGAGCGTTTACAGACACACACACACACCCAGACGGACGGCAATTTTTTTTTTCTTCTGAAAATATGTTTTTCGGAATCTCCAGTGTCTAAAACGTGTAAATCTGCCAAAAAAAAAAAAAAAAAAAAAAAAAAAAATTCGTTTTTTAAAACGATTACAAGACTTACTCTATACTACGTATGATGGGTAAGTAGAAAGAGTTATACAGAATAGCAATATTTTATATTATTTAGTCTTCACATCTCTTTGAATTTTTATGGTATACCCATTCATACTTTTCTAGTTTGACCCTTTAAGTACTGAATTATGAATTCGTGAAAATTTTATCTTCTAAGTCATTTTGCGTGAATCGTTTAAACTACCTTAGAAGATTTACATAATCATATAATAATTATTAGAAGGATTTTTGAAAGATTGAAGGATTTACAAGGATTAATCAAATTTGAATTTATAGGGATTTTATGCAAGATTTATAACCCTACTCAAATCCTTTATTTTAGTTATTTTTCTTAGTATTAAGAAATGTACAAATATAATGTTCTTACAATAGAAAAATATAGAAATATTTCCGAATTGAAAAATCACCCCCCCCCCCCCCTCCCAACGCCAAGAAAGCTGAAAAGAAGCAAAGGCAAAAGAAATCATCCTTTTAAAAATAGTTTTGTTTTGTGTAACCCATAATGCTTTTGGAATAAAATAAAGTAATGTATCTATAACTCATCTTAAACTGTATTACAACTAATCGATGTATTAAATGAATTTTATAACAAGTTATTTTAATGGTTCTTATAAGTACCGTCAGTAGATAAAGAGATATACAGCTATACCCAACCCTACGTTGTACAGTTATTTTTACAAAGTCTTATTTTTCTTTTACAACGATTTTTATTTTAAATAATACAGTTAACAATTCATATATTTATTATACGGAACGCTCTGAGTGCGAGTAATACTCGCACTTGACCGTTTATTTCGATTATAATTAGTTTTAACTGTTCCTTAAAATAAATGATGAAATCTACCTGTATGCTTGCACTAATTTAACATTTCATAAAGTATAAAACTGGGCGTTCAAAATACTGCATATGAAATATATGGTCACAAGATTACAGTAAATATAAATATATACCGTACGTGAGGTCTTTTCAAAAATTCGTTACCGTTACATAGATCCGCAATAAAATTTTGTACGAAACCTGTCTGTAATAGAAATCTGCGTAAAAGTGGAAACATTCACAATATAATAATGAATAAATAAATACAACCTGTAAATGTGAAATTTTACCTTGAATTGAAATATTCCAAGATCGATTCCCATGAAAATAATACAATGAAATTCCATCTGCTAAGACGAAAAATCTCGCTAAAACGGAATTCCCTTGTGATTTCTCGCGATCCTGTCCCCGCAAGTATTACTGTATGTATTAAAGAAAAAAGTAGTAATTGAGTATCTTAATAGAAATATCCACTGTTTACTGAAACCAGTAAAACATGCAACAACGGAACCTGTCTATAACGGAAACTAACATTAAATCGGTTCTCAGAAACACATTTACCTCCGCTCAGCATCGCAAAACTTTCTGACACATTCATATACTAAGTCTAATGCATAAAATCATAAAATTGGCAGCCATGGGAATGATATAGAATCGAATATCGTTTTTCATTTTTCGATAAGTTTATCACAGTTCAAGCTATAATCAAATGCTTTTATATGACGGCCCTTCAATTACTGTCGCGTCCAGAAATTCGGTTCAAAACACTCATTTGCATAGTATCCTCAAACAAATCTTTTGAATTTAAAGGAAAAAGAGAGACGCTAATCCATTTCTTAATTTCTGATCAAAAGCGCCTACTGATTTTATGCGAGTATGAGTAAAAATCAATGATTTAAGAAGTTATATTTCATAAAATTACCTTATCATTCCTATTATAAGCTTCAGTTCTTTTTACAATAAAATTATGAGCAATCTTAATAAATTAAATGTATAATTAATGCGAAATTAATCTAATTAAAATATTAAATGATAAACACATCTTGTCTCTTTACTGCTTGGATCCTAAAACTAAACTAAACTCTGTGGCTATACAATCCAAGAAGGATCAGGGCCGACAGTGCCCATCTCTGTTTTCTTGACCCTGGGCCCCGAGGTGCTAAGCAGCATGCGTCCCGGCCAGGTGGTCAACCTAACGCGAGACCCTCGGTGTTTAGTTCCCAAGCAAGCTTGGTACTCATTTTATCGACCCCAAAGGGATGAAGGGCTGAGTGAACCTTGCCCAGTCGGGAATCGAACTCTCGACCTGCGGTGCGGCAGACAGGCGTGCTGACCACTACACCGCTGGGCATTGCTTGGATCCATGCTTCCTTTTTTAAAATACAGTCGGCTCTCGTTAATTCGAACTCGTCGGGACCACAAGAAATGTTCGAATTATCCAGAGTTCGAATTATGAAAAGTATGAGAGAAAAACATATTTAAAGGGGTACATTCCATTACAAAGGAATTAATGTATAATATTTTTTTTTTATTTATTTTGACTACTATCGTTAGAATATGACTTAATATAAATTAAACGATGTAAATACATAAATTTATTATTAATATTAAAAGAATATAAATAAAACATAAAAAATAGTAATACGAGGGTGGTTCAATAATTATTGTCCCAAATGTGTATAAAATATTTGTACTGCGATGGGTGATGTAGAATATTGAAGCCTGGTGTCTTAGATGCTTATATTACCGATTTCAGAATTGTAGCTGCTATATTAACATATTTTTTTTCCTTTTTGGTATGAGAAGTCGCACCTAGCTTGAAAGGGGGGGGGCGGTAACAGTAAATGAGACGTGGCTACTGTCGTTTGGACTCGGGATCATAGTGATGTAGTGACGTTCATCCACTGTCACAAAACTCTCGCAGAACTGTTTCATGTCTGGCTCCATACCAGTCTTTCCCCCCCAACCCCGCCCTTTCAAGCTAGGTTCCACCTCTCACACCTAAAACGAAAAATATTCGTTAATATAGAAGCTAGGGCTCTGGAATTGAGCATATAGGCATCTAAGACAATAGACTTCAATATTCCACATTAACAATCGCAGTACAAATGTTTTATACACACCCGGGACAACAATTATTGAACCACCCTCGTACAGTATAAACCAGCTGCATTTTAAAATTTTTATTAATTGTACTATAATTTTCTTGCATGAAATGAGATGAACATTTAAGAAATTATTTACACTATTTATCATCACTATGACAAAATTTATCAATTGTTGTTTACTTAGTCCTATTCATTTTTGACTTTTGAAAAGAGGTTTTCCCTATCTTTAAAAGATGTCCACCATGTGGATTTCTGGGAATGTCACTGGGTTAAAGGCTAAAGAAGGGATTAGGAAGAAGCATAATGGAAAAAGGGGTGGAGGTGTCATTGATGGACAGACGGGGCGCTAAGAAAGCGGATATCAAATGCATGGGATTATATGTATACTTCAGAACAATTCTGACAAAAATGAAAGAAAGAAAGTTATTTCAAGGATCCAAATTCCGTGAAAAAGAAAGGAAAATAAAAAAATGGAATTTTCGTTAGTTCGAATTAAACGAAGTCAAGAGAAATCGAGTTCGAATAAATGAAACTTTTTAACGTTATTCTGCCATTGAAAATTTCGGAACTTCATGATTAGTTCGAATTAAGCGAAGATTCGATTTATCCGATTTCGAATTAGTGAGAGCTGACTGTACATTCATAGAGCTGTACATTCATCCTCTTGGTCAAAAAAAATCAATTATTCTCTCCGTGATTAAAAAAAGGATATACCACTTCATATCTGAGAAATAACAAGTAATATAAAAATTTTGTTTTTAAAGTCAATTCATACTTAGGTCATCAAAGAAAAATTTAATATAATCCCTTAAGCTAATATTAGTTTTTGTTGCATTAAAATATCTCAATTTGTTGATTTTCTATAAGCAAGTAGGTTTACAATGGGACTCTATGGGAATTTGGCGAAATATTACAGATATCGCCAAGTTGGCGTCACTTTTGGCGACTCATTTTGGCCGCCAAATTTGGCGATATATAACCAAGTTGGCGCCAAACTTGGCGGTATTTGGCGACAGAACAGGGTCCCCCCTATGGTAACTCCTTATTGAAAATACTCTCATTGATCTTCAATAACCAATGGTCGCCATTTTGTTTCCCATGCAAAACTAAAATTAATTAATTAAAATTTAATTAATTAATTAATATTTGAAAAAACTGTATTAACATCAATTGTCATCCAGTACAAGTTAAAAAAAAATTTATTTCAACTTGATAGGATGAATAATGAGTATTTTATTAACGATTGAAAATTTGAACAAGATATAAATAAATAAATAAATAAATATAGGGAGAGTGTGAGCAAATAGTAGGAATTGAAAAAAAGTACAATTCCTGAAAGAATAAATAATCTCATAGTAATCGTTCTTCTAAAAGCAGTTTGCTCTGCTATTGACCACGTGACTTCAAAATCTTCCTTCCAAAATTATTCGCACGGACATTTTTGGCGAATGAACAAGTGCTGAAGTAACAAAAAGACTAAATGAATATCCGTATGTGATACTAATACGGGAACAACTTATTTCCGAGTCCAAAGACCCATAAATTCGCATCTTTCTGTATCAGACAATGCGGCTCCGTTCGTGAATCACGAAATGAAAGTAGCGTTTGAACTTTTTTCTTAGTTCTGCAGTAACGAGTAACGACTCATATTCCGAACTAACGATTCGGTACTTCGTATCAGAGAGAATACCCGTTACTCAGTAACAAATACATGCGGTTTGCAACACCTCTAGTTGATATAGATGCAGTGTTATCAAGGCATATCATCCG
The DNA here is from genome assembly GCA_963932465.1 of Maratus speciosus. Taxonomy (NCBI): domain Eukaryota; kingdom Metazoa; phylum Arthropoda; class Arachnida; order Araneae; family Salticidae; genus Maratus; species Maratus speciosus. The sequence continues at coordinate 281,018,775 of OZ010794.1, read as the reverse complement.
TAGATGACAGGCCGACTCTGGGCCCAGTTCTTGACGTTCATTAGGCAATTGCTTCTAACCCTTCATCGTAGGCAGTGTAGTCTGGATTGGTGTCGATCTCGAGCAAGCTGCACTGTGTCTGATTTGAGAAATGTGATATTAAGCGACGAATCCCGCTTTTCTTCCAGTGCTGGTGACTACTGTATGTGTGTGGGGGCAGAGACGTTAGCGGTTTAATACTGCATTTGTTACAGAGCGGCACACTGCCATAATACCTGAAGTGACATTCTTTTTAGCGATCTGCTGGGACAGCTGATCACTTTTACTCGTGCTGCAAAGTGCAAGGTACTCAATAGCTCGCAGGTACGTAGACGACATTTTGAAACCGGTAGTACGGTCTATGCTATCAAGTCACCTAGGTGCCATTTATCAGCAATATAACGCTCGGTCACATACTGCACGATTCTCGCAACAATTGTGGTATTAGGACATTAACTGTAACCGAAATTAACCTAGAACAAGAGCTCATATTGAAACTTATGTTTATGTGATGTTGTGTCGTACTTGTATCTGTAACCTAAATGAAATAAGTTATGTGTGAATAAATCTATGCAAGTAATTCCGCTGTATACATCCATTGGAGCCTTCGACGGTTCGCTACATTATTAACATATCTTCATAACAACGCATGGCGGCAGTCGGTTAAAACGATGTTTACTACAGTTGAATACTGAAAACGGATTCATATCTTAAAGTAAGAAGTTTCCTTTTCTTGCATAATTATACGACACATACGTATTCATTTATTAAGAATTAAAATGTCTAAAGATATAGAGTATAGAAATTCATATCAGGTTACACCGCCAGAATCATTTACTTTTTCATCACCGGCACTTTGGTTAAAATGGAAGCAACGTTTCGAAAGGTATCGATTCGCTTCGGGTTTAAAAAATCAAACAGAGGTAGAACAGGTAAATTCTCTTATTTATCTCATGGGAGATAAAGCAGAAGATATTTTTGCGTCTTTTAACTTGTCGGAAGATGACCAGCAGAAATATAACATTGTTCTGAAACATTTTGATGATCATTTTATAGTAAAGAAAAACACAATTTTCGAGCGGGCGCAGTTTAATCAACGCATTCAAAACGAAGGGGAATCTGTTAATGATTTTATAACTTCACTTTATTCACTAGCTGAGCATTGTGATTACGGAGTTTTTCATGATGAACTGATACGCGATAGAATAGTTGTCGGTATTAGAGATAAATCATTAAGTGAGAAATTACAATTGGATCCAGACCTTTCTTTGAGCAAAGCTATAGAAAAAGTTCGGTTATCGGAATCAATTAAAAAGGAACAAGAGATTCTTACTTCTAGTAATGCTTCTGTCCATAGAGTTTCTAGTGTAAACAAAGCAAAGGTGAATTTTAAGAGAGGGGTATCCAGTCAAAATCCACGGTTTAAAGAAACTGATAAAAGGAATAATGGGAAAAAAGAGTATCCAAAACCCTTTGATCTTTGCAAATGGTGCGGTAAATCTACACATAACAGAAAAATATGTCCAGCAAAAGATGCTAAATGTCTGAAATGCTCCAAATTAGGGCACTATGCACGAGTTTGTAGGAAAAATGAAAGTAAATCTGAAATTTCATTCTTAGGAACAATTAGGGAAACACGCTCTAATAATAGTAATGATTTGTTATGGTCAGTACCTATTCAAATAAGAGGTAAAGCCATTCGCTTCAAAATAGATAGCGGAGCAGATCACACTGTTATTCCTGCTACTTCATCGATTTTAAAGGATTCGAAAATCTTAAAACCAGACAAAAAGCTTTGCGGCCCGGATGGGAAAATACTAAAACACACAGGAAAACTTATTGAGGAGATCCAATACAAGGAAAAGAAAATAACCGAAGAAATCCATGTAACTGAAGGACTGCAGAGCTACTTATTGGGAAAACCTGCGATACTAGCTTTTGGATTGGGACCGAATATTTCAGAAATCACAATAAGTCCTAAGCAAAATTTTCCTGAACTGTTCACAGGCCTGGGGTTACTGAAAGGTTGTTATACGATTAAGCTTAAGCCGAATTCTGTCCCGTTTGCTATTTCAGCTCCAAGAAGGATACCAATTCCACTGCTGAAGAAAACTGAAATGGAAATCAAGAAGATGATTGCACAAAAATTTATTGTTCCTGTAACCAAACCGACAGAATGGTGTTCACCGGTCGTTACGTTCCTAAAAGTGATGGTACTGTTCGCTTATGTGTCGACTTAGTCCAGTTGAACAAATCTGTGGAAAGAGAATTTCATCCATTGCCTTCAGTGGAATATTCATTGAATCTACTGACAGGTGCTAAAATTTTTTCAAAGTTGGATGCTAATTCAGGTTTTTGGCAAATTCCACTTGATGAATCTTCGTCATATCTCACGACTTTCATCACTCCTTTTGGAAGATACAGATTTTTAAGATTACCTTTTGGAATCTCATCTGCACCAGAACATTTCCAACGTAGAATGTCACAGCTGCTAGAAAATGTCCCAGGTGCTATTTGTCACATGGACGACATCTTAGTGTAAGGAAGAAATCAGACTGAGCATGGCCAAAGACTGAAGATTATACTGAATAAACTTAAAGAAGCTGGTATTACTCTAAATGACAAGAAATGTAAGTTTTCAGTCAAGAGAATCAAATTCTTGGGACATATTATTGATGACAAAGGCATCCATCCTGATGAAGATAAAATTAGAGCAGTGAAAGAATATCCACCACCAAAAAACAAAAAGGAATTAAAGCAAATGTTAGGCATGGCAAATTTCCTCGCTAGATTTGTTCCAAATTTTGCACAAATGTTTTCACCGTTAACATCTTTGTTAAGTCAAAAGAATGAGTTTGTCTAGGACGAACCTCAAAAACAAGCATTTCAAAATTGGAAGAATGTCCTGACATCTCAACCTGTTTTAAAGGTTTATAATCCACAGAAAACTTCAATTGTCACAACAGACGCTTTTTCTTATGGAATAGGAGCCACCTTGAGGCAAGAACAAGAAAATGGAGAAATTTCTGTCGTGGCATATGCATCCAGAACACTCACACCTACTGAAAAGAGATATGCTCAAATAGAAAAAGAGGCACTTGCTCTAGCTTGGAGTTGTGAGAAATTTCGAGATTACCTAACTGGAACTCACTTTAGGTTAGAAACCGATCATAAACCTCTAATTCCAATCTTCTCAAAGAAAAACCTTGAAAATTTATCTCCACGGTTGCAAAGGTTGAAGATGAGGATGATGCGATATTCTTATTCTATATTCCACATACCAGGGAAGAAACTTTATGCAGCTGATGCCTTGTCAAGACAACCTCAAGAAACTAGAGAAAATGTTGAAGAATTGGAGGAAGAAATTGATGCTTATATTCGTATGGTAATTTCCTCATTACCCGCTTCATGCAACAGGTTAGAAGAATTACGACAATCCCAAAAGTCTCATGCAACATGCAAAGAACTAGAAAATTTAATTTTGAATGGTTGGCCATCAAGGAAAAATTTAAAACCAAGTTGTCTACCTTACTGGAATCATCGATATGAAATATCGATCTAAGATGGACTCATAATGAAGGGCTGTCGAATCATCATTCCTGCCTGTCAGCGAAAAAAGGTTCTGCAACAAATTCATGAAGGACATTTGGGAATTACGAAATGTCGTGCAAGAGCAAGATCATCTGTCTATTGGCCTGGAATAAATAAAGAAATTGAAGAAATGATAAAGAATTGCACATCATGTATCAAGGAGACCACTTATCGCCATCAACCACTTATCCCTACCGAATTTCCTGAACGACCATGGGAAACTGTGGGCATGGATCTTTTTAAGCTTTATGGATTTTGGTACTTAATCGTGACCGATTACTTCTCAAAATATCCAGAAATCGCCAAACTGGAAAGATTAACTTCGGAGGAAGTAATTCTCCACTGCAAATCAATCTTTGTTAGACATGGGATCCCTAATGTGGTTAGATCTGACAATGGTCCACAATTTGAGCCAATTAACTCATTTGAATTTTCAAAATTCTCAAAGCTTTAGGGATTTCGTCATATCACATCAAGTCCTAGGTATCCTCAAAGTAATGGTTTCATTGAATCTGCAGTAAAAACCATCAAGATGCGACTCAAAAAAGCTGAAGACCCTTACGTTTCTTTAATGGCATATAGAGCATCACCATTAGAGAATGGCCTCAGTCCGGCGGAGCTTCTCATGAATCGTCGTATTAAGAGAACACTGCCAATTGCAAGACCTCAATTAGAGCCAAAAATTGAAAACAGGACTGAACTTCAAAGGAAGGAAGAGAAGAGAATAGAACGGCAAAGAGAAAACTATAACAAAAGTCACGGAGTACGAGACCTTAGTAATCTTGTGTTGGAGATGGAGTGTGGATCACAGACAAGCGAGCTACTGGTACGGTTCAGCAGAGATTAGATTATCCACGTTCGTACATAGTTAAATCTGGAAAAAGGGTATATCGTCGAAACAGAATGCATCTTGTTCCATCAACTAATTTCCAGCCGGAAACTGATGATGTGGATGATCTTCAACCAGACGTTTCCAGTAATGAGTTTCCAATACCACAGAAAGTTCCTAGTCCAACGAAACAAAGCTCTCAGAATCTTCATCCATCCTGTAACAATGATAAACGTAACTCTATGTCTCCACGAAAGCATCAAGATCAGTATATCACCAGAAGTGGAAGAGTTGTTCGCCCTCCGCAGAAATTGAATCTTTGAAGAAAGGGAGATGTGGTATTAGGACATTAACTGTAACCGAAATTAACCTAGAACAAGAGCTCATATTGAAACTTATGTTTATGTGATGCTGTGTCGTACTTGTATCTGTAACCTAAATAGAATAAGTTATGTGTGAATAAATCTATGCAAGTAATTCCGCTGTATACATCCATTGGAGCCTTCGACGGTTCGCTACATTATTAACATATCTTCATAACAACGCAACAATGACTACAAGAATATAATGTCCTTCCATTGTGAGAATACTTCTCACAGTATTTAAATTTGGTTTATTTTTATTTCCTTTCAGCTATTTTTTTGCATCGATGTCTATTTGAACTCTTTACGCCACGATTTGACGTTTTTACCTCTCTCCGTAATGCAAGTCCGATTTTGCCGCTGATCTGTTTCTCTTGGCTTTCAAGCGATCGGCAGTCTTGCGCATCCGCATGCCGTTTTTTTCCGGAGCACATCTTGAAGCTCTCGTTTCGATGAAGTTATCTTGCATTATGATGACGTCATTGAAATGATGCGCCGCCCTCTTTTGATGCTGTTCGCTGACGGGAAGAAATTTCAGTTTCGCTTTCCAATCAGTGAAAACATTTTGAATTCTGCAGCTTGTAATTCGATTTTCATTAATTTCTCGTAAATGTTAATTTAGCTAATCAATTTAAAGTCTGCCTTTTAATTACTTTGTCAACCCCGTATTCATCATTTAAATACTAAAACTCGTTAATTTTTAATTCAGAATTTGTTTGATGTTGTGAAAAAGAGATGTAGTTTTTCGATGATTGTTTTCCGCGGCGCGGGTTTTACCTGCCGTCGAATACCGCGAAGTTTGCCGAAGGATTACGTCCGTATATTTTTGTGGACTTTTTGTCATGCCAAGATTTAATATTTTTAAAGATGTGCTGCACTCATTTAAAGGAATACCACGGAATAATTCTAATTAAGAGATTCCGTTCTTTCAGTTCGAAAATGGTGACCAGAAGCAAGAATTTTCTAATCTTCTATTACTAACAGCTACAAATAAAGAATTTATTATTTTCATCAGTTTGCCTCTTCACTGTCTACATTTCAAGCACGGAGTATAAGGGGTGGAGACGAAACTAATGTTAAAATTTTGCTATGCAGTTTTTCCCCCGTTAGATGTCTACACCGTAGAATGTAGGCTATCGGTCGATAGTTCTACAATGCTTTTCAATGGGAAAAACACTGATTTTTAAAAATTTTTTAGTAGACAATTTTAATTTTAAGGAAGTCGTACAAGTAGAAATCTGATTAATTACAGTTTTCTTCATAAGATACATATTTTTTTTAAAGGCACTTGGCTTTTTGATTGCTTCTTAAGACACTTAAAATCAGAGATCATTCTGACAAAAAAAGTGAAGGCAGGCCATTTATAAACATTGAATATCACGGATTATTCTGCCACGAAGAAATAAATGAATTTACGACTTTTAAAAATTAAAAGTATTATTCAATATTTTTTGGAGTAAATTTTAATCTCGCGTGTATTTTATAACCTTTGAATAATTTAATAATTCATAACTTTTGATATCTATGCAATTAATAAATGTAAAATTAAAACAAATTTTTATCTTAATTATTTCGAAAAGAAAACGTAACGTGTAAATTATAAGTCATTGTTCAGGAACTAATTTTTTCAAAAGTCGTAAGGTTTGATTTTAATATAATCTTACTTATAAGGAGGAAAGGGGGGGGGGGGGTGTTAGAGGACCGGAATTTCCAGACCCGGGCCGATCCGCCCCGAAAGAGAAATAATTAGGCTTGGCCTGGACCGGGCGGGTGGAAAAACTAAAAGTTCGGCCCGGCCTGGTCTGTTTGTATTTTCGCAGTTCACGCCCTGGCCTGCCCCATGCAAAAATCAGTGAAAACAGGCCCGGCCCGGCCCTTGCAAAAAAAAAAAAAATCAGACCCGACTCAATTTCTACAAAAAATTCCGATTTTTCTTACATACAATTAAGATTATTTTGCAGAATACTTCATAAATATTTATGGAAAAATGTAACAGTATATTTTATATTACTATATGTTTTGAAGTCAGAGCATACAAAATATCAAATTTTAAAAACCCTTTAGACTCACTCTTATGCAAAAATGCATGAATACAAAATTTATTACGATTATATACATTAAATTCAGTAATACGAAAATAATAGGACTCCATCTTAAATAGAACGCAATCATCATGGCAACCTAAAATCATTACCTATCATGGGATACCTTTGAATTAATTACGTGTGACAGGATTTAATAGAATAATCACCATGGCAACCTAGAATCATTACCTATCAAGGGATATCATTGAATTAATTACGTGTGATAGGATTTAATAGAATAATCACCACGGCAACCTAGAATCGTTACCTATCATGGGATATCATTGAATTAATTACGTGTGATAGGATTTAATAGAATAATCACCATGGCAACCTAGAATAATTACCTATCATGGGATATCATTGAATTAATTACGTATGATAGGATTTAATAGAATAAAAGAAACTTTTATTAATTTCTTTTAAAGTTTTGATTCCATTTTCATAAAATTTGACATGACAAAATTCTGCAATTTAAATGGTTTAATCTCAATTTAAATGGTATTTGACAGATAGGTACATATCAATTACCCACAGCAATTTTTTGTGTTCATTAAGTATAACATTTAAAAAATATATACACTAAGATCGCTGTAAGATAAAAATTTCTCAATTTAAACATAATTACAAGCAAATAGCTTTATATTAAAGCCTAAAAAAATCTCTCACCTGTAAAGCACGGAACAAGCTCAATTTTATTTCCCTTCATTTTTTTTTTTTTTTTTTTTTTTTTTTTATGTCACTGGTATAACCTGTTTTCAATCCAGGAACAAAGCACTTATACCCAATCTTAATTTATGCTTTGTAATATCAATAATAAAAAATAAACGAATAACATAAAATATTTTTTAATTCTAACGTACGGCCCTTATACATACAATCATATGATATTCAGCTAAAAGAATGGCCAACATGCAGATTGTAGCGCCCTCATTATTTACCAAAATGCAACTTGCGTTTTCGGCGAGTAATGCCTGTTAAGTTTCCCCTCCACCTCTTTTACTCCGTGATTTCAAGTAAGAATTCTCCAGTTTTTTATCATTTCTTTAACGATCAATAGTTTTATAAAAAGAACTTCACAATGTGTACTTAACCCTTTTACGATCGCAACATAAATAATCGTCACAATTTGGCGCCGTTGTACCTTTCGAATTGCAACATTGTTGCTTTGGGATTATTGCAACTTTCAAAATACTAATTCTTGAAGATAATTTTTTTAGAACTTTTTGTTCTTTTTTTTAAAGAATTATGAGAGTTTTGGTTGAAATATTTTAATAGAAATTACATTTTCATGAAACTTGTTCTGATTTTTGAAGAAAATTAAGATCGTTATGCAAGAAAGTCAAGTAAATTCTTTTTGAGGAATTGTTCTCATTAGTTAAAAAGAAAATAGTTAATTTAATTCAAGATTTATTGGATATAATTTATGAAAATATTGTAAAATATTTGATGACGTCATTCTCAAAAATTCTTGAGTTATGCCGTTTTTATGTTAAATAGTTGCATTTTTTTTTTTACAATATTCTAAAGAATTCATATTTAAATTTTACTATATTTTGAAGACTATTATTATTCAAATCAAGAAATGAGTTTATATAATTACAATATTGAAAATGAATTTTAATTTTGCTGCAAATAATAGCAATATTCTATTTTTAAGAATAAAATTCTGAGGCAGTTACATTTTTTTAATTGGTTGAAAATTTTGGAATTGAAAATATTTTTGAAGAATAATTATTGAATTTGAAATATTTTTGTAAATGAATTTATGTTCTCAAATAGTTTCGATGAATTTGAAGATTGGCAAAAATTGTTGTCAAGAACATGATATGATATTTTAGGAGGCATGGCTTTTGGGTTATTTTTTTTTAATTTTCTACTTATTAATGGCACTTTAAATCACTTATAAATTTGAATTTCAATATATATATCTAAAAAAAAAAGATTGAAATTTTATTGAAGTATTATTTTTAATTCTTGTTGCTGAGAAATTTTGTTCTTCACTTAAAGTTGTTCTCATCTCATCAATTATGCCTATTTTCTCCAACTGAAGTTTGGTATTCTTCAAGTAATTTATAGTAGTAATTATCCTGTATGATTATTTTTGAAGTATTGCCTGCTTCTCTGTATAATAAATATATAATATGAAAATTTATAAACAGTTATCCCCTTTGAAAAGTTCTTGGACTTGCTCCTTAGATGATTTGTGAAATATGCTGATATGTATAGTTAGCATGTTGTCTTGTGCACTAGTCTGATTTCATCTCTAATATTTAAAGAACTGTTCCTGTTTTTAAATTTACCTATTGATGTTGTTATAGAACTCTCAGCTAACAAATTGAAAATATTCAAAATTTTCATTGCTTCAATTCTCTTTGGCAAATTCAATTCTTTCACAAACTTATAAGTCTATGCATGACATATCCACATCGACATCATCATACCTTATTCTCATGTTGCTTTATAAAAATAAAAAGAGCAACATTATTTTTTTTCATTTAAAATGAAATGGGGCTTCTTCAATCCTGTAACAGTTCTACTTAAAAATTCCATTCACCATAAGAAAAATATTTTTTCTTTGCCAATAGTGAAGATTACTTTTATATATTTATTAACTATCAATAGTTCTTAAGTTATGTGCTTTTTGCCATGTTTGATGATGACTGTTCCTGTATATGCTGCTAGAAAATTTTTTAATTACCTGTAATGACGTTCTTCAGACTTTTCTTCCATTCATCTGTTGCTTACCTGATGAAGGTGGTCAGTGGTTTTGTGTGATATCCATTTCTTCTGGTCTCTTCTTTGTTGTTGCACATGTTATCATGGAAGCTAAAAATTATAAAATTACCTACCTACTTTTTCAAAAGTTTCCTACATCTACAATAGTTTAATTTTTTGTGTGTATGTTTCGTATTCAGCCATAAGATGCCTGGTGAAGATGTTGTTCATTTATAGGCAAATATCCATTCATGAAACCACTTCATTAGTGTTCTTCGGTTTGTGAAGCTACAAATAGTGTTATTTAGTTCTCTTCAATAAATAAATAAATAAATAACTTTCATTACTGATTATAATAGTGTGTCAGTTAACGTTTCTCATGTGAGAGTAAATATCCTCATCAAGTGAAATTGTTGACTTGTCTGCTGCTAGAACTCAGTTACTCACACCATATCATTATTCTAACAAGGAGAGGGCCAACCTTGTTAATCACAGATTTTGATTATTTTAATATATGTTGTAGGGTAGAGACCCCTTAGTGTCAGGTTCAACGGATTTTATCCAATGCTCCTCAGTTCTTGAGAAACCGGGGGGGGGGGGGTGTCTAATATTAGTACACAACTTAAATACTCACCTTGCAGCCAAAATGATAGGTTAGTGGTAGCTCAGTTGGTGTGGCGTTTTCCGACTGATCCGCGGGCCCGGGTTCGATACCGGAATAGGCTACATTTGTCTTTCTCATTTTTTGTTTTATAAATATACTTGTAATTATAATTTAATAATTTCAATTAAAAATTTTAATATCATACATTAATTATAATGCTAACAAACTTAAATTTATCATTTCTTATTTGTAAACTATTATTTCTCATCCTTTAAAGAGGTTTAAAAAGAAATTGGATCTATTATTGGATGATAAAAATTCCAAAATCGTGACAAAATCTGTCGTGTCGCCATTTAGTTTTGATAAAATAAAAGAATATTCAAATAAAATAAAAACAAAAGCAGAAAAAAGATAAAGGGGAAAAGGGAAAGCAAAATAATTGAAAGCGCAAACATACTTATTACAAATTTAAAAATCTTTAATATGAAAAAAATCGGTTGTAATTTAATTCTGATACTAATTTTTAATATAATTATGCTTGTTACTTTAAAAACAGAATAATAGTATTATCGCATTGACTTTCTTTTTTAAAGCAATGCGTAAATGATGTTTCTTTATAATCACGAATTGACACAATTGCTCAATATCATTGCATCGATAAAGAATATATGAAATACATTTTAAAAGTGATTTAAAAAAAATTAACAGTTTTAAGATGTTTTATTACAACTATTTAGTTAAAAGTAAAAAATTAAATAGGTTAAAATTATAATTGATGTACAGTATTAAAAATTTTAATTGGCAATGAGATTATTAAGTTATACTTACAAGTATATTTATAAAACAAAAAGTGAGACAAACAAATGTAGCGTATTCAGGTATACGCGGGCCCGCGGATCAGATGGCAAACGCCATGTGCAACTGAGCTACGACTAACCCAGCATTTTGGTTGCAAAGTAAGTATTTAAGTTGTGTACTAGTAATAGACCCCCCGGTTTCTCAAGAACTGAGGAGCGTTGGATAAAATCCGTTGAACATGACACTAAGGTGTCTCTACCCTACAACATATATTAAAATAATCAAAATCTGTGATTAACAAGGTTGGCCCTCTCCATGTAAGTCTTCTCAAACAAGGAAGTTTAAATTTATATTACCTGAAAATTACTGATGTGTTTTACCTTCAATAACATAATTTTATGCTGCATTTTCTCCAAATATTCTAGCACGTGCAATTAAAATTATTCAGAGTTAATTTTTTCTTGTGTGTAGCAATTCATCCTCACATTGCAAAATTTTTGCTCATTGATAATCAAGTGTAAATTCTCAATTAATATAAGAAGTTTGTGAATATTTGTTACAGTGTTTATGCAAGATCAAGTTATTTTGAAAAGTTCCCCATATTTATTTATTTCTTATGTGCATAGTGCCTTTTACTTTAATTTTATTTCATAACCAAAGCCTCTAAGTTTTTATTTTGCCATTTGCCTCATTACTTTAATCTACACATAAAAAAATGATTGTATACATTTTGAAGATTATTGTTTGAAGAAATTGAATAGTAAAAATGATTAGTTCATTTTGAAGTCTTCAATGTTTTATGAAGAAAGTGAAATTTAAAAATTAATGTCTTCTCTTCATACCTATAAATAATACAAGAATATTACAGAAAAGCACAATTCTAGATGGAAATTTTTACCAGCGCATTTATATATATATATAGAATTTTTTTTCTATAAATCATCTAGTGACATTAAAAAAAAAAAAAAAAGTGCTTCTTGACCTCAATTACCTGATTACGTCCTAAGAAGTATGTGTGACCATCCTACATTTCATTATTAAGTGCACCACCGACTTCTCGTCCTTGTTAATGTCTGCAAAAGTGATTCGTGTATGTGTCGCAGGAGTTATGATTGCTCTGCAGTGATGAGTACGATGTCGTCAGTTAGTGTTTCAAAGAGAATGCAATCCATTCTCATTTTCTACAAAGTGTGTCGTCATATTTAAAATTTTCTGATGTCATCATGCAAAGATCATCTATATTTTGATGATTATTATGTGAATGTTCCAGTTTTTCGACAGCATCTGTTCACATCTACAAATGTTTTGGTGTATGCATTTGTTTATTTAGTGCTTGTGTACAACCTTAAGATGCAATACTAGTACCAGTGTACCACCTCATGTTGTGTTGCTAAACTTTCAGTGACATCAAGTTATCTTTAATAGCCTTGTTCCATATGGCTCTGAACTCAATGAACATTGTTTTGAATCCAAAAACATTGCCTTTACCCCCTGCAGTTATACAATATTATTATATTATGTATAATTAAATTTTCTTTTACCTAAGATGTTAGGGGATCCAAGCCACCTAAAATTTTACGTAGGAGTTCTTATATGTGTTTATTTTTGTTCATGGACATGCTGATGGCTAGGGAATGATGGTCATCGACATGGTTGTGGACTTCGATATTTACATATATATATCTAATTTTTTTGTTCGTTTACGGTGTTGCTGATGATTTCATCTTCGTCATTATCATCATTGTGAGCCTAACATTGAATTGTAATAATTTTATTTCTATATTATATTTAAATGATTATTTTAAAATTATATTCCTGGTACATGGTATTTTAGTTTTATAAACTCATGATTTTGTCAATTTTTTTCTTACATTCTATATGGAAGTACTTTTTTTTTTTTTTTTTTGTGATCACCAGTCTCTCATATTTTAAAGAAAAACCATGGTATATGTGTATTTATCTAATAACATAAAAAAAAAAATTCTTTTTAGTCTCATACATATATATATTAAGAATTCTTATGACTAATATATTGAAATTTTTATTAAGAGTAAAGTATAAAGTTCAAAGTAATTGTGTCTATGATGGGTATTTATGACATGTCTTTTGATTGAAATAGCAACTTGTTTTTATGGGATACTTTGTTTGGGAGATTGAGTAGTGCACGACTCAATTACACAATTGGTATCACATACAATTGGTTGTCTGTTTTAGTTTAAATGAAATTATAAAGTTTGATACACTAAAATGATATCATTATGTTTTATGAAAGTTTATTTATATATGGCCATTTCATTTCCTTTCATGTTAAGAGTAATAGAAAATTCTTTATTTTTTAGATATAATTAGAAAGTCCTAGGCATGCTGTAAAAGTCAAACTACAAAATGTTTCCTGACTTTTTTGTTGCTTTTGTATTTGCAACTTTTATCAGAAGTTAATCCTGTTTTTATTTGGTACCAAGATAGCAAAATTTATTATGGCTAGTCAATGATCTCAATTTTGTTAACTCAGAATATGTTAACATTTTTATCATGATAATTTTATGAGATCAAATAGAAGGTTTTGCCAATGTTACTGTATTTTTGGCATTTTTATTGCATACTTAATGCATTGTATACTTTTTGGATTATGAATGTACTATGTGCAATGTATATTCCTTTTCTCTCACTTACTTTTGGTCACCAATTTTTTTTTCCAGCACTTCAACTTTTACTTTAAATTTTATTGTTCGCCTTTAATGATTTTTTATCGCTTTGGCAGTTCAAAATTTTGTCATCCCATTTTCTGTAAAAGGTTTTTGATCGATTTTGCCTTTTACATCTCTTGGTCTTACAAAATTTTCTCGGTGAAGGGAGGTAATGTGAGAATACTTCTCACAGTATTTAAATTTGGTTTATTTTTATTTCCTTTCAGCTATTTTTTTGCATCGATGTCTATTTGAACTCTTTACGCCACGATTTGACGTTTTTACCTCTCTCCGTAATGCAAGTCCGATTTCGCCGCTGATCTGTTTCTCTTGGCTTTCAAGCGATCGGCAGTCTTGCGCATGCGCATGCCGTTTTTTTCCGGAGCACATCTTGGAGCTCTCGTTTCGATGAAATTATCTTGCATTATGATGACGTCATTGAAATGATGCGCCGCCCTCTTTTGATGCTGTTCGCTGACAGGAAGAAATTTCAGTTTCGCTTTCCAATCAGTGAAAACATTTTGAATTCTGCAGCTTGTAATTCGATTTTCATTAATTTCTCGTAAATGTTAATTTAGCTAATCAGTTTAAAGTCTACCTTTTAATTACTTTGTCAACCCCGTATTCATCATTTAAATACTAAAACTCGTTAATTTTTAATTCAGAATTTGGTTTGATGTTGTGAAAAAGAGATGTAGTTTTTCGATGATTGTTTTCCGCGGCGCGGGTTTTACTTGCCGTCGAATACCGCGAAGTTTGCCGAAGGATTACGTCCGTATATTTTTGTGGACTTTTTGTCATGCCAAGATTTAATTTTTTTAAAGATGTGCTGCACTCATCTAAAGGAATCCCACGGAATTATTCTAATTAAGAGATTCCGTTCTTTCAGTTCTAAAATGGTGACCAGAAGCAAGAATTTTCTAATCTTCTATTACTAACAGCTACAAATAAAGAATTTATTATTTTCATCAGTTTGCCTCTTCACTGTCTACATTTCAAGTAAGAATTCTCCAGTTTTTTTTATCATTTCTTTAACGATCAATAGTTTTATAAAAAGAACTTCACAATGTGTACTTAACCCTTTTACGATCACAACATAAATAATCGTCACATCCATGGCCTGCTAGGTCACCAGATCTTGCTCCAATAGAGAATGTTTGAAACATGTTTGAAAGGCAACTTCAGCGGTCCGGGAATACCGCCAAACTAGTTTATTAGTTGCTACCCTTATTTCAGAATCTACCGCAGTTTGCCATCGACAACTTAATAGACTCCGTGCCTCACCGAGTATCGACTGTTATAGCTGGCAAATGTGGCTGTACAACCTACTGAAAATGATATTCTTTTTTCTGCTACTTGTCAATAACATGTTTCTTTGTTCTGAATTTATAATCATTTGTTCATCTAACCAAACACTATTCACATACCAAGTTTTATGGTTGTGGTTAAATTTTTCTGGGTGCATATATTATTTTGCAACAGAGTGTATTTGTTAGTTTGTCCTCACTCGTCTAATCGAACTCGTCCGGGCGATTATCACCAAATTCTGGAATGTAGACTTGCTATAGTTTTGTCAAAAACTTCTCTCTGAACATAGTCTGAATATGCAACCTGTGCGCATGTCGCTACTCTCCTATATATAGAATTTATAAAGAAGTAAAGTTTGTTTGTTTCTTTGTTCGAGGTCATCTCTGGAACTGCCGAACCGATTTCAAAAATAATGGTATCAAAATGATGGTGTTAATCCCTGTTCCAACATAGGCTATATCTTATGTCCATGCTACAAACCCCAAAGGGGGTACATGAGCGAAAAACGTTCTAAAAATACTATTTTTGTGTTACTGAAAAGCCTAGAAACATGAAATTTGGAACAGTAGTTACTTATAAGATATAAATGATCTCTAAGAACATTTCTTAAAAAAATCGAAATGTAAGGCTAATGTCAGACGAACGTCTTTCTGCACGCTTTTTTCCCTATACATCATCCCTACACAATGCTAGCGGCATTGTGTAGGGATGATGTGTAGGGAATCTGACATTATCCTTAAAGGGGTAAAAATGCACAAATTTATATTAATCTCTCTATTCTAAAAAAAAGTAACTACCGCTGTCACCGCCGCCGCCGCCGGTTTTGAATTTTTTGTGACCTGAGGTCTTTCTTCGTTAATATTGAGAAAAATAATGCATACAAAAATATGAAAATCAGTGGTTTTATACAGAAATGTTTGATAAACACGCTGATGCAGACAGTTTTCAAATCGAAGAATTATTTTAAGAGATATTTAATGCTAAAATTGGACAAAATCGTTCCACTAAAAAAATTTTATAGCAGCAAAAACTATACATGACAGTGTAATCATTTTTAGATCATTTTATGCGTTAGAATTTGCCGGAGTGCAGATTGCATTAATTTTTTTATTTTGACTCATTTTTTCAGGTTTTATTTCTATTTTAAATTCAAATTTTCAGCATTTCTAGAGATATTTTTTACAGATTTCAGAAAATTGTACTAATTTAAACTGTTGCCAACTATATAAAAAGCGCAAGCAATAATGTTTGCTTCAAATTAAAAATTTATTTACACGTGACTATTATGAACAGGAAAAAAACTTTCAAATTAAAATTAAATAATTATGCATAAAAAGCAGGAACTTGTTAAAAATTACGTCATAAAAAGTATGCACGTGAATTTTAAAAGAGAAAGGATATTGTAAAATAATAAATTCATTAAATGCGTTAGAAGTCTTAGGAGAAATTACGTCATATTTACGTCACATTATAGTTATTACATAAAATGAACACAAAATAATATTGCAAAAAAGTTTAAATTTAGAAATTGCGCTAGACATTTATTTAATATTTTGAGAAAATATTTTCAACTATTTTTGTTAGGAAAGCGCAAATAATATTTCATTGCTAACAAAAGTACTTTCACGCGATTATTTAAAAGAGAAAGAATAGCTTGGTAAAAATTACGTCAGATTAAAAACGATTAATTTAAAATGTCTCATTTAAAAGAACTTTCTTTTCGCTTTGTTAAAAAATACCAGGAGACAAAGACTCTGTTTACTTAATTCCTTTTATATTAGCTTATTTTGAAATGTTACACGTGTCTACGTCATCAAGTTATTTTTATTTCGACGTTTTATTTGTATTTTTATTAATGTTGTACGAATTTATTTGTTCTTTCGTTATTTAAAATAAAAATTATGTCAATTTGTATAATTTGGCGAGTGGTTTGGCGATTTATATAATTTGGCGAACTTGGTCGACGGGATAATCAAGTAGTACCGCAGCGGATTTGGCGTTAAAATTCCCCAATCAAAGAGAAATGAATAGAAATTCGTTTATAGGGAGAACGCCACTGTTTTTTAAATTATAATTCAATCTTTCGAAATATTTTTAAAGCCGATCAAATTAGCGTGCATTTAGAGCCTGCGGTGTCTGGACGGGAGTTGGCGAGCGTAGCTCGTAGGGGGCCGATCCCCCTAGTATTATAAGAAGTAAAGTTTGTTTGTTTGTTTGTTCGAGGTAATCTCTGGAACTACCAAACGATTTCAAAAATACTGGTATCAAAATGGGGATGTTAGTCCCTGTTCCAACATGGGCTATATATTATGTCCATGCCACTACCCCCAAAGCGGGTGCAGGAGCAAAAAACGTTCTAAAAATGCGATTTTTGTGCTACTGAAGACCCTAGAAACATAAAATTTGGAATGGTAGTTACTTATAAGATATAAATGATGTCTAAGAACATTTCTTAAAAAATTCTAAATTCAAAAGGGGTAAAAATGCGCAAACAGCGTTCTAAATAACGTTCTAAACGGGGATTTCTACGCAATCTCAGGAAGTACCGAAACGATTTAAAAAATGATGGTGATAGTCTTTGCTCCAGCATAGGCTATATTTTATGTTGGTGTCACTACCCCAAAGGGGGATGCAGGAGCAAAAAGTTCTAAAAATGCGATTTTTGTGATAGGGCCTAGAATCATAAAATTTAGTATAGCAGTTACTTATTAAATATAAATGATCTTAAAGAACATTTCTTTAACCCGTTGGGGACGAGCGACACGTATACGTGCCGCAGGAAGCGCTCAGAATCCTTGTTTTTCCTCACCAGTAAAATTTTACTGTAAAATTTGCCTTATTAAATCAGCGCATTTTCTCGATTCAACAAGACACAAATTTCTGTTTTCAAAAAACGGTGACAAAAGATTAAAAATTTCGTAAAAGGCTCCCGTCCCGAAGGGGTTAAGAAAAAATCGATATTTAAATGGAGTGAAAATGGGCAAAAAGCCTTCTAAAAACGCTCTAAATAGTTAGTTTCTATGCAATCTCAGAAAGTACCAAACAAATTTTAAAAGAAATGGGTGAAAATTGATGGTGACAGCCCTTGCTGCAAGGTAGACAATATTTTATGTCGGTGCCACGATCCCAAAGGAGGTGCAGGAGCCAAGGACGTTCTAAAAATGTGATGTTTGTGTTACTGATACTGAAGGACCTAGAAATTTGAAATTTGGCATAATAGTTACTTATGAGATATAAATGACCTCTTAGAACATTTCTTGAAAATTTTGAAATTTAAAAAGGGTAATAACGCGCGAAAAGCGTTCTAAAAATGTTCTAAATGGCGATTTCTACTCAATCTCAGAAAGTATCAAATCGATTTCAAAGTAATGGTTGGAAGTTGATGGTGATAGCCCTTGCTCTAACAAAGGCTATATTTTATGCCGGTGTGACTACCCCAAAGGGGTTGCAGGAAAGCGTTCTAAAAATGCGATTTTTGTGTTGCTGAAAGGTCTAGATACACGAAATTTGGCACGTTAATTACTTATAAAATATAAATGCCCTCTAAGAACAGTCGAAAACAAATTCAAAATTTAAAAGGGGTGAAGCGAAGGGAAGGAGTGAAAAGCGTTCTAAAAAAGTCCTAAGTTACGATTTCTATGCAATCTCCGGAAATAATGAACCGATTACGGTTAATGAAAGATATACGTATTTGTAGGTGGTTATACTGTTGAAATTTTCAAAATTTGGTATTAGATAAATACTATTTAATATAAACATGCTTTAGGTTCAGGGTAATTATTATAATCTAAAGTATGATTAGGCATCAAAATTGTTATTCTAGATGCAAAATTTATTTTGTAATCTTGCGCGCAAGCTGTCATGGAAAGTTGATTATTTTAATTTTATTTTAATGTTTGTTTAGATTTTAATTTATTTTATTTACACCATTCAGTAATTTTGTTATTTATTTTTACGCTAATATTGAATTTTTCACGGTGTAAATGCTCAGCTCTTTTATTAACTATCTACAGTTTAAATAAAGTGAACTTTTTAAAATGTTTTATCACATTTTTCAGAATCACATATAGTTGAAACACCCTTATACCAGAGGGGTACAGAAGTTGGAAATAGTGTCCTGAATCGGATTGAGTAATCCAATTTTACACGAACCCGACCCGTGGTTCGAGTTGAGTCAAGTTGACACTAAATTTTTTCGTTGCCAGTCGATTTCGGGTTCAGATTTGACTCTAGTGGTTCGGGTTCGGTTCAACCCGGCTTTTTAAAGAATCTAGAATATTTTATCCAATGAAATTTTAATGTAAATTTGAATAT
Source organism: Maratus speciosus (assembly GCA_963932465.1). NCBI lineage: Eukaryota > Metazoa > Arthropoda > Arachnida > Araneae > Salticidae > Maratus > Maratus speciosus. Next base: position 280,999,462 of record OZ010794.1, on the reverse strand, counting down.
AAATTTATAAAATTGATTGTTAAATTTATCAATTTGAATATACAGATTAGTTTTCTTCATAAAAGATAAAATTTATATTAGACTAGGGGGCTCTGCCCCCTGCAAGCTACGCTCGCCAACCCCCGTTCAGATACCGCAGAATCTAAAAACACGCTAATCTGATGGGTTTAAAAAATATTATAGAAGATTGAATTATACTGAAAAAAAGCTGTGCAGATCTCCCTGTAAACGGGTTTCCATTCAATTTCCTTTGATTTCAAAAATTTAAGGCCGAATCAGTTGCTGTTAAGACATCCAATGCTTGTTTTCGTGTTTCATTAAAGAGGATCAGTTAAACGTTTGAAAAGAAGCTAAAAATAAAAGGAATTAAGTGTACAGAGTCTTTGTCTCCCGGTATTTTAAAACAATTTCGGTACAGATGTCATATTCGCCCCATATTGGCGCGATTTTTTTCTGTCGCCAATATCATATAGGCAACGGGTACTTAACTTGCGCCAAAGTGATTGATGTGGTAACCCGGATTATGTTATTTATGCTGTTGATGTTTTCGCCAAATTGGCAACCGAAAAAAATCGCGCCAATATGGGGCGAATATGACATCTGTACCACAATTTCTATAACAATAGCCTAAGTCATGTGACTATCATCAAGAGTTCCGGGCGAACCACTTCGCTTTTTATATTCCTGGTGCCATTTTGATACTTTAATATTAGCCAGGTACAGGTGATAAGTCGCCAAATGTTATTCTATCGCCATCATTTCATCTATATTATAATAGTCCAAGTCATGTAACTGCCAATAATAAATACGCTCTGATCCCTTCGCTTTTCACATGAAAGTTTGGCCCAGATATCATATACGGCCCCATATTGGCGCGATTTTTTTCCGACGCTAATTTGGGGAAAAGGTCAACAGCATAAACAACAACATCCGGCTTATCAAATCAAGCAAAATAACGATACTATGGCGCCAGTTAAGTACCCGTTGCGTATATGACATTGGCGTCAGAAAAAAATAGCGCCAATATGGGACCGTATGTTAGAGGTCTGCACGGGCCCGGGCTTGGCCCGAGGCCCGTACCCGGCCCGGCCCGCGGGCCGGGCCGGCGGAATGAAGGCGAATTTTCTAACGGGCCGGGCCGGCAGAATTAGGACAATTTTTTTAACGGGCCGGGCCGGGCCGACAGACAAAATAAACGGGCCGGGCCGGCAAAAAAATTGAACGGGCCTGCAGGGCCGGGCCGGGCCGGGCCAATAAAAAAAATAATCGGGCCTATCGGCCCGATATAAGAATTCAAGCGAAGCAGATAAAATACGAGCCATTTTCAATGAATATGATTTTCTCGAGAAGTATAAATGTGCGTCACGAGCCGATGCGAGTTGAACAACATCAATACAGATATGTAACATGTCCATCGTAGAGATCGGCATGGTACAGTTACAAGATGTCTGATTACGGGTTTAATTTTTTTTCAGCAGACTCGTGCCGGGACGGAACTGGTCTTAATCGATCTCAGGATGTGTAGGACAGGCATTATGTTTTGTAAAAGTATTAATAGTGATAATGAACGTCTGTTAACAGTATCTTTGGAAATATACCTTAAGGGGTTCTCATATTCACTGCTCAACAATGCGAAACTTTCAAACACATTTTCTGACACATTTTTAACTATAAAGGCATAAAATTCACAGGCCTGACTATTGAAGGCATTTGGAAACGAATAGCTTTCTCCATATTTGATAAATTACTTACAGAGATAACAGAGAGTCTTGTCATGTGACTGTAAGTTTTTCTCCTTTCCTGTGCTATCGCTTCCGGAAATTCGATTCATAATGCTAACTTTGGCAGTATTTTCAGAGAAAGATATATTGCTTTTATCTATGAAAAAGAAGGCATATACATAGTTTCTGAATAAGAATACCTGCCAATCTTACGCGTTTCCGAAAAGAAATGAATTCTCAAATGTGTCGAAATGTAACTTTTTTCGATTTGAGAAAAGCCTTAAAAATGAGAGAAATATTTTCGCAAATCTACTTTTTATCATACAGCTTCAAAAGGTATCATGTTTTTAATCCTTTATTCTGAACTACATTAACTTTTTAATGAATCCTTATTGGAATTCCGAAATGTCTGTAGAGACAATGACTGTGTAATCGTTAATGTTTACTATTGTGTGTTTTCTGCTTTGCGAACACATAGTAATCTAAAATATACTGCAAAATTTTCCCGTAAATATGTACGTAGTACTCATTAAAAGAATCTTAATTGTATGTCGAGAAAAAACGGATTTTTTTTGTAGAAATTGAATCGGGCCGGGCCGGGCCGGGCCTGGCCTGTTTTCACTAATTTTTGTACGGGCCGGGCCGGGCCGAGAACTGTAAAAATGCAAACGGGCCGGGTCGGGCTCGGGCCGAACTTTCAATTCTTACAACGGGCCGGGCCAAGATAGCTTTCGTTCGGGCCGGGCCGGGCCGGGCCCGGGCCCGGAAATTCCGGCCCGTGCAGACGTCTACCGTATGTGGCATCTGTGCCGAAAGTTTTCCATTTCGATTAAAAATAAATCAATTTTTTTTAAAAAATAATACTACATAAAAGCATTGTCGCAAAGAATTCTTGGTACTGTTACGCTAGCCGGGTGCAAACCTCGCAAATAACTATTTTTCAACTCGCCAGTTAGCATTTTTTTTTATTTTTCGAGTGGTAAATTAAAACATTGCTTTGAAGTTGAAATTAAATGTCATCGTTTGTTACATCATTTAATATTTGGCCAGATGCCATATACGCACCTGGTTTGGCGTGATTTTTTTTACGAAAATTTGGCGAAATACTCGTTTTCGGGTACCAGTTACATATGTATTTTTGGTACTACTTAGTTATCCCGTCGAACAAAAATCTATCACCAAACTATAAGATTAAATGCTAATAATGGTTGATAAATGTCACATTCACTTGACTTTAAGCAAGTTACAGGTCTTTACGTCATCAAGTGATTTTTATTTCAACGTTTTATTTGTATATTTATTAATGTTATACTATTTTCTTTGTTCTTTCGTTATTTAAAATAAAAATTACGTCAATTTGTATAATTTGGCGAGTGGTTTGGCGATTTATATAATTTGGCGAAATGGGTCGATGGAATAATTAAGTAGTACCGTATTTTTTAATTATTTCCTATTATTTTTTATTTTTAAAGGAAAATAACCAAAAAAAATAATTAACTATAGAACAAAACAATTTATGTAATTAAAAAAAAGAAAATAAAGTAAATAAACACTTATTATTAAATAAACAACAATAGCCGGGTTACCATGTCAACTAAAATAATGCCATTTTGGTGCCAATTAGGTACCCCGATGCGTATATAACATCTGTGCCGAATATTTTTCTTTTCATTTCGTTTTAAAAAAATAAAGAAGTGAAAGCCATTTATTTTAAATGTTTCTGTTTGTATTAAATAAAATTATAATGAAATACAAATTGAATTATGAATAAAAGTAACATGATACATTTCTTAGCATACATTTAAGTGAGGTCAAACTTCTCGCCAAATTAGTTTAAAATAGTAACCTTTTCTAAAATCTGAAAAAAAAAAATATCTGTTTGATTAAAATTTGAGTTGCCATCATTAGAAATATGTATATAAAATTAGAAAAAAATTAATATTTCGAAAACTAACTCGAATTTAAAAATTCTAATACCAGTTTTGAAATCTGCGGATCAATATTGATTTTTGGTGTTAATTTCATCGCAAAGTATTCCATATTTTAGGAGAAATCGCCGTGAAACATAATCAGTTGTTTAATCAGTCAATTCAAAGAATCGATACACATTTCAGCCTTTCATATATTCGTTTCATAAATTCGTTTCATTAGGATTTTATATATACTAGGGGATCGTACCCGGGCTTCCCGGGTTCAAGAATATAGGTGAAAACATTTTTTTTTTTTTTTTTTTTTTTTTTAATAGAAAAGTAATAATTTTTATATGCAATAATTTTTTGAGATTGCCCACTTATATTTAAAAAAGCAATTTTCATATGGAAAATACGAATTATACAATCAAATAAATATTTGAAAGTTATCAAAAGCGATATTTTCTTATTAGCCGCATGCTAAGAGTTATTTGACCAAGATTTTGCTACTTATGGCATCCTTTCATATTCTGATAATTTCAAAGCTTATACATGTCTGTTAAATTTGTGTTTTATTTATATTATTTTATTTATTTACTCATAGGGAAGTTTTTTTTAAATTCATAGTAGCCGTAAGAAAATGATGAACTCTTTATTTTCTTTTAAGGGCAAACGGCTTAATCTTTCGTAATCGAGCTCTGCGTGATATAGATAAATTAAAAAATATTTCGTGCTTTAAAATTGTTTTTAAAAGCAAAGACAATCAATAAACTGAGATGAACTTTGCAAACAAAATCCATTTGAAAAAAAAATCGTATTTGGTTATCTAAAAATTTAAATTGTACGATTACAAATATGTTAGATTTGTGTTTTTTCAATATTATTCTTTTACTTGTTTATAAAAGAAGTATTAATTTTGTTAATTTGTCTTTCACAAATATGTTAGACTGGTGGTTTTTTAAATATTATTCTCTTATTTGTTTATAAAGGAAATATTAATTTTGTTATGCAAAAATAGTCAGAAACAAATGCTGAAAAATGTTTGTTGCTTTATGTGCAAAATGTTTATTATTATTGCGTATTGAAACCGGCACGTGACAAGATAAACTTTAAAAAAATCATGCTTAAAAATTATTTTAGAAAATATAATGCATCAATCAATTAAGATACAGTTTTTAAACAAATTGCATTTGAAAGTAAATTTTTTTTCCCTATGCGACGAAAATTAAAAATGTACGATGGTCAGAAGTTTAATTGCAGTAGCGAAAATTTGAAGACCGAAATTTGATCGTGAAGTGTTGCCATTCGCAAAATGAGGTCAGCGTTAAGCATTTATACATTTGTTCTTCATAATATAGATACTTAATCAGTAAAATATAATAAAGATCAGTTATTAGGATGTGGTTATCAATTGAGGCTCTTATGCTTGGTATTCCGGAATGAAAAACAGCAATTTTCACCTTCTCAAAATTTTCCTGCGCACTTCTCAAATCCATATTCATCATTTAAAAAAAACTGTATTGTGTTTGATCATTTAAAAATCATTTTAACTCATAACTTGAAGTCACGATTGTCAACAACATCTTTTATGTGAACAGACGCACTCTTTTCTTGAGACTCCAATCGCAATTCCGGAGAGTAAAAATTTCCGTAATTTATGTTTTTTGACGCATTTGTGTTAAAATGTTTACTTTTATCTAAGAAAATGATCGTTTTCTTTTAAATATGACTTCATTTTCACTTAAATAAGCATTTCACCTAGTGTCTGAAACTTAGTATCAGTACACATGCAGAAGGAAAAACAATATAGAAAATTTATGAGGAAAAATGCGTGCTTTGAAAAGCAGTATGTTATTTTCCGTTATTTTGCCCCTAATATAATATTCTGCTCCTAATGGGATTTTGCGACACTAAACCCTGTACAACAATTTTTATCAACAATTTTGAATTTTTATCAGAAAATTGCATGAATAAAGTTAAAAATACCTCATTATTTCTCTCTTGTCTGCAATATTGAAAGCTATCTAATTTTCATCATTTTGAAGAAATTTCATAAAATGCTTTTAAAATTAAAATATAAAAGTGGGGATATCAAAAAAAAAAAAAAAAAAAAAAAAAAAAAAAATTACAGATAGTGCGATCACATCTGCAAAGGAAGAGTTTACAGTTTAAAAAATTTACAGTTAAAAAAAAAATATTAGTAAAATTGGTTCAGCAGAAAGATCACGGCAGATGACTAAAAAACACATTTGTGTTTTAAATATATAGATTATATAAAATTAGGAAAAATTAAATTAAGCAAATTATGTTATTTTGATAAAATTATAGTAGAATGCCGTAAAGAATAGCATTAAAATTTTATTTTTCGAGAGAATTTTCGGCAAAATCTTCAGGAACACGATGTTATTTTAAACCATAATTATTTGTTTGCTAGTCTAACTCGGTGAAGCAAATCCATCCAAGCGAAAATCATCAATTTCTGTAATATAAATCGCTACTATTTGCATGTCACCTCTCTTTTATAAAGACACTCTAAATTTTTGTAAAACATTGCGTTTTATCAGTATGTGATTTCGATTACATTATTTTTAAAAGTGAAGCATTTTCACCTGTGAAGAATTTCAAAGCAGCTGGGCTGTGAAAATGACAAAACATAACATAAACAGCACTTCTACAAAACATAATTCATGTTTAAGAATTAAAATACACGCTTTTACATAAAATGACGTCATTTGCATCCGCTAAAGCAATCCACTTTTATAATCCAATCTTAAACTTCGTCTATAGAAAAGTGTGCATATGACGTCATTATCACGGAATAACAGACAATATTCTTGACATAGCCCATATATTAATTTCAACTTTTTTTCAGGTTTTATGCGAAAATGGCAACAAAAAGATACAATATCGCCTATTTTTGACTATTTTCAATTTACTTTCAGTGACTTTCAATAGAAATGAGGTACTTTTGTTGCCACGATAAGAAAAATGGTATTAAAAACTACAAAAAAATTAATATATCAAAAATAAATTGAGATACAGCTTTCCAACAAATTGCATTTAAAAGAGCATTTTTTTCCTTATACGACGGTGTAAAAATTTTAAATGTGCGATGTTTAGAAGTTTAAAAATTAGTAGTAGAGAAAATTGCAAAACCAAAATTTTATTTAAAATTTCAAAGTGTTGCCATTCGCAAAATGACGTATGCGTTACGCACAGATATGTTTGTCCTTTATAATATAGATAGATAGGGTAGATATGTATGATTTTAGTATATTTTTCCCTATTTGTATTAAATCATGGAACGATTTTAATTTATTTCGGGTTTTGGATCAGGTTTGGTGGAATTATTTCGGGTTTCGGTTGGGTTTACGGTTGGCGAAAAAATGTTGTCGTGTTTCGGGTTAACGATTTTTTTTACGTCGGGCATAACCCAAACCATATAGCTCGGTAATACCCCTCTAGTCGAAAATATTATGGTATTGGAGTCAAATATGAATCCAACTTCGATAAAAAATGAAACTAATGTGATTTTTTTATGCTATGTTGATATTTTACATATTATCTATTTAGTTTATTCTTTTTTTTTTACAACAAAATTATTTTTAAACTAATTATAGCTCATACGAACTTTAATTATCTCTTTTAGAATTTTTACTCTCATGATTATGTACATTTTCCCCTACTAATAGCCGTAGCTAGTTTTTTGCTTTATGGGTTGGGTTGATTTTTGACGGCCAATTATCTACACGAGGGATATAGGCCCTAGGGGGAGTGCCTTCCGTGGAGGTCTTTCTAAGGGAACCTAATCCGTATTAACGCATGGAAATCCACGGTTCGAAGAAAACCACGAAAACTCCGAACGATTAGGCCGACGGGCGCGATTGGGTTCGAACCCAGCCCCTCCCGTCTACCAGCTTCGAGAGCAGAACCTCTCAGCCACTGGTGGGGCCATTTTTTTTTTTTTTTTTTTTTGCTTTATGAATTTCTTCTAGCCGTAGTTCTACTTGAAAATTAATATCGATTCAGGTATACAACCTAATCTGGTACGTTCATTCAGTGGCAATAAAAATATTAAATGCGTAAAGTTAAAGATATATTACATACATATATATTTTTCATTTTCAAAATAAGATGAAGCTTATTCTAAAGTTTACACTCGCTTTTTTAATTTTTTCTACAGTATCGGATTAAAATATAGTTATAGACCTCCAGAATCATTTCGAAATGCTGATGGTACTTCTTCGGTTGACTGCACAAAAGTAGATGTCTGGAGCCTTGGGATACTGGCAATCAACATCTTCACAGGATTGTATTTGGAAAAGAAATTTCCAGATGATGTCACTTATTGGAGTAAAGACGTTTATTCCCAAATTTTCAAAGTGTTAAAGGTAACCTTAAGTTAATATTTTAAATCTTTATTTCCCATTAAGTTTCAGAGACGTAACTATACACTAAGGGCGGGGCGTAAAAAATACGCAGCCAAGGAAAGATATTAGCTACGATGCTTCACATCTCTTGAGTGACACGTGACTAAGATATAGACTAGTTTCCACTAATTGTGGAACTGCTATGTGTGGAACTGCTAAAGTAGACTGGAAAACAGTCCAGATTGGTGTTGTGCTGCGGCCTCTTTCTTTCGTTGGGCTGCATTAAAAACTGAATTCTCAGGTCCCCTTGCACTCCATTTTCAGTGGCGCAGCCAATATCTTCAAGTGGCAAAGGCTATGAATCATTAATCACTCATAAAATGAACAATTTCGATGTTTTACATGTTTATAAGGTAGTTCTTAATAAATTCGTGGAGTACAATTGATATAATTAAAAACACGAGTACCAAAATAAATTTAATATACAGAGGTTTCAAAGCCTTATAAAAGTAACTCATTCTTCAGTTTTAAGATCACAAAAAAATAAATAAAAAGGTAAAAAAAAAAAAAAAAAAAAAGAAAAAAACAATCTCTAATACAAATAATTTGCTTCTATTTTTTCATTCGTTTTGCAGGAAAGAAAGGGCGCTGTTTCAAGGCCACTATTGATTTAGTGTTGAAAAAGTTGTATGCTAAAACGTTTTTGGATATTTATGCTTTTGACTTTACACATCATATTTTCTTCTTAACACAACGGATTTGTATGCATCTTTGTGAGTTCTAGGAGGTGTGTTAAGTCCTATTTTCCACCCTTTCGCTGCACCACTTACTACTTGACTGCATACTATAACATAAATAGTGAAAACTGGCGTTAATCATGCTAATATTAATGCAGTATATGAATAAGTATATAAAGAGAAACATTTTTCAGATTATTTGCCAGTAAAAAGAAAATTGATTTTATGTATTTCAGAATGACATGGAAAATCTTCCAAACCTCCATTTTTGTTTTCGAGCATTTTTCCATATCGGCATTACAAATAATATAAGGACCGAAACATCAAGCTTTTATCCAATGGACGTATGGATTTACATATTTTTACATATTTATAGACACCTGTACTTTGATTTAGCCTAAATTAATTTCCTAACTCATAGTGAAAAGTCCTTCCGGCCAGTGCCGGGAGGAAGAGGTAGCTTTCATATTCCGTATTTTTTAAAAGTAAGCTTATAATATTCAAACACACGGAGCTCGAATTAGTGGAACCCGATTATAGAATATTAAATACTAATTTTTGTCAATACTGAATATGAATGAGAATTTCGCGAAATTAGTCAGCGTTATCAAAGCTGGTTTTATTTAAAGTGATTTATATTTGGTCGCCAAATTGGATGATATCTTGAAGTGCCCGCCATTTTAAAACAACATAATGGCTGCAACAAAGCTAACCAATGAACTTGGTCGAGCCCTTAGTAATTCCTGTACACATGCTCACTCACATCTAAATCGATTGATGTATACGAGTGCTGTTGCAGGCAAAAAAATCAGATTTTTCAAAATCCCACCCACATTAGAAATTCAAACTTCTATATCTCAGCCATTTTTTTAGACAAAGACAAAACAAAAAATGCTCCGGAGTCTTTGTATCAAGCTCAAACACACAAGAGAAAAATCGTTTTCAATTTCTAATTTTTTTGTACCTCATTTTAAATTTAAATTGTTTTTTAATTTTTAAATGGCCGCCATTTTGAAACAAGATGGCGGATGAAGTTAGCAAAAGAACTCGGCCGAGAAATTTCTATGTACTATGCACATGCCTTGTCACATCCTAATCGGTTCATAAATACGCGTGTTATCGCGTGACAAAAATCAGATCGTTTCAAAATGTCAGCCATGCTAGAATTTAAAAGTGCTATAACTCAGCCATTTTTTAAGATATAGACGAAACGAAACTGCTCCGAAATCTTTGTATCAAGGTCAAACACATAGGAAAAAAATCTTTTTCAATTTCTAATTTTTTTTGTACCTCATTTTAAATGTTAAATTTTTTTTAAATTTTTAAATTGCCGCCATTTTAAAACAAGATGACGGATGAAGTTCGCAAACGTACTCGGTCAAGACATTGGTATGTACTATGTACGCACCAAGTTATAATCAAAATCCGTTCATAAATACGCGTGTTATTGCATAACAAATATCAGATCGTTTCAAAATGTCAGCCATACTAGACTTTCAAAGTGCTGTAACTGAACCGTTTTTTAAGATATAGACGAAACAAAAAATGCTCCTGAATCTTTGTATCAAGCTCAAAAACACAAGAAAAAAACATTTTTCAATTTCTAATTTTTTGCACCTCATTTTAAATTTTAAATGTTTTTTAAAAATTTAAATGGCCGCCATTTTGAAACAAGATGGCGGATAAAGCTGGCCAACGAACTCGGTCAAGACATGCTATGTACTATGCACATGCCTTGTCACATCCAAATCGGTATATAAATACGCGTATTGTCGCGTGACAAAAATTATATCGTTTCAAAATGTCAGCCATGCTAGAAATTCAAAGTGCTATAACTCAGCCATTTTTTAAGATGTAGACGAAACAAAAAATGCTCTGAAATCTTTGTATCAAGCTCAAACACATAAGAAAAAAAATATTTTTCAATTTCTAATTTTTTTGTGCCTCATTTTAAATTTAAAATTTTTTAAATGGCCGCCAATTTGAAACAAGATGGTAGAGGTCTGCACGGGCCCGGGCTTGGCCCGAGGCCCGTACCCGGCCCGGCCCGCGGGCCGTGCCGGGCCGGCGGAATGGAGGAGAATTTTCAAACGGGCCGGGCCGGGCCGGCAGAATTAGGACAATTTTTCAACGGGCCGGGCCGGGCCGACAGACAAAATAAACGGGCCGGGCCGGGCCGGCAAAAAAATTGAACGGGCCGGGCCGATAAAAAAATCAATCGGGCCTATCGGCCCGATATAAGAATTTGAGAGTAGCAGATAAAATACGAGGCCATTTCCAATGAATATGACTTTTTCGAGAAGTATAAATGTGCGTACGAGCCGATGCGAGTTTAACAACATCAATACAGAAATGTAACATGTCCATCGTAGAGATCGGCATCGTACAGTTACATGATGCCTGATCCCGGGTTTAATTTTTTCGGCAGACTTGTGCCGGGACGGAACTGGTCTTAATCGTTCTCAGGATGTGTAGTACAGGCATTATGTTTTGTAAAGGTATTAATAGCGATAATGAACTTCTGTTAACAGTATATCTTTGGAAATGTACCTTAAGGTGGTTCTCATATTTACTGCTCAACAATGCGAAACTCTCAGACACATTTTCTGACTCATTTTTAACTATAAAGGCATAAAATTGACAGGCCTGAGTATTGAAGGCATTTGGGATCGAATAGCGTTTCCATTTTTCATAAATTACGTACAGAGATAACAGAGACACTTGTCACGTGACTGTACGTTTTTCTCCTTTCCTGTGCTATCGCTTCCGGAAATTCGATTCAAAACGCTAACTTTGGCAGTATTTTCTGAAAGATATATTACTTTTTTCTAAGAAAAAAACGACATTTACATGGTTTCTGAATAAGAATACCTGCCAACCTCATGCGTTTCCGAAAAGAAATGAATTCATAAATGTATCAAAATGTAGCTCCTTTGGATTTGAGAAAAGCCTTAATGACATAAATATTTTCACAAATCTACCTTTTATTATAAGCTTCAAAAGTTATGTTTTTTAACCCTTTATTCTAAACTACAATAATCTTTTAATGAACCCTTATTTATATTTTGAAACGTCTGTAGAGACGTTGACTAAAACACTAAGTAATCGTTAATGTTTACTATTGTGTGTTTTCTATTTTGCGAACGCGTAGTAATTTAAAATATACTGTAAAATGTTCCCATAAATATGCATGTAGTATTCATTAAAAGAATCTTAATTGTATGTCGAGAAAAAACGGAATTTTTTGTAGAAATTTAGTCGGGCCGGGCCTGTTTTCACTGATTTTTGTACGCGCCGGGCCGGGCCGAGAACGGGAAAAATGTAAACGGGCCGGGCCGGGCTCGGGCCGAACTTTCAATTTTTACACCGGGCCGGGCCGGGCCCGGGCCTGGAAATTCCGGCCCGTGCAGACCTCTACAAGATGGCGGATGAAGCTGGCCAACGAACTCGGTCGAGACATTGGTATGTACTTTGTACACACCAAGGTGCATCCATATCGGTTCATGAATACGCCTGTTATCGCGTGACAAAAATTAGGACATTTCAAAATGTCAGTTACGCTAGAAATTCAAAGTGCTATAACTCAGCCATTTTTTAAGATATAGACGAAACAAAAACTGCTCCGGAATTATTGTATCAAGGTCAAACACGTAAGGAAAAAATATGTTTCAATTTTTAATTTTTTAGTACCACTTGTCAAATTTTAAATTTTTTAAAAATTTTTAAATGGCCGCCATTTTGAAACAAGATGACGGATGAAGCTGGCCAACGAACTCGGTCGAGACATTAGTATGTACTTTGTACACACCAAGGTGCATCCATATCGGTTCATGAATACGCCTGTTATCGCGTGACAAAAATTAGGACATTTCAAAATGTCAGTCACGCTAGAAATTCAAAGTGCTATAACTCAGCCATTTTTTAAGATATAGACGAAACAAAAACTGTTCCGGAATTATTGTATCAAGATCAAACACGTAAGGAAAAATATGTTTCAATTTTCAATTTTTTAGTACCACTTGTCAAATTTTAAATTTCTTAAAATTTTTTAAATGACCACCATTTTGAAACAAGATGACGGATGAAGCTGGCCAACAAACTCGGTGGAGACATTGGTATGTACTATGTACACCCCGAGTTTCATACAAATCGGTTCATAAATACGAGAGTTACAGTATGACAAAGGTCAGATTTATATATATATATATATATATATATATATATATATATTGTGATGTAGTGGGCCAGAGCTTTTTGGTTCACTAAGCACTTGTGAGATGATCGTTGAAAAATAATACATATTTCTTACCAAACTCTTTTATTAGAACAACTAAAATCGATTTGAAAAATGTAATAACAAACTTTACCATTCATAGGTAGACACTCTCACTTTTTATTAACAGTTCTGTACTTCTCATAGCCAACCTGAGTAAACGATTTTTACTCGCATCTCTTCCGTTGGTAAAAAACCACCTGACTTCATCAGTATCTCCAGTCTACTGTTCAGCCTCCTCACCAGCTCCTGCCTGAGCTTTTTTTTTTTCACTTTGGGGACGAGTTGCCACACATTGTCCAGTCCTCCCTATTTCTTGGAAAAGTGGAAATACCCTGTTGAGCAGATCCCAAGAGCAGAAGTATGCCTGCTATTTCCCCTGCATGCCTTTACACAAAAGACTATTGTCCTCCACGGAAATGCCTGTTGCTTCCCCCGTCGAAAATTTGTGTTGAAGGCACGATATCACAACACCTCCCCCCAAAAGAGATTTCCACAGGAAATATTTGGCATGAATTCACGTAATAAGCCTTTTTAATAGATTTCCCGAGGGGTCAAGCAAACCATTAAATCAGCAATAAAATATCATTTAGACTTTTGACCCAATTATGAAAGTTCTACTTAAATTCAAGAATACCCACTCTCAGTTTCAAAGGACATACCAAAAATATGAAATTTTCAGAATATTCCTTACACATAATTAATCAAAAGAATAAAAAGAATTTACATTTTTGATGCTAGAACAATTAATTTAAATTTAAAATATTTGAATACAATACTAACTCAAAAAAGAAAAAAAAAACACTATAACACAATCTAGGTAACTAAATTTTTACATACAGCACAATATCTTAATAAAACGCCCTAATCACAAGCATTAAAATTTTGAACACTAAATTCCAAACAGAATAATCCAACTCTGATTCTAAATCTTCCTACTTAGACCATCTGCATTTCCATGTAATTTTCCTGGCTTATGTGTAATTTCAAAATTTAATGGCTGCAAAAATAGAGCCCAACGTGTCAAACGAGAGTTTGTACCAACCATTTTCTTTAAGTACACTAATGGATTATGATCCGTTTGTATTTCAAATTTTTGCCCATCCAAATAATAATTTAACTTTTTTAATCCATATACTATAGCCGCTAATTCTCTTTCTATCGTGCTATAAGTTTGCTCCGCACGAGAAAATTTTTTGCTAAGATACAAAATTGGATGCTCTTCACCTGCAATAATTTGAGATAAAACAATTCCTGCCCCATACAAACACACATCTGTTTGCACAATGAATTTCTGCTTAAAATCAGGCGCATATAACACAGGACTTTTCATTAATTTTAACTTTAATTCTTCAAATGCATTATTACACTTCTCGTCCCATAGGATTTTTTCTTTTTTATTTTCCCTTTTAAAGCATCTGTTAACGGCACTGCTATGGTAGCATAATTCTTTATGTACCTCGCGTAATATCCTACCATTCCCAGATATGCTCTTAGCTGTGTTTTCGTCGTCGGAATTGGAAAATCTTTACTTAGCTTCACTAGGAGACCTTTTTCCTGACCCAACTTCGTGTCCCAGAAATTTTACGTGATCTTGCGCGAATTGGCATTTGGATGGTTTCACCGTTAGATTTGCTTCTTTTAACCGCTTAAGAACCGCCTCCACATCTTTTAAATGCTGTTCCCAGGTCAAAGAAAATATAGCTATATCATCGATATATGGATCCGCAAATGACTCTAACCCATATAAAACTATGGCAATCAATTTACAAAAATAATATGCTGAATTTTAAAGTCCAAACATCATGACTTTAGGTAAAAAAGTCCCAAATGGTGTTACAAAAGCCGCATATCTCTGAGCTTCTTCCGTGAGAGGAATCTGAAAATAACCTTTCGTCAGATCCATAACAGTAATAAAAGGCGCTGCTCTCACTTTCTCAAGGAAAAATTCAGTTCTGGTGTTTGCATTTAATTTCCTATAATCCACACAATGGCTAGCGTCTTTACCCGCACTCTCAACCAAAATCATAGGTGAAGCATAATCTGATTGCCCGACTTCAATCACACCCAAATCTAAAAGCCTCCTAATCTCTTCACGCACAATCTCTAATTGCCTCAACGACATACGACATGGTTTTGATCTTACCGGCACATCATCCGTTAAAACAATGTCCATTTTAACTAACGGGGTACTCCCAGGGTCCGTAGAAAAAACTTTCATATGACGCTCAATCCTTGTCCTGAAATCTCCTATTTGTTCTGTAGAAACGCGTTTTTACAAATTACTTTCTTTTACTAATTCCCAAAAGTCTAATTGAGTGGGATCCGCAATGGGATAAGTAATTTCCGTTTGATCCTCAATTTCCTCACACTCCTCATCAATCAACAAATTTACAAATTCAGGTCTACTATAATATGATTTAATTAAATTAACATGATAAATAGTAGACTTATTTCTCTTTTCCGGAATATCGATAGTATAATTAGTTTGAGATATTACACTAGTAATAGTTCCCGGTCCTATCCAATTAACAGCCATTTTATTTGGTTTCGAAGTAGCCAGAACTAACACTTTATCTCCAACATTAAATTTTCTATACACCGCATTCTTATCATACCATTGTTTTCGTTTCTCCTGACACTCTTTCATTCTTTTACACGCTAATTCTTGACAATGTTTCAATCTATTACTTAAGTTCAAAATATAGTCCACTACATTCTGATTTACCGTTTCCTTTTCCATCCAATTTTCATATACAAGAGTATGTAGCATTCGTAAATTCTTACCATGTACAAGCTCAGCAGGGCTAAATCCCGTGCTTTCATGACTTACAGTCCTCAAAGCAAATAAAGCCATTGACAAGACTGCTTCCCAATCTTTTCCTGCCTCCAAACATAATGTCTTTATAACCTTTTTTAAACTACCATACATCCGTTCAACGCTATTCGAATCTGGGTGGCAAACTGAACTATGTACAACTTTAATACCGAACCTATAAAAATATTCCGATGCCAACTCACTTGTAAATGACCTACCCAAATCACATTGTACCTCTTTTGGATAACCAGTCCTAGAAAATATTTGTATTAGCCCCTAAATCACTGACGAAAAGTTAAATCTTCTACTGGAATCGTATCTGGATATTTTGACGCAACACAAATTGAAGTAATCAAGTATCTATTATTTTTCTCGCTTAAACTCAAAGGGCCTACACCATCAATATTTATCCTGGAGAAAACTTCTGAAATTATTAGCACGAGCTTCAAGGGAGCTTTCTTTTTATCTCTATTTTTACCAACCTTTTGACACAGATCGCGAGTTCTTACAAATGCCTCAATTTCCTTGTAACAATTTGGCTAAAAATAGCATTTAATTACCCTATCTTTTGTTTTAGTCGCCCCTAAATGTCCCGCAACTTCCTCATGACACATTTTCATTATTTTCTCACTAAATTCTAATGACAAACATAATTGTAATTTCTCATCCCCACCATTTGAATGTGAAACTCTTACTAATTTATTTTCCATTATTTTAAATTCCTTTTCTTTTACATTATTCGCCTTTTCCCATAATGTTTTTAAAGATAAGCACTGTTTCTGAGCTAAGCTGAAATCTTTCGCCGTAATTTTATTCAATCCCACATTATCTTTCACATCCCATTTCGGTAATAACATAAGATCTTCGATTTGACTTTCACCCTGTCTATTCTCATCCATTTGAACTACCTGCGTTTCTTTGTTCTGTGAGCAATCCCCAATTTTATCTACCCTACCTGGTTGCTCTTCTAACTTTGCACGCTCGATAACCGACATTTCATTATCAGCATCCCGTTGCTCCATTCTTTTTTTAAAGAATCCGTCCTACTACGGGTAACTACCATATTTATAGGAACACCATTTCCTTTATTTTGCTCAATAAGCTCCGCAGTTTTATTACCTAAGAGATAGTAACCTTGCTCCGACTCCGATGGTTTAATCACCGCTTTAGTGGTGATGCAACCAAAATCCCCTTTTATAGTCACCCATGCTAATGGTAAACATTTACATTCATTATCAAGAGGTTGACGTACCCAAGTTATATCTCCAGTAAAATCTTCTGTTTTAACACAATTTCTATCGCATAGATCAATCCCTGCTCCCGTGTCCCTCAAATAGTGTCTTTCAACCCCATTTATTAGAGCTTTTTTTAGATAAGGTTTAAAACAATCCCCTAAATCAACATCATTACCTAAATGATTAACTGTATTGAACTGATTTTTCTTTTTTAACCATTCCTCAATATCTGGTTTTATGTGCCCTGGTTGATTACAAAAAAAAAAAAAAAAAAAAAAAAAACACATAATCTGCCTTTTCCTCTCAAAAACCTGGTCTTGTTTAAATTTATCATTTTTAAAATTTTCCGTTTTATTCTCTAACTCCGATTTAGCTTTTACTTCACCCTTAATTTTCGGATTTAAATTGCTTCTTTGCATCTCTGAATAAGGTTTTTTTTCCCAAGACTTTTTTCTGATTTCATGAAACTACTTCTAATACTCTCATATTTGTCACATTTATCAGCGAGCTTCGAAGCCTCTTTTATTTCATCCCATTCATCCATAAATTTTTCTTTTACTTCAAAAGGAACGCGTTTTTTTACTTGCTCAGTGAGCATGAGTTCTTTTAAAGACTCCAAATCCTTTATTTCTAATGATTCCAACCAATTATCCAAATAACCTCTTAATTCATATACCAAGTCTACCCATAACGCTCCAGGTTTCCTTTGATGATTTTCAAACTTCTGTTTTAAAGCACCTGTTCCCAATCTAAAACGATTTAATAAAACTTTTTTTACATGTTGAAAATCATCTCCTAATCCTGCTGATTGTTTCACTATAATTTCCGCGATATCTGATGGCAATAAGGGAATTAATTGGCTAACCATATCCTCTTGCGAAATTTTAGCTTTTTCCGCCTGTTTTTCAAGGATCATAAAGAAAAGAGTGATGTCAATTAATTTAGAATCAAAGCGTGGAACTAATTCTTTCAAATTAATTTTTGGATTCCTATGCGAACCAGACGAAAGACTAACAGTTTCCGAAGAATTTTAAATTCTTAATTTTTCTAACTCAAATTGTCTTGTTTTTTCACGTCCTTCGTTTTCTTTACGTTCTGCATCCTCTTTAAGAATACATTCCAAATTCGATTTAGCAAAACTCTCATTATAATCCGATGCTTCTAAAATAGCCTGAATTATAGTTTTTTTCTTATCAGTTGCCGACACGTTGGTCTCAAATTCCTCTGTCAGCAAAAGCAAGATATTTTTAGTATATTTCCTTAGAAATTCTTCCATGATTTTCCCCCAAAATATACTAATCACAAGAATACACAAATATATACAATTTGTAAAACACCAAAAAAAAAAAAAAAAAAAAAAAAAAAAAAGGAATAGGATTTTAACCTTTAGATATATTTCAATGCATAAAGCAATAATACAATTTTCCTACCGAAAATTTTCATGCACTTGTTATATCCTTTAAAACTGAGTAAATCCTCAAAATTATTTTGATACTCACAGTACCATATAAATACAATTTATATATAAAGAATTAATCCCGCTTTTTCCTACAGCATACCCATAAAATTTCAAATAACTTTATTGCTGTAATAAACAAAAGCTGTATATGCCCCAACTTTATAACTAAAAGTTACATCCACAACTATGATTAATTTTAATGATTAATATTCTTTTATTAATCAACCGTAATTTACTATCCCCAAGTAAATTATGAAATACATAAATATTAAATTTTCAAAATCAAATGAATTACCGTACAGACCTTAAGAAACCCGTTTAATATAAAAATTCTAACTAAAAATTTATATCCCAAATTAATAGCTACCCTAGACTTTTTATCTATTAAACATATACAAATTACCAAGAACAGACATATACAATATTAAATCCTAACAGACCTCTCTGGAAAATAATCCCTTTCATAAAAGGGCTTACCTTCAAATGTAGACATTTCTCTACACTGCCCCAAGGCTTTCCTGCACTTTTTTTTTCTTTCAGGTACTGTCGTATCTCCGGATCTAACTTGATTTCCGCCGGGAAATTTACACACAAGCTGTCTCCATGGATTCCTAAGGGCGATCGATGAATAGTCTTCTATCAACTGCACTGGACGTTTACTGAAGAAATTTTCTATATCGTCGGATCCTTAGTCCTTGTTACATACCAGCTAACATATTCGACACTCCAGATTTCACAGTTCCTCACCGGATACACTTGAAAATCTTTCTCATCAAACACAAGATTTCATCACCCACTGTCCTTGTTTCTAACACAGTTTCCTTCTGTACATCAAGTTCATGTGGGTCCAGTCTAATTTATGCTAGACCTAATTAATCCGTAAGCTGCCACCATTTATAATACTTTAGCTGTGATGTAGTGGGCCAGAGCTTTTTGGTTCACTAAGCGCTTGTGAGATGATCGTTGAAAAATAATACATATTTCTTACCAAAGTCCTTTATTAGAACAACTAAAATAGATTGGAAAAATGTAATAACAAACTTTACCATTCATAGGTAGACACTCTCACTTTTTATTAACAGTTCTATACTTCTCATAGCCAACCTGAGTAAACGATTTTTACTCGCATCTCTTCCGTTGGTAAAAAACCACCTGACTTCATAAGTATCCCCAGTCTACTGTTCAGCCTCCTCACCTGCTCCTGCCTGAGCTTTTTTTTCCCTTTCACTTTGTGAACGAGTTGCCACACGTTGTCCAGTCCTCCCTATTTCTGGAAAAGTGGAAATACCCTGTTAAGCAGATCCCCAGGGCAGAAATATGCCTGTATTTCCCCTGCATGCCTTCACACAAAAGACTATTGTCCTCCACGGAAATGCTTGTTGCTTCCCCCGTCGAAAATTTGTGGTGAAGGTACGATATTACAATATATATATATATATGTGGATATACAAAGTGTTTCTAAGCTCATGGTACAAACTTTAAGGGTAGGTAGAGCACACAGTAACAATCATTTATTGTATAGGAATGTATGGGACCAAGAGACGCATTAAGGTAAAAACACCAGGGGGCAATTAGGCCCCCTTTTAATTTTCAAATTTTCTCATTCATACCAAAAAATTTTATGCTATCCTTTTCTTGCCATTTCATAATTACTTAATAATAAAATTCTTCTTTGAAAATTTTTGGTATGAAATCGAAATTTTTTGAATTGTAAATAGAAATAGAAATAGACATTTTTTGAAATAGAAATGGAGTCGTTGATTCCACTGGTGGTAGAGGACAGTAAGTGACTGGACGCCGTTAAATACCATGCATTGAAGTAGAAGAAATCGCCATTTTTAATTGTACTATCGTTCGTCATGGAAGACTTTACATATGCCGAAAAAGCCGATATGCATTTCATGTATGGTCTTGCAAATGGCAACGCCAGAGCTGCCCTACGAATGTATCAGGAGCAGTTTCCTCGCAAAAGAATGCCTGATCATAGAATGTTTCAGCGCTTACAGCGTGAACTTTCTGAAACAGGTTCTTTCCAAGTCACCAGACAGGAAAGTGGGCGAGAAAGGGCTGTACACAGCACAAGTCTGGAAGAAATTATTTTTAATTTTGTGAGTGAAAGGCCCGAATCAAGTACAAGAGCCGTTGCACAGAATTTAGGTGTGATTCATCCGACCGTTTGGAGATTGTTAAATGAAAATCGATTTCATCCCTTCCGTTTTCAACGTGTACAAACTTTGAATCCGGAAGACTATCTTCTGCGGTTGAACTTTTCCAAGTGGGTTTTGCCGCAACATGTATTGCAGCCAGAATTTACTGCTCATATTCTATTTACAGATGAGGCAGTATTTACACGCGAGGGTGTATTTAATGCGCACAATTTCCATCTTTGAGCAACCAATAATCCACATGCAACGCAGCCACATGCTTATCAACAACGATTTTCTGTGAATTTGTGGGCGGGTATTGTTAATCATTATTTGATTGGCCCATACCTACTACCTAAGAGGCTGGATGGTCGCTGTTACCTTATTTTTTTTTTTGAAAAAGGTTTTACCAGAACTGCTGCAAGATGTTCCGATCGCCATTCGTAACCGGATGTGGTTTAAACATGATGGAGTGCCAGCGCACTTCACGAATGATGCGCTCATTTACCAGAATGCCACATTTGGGACGCGATGGATTGGGCGTGGTGGATCAGTTCCTTGGCCACCACGATCTCCCTATTTATCGAGCCTTGATTTCTTTTTATGGGGACATCTGAAGAGTCTTGTTTATGAGACTCCAGTTGACTCAGACGAAAATCTAGTAGCTTGCATATCCGAAGCTGCTGCGCGTGTGCGGGAAATGCCTGACATCTTTAGAAGTGTTCGCCAATCGTTCCACCGACGCTGCCAACCATGTGTCATAGTTGGTGTGCGCAATTTTGAACATTTATTGTAATATTATTGTATGCATTATTATTCACTTGTAAACTACATTGTAAATAAACATTTTATGTTTTTTATTCATGTATTTCGCTTGATAAGTTTGCAAATTTTGCGCTTTTTTTTAATTAAAAAAATTCGATTTCATACCAAAAATTTTCAAAGAAGAATTTTATTTTTAAGTAATTACGAAATGTCAAGAAAAGGATAGCATAAAAATTTTCTGGTATGAATGAGAAATTTTGAAAATTAAAAAGGAGCATAATTGCCCCCCCCCCCTGATGTTTTTACCTTAATGCATTTCTTGGTCCCATACATTCCTATACAATAAATGATTGTTACTGTGTGTTCTACCTACCCTTAAAGTTTGTACCATGAGTTTAGAAACACCCTGTATATACATATATGGATATATATATATATATATATCAACTTTTGAACGGAGGGTGGTTTCAAGGTCTGGGGGTCATGATCGATGAAAATGTACCAAAATTTTTTGAAATCGCGTTCTTTGGAACGGCTGCAATATGTAGCTTTTTGTAATGAAAGCTACCTAAAATCGCACGGAGTTGATCATACGTTACGTACGCCATGGATTACATTTTTCGGTACTGTAAATTTTGAAACTTTTACGGAGCTGGTCATACATTACGTACGCCATGGATTAAACATTAATATTTCTGGACCCATTTTAAATGAAATTTCATTTTAAAACTTCTAAACATCCCACAATATTACATTTTACACCGTCATATAGAGAAAAAAATGTACTTTTAAATGCAATTTGTTTCTGAGTTATTAATTTTTTGTAGTTTTTATTACTTTTTTGTCATAGTGGCAACAGAAGTATCCATCTCTGTTGAAAGTAAAGGGAAAATACAGATTACTGTATAGACCAATCAGAAAACGAATAAAATGTGGGACTCATCTAATAAAAAGCTTCAGATATGTTTTTGATTTCCTACCTTGACCGAGGACAATAACCATTTTTCCAAATGGTTAATAATTCAACTTATGTGTTTCAGAAGTTTTATACAGGGTGATCCCGAATTTATGGTTCAAACTTTAGGGATTCGTACAGGATACTATAAAAATCATTTATTGTATAGGAATGTATGAGTGGAAGTGAGGCGTTGAGGCACAAACGCAGGAAAGAGACATGGAAGGAATGCTTATTGACAGCGTCACTGGCAAGTGTTTAGAATAAATTTTCAAAATTGCGTCAACCAGCAATAATATATGACTGGCAGCGTCAATGGAGCGACTGGCGTGCAGATTTAAAGATGGGTACATGCTCATACATGCAGCAGTAATGGATATTCGAGCAACGAAATCCTCCTGGAATCGCATAGACGCTCACCTCCAATCCAGTGCTCCCGAAAAGGGGCATCCAGCTAATTGCTCAAAAGTCAAAACAGTGCTGCAATGGGTTGTCACACCGTCATGGTGAAGCCAGTGTCGCTTACGAAGGACGATCGGAACATCTTGTCGTACAGTAAAACCTCCCTAAAGCGACCACGTTCCGTTCCAATAAAAATTGGTCGCTCCGAGAGGTGGTCTCTTAATGGAGGTCATGTTAAAACCCAGATTTTAATCGTTGAAAAAAGGTAACAATTAATGTTACTAAAATTTACTTTTCACATTACGAAAAAATATAAAAACTTAAATAACAAAACAAAAGTTAATTACATAGTTTAAAAAATGAATACATTGACGTTTGCTTTGATTTTACGGATTTATCTTTTATAACTTTTATTTCCCAGTCCTTTCAAAGTTCAGTAAATAAATGCATTTTTTTTTTTTTTTTTTTTTTTTTTTTTGGACTGGAACAAATAATGACGATTTCATTAATTTATCTATTTCTTTGAGAGTTTCCCGACAAAATAGGGCAGGGGAGTTTATTGACTGTCATTCTAAATTTGTCATCGGAGTTAAATTCGTTGCCTAAAAAGGTAGAAAGAGGTTTAAACACTTAAAAGTTACCCTGATAAAAAAAAAATCTAAACTTAGTTTAGAAGTTTGATGAATAATGCGCTCTCCGGAATTATTTTTCTAATAAAACCTTCTTCAAGCGACTAGGAAAAAACGGAATTTTCTTCAGAGAAAT
Source organism: Maratus speciosus (assembly GCA_963932465.1). Lineage (NCBI taxonomy): Eukaryota > Metazoa > Arthropoda > Arachnida > Araneae > Salticidae > Maratus > Maratus speciosus. Next base: position 280,975,908 of record OZ010794.1, on the reverse strand, counting down.
TGGTCGCTCATGGAGGGAGTTCAACTGGGATGGTCTCTGAATGGAGGTAAAATTAGTATTGAGCCTGTGGGAATAAATTTCGTTCCATGAAAAAATGGTCGTTCAGGGAGGTGATCGCACAGGGAGGTTTCACTGTAGTTCTGCAAATCTTCTTCCACAAAAATACGCTGTCCTGTCCTTTTTAGATTTTTTTTCTCTTTGGATGATTGCAGAACGAACTTTTGCAACTTCATTTTTGGGTGTGTGCGTAACCGTGCAGCGTTAACTTTGATTTTGGCCAATGATGAGTCGCTTTGTCTTAGAGGTGCGTTTCTTTGCGTCACTAAGGTTGTTTTGGTTCTCGTTTTTTCGAATGTTTCGTGCGCCTACTTTTTCTTCTTCATATTGCTTATATATATATATATTGACCATTGACATTTTCGGCAGTTAGCTTTCTGAGGGGAGGCCGAGTCGAGAGACATTACTGAAATGGTTTTGCCTTTGTCAATGAAATGCTTGAAAAACGAAAAAAGTGGTACGTTAAAGTGTTGTTATACACATAAAAATTTCAAGCGACAAAAATTGCCAGCGACTCGTCAGTTTTGTCTCAACTAACGTGCCACTTTTACGTTTTCCAAGCATTTCATTGGCTGTTCGGGAAAAGGCTTTTCCATCGTCAGTTTTCCAAGCATTTGATTGGCTGTTATTGGCGATTCGCTTCGTTTGAGAGGTTAAAATCGCTCCTACACAAAATAGTTGCTTACTTTCTGAGCGACTCTCTTGAACCCGTAGGTTAACATTGAGTCGTTCGGAATTAGAGGCAACTCTGACGCCTCGTGTAATAGTACTTTTAGTTGCGGCAAAAAATAACGAGTCGCAGGCAATTTTTGCCTCTTGAAATTGTTACGTGCAATAGCACTTTTAGGTGGTTCGTGATCAAAACTTGGGAACCTAAGGTAGAAGGTTGGCTTCACACGTAGGCTACTTGGCTGCAAATGAATTGGAATGAAGATTTTCTCTTTGAATTAGTAATATTTTTGTTATTGGTAGCAATATCATTTCCCCTCCGTGTTAATGGGCATACAAATATTACTTCATAGATTTTAACAATTTTTTCAGTCTTTTTCTAATAAGTGTGTTATAGTATTTCAATGCGCACAAAACCGCGAGCTTTGCTAATATGTTATATTTGTTTAAAATTTAAGGACTAAGACTTTTGACATTTTACAGAAAATATTTAATAACAGCAAGGAGAATAAAAAGCTTTAATAATGCAAATGAGGGAAAAAATAAACAATTTAACAGAAACGTTAAAATTTGATTCATTTGTATTTCAGTCATGTATTATCTTCATTTCTGGAAGTATAAATGATACAAAACAAAACAAAAACAAAAACTAAAAATAAATATTTGTACAATTAAAAAGAAATTCATATTTGAAATAATTGAATTCGAAAGAAATGATCACTTCTTATTTCTCAATACTGCAGCCAGGGCCCGAGTACCTTACGGGCACACGGGGCTAGTGGTCTGGGCACGGAATTTGTAGGAACATTTAAATTTTCTATAATTTCATTATGTTTATGAATTAATTTGTTATAAGAATCTAGTAATGACAGAATTTTTTTACAAATAAAATGAAACAAATCTATCACAGACTTTTAGAATGCATTCTGTCATCTGCCAGAGCACGATTATCAACAGGGCAAACTTCCACCAGTAAATTTCAATAGAAATTTTTATTTCATTTAAACACCTTTTCATGAGAAATTACTGTGATGAATAATAAAAAAATTCTATTCTTTTTTACTGGTGGAAGTTTGTTACATTAGTAATTTGGCTTTGCATGTACCCTCTCTTTTACAGCTTTTTATTGAATTCCTGACAATCAAATTTTAAAGACTATATAGAAATTTAAATTGTAATAAATTTAATTTGAGCTTAGCAAAATCATATAACCTTAGAGGTATTCCTTCTACTTTTTTTATGTTAAATTTGTGCTGTTATCTCCTCATGAACAAATATTTCCTCTTTTTTTGAATTATCAAAAGATGATTTTCTATAATTTCCCACACTTACACAAAAAGGGGAAATTTCAAATTTCAAATAGATATAAAGTTTATAATTGTTTAATTTGACATCAAAACGACTAATACAGAAAGACAAATTGTTTGGAACCCATGATCTTTAGTCTTATAAGCACTGCCTATGAGTTAAAATGTTTTGTTTTCCTTGCATGTAAAAAATAATCGTACGCTACAAATCCAGCCAACCAACCTATTAACAGCGGTACAAAAATAGACAGTGCTCTGGCCACAAAAACTTTCTAACTAGGCCCTGACAGCAGTTCTCGAAAAATGTAAATACTTCTAAATTTACTCTTCGCAAAATTGATTGATGCAAAATGATTGTTATTCTGTTTAAAAAATTTATATAAAAATATTCAGTAATATACTATGAATAAATAGTTAAAGTATGTTCTTAAAACATTTCCATTTTTTCAAAAAGAGTTTTTGATTACAGAAAGCTCCTTGATTGTTGCCAGCTCCTTCTAAAGAACTGACAGTTCATATCTGTATCAAAGTTTAGTGTCGGCTGGATCAGGTTCAATATCTACAGCAACATCTGGGCATTCAATGCTCACAGTATCCGCTGAGTTGTCACGCGTTGGAGAATCTGATTGTGCACTCGTAAAAGAAAACTCGTCTGCTGAAGAACTGTTGAGTCTTTGCTCTTTACTTAGACTACTCCAACTTCTCCTTTTGTACGCAGCAGTTGATTCGTTCGAAGTTTGTTTCTGTAATTTTTCAAACGACGGCTCTTCCTCTTCGTCGATGGATTCGTGTATTGTACGAACATTAGTAATATAAGGTCTGTCACTTATTTTATCAAGGAAGGTAGGAGATGGAGACAAATATCCTGGATAATAATCGCGGTTGTCAACCCAAGTAGGAAACTCTTCCTGAGGTTTGGCAGGATCACATGAAGATATGTCTTCGTCCCGTTTCCATGGCAAAACAGTTTCAGTAACAGTTCTAACAGGCGGTTCAGGAACATCTGAAAAAAGAAGAAAACGATTAAGCACCTATAAATTTTGCATATTTAATTTACAACATGCTTGCTCAGTGCGGGTTTCAAGTTGATAAAAAGTAATAAAGAATGTCAACCGTTGCGTGTGAATTATTATACGCTTATCTGTTTTATAATCAAGTTAGATTGAATTAAACTGCTTATGTTGAACCTCCCTATCAATCAATCCCAATAACACATTAACTTAAATCTTAGTAAGTAGTACGTACTACAAAGATGCTATCTGTACCATTCTTTTTAAGCTTTAATCGTACGTCACATGCAGGACGGTTAACCTTACAATTTTCCAAATACAGTAGTGTAGCAAATCCGAGGTAGTTGGGGATAAGACCACGTCGAATTACTGAAAACTCTCGGATTATCCGGGAAAATAAAAAATGCTTAACGATTAAAATTTTACACAATGAAGGATCATCTTGCATCACACAATTAAGCTTCCTCTTGCTGTTCAATATAGCTTCACATTCACGACGGGAACAAGAACGAAATTTCTCATTTTCATTCAAAAAACATTGACTAAGGGAGTGGCTTGTACCTTACGGAAAATGCATTTATATCATGTTGTCCATATTTTTTTTAGATTGTAAGACATTTCATATTAAATTCGTGCATTGAAAGATATTTACCGCTGCATAAACTTTGGAAACCTATCTAGAACACCAATTTACAAAAGATTTTCAGAACAGGGAGGAGCTTCCACTGTTTTAAAATTCAGATTTGATAAAAAATGCCCGTCGGCAATGTGCTAACGCCATTTAATTCGTTAATTAATCCTGATAAGCGTTTAATTCGAGGTGCTTTTTTGACACATCCAATTATACGGAACCTCGGACTTTCAAGACTCAGATTTTCGAAATTCTACTGTAAATCATTTACGCACATACGCATCGCATGTGATTTAGGGAAAAAAGTGTGAAGACATAGCAAAGAGGCAATCAAAAGAATTTCATTACATTATGGTCTATGGGAGAAAATAGCTTTAGTGTATTTTAATTATGCTTGTTATACTAATTCAAACATACTGAAATTGTCATATAACACTGAAGTGCATTGCAAGACGCCTACTATAGAATATGGTGTGCATAGTATTTATAGTTCATTTACAGAGACACACAAAAGAATCGGTTACATTATCAGGGCTGCCACAGGGACAGGCGACTATTTTTTAATTCTATCCCGAACCACTTTTTCAAAACCAAAACCTTTCACATGTACTTTACCAACAGAGACGAGAGAGCAAAAGAAACAAAATTCATATTTTAAAAATAGTGGTATATGAGCAATAATAGCTAAAGGTGCAATTTTCATTGCAATGTACGTTTTTAAATTTAACAAAATTTTTGAGTATTACATTTTGCGTATAAATTCTATAGATCATATACAGCGCAGCATGACAGAATCCTTTAAATTTAAATTATGGCCTATGTGGAAAATTTGCTTACAGTATATTTTAATGATGTTATACTATTTCAATCCCATTGAAACTGAAATACATTACGGAAATGTACTACAAGATGCTTACTATAGAATATGGTACGAATACATATTTTAAGGAGTCTCAGGACTCTTAAAACTGAAAAAAAAAGACCATCTTCAACATTTAATATCTTAAAATGTATATGATTTAAAAACACAATTTTAATTGGGATGAAAGATATAAATATGTTCTTTGATTTCCTGTATTTAAAAAATTGCAAGATGCAGAATAAGTATTTAAAGGGGGCTCCAAAGTGACAGACATTTGTCGAGCAGAAAATTGGTATAACAACTTACCCGCAGGATTACAAAATAAATTTTGCAACTAGACTGAAATTTTTTGTGCCAAAATATGCAGTAGCACCTCGATTTACGTGCCCTCGACTTACGTGACCCCGCATTTACGTCGTCTGGCCTGAAAAAAAAATCTTTAATTAAGACGCACTTTGAACTTTTTTGAAGACTTGTTTCTATGAAGGGAAACTTTCCCGTGACAGTCAAGTGATAGCGACAAACAAATAAAAAAAGCCACTATATAAAGCTTCGAAAATTCACTCTGTTGTTACAAAGAGCTTCTAAAATTAAAAAAGAAAAAAAAAATGTCGGTTCTAAATTCATTGCCAGATTTTCTGGATCAACAAAGGGTCGAACGGGACAGCTAGAAGAACAATAAATTGCAAATCAACAACTTATTGATTTATTCCATATTCTTGCATTAAAAATGCATATTTTGCTAATGTTAAATGTATGCAATATAATCTTTTAATACAATAAAATATGTTCATTAGATTTTGGAGAATTTTTATTGCTTATCCTTTTTTGCTCATCTAAATGTGCCTCGACTTACGTCATTTTCCCCTTACGTCGTTAGTCTTGGAACGAATTGCTGACGTAAGTCGAGATATTACTGTACTTTAGATTGTAATAATTACCCTGAACCGAAATAAATGTGTATTTAAAACATTTGTATATTTTTAATGCAAATTTGTATTTAGCTAATACAAAATTTTGAAAATTTCTACAGTATAATCACCTAAAAAAATATTTTTTTGAACAATAAAAATGAAATTTTAGGTTCAGTTTATACAGACTAACATGAAACATATGTTTTGAAAATTTCATGAAAGTATTTAGAAGTTTGAGATATCCTGCACGTTATACCCAAAAACATCATTTGGAGAAAAATGGTCTTCGAAGTTTCGAAAATGCCGCTTCAGCCATTGAGCTGGTATAATTCTAAAATCTATAACTTCTGTTCTAATGGGAATTTCACTGAAATAAATGTACCAAAATGTTCAGAAAAGAAAAGAGTTTAACATCTAAAAAAATAAAAAAATTAGAAAATTTTGTAGCTTTAAGAGTTCTGAGACCCTTTAAATTGTTTATATAAATAAATCACTTCATTGTATGGAAAAATTAAATTTCTTAACAATATTCTGCTGGTGTTGGAAAGTGTTTCATAATCTAAACCGAATGCATGATTTTTCGTTCTTGTTTTTTTTTCTGCGGTTGGATAAAAAGAAGAAGAAAAAGAAAAGAAACAAAACACAAACTTGCATATATATATATATATTGTTTTATATCAGATGCAGTTTTTTCTTGGAATACTAGGGGGCTCTGCCCCTTACGAGCAACGCTCGCCAATCCCCCCCCCCCCCCGATCAAACTCTAAAAATCCATTAATTTGATCGGCTTTAAAAAGATTACGGAAAATTGAATTATATTTTTTAAAAAAGTAGCAATCTCCCTGTAAACGGGTTTCCATACATTTCTCTTTTACTGGGAATTTTAAGGTCAAATCAGCTGCTGTTAATTCGTTGCCCCAGAGCAACAATAGGAGATCTAGTAATAATCGAAAATGATATATCTGACTTACTGCTATGAAAAACTGTGTCTGCATCTAGTGGAACAGTAGGGAATTTTTTTATAAAACACATCTGAGACATAGAATTAAACATAACTTTGTGTTTCAGAAGTTGTTCCAATAGATGCAAACACAGTTATTCATAGCAGTAAGTCAGACATCTCATTTTTTTTTTTATTACTAGATGTCCTGCTGTTGCTCTGAGGCGACGAATTGCTGTTTTCGTGTTTGATTAAATAAGATTGAAAATTAGCTAATATAAAATGAACTAAGTCAACTGAGACTTTGCTTCCCGGTATTTTTTAATAACGCTATAAGAAAATTATTTTAAATGTAGAGTTTTAAATCTGACGTAATTGTCACGAAACTTTTCTTTCTCTTTGTAATATTCACCTGAAAATATTTTTAGTGTTAGAAAGGAAATATTATTTGCGCTGTCTTAGAATTGGCAACAATAGTTAAAAAGATCATCTCGAAATATGAAATAAATATCTCGTGTACGTGTAAATATATAATATTTTAATTTAAACTGTTTGGCAATGTTATTATTTGGCCATTTGAAATAAGACGCAAGTTCACCCTCATTTACTGCTTTTAACACATATTAAGTAATTCATTATTTTATAGTTTTCTTTCTTTTTAAATATTCACGTGTAGTAATAACAATTTTTATGATGTAATTTTCAATATTTTCCTGCTTTTAACACGTAATCATTTAATTATAATTTCATAGGTTTTTTTCTTTTTATAATAGTCACGTAAAGAAATTTTTAATTTAAAGGAAATATTATTGTTTGCGCAGTTTTTACAATTGTCGATAATTTAAAATAATAACCTTTTCTAAAATATGTAAAAAATATTTCTGGAAAGGCTGAAAATTTGTGTTTAAAATTTAAATAAGCTCTCAAAAAAGGAGACAAATAAAAAAAAAATAAATGCAGTCTGCACACCGCGAGTTTCTAATGTATAACCTTAGAAAATAATTATTCAATTGCTGTGTATAATTTTTGCTCCCATAAATTTTTTTTATTGGAGCGATTTTGACCAACTTTAACATTAAATATCGCTTAAAATAATTCTTCGATTTAAAAAATGTCTGCTTCAGCGTGTTTAACAAACATTTCTGTACAATACACTGTAAAATTAAAAAATACGTTAAAATACGGAAATAGTACTGGCGTCTCGATTGCCAGTACAATTTGCGTATTTTAACGAAAATTTTTTTTACAGAGACCAACAATTTTCATATTTTTGTATGCAGTAGTTTTCTCAATATTAACGAAGAAATACCTCAGGTCACAAAACATTCTTTTACAGCGGCGGTGACAGCATTAGTTACTTTTTTAGGTAGATTTCGTATGAAATACTACCTATTGGGATCGTTCCTATGTTGGAATTTCAGAAAATTTTTTGCAGATCTACACCGATCATGACCCTTAGAAACCAAAACCACCCTCAGTACAAAACTTTATCTATCTATCTATCTATCTATCTATCTATCTATGTATATCACTTTCTTCTGGACACGATAACTTTCGTAATTCTGCACCTATCTCTTCCAAACTGATACATAAAATCTAAGGGCATAAAATCTCGGTCAAGTTCGTTAATGGGCAAAATCGGACCAAGGGGATGGGAATAGGGAGGGGTTTTGTGAAAAACGAAAACCCCCTATAATTTCTTAGTTTTTGTACATATCAAATCAGTTTAAAGTTTTTATTACTTCTAAAAATAGGGCCAAAATTTTATGTATTACAGATTTTTGATAAAGTTAAAAATGGGCTCAAGAGGCGCAAAAAATAGGGTTTTTGGGAGAAAAAAATTCATAACTTCGTCAATTCTCAAGATATCAATTCCAATTAATTTTATTATAAATTTCCTTAATATTATCTACAACTTTTATATTCACAAGTTTTTGATAGGACCAATTTGTACCGCAAAAAAAAAAAAATTAAAAACGAAAAAAGGGGGTTTGAAGAAGTAAAAAATCCATAACTCCGTCAATTCAAAAGATATAAAATCCCCATGAATTTATCATACATCTTCTTAATATTGTCCACAACATCTATATAGACAAGTTTTGGATAGGACGAATTCTTACAGCAAAAACAAATTAAAAATACATAGCGGTTGAAGAAAAAAATCATCTAAGTAAGGGTGTATTCAAATCCAAACTGCGTATTTTCTGACTCATTTTACAATTCATTTTTGCTCTCAAAGGTTTCCAATTGGTACGTTTTCTTACTCAGAAACTATATAATGTACCGTAATGGTCGATTTTTTGATAGAGGCAGAATATATTTTAAAAAATGCTGTTAAAGTGAGCATTTTGAACCGAATTTCCCGAAGCGGATTGTGTTGGAAAAATCATTGCATTAAGGATGCACTCAAATCCAAACTGCTTATTTTCTGACTCATTTTTAAATTCATTTTTGCTGTCAAACGCATTTAATTGGCAGATTGGCTTATTCAGAAACTATATAATGTACCGCAATGATCGATTTTTTGATAGAGGCAGAATATATTTCAAAAAATGATGTCAAAGTGGGCGTTTTAAACTGAATTTCCCGAAGCAATTGTGTTATCACTTTCTTCTGGACACGATAACTTCCGCAATTCTGCACAAATCTCTTCCAAACTGATACATAAAATCAAGGGACATAAAATCTCGGTCAAGTTCGTTAATGGGCAAAAGCGGACAAAGGGGATGGAAATAGGGAGGGGTTTTGTGAAAACCGAAAAAAACCCATAACTTCTTAATTTTTGTACGTATCAAATCAGTTTAAAGTTTTTATTACTTCAAAAAATAGCGGTAAAAATTCATGCATCAAAGATTTTTGATAAAATTTAAAATAGGCTCAAGGGGTGCAAAAAATAGGGTTTTTGGGAGAAAAAAAATTCCTTACTTCGTCAATTCTCAAGATATCAAATCCAATAATTTTATTATACATCTCCTTAATATTATCTACAACTTTTATAGTCACAAGTTTTTGATGGGACCAATTGGTACCGCCAAAAAAAAAAAAAAAAAAAAAAAATTAAAAACGAAAACAGAAAAGGAAGTTTGAAGAAGAAAAATTTTCATAACTCCGTCAATTCACAAGATATAAAATCTCCATGAATTTATCATATATCTTCTTAATATTGTCTTCAACATTTATATAGACAATTTTTTGATAGGGCCAATTCTTACAGCAAAAACAAATTAAAAATACATTGCGGTTGAAGAAAAAAATCATCTTATTAAGGGTGCATTCAAATCCAAACTGTCTATTTTCTTACTCATTTTTAAATTCATTTTTGCTCTCAAACGCATCCAATTGCTAGATTCACTTATTCAGAAACTATATAATGTACAGTAATGATCGATTTTTTGATAGAGGCAGAATATATTTCAAAAAATGATGTCAAAGTGGGCATATTTAGCCAGTGTTTTTCGACAGTAATTTCTGTCTCATTTAATGCCCATATTACACTTAAATTTACTTATACCTATATTTCAGGCATTATAGTAGCCACCAGTATAGACACTTTTACCATATTTGTTTTACATTAATATATAAAGATTCATGACACTTAACATTCATTTTAAAAAATCCTTTATCTTTCGTTTTGTACATATTAAATCGAACATTATAATTTACATTTCTTTACTTTTCTTAAAAAAAAACACAAGCAAAAAAAAAACACACAGCTATTTTGTGTTTTTTTTTAAGAAAAGTAAAGAAATGTAAATTATAATGTTCGATTTTAATATGTACAAAACGAAAGATAAAGGATTTTTTAAAATGAATGTTAAGTGTCATGAATCTTTATATATTAATGTAAAACAAATATGGTAAAAGTGTCTATACTGGTGGCTACTATAATGCCTGAAATATAGGTATAAGTAAATTCAAAGTGGGCATTTTGAACAGAATTTCCCGAAGCGAAAACACAGGTCGCTTATAAATCTTTTCAAAAATCACGTCAGCATGTTTCATATTTTTTTTTATTAAAAATGAATCTGAAAATTTGCCAGAAAAATTCGAGTTGTTGAGTATGGGAAAATATGTTTTTTTAATATCGCCTTAACATGATTCTGATAAAACCAGCTATTTTATAAAAAGGAAATAAAAACTTGTCAAAGATAAAAGTGTTAAAGTGGATTTATCTCTAATCCTGATTTAGTTTTTGTTGGTGAAATTAGTATACTTAACTTCGAAATCTACCTCTGTCAGTAGGCCGGGCCGGCAGGGATTTTTTTTTTTTTTTTTTTTTTTTTTTTAGAATAGATAGAGATACTTCGTAATAAATGAAATTAAGGACTCAAGCGTAAAACATGGTAACTAATGAAATGCAATGTTTGAGGTATTCACTGATGAATATTTCAAGCAAAACTGATATAATTACCTGCTCTAAAGCAGTTGATTTGTTGAAACTGGACTTTCAGTTAACTTAAGTGCAACATTTATTGTCCAATAGGTTTTATTTTATTCGATTTATTGAATTTTAATAACATAGTGCGTGCGGCGGGTGTACAAACCATCGCCTCATCGAGTTCACGGCTGAAATTTGAGGATTAGATTGACCTCGACTGGCATATTAAAATGGAACTGGTCTGCCAAGTCATATCTTGGTGGAAAGCACATGCAGACTAAATTTTAGCGGTTGATTGGTAGGTGGTCCCCATTGAGTTTTCCATTTGAATTCCTAAATCAGATAGCATATTAGCTAGGAAAGTTATTAAAGGATGCAAGAATTTCAAAGGAAATTCACTGGTGACCTTCCAATCAACCACTAAAATTGGGTTGCCAGGTGATTTCCGCATACCTGCCAACTTGTACGGTTTTTTGTTACCACTAAAATTTAACAGAAATTTTTGTCTGATTTCATCGTTGGAATTCGTTAAGTTTCGGCAATTTACTGTTAAATTTTAGTGGCGAGAAAAATCCGTACAAGTTGGCAGCTATGTTTCCATCAAGATATGGCTTGGCAGACCAGTTCCATTTTAATATGCTAATCGAGTTCTATCTAATTCTGAAATTTCAGTATAGGTGCAGATTCCCAAAATCTGGAAGGAGACAGTGGCTCCTAAACCAAAAAAACCCCGTGATCACATTGTGAAACAAACGCATAAAAACAATAGTGTTTATATAGGGGAAAAAAACTAAACATCAGGAAGTCAAAATGAAAAATAATTTATTTAATCTACAAACATATACAATAAAACGCGCACTAATTACTTCAAACGTGTTTATTTAACTTAATCATAAAATTCTTGAAATTTGAATAATAATTAAGTATAACATAAATATTAAATTATGTATAGCTAGAAGATAAAGTTGGGCAAGATAACAGTTAAAAAGATATGTATAAGTTAAGCAATTATGATAGAGGAAAACAATATTTCTTGTTTTGATTTTGACATACAAAAGTACATATAAAAAAAATGTGAATGTGTGAGCAGTGTTGCCAGACGAATACTAAAATTTTATTTTGAATACCACTATTATTGTATGGTATTATTCTCTTGCTTTAATCGCAAAATTTTTGTAAATAAATAAGCCGACTAACTCTTTATGAAAATAGTGGTATACAAAATAAAATTTTAGTATTCGTCTGGCAACATTGTGTGTGAGATTATTTTTCACTATAAAAATCAAAATACACTTCAAACATTTGTTTTTCTACAGGAAAAATTATCTTAAAAAAATGGCGACTTAAGCACCGAAAGTTAGCGGCCACAGCAAAAAATTTAGTTGCCACGTGGCGACTGGCGACCGTGAATCGGCATCTATAAATTTCAGCCGTGAGCTCAATGGAGGGATGGTTTGTGCAGCTGGTCGGTCACCCGGTCTAACAAAGATTCGTTACTCTTATCTGAAAGTTATCTTTATGATGGCATATATTAAGCAATAAATAAACCTTGTACTTTTGAAAGGATGTCAGGGTGTAGTAAAATAATTTTAGAAGGAAATCGGAAAAAAAATGCCAGTTACCACGTTTTACAATCCAGCCTTAAAAAAAAAAAAAAAAAAAAAATATGTTTTACCAAATGAAAAGCTTTTGGCTGTGAATGTGATGCCTCCATCATCTTCGCTTACTTCGACCGGGGACGTCACCATAACTCCAGGATGATTGTGACCTAAAAAATAATAAAATCGAATTGAGGTAAATACAATTAAAAAAATAAATTTTCGTTTGCAATAAATTTATAAAAGTAAAAGTAGATTTTTCAAATACACTCTTTTCTAAGCATTCAATGTTTATCTTGAAAATGTATGACTGCAATTCACAATTTTTACAAAAATATTCCGTTACAATAAATAAATTTGCCGTTATCACCGAACTCGATTATGGAAAATTCACCGCTTTTTTACGCTTGGTAGATTTATTAAAATAGGGTGATCGAGGGTAATTAAAATAGGGTTGATCAAATAAGGTCGGTGTTACCGGGTTTTTATTATATTTTCTTCCTTTTAAGTTTTAGAAGTAAACTAACATAATTGCTACAACCCTCAAGGAATGTCCTATAATGGGCAAAAATGAAATCTGCTGAAATTAAATAGCAACAAAATTATAAGTAAATAGTTTATTTAATTGCCATTTTTTCAGTAGTTGATCAATCGAAGAAATCAATCGAAAATTCAGAAATTAATCTTTAAAATATCATACTTAAGCTGTGATTAACTATGATTCAAATAAAACTATTATTTTAAATAAGCAAGATGGAAGTGGATTATTTTAACTTACCGTAATTGTCTCCAACTAATCAAAAACTAAATTTTTACATTTTCTAATAAAATTTTTTTTATAAAATAGCTTCTCTTACAATAAGCAGCCGACAACAATGTAACAGCAGGAGTTCCAACATTCAAACAAAAATATTATGTCTAGTGCCACGTGTAACACTCATTTCCGTCTGAAATGGTGTAATATTTCAAAAATTTGATCAACTATTGCAGGGGTATCAACTACTGGCGCGGTTACCCATAACAATTTTTTACTCTGTTTCTTTTTAATACTTTCCAAAATAGTTGAAGAGTGTTTAAAATTGGGTTTGTCTTGTCCGTGCTTTAACACACGTCAATGTACTTAGATTGCCATATAATTGATATATGTTATTGGGGTTTACCGAGGCATGTTTGGTATTGAAAATGAAGTGTGTACCCTTCATAGCTCAGTTACAGGGCCACTCGAAAGTATACGGTTACATTATGGACTTGAGAAAAATCATTTGCGGCGTATTTCAACAGTCTCACAATATTTTAAACATAATGATATTTATATATATTATTGAGGTGCATTAGACGATGATTACTACAGAATATGTTATATGTAGCACTTATAGTAAGCGGAGAGGGGAACTCAAAAGTATTCCGCTAAAATATTGTCTATGAAGAAAAATCGTTTGCGGCGTATTTTAATGGTGTTACAAAATACCGTAATCTCTGTCTAAGGCGGAATCGATCGGTACCGAGAAAATTTTCCGTGGTAGACAATATTCCGCCTTAGAGAAATTTTACTCTATGTCTGTGGATTCGCAGGGACTTGAAAATCTTTCCGAGTTAGACAGATTTCCGTCTTATACAGAGTCCGCCTTACAGAGAGTTTACTGTATTAATCTGTCTACTTCTGTCGGTGCCTATTACAAACATAATGAAATTGATATGACATTCTGAGGTGTAGATACTAATACATGGTTTCTATGGAATATGGGTGCAAAGCATTTATCATTCATTTACAACAAAGGAGTTTGGGTATATAGTGGTCTACGGGGAGAAATTTCGCAGTGTATTTCAAAGATGTTGCGCTATTTCACATATGATGAAATTGATACACACTACTGAGGTTTACTACAAGTTGCTTGCAGTAGAATATGATGTGCATTGCATTTATCGTTCATTTATAGGTACGCATAAAAGATTTCGCATAAGTTTTCATTAAAAAAAATTCATATTTAAAAGTGTATATGTTTCAGTTTTTTTTTTATTAATGCAAAACAAATAATTACTTTAACATCGGTTTAGCTTCTAAAAATATACAAATCTGAGAATTCGTTTTGATGTATATCAGGTATTTCTAAAATTTTTATTTAATTGATTTTTTATAAAAATTTTTGGTCATTTTTAAAGTCTACCATCCCCACCTATCGAATCCTTATAAGTGAGACGTTAACTGTAATGTAGTTGTTCATTTGCTGATCAGTCGTTTCATATAAATTTACAAACATGTACCCGTGTAACTCGCGGTATTAATAAGTTTAGATTAACCAGAGGATCGAACCCGGGCTTTCCGTGTGACAGAGTATACTAGACGGTGCACAAAACGGAAAGGAAAACCACTTTGAATTGAAAAGATAATGATTTTTGACATTTAATATAGATTTTTTAGATTTCTCAATAACAACACTAAAAAGGATTTTTATATGAAGAATTTTAAATATGTATTCAAATATAGTTTTGAAATTTATTAAAAGAGACACTTTCATGTTAGTCGCGTGCCAGAGATAAATAGCCGAAGAAATCGCCAACGATTTTCCTACCCATAGCAGCCTTTTGATCAAGGCCTTATCCAGAAAAATATTTCGGAAAGGGATTTGGGGCCCAGAATTTTATTCTTGTCTTATTTTAGATTTAGTTTTTATTAGTTGAATAGAGGCAAGTCTTAAGAGTCGTTATTAAGCTTTATTGTGAATTCAAATAATTCGATTTAATTTAATTTTAGAAGAAAATATAAACCTTTTTTATTGCAAATAAAATTTAAATCTCATTTAAATGCTTCTTCGGTGACGTACAGACATTAGTGTTAACCAAATTAATATTTGAAATTTTGTACATATGTCAAATGTTTTATTGCCAGAAACGCTTTCTCAATAGCATAAGTTGAAAACCCGAAATTTCAGGATATTTTAAATGACTTACATTGCATTCTTCAAGTATTTGGGCTAAACAAGTCTGACAATCTGTATCATGCTGTTGTAAACATTTTATTTTGCGATTCTGCTTTTACAGAATACCATTCCGAAAATTCGAATGCATTTTTAAAATGCATTTATTTTTTTCAACGTTACTGCCTGGATCAAACAAAAACAGTAAAGATATAGTAGTGTAGACTTTTGATTTTTGAATCTTGACCATAGTTCATTTTCGAATCTTGACAGTCTTGACTGATACTTAATCGCATATTTATAGTCATCCTGACAGAAATTTCGGAGGGATCAAACCTAGGTGATCCCCTCATTGGCTACGGCCTTGCTTTGATTATGTTTATTTCACTTTTTGCGCATGTAGTTCGGTTAAATTTGTGTTTATTTATTTATTTATTTATTTTATTGAAATGTTAATTTCGATATGAAACATCAAACGGGTTACTTTTTTAATAATCGAAGTGCACGAGAGAGCTGTACATAAAAAAAATCATGCTTGAAAATTATTTAAAAAATCAGTAAATTGAGGTACAGTTTCCCAACAAATTGCATTTGAAAGTACATTTTCTCCGTATACGACGATGTAAAAATTGAAAATATGTAATGTCTATAAGTTAAGAAAATTGCTGCAAAATCGGAATTTATAGTTCAATTCGTTGCCACCTGCTGAATACTACACTGTAAAAAAAAAAAAACGGACTAAAAAACGGAAATACTACTGGCAATCTAGACGCCAGTACTATTTCCGTTTTTTTTACGGGAATTTGTACCCATAAATTACAGAAAATTTTCCGTTTTTCTGATTAAAAATGGAAATTTTTCTGTAACTTATGGGTTTAAATTCCCGTAAAAAAACGGAAATAGTACTGGCGTCTAGATTGCCAGTAGTATTTCCGTTTTTTAGTCCGTTTTTTTTTACAGTGTAGGCCTACTGGCTGTCACAAAAATGGCGTCTGTCTTAGGCGGATTTTTTTCATTTTTTGTGCGGTCCCTTAAATTTGAACATCTATAATTTCCAAAAGTTTTCTTCGTCTTATTTTTCTGAGATTAAATAAGTCAAAGAAAACTTTGAGAAATTACTGATGTGTAAATTCAGAGGGCCGTACAAACGTTTAAAAAAATCCGCCTAGGACAGCCGCTATTTTTGTGTCACAGCGTAGGCCAAGTATAGATCAGTTTCAACCATGTGATCATGTGCCCACCAATTTTCACTAACCAATCAAAATCACCGATTTTTTAATCAATATTATCGCTTAACCAATCAAAGTGCGGAAAAACCGATAGGCACACAAAGGTTATCAAGTTCGTTGCTAGGATGTGACGTCAGTTCAAAGTGACCTACTCAGAAGGCAGAAAATGACGTCGGTGTTACTAACGGGCATGTTTTCGCTTTAAATATAGATTTGTGCTGCCAACGAACATCTCGGTATAAGAGGTCAAAAAGGTAGTAATCTTTTTTTTTTTTTTTTTTTTTTTTTTTTTTTTTAACTTACCTGAATCTAAGTAGATCTTGCTAATTGCATGGTTTTTGCCTCCGTTCTGGAGGAATCCATTACTGGAGTTGGATCTATGTTTTTTCCGTCGATGCCTAGTTTCGCTCATGAGACGACGTATCTGCATGCGCATGTGATGATGAAAAGGGGGATGCTTAGGCGGACTCTCGTTGAACTGAGATCTACTGTAGCGTCTCGACTAAAAATAAAATTGTGAAACATAAATCATAAAACTGGGCAAACGATAATCGTACATTTAGAAATTAACCCTTTGCCCCCGAGAGGTAACTCTCACTCACCACTAGTGTTGCCAGTCACCACTCACCACTAGTGTACACGGAAAACCCGTGTAAATAGAGGCTCCAAATGCTCTAGACACCAGTTTTTTAAAGTAATTTTCTTCGCCTTACTTAATGACAGAATTATGGGCGATTAAAGATAGCTAAATAAACAGTAAGAAATTAGTGGTGTTCGGAGCCCTGATTTCCGCGCGACGCGACACCTGGAAACACTCTCGAGTGCAAAGGGCTAACTATCGGATATACATGTATCGGATGTTTCATATGGGACTCAATAACTATCCGATTCAATAATTTAATAATTATAATAAATATAAAGATGAAATAAGTGACATGTTTTTTAGATGCTAATCAGTTTTTTATGCAGTAACTTTTAAAATAGTACGAAATTTCATCATTAGGTAATGCTGTGCTGTCTCAAACTCTACTAATTAAAGTTCAAAATTTGAAAATACGAAAATTTCTTTTCCGCGTATCAATACCCAAATGGAGTAAAAAGTGTAAACTGAAATAATTTTCATACAGTTTTACACGTAAATTTGACCATTCTTAGAGTTTTAAACAACACAGCGTCATTTATGGACAATAATTTGAACTATTTTTTAAATTACTACTTATGAGCTATGCATGGACATACGCAAGGAGGTGGGAGCCAGGGAAGGGCCGCCACTAAATCTTTGGCATCATTTAGCGCTTTCGACCAAAGTTGACCAATTTTCATCATTTTCACCGCATGCTCAAAGAAAAATCCTGTGAACACCAGTAGAGCTACCTGATGAACGATAGTCAAGAAAGAAAAAAAAAATCATGCGTCCAGCATAGATTATGCAACACTTTCCAACACATTCAGAATAATATAACAAAACTTCACCATTTCGTAAGTTGAAATATGATGGTAATTGAATTATTTGGAAACGCATAACACATTTGAAAAACCAATTTTAGCAGTTCCCATCTACAATCGGAAAATCATCCGAATTATTTGAGCAGCCCTGTATATGATACATAGATTTGTACCTATTAACTCCATGCATGTCAAAATTTAGTTCAGTTAAGAAATGCATATACCTCAGTTGAGAATTCCTTTTTAGCAATTTTGGCTAATAAGGAGTATGTGAATTCTTTTGTGCAGCCCTGTATAAGAGGCATAGAAATTATATACAACGAGTTGCATGCAAAAAATTAGTTCAATTTAAAAGCCATACCGAATTTGAAAACGCACTTCCAGCAATTATTTTTCAAAGACAGTACTCGTACTATAACCGATTTCTTTTGTGTGTCCCTGTAAATAAACGAAAAATGCTATGAATGTCCCATTCTATCGTAATCTCCTTGTATTGTAGTGAAATTTAGTGATTTATATTAGTTTAAATACATTCGGAATAGCGTAATGATGTCATTAAAATACTCTGCAAATGATTTTCCCCCATATACCATAATGTAATGGCATTCTTTTGAGTGCCCCTGTAAATGAACTATTACTGCTACACACTTTATATACACTACCGGACATGCCATGGTAAGCATCATTAACATTTTTCAATTGCATGAAAATCCGAGTATATTTACGTGAGTTAGAGTGTGGGCAGACAAACCGAATGCATATTCACTTTTCAACTCTGTTGGGAAGTGTTAAAAAAGGTGTGTAGCACAATTTCTGATTTTTATGATATTACGTATGTGATTTGTACGAATCTTGTGAATCTTAAATCTGCTTCTGGTATGCCTTAAAAAAATTGCACACGATATATAGTCCTCTGTTTATGCCGTGGACAAGCAAAAACACCATTTTTGACCTTTTCTAAAAAGGCTTTAGAACTTCTCAGCAAAGAAAGAAACAGTGGGCCATCGGCTGGAAAAAAGATGGCAGCCAGCAGTGCTGTCAGCGGTAAAGTGCAAGGGTGTCATTACTTAAACCTGTCGAAAAGTGTCCAAGCCGAATGCAGCTGGCCCATGAGTGATGGCCAACAGCAGGCCAGCATTGGTATGCCATCACATTACTTCAATCCGGCACTTTTCCTGCAGTGCTAGCACCTATCCCACTGCTATTCCTTTGCTGGCCCAGCACTTTCCCTTACAAAAATTTCTTATAGAATTCTATAAAAAAAGAAGTATTATATAATTATGGCTCTTTTTTCTATAAGCTAGTTTCACCAAGAGCTATAGAAACATCCGTAGAAGTGTTTATAATAGAAATATTTGAACTGCATGTGGTCACCCTCCCAAGTACTGACCGCGATCGATGCTGCTTGGTTTTCGTGAACGGGTATGAGCAAGTGCTTTCAATGTACGCTACGATTGCTCGTAGCTTTCATTCTCTCATTACACTAGTTCAAGTTTGTTTCTTTAGTGATTTACGTTCCCAATCATTAAACTGGTATAGAAATTATTCTATTGTATATAAATCCTATGTATTTTATACGCTTTTTTTATTATTGATTCTCAACTGCGTAAATTATGAAAACTGAAATCCTTTGTAACCTAGTAAAACCAGATTTAAGGAGAAAAAAAGAGGTGCGTTGAAATAAAGAATTTATTTATTTATTCATTTACTTATTTATTTTGTTGGTGGCAGTGGTGCTATATTTTTTATAGTTTAAAAAAAAATTAGCTTCACAGTTTAAATTGTGTTATTCATTTCAGATTTGTGTTCAAATACTGAATGTCTTCGATATTCGCAGCGCTTCCTAGCGTAAGGGTTCCCAGCAATAATACTGCAAAAGTTCGTGCACTTCCATGTAGTGGTGGGCCAGCGCATGAGATAAAATTCATGCCCACCAGAATTTTATCTGATGATTTCCAACAGCAAAGTTGACTGAAGCTGTCCAGCAGTGGTCATGCAGTGGTAGATCATCAGCCAGCACTTCTCCATCATTGCCAGCACCTATCTTGCTGCTGGCCAGCAATTTCCTCTTTGCTGGGTTTTATATGAATTAACAAAATAATATGATAAAGTACATTTGAAAGGTTGAATAATTGACTTTATTTTGTATAGACTAAATTACATTTATGCTGAGCCTAAAGAGAGGTATTTTGAGCTCAAATTGATGTTCGCGATTTAACGTTGTTTGCAACTTCAAACATTAAAAATCTAAAAAGGACTTACATCAACAAGGCGAGTTTTTTCTTGTAACAACTATATACAATTAAGTTATGGAAAAAAACAAGGCTGTTATTAGGAGCAAAACTAAAGGGGTAAAAAGTAAAACTTTCCTAACTTTTCAAAATTTGATTTCTTTTCTTTGCATCCGCTTTTCAAAATTTCGTAGTTATGAAGTCCTGTTAATGTTCTTTAAAAGAAAGTAAAAACATTTTGTTATTCCAAGAGGTAAAAGAATTACACTACGTTGAAGTAAACAAAAACAACAGCACTCGATGAGATGCTTAGTCTATTTTAGATAAAATAGTTTATGAATGCAGTGCATTTGCCAAGTAAATATTTTTAAAATTTTCATAAGATATGAAATGTGTAATGGCAATTATCCACAATTAAATAAACAGAAAAATGGAAAACACTACTCGACTAGCACTGAAAACTGCTTAAAATCACTGAATTACCCCCATCTGTTCTAAAACAAATTGTGTATTTTTAGAATATTTTTTTTTTTTTTTTTCTGGATCTATGTATGTTTCGCTGTTTTTCAGTTCGGCGTTTAAGTTGAATTACCTTATTGTCAGTAAAATTCTTGAAATCGCCTGAAAATGATGTTAGACAAACCTGAAGAATAATTAGACTAGAAAATTGGAATTCTGCTTTTTCAGAATTTAGTGTCGACACCGAGGAAAAAAAAAATGTATATAAATATACATAGTACAAAATAAATTTCATTTTTAAAACTTCAAACACACGTTTTTATTTTATATAAAATGACATTATACGCATCCGCTTAACAATTCCACATTTACGGCCCAGTCTTAAACCACAACTACAGAAAAGTATGCATTTGACGTCATTATTGCAGAATGCTACACAAATACAGCAAAAAGCAATTTCGTCCTTCAACAAACTTGACAAAAACTCGGCTATCTAATGATTCATATGCCTTCATGTGTTTGTAACATTAATATAGATACTTAAAATTAAATATAGTTTATAATAGCTCCATGTTTTATCAGAAATCGTTCGTTTATATTTTTTCAAAATAGCACATACTTTAATTAATTTTTTTTTTTCAGTTGTTATGAGAAAATGGCAACAAAAAGATAATAATCTACTATTTTTCCAACTATTTTTCCTTTACTTTCTACAGAAATGGAGAACGTGAGTTGCCAACTTAAAGAAATGGTGTTAAAAACTCCAAAAAATTAATATCTCAAAAATAAATTGAGATGCACGTTTTGAAACAATTTGCATTTAAAAGTACACTTTTTTTCCCTACACGACAGTATGAAAGTTGAAAATGTGCGATGCTTAGAAGCTTAAAAAATTGCTGTAGAGATTATCCAGTACAATGGTACATCTGCTTTATTTAACGGCTGGCTTATATAACGGAACGTTATTTTTTGGAGACTACATTTTAATTGTTGGGAGAAAGAAATAGCATACCGGGAGCTAATAACAGGATTAAAACGGTGCAATGATCTTGTTTGCGGCATTTTTATAACAAGTTGATATGTTGTCTGTGGTTGATCAACCTAGAGATGGGATTAATCGAATCCGAAATACCTCAGCTCTCAATTCGGCCAAATTCTAGTGTAGTCTTGATGCCAAGAGTATTCCAATACAAGCAACCTGATATTCGTATCGGCGACGAAATCAGCAGTTTTTCAGTTTCGGGTGTTTCATTTCTCATAGACCGATTTTTTTAATGTTATTTTAAGATGTGCCAGTGAATGTTAGTATTCAAACAGTAGGCTATTCGGCAATGTTAGACGTTTCTTTCTCCGTAATCTTGCGGCTAGTAAGATGATCTGAACTATTTTACTTTTAAAATTTTGTTTTATTTTTTCAAGTGTGTTATCGGTTTAGCTATATACAATACACTCTGTTGCAAAAAAAAATATATATGCAATCAGAGAGAAATGAGCCGGAGCTACGAAACTTGGCGTGCTCATGTGATTTGATGATTTATGTAAATGGTTCAGCACCAGTGACCAATCGGGGTTTGTGCAATGCTCATTTAAATGACGCAGCAGGCAGTATTTAAAAGAACCGGTACTCGAATTCACGAGTAATTAGAATTGAACTACCATTGTTGATACACGGCATTTTAAAGAATGATACCTTTAAGACGTACTCGATGGCACTACACTGCAAAAAATAATTGTTGATTTTACAGTATAATACTGGCATCTGAGGTGCCAGTATTATACTGTAAAATTAACAGTAATAAACCGTAAAGTAAACAGTAATATAGTGCTAAGTAGTGATATAATGGTATATTTCTGCATTTTCATTTATAAAACGGTATACTACAGTTTATTTACGGTTTATTATTGTTGATTTTTTGCAGTCTACGAACAGTGATCCGATTTCAAAAAGAACCATATGGCCGAACCATAGGCATCAGAGAAGTGAGATGCTCCAACAGACGTATCAGCCAGCATTTTGGTTGAAGCAATATTGTTTTCCGCGACTTTGGCATCAGTGGTTCAGAGAAGGACGGCCAGACGCTACAGTGGCTCAGGGCGCCCCCGGGCCACAAATGCATGAGAAAATCGAGCAATTAAAAAATCAGCCACATCTACGCCAACAATGTCACTATCAACTATTCGACGCTATTTGCTAGTTCATATGGATGCAGTGGTATCAAGGAATACCATCGGCAGATGACAGGCCGACTCTTGGCTGAGCTTTCGATGTCCATTTAGGCAGTTGCTTTTGACCCTTCAACATAGGCAGTGTCATCCGGATTGGTTCCGATTTCGAAAAAGATGGACAGTGTCTGGTTGGAGAAATGTGATATTCAACGGCGAAACCAGCCTTTCTCTCAGTGCTGGTGACTACCATACACTGTTAAAAATTTGCAGCATTCTGGCAGGTCATTTGACCGTTTTTTCCGAAAACGGTTAAAACAACCGTAATTTAACACTATTCTGACCCTATTATTGGCCATTTTATGGTCCGAATATAGTTAAATTATGGTTATGAAACCGTTTTTTTTTTAAAAACGGTCGAATGACCTGCCAGAATGCTGCAAAAATTTTAACAGTGTACATGTGTGAAGGTATTAAGGCTGTTCTTAACTGCTCTGCTCAAGAAGCGAAAAACGTTTTGACATATTTACAAATTCATTTTTTAACGGAAAGATATAAAATTGGAAAGCCTGGCCATGGAAGCGTTTTGGAATTGAACTGTTTTTTCCCTTTTTTGATCTATCAATTACCTATTGAGTTATAAGAGAATTCGATCACGTGACAAACACGTTTTTCGCCCGCTCTTGAGTGCTTTTTCTCCTTTCGCGCAGAAATTCGGTTCAAAACGCCCACTTTTACATTATTTTCCGAAAGATCTATTGCGTTTGCAAAAAAATGGAAAAAACAGCTCAATGACATAGTTTCTGAACAACAACACCAGCTCGTTTCCTGCATTTTCGAACAAAAATAAATTAAAACTTATGTCAGAAAGTTGCCCTTTTCGATTTGAGAACACCCTTAAGGTCAGCTGTCCATCTTGCATTTGTTACTGAGCGACACACCGCCATAAAATCTGGAGTGACATTCTGGAGAGCGATCTGCTGGGACAGCTGATCACTTTTACTCGTGCTGCAAGGTGCAAGGTATAATAGCTCGCAGGTACGTAGACGACATTTTATAGCGGGTGGAATGGCGTATGTTATCAAGTGGACTAGATGTCACTTATCAGCAAGAAAACGCTCGGCCACATACTGCACGATTCTCTGAACAATGTCTACAAGGATATAATGTCTATGGCCTGCCAGGTCACCAGATCCTTTTCCAATAGAGAATGTTTGGGACATTTGTAAAGGCGAATTCTGGTGTCTGGGAATACCACCGAACTAGTTTATCAGTTACTACATTTATGCTAGGATCTACCGCAGATGGACATCAGTAACTTAATCGACTACATGCCTCACCGAGTATCGACTTTTATGGCTGCTAAACATGGTTTTACAACCTACTAAAAGTGACTTCTTTTTTGCTGCTACTAGTCAATAAAATGTTTTATTGTTCTGAATTTATAATCATTTGTTCATCTAAGCAAACACAATTTACATACCAAGTTTCATGGTCATTGTTAAATTTTTTCTGGGTGCATATTTGATATTGACGATGCTTATAGCTATATAAATTTATAAAAGTTTATGCATTATAATCATTTTCTTAAATTTAAATGTTCGCCTTAACTAAAAAAAAAAAAATAGTAGGTAGGATATCTAGATTTACTGCTACTCTAACCTTCATAGACATCTATAGGCCTCATCAAAACAGTGTTTATAGATAGGAACTAACAATTAAACACAACTTAAAAGTCACCAATATAAGTAAATAAAAAAATAGGTAAGTAATATAAAAAATAGTGTCACATTGATGAGAAATAATTAATTAGCAGGGTTTTTTTATTTTTTAAATTTAACTTTTACTTGTTAAAATCTGGATTTGAGTAAATGTGCTTTATAAAATATGACACTCTTAGGAAATTGAAAACTTTCGTAGATGAACTTTTTCTTGAAAACATAAAATGATAAAAGAGAAATTTGTATGTTTTTTCACCAAAATCTTTAAATCCATTTTGTAAAACAATACATGCGTAAAATCTTTAACCATTTTATGCCTGAATTTTTGTTTTCTCAAATTTCTGGTAACATCACTTTTAAAATGTTTCAAAATGAACTGGAAAAATACTAAAATAAATTACACTTAATTTTTTTGTATTTGTTTGATAAAATGTAAATGTCCTAAATATGGGAATATGCACGATATTTATAGTAGTATAATATGCATAATTATATGTTTTTTCTAAATTTTTATAAAATAGGATTTTAAATT
This sequence comes from Maratus speciosus, assembly GCA_963932465.1. Taxonomy (NCBI): domain Eukaryota; kingdom Metazoa; phylum Arthropoda; class Arachnida; order Araneae; family Salticidae; genus Maratus; species Maratus speciosus. The sequence goes on along the minus strand of OZ010794.1, from coordinate 280,950,846 downwards.
TATATTTTATACTATAATTAATATTTTTATGAATTGCTAAAGTATTATATTTTTTTCTTTACAGAGACTAATAACATTATAATTATTATTAATAATAATCTAAGAATAAACGTATTTGACTCTTAAAAACAAATTATTTCATAAACATCTTCAAAAGGAGTTTACATAAATAGCTGTCCCTTAAATGGCTAATAAAAATATGCACCCATTCGTTCCTAGAGCCCTATATTTTAGACGTTACAAAAATACATAAATAATAGGCTAGAATACATAATTTCACAATTTAAAAAATATGTTTTCAAAGAAGTCTATAAGCTAAGATTATAAACTTATTTGTTCGGATCTTTGATACGAAAAATATAAATAAACTTAATTTTTACATTTCATAATCTTGAGAAATAAATAAACTTTGAACATCTAAAAAAGCCTTCATTTAAGCAAATAAATATCCATCTTATGATGTCATCTCTCGGTGAGAGATAAATAGATAAATTTATAGATAATTATTTCATATAATTTTTATGTTATAGAGAAAAAGATATTTACACATAATTTATTAAAATTCTAAGCGTCACAAAAATGGGTTTTAATGAAGTTCCCAGAAAAAACTGATGTATATAGAGTTTCATTTTTCTATTTGAAAAATATTCTTTAAATTTAATTATCATTATGTTACACCGATGTCTTACCCTTTTAGGAGGCTTGAACATTGAATCTTCTAAGATATGATGGATTTCAGAATCGGCAAGGTCTTTGAAGCTCGGATTGTAAGTCAATTCTCCAATGTCGATATTCAGCAGCGGCGATGCGTTTGCTGAAGGTGAACCTAATTCATCCGGAGCAAGTCTAAAATCACGCAGAAAGTTTTAATTTTCACACTTTAAAATTGATCAACAACTCATGAATGTTATGTCTGTTTAATCTTTTGATTACGGACCAAACTGATCAATATTTTTTATATTCAGTCATACCACAATTTACAAAAAAAAAAAAAAAAAAAATTCTTTCTGACATTTAACTTTTAATAATATTCTCCTGCTATAAGTGTATTGCAGAAATTATTTTTCAAAAAAGGGTACAAATAGAATACAAAATATTGTTGCTGGGCCGTACGGTGTCCCAATCTCGTAATGAAACGATTAATCCTGTTGCAGTACGACATTTTCCAAACCTCTTCAAAAAAATTCCCTTAACCGTATGAATAGAAGGAAAAATAACTACTATATTCCTTAAATTTCAGTAAATGAAATATTCGATAAATATCAGCAAACCAGTGGTTCCCAACGTGAAGCGTACGCTCCACCGGGGGACAATTTTAAATTTATATTATACCCATTCTCTGTTTTTTCTTTTTGTTTTTTTAGAAAAGTTATGTTTTAGACTAAAAATAAAGGTAATACATGCAAAATTGAAAATAAATAAGTTTTTTTTATTGAGTTTAAAAAATGCTCCGAATCAAAATGTTTAAAATGAAATTTATACCAGAATAATTATATTAAGAATATTTTAAAATTACTTAACAACCTATTCTTCCTTTCTTATTTTTAAAAAATTCTATAATTTTTATGGTTGCTAATGTATTTTACAATTTTTCTCAATCATTTACCGAATGAGCTATTTTCATAGCTGCCAACTTGTACGGATTTTTCTCACCACTAAAATTGAATAGAAAATTTTATGGAAAACAATCGCCGAAATCTGACCTTTTCTAATAAGGAAAGAATGCAAAAATTTCTGTTAAATTTTAGTGGTAACAAAAATCTGTACAAGTTGGCAGCTATGTATTTTTATGTATTTGCTATGCTGTATGTAACAAGAAAAAACTGTTACACGTGAAGAAATTACTTAGGAGTATATCTAAATACTATTATTATCTTTAACATATTTAACTAGAAAAATATTTGAAATAACTAAACGTGGTACAACCAATTTTATAAAATTTAAAAATCTTTAATAACATTAGAAAACGAAATGGACAAATAGTAAATATTTATGGCTGGAGTGCAGACCTCCTACACGGTGAATGAATATTAAACATATACAATTTAAATTTGAAAATTAGATAATACATGGAACTTAATTAACGATAATAGGGGAGGAGAAAAGATAAATAGGTTTTGATGGGGAATAATAGCTACTTAAAATTAATAAAGGTCAGAATCTTGAAGTGCTTCTTGTGTATATTGTTATCCATGGAAAGAAAATTTGGTGTCCAAAGCTTTTCCAACAATTCTTAATAAGTTACTAAAATGAATTATAAAATGTCTCAATATTATCAATTTTAATGCTAAATGTGAGAGACTCTTTAAGAATTCTGTGAAGATAAAAATGCAGACCATATAACACTTTTGTTAAATATTGAAGTAAGTTGGGAAGGAACAACAAAACTATTTTGGCTTAAAAATGAAGATTTATCATTCATTACATTAAAAAAAAAAATTATGTTAAAAACACAGTTGTGGCAGAAAATTCACCTCTATGAACTGTTAAAAAATGTAAAATGAATGTTATTGTTAAATCTCTGTCAGGCTTCCTTCAGGTGAATAGAGTTCACTTTTCAAATAATAATAGATATATGTTACAGAAAATATGTGAGGAGGTGGGGGGGAAGGGGGAGCCTCATTATTTTACAGATGCTTCGGTGAGTCGTGTCCAATAAATGGTTAGGGAACCACTGCAGTAAACTAACTTATGTGAAATTTTTAATAGTAGGTTGTAACGAAAGTTTTCCGCCAAATCGCCATTACATAATACTAATTATAATATATATAATTAACTGTAATTTTATATATAACAACCATTCCTCCAAACCTTCAGTGTCATATGATACAACACAAGTACCTAAAGCTATACACTTTATTCGGTGACATTCAGTAGCTGACTTTTTGCTACAGAACTGGAAGTAAATGATGGTTCTAATCTGGTAGCGCGATAGTTCCATTTCTGACACTTTGTACATAATGATAACGATATTTTTTTACAAATTTCACGACACAGTGTTATAAAGCAAGTCTTTTTCTTTCAAATGCCAGAAATCGTTTAACAAAATATGAGCAAACACGTCAACGCGAACCGTTTGCACAGACCGCATTAGTTGTGGCGGGAAACTTTCATCACAACCTGATAGTATTATTAATGTAAAAGTAATTTTTTCAAAAAAAAAAAAAAAAAAAAAAAAAAAGGACTCGAAAGGATTAAGAGTTGTGCAAGTGAGAAGTCACTGCATATTAATTTCAACTAAAAAAGATTACGAAATATCAAATCTATGATAAATCTTATTGATTAAATAGCACGTCTGCAGGTCGAGAGTTCGACTCCTGTCTGGGCCTGACTTCCTGTCACTCAGCCTTTCATACCCTCGGGGTCGATATAATGAGTGCCAAACTTGCTTGGGAACTAAACATCGAGGGTTCCGCGTTAGGCTGACCCCCTGTCTCGAACATATGCTGTATAGCACCTCGGGGCCATGGGCCAAGAAAAACAGGGATGGGCATTGCAGGCCCTGATCCTTCATGGATCGTATAGCCATAGGTACAGTGTCTAGAATACCTAGTGTGGAAATATGCTGTCCAAACAGTACTAAAAAATTGTATCCCTTAAATGTGCGACGATACTGCTAAAATCCCAAGTGTCGATCGCAACGACATCTGCGGAATTTTCGTATTACATTGTATAGACTAACAATATCCTGCAGTTGTAGAAAATATCCTGCAGATGTCGCTACGATCATCATATTTTACCAGCATCGTTGCACATTTAAGGGATACAATATTTTAGCACTTTTTTAAGTATTGCAGGGATGGCCGATTTCCACACTATATATTCTAGGCGCTATACCACAGCTTTAGCTCTTTTATTGATTAAATAAAAAAAGTTTTAAATAGGTTTGGGATTACTTTACATAAAGACAACTTTTCTATGCATAAAAACATTTTTCGTTTTTTTCTGAAATCTTTTTTTTAAAATCATTATTTGTGTCACTTTGCGAATGTGTGCGATTTCTTAATTTTTAAAAATAAACTTATGCAATACGTACTTTGTAAGGTTAACCTGGGTATAGTTTCGAAGAACTGTCGACAAGGGTGCATCAGCTTCAAGTGTCACTTTCGATCCGCTATTAACCATATTCATTGCATCCATTAAGTTCAATTTAGAATGCGTTGCGAATATCTTGGGCTCGTTCACAAGCGAATGGTTGGTCAAAAAGCGACGCAGGTATTTGTTGTTGTAATACTTGAACCTGTTAAAATAAATTTACAAGTGAAAATATTAGTAATCATGCAGTCATTAATTAATGTACACTGGCCTCCAAAAGTTAAGGTGCAGGGACTGGATGCTTACGATTGCACACGGTTTGTCGAATATCTACCAACATTATTGATGAATTGTTCTTGAACATCTGGGATGTAAAGAACATGTTTGATTTCATATTTCTCGATGAAGATTTAGTCGGGCCGACAATTAGGGAGCTAATAATAAATTTAATAATAAAATAATATTTGCGATCAGCTATGCAACAGAAAATGCTGGATATGGTTTGTCACTGCGTTAAATGGCTATTTGGGTCCTGTTCAACGTTTGTGTGTATTTGTGTAAGCATATAACTAATATTCGTAAAGATGTTAACGTTTTTATGAAAAATTCAAAAGTTTTTTCTTTATAGCATACAGAATTTGCAACCAAATTTAACACAACTTTCCGAAAACCTGACAAAGAACAGTAGCAACAGTACACTTCAATTAAAACATGAAAATATTGAATATTTGATGAGGTATGGAAACTTGGATGAAACAATTTTTAACTGTGCATGCGTGGAAGATTTCAAAATTTTTATTTCATAATTTGGTAGTCAGCTATTTAGGGCAACTTATCTAAAATGTCCAGTCAAATATCGAGAAATTTCGCAAAGATATGGGCGATATAGTGAGTTGCTCTCTAAAAATAGCTTTATTATTAGGGTTTTTCCACAACTTCTCAATCAACTCACTATATCTTTCTGAGTTTTCACAATATTTGACTGGACTTTTTACAGAAGTTACCCAAAATAGCTGACTACCAAATTATGAAATAAAAATTTTCAAATCTTACACGCATACGCAGTTCAAAATTATTTCATACAAATGCCCATATCTCATCAAATATTCAATATATTCTTGTTTTAATTGCAGTACACTGTTGCTACTGCTCTTTGTCAGGTTTTTGGAAAGTTGTTTTAAATTTGGTTGAAAACTCTGTATGCTATAAACAAAACTTTTTTGAATTTTTCAGAAAAACATTAACATCTTCACGGATATGAGTGCTATGCTTACACAAATGCACACAAACGTTGAACAGGACCCAAATAGTCATTTACCACAGTGACAAACCATTTTCAGCCTTTTCTGTTACATAGGTGATCGCAAATATTATTTTATTATTAAATTTATTACTAGCCCCCTAATTGTACCCCCGATAAATCTTCACCGAGAAATATGAAATCAAACAGGTTCTTTACATCCCAGATGTTCAACAACAATTCGCCAATAATGTTGGTAGATATTCGACAAACCGTGTACAATCGAAAGCATCCAGTCCCTGTACCTTAACTTTTGGAGGCCAGTGTATATATTGTGTCATTCGGAAAGTCCTTTTCGTTTGGGAAAATTAATTCGTGACGGAAAATTCGATCATATTAGACATTAATTCCGATATGTAATGTCTAATAATTAACCGCAGAATTTTCCAGTACGAATTGATTTTCCCAAACGGAAAGGACTTTCCGAACGACCCAATAGAAAAATAGACTGTCCAAATTAAAGAATACAGTGGATAAGTGTTTATGATTAGGCATAAATGAATGAAATGAAACAAATAAAAGTGAAAACTGACCGCTATCCTGTAAAATGAAAGAAAAAGGCTATTAGTATGACCCAAGAAATTTCGATAAATAAATAAAATTAAATAAAATGAAAAAAAAAAACTACTAACCGCTATTTTGTGAAAAGAAAAAACAAACAAACAATCATTAACACAAGTATTTTTGATTATACCGAAATAAATGAAATTAAATAAAATTAAAAAGAACAAACAAACAAACCGCTATTCCTTGAACAGGAAATAAACAAACAGTAAAAGTTATCTGTATTAACCCATTTGCGCCTGAATTTTTATTTTCTCATATTTGTTGCTAAAATCACTTTAAAATGTTGCAAAATGAACTAGAAAAATGCTAAAAAAAATTACGCTAAAAATTTTTCGTATATATTTGATAAAATGTAAACGTACTAAATATGGGAATATGCATAATATTTGTAATAATATAATATGCATAATTATATGTTTTGCCTAAATTGATATAAAATAAGCTTTTAAATTGCATATTATATACTATAATTAGTATTTTCATGAACTACTAAAAAATATATTTCTTTCTCTTACAGCGACTAATAACATTATAAGTATTAGTAATAATAAACTAATAATAATCGTATTTGAGGCTTAAAAACAATTTGTTTCATAATCATCTTGAAAAGGACCTTACATAAATAACTGTCCCTTAAATGGTTAATAAAAATATGTACTCCTTCGTGCTTAGAGCCCTATATTTTGTACGTTACAAAAATGCATAAAAAACAGGCTTGAACGCATAATTTCACGATTTAAAAAAATACATATTTCAAAGATGTATACAAGCTACGATTATGACTTATTTATTTGGATAATTGGTAGAAAAAACAAAAATAAACTTACTTTTTACATTTCGCAATCTTGAAAATGAAAAAAAACTATAAACTCCGAAAAAAGCCTTCATTTTAAGCAAATAAATATTTATCTTATGCTACCATCTTTCGGTAACAGATAAAGACATTTATAGATAATCATTTCATACAATTTCCATGTTATAAAGAAGAAGAAAATTATGCAAATTTATTAAAATTCGAAGCGTGCCAAAAATGGGACGCTAGGCATAAGTGGGTTAATAAAAGAAAGTTTTCCTCTGCCTGTGTGTCTGTCTGCCTGTGTATCTGCGATGGTCTACCGGAAGTACAAAGCTGAAATTTTTTCTCGAGGGTAGCCCAAAAGTCTCTCCTTATGCGCCCGAGACTCAGAATTTAAAAATTCTAATATTTAGTTGAATTATTAATTAATAATCGCAACGCACTCTCATTAAAAACTCATCTCGGTCCTTGCGAAAGGGAAAAAGCGCTGGCGCGTGCAGAGAAGTCTTGGTTAAGGGTGTTCTCAAATCCAAAAGGGCAACTTTCTGACATAAGTTTTAATTTCTTTTTGTTGGAAAATGCATGAAACTAGTTGCTGTATTTGTTCAGAAACTATGTCATCGAGCTGTTTTTATTTTTATTTTTTTGCAAACTCAATAGATCTTTCAGAAAAGAGTGTCAAAGTGGGAGTTTTGAACCGAGTTTCCGCGCGAACGGAGAATAAGCACTCAAGAGCGGGCGAAAACGTGTTTGTCACGTGATCCAAAACGCTTCTAACTCAATAGGTAATTGATTGATCAAAAAATGGAAAAAACAGTTATATTCCAAATCGCTTCCATGACCAGGCTTTCCAATTTTATATCTTTCCGTTAAAAAATGAATTTGTAAATGTGTCAAAACGTCTTGCGCTTGTTGAGCAGAGCAGTTAAGAACAAAGCACCGGGAGAAAATGAATATCGAAAAGAAGGAATTTTGGAGGTATTTTGCCATTATTTATTAACTTACATCGACCAAACCGTTTAGTAAAGTTAAAAACGGAAGATACATTCTGAAAGATCGTACTCTTACGTCTCAAATGCCGCAATCAATTAAAAAATATGTAGCAGTTAACCCTTTAGGAAAAAAAAAATCAAAAAGGGTCGTTTTTTGGAAAAACGTTTTTCTCCCTTATTGAAACGTCTCTCCAGGTGCAATTTTAGAGGTAAATAAGTTCTTAAAACTGTAACTCTCTTCTAATCGATGGTGCAATCGTTTTTAAAAAATGTGAATTGTGACCCTTTCAAATACACCGGTGAACTCAGGTCACTTTTTGCCTCACGTAGACGATATTTTTTCTAGGTTAAAAGTAACTAAACGTCCGTATTTTAACCCAATCTTTTTAGAGCATCTCAATAGACCAGATTTACATCACCTACAAAAATTTTGAAACGCTCGGACGGGTAGAATTTTTTTTTTTAGAAAATAAAAATGTGTGTTTTCTAAGTGTTTCGTCGGGGTTTCGCTCGCTTTCAGTACGCATTGACTCCAAAAATTAAATTACGCAGAAAGTAAACTACTAAACAGCATACACTTTCAATCCAATATTTTTTCTCCATTTCTTCATCTAAAAATATAAATTCATACAAAATGGAGTTAAAGATATAAAATCATACAAATTTGAGGTTTATTTAAGGGTCATTCTATTTATCATGGGCCAGGGCAACGCGGGCGGGTAAGCTAGTAAAAAATATTTTGAATCTTATTGAATTATTATACGAATTAGATATTGTGTGAAATTTAAATAAGCAGATGTGATTTAAGTCTCATGCGAAGTAATCAAATTGTTCAACCTTTTAATTTTAGTAACTCGCTAAATGTTTTGCAAATAAGTTATTTCAAACCACTAACAAATACTGTTTGTTCTTCTTTTATTTTAACGCAACACTATTTGACTAATCCTTAAGTTATACAGTAGAACATGTTAAAACAGACCTGGTATGCAGCGGAATTCTGCCTTAGAAGGAAAATTTTCATGAACCTAACTAAAGGTATAATACAATGAATTCCCATAGACGGTTTATCGGTTAAGACGGAAACCTTTCTAAAACGGAAAATTTTTCCTGTTTTGTGCGACTTCATCTTAGAAAGTTTTACTCTAATTTAAAAAGACTATGCAGCGGAATCCTGCCTTAAAAGGAAAATTTTCATGATCCTAACGAAAGGTATAATACAATTAATTCCGATAGACGGACAAGAAAAAATTTCTTGTTTTTTGAGACTTCGTCTTACCAAGTTTTACTCTAATTTAAAAAGACTGAGCAAATATTTTACTTTATCGTTTTATTCATCACGATTGCAAGGACGTTTATCATCAACGGTTTTCCATTCCTTAACACTTAAAGGACGATTCACGTAAATTTACGTTTTTGTGGATTAGAAAAAAAAATTACTGGTACGAGATGTTTTGTAAGTATGAAAGAGGAAGGTGTAATCCAAGCATGCTTACATCTGATTAGTTGTGAGCAGGTAGTGGCATTTGTAAACGTAAACTTTGTGCTCGTTTTCGAAAATTGGCCCGCCCGTTAAGTGTTAAAAATAAAAAGCATCTTTCAAAAAATGACGTCAAATGATAGGTATTTTAAATTGGATTTCAGAACATGGCAATAATGAAAAGTTAATCATCAGGTAGCAATCGATTATAATCTATGTTCTATTCAGGGCCGAATCTAGCCTTTTTTGCACCCGGGGCAAACATGGATTTTGGCGCAGCCCCCCCCCCCCTCTTCCGCAAAGTATATTTACAAAGAGAATTTTAACCGAGTTATTTTCTTCCGATGGACTGATGGCTTCCATTATTATGAAACAGCCATTATAAATTAAGGTGAAGATGAAAGAGCAGTCGTAAAAAATTAGAACTCTGATTTTCTGGTCAGAATGGGGGAAAAAATGGCCATGACCATTTTTTATGGCCATTTTTCACTCGTATCTTTGAAATGGATCATTTTCTTCTGATGGACTGAAAAGAAAAATGCACCCCCCCCCCCCATTACCAGAAAATCAGAGTTCTAACTTTTAACGGCTGCTCTTTCATCTTCTCCTAACACTTTATTTATAATGGCTGTTTCATAATAATGGAAGCCATCAGTCCATCGGAAGAAAAGGATCCATTCCAAAGGTATAAGTTCGATTCAAAAAGCTATTTAATACTTTGAGCAGAAAGAAGAGGCTACACCTGCATTTTTCATGACGCTAATAGAATCACATAGCTGCCAATATGTACAGTTTAGTTACCTCTAAAATTGAATACGAATTTTTTCTATATTTAACCGTTGACAATTGTTAGAATTTTTGAACTGAATTTCCGAAAGTGACAGCCAATTGTTCCCTTGCGACGACATTTCTGTGTCTGTCAACTCGTAAAACTTCGCTAAAAATGCTAACTTTGACTTGCCTTTATAAGAAAATAGGAAACTCTTTAATTTCTTGGTATCTAAACAAAATCGGTAAATTTATACTTTTATGAATATTAATGCAATTTATTTTGTATTTACGAATGAAAATGACTTCCCGAAAGTATCAGAAAAAGAATTAGTTTGGATTTGGGAATTGCTTTCAATAAAAAAAAAAATCTCATAACGAGATGTGATCCCCCCCCCCCCCCCCACCAAAAAAAAAAAAAAAAAAAAAAAAGGAAATCTATGAACCTCCACCTCTAAATGATGAGCTGGATCCGGCCTTGGCTTTGTCAAATATTGATTGATTAAAATCTTGAAAACGGAATCGAAAAGAATTCAGATTTATACAGGATCCTTATGCCATATCATCTTTAGATTCTTCTATGCTTTGTCATACGACAGACGGGATGACTTTAACAATACCGTGCTAAATATAGATGTGAGAAAAATCGACACACAAAAACCTCATTTGGAGCCCCTTCGTTCTAGCGCCGGGGCACATGCCACCTCTACCCCCCCCCCCCCTCCTTAGTTTCGGCCCTGGTTCTATTGCTTTCATCGTAAAACAGAAAACGTTCTTCGATCTACCGAAAACTTTGGTGCATATAATAAATGAGTTTAAAAATATGTCAAAAAGATGCACGTCCGTCGTTGGGCTGGAGAATTAACATGTAGAACACACTTAAATTCTAACTTAACAATATATGCGAATTGGAATAAAGCAATCATGATAAAGGCCATCCTTTAGTGTATTCTACAATATCGAATGTACAGGGTGTCCCAAAAAGAAGTGACCCTTTTAAAAATCAAATAATTTGAAAACGGTTAACGATAGATTTGCCCCATTTTTAAAATCTTTATTTAAAAAAGCAATAAATTTTTAACTATATTACAGTAAACTCCCGACTATCCGGCCTAATGTGGAGGAAGGGTAGGCCGGACAACAAAAAAGCCGGATAGGCCGGAGTTCTATATGTATTTACTCACTTCCTGCACCCCCCCCCCCCCCCTTACTCATCATATTAAAAACACATGTTACACATCTTAAGATAAATTTTATATATACAGTGTATACAGTTTCAAAATAAGCAAAACATTAGCGTAAAATGTAAGCCTAATTCGTAAAAAATGAGTAAATCTTATTTCACTGTTTTTTAATAAGTGATTGCACAAATATGAAAAGTTAAGCATAAGATAAAAGAGTCAAAACTTAGTTTTTAGTTTTTGAAAAAGTAGTTGATAGATGACTGCTTCTCCCTGTTAACCCTCTTTTGCGACGCAATGTCCCTCCATTTACACAAGCAGATAATATCATCTGGTGTCGCCTTCTCCTGCTGACTCGTAGTTTCTCCTCCATAGTCACTACAACCTATTTTCGTTTATCATCCATTTCGTTAATTTTTAATAAGTAAACACGAAGCACACCAAAAGACTACACGAAAGTAATCAGGACAAGTGGAAAATAACGTCCGCATTTGTTCCGTTGCACAACTGACAAAACAGGTTATCAAGCCTTAACCCCTCCCCAGTCCCTTTCTGTTTGTCTCTGTTATAGCATTCTGAAATTCCTTCTTGCTCCTTCTTGTCGTGAGTTAGCACTTTCCTACGGACGGGGACCTGCCTGTCGCGGCCGCTTGCAACATTTCTCATTTTGTTCTACTAGGCCGGATAGTACGGAGGGCCGGATAGTCGGGAGTTTACTGTATTTCAAAATTAGTTTAAATTTCATCAGGTGCTGTGATCTGAAAAAAACTGAATGACAATATTTTCGAAATATTTGCCATTTGCAGCAATAAAATAACGTAATCTCATAACGAAACTAGCTGATACCCCTGCATATGTCTCATAGAGGCTTGTGCGGGCCGAAATTTCCAGGATGGGACTGGGACCGATCCATGCAAAAAAACAATGAAACCCAAGTCAATTTCTAGAAAAAATGCAGATTTTTCTTAACATACAATTAAGATTCTTTTACAGAATATTGCATACATATTTATCAGAAAATTGTATCGTATATTACAAACTATTTCTCCGCAAGGTATAGCCATAAAAAAAAAATAGCAGGATTAATAATAACTTAGATTCTTAGACTATCACATTCAAATATAGGCTCCTTAAAAAAAAATAATGTAGTTTAGAATAACAGAAAAAAGATGTTTCAAAACATCATAAAGTATGACCCTGAACACTATATTGCCAAAGGTGACCGGTCACTTGCGATTTTAGACATTTTGTTAAATATCTAGAAAAATACATAAGGAATTAATCTGAAACTGCAGGTGCGTAAACAGTATAGTATAGGTCATATATTTCCGCGAAGATTTTTTTCCCGAAACCCCATAGGGGGACCGTCAACAAATTGAAAAAGAGCGAATATCTTTTGGATAACCCTGTCAAAACTAATGTAGCAAAAGCGTTCAAACTCGAGATTATTAATAAGTGGCTTATTGTAATATACTGTGTTCATTTTTATGAGAATAGCATGTATACTTGTGGAGAAATTAAGGTTTTTATAAAAACAGTCCCAAATTTCGCCAAGTTTTTTGCTCATAATTTGCAGAGTTCTTAATATAAAAGAAAGTTCTTTCCAGAAAATATGACAAAACAACATTGTACATAATATCCTGCAATCAGAATTAAAAAATAATAAAAATTTGGGTGAAAAATGAGCAGTAAAAACTGTTTCACTGCGCATGCGCGAATGCAATCAAAATATAATATACATAATGTATTAGCTAAGTAACAACTTTTGTAAAAGTCTCAAAATCATAGCTTGAAAATTCGGAAAATTATCGTCGATAGAATAAGCTCGAAATCCGTTGTTCCCAAAAGGAAGCAAAAGATGAGGGGTTGTATCAAATATCTGTTGATTTGTGCCAAGATAGCGTACACAATATTGCACGTACTATTATATTTGGATACACTCCTCACCTTTTTGCTTCATTTTGGGAACAACGGATTTCGAGCTTATTCTATCGACGATAATTTTCAGAATTTTCAAGCTATGATTTTGAGGCTTTCACAAAAGTTGCTCAATATACTTAGCTAATACATTATACATATTATATTTTGATTGCATTCGCGCATGCGCAGTGAAACATTCTTTAGTAAACCTGCTCATTTTTCATCCAATTTTTACTAATTATTAATTCTGATTGCAGAGTATTGTGTACAATGTTGTTTGTCATATTTTCTGAAAAGACCTTTTTTTATATTAAGAAATCCGCAAATTATTAGCAAAAAACTTGGCGAAATTTGGGACAGTTTTTTTTTTTAAAACCTTAATTAATCTACGAGTATACGTACTATCCTCATAAAAATGAACACAGTACATTACAATAAGCCACTTATTAATAATCTCGAGTTTGAAGGCTTTTGATACATTAGTTTTTACAGGGTTGTCGAAAAGACATTCGTTCTTTTTCAATTTGTTGACGGTCCCCCTATGGGGTTTCGGGAAAAAATCTTCGAGGAAATATATGAACTATACTATACTGTCATAATGAAGGGAACGAATATTTTTTCCAACTGGATTAAATCATATTCAAGGCTGGAGTAGCACAGTTGAAGTTTATTCCAACAGAGCGAAAAATGTCCAGACCAGGGATCGAACCTGGATACTTGGCGTGCCGTGCCAATGCCTTACCTGTTAGGATATCCGGACCGATACCTGGCTGACATAATTCACTCTTATTAGTTGGACTTGGCCGCGAACTGCAGCGCTAGTTTCATTCATCCGAGCTACACTATGACGCAAAAGTTTAGACAATGAAGAAATTCTTACATACTTTGAAAAATATTTATTCAATTTTCAAATCACTGCTTGAAATTAATGTGCTGTACATATAAACAATATTTATAACAAAGAAAAGTGGAATTGTGCATATTGCAATAAATTAAATGGTAACAAAAATAAACTGCTGTCTCAAAAGTTTAGACACAAATTAAATAAAATCGAAATAAACAATTTTTAAAACCTGGTTGCGCATCCATGCTTATGTATTACGTCATATACACGAGATTGCATGGAAGAAACTAAATCTTGCATAGTTTGTGGATCGATATCGTACCATGCATTCTCAATAGATGTCTTAAGTTCCTTTTCAGATCCTAGCGTTGCTATAAACTTTGCGACACATGATGCTCCAAAGGTTTTCTATAGGGTTAAGGTCTGGGCTACATGCTGGCCAGTCGAGAACTCTTATATTATGGGAACTAAACCAAGATTTTGAATGTTTTGCAGTGTGAATTGAAGCATTGTCTTGCTGAAATACCCACTGAGGACCCCCTAGAAGCTCAGCAAATGGCAGTAGGTTTTCTTCTAATGTCTGTGTATAATGCTGTGAAGTTTGACGACCACTGGTGAAGGTCAGAGATACTTGTCCATTATAGCAAAAGGCTGCCCAAACCATCACCGAGCCCCCTCCTTGTCTGCGACTAAAAAAACGTCGAGGTTCCTTCCGCAAGTCATGCCAATACGATAAACAACCATCTGGACCATCCAGATTCCACTTTTTTTCATCGCTAAATATGACTGACTGCCATTTCTCTCCATATGACATATGCTTTCGAGCCCACATAAGTCATTGTAACTTATGATGTGGTTTCAGAGCTGGTTTCTTCTGCATTTTGCTATAAACGATTGTTCCTTTTTCCAAAATTCGTCTACGAATCGTATCCTTTGATACAGAGAGTCCCGATAAGCTTTGAACTCCACGTACGCTCATTTGTTGAGTACTCGCTAGTCTTTGTATCAGGCGATCCTCTCGTACATTTGTCACACGTGGCCTCCCAGACCGACATTTTGCTTTATATTCGGAACCACTCGATAAAACTCGATAAATAGATTTTTTTGACCTATTAATAATAGCAGAAATTTCAGAAACGCTCTTCCCTTCACCTTTCAACTGCCAAATCCTTGAAACCTCATTCACTTGAATTTCTTTAGCTCTCGGCATGTCGACTATGAAGCGCAATCGTTTGCAGAACTTAAGTACTCCAAATTTGTGACATCATCGATTCTAAATTTGCATATGCCAGCGAATATTCAAAGAAATTTAGAATAGTGTCTAAACTTTTGCGACAAGCACATTTGAATTTTTATGAAAAAAATTAGTATTATAGCAAATAAAACGACTGTCTTTTGTACATAGCATTTTAAATCAGTTTTTGAATATATTTACAGGTTTTTGTAATTCTGACGTCATAATTCTACATTTTAAAGCTGAATGACGTCATTGTCTAAACTTTTGCGTCATAGTGTATAACTATAGCATTTACATGATGAAACTACTTTTAACACGGAAACTCCTGTATACCATGTCATTAGGTCATAATGAAGGGAACGAATATTTTTTCCAACTGGATTAAATCATATTCAAGGCTGGAGTAGCACAGTTGAAGTTTATTCCAACCGAGCGAAAAATGTCCAGACCAGGGATCGAACCTGGATACTTGGCGTGCCGTGCCAATGCCTTACCTGTTAGGCTATCCGGACCGATACCTGGCTGACATAATTCACTCTTATTAGTTGGACTTGGCCGCGAACTGCAGCGCTAGTTTCATTCATCCGAGCTATAACTATAGCATTTACATGATGAAACTACTTTTAACACGGAAACTCCTGTATACCATGTCATTAGGTCATAATGAAGGGAACGAATATTTTTTCCAACTGGATTAAATCATATTCAAGGCTGGAGTAGCACAGTTGAAGTTTATTCCAACAGAGCGAAAAATGTCCAGACCAGGGATCGAACCTGGATACTTGGCGTGCCGTGCCAATGCCTTACCTGTTAGGCTATCCGGACCGAATGAAACTAGCGCTGCAGTTCGCGGCCAAGTCCAACTAATAAGAGTGAATTATGTCAGCCAGGTATCGGTCCGGATAGCCTAACAGGTAAGGCATTGGCACGGCACGCCAAGTATCCAGGTTCGATCCCTGGTCTGGACATTTTTCGCTCTGTTGGAATAAACTTCAACTGTGCTACTCCAGCCTTGAATATACTATACTGTTTACACACCTCCCGTTTCAGGTTAGTTCCTCATGTGTTTTTCTAGATATTTAACGAAGCATCTAAAATCGCAAGTGACCGGTCACCTTTGGCCATATAGTGCAGGGTCGGCGGACCTATGGCACGCGTGCCACTTTCGGCGCGCCAAAGAATAATTTTGGCACGGCGCGGCCTTGATTATGTCTCTAAATGAGGATACAGCGATTTTACGCAAAATACACGAAATTAGATGATCTCATTAGGTTCTAAATTCGATTAATTGCAAATTGAAGAATTTTAATCTCATTCAATATGGTTTCGAAAATTTATCAAACAAAGAAAATATTCGAAAACTATCAAAAAGGAAAGATTATTACCGATAGTAAATTATGGCAAATTGGAAGTTAATTTCAGAACTATTTAAATAAACTGCCTTTTTTTTCAATTTAAATAATTTTTTCTACTATTTATATCTGTCATTTTCGCAAATTTAGAATATAAAAAATCAAATAGAGAGTGGTTGCCATATAAATTCATTTAGTTTGCATTCTGTTGAAATTAACTGAACATGAACATGATATTAATTATTTTTTATCCAATATACAACAATTAATCACATTATGTTTTTAATTAAATTTTTAAATATAATTGTTTCTATAATTAATGCAGTGTGTTACATACATGTATGTTACTGATTTTAGAAAATATCCTAATAAGTAATTTTTAAGTAATTTTGGTTTATTATATTTCAATCCACTGAATTTGTTTTTTATTTGGCACGTCAAGGTCAAGTAAAATATTTTTTGAAAAGAAATTAGCACGTGACTGTAAAAAGGTTCGCCAACCTTGATATAGTGTATATAGTGGGTGATCGGTTAACGAACTTAATGCGTTCCAAAACAGTGTTCGCTAACCGAATTGTTCGTTAATCGATCATAGATTTAGTATACATTTGTATGTGAATTCAATTAATTCGTTCTTAAAAGCAAAATAATATAGAAAAAAATGATATAAATATTCTGTTTATAATAGGGTAAATATACGTCCTTATTTAACATGGACAGATCGTATTTTGATGGTTTTCTCCGTTTCGTGGGGTATTTTAAAAAAATGACATTGTAAAAACTGTTAGGATTACATTAATTGATTACGGCATTAAATCTAACCAATTTGTCGCTTTGTCCATTCAAAAATTCCTTAGTTCTCTAAAAGATCGAGTTTATTTCAGGTCCCGATAAAGCTGAAATGGAGTCTAAAGCCTGTTAATAATTTGTGAACTAAATTTCAATTAAAATAATTTGCCATTAAAACTCTTTCTTTAAAAAGTGACACAAAATATAAAAATGACATTGTAAACACTTTTAGGATTAGATTAATTGATTACGGCATTAAATCTAACCAATTTGTCGCTTTGTCCATTCAAAAATTCCGTAGTTCTCTAAAAGATTGTGTTTTTTGCAAGTCCCGATAAAGCTGAAATGGAGTCTAAAGCTTGTTAATAATTTGTGAACTAAATTTCAATTAAAATAATTTGCCATTAAAACTCTTTCTTTAAAAAGTGACACAAAATATAAAAATGACATTGTAAACACTTTTAGGATTACATTAATTGATTACGGCATTAAATCTAACCAATTTGTCGCTTTGTCCATTCAAAAATTCCTTAGTTCTCTAAAAGATTGTGTTTTTTGCAGGTCCCGATAAAGCTGAAATGGAGTCTAAAGCCTGTTAATAATTTGTGAACTAAATTTCAATTAAAATAATTTGCCATTAAAACTCTTTCTTTAAAAAGTGACACAAAATATAAAAATTAATGTTTCGAATCTTTTCATTCCAATTTGTAGCCGTAACATGTAGGGCCCGAACTACCGGTAGCACATGAATTAATTAGGCCTTACGTATACAACTGTTAAAAGGTTCTCTAAGTCGACAATAGATGCAATTACATGCAGCTCGGCAAATCTGAAACGCATCATTGCTTCTTCTTGCATTGTTTTGTGGAGTGTTCGTTAACGAAAACTTTCGTTATCCATTGTTATGTGGATCTTTCGATTGTTACGTTCGGAAAAATCTCGCGCGAAAGTGTTCGTTAACTGATCTGTTCGTAAACCGAACATTCGTTAACCGATCACCCACTGTATATATATAAAGTAGATTTAAAAAAAAAATTCTCTGTAAATTATTAAAATAAGTTTTTAAAATTCCGTTAGCATAAGCTCATTATCACTATCATTTTTACAAAAAAAATTGACTGCCCGACACGTCCTTAGAACAATAAAGCTAATGTCAGACGAACGTCTTTTTGCACTCTTTTTACCCTACATATCATACCTACACAATGCCGATCATTGTATAGGTATGATATGTAGGGAAAAAAGCGTGAAAAGACGTTCGTCTGACATTAGCCTTAAGGCACCGACTCGGATCGAATATGTAGAATAACAGTAAATCTGAGCCCAACCCGAGTCTGATGGATTAAGCCAGGCCTCAGACGCGATGTAACTTTCTGATGCGATCTCTATGCTGGACATGATGTATTTCTGTGTTGAAATTTCAAAATAGCATCGGTTCGAGCAGCTCATTTATAACTTATTCTCCGCACAGCAAGAAACCCATTGAAAATTGTTCATATTTTTTCGGCTTTGTTCGACCCTTTTAAACTTGTTTTATTATGCTAGTCGGTCCGCTTATTATTATTTTTTTTTTATCGGTCCGGCTGACTCGTTTAACTTTTTTATCGGAACATCCTGGCTCGTTTATTTATATTTTTTATATATGCTCAGCCAATATAAAGATTGTCTTTATAAGGAAAGGGCATCTTTACAAACAAACCCTTAGGTCAACTAATCTACCACTACATTTTTGTCGTAGCGACCATTTCAGAAATTATCTTCGTGACGTAGGCCAATCATATCAAAGACCTGTTAAACTCAGACCAATCAAATTTCCTGAACTGAAGTGCACGGTTAGAGCTTCTAAATACATAGGCTGACTCGTCCGTTTGCCATAGCATTCCCAGGTGCGAACATGTTGGCGCCAGATTGACCTATTTGGCACATTTATCGCTGTTTTCGTTGCTTCCCTGAATTTATCAAATAGTAGGCTATTGAATGAAAGCTTCGAATAAATTTCAAATTTTAAAATTAGTAATAATTTACTTTTAGAGAATACATAAATGAAATCTGATGTTTGTAAGTACTTTGTTGAAAAGGATGTGTGTATGGCGAGGGGGGGGGGGGGGACTAAAGAACTCAATTTCAATTAAATTTATATTTTAGGATTATCAATAAATAATAAAATGTCTATAAAAATTAATTGCTTTAACTATTTATTAATCAAGTCATAAAATCAATATATATATATATTCGGAATTTGAAAGATTGTATTTTTAAGGTTTTCAATAGTAATTTCCAGAAAATTACGATTGTTAAATCGAAACAGGGGGGGGGGGGGTGTTAAGGGAGTATTTGATAATTTGATATAAAAAAAGTAGCAGTAAAAGGAAACTGCATCAGTGGTTACTAAACATCTACCCGAATCCGAATTCTTTGGAATAGCTCATGTACCGTTAAAATAATAATAATAATAATAATAAATAATAATAATAATAATAATAATAATAATAATAACTAAATGCGGAGGAATTGCCCTTCCTTTTTTTCTACATCCTGAAAGAAAAATTACCTTACATCTTTAATTATAATATTTCATTTATTGAAATTATTATTTATTAATATTAATTTTGCTAGTGGATCCAGTGCTGAATTTACAGTCTGACATCCCTACCCCCAACCCGCTGGAAGATTACCAATTTGATCTTTAATTATAGTCTAGAAGGGCACCCCTCCTCGAAATTTCAGAGGCCGCAAAGCTTCAGAAATCCTTCCCGAAAAGATAATCGAAACTAAGTTTATTTCTTAAAGAGTGTAGGGAGAGAGAAATTATACTTTTTTTCAATAGAACCATTTTTTATCATTAATACCTGACTTTTTACCACGGCTCCGCTCACACAGAGTGTAAGTTTTGCAGTTAAAAATGAGAATTTTACAAATATTTTTTTTTCTTCATAATTTATTTAACTACTAAGGCAACTTCCATCTAAATCCGTTCAGTAGAACTTTTTTTTAACTATATTCGCATGTATTTGAAAATGTATTATTTTATTTTTCCATATGTTGGAGAGTTAAAATGATGAAGATTATGTTTGCAGGATATCAACAGCAATTTATTAGCGCAAGAAAATGTATTTTCTAAATGTACATTCATCCTCCAAAAAAAATTTTTTTTTCCCTTTTTGTGTTTATGTAGCGCCACATAAAAAAAATCAAAAGTGTGCACTTTTGATTGTCCTTAAGAAGTTGGCAATGTAATAAAATAAATATTATAACTAATTTCTGATGCTAACAATGAACAAAATGAAATTAACTGAACAAAAATTACTATTAAAAATATTTTCTTTTTTTTTTCTTTCTTTCATTTATTTATTTATTTTTTTTTTAACTTTGTTATAGTTTTTAAAAACTTCTATAAAGTAAAATTGTTTTTAAAAAGTTTTCATGGGTAGCAAGTTTTCATTACTTTAATAATATGAAATTGTTCTTTTCTAAGAGGAAAATGTAATGAGACTCAGGGGTCGAACCAGCAAAATTTGAGGCCTATTTAGGGCCCCTTCACAAAAATCTATTTAATAAAACCGGTCCCTTCACAAAGATGAATTTAACAAAATGGACCCCTTTATAAAAATTAATTTAATAAAATAGGGCCCCTTCACAAAACTCCTTTTAATGAAACAGGTCCCTTCACAAAATTCTTTTTTAATAAAATATGCCCTTTGACAAAATCCCTTTCCATAAAAACTTACTTCTATTTATTATTTTTATTTTGTTAGGTTTTAAAATCTGTGATTTGTAAATAAAACCAGTTCACCAGAAACAAAAATTTTAGCAAAATGGTTTAAAGAAGTTTTTGTTAATAAATGCTTAGTTCGAATTTGAGTAACTCGATTTCAACTTTCATTACAAAATATTATTTTTCACAAAATTATAATAAAATTCACAAAAAAAAAAAACTTTTACTTTTCACAAAATGGGCACCAGGAAATAAACCTGCATCGACCTCTGAGATTTCATAGTATGGAAGTATCCTTTGGTATTTTTTAAAACAATTTTATATCTGAAAGTTACAGTAAAGATACGCTTTATTTCTTGGTAATACTGACTTACGAAAATTGTTAAAAATATTTATTTATATATTTTTAAATATTACTGTCTTATGATGAAATATTAACAATAAAATCATCTTAAGCAAATTTGGAGAATTTTTTTCAAAAACTTAAAATAGAATCCATTTTTTAGTGAAAATGAATATTAAATATATATATATATATATATATATATATATATATATATATATATATATATATATATATATATATATTGTAAAATTTCCCTGAAAAATTCTATTTCACATTAGTTCTTTAGCTATTTTTTTTTTCAAAAATCTCGTAAATTTCATCACATGTTAATATTTTGAGGTACCGTTATTAATTATCCAAAAAAATTAAAGTAGCTTCCCATATAATTTCACTCTATTTTCGTCCGATAATATAAAAAATCGCAAATCGCATCAAAATCAATTGTTTTCCCGAAAATGAACTAGATGGCGCTGTACTTTTAAAATATGTCCTTATCGCCAAAATTGGCGAAGAAAAAAATTCACGAAGAATATAATCTACAATTAATATTAAAATTTGGTCATTTTTTATGTTTATAGGGAAATTGAAGCATGCAGTAACCCTTTATTGAATGATTTCAACAATTAATAGTAGAAAAACTACCGATAGAACTACCTAAACTACCGAAACTACCTAAACTGTCTATTTTTAGCTTTTAAAGCTAAAAATAGACAGAAACTAATTCAACGCTATTGAAATACATTACGCGAAGCAGTCCGTCAGGGATGAAAATGCCTGACGAGCCAGCTCATCTATTTAGTAGCCTTATGCACGGTAGGAGTCATAGAGAACGGGCAGGTGTGACGTCATTCATGACGTTTTGCTTGGAAACTGACTCCAAACAAACGGTTGCTATGCTTCATTTCTAATTAAATATAAATCGGAGAAAATGTTATCACTGCCTATAAAGTATAAAAAGACTTATCTCTGATATATAGCTATAAGATATAGCTATAAAATACAAACAAAGTAGAAAATACAGCATAGCAACCGTTTGTTTGGAGTCAGTTTCCAAGCAAAACGTCATGAATGACGTCACCACTGAAAGCGTCTTCTGTCGGCCGGGCCCGTTTTAAAGTTTGCCTTCATTTTCCGGCCCGGCTAGGCCGTGTACGAGTATGGCCTTACAGATGTAATGTTCGAGTCCCACCCGCTAAACTTTGTGAGTTTTGTAGGTAAATTTTGTCTTTTACGTGTCCCTGCTGTGCGTGACTAGTGTTTTTTTTTCAAATTACAGTGTCACCTACTGGCGAATTTCTAAACTAATTTTGAAATGGTATTTAAAAAATATATATTGCTTTTCATTTCAACATTTATGCTTTACAGATTATACTAGATTATGCTTTATAGATCTGTGTTTTATTAAGATTACGTGAGACTCGGAGAAAACAAAAGTTTTGCCAAGTTACGTCTGTGAATCTCAATTGTGTATTTTTTTCGCTTATTTGGCAGTTTTATAAAAATAAATAATTAAATATTTGTTTTGAATAAAAAAATAGAAAAAATTGTTTACAAATATTTAAAAAATATATCTATTTAAATTAATAATTACATACAATTGATACATTAATTTAACAAATTAATCATTATTTAAATATTTTTTCTACGGAATTCATTAAATAATTGTTAACATTCGGTATCGCAATTTTAGAATTATGTTGTAACACTTTTTTATAAGTTTAAAAAATAATTTTCTTATCAAATTTGCTAAAAAGCGATCTTATTTGCATTTTTTGTTTTAGGGTGGGGGAAGGACTTAATGTTTCTTTGCTAAATTTGTATATTTTAAACAACATAAGGAAAGTGGCGATTCAAGCACTCGAATACGTCATCTGGTGGAGAAAAGATGTAACTTCTCGCTTCAGGATACTGCCGTATAGAAGCGCATTACATTACATGTGTTTTATATTTGTTCAGAATGATTATTCTTTTGCACAATTTCATATTTGTCTCATATGACAAAGTAAAAATTATCCGAATTTGAATATCTAAAACTTTCAAATGCATTTACAATAAAGAATTATTTCAATGGCACTTTAGCATTAGTTAAAGGGAAATTAAAGGGACAATTTTCCTGTACCGAAGGCTGCGAGCAGCGCCTCTATAGGCCGTTTTAATTCCCAATTGTGATCAAAGTAATAGAAAACAAGCAATATTTTTTGCAAAGCAATGATCGTATAAGGGGCTGTGCATATATAACTTTATCACTTTATGGGGAGGAGAGTGTGGCATATGATATCGTAAGATAACTCTAGGAGGAGGTGGGATTTATCTTTTGATATCGTATCACAGTAGTCTGTTATCTTTTTTTTTTAGTCTGTTATCTACTTTTATGAAAGTACAAATTATTATTAAAATCGTTAAATGATTATAAAATTATTTAATTCCAAAATATGGAATACCCCAACCTTTAGCATTACTATTCTTCTGTCATATGTGTATAATTATGTAATCCACTATTCAAGAAAGCAGGTGCGAAGTGTGTTTGAAACGATACTAGTTGTGTTTACAAATAAAAAACGAGAAAGAATGTTGTTCACCTATTTTGTTGATAAAAAATTCCCCTCTCCCCCCCCCCCCCCCCCTGTGTGGGGACAAGTGCAAGAGGACATTAAAACATTATTACTATTAAAGTTGAATGCATTGTGTAACAAAAAATACTTTAAAAAAGAACTATTTCTTTGAAGTGATACTTTATTTAAAATTATTTCATATGTAATAGGATATTTTACTGATTTCGATTCATTTTAATCTATAAAGTATGCAAATAATAAATGTCTAATATATATATAGGCATATATCACTGCAAACAAAAGAAAAAAATTTCTAAATTAAATAATATTTAGACATTGATAACGATATCCTTAGGGAGGGGAGGGAAGATTCGAGGGTTGATCACGCATGATATGGAAAGGGGGTGAAGGGGTCCAAAATTACCAAAAAGTTGATAAAGTTATACATACAGGCCCCTAGTTTTGAAAAAGATCAATATTTAGCTGGCGTTGATTGTAGAAAAAGAATTATAAAAGCTGCCAATTCGCACGTGCTTTTATTTATGTCCTGTCTCTCTTAAATTTGAATAGACAGTAGTATTTTCTTATTTTATCCATTTTTAAAAAATGTTCAGTAAAACTGTTCGTGATTTTAATTATTGAATTTTGGCATTTATCATGGCCTGGTAAAACGGCAATTTTGATTTTTATATCATAGTTATCAAATCTTCGGATTTCTGATTACTATTATTTCCTAATAGTAATTTCCGACGTATTTATTTGCAGATTTCAGTCATTAAATAAAGCGAATATTTCTATTCTTAAATAGTGGTACGAGGGTCCCGCGTTAGGCTGAACGCCTGGCCGGGACATATGCTGAATAGCACTCCAGGACCCATGGTCAAGAAAACAGGACTGGATATTGTACGCCAGGATCCTTAATGGATCGTAGCGTTGCACGTTTATTTATTTTTTAGGTGCGTTCGTAATTATATAAATACGTAGCATCTATAGTCGTCATCTGGTCCGTCCGTCTGTCTTTCCGAGAAAAGTTCCGTTTTAAACATCCACTTTTTGTGACACTCGACATGGCAACACTAGTTGCCATATAGTTTGGCTTCATCTCATTGTGTTCACCTTGGTGAAATTTGTCTACGTACCTTACTAATGTGTTTTGATTAATGTTATGTTCTTTTGTAGCGGCATCAACACTTAACAATTCTTGATGCTGCTGCTTTCAGCCTTTTTAGTCTTTTCCATTCTTTCTATTTACTTACTATGGGTACTATTTAAATGAAATAAAAGTTCCTATCAAATTTCCAGTTTATATTTCATTAAATTTTTCCTTGCTTCTATAGCAATTTTTCACATCTTCCTTTAATAAATTTTAAACATTTTCCCTTCTATCGCCCCATTTTACTCTAGCTTTACAAATTAAATTTACATTATTTTACAAATATAACCATTAACTCTTCGTTATATACAGTGTATAATAAAAATATTTCCCCAAACAATTAATTAAGGGAGCTTTGACCATTTGGTCAACCCTTCCTCACATTGATTGGGTCAAGCCTACCCACATAGCCACTTTTTAAAGCATAGCACATGGTTATTTTTAGCCTAGTTTACTATACAATCTTTATGTCTGGAAAGAAAGCTCAATATTTCTGCACTACTTGAAACCTACTTACTTAAATTTCTATGATACATTTTATCTGAGAAAATCTTACAAAATGTTTCTAAAAAATACACTTTTTAAGCTGAAAACTCTTCACAATATATTTTTTCACACCTGTTTCAATTATCTGCATGAAACAAAGAAAACTGTTAGAGCATTTCAGTAGCTTTAGTTGCCACTTATGGCAAAACTCTGAAATCCTTTTAAATATGAAAACTGAAGGGTGGGTCAAGCCTCCCCTATGGTCAACCCTCCCCAGTCTCCCCTATTTAATCGTAATAAATTTTGTATTCAGTCATTTTTGCATAAGAGTACAACGGCTATTGCACCAAGATCTGAATATTTATAAATCTAGTTATAGATCGATCACACCTCATTTGCCACGTTTGGCGCACATTTCAGACTTGTTTTAAATAGTTGTACACAAAGCTGTGGCAGCTCTGCTACATGCTTAAATTCTCAGCTGTGAACTAACCACAAATTTTTTTACATTTAAGAATATTTGACTCCATTATCTGACACTAACATAGCTGCCAACTTGTAGGGATTTTTCTCACCACCAAAACTTAATAGCCAATTTTATCTAAAACAATCGCAGAAATATTTCTAGTGATGAAGCAAGACAAAAATTTCTATTAAATTTCAGTGGTAACGAAAAACCGTACAAGTTGGCAGCTATGCACTAAAACCTTTTATTTTTAACTACTTTATCTGAAAATGTTTTTAAATTGATACGCATAATAATAGACATGACTTTAAATAAGAAATTATTACAGAAAAATAATAATATTATTCTTTTATTTTTAACTTACCGATCTCTGATTTTGTGGTTTCCGAAGAACTGATCAGCAACTTCTTCTATGCCACCCATAACATGATCTATAACCTATATGTTTTTAAGCAGTGAAGAAGAAAATTACTATGTAAATTCAGTGTATCTTGTAAATTCGTTTACATTTTTAAAAAAATCATAAGAAAGTTGACAAATGGACCTTATGCACGTGACGTCAGACCCCCAGAGCTGGTGGTATCTTGATCCGTTATTCTAGTCACTGTAACGCCAGAATGCCAGTGTAGTATACGCAGGTAGAAATACCGCCAGCAGACAAGTTTTAGCCTCCATCCAGGTTGAGTGTAGAAATTTTAGTTGAAATTTTGCAAATTTAGTGAATGTTCTCGCATTCAAACAAAATTTAGAATTTAAATTACAATATATTAATTAGAATTAATTTAATCCTTTATCTACTAACGGTACTTATAAGTACCACTCACTTTAAACTTTCATCCCACAGTGAATATTACTAATATTCTAATCACTCTTTTAACTCCACTTTATCCGAATACATGGCAGCAGTAGATGTAGGTTTGTTATTTTAGCGAGGAAGGAGGGTATCTTTGAAACAGTTGATGTGTTTTGTGCCGACATTTTGTACAGATTGTCACGCTCGTCTTTTTATTGCTGCAAAAACAGTAAAGGAGATGAGATAAGTGTTGGAATTTTTTTATGTGTTCATTATGCTCTTATAATACAATTTGACTAGCTATTTTAGGCGAACGGTGTGTGTATTTGATTTAATAGTTGAATAACTCGATGGTACTTATAAATACCGCCAGGAGAAAAACTTCTTGTTTACTTTTCGTCTGTATAGTTATCCATCGTTTTCATCTGCTTTAAAATGTAATTACTCAAATGTTTTTTGGTAGTAATAATTTTCCTAGTATTTCTTCTCTGTTTCATTATATTTTTCATAGGAAATCGAAAAAGTTGTGGCACCGGCTCTTTTTTGCTATGCTAGCAATGGCGTATGTAAATTCATATGTTGAATATGTGGAGAACATGTAGTCACTGGAATATAGACGTCGCATAACTAAAGGACTGCTAACAAGATCGAAACCTAAAAAAAAATAGTTTTTTTAACCCTTTCAGGAGCAAAGCATTTTCAATACTAAAGTGTTGAAATAAATGATTGGCACCGGAATTTGCCAAAAGATTTATTTATAAATATGAAAAAAGGGCTATATTTCACATACTTATCAAATCGAAAATATTTTACCACAATTCTGGTGCCATTTGAAATACCTTGCGGGTTTTCTGTTACGATATTTTAGTCATAGTGTACTGACGGTACTTTAATGTACCACTTTAATTAATTACCTTTAATTAATTAAATTTCTCACAGGTGAGTATTTTTTTATGTTTAGCCTTTAATTTTCATTATAATAACTGGAAAAAAAAATACATGAAAAAAATTGCAGTAAATCATAATGCAGTAGATAAAGGGTTAAATATCTACTGCTACAACAATGAATTTTTTTTAGTATTTTTAACAAACAAGCATTATGCTTGTTGCCCTTGCTCCATAGAGCACTATGGTAATATTCAAAAGTAAATATCGCCAGCAGACAAATTTTAGCCTCGACCTCTGGTCGCCTGCATAAGGTCCATTGTTACATCGGAGCATAATTTGCACCATAAGACTTGTCAACGTGTCGAATTTTTTATGGCGAAATGGGGAGAAAAAATCGAATTTTCCTTCAGCTATTTTTCCACAAAAATTCCGACCATTTGCCGAATATTACACCACAAAAAATAAAAAAATAAATGAATATACGAAAATATAATATAACCACGAACGAAACTGTATACAATAACCTCTTCCAAGCTACCCACGATTCCAAAAATCCTTCTTTAGTATTAGAAATTGATATATTATCGAGATTGGAAGATGCATTTATAAAAACAAAATTTCTTTTGCAGACACTGGTTTTCGAAACTATTTATAGTGCACTCAGGTTTGACAATTTGACTTACTCTTTTATTCAGAAGTTTGGAATTTATACCGGAAATTTCGAAAGGCGAATTTTTACTTTATGTAATCACGAACAGGAACAGATGATTGCTTTGATGGGATACTCAGTTGTAATGTAACGCGACTT
Organism: Maratus speciosus; assembly: GCA_963932465.1. Taxonomy (NCBI): domain Eukaryota; kingdom Metazoa; phylum Arthropoda; class Arachnida; order Araneae; family Salticidae; genus Maratus; species Maratus speciosus. Next base: position 280,922,381 of record OZ010794.1, on the reverse strand, counting down.
CCTGTGGATGAGTAATTGTGTATCACGTCTTAAAGGAGCCATAGAAAATTAGTCTAGCCATAGTAAAATAGATGTGCTATAATATAATTAAGAAAAGATTTAAAAAAAAAAAAACTAAGGAAAATTGCGACTTTAAAGAAAATGAAGAGATTAGACATATAGAAAAGGGTGACAAATTCGGATTGGATAAACCAAGAGAAGGAGGCGAAGCTTCTTTGGAAATCTAAGAAACACGATTAATAGAAGAGTTTGAGAGAATATAACCTAAAATATTAAATACTTACGATAGAAAAAAAAATAGAAAAAGCGGTCTGGGTATCAAGGGGTTAACATGAAAATTAATTATTTTTTTATGAATTTTTTTAATCTGAACGGATTTATATATAATACAAGAAGAAAATTCAAAATAACAAATAATAAATAAGTTAAGTCCAATGAAATGAAGAGCCTAAACTAATTTATGTCATGAATTAAATACAAAATTAATTTGGTCAAAATTTACTGAAAGGCGTTTAAAATAGTGTTACTTATATAAAATGCAAAAATTGTACATCTAAAAACCAAGTACTTTCAAGTACACAACGTAATCGTCATCAGGATTCAGAATAAAATACAAAACAGAAAACTGAGTCGTTTTAAGTCAATAATCATATTGGGCTAATTCCATGAAAACATGTCATGTCTGTCACACAGCTGAAAATCGCTATGCTTGTTGGCCACCGTTATTTTCGAGAAGTTTGCTTCGCCTTATTCAATTGATGAGATATCTCCAATAAAATAAGTCACATTTTTCCGTTCTAAAATGCTGGTTGCAAACAAGCATAGCGATTTTCAGCTGTGTGACAGACATGACAAGTTTTCATGGAATTAGCCATTGGAATGTTCCAAAATGGAGCATAGGGTAGAATGGTAGGTGAAAACACTTTCCAGAGATTACACCAAAGAAGTTATATTAATTATACAGTTTAACAAAGCTAAGATGATCAAGAAAATAGTTGATTATAACAGTTCATGTATTACACTGTTAAAAATTTCGTGCTACTTTGAACCAAAATTTGGTACTCAGTAGCTATCACCAGCTGCCACCATAGGATGGTTCAATCGAAGCTCCAAATCTTAGAACGAGATTTCACCATGTTATTCGAAAAAAATGGAACTATGGTTCAACGAAGTTCTAAATCTTGGAACGAGATTTCACCATCTCATGGTGGCAGCTACTAAGCACCAAATTTCGATTCAAAGTAGCACAAAATTTTTAGAGAATCTTTGCAAATCATATGCAGAAATGGTAAAACCTGCAACGATACTTTATGCTTACAAAATCCCTCAAATCAGGATCAATTTACGAATAGCAGTTTTCAACCACCTACCATTTTATCCTACGCTCCATTTCAAAACATTCTAACGTGATTATTAGCTTGAAAGGACTCATTTCTCCATTTTATATTTTATTTCGAACCCTGAGGACAAGTACGTGTATACTTGAAAGTACTTGGTTTTTAGATGTATGAGTTTTGTATTTTATATAATTGACAACTTTTTAAACACCTTTTAGTAAATTATGACCGAATTATTTTGTATTTACTTCATTTATAACATGCAGAGCCTAATTACCATAGGAGGTAAACTTTCACACCATTTTTCAAATAGTAATTTCCACTTTAATTATGAAAGAAATTCTGCGTTTAATTACGGTGAAGATTACTATTCCGAAATAGTGGTGGAAGTTTACTCCTGCAGCATAAGGTTCTGATGAAAAGTAATAATCTTTACTTTGGGTTACGTTTTGAATATAAATAGCACAGCAATTATGGAAATCTCAAACACCACATTTTTTTATATTTTCTAGTTTCATCATCAAGTGCAAAAGTGACTCAAATCAATATAAATCTATACTAATATTATAAAGAACTAAAGTTTGTTTCTTTGTCGGAAATAATCTCTGGAACTACCAAACCGATTTCAAAAGTAATGGCATCAAAATGATGGTGTTATTTCCTGTTCCAACATAGGCTATATCTTATGTCGATGCCATTAACCCAAAAAGGGTGCAGGAGCAAAAAAGTTCTAAAAATTCAATTTTTGTTTACTCAAGAGCCTAGAAACATTAAATTTCGCATGGTAGTTACTTGGCTAATTCCATGGGTTTTTGTAGTGTAAATCGCATAGCTGATAATTGCTATGCTTGTTGGCCACCATTATTTTGGAAAAGTTTGCTTGGCCTTATTCAATTAATGACATATCTCCCGTAAAATAAGTCACATTTGTCCGTTCTAAAATACTGATAGCCAAAAATCTTGGTATGTGACTTATACTACAAGTGCTCAATGAAATAGCCACTTATAAGATATAAATTATCTTTAAGAACGTTTCTTAAAAAATTCGAAATTTAAAAGGGGTTAAAATGCGCGAAAAGCGTTCTAAATTACGATTTCTACCCAATCTCAGGAATTACCGAACCTATTTCAAACGTAATGGCGTCAAAATAATCGTGACAGCCCTTGCTTCAACATAGGCTAGATTTTATGTCGGTGCCACTACCCCAAAGGGGGTGCAGGAGCAAAGACGTTCTAAAAATGCGATTTTTTTTTTTTTTTTTTTTTTTTTTTTTTTTTTTTTTTTTTGTGTGTGTGTTACTGAAGGGCCTAGAAACATGAAATTTGGTATGGTAGTTACTTATTAGATATAAATGATCTCTAAGAACATTTCTTAAAAAAATCGAAATTTAAAAGTGGTGAAAATGTGCGAAAAGCGTTCTAAACAAGTGGGTATGCGTGATCACAGATTGCACAGATGTTTTTCGTTTGCAAAATCTGTCAGTTCCACATTTCGCAACCAGATGGCTCACTCTATTCTATACAAACCTCTATCCGAACGAAACTCCATTTTACAGCCTATCTGTAGATATATTAGTCGAGGGGATCGGGACCATAGCACCCGAGATAGGCAGACATCACATGGCGGTAAAAAGTGGAACTAAAATATATAAGGCTATGGTGCATAATATGAAGGAGTTGTCGGCAAAAGTTAGAAAAGTGCCCCCCGGGTGAAAAGGGGGGACGATAAAAGTTGCTTAACCCTTTCCGGCACGGAGTAATTCTGTTTATAAACTGATGAAATAATGGAACACCAGAATTCATAAGCGAATTTATTAGAAAACACGAACTTGATCATTTTCACGTACATTATAAAAGGAAATTTTTAATTAAATATTCTTGGTGTCGTTTGTCAGTTTTGGAAGTAAAATTAATTGTCCTTTTTTTAAAGACACCGCCCTCGAAAGGGTTAAAATGCACAAGTTAGAGCCCGAAGGGGTAAATAATATAAGACTTTTTGAAAATTTTATAATTTTTTGTGTGATCGAAAGTGTTCTACTATAAGTATGCAAAATTTCTTGTCTCCAACTTAATTAGGGTCAGAGTTAGAAAAATTGCTTAAAATACACAAGTTAGAGACCGGAGGGATATTGAAATTTTTATGATTTGTCGTGTGATCGCAAGTGTTCAGTTATAATTATACAAAATTTCAAATCTTCAACTTAATTAGGGGCTCAGTTAGAAAGAAAAGCTTAAAATACACAAGTTAGAGCCCAGAGGGTTAAATATAAGACTTTTTGAAAATTTTATGATTTGTCGTTTGATGTGAGGTGTTCATTTATAAGTATGCAAAATTTCAAGTCTCCAACATATCTAGTTTCTGAGAACGGGCTCTGTGACGGACGGACAGACAGACAAAGGAGTGAGACGAATAGGGTTTCGTCAGATGAACGAAACCCTAAAAACATTCCAAATGTCGATTTCTACACAATCTCAGGAAGCATCAAACCGATTTCAAAAGTAATAGTTGGAAATTGATGGTGACAGCCCTTGCTCTAGCATAGACCTTGCTCTATTTTATGTCGGTGTCACTACCACCTGGGGGCTGCAGGAACATTAAACGTTCTAAATTGCGATTTTTGTGTTATGAAGGGTCTAGAATCATGAAATTGGGCATGGTAGTTACTTATAAGATATAAATGATCTCTAAGAACATTTCCTAAAAAAATCGAAATTTAAAAGGGTGAAAATGCACAAAAAGCGTACTAAAAACGTTCTAACTTGCAATTTCTACGCACTCTTGGGAAGTACCGAAACGATTTCAAAAATAATGGTGTGAAAATGATGGTGAGAGCGCTCGCTCCAAGATAGGCTCTATTTTATGTCGTACCTTTGCCCCAAAGTGGGTGCAAGAGGAAAAAACGTTCTAAAAATGCGATTTTTGTGTTACTGAAGAGACTAGATACATGAAATTTGGCATAATAATTATTAGACATAAATGATTTCTAAGAACATTTCTTAAAAATTTCGAAAATGAAAAGGGGTAAAAATGCGGTTAAAACGTTCTAAAAAACGTTCTAAATGGCGATTTCTACGCAATCTCAAGCAATATCAAACCGATTTCAAAAGTAATGGTTGGAAATTGATGGTGACAGCCCTTGCCATAGGCGTAGCGTGACCAGAAATCTTGGGGGGGCAACAAGGTCGTGCTAGGTAAAAACGGCGCCCCGAGCGAATTTTCCATTTTGCGCCCCCCCCCCCCCCCCCAAAAAAAAAAAAAATCTTTCTTTTTGGGATAGGTGTAATAAAATTGATAAAGTGCAGAAACAAAAATAAATTCTATCGAATAAATATTTCGCGTTTATTTTGGAACTTTAAAAGGTTTAATTTTAATTTAGGAATTCAGAACAACTAAATAGCATAAAAGAAAATTGCACTTATTTCTTAGAGAATTCATGATGTTTAGCGACAGGGGAAAAAACCGATCAAGAGAGACAAAGAAATTCCCGAAAAATGAATAAATTAACAAAACCGTGGTTTGCAGCGTAAATTTCGTGCCTGGGGCGACCGTTTCTTTAGCCCGCTCTTTGCACGTCCCTGGGGGGCACACTAGAGGTCTGCACAGACCCAAATTCCAAGGCCCAGGCTCAGCCCGCCGAGAAAATTAAAAGTTCCACCCGGGCCCGGCTCGTTTATATTTTCACAGTTTACGACCAGGGCCGGCTCGTACAAAAATCAGTGAAAACAAGCCCGGCCCGTGAAAAAAATCAAATAAATCAGTCCCGGTTCGGCTCGACACAATTTCTCAACAAAATTCCGATTTTTCTTAATATATAATTGCAGGGCCGCCACTTGCTACTAAAAGCGACTATTTTCAGCATCCGGTGGCTATGACGACTATTTTAGGCCGAAAACCATTAAAAAGCGGCTATTTCAAGAAAAAAGGCGTCTTTTCCGGATTTCAGTGACTATTTTTACTGAAAATATTTGGTCTTTTTCTTCAAAGCACCTATAAAGTCATCTTCCCAATCACATTTTTTCAACGGTTGTTTGAAGAGATTCGCGATTTTTTCCGCGACGAATTCCAAAATTCTCGATTTCGCCCCTTCCCCTTCCAATCTATTGACGAAAATACTTACTTTTTTTCCGAGATCTTTTTATACAATCGTTGAAGGAGATTTTGCGATCTTTTCCGTGATCCTTTGCCAAATGTCGCAAATTTTTCTACGTCAGATTGACGAAATCGATTTTTTTCCGCCACCACTTGTTCAAATTCGCGATATACATTTTCCGCGACCGATTGATGGTAGTTACTATTTGTTTCAGAGATCTTTTGACGAAATTCCCGATTCTTTTCCAGATCGTTTGTCAAAATTCGTGATTTTCTTTTCATGACCGAGTTATAAAATTCGTGATTTTTTGCGCGATCATTTGGTTAAATTCTCAATTTACTTTTACCAAATTTGCGTTTTTAGCCCGCGACCATTTGACGTAATTTGCGATTTTTTTGTGATCGTAGACGAAATTCGCAATTTTTTGTCCATTCTTTTGACGAAATTTGCGATGATTTATCCGCGACCGAATGACGAAGATTGCCATTTGTTTCCGTAACATTTGGTAAAATTCAAGGTATTTTTTACAGTTGTTTGAGGAGATTCGCGATTTTTTCCGTGACGAATTGCAAAATTCGCGATTTTTTCCCCCATCGATTAATGATAATAGTTATTTCTTTTCGCTATGTTTTGCTACGATCGTTGAAGGATATTTCGCAATTTTTCCTATGACTTATTGCAAATTTTTTGGGAGCGATCGTATCACGGAACTCATAATTTTTTTCCGTGATCCTTTACCAAATTTCGCGTTTTTGTTTTCGGCGATCGTTTCACGGAATTCACGATTTTTTTTAATCGCGATACTTTGCCAAAATTCGCGAATTTTTCTGCGACAAACTGGGGAAATTTTTTCTCCGCCACCACTTTCGAAATTCGGGATATGTATTTTTTCCGCGACCGACTGATAGTATTCGCTGTTTGTTTCAGATATCATTTGACGAAATTCGCGATTCTTTTCCGCGATAGTTTATCGAAATTCATGATTTTCTTTTTAAAACCGACTTACGAAATTCTTAATTATTTGTTTGAATTCTCGATTTTTTACGCGATTATTTGACCACATTTGCGTCGTTTCAGGGGTGATTCTGTTCTGAATTTTCCGAAAATTTGAAAAAAATCGGTCATCAATAATAAAATTCGGGCATAAAAAATATCGCGAATTTCGGGAAATGGTCGCCGAAAAAATCTATTTCGACAATCGTTCACAGAAAAAAGTCGCCAATTTCTTCAAAGGAACGCAGAAAAAACGAATTTCGCCAAAGAATCGCGGGAAAAAAAGCACGAATTTCTTCAACGGATCACGAAAAAACGCAAACTTCGTCTGGGAATTGCGAAAAACACATTTCGCCAAGGGATCGCAAAAAACGCAATATTTATCAAAAGATCGCGGAAAAGTGCGAATTTCGTCAACAGATCGCGATAAAGAAACACAAATTCCGTCAAAGGATAGCGGAAAAACGCGAATTTCGCTAAAGGACTGACGAAAAAATGCATAATTGGGGCCGGGAGATTTCCGCCCTTTCCCGCCTCTGCTGTAACTTTTCGGAAAATTTGCTGTGAATTTCAGATTTTTTTTTATTACTCAGAATCACCCCTTTCGTCTTTTTGACCGCGACCATTTGACGAAATTTGCAATTTTTTCTCTAGGTCGTTAGACGAAATTTCGCGATCTTTTCGGCGACGAATTACCAAATTTAGCATTTTTTTTCCGCCGATCGTTTTATGGAATTCACGATTTTCTTTACACGATCCTTTGTCAAATTTCGTGAATTTTTCTATGACCGACTGACGAAAATGATATTCGGTATTTGTTTCAGAGATTTTTTGACGAAATTACTGATATTTTTCCACGACTTTTTGTCGAAATTCGTCTTTTCTTTTGTCGACTGACTGGGGAAGTTCAAGGGCAAGGAGGCAAAAAGAAGTGAAAATAGGCGGATAAAGGTAGGGGCAACTTTATTAGCCATGGCACCCTGTGGGAGATTTTTTATTGTACCACTGCAAATGCTATACTAATTTTTCTTTCTCTTAAAGGGTTTTACTAAAGCATTTTACTTTGTGCACTCCTTCCAGGGCCGAAACTAGCTATATTTTCACCCGAGGCAAACATGGATTTTGGTGCCCCCCTCCTTCCTCCACAAAGTAAATTTACGAAGAGAAATTTACGAAAGTTTCTATTAGTGGACTTATTTTAAAATTTAAAATGTGTAACAGTAAAATACGTAATAATATTGAAATATATAACCAGCTTTGTCAAATATTTATTCATTAAAACCTGTGAAAGAAATCGAAAGGAAACGGAAATAATTCCGCTTTATACAGGTTTCCGTCTCAGAAGATATAACTGTTGGTATTATTTCTGTTGGAACCATGCAGTTTTTTTTTCATTTAAGACAGTATTCTATTATAGACATATTTCATTTTTCTAGATTTTACTGTTGTTGTAGCATTACAAATTATTACAATTGAGGTACTTTAATGTCATTGTGATATGAGTCACATTGTTTCAGGAACTAAAAAACCAGGATTTACTTTACGCATAAAAATGAATTCCAGATTGTAAAATATCTTCCTGTACTATCTACACCAATTTTGTGGAATTATCACTTATATCACTCTTCTTATTTATAGATTGATATATCTACATACTTTCCTCAACTTTTCAAATTTAATTTTCAAAGCTAATTTTCAAATTTATATATGACTCAAAACAACAACAACAAAATTATTAAATTTTTACTTTTATTTTGTGAATTTTCGACCGCTTGGTTTTTATTGTCTCAGTCAGTCACCTGACTCGCCCCATCTAAGGCCAGATATGGTGATATGCATGTAAAAAAGTAATTATAAGAAAAAGAATGGAGTTATTCATTTGCTGTCTTGTATATTGTAGGAGAGTCTTTTTATCTATTCGACAATTTTAATGCACTTTACTCAGCTTTTCTTTTTGTTTTTTCATCTAAAAAATATTTTTTTACACAAATTTCCCACGCACTTATATATATTGTATAAAACGGTAAACCAAATTTTCATTTGGCGCCCCCTTCGCGTGGCGCCTAGGGCACATGCCCCTTATCCACCCCGTTCGCATGGCGCCCAGGGCACATGCCCCCTCTCCACCCCTTATTTTCGGCCCTGACTCCTTCTCCCGTTTGTTTTTGTTGTCCCGGGCAGCCTGAGTGGGGCTTGTTGAGCTAAAGCCAATTGGTAGGCCTCCCTACATGGCCGAACTTGTCCCGGGCAGCCACCCGATCCCGCCCATATCAAGACAGGAAAAATGAAAGCTCAACACTACTCAGGGAGGGAGAGAGAGAGAAAAAAATCGAACAGTCTTCATGGAATCTTTTCATCAGAAAAGTCAGAGTCAAACAAACTCTTCATTTGGCGCCCCCTTCGCCTTTCGGTACACTTGGAATTGGAGAATGAATAATGCCTAAGAGAAAAGCTCTTTTTTCCAATTCATTTACAGTCTTCTATCATAAATGAATATTTCTCATATATTTGTAAATTTCAATGCATTTGGTTCAGTTTTACTTCTGGATTTTCCGGCTGTAAGACATTTTTATGCAAATTCAATATAAATACGTATATATTTTTGTATGTAAAGACAAAAAAAATCTTCATTTGGCGCCTCCTACGCTTTCTGTTTTGGCGCCCGGGGTGTAGAAGGTTGGGGGGGCACACGCCCCCCCGTGCCCCCCCCGACGCTACGCCTATGGCCCTTGCTTTAACATAGGTTCTATTTTATGTCGGTGTCACTAGCACCTGGGTGTTGCAGGAACAAGAAAAGGTCTAAATTGTGATTTTTGTGATACTGCACGGGCTAGAAACTTGAAAATAGGCATGGTAATTACCAATAAGATATAAACGATTTCTAAGAACATTTTCTAAAAAATTCGAAATTTAAAAGGGGTGAAAATGAGTGAAAAGCGATCTAAAAACGTTCTAAATTGCGATTTCTACGCAATCTCAGGAAGTACCAAAACAATTTCAAAAGAAATGGATGGTGACAGTCCCTGCTCCAACACAGGCTATATTTTATGTTGTTGCCACTACCACCTGGGAGGTAATTTATGTTAGTGCCACTACTATGAGGGAGGTAGTCGACCGTTAGACAAGAAACTTGGAATTTGACATGATTGTTAATTTTAACGTGTAAATGCGTAATACGAACAGTTAAAAAAAAAAAATCGAAATTTGAAAACTGAAATAAGCGTATGAAATGAGCATAAAAATACTTTCTAAATTATCATTTATTTAGAATTTGTTTTAGTTCTTATTAATTGTCATTTCTGCCTAATGCAGTGTAATAATGAAGTTTAGTCAAACTGTGGTTTAATTAGTAATTTTTAAATTATTCCTAAAAGTATAATTTCTTCTAATAAAAATTAGACAAGCAATTATCACTTGGCATACTTCAACTATTACGGAAGCAAAACCACGGGTTTTGCTAGCAGGTAATAAAATCAAACGCTATGGACAAATGTTTAATGCCTATATATTGATCTAATCTAATCTAATCTAATCTAATCTAATCTAATCTAAGCATTTATAAAATAAATTATAATGTCTATTACCGATTACTTCTCGAACTTGCTCTCAAATCCAAATAAATTTATTGCTACTATTTTACTGGCGCAAATATAATTTAAATTGTTTAAACATTTTTTGAAACATTTTTTGAAATTGAATTTAAAAACATGGGTAAATTTTACTCTGTCGGTGGAACTTTTCAAATGTTCGTGGTCCGGACGTTTAAAAAGATGTTGTTTATAAGGATAAACCTCTCTATAATGATCATTTATAAGGTCTTGGCATTTTCTATGAATAATAATGAATAACAAACAAGTCTATAACGATAATTAGTTTTAATATAGACCTATTTTTCAATATTATAAAACACAAATGTGTGCATCAGCAACGCTGAAATCATAATCATGCTGGCAACAGTGTGCTTATATCTGTATGAGAATTATAACATTATAATTAATTATAAGCCATGCCATGCTTGATAGCTAAAATATGTCAATTAACTGTGGCTCCGATTGTAGAACATTCCCCATACTTGAGTATATGGGCGATTCTCTGATAACCCCTTGAGGGGCCCATCTACGATTAATGAAGATTTCTACCAGAAAAATGTTATCATGGTTCGTACGCCTCCTTGAATTTTGCAGACCAGAAAATTTTTAGGCACCAGTATTATGTGATAGAAAATCTCTTCTTAAAAGAAGGTGACATTTTGCGCGTTTTACTAGTTCAGAAAATTACTCACACCAAGCAGGGGCAGGGTCGGCGGTTAAGGAAGGCAGCAAGGCTGCCTACAAAAACAAAAAGGCACTAATCAGGGCAATATATCATTTTTTTTCTATATAATAAAGTATATATAGAGGTTTTTTTTTTTTTTTTTTTTTTTTTTTTTTTTTTTTTTAAGAATAAAATAAGAATTAAAAAAGGAGAAGAAATTTACTAAGCAATCTTATGCAGTGAACACAAAGCTCACGGGGATTCCATTATTGTGGAATATTTCGGGCGTTTGCGATGATGGGGGTCGAAGGCGTCATAGTCAGGGAGCCCTGCCACAATAGCATTTGGAAGGTCATATAAGGTAGAATAGAAAGTATTTGCAAGGTCTTTAATTCTTTTCCTAAGGGTGATGGTGTTCAGGTCCCTACGGACAGTGGTATTACGTAAGTATCTGGAGGCGCCTCGGACGGTGCGAAGGTTTTTATTATGGAGTTTGCTTAGGTTGTCCATAGAGGATTTGCAGGTAAAGCCCCAGATAGGGCTTGCATAAGTAATGATGGGGAGGATACAGGAATTGTAGAGGATGAGCTTGTTGTGGACAGAAAGAGTTTTACTATTGAGAAGTGGTTTAAGGGCAAGAGAAGCTCCGGCGACTTTCCCCCTGACGGATAGAATATGTTTGCTCCAAGTGAGCCTACGATCAAGGATGACACCCAGGTATTTAGCCTCGTCGGACCATGGAATTGTAGTGTTATTTATTGTTAGTCTAGGAGGATAGATAAATTTACGGGAGAAATAGACAGCTTTAGTTTTATTTTCGTTGATGAGAACGCGCCAAAGGTCACACCAGTCAAGGAAGTCTTCAAGATGAGTCTGCAGGTACCTGTATAGACTATCTGGGTGGTGTGCAGAAGCGTAGATACATGTATCGTCCGCATACAGAGCTAGATAAGTAAGTAATGAGCGTGGGATGTCATTGAAAAATATGTTAAATAACATTGGGCCCAACACGCTCCCTTGAAGGATGCCCGCTAGGATAGAGAGAATTGTGGATAATATGTTATTGATGCGGACTCTGAAAGTTCGACCACAAAGGTATGAGTATATTAAATGTATGAGTCTAGCACGGAATTGTTAGCTTAATTAATCTGTATATAAGGCCTTCGTGCCAGACTTTGTCAAAAGCCTTTGCGATGTCAAGGAAAATGGCAGCAGCAGGGATCTTCGCGTTGAGCTTTTCGCTGAAAAACTCAACAACGCGAAGGAGCTGGTGTTGGGTTGAATGTTTTGGGCGAAAGCCAAGTTGTTCAGGCATAAGGATGTTGTTTTGCTGAATAAAGTCCTGCAACTGGGTCCTAATGACACGTTCAATAACTTTACTGAGAGAAAGAAGCAGAGAAATAGGTCTGTAGTTAGTAGGATTAGAGAGATCAGTTCCAGGTTTGGGTATGGGTGATATGATAGAGAGTTTCCAAGGTTTCGGGAAGTAGCTAAATTTAAAGATAGCATTAGTAAGGTAGGTGATATAGATAATACAGTTGGGTGGAAGGTTTTTAAGAGCAGTGTTAGAAATTTTGTCGTAACCTGGGGTCTTGCGTTTTTTCAGTTTTTTAATAATATTATGTATTACAATATGCTGAATAGTAGGGGGGGTCATCAGGGGGGACGGCTAGGAAATTGCGAACAGTTTCACTAACCTCGTCAAGATGCTCCTGGCTAGCGAGTTTTGGGTTTGGAGAGAATTGTAAAGCGTAGGAGTTGGCAATCTTTTTCTATAAAAAGGTATTGGTAGGTACCTGGAGAAATAACGGTATCCGTACGAACCATGTTTATTGACTTTTACTTTTCTAACTTTGGTGGAAAAAGGCGTAAAATTGCTTTTCCTTATTTTGCAATAAAATTTTGAAAAGATTCCGGTGTGAATACGACATTAGAGGAACGCAATTACTTGCCTCTGAAAGGGTTAAGTGGCTAATTTGTGTTCCTTGGGGTTATATGCTACATTTTATCATTTATATAACTTTCGTTAGCATAAAATGTATTCTGTGATGCCTATGTAAAATTTCGAAAAGAATTTTCAAGAAAAAAGCTGTAAATTTTACTCTGCATTGAAGAATGATAGTTTAAATATTCAAATTGCCACTTTATGCCCTTTGCCCCACACTTCATGCACTGACCTTCTAGAGAAAATTTAAGTGTAATGACAATTATTTTTTTGAAATTTTGCTATAAAAAAATAAAAATGTACATTCTAACGTATAAAACAAAAAGCTTTTTTTTTTTTTTGTAAATCATAAAGTAGAACCTCTTTTATCCAAAGTAATTGGGAGCGACACTCTTTCGGAAAATCGAAATTTTCTGATAATCCAGAATGCTTCCATTTTAAGATTAAGGATAAATATATGCAATACTTCTTATTATGGTAACAAGGGCTTAACAAAAATAAAGCAATAGCAAAATAGAAACAAGAATAAATTACCTGAATTTTAATTTTGAAATGAAGAAAGTTTTTGAACCTTTTACGTATATCACAAGGGTTTGAAAAATGTTTTGTTTATCGCAATTTCGATTGCCTTCACTTTGAAGCTCTATCACGGAGTTTTTTAATATTATGAGTTTACAAGTATCACAGTCTTTCTGCTGCTCCAGCCATGCCAAACCTTTTGCAAAACACTCAAAATTGCTAATTTGTTCGTTTTCTTCGTTCCACGCCGCAGCTTTCGGGAGCTGAAGTTAAAGTCAAAGGAACTGTAAGAAAGGGGATCAAAAATATTTATATGTACTCGTAGTTCGGAAAGGACCGCTCGCACACAAGAAATTTGTTAGTTAAAAAAAAAAAAAAAAAAAAAAAAAAAAAAAGAACAGTGGCACTCCGGGAGTGCCAATAGAAGTGAAAACTTCAACAATTACGTGTGTGTTTTTTTAATCGTCAGGAAATGTTTTATGCGTTGAATTGTGTAGCAGCACATTAATGAAATTACATTAATGAAATTGCCAGAAGCTATTAATGAAAGCATCTGGGGACACGGCAGTGCCCCTGCCAAGTCTTGAAAGCACAGCCGTAAGCATCTTTTTCTGGAAGCAACTCAGGGTACATTTGACCCCCCAATATCTTTGTGTTGGTGATTCCCAGAAACTTGAAACTTCGTAAATCTAGAGTAATGCGGAAATGGAACTAAATGCTGAAATTTCGCGTTTCTATCTTTTTTATTTCAGAAGATATATGAACTTAAACTTTCGCCTTTTCGACACTGATTCACCGATCATCAAAACTCAGAGGTACGTCCTATATCCCTATCTTGAAATTTGGTATGAAGGTAGTGTTTGGGATATAATGAAAGGGAAAATTTAAAAAATCCGGAAAATTTGGATAAAAAGTCGAAAAATCAAAAAACCGAGAATTTGGCACAGATGTGATATACGAACCAGGTTTGGCGCGATTTTTTAACGTCAATTTGGCGAAAGCCCGTTTTCCAATACCAGTTACAATATATATTTTTAAATTATTTTCTATTGTTTTAAAAAGTAAACAACAATAAATAAACGATAATTTCATTAATAACTATAGAACAAAACAATTGTACAATTTAAAAAAATAAAATAAAAGTAAATGAACAATTTATTAATAAATAAGCAACAGTAGCCGGGTTACCTTGTAAAATAAAGTAACGCCATTTTGCTGTCAATTAGGTACCCAAGTGCGTATCTGCCATCTGTGCCCCGTATTTTATCTTCCGTAATCGAAATTCCCGCCAATACTGTTGGTCATTGACCAGACCATCAACACGATAAAATACAGCGTTATCGGTTTTTAGTTACACGAAATAGGTAGGTCACGAATACGGTATAATTTATTTTAACTGACGAAAAACAAAATAATAATTTGTTTTAGCAATACGCCGGGAGAAAAAGTGAGTTTTAGCTTCCTTCTTCTTTTGCGGATTGAGCTGAAGAGGGAAAAGATCCTGTCATTCACCGCTTGGCGCGCTAGTGTCTATGTGCCAAAATGCTAGCATGTCGGTTACGTTACAGTGTCTCCGAATCAGTGGTTTTTCCCCATCTCAAAAAAAAACTCAACGCGCCTAAAGAAGTTTTCACTTCAAAAAGCTTTCAAAATGGATTTTGCACACAAGGAATGTGGTAGCAAAAAAAAAAAAAAAAAAAAGATTTCAAAATAGATTTTGGTTAATCGAGAGTTTCGGTTAAAAGAGGTTCTATTGTAGCTTTATAATTATTCTGGCCAGAGGAAGATTGAACGTAGTTTTTATGTCACTACTATCTCCTTGTATAAAAGTGCTTATGTGACCATCCAGAGGTCAGATAAAATTCGAAGGACAGTTACATTTAGTAGAAGCAGCCATCTTGATTGCTGAGAAAGTTACAGGTTTTAATTATCTGTACTTCAAAAGCAGTTGCAAGCTGCAAAATAGATACAAAGAGAAGAATATGTTTGTTATATGTTACTTCTGTCCCGTACTGAAATTTTCCATAATATAATTTTTATTTATTTATGATTTTGTCATGATGTAACATGCTTTTGCTTTGTTCAAAATATCACATTGCAATCTTACTAAGGGGACAGTAACAAGGAATTGTTTTTTATTAATATAAAAGATTTCAACTATAACTTGCATCCACACATTACTTCTATTCTACATTGTGCTAGGTATCAGCGAATCAGCCTCGACTTTGTCTATAAGAATAACCCGTATATAATGATACTTTTTTTTATCCCTTTAGTATGTATAGGTATATTTAATTGCATACAACAGTTGAACAGAAGAAAATAGAACATAATATTATTGGAAATAAAATAAACCTTACCGTACTATGAAGTCTCTCGTTCATAGAAATTTCCTTGTCACGCTTTACTGGCACTTTTAAAATTCTGACGAAGAATTTTATCGTCATCCCCTGTAAGAATACATCAAATATTTATTTATTTTTTCCTTAATATTCGTCATTTATATTAACTTAATTGAGTTACTCTTTTAAAGGTTAATCCACACATTATTATTATTTTTTTTTTTTTTAAATTTCCTGTTAGAGAGGCGGCTGCACCGACCATCACCTCGTCGAGTTGACGGCTAAAATTCCAAGATTAGACAGAACCCGATTAGCCTATCAAAATGCAGCGTCTCTGCCAAGGTCATATCTTTGTGGAACAACCTGCAGACCTTATTTTAGTGGTTAATCGTTAAGTTTATGATTGTGTTTTCCTACTCCCAAAGGTATGAAAGCATGGAGGGCTGGGAGCAAGAAAACACAATTGTAAACCTATCAGTCAACCACAAAATCGGGTTTGGAGGTGTTTTACACCAAGATATGACTTGGCAGACCAGTTGCATTTTAATGTGCTAATCGAGTTTTACCTAATCAGGGATTTTCAGTCATCAACTCGATGAGGTGATGGTTTGTGCAGCCGCAAATATCCTTAGAAAAAGGAGGCCCTTCGATTCCTTAGGATCAACATAGAAAAAAGAAAACTGAAACTTAACCGATCTACATTCTTAAGTTATTTGGGAAGAAAAAAAAAAGAAAATACCTGTGCAAATACTGTGAAATAAACCACTGTTATGATCGTTGTTACCATCATGTCTTTGGAAGGAATGATGTCTTTTTTGATGATGAGAGCTAAAGCGAAGGCAACAGCACCTCGTAGTCCGCCATAAGACATGATGAATTGTTCCACGCCATTCATTTGATGGAGTCGAAATTTGTTTAAAAAAGCACTTAAAACAACTACTCCTGAAAATAAAACAATAAGGACATTAGCATATTGTTTCGGAAATCAAGAAACTACTTCATGTTTTAACAGAATGTAATTTTTCTAATTATTATAATGATAAAATTTTCGACTTACATATTACTATTTGGTCATTAATTCCTTAAGGGGTCTCGGCACTCTTAGCTTTAAAATTTTCGAAATTTTAATTTTTTTTTTAACGTTACACTCCTATCCTTTCTGAACAGTTTGATATAATTCAAAATTCTCATTAGAACAGAAGTTATGGCTTTTGGAGTTATACCCGCTCAATAGCTGAAGCGGCATTTCCAAAACTTTGAAGTCATTTTTCTCCAAGTGACGTTTTTGGGCATAACGCGCACGATATCTCAAAAACTTCTGATTTTTTTCTCATGAAATTTTCAAAACGTATGTTTCATGTTAATCTCTATAAACTGAACCTAAAATTTCCTTTTTAGTGTTCAAAAAAATATTTTTTAATGTGATTATATTGTTGAAATTTTCTAAATTTTGCATTAGCTAAATACAACTTTGTATTAAAAATATAAAAATGCTTTGTATACAAATTTATTTAGGTTCAGGGTTATTATTATAATCTGAAGTATAAGTAGGCACAAATATTTTCATCCTAGTTGCAAAATTTATTTTGTAATCTTGCACGTAATCTGTATTGTCGATTTTCTGCTCGTCAAATGTCTGACAGTTTGGAGCACCCTATAAATGCTAATTCTGAATCTTGCATTTTTTTAAATATTTGAAAGGAAAGAACATAGTTACATCTTTCATTCCAATTAAAATTGTGTCTTAAAATGAAATGCATTTTAAGATATTAAACGTTGGAAATTGTCTTTTTTTTTTCATTTTTTGCAATTTTAAAAGTCTTGAGACCCCTTAACAGGTTAATTTATTTTCACACAATAAACTTAAAATGGGGACCATACATCACTTTTATTGTACTAAAATATTCGCCTTATATAATCGATTAATGTCTGCCAATTAAATAACACGAATATTGCAGTTTAAAGTTAGTGGAGTCAAAAAGGTTTTAGTAACGAAACAAGCAAACTCTTCTTGCACGCACGGTGAACAGACAAACCTGTTAACCCATTCACGGACTAAGCACTTCCATTGCTAAAATGTTGAAATAAATGAATCACACCGGAAATTACGGACAAATGTTTTTGCAAATAAGAAAAGCGATAGTTCACATACGCAATAAATGGAAAATTCTGGTGTCATTGTTGCATTTCGTAATTAAAATTTTGTGGTTTCATAGACAAATTATTGTCCTTGAAAAGCTTGAGGGGCTAAGTATGGAACGTCCGTTTACAAAAAGGCCAGATTACCAACGGGGGGCAAACTTCCGCCAGTAAAAAAGAATAGAAATTTTTGCCTTATTTATGACAATAATTTTGCAGTGCTTAACAGTGTAAGGTCTTTGAGCGGTTTCCTAATTGACAATAACTTTACGCCCAATGGATTTTAGTGAATTAGCAAATAGGCTATCAGCCATCCATAGTTGAATTACTCTTATCACTTTGTTATTTTTTATTAGGATTTCGTTCATCTCACGAAAACCTTATATTCTCGTGTCTCTGTCCGTCCGTCACAGCGCTCGAACTCGCAAACTATTTAAGTTACAGACTTGATTTCTTTTTACATAGAGCTGAATACACACTGACCTTGCCAAAATCCTAAAATTTTGAAAAAGTCTTAAGTAACGCACGTTGTTAATTAAAAACCCAAATTAAAAGAATGGAAAATGTTCATAATTCAACAAAAGCTTTGATTTTAATGAAACCGCAACGATTTGCTGTCAGAAGCGGAGATTATTTCGAATTCTCCTCCGGGTTGCCACAATAGCAGGGAATCCAGATGCGACGCATCAATAAAGTGAACTGGGGCTTTGCACATCGCGTCAAATCTCAGAAACTACCGGGACGAAAAACTCGAAAATCGCACAGATAAACGCAGAGAAAAAATCTACTTTCAGAAATTCTAAAAATTATTCCGATGCGTTCGGTATAAGCAAAAAAATCCGCTAAAAACTGATCGATAAAAAAATTCACTCTTTTACTTTTATTTCACTCGAAAGAAAGGCAGAAATTGATTTCATTTCAGAGCGAGCTCAGGTGTTTTTATATGTGGACGCTCGGGGCCATCCTATATTGGAGGTTTTAAAACGAACGTAAAATTTTTAAATTATTAAATTTATAGATTAAATTTTTATACATCCATGCGTAGAATTTTTCGCTGATTTCAAATACGTTAATTTCATGACTGTGTCTAAATTAGGTGCGGAGATATGAATTATTATTTAATTAATATCATCATTTATTTTAAACTGCCGTTTTAACATGCCCAGGAGTTGCGAGTATGAGAAAGGTAGGGCTTCCAGATGCGGAAGATAACCAATAAATGGTAGCAGTGGTTTTAAAAGGGGGCCCATCTGAGGATCTAAGGGGCTTAAAAACTTAAAACTTAAACAACCCGGCGCAAAAAAGAAAAATCCCCTTTCAGAAATTTTAAAAATTATTCTTCTGTCTCAATTACAAGCTGAAATGTTATTTATTATTTGACTAATTGGTTTATTCCTATTAAATGCTCATTTTAAAAGGCACTCACGTGATTTTTTACAATAGCACTGTTCAGAATGGTGTCACATTTTTTTAAATGCAGCATAAATGCTACTTATTCAATATAAAAATTTCATAACCGTTGATACCACTATTTTCGAACAGTAATTTCGGCAAATATCTTAAATTCATTCTTAAGACCGTCTTTAAATTGTAGCGTTCTCTACCGAAGTAGCGCAAAGTTCCTTTACGGACATGCTGCACGAAACTTAGCAGCTTAGGTGAGCCACATCCTGAAAACTTTTTACATTAAAGATGCAGATAAAAAAGGAAGCATTAAAAAGTTTAATAAATTTAAAAATATTTTTTTAATCTTAGACACCTTGGCGCGTAAAGGAAATCTACCAAAAAGTTTCTTTTTTTCTCTTCTTTTCTTTTTCTTGTTTTTTTTCTTTTTTAACCAGATTGCTGTATTGTTATAAACTTGTCCACGAAAGTATGTACGTCAGTGACAATCATACCACCGCCCCCTGAATACTAGGCCTGAGCACTGACACAAAAATGGCGGCTGCCGAAGGCGGATTTTTTTCAGCGTGTGTACGGTCCCTGAAATATTCGTACCAATATATATTTTTTTCCGCTTTATTTTTCTGAGATTAAAGAAGTCAGAGAAATCTTTTATAAAATACTGGTGTCTACATTTAAGGGACCGTACCTCGTACCTACGTTAAAAAAAATCCGCCTTCAGCAGCCGCCATTTTTGTGTCGGCGCTCAGGCCTAGAATTCAGGGTGCGGTGATTATACAACAGGTGTGAAATTGTCATGTATTGCAAAAAATATTTTATATAATATATTTTATTACTCTGTTGTTTCGAAGGATAAAAACCCATTCATTTAATTTTTACGGATTTCGAAACTATTCTCTAACCATTACATTTGTTAAGTGTCTCTCAAGAGCTCTGATCAAAAATCACAAAAATAATTCTTAAGTGCCACTCGAAATTTTATTTTTGGCAACCGAGAAATGAGAAAAACAATTAACTTCTCTCAGAAAAAACCCTATTCTCACAAAGCCAGAAGTATCGCATAAAAGTCAATTTGTGAAATGAATATTCCAGTCTACAAAAATAGTACATTCTATTTATGACAAAAAAAAAAAAAAAAAAAAAAAATCCAAAATTTCTATCGTGCCTGTAACATTTCTTATATTTTTCATAAATATAAGGCTGCTGTTACTTTACTGAGGAAAGCCTCACAAGAAATACCGAAACCTTAATAAATTAGATTTTGTGTGTAGGTTGTAGAATAGTTTTTTTCTTCTTTTTATCAGGACTGTGACATCGAAAGTGAATTTTTCTATATGTATCTAAAATTGTTGTGATTCTGCATTCGTTCTAAAAAACGCGAAACATTTTTTTTGCCTTTTATTTCGTTAAAACCATAGAGTTTGTCCTAGAAAAACAATTGCTTACTGGAAAATCTTGTGCTTGCTCATTAATTCAGATAGTACTTAAATTTAAAAACCATCGTGTACACGTTCTTCATATTCATTAACACAGTTAAAGAAACTTTTATTCTATTCAAATTTGCCAAACATCTTGTACCGGTTTAATAAATCTGTTTATTTTTATAAACAGTTAACGACACCTTTATTCATGAATTTATATATTACTCAAACTTATCAAATATTATTTACATGCTGTCCATTTTTGTTAATAGTTAAAGAAACTTTTATTTATCAATTTAGATATCACACAAACTTAGCAAACAATTTGTATACGTTGTTCCTGTTTATTAACAGATAAAGAAATATTTATTCATCAATTTAGATATCACACAAACTTAGCAAACAATTTGTATACGCTGTTTTTATTTATTAACAGGTAAAGAAATATTTATTCATCAATTTAGATATCACACAAACTTAACAAACAATTTGTATACGCTGTTTTTATTTATTAACAGGTAAAGAAATATTTATTCATCAATTTAGATATCACACAAAGTTAACAAAAAATTTGTATGCGCTGTTTTTATTTATTAACAGGTAAAGAAATATTTATTCATCAATTTAGATATCACACAAACTTAGCAAACAATTTGTATACGCTGTTCCTATTTATTGACAGTTATAGAAATATTTATTCATCAGTTTAGATAGTATTCCAACTTGCCAAGCATCTTTTACACGCTGCTCATACTTGTTAACAGTTAAAGAAACTTTTATTAACCTATTTAGATATTACACAAACTTAGCAAACAATTTGTATACACTGTTCTTATTTATTAACAGGTAAAGAAATATTTATTCATCAATTTAGATAACACACAAACTTAGCAAACAATTTGTATACGCTGTTCCTATTTATTGACAGTTATAGAAATATTTATTCATCAGTTTAGATAGTATTCCAACTTGCCAAGCATCTTTTACACGCTGCTCGTACTTGTTAACAGTTAAAGAAACTTTTATTAACCTATTTAGATATTACACAAACTTAGCAAACAATTTGTATACACTGTTCTTATTTATTAACAGGTAAAGAAATATTTATTCATCAATTTAGATAACACACAAACTTAGCAAACAATTTGTATACGCTGTTCCTATTTATTGACAGTTATAGAAATATTTATTCATCAGTTTAGATAGTATTCCAACTTGCCAAGCATCTTTTACACGCTGCTCATACTTGTTAACAGTTAAAGAAACTTTTATTAACCTATTTAGATATTACACAAACTTAGCAAACAATTTGTATACACTGTTCTTATTTATTAACAGGTAAAGAAATATTTATTCATCAATTTAGATAACACACAAACTTAGCAAACAATTTGTATACGCTGTTCCTATTTCAGGAATGAGATTTCCGACTTATTGCACACCAGTATAATCTTAGAGAAAATATTATTTTATTTAATCGGAACGTTTTTGTAATTTAAGAGAACAACAGTTTCTCTAAGATTATACTGGTATGCAAAAAGTCGGAAATCTCATCCATGCTATTTATTGACAGTTAGAGAAATATTTATGCATCAGTTTAGATAGTATTCCAACTTGCCAAGCATCTTTTACACGCTGCTCATACTTGTTAACAGTTAAAGAAACTTTAATTAACCTATTTAGATATTACATAAACTTAGCAAACAATTTGTATACACTGTTCTTATTTATTAACAGGTAAAGAAATATTTATTCATCAATTTAGATATCACAGAAACTTAGCAAACAATTTGTATACACTGTTCTTATTTATTAACAGGTAAAGAAATATTTATTCATCAATTTAGATATCACACAAACTTAACAAACAATTTGTATGCGCTGTTTTTATTTATTAACAGGTAAAGAAATATTTATTCATCAATTTAGATATCACACAAACTTAGCAAACAATTTGTATACGCTGTTCCTATTTATTGACAGTTAGAGAAATATTTATTCATCAGTTTAGATAGTATTCCAACTTGCCAAGCATCTTTTACACGCTGCTCATACTTGTTAACAGTTAACCTTCCGTCTACCAGACGGGTCCATTGGACCCGACATGTACATTCAAAATATTTATTCAAACCAGAAATTTCTTCAAAACAAACTAAATGTATAAATCAGACAATAATAAGTTAAATAAACAAATTAAATAGTTTTAAGTAAAAATTCTGGTGTAGAATGTTTTTATAAAACTTGAGTAAAATTTCCGGTAGTTCTAGGGTTAAAGAAACTTTTATTAACCTATTTAGATATTACACAAACTTAGCAAACAATTTGTATACACTGTTCTTATTTATTAACAGGTAAAGAAATATTTATTCATCAATTTAGATAACACACAAACTTAGCAAACAATTTGTATACGCTGTTCCTATTTCAGGAATGAGATTTCCGACTTATTGCACACCAGTATAATCTTAGAGAAAATATTATTTTATTTAATCGGAACGTTTTTGTAATTTAAGAGAACAACAGTTTCTCTAAGATTATACTGGTATGCAAAAAGTCGGAAATCTCATCCATGCTACTTATTGACAGTTAGACAAATATTTATTCATCAGTTTAAATAGTATTCCAACTTACCAAGCATCTTTTACACGCTGCTTATACTTGTTAACAGTTAAAGAAACTTTTATTAACCTATTTAGATATTACACAAACTTCGCGAGCAACTTATACATACTATTCATGTTCCTCAACAGTTTAAAGAAATTTTTATTTATTGATTTAGACAATAGTCAAACTTATCAAACAGGTTATATATATGGAGTTAATTTTCGTTAATAGTTTTAAAAACTTTTAATCACCAATTTACATACAATATAACCTCCCTAAAGCGACTAAGTTCCGTTCCATTACAAATAAGTCGCTCCGAGAGGGAACTTAACGGAGGTCACATTTAAATCTAGTTTTTGATTGTTGAAAATAAGATAACAAGTAGTGTTGCGAAAATTTATCTTTCACATTAGTAAAAAAATATAAAAATTTAGGTACCAAAATAAAATATTAATTTAATTACACACGTTAATTACTACAAAGGTTTAACTCCTTAACGCTCGAATTAAATTACGGTTGAATAATTCAAATTGCTTATTGGCACCACTTTTATGAAAAAGAAATTTTCAACTTATTTAATGACAGGTAAAACGATACTAAAATATAGCCAATTTCACTATATTATAAAAGTGGTGGGAATCAAACAATTTGAGTAAAAGACACAGCCCGAGAATATCTCGGGAGGGAGAATTAAGGGGTTAAAAAATGTGCATGTTGATGTTTGCTTTGATTTTACAAGTTTACCTTTTATAATTTTTTTTTCCAAACTCTTTCGAAGTTCAATACATAGATGCAAAAATTTTTCCATTCAGTCAATAACCATGTTGTGCGTTCCCCCCTTTGTACACCAGTCGATGTCCGAGCTTTTGAGATTATTATTTTTCTAATGAAACCTTCTTCAAACGACCAGGAAGGGAAGGAATTTCTTTCACATTCTACAAACAAACTGGTCGCTCATGGAGGGAGTTCCACTGGGAATGGTCTCCGAATAGAGGTAAAATTACCATTGAGCTTATGGGAATAAATTTCGTTCTATGAAAGAATGGTCGTTTAAGGAGGTGGCCGCTTAATGGAGGTGCTCTCACAGAGTGGTTTCTCTGTATTACTCAAACTTACCAAACTTCCTGTACATTTATTAACCCATTCCCTGCCGCAATCACAGGTGTGAAATCGCCAAGTATTGCAAAAAAGTATTTTATATAGTATGTTTTATTACTCTGTTGTTCTGAAGAATAACTCATTCATACTATTTTTATGAATTCTGAAACTATTCCCTAACCATTACATTTGTTAAGTGTCTCTCAAGAGCTCAGATCAAAAATCATAAAAAAAAATTCTTAAGTGCCACTCGAAATTTTATTTTTGGTAACAGAGAAATGAGAAAAAGCAATTAACTTCTCTCAGAAGTTTTTCTTTTATAACCCGATTCTCACAAAGCCAGAAGTGTCGCATAAAAGTCAATTTGTGAACTGAATATTTCAGTCTACAAAAATAGTACATAGTAGTTTTGATAAAAAAATACATAAATTTCCAAAACTTCTTTCATCCCTGTGACATTTCTTACATTTTCCATAAATATAAGGCTTCTGTTACTTTACTGATGAAAGCCTCACAAGAAATACCGAAACCTTAATAGAGAAATTAGGTATTGTGAGTGGGTTGTAGAATAGTTTTTTATCAGGACTAAGATATCGAAAGAGAATTTTTCTATATGTGTCTAAAATTGTAGTTATTCTGCCTTCGTTCTAAAAATGCGAAATTTTTGTTCTTTTTATTTCGTTAAAACTGTTGTCATAGAGCTTGTCCTAGAAAATCAACTGCTTGCTGGAAAATCTTGTGCTTGCTCATTAATTCACATATTATTCAAATTAACAAACATCGTATACACGCCCTTCATAATCATTAACAGTTAAAGAAACATTTATTCTATTCAAACTTGCCAAACATCTTGTACTGGCTGTTCATTTTTATTAATAGTTAAAGACACTTTTATTCATTAAATTTATGTATTTTTAAAACTTATCAAATATTGTGTACATGCTGTTCATGTTCATTAACAGTTAAAGAAACATTTATTTTATTTAGACTTGCTAAACATCTTGTACCGGCTGTTCATTTTTATTAACAGTTAAATAAACTTTTATTTATTAAATTTAGTTTTTATAAACTTATCAAATATTGTGTACATGCTGTTCATGTTCATTAACAGTTAAAGAAATATTTATTCTATACAGACTTGCCAAACATCTTGTACCGGTTGTTCATTTTTATTAACAGTTAAAGGTCTGCCTTCTTGTGTCTAAAATTGTAGTGATTCTGCCTTCGTTCTAAAAATGCGAAATTTTTGTTCTTTTTATTTCGTTAAAACTGTTGTCATAGAGCTTGTCCTAGAAAATCAACTGCTTGCTGGAAAATCTTGTGCTTGCTCATTAATTCACATATTATTCAAATTAACAAACATCTACACGCCCTTCATAATCATTAACAGTTAAAGAAACATTTATTCTATTCAAACTTGCCAAACATCTTGTACTGGCTGTTCATTTTTATTAATAGTTAAAGACACTTTTATTCATTAAATTTATGTATTTTTAAAACTTATCAAATATTGTGTACATGCTGTTCATGTTCATTAACAGTTAAAGAAACATTTATTTTATTTAGACTTGCTAAACATCTTGTACCGGCTGTTCATTTTTATTAACAGTTAAATAAACTTTTATTTATTAAATTTAGTTTTTATAAACTTATCAAATATTGTGTACATGCTGTTCATGTTCATTAACAGTTAAAGAAATATTTATTCTATACAGACTTGCCAAACATCTTGTACCGGTTGTTCATTTTTATTAACAGTTAAAGGTCTGCCTTCTTGTGTCTAAAATTGTAGTGATTCTGCCTTCGTTCTAAAAATGCGAAATTTTTGTTCTTTTTATTTCGTTAAAACTGTTGTCATAGAGCTTGTCCTAGAAAATCAACTGCTTGCTGGAAAATCTTGTGCTTGCTCATTAATTCACATATTATTCAAATTAACAAACATCTACACGCCCTTCATAATCATTAACAGTTAAAGAAACATTTATTCTATTCAAACTTGCCAAACATCTTGTACTGGCTGTTCATTTTTATTAATAGTTAAAGACACTTTTATTCATTAAATTTATGTATTTTTAAAACTTATCAAATATTGTGTACATGCTGTTCATGTTCATTAACAGTTAAAGAAACATTTATTTTATTTAGACTTGCTAAACATCTTGTACCGGCTGTTCATTTTTATTAACAGTTAAATACACTTTTATTTATTAAATTTATGTTTTTTTTTAAAATTTATCAAATATTGTGTACACGCTGTTCATGCTCATTAACAGTTAAAGAAACTTTTATTCACCTACTTAGATACTAATCATACTTATCGAAAAACTTATACATACTATTAATGTTCATTAACAGGTTAAAGAAATTTTTATTTATCAGTTTAGATATTAGTAAAACTTACCGAACAACCTATACATGATATTCATGTTCATAAACAGTTTAAAAAAATTTTATTTATCAATTTAGATATTTTTCAAATTTATGAAACAAGTTGTATATATGCCGTTCATTTTCGTTAACAGTTTAAAAAACTTTTAATCACCAATTTAGATATAACTCAAAATTAGGAAACATCTTGTACATTAATTAACCCACGGCCTGCCGCAATAACTTGATATTAAAACTTTGCTTCATATTAATATTTTAGGATAAATAGGTCACAATATTGACAAAACTGTAAGGGAAAAAAATAGTTTTATTAGTTTAAGACTTAAGAAACGATTCAAAAATACACCATCAGCAAGAAAAACAGGTGTAACCAGACATAGATAAGACAGAAATGTATGATTTACATGAGTTCTTTCTAAATTCATGGACTACTATTGAAATTTTCTAAATTTTATATTACCTAAATACAAGTTTGTATTAAAAATGTAAAAACTCTTTAAATACAATTCTTTTTACGTTCAGGGTTGTTATTACAATCTGATGTATCAGTAGGTACCAAAACTTACATTCTAGTTGCAATATTTATTTTGTAATCCTGCGCGTAAGCTGTTATACCAATTTTCTGCTCGTCAAATGTCTGACAGTTTGGAGCCTCCTATAAATGCTAATTCTACATCTTGCAATTTTTTAAATACATGGAATGAAAGATCATACTTATATCTTTCATTGCAATAAAAATTATGTTTTAAAATCATATACATTTTAAGATATAAAATGTTGAAAATAGTCCTTTTTTCTTTCATTTTTTCTAATTTTAAGAGTCTTGAGACTCCTTAACCACTTAGTGCGCAGCTTTGCATATATACAAACAACGGTGTTTTAAATTTAATAGATTTTTTTATTTGTATAATACCGTATATACTCGCGTATACGTCGAGGAATTTCTGACAATTTTCGGTAAGCAAATTTGGGGGGTCGACTTATACACGAGTCAGTTAAAAAAGAAAAACCAAAAACTTCGAATACTGCAAAATTATGGCTTTTTATGTGTATGAATAAAAAAATAATACATAAAATATACAAATAACAATAATTTATCATTTAAAAAAATTTCCGTGATTTGTTTTTGTTTACTTACTACCTTTTCACATTGGCAAGTGAAATCTTTGATTTGATTTTGTGCAAAATTGAAGTAAAAAGTGAGGGGATCGACTTATACGCGGGTTTTTGATTTTTTCCAGAATTGGCATTCGAAAGTTAGGGGGTCGACTTATACGCGAGTCGACTTATACGTGAGTATATACGGTACCTAATTCACACCAGAAAATTGAAATAGCAACATTTTCTTTAATTAATAACAGACATTCCGTACTTAAGTAAAGCGAAATTAACCATTAAAACTTTCTGGCCTAAAGTCAGATTCTCTGAACTACGTAATTTCTAGAACGTATTCTATCATGGGAAATAAAAAGGGTAAAGGTTAAATTTTATAAAATAAGGTATTTGGAGACATACTTATTAAAGTATTTATTAATTTGCATTATTTTAAAAGTAAAACAGCCACACGAAAGTAGTTTTTATTTGTATTGCAGATATGCAGCAGAAGAAAAGAGTAACTTATTATATGAAAAATGTATCTCTGATTTTTTTTCATTATTGTTACTGTGTAATAAACCTTTCAGAGAATCATATATAATTTTTTCGAAGCAAAATAAAAAATCGCGCATTCAAGAAACTTTTATTCGTCAATTTAGGTATTACTTAAACTTACCAATCGCTCTGTAAACAGTGCAAAGGAAAATTGTTAAAAGGATGAAGACGATATCCCACTCATGGTTGTCGTTCACTGTTGATACGCCAAGAACAACAAATATTATTGCTTCAGAAGCTGTGGCCAACATTTTGGTCACATATTTAACGGTTACATGACTCTTGTTGGATATATTTTCTTCCACATAATTTTTCATCGTTATTCCACAGAAAACTAATCTAGAAAATAAGAGGAAAATATTAATGTGAGTCATTATTTTCTGCATCTAATGCAACGTCTGAATAATTCAGTAATGACAAAAATGATAATAATGTTGATTAAAGTTGTCTTAGTTAATTATTTATAATAGTTACTTTTAAAGCAATGAGACTATAGAAAATGAAGTATGTTTTATTCATAATTATTGCCTTATTGTCTTAAAAAATGAAAATATGAGATGAATAATACAATATATATGTAAGGGTACCTCGGTTCTCTAACAAAATTTGTTCCAAAGAATTGTTCGTGAATGGAATAAAATTTTACCATAATAAATAATCAAAACGAGATTAATTGGTTCAAACATCCCAACCTTCTTCTTGTGTTTACCTATTTCAAATTATACATTACACTTGTATAGTACTGTGCAATATGATGTATAATATATATACAATATATGTACAATACAATATGATACTGTACAATACAGTAAAACATATAGAGACATAATACTGTACGTGCATTAGATCAGACAATGGAAATATTATGACATTTTAATAAAAGTTTAACAAAACCTCATCCGTACCTTTATTGGTAGAACTTTCAAAGACACGAGGTTGAGAAGAACAGGACTGTCACAGTCGACTATTTTTTAATTCTATTTCACACCACTTTCTGAAAACAAAAATTATTGACGTACTGTTCGGGAACATTTGCAAGAGAAATATATATTGCAACATCTCTTTTTTTTTTTTTTAATTTAATAGTGGTCCGAATAGAATACAAAAGTAGTCGCTCGTGACAGCCCTGGGAGAAGAGGAGATGGGATAGGGCCTGATTATGTAAAAGGCACGTGAAGCACGAGCTTCTTCTCTAAAATTTGAGGGTCCGCAAAATGGCTTTCAAATGGGACCTCTAATTTCCATTTCTATTTATTTATTTATTTGCATTGAGTGTATAATTTTCCTTCTGGCCGTGAAAGTTTACTTAGTGCAAGAGAAAAACCACGCTAGTCCAGGAAACTTTATAAAGCAGGAAATCTGAATGTGATCGATAGGTTGTTAATGTTAACCACTCATTTGGCATCCAGATGTGTTGGTTACAAATCACCCGTGTAATTCTAAATAGAACAACTATATGTACGACAAATATATTCTACCTATAGTATATACAGGGAACATAAAAAGAGCTGTTTAATGAAATGTAGATATATGTAAACGCAGCTAAGCCATTCCCGGGAATAAGATTCAATGCATTGACGAAATTTTCACGTGTGTTAGAATTTAGAAAACTTTTCTCGATTAAAAGGGGCCCCGAAAATGATACGGTTCTTCCCCTATATTCAAAGGTTAATCAGGCCCTGGGGGGAGCAGGCAAGGCGGGGTTCTATAATCAACTTTTTATGCCTTTAGGGTCACAAAATTAACTCATCGCTTTGGAATTTCAGTATGAAATTCATTAGCTCTGGAATCACAAAATGGATGACTTTTGTTACTCTGCGATCACTATACCTCATGTATGTGCGCTTTGCGTTCGAAAAACAACAACAACAAAAAGAAAACCAATTAGGTCATTTTTGGTAATGTTTTGATTTGGTCGACTTGGAGACGGCACTTACTGTTCGAGAACCGAAAGAAATTTCACTCGAATTTCTTGTTCGACAACTGGGGTGTTCGAGAACCGAGTTTTTACTGTATATGCTAATATATTATTACTTACCTTATACGTAAAAACTAGTGATTATTCATAATTTATTAACTAACAAGTGTATAATATTGCGATTATTTGACACTAGAGCAACTGGAAATTTTATTCAAGTTTTACGAAATATACTTTATACCGGAATTTCTATTTAACAATTACTTAACTTATGTTTGTCGTCTCCCGTTTTTGAGCTGCAATAGACAAAAACGCGTTATTCAACATTGATTAAAGATAACACCTGATTTTCTTTCTTTCTTTCTTTTTTTTACATGCATTTAGTTTAAACTTCTTATACAGGGTGATTCTAAATTCATGGTACAAACTTTAAGGGTTGGTACAGGACACTGTAACAATAATTTATTGTATAGGAATGTATGGGCGCAAGTGATGTGTTGAGGTACAAACATCAGGGGGCTAATTTGGCACTTTTTTAATTTCAAAATTTCTCATTCATACCAGAAAATTCCTATACTATTCTTTTTTTTATTTAAGACAAACATTTCATGATTAGATAAAGAACACATTTTTCTTTGACATTTTTCGGTATAAAATCTAAATTTTCGAAAAAAAAAAAAAAAAAACATTTCTATTTCTTATCATGTATTTCCTGTGCTTGACAGATTTGCCAGCGTTGCTTTTTTTTTTTTAATTAAAAAATTTGGATTTCATACCGAAATTTTCAAAGAAGAATTTTTTCTTTATGTAATCATGAAATGTCTGTCTTAAATAAAGAAAAGAATAGTATACGAATTTTTTGGTATGAATGAAAAATTTTGAAATAAAAAAAGGGCCACACTGGCCCAAACTGGTTTTTGTACCTCAACGCGCCACTTGCGCTGATGCATATTTTATCCATATTTTCTTCTTTTTAATAAATTTATGATTCATTTTATAAATATGTACACGTTTATTTTTTTCTGCTCATTATCTTTTTTCGAATTTGTAACAGTGTGAAATATTTTTATTTTTTGCCCTATACAATAAATGATTGTTACAGTGTCTTGTACCAACCCTTAAAGTTTGCGCCATGAATTTAGCATCACCCTGTATATTTAATTTCTGACGTTTATACATTACTACTATTGTCTAATATTGAATCAATTTTATTAAATAAGAGAAAAATTGTAGTTCGATACTTTTATTTTAATTTGATAACAATAAGCAAATTTATAACCATTTTATAAACAATGGGTATTTTTCTAAATGATTATTATTTTTCTGCTTTTTACCGACTGCCAAGAAGGGTTATGTGTTTCACGTGTATCTGGTTATGTGGATTTCTTTATACCCTCGAAACATCCCAACGGCTGGATGGATTTTAATGAATGAGGTCTCTATCGATTCGTCTTAACAGTCCGATGGTTATAGGCCATTTTGTTTTTATAAATTCAAAATGGCGGCCGTCAAATACAAAATGGCTGTAGAGACGAAAAAATTTATGCACCATATTGAGTGGCATATCTTTGGATAGGCCTTTCAAAATGAAGACGATGTTTCATTGACTATTTTACAGTCAGAAGCTCCGTTTAAATATTACGCAACCTGGAAGTTGGGTAGGTAGGATCTCTAGCTTTACCGCAACTCTAACCTTCATAGGCATCTATAGGCCTCATTAAAACAGTGTTTATAGATAGGAACTAACAATTAAACACAACTTAAAAGTCGTCAATACAAGTAAATAGAAAAATAGGTAAGTAATATAAAAAATAATTTCACATTGATGAGAAATAATTAATTAGTTCGTTTTTTACGCAGTCGGGTTTTTTGATTTTTAAATTTAAATTTTATTAATAAATTTACGATTCATTTTATAAATATGTATATGTTTTTCTGCTCATTAACTTTTTTCGAATTTGTAACAGGGTGAAATGTTTTTTTTAGGCAGATTAAAAGATTGATCATTGAATAGTTAAAATATCTTCGAGAAAACTTGTGACAACTGAATAACAAATCTTACTATGAACAGGTTTCTCAACAAGAACTCAATTCGAATAGAGTGATGCATTCCCGGTTGAGCTTTTTTTCTTTGTATTGAAATTAAAAATGGACTAGCAACTAGCGATTCCACTTGTTTTAATTGCAAATTAAGAGCCATCCTGTAATGTTAAACATTAGAAAGAAACTTTTTAAAAATAAGTTTTTCTTTAAATTTTTCTGGTATTAATTTAACTTCAATAATTTTTCTTTTATTTGTCAATTTTTATTTTCAAATCGTAAAATATTAAAAGTTAAAAAGGAAATAAAAACACTTTTAAATAATTAAAATTATATTAATAAATATATAAAATTAATCCCAAATTGTTTCAAGCACGTATTCTATGCACTTTAGGGATGCGAAATATGTTAGAAAAAAGACAGACTTAACAAATTTTAATGTCCCTTAAAAGAAGAAAAAAAGTATTTGATAAGCAAAATGAGTGAAGATAGATGTGTTGTTTTTGTGCCGTTATCGTATCTGGGAATTGGCCACAACTGAAGATATCATTAAACCACTTGTAATTGTTAATTTTAAAAAAATCTCTCTTTTTTTTTTATTTTCTCTATCCTAAAATATTTTTTCTGTCGCAGGACAAATGTTTTTATTAAAAATAAGTTTCCTCTATTTTTTCCTCTGATGTTTATTAGTTTGTTTATACTAAGTTTTCTGTTATCTTCTTTACCTCTCTTATCCCACAGAAATAACCACAAACGACACAATACTACAATTACATAGCTGCCAACTTGTACGGATTTTTGCTACCACTAAAATTTAACAGAAATTTCTGCCTTATTTAATTATCAAAATTCACTGCAATTCGGCGATTGAATTAAGCAAATTTTTCTATTAAATTTTTGTGGTAGAAAAAATCCGTACAAGTTGGCAGCTATGAAATTATATGGAGTTGGATATTTTTAATTTAGCAGGTTTTGTTGGGTTTACTGGGTTTCGCAGGGTTCCTTTTATTAAAAAAAGAGAAAACTAAAATCTTTCCCATAAAAAGAGCTCTAAAAATTTCAGAATTATTTAAATTAATATTTTGCGGTTTATTATTTATCTGATTTAAATATTATTTATAATTTTTTAATCAGATATCAACAATCATTTCGCAAAAAAATCAATCCACACTTAGTATGAAAAATTTAGTTTTACCACATTTTTAAATGTATTTAAATACATTTTTAAGTTGTTTAAGGGGGAAGATCACCTTCTGCAGCTCGATATTGCTTGATTTTAACACAATATTAAATTTTTTTGGAGCTGTAAATATTTTTTCAAATTGTACAATTTTTTCAAAGTAAATTGTACAGATCTTTGTTTACGTATTCCTTTAAATACTTTTAACGAAAAATAATTAGAATTTAGTTTAATTAAGACATACTAATTAAGGATTTTCAAAAAGTGATTTGACATACGTGTTTTGCGCGCATGATTATAAAAAATGTATTCGATATATCTACTTAATATTACATACGAGTATATATATTCTTAAAATATTGTATTTTAATTTCAACCTAAAATAACAATCAAGTTTCCAGATGAAAATATTTTTTCAGGCAATTAAATCATAAAATACAAAATTTATGATAAAATTTCAATAAATTAAAAAAAAGATATATCAATATCTTACAGGTTCTTACTTAAAAATAGGTAAAGGTTATACAAAAATATAAAAAACAATATAAAACAAAATATTAAGTTTCTACGTTACTTGTAAGGAGACGGCAAGGGTGTGGGGTATTCAAATCAAAGTAAGGCTATGTGTGTAATCAGTACTGAGTAAGAGAGCTCATATGACCAAACCGTAGCGAGCACTACTCAGTAGTTATTGAGAAAAAAAAAATTACTTTATTTTTTTGTGTGTGTTCACACACAAAACACACCCTTTCAGGGGCAGGAGAACTCTGTTCGTAAAATGGTAAAATAATTGATTGACACCAGAATTTTCAAACGAATTTCTTAGAAAATAAAAACTCGCTATTTTGCACTTTCATTACAAAAGCAATGTTTTATTAAAATATTCTTGGTACCATTTGTCAGTTTTGGCATTAATATTAGGTGGCTAGACCGTGTAGCCTCCGCCCTTTAAAGGGTTAAGGGGAGACATGAGCGAAATTTTTTGAAAAAAAATTGATTTTTTTTTTCATTATGGGCTTAAAAAATTCTTTAAACCTTCCTGAATCCATTGGTATGTCCAGTTTTTTTTTTCTGACCATTAGAAATAATTGTAAAAATTCAAGGGAAGACAAGAATGGGACGCCACGCCCATTGACATGAGAATTTTACTCTAATATTTTATACTCATTTATTATATGTAACAAAATTTTATCCAAGAATTTATACGTACTATTATTCATGTGTTTAATAAAACTGTGCAAGACCTTCACACAAGTTAGAAGTGTCTAACTAACTGTAAGAGGATTAATCTTAACAAATTATCATATAGTAATAAAAGAAAAAATTCCAACTTAAATTTTTTTTTCAATAACTACTGAGAAGTGCGCTCTACGATTTGGTCATCTGAGTTCTCTTACTGAGTACTATTTACACACAAAACCTTGCTTTGATTTGGATACCCGACACCCTTGCCGTCTCCTTGTTAGTTTTGGAAATACGATGCGCATAATGTTTAAAATATCTGTTTTGAGAAAAATGACCTAAATATTTAAATTACTTAAAAATAACAAATTTACCTCGATTTGGATAGGTGTTGCTCCACATATTTTATCATAAAGCCGATTCTAATTGGAATATAATCTTTATATATGTATAAAATAAAAACGATTTGGAAAAATGGTTATTGTCCTCGTCAGGGTAGGGAATCAAAAGCATATCTGAAGCTTTTTATTGGTTTAATCCGCATTTTATTAGTTTTCTGATTGGTCTATACAGTAATCTGTATTTCCCTTTACTTTCAACAAAGATGGATACCTTCTGTTGCCACTATGACAAAAAAGTAATAAAAACTACAAAAAAAAAATTAATAACTCAGAAACAAATTGAGATACAGCTTTCAAACAAATTGCATTTAAAAGTACTTTTTCTTCTCTATACGACGGTGTAAAAAGTAATATTGTGGGATGTTTTGAAGTTTAAGAATGAAATTTCATTTAAAGTGGGTCGTTCAGTGGTGGAAAATTGGCGCAGAGGAGGAGCCTATTGACACCACTAAATTTTAGTAGTATTTTTCGGCTTATCTAACAATAGGATTTTTTGAGTTTTTATTAAGTTGAAGAATATTTCAAAATATTAGTGGTGTCAATAGGCTCCTCCTCTGCGCAAATTTTCCCCCACTGGTCGTCAGATTTCTTGGAAATCTGACGATGGAAAAGCCTTTTCCCGAACAGCCAATGAAATGCTTGGATAATACGTAAGTTTCAGGTGGATAATACGTACGAGTCACAGGCAATTTTTGTGGCTTGCAATTTTTACGTGTAATAACACTATTAATGTTTAATTAATGGCGTACGTAATGTATGATCAACTCCGTGCGATTTTTTATGTTTTAAATTTTAGTCTTTGAAAAAATGATTTTCCAAATGGTCGTTGTAATTTGTGAAATTGCTTTTACTTTTTTTAAATTTGATAACATATTAGACCAATTTTTTTTTTTTGACTTTTTAAGAAGTTTTAACATGATCTCCCCCCTTAAGGAGAAAATGTTCTATAATATGAGCTTCTAGCTATATGCTGTACCATTCAGATCACAATGAAATTTTTTATAACATTCAAAATATATATTATGCACTGTACTTGCTTTGCCATCTAGAGTAGCTAGCTGTATTCTAGGTGGCAATGGTACTTGTAATGGTGGAGAACTAGAGGGGTACAATATATTTAAGATGAATCGTATTTTGATGATGTTTAGTTTTGTTTTATCTGGGTTCAAAGTGTTGCAACATTTTCAGTTTGTTGCTTGTGAAGATTATCGGTCAGATATTTATCAAGGTTAATTTAATTGTAGGTATTTTTTTTTTATTTACTGGCTTAAAAAATTTTGAGATTTACATTTGTTAAAATCGTATTTTATTGGGTTTTTAATTTACAGGGTTGGTACAGGTCCTTAAATTTCCAGACTAAGAAATTCTTCGGTACCAGTATTTTCTTTTGGAAAATCTCTCCTTAAATAAGGCGAAATTTCATACGTTTAAACTAGATTTATTTTTCTGTAAAAAAATACTGATATTGGGCCTTGAATATAACGGTACCCGTACTAACCCTGATTTAGACAGGACAAAAAATTAAAGTAAAAAAAAGGCTTCATTCTGTTATAAATTTTCAGCAGTTTTAAATTAATATTTTATGGAATACTTCAAAATTCTGTTTATGTATTTTAAGTACCACTTAATAAACCTTTTGCGATAAATTAAAACGTTGACAAAAAAACAGTTTTACTGTTTTTTTAAATGTATTAAATGAAATTTTAAATTGTTTAGGGAGAATATCTTTCCAAATTGAACAGTAGGCACAGCAAGGTTCTAAATCTGAAAACAAAATCCTGTTTATGACCCGAAATTGAAGAAAAAAGTGTGTTTTTAGGGTTTACCCTAATCATGCCAATTAAAGGATTTTTCCAGAACCCAAACTTGAGTAAATATAACCAAAATAGGTTAGTATTTACCCATTTTGGATAAACACTAAACTCAAATTTGAATTTTCTGCAAAGCCGCTTGTAATTTAACCAATATTAAAATTTCGCTAGAAATATTTTTAATCAATGCAAATTGGGACCAAATATAATCAATATTGGTTTATTACTGCGTTTCAAATAGCTGTATGTTACATTTATTTTGGCTGATGCTTTGCATTATTTTTTATGCATTATGTATTGATTCGGATAAAAAAAAAAAAAACTTTCATATTTATCTCATATTAAGAAAATTTTGATTTGAAAATTTTTACAGTTAAGTCAGTCCTCAAATCCAAACGAGCTACCTTCTGAAACATTTCTGAATTCATTTTGTTTGGAAATGCATATAATTTATAGATGTTTTTATTCAGAAACTATATAATCGAATAGCGATTTCCATTTTTTGATAAATCCAGATCTTCCAGAAAATACTGTCGAAGTGGAGATTTGAACCCAATTTCCGGAGTCAATAACGTGGGAAATCGGAAAAATCTGTGGTCACATTACAACAATTGTTTATAACACGATAGGTCAAATTGATTTTACCAAAAAATGGAAAAAGTTATTCGATTACAAATCACTTCGATAGTCAGGTCTTCTAATTAAAAAATGAGTAAATAAATGGTTCAGAAAGTTTCACATTGTTGAGCAGGAAATTTGAAAACCGCCTTTTGAATTCATAAGATGGAATAAGCGATTTTATACTTACGAGAGAATTCCAGAAAGATGGAACATTTCTGCTGTCAAATAGGCGAGATATCCCATGATAAAAGGAAACATCGGTTCTATAACCGACACGGGAGTTGTATATTTCGATAGAAAAGACGTTAGAATTCCAAAAACAATCCCTATAAAAGTGCCTCCCACTGACACCACAAAAAACGAGGCGATACCAGAGAAAAAGTCGATTGGAAGCAGTCTGGAAGGACCCATTTCTATATAACCTTCAAACATATGATACAAAACCTGGAAGAGATAAAATGCATCAAATATGAGACTTGAGAAAAATTTACATTTGCTTATAAAGTACTTTTTTAACTGAGTACGTATGTTTCAAAACTTGCCTTATCCAAAATTGTATGTATGCTATTGGCAAACATGCACCGAAAAAACACAACAATCCGCAAAAAAACCTAATTCTGTCCTGCATTTCTGTCATTGTAAAATCTTAGTTTACAATGAAAACCAATGGACGCAGTCTGAGGTTTTTCGCGGTTTCCCAAAATTTGAAACTCCACCGCTCTTGCTATTGCTGGAAACAACGATGAATGTCCTGTTTTAGTACCTTTCCAAATCCAGTCGTCGCGTTGGCTTTCATGTCTTTCTACGGTGTCAAAACGATTACCTTTGAGGGTCTTTATGATCTTGGGTAAGAGACAGAAATCGTCATGCTTAGTGTGTTCATTTGTCTTCGGTTTCTAAAGCTAACAAAGTCTCTGAAGCAAATTTCCCCAATCTTCACATGAATTTGAAGTTCGCCTTATGCCCGAACTTCGAAATCGCTCCAACCAGTGTTGCCAGTGGGTTACTATTTTTAAATTCAGAATTCTTGATTTCCACCACTTTTCTGAAATTGTGAAATTCCCCTTGATTAACACTTTCATCGCGGCAATGGCGCGCATTTGTCCCACCCTTTGCGCTAACAGACTGAGCCGCTCCTCGCAGCGCTGAAATTGAAACAAAACACAAATTCATTTAAAACTTGTGTATTTTACTTTGAAAAAGAAAATCAATATCATTTCTCTCTCTAATGATTTGTTTGTCTTTACAAACATAAAAAAAATAATAAAATGCCTTGTCCGTTTGGGAAAATTAATCGCACCAGAAAATTCTGCCCGCTAATTATTAGACATTAGATATCGGAATCAACGTCTAATAATTAAATGACAAACTTTTCCGGTACGAATTGATTTTCCATGATTGATAGCTAATATTCCTGGAAGACGAGTTATCTTGTCCCTGGCGATGAAAGTGTTAATATGTCATTAAATAAGGCGAGTTTTACTATTTCAAAAAAGTGATGCCAATTAAGAAATCTGAATTTAAAAAAAGTAGCCCACTGGCTCCAACTGATAACTACACACTCTTACCCATAGCTGCCAACATCTTACGCTTTTTTGTACCACAAAAATTTTATAGTAATTTTTACCTTCTTGAATCGCCGTAATCTGCCGATGAGATAAGGCAAAATTTTCTATTAAATTTTTGTGGTAACGAAAAGCGGAAAAGTTGGCAGCTATGCTCTTACCAAAATTGCATACATATTAAGCATCCTATCTTAAATGGGAGAGGTAACCGCAAGATTAAAGAGGAGGTAACATCAATCAAGGTCGTGCGCCACGTAGCGGATGGGGTTGAACTACAGGAAGATGCCTAACTGTTTTTTTACTTCACACCACTAAAATTGTAAAGTTTTTTTCAACTTGATTAATAGCTGAAGTGTCTCTAATTTAGATAAGGCGAAGATAACTTCGTGGTGTGAAGTGCATCTGGACCCCACTCTCTTCTCCCTACGCCATAATTGTGCAATAAATCTTGTAAACAAGGTTCATATTCCATGAGTGACTAAAGATTTAGAAAATATACGCAGATGGTAGATATTCTGTCATATATGACGTCACACTAAAAAGCCGCGTATGTGGATTTATCAACCCCGTCCACAAGATGGCGCAGCTGTGTTAATTTACGCCCGATTCCAGCATTAAGCTTGTACGCAGTTTTGGCTCTTACCTTCAGCCACAATTTCGTCACATTGCCTGTTATGAATTCTGGTAGTAAAAAAAATAGTGGTAATAAACAAATAAATTAATTATAGTGCGGTATTAACCCTTCCGCTGCGTCATTGCTTTATCAAAATAGCTTCAAAAATTGCGCATTTAATTCCTTCGCGACGAACGTCTTTTAAGAATTTTTATTCTTTTGTCACCATGTCACCGATTTTTCAAAACAAAAATTTTCGTCTGATTTAAACGGGAAAATGCTCCGATTAGATAAGGCAAAATTTACAACAAAAATTAACTGGTGGGAATGATCAAGGAGGGTTAATTAGACAGAAAAAATGCGTCCCTGATGAAATCTCGGGTTGCGCAAATTTTGCTACTTTTACGTTGCTCGAGAAACTCTCGGGCATGCGGTGCAACGAAATTCAGTGAACTTTTTGACTGCCCGCTTAAAAGGGTGTCCGAAAATTCCTGGACAAATTTTAAAATTCAATATAAAATCAAGTAATTATCGTACAGGCCTGCGGTTTGGATTAAAATACTTCTCAGGATTAAAAGTTTTCTTCAAGTGATTGAAAGTAATTAATTCTAAATTTCGCTCATAGCTCTAGATGACGCCACTCGTCTGTATGTTTGCTTTCAAACATGCGTTTTTTCTGATTTTTCAGATTAATTTTGGCACTGTGACACAGAAATGACGACTGCAGCGCTGGGAGTCGTTATTTATATGTCACAGCGTTAAAATTAATCTGAAAATCAGAAGAAACGCATGTTTGAAAGCAAACACGCAGCCAAGTGGTGCCATCTATGATCGAAATTTGGAACTAATTATTTTCATTCATTTGAAGAAAACTTTTCATAATGAGAAGCATTTTAGTCCCAATCGCACTCACTTCTGTATGACATTTACTTGATTTTGCATAGAATTTTAAAATGCGTCCAGAAAGTTTCGGACACCCTGTATAATATGGGAGCACTAAAAGGAAATACCGGGTGTTCCAAAAATGGCTGATGGATTTTAAAACTCAATAACTTGCAAACGGTGACAGATATTTAAAAAATTCTTGCAAGAGGGTTATGTATGATGTCAGGAGTTTTTCTACTGTGATTCTTGATTTTAGTTCGAATTTCAAACAATAGATGGCGCTGAGAGCAATAGGTGCTCAGTCCAGACCCGATTTTTGGTACTTCGGGATCCATTCAATACATTTTAATCTCTCTTTTTCGTATGACACCGAAGAGAGACACCGAAAAATCGAGCCTGGATTTAGTGGTTATTGCTTGCAGTGCCATCTATTGATGCTATTTGTAACTAAAACTGAGAACTGCAGCATAAAAACTCCTGACGTCTAACATAACCCTCCTGCAAGCATTTTTTTAATATCTGTCACCGTTTGCACGTTATTGAATTTTAAAATCCATCTGTCATTTTTGGGACACCCGGTAATTGTACAAATATAGTTCGATTTATCTTTCACTATGTTGTCCATTCGAAATGAAATATAGTTACATTACGTAAGATAATTTTTAATGAGAATGGAAAAAAAAAATTGCAGAGTTTATTAAAAATAATAGTATAATAAAATAATATGCAAAAATTTGTTAATCTGCTCTAGCCTTGGAAACTCTCATAATAACACAGCTTTCTTCAGTTCTTGAGCATAAAAATAGAAGGTTAATAATGAAACGTGGCACTTCGCGCGTGAGTGACACTGTCAGGGCTCGCACTGTTCCTAAAATTTTCGCACTTTCGTACCACAATTTTAAAACGATAATATTTATTGCAGAATTCTATTATGGATGTTAAAGGAATGTGCCATGAAGATTTTTGATTTAAAATACTGGTAGAAAAGTGCGAAAATTTTAGGAACGCTGCGAGCCCTGCACTGTTCTCTTTACATAGATGATGCAGCTTGAAATCTTGGACATGTGTGCACGCGCAAATACCTCGCCGCTGGTACACAGTTTCATGCAATGAATTTTTATAAGAGATGGGTACTGAAATTAAGTTAAAAGATTAAACAATGTACAATTAAGAAATAATTCGTACAAAAAAAGTGCCTCTGTAAATGAACGATAAATGCTATGAACTCTATAAGCTATAGAAAAACATGTTTCAGTGCACTTCACAGATTTCATTATGTTTGAAGCATCATAACATCATTAAAATACAACGGAAACGATTTTTTCCTATAGATTATAATGTAATGAAATTATTTGTGCGTCCTTGTAAACGAGCTATCAATGGTGTTATTCTATATTGTCGAGAAGGTATGTTGTAGTCCATCTCAGTAATGCATATCAATGAAATATAAAGCAAACGATTTATTTTTACCCATAGACCATAACGTAATGGATTTATTTTGTGTGTTCCTGTAAAAGAAATATAAATACTACCCGCATTATTTTAATTACCGAAGACTCTATAGTAAACCTCAATAACATATAAAAATTTCATTTCAATTTAAGTATATTTACGAGAGTTAGAGCGCTAACAGGCAGAAGGTAGTCAGACAGACACAGAAACTGGATTTAAAAACACTTTTAAATGCGTTGGAAAGTGTTAAAAAAAATCTTAATTTCATTAGTTGTTGTTGATAATATCGAGTACAAATAAGCGGTACTGCAATTCTGCAGCGCCAATATATAGTGTATAGTATACACAAACGACCACTGTAAATCGGTTTGGATTTCCTAATACTGTCGCATCTACTAAGAACTTTTTCTTTACAATCCCGAGTCTAAAAAAATATACAAATCTCGTCCAGTTCGATAGGACGCGTTAACCAAAGAGGCGGATACCAAATTAAATTTCAAGTTTCAACATCGTATTTGCATTTCAAAGAAAATAAATAAGAGTCCTTACCTTATAGATCACCGATAAAATTATACAAGGTTATCCAATAAATAGATATTTTTAGAAAAGAATTTGTAATATATTTTTTAAAAATATTAAAAGTGTCTTTTTACCTTTTTTGTTGCATAACCTTATTTTATGACTAGTTCCTTTCAACTCCAGTCTTGATTTGAGGGTAACAATAAAATGTTTCAGAAAGACAGTTTAATATATTTTTCGGCAGAAGGGATTTAAATTTATAGACATCGTACACTTGACGATTGCGTTAAAAGCAACAAAAATACCAAATTGTCACGTTTATCGTTTTCAAAAGCAAATATAGAAGATTTAAGAATAGTACCTTATCAAAAGTGAATATTAGTTTTTAGGTTTATGTGAAACAATTTTACAGCGATAATCAAATTGAATTATAATATCGTTAACGAATAATGAATAATAATTGGTAATGTATAATAAATCGTTAATGGGTAATGAATAATAAAATGTAACGACTAATAAATCTTTAATGGGTATTTTAGAAAAGCATTTTTATTACATTTTTAAAAATTATTAGAAATATATTTTTACCTTTTTGTTGCACAGGGGTCGTACGCTTCAAGGACGTTTTACCAGAATTTTCGTGAAGTAATAATTACCTTATTTGATGGAAAATAAATACATCTTCAAATATAGCGACCAGTACTTAACAAAAATTTCTGGTACTAAAACATCTAAAATCCCAGGAATCCCCTGATGCGTACGAACCCTGTTGCATAACCTTATTCAATGACTATAGTTCCTTTCATTTCCTGTCTTGATTAAAAAGTAACAATAAAATATTTTAGAAGGACAATTTAATGATTTTTTTCCGGTTTAACGGATTTAAATTTATAGACATCGTGCCCTTGCTGATTGCGTTAGAATCACAAAAAACACAAATTGTCACGTTTATCGTTTTCAAAAGGAAATATTCAAGATATAAGAATACCACTTTATCAAAAATGAATACATTAGTTTTTAGAATGATGCGAAACAATTTTACAACGATAATCAAATTGAACCTTCCATAGTTTTCCACCTTCAACTCATTTCAATTACTACTTTCTGGCACAGTTATGAAATCTGTTAGACCGGTAGCCGGCAACACAGACAATCACCTCATCGAGCTCACGGCTGAAATTACAGAATTAGTTAAAACTCGATTCCATATTGAAACGCAATTGGTCTGCCAAGCCATATCTTGGTGGGAAACGCCTAAAAACCCGATTTCAGAGGCTGATTCGTAAGTTTACCATTGTACTTTCCAGCTCTTAGTCCTCCAAGTTTTGATACCTTTGGGTGCAAGAAAATACAATGGTAAACCTACGAGTCAACCACTAAAGTCTGGTTTTCTGGTGTTTTCCACCAAGATATGACGTGGCAGACCGATTACGTTTTAATATGAGAATTGAGTTTTAACTAATTCTGAAATTTCCGTCGTGAACTCGATGAGGTGATTGCCTGTGCTGCCGCCTACCAGTCTATTAACAGTACAGGCATGACATTTTCTTATATTCTTTTTCAGGTTTCAAAAATATTTCATTT
Organism: Maratus speciosus; assembly: GCA_963932465.1. Lineage (NCBI taxonomy): Eukaryota > Metazoa > Arthropoda > Arachnida > Araneae > Salticidae > Maratus > Maratus speciosus. The sequence goes on along the minus strand of OZ010794.1, from coordinate 280,878,425 downwards.
CTCATTTTCTTAGAAAATTAAAGCATTTTTCAAAAAATACCTTTGATAAAATGTGTCTAATAAAGGAAAAATGAAATTTTTTGTGAAAATCTCTAGAAGATGAAAATCAAAAACAAATCAGTATAATGTATATAAAATGTACGGGAAAAAATAACATCGATTCGTTGATTTCTGACAGAAAATATATAATTTTCAAGCATCTAGTGACATATAAGGTTTTATAATTGTATCAGGAAAAATTACGTTATCTTTTTTGCAAAATGAAAAATTGAAGAACACATTATTACCAGCAGCATCATTTTTTTTTTTTTTTCCAAATTGATTCATAAACGAAAATAATCTTATAATATTATTAAGTAATAACTTAATTTCACGAAATCATAAAATCATTTAGCAGTTAATTTTATGAATTTGTTTTGTTTAAATTTATTGTCATAATTGAAGAGCTTAGCGAAAAAAAAACATGTTTTGATACAGTCGTGGGGGGAAAAAACACCACTTACTAACTCTGCAAAAAATTATCGTAGAAGAAAGTTACTGGTACCACACGACTGGTAATAAACTCTGCTTTTAAATGATGTATATAAAATTTGCTTTGGGGGCCATCTACATATTAAAACGAACCATAACTTTGTTTTTTTCAATAGCTGTACACAATTTTGACAGCATAAATGAACTCTACATCCTTCAATTAGCCTAAGAACAAATTTGTATGCAATTCGTACGATAAGTTTACGAGAAATTAATTATTTTAAAACGAGCGTATTTTAGGGGCTGTATCCAGATTGAAGTTCGGTACTGGACTGTTGACCGAGAGAGCCACCTTCTTGATCAAGGCACCTTAAGTGCCACTCAAGCAGTCATTGAAGACTGCTAGATTACAGGATAGCATAAGAAATTTCAAAATATCTAGTCACTTCTGTCATAGACGGCCCTTTAATCCATCATTTTGCCGTTTTTTCAGCATAATTTGAAAACTACTTGGAAGAAAAATGGGAAATTTTGTATTTCTATAAAGCAGGACTTAATAAATCTAAATCTATCAAAAAAATTGTAAGTTGCAATTTATTATTTTTTTCGAATATTAATTTCATAATTCGTATCATAAAATTATATCTTGCAACTTCAACGTATTTATGTTTGGGTATTTTAGTATTATTGCTACACAAAAAATTAGCACATTAGGAGTATAATTTCAGGAGATATTACTGAAAATACGAACATGTAATTTAACATTAGAAGCACTAAATTTTGAATGTTTATAATTCAAAAACTTATCGTTCAAATGACTTGAAATTTGGTGACTAGGCATAGTTTGAACCGAAGATTTGAAATATCTTGTTAAAATTGGATATTGCCATTGAAAAAATGAAGTTTGGGTTGGTTTTAACATGTAGATGGCCCCCTAAGCAAATTTTATATACATCATTTAAAAGTAGACTTTATTTCCAATCGTTCGGTATCAGTAGCTTTCCTCTACGATAATTTGTTGAGGAGTTAGAAAGGTCGTTTACTTTTTTTTTTTTTTTTTTTTTTTTTTTTTCCACGACTGTACATTTTTTTCAAAAAATGTTTTATTTTATGGATGTTATGAGATATTATATCATATGGTAAAACTAAAATTTTACTTAGTTTTGAAGATATGAGACAGTATCTTTTATTATTTAATGTTTGTATAACTTATAATTTAAATGGTGAAAATAATTTCTAATATTTAATAATTAAATGTTAATATTTTTTTCTAGGAAAGTTTAGTATTCCCAGTTTACATTCAAACATATGCTACTCAGGAGGAATCAAATAAATAACAAAATTACAACAAAAAACTTTCACTGCAATTTTCTTGAATTCTAATTTTTGTTACATAACATATTCCATTCAAGTCTTCAACTGTAAGGGGGGGGGGGCAGAGAATTAACCCCTTAACGCTCGAATTAAATTGCGGGTTAAAAATTCAAATTGCTTATTGGCACCACTTTTTTTGAAAAGGAAATATTCACCCTGTTTAATGACAGGTAAAACGATACTAAAATAAAGCCAGTTACACTATTTTATAAAACTGGTGGGAATCGAACAATCTGAGTAGAAGACACAGCCCGTGAATATGACGGGAGCGAGAATTATGGGGTTAAATAACGTTCGCAATTAATTATAATTGTCTTTTATAATTTTTATACAAAACAAAGATTTATAGATTTATTTTATTTTACCTTATCTCATTAAAAATATTATGTTTAGTATGTTGCAGCTGTTTTGCCAACTAATCAAAATTATAATTGCATCACATTATTATTTTTCCATCAGGGGATTTCTGAAACTTGCGTAAAGTATCTTGTTTTATTCTGTATTCATAAAGATATAAATTGAATATGTTGCGGCTGTTTAATTAGCTAATTAAAATTATAATAATACAAAATTTATCGCTTTTTTATCACGAGGTTTCTGAACTTGGCATTGCACTCACACATGCAAAATAATTCAGAGCATTTTGTTAATTAATTAGTTTTCTATTTAATCATTAATGGAAACTGAATTTTAATAAATTGACGCAGCGTGTTTTCTCCTAACGCTAAAAATAGAATGTATATGAATTCGACACTTCTCGTGCATGGGAACTTCATATGGGGTTTAACACTTTATGCTCCATTGGCACTTTTAAGTAACAGTAAAGAAAATTTAATGTAAAATTCATTTAATGCGTCTATTAATAAAACTAGATTTTAATTTTTATGCAAAACACTTTACTCCATTACCTTTAGAACGCACAGTGAAACATTTAAAGTTAAATATTTTTTAAAGAGCTTATTTTCTCAACCTTTTACACAGGTGTAGATTTTCTCTTATTAAAAATTGTTATATGAAATATTTGCAACCACAAAAACCTTTCCATTTATCGGCAGGATCACAATAAGTTAATTGCATTGTTTTTATAAGAATCACGGGATTTTCAGAACAGTAATTTTTTTAATTAAGCTAATTATTCATGCAAATACTTGACAAAAAGATAATTATCCGGTTTATGAAATAAATTTTAATGAAGAAATGTATTTAAACTTCCTATTACAGTAAACTCTCTGTAAGGCGGACTCTGTGTAAGACGGAAATTTGTCTAACTCGGAAAGATTTTCAAGTCCCTGCGAATCCATAGACATAGAGTAAATTTTCTCTAAGGCGGAATATTGTCTACCACGGAAAATTTTCTCGGTCCCGATCGATTCCGCCTTAGACAAAGTTTACTGTATTATTATTTTTCGGAATATCTAGCATATATTCTGACATCTATCTAAATATGCAGGCTCACAACCATAGCAGACCAAGTCCATTTTGAAAAAACAAATAAAAAAAATGAGATAGTCCATTTAAAAGGAGCATAAAGTCTGTTTTATCTACTTCCACAGAGAACCAAGCCTGTTTTCACATACTTTCTCATGTATGGCATCTGTTTACAGACTTGGTTCACTGTAGGAGCGAATAAAACATATTTTATGCTCCTTCTAAATCAGTGGTTCCCAACGTGGGGCGTATGCCCCACAGGGGGACAATTTTACCTTTTTGGGGGGCAATTTCAGTTTTTTTTACTCATCCACTTACTATGAGTTTCTTTTGTCTTTTTATTTAAAAATAAATGGAATATAAACAAAATTTAACCCCTTGAAGGGCGGTGGGATATATTTTTTCCCACCTACGATTAATGAAGATTTGCACCAGAAAAATTTTATGAAATTTTACTTTTCTAACTTTGGTGGAAAAAAAAGTCGTAAAATTGCTTTTCCTTATTTTTAAATACAGTCGGACCTCTGTTTAACGAAGTCGCTAAATCCCGAAAAAAAATTCGTTATATGGAAAATTCGTTAAATAGAGAGTCACCCTTTAAAATACTTTAAACTACGTAAAACACATTTTAAGTCCATAAACACTAAATGTAATTTTAAAAAGTAATTAGTCACACTTTTTTTTTTTATTATACCCATTTGTTTTACTTATTTTGCCCATCAAAAAGAAATCTGCAAGGGAAATAAGAATGAAACAAAACATTGTCTGGAAATACATTGTATTTTCAGTTTAAAAAAAAATCTTACATTAAAATCACGATTTTTTCTTATGGTTAATAAGCTGTTTGGAGGAATACCAGATTTTAAAGCAGTATTCTTTTTCTTCATGCCTTTATCCACCTCATCAAGAATAATTTTTTTTCTTTGATGCTCAAGCACTTTCGCTTTGACATTTTCGAGCTACAAGAACTGAAATTACCAACAAAATTCATCATGATCAACAATCTAGAAAACGGGAAACTATAGTTTAAGGACACGGGGCAACTCCATTGAGGGTTAAAAGGGGATATTGAAAGTTTGCTCTTCTTTGGATGGAAAAGCAAAGAATCGCAACGATTTTACTGCTATCGGTGAGTTAGGTGCTTGGTAAGACTTGTTCATGGTCATTGATCATCATAAAATATGTTAAAAGAAAGAATAAGTTTGAAATGTTCAGTAATATTTTAAGAAATAGGGAGAAAAAAAAATTAGATCCCAAGGAAAATTTCGTTAAATAGAGAATACACTTCGCTATTTGGAGGTTATTTTACGAAGAAATTTGCAAAATGTTCTTGATCCCAAGTAAAAGTTCGCAAAATAGAGTTTCGTTAAATAGAGGTCCGACTGTAATTTTTTTCTAAATTTCCGGTGGGAATTCAGCATTATACAAACGCAACTGCTTGCCCCTCAAGGGGTTAAAAAGTAATTTATTGTGTTGAATTTTAAAAGTTCCTAATCATAAGTTGAAAATTCACTGACGCCAAATTAATGATACGCGATTTTACGATATGACAATTACACAGAGACTTCTGACGGTTTACCGAGGAGCCTGGGGCCACTGCCCCACATCCCCGACAGTAACGCTATGGAAGACTAACAGGAACTGAGTCTTGGCAGTACTGGGAAAAAATGCTTAAAATACAATTATACAAACTTCAGCATTTGCATTTTATAACTTTAGCATCTGCATTTTATAACTTTAGCATCTGCATTTTATAATTAAAAATTTCTATAAATATTCTGTTTCTTTTATTTTTCGTAACACTTTTTTTATATATTGAGTAAACTTTATATTTCTATTCGCTCTGCTATATATCACACGAAGAAACTTTTACACATGAAACTGCTTAAATGTATACCTAAATCTGACTGCTTTGAACAGATTTAAACTAAAACTTATTTGAAATGTCTAAACAAGATAATACCAAGTTTATAAAATATATGAACCTTAAATAGCATTGAAAAGAAATGGGTAGGTAGAAAATAGCTATGGCTCTAGTGCAGGAATCCTATAGACAGTAGATAAATTTACATCATGACATATACATTTTAAATTTTATAAATCAGATAATAAATGGCAAAGACCTAACGATATTGGAAAAGGGAAAACAGAGAAAATGTGGAATGATGTTTCTTTAAAATTTTAAAAAGCAAGAATCTTGAAATGCTTCTTGTGAATTGTGTTATCCATAGAAAGAAAATTTAATGTCCAAAGTTTTTCCACCAACTCTTAATAAGTTACAAAAATGAATTATAAAATGCGTGAATGTTATAAATTTTAATGTTAAACTGCGAGTCTCTTCAAGGCATTTTGTGAAGATAAATATGCAGGACGTATAACAATTTTATTTAACATTAAGATTAATTGGAAAATAACAAAACTCTTTAGCCTGATTGCAGAATTATGTTAAAACACATTTGTAATTTCTTTTATAAGTTAAAAAATGTAAAATGGATAGTTATTGTTAAGGCTGGGTTACCCTTCCACCATGTGAATTGATTTCATCTTTTAAATAATAACAAACATATGTTACATAGTCCGGAGGAACATTGTGATTTTACTGCTGCTTTGGTGGGACGTGGCCACTAAAAGGTTGAGAACCACTAAAATGGACTATATCATTTTTTTTTTCAAAATGGACTTGGTCTATTATGGTTGTGAGTCCTTCATATAATAAAACGCAGTGTGATGATTCCGATACGAACTCATCCAAATAATGAATGGGAAACAATGGATTACTTCCATTGTTGCAGAGAAAACAGAAATACTGAAAAATATTCAGACGAATGGCATTTTGGACGTATATTCTTTAGTTTGCAGGTTAAATTTCGATAAAAATATTTCTGCACGTGTTCTTTGTTTTTATAAGTGAATAAAAATTTATATTTACTGTGACGTCACGAGAATAGCGACTATTGGGTTTACTTTACCTTTATGCATTATAACTTTGTTGATTCAATTTTTTTTCTTTACAATTAAATATAAAAAATATTTTTATTTGAATTCATGATGGCTAAGCATAAAAGTACTTATACTTATGTAAATTACGTGTGAAAAGTTTGCACCGGTGAAAATGACATTATACTTAGCTTGAAATGTATTTTTACGTTGATAAAAGCACTGATGTTTTTCAGTTGATACCTACAAAAATTAGAACTGGGGCCTTTATTGATTACTTCATCTTGATTACATGTTAGCGATTGCTTTCAAAAAAACTAAATTATACTTATGATGAATTAATGTTATAATAAAGAATTCCGAAAAGTAGATAATTTCAGAAAAAAAATAAAATTATTAAGAGTAGTGGTATGGTTAAAAAAAAGCTTGAAACGGTTACGGAACATTAACCCGTTTGCACTTAATGTAAATAGTTCAGCGTTTGTTTCTAACCGGTATACCGTAACAAAATTAAGATTTCATAATGAAACAGAAATTAGAACTATATCTATATCTGTTTCCTTTTATTAATCAAGCAAGATAAGTAATTTCTCCTCTATTTTATTATCTTACATAGTACATGAGATTAAAAATTTTTTATTAAAACTCCAGAGGATCTGAACTTAAGGCTGTTCTCAAATCAAAAAGGGCAAATTTATGACATGAGTTTTAATTTATTTTTATTTGGAAATGCATGAAACTAGCAGTTGTTATTAAGAAACTATGTAATCGAGTTGTTTTTTCCGGTTTTTTCAAACGCAATAGATTTTTCAGAAAATAGTGTCAAAGTGGGCGTTTCGAATCGACTTTCCGCGCGAAAGGAGAAAAACTACTCAAGAAAGGATGAAAAACGCGTTTGTCACGTGACCAAAATCGCTTATAACTCAATAGGCAATTTATTGATCAAAAACTGACAAACAAAGTTCCTTTCCGAATGACTTCCATGGTCAGGCCTCCCAATTTTATATCTTTTCGGAAAAAAGGAATCTGTAAATGTGTCAAAACGTTTTGCGCTTGTTGAACAGAGCAGTTTAGAACAACCTTAACGCTTCGGGTAAGTTTGACTTATTGTCGATGAACAGTATATAAAAATAGTATATACCTTAGAGTACAAGTTAGTCAGTTTTAGTAATCCATTTGAAATTTATTTTAAATACAAAATATTTTTTCAACCATTTAAAAGCAATTCACGCATGAGCGAGTTAAAATGAAATACAACTACAAATTATAAATTAAATTTTCATGTCCTTCTTCGGATATTTTACTATTTAATAAATAATAAAGGGTTTATAAAACATTTACGTAGAAGACAGTTCAAAATCTGCGATCGCACACGCGAGAATCTAAATATGGCACGCGATCAGCAGTGGTTGTTTCGAGAATTTCTAAAAATAAACAATAAATTAACATTTAATATGTTGTCTGGTCGAGCACGTCTATTGAGATTCCCAGAAATGTGAGTAATCGATATATTTGTTTGCTTTCATAGATCATTGCATAGCGAATCTTTTTTTTGAAGGCAAAACTATGTTGTTTTATGATATTTTCAATCTTTTTAATTCTTTTCTTCCTTTCTATAGTGTACTAGTTAAAAACCTTACGCCAGTAACGAGAAGATATTCACGGCCTATTGTTAAACCAATGGCTGCATTTTTTTTTTTAATTGTTCGCTTGCATTTTGACATTTTTAAATGGTTTTTTTTTTTCGTTTATAGAGTAGATGAGGTCGATGTCTAACCTGGTATTTTCGTACTTCTTTGAGGGTTTCTTTTCTGAGGCCACTTTTATTTCCCAAATAGGTGCCGAAATCCGCGAAGTATCCTCAGAAAAAAAAATCCTACAACAAAATTCGAAAAAGTGGAAAATCACCCTCTTAGACATCGATCTCAACTACCCCTTCAAAGGAAAAAAAAAACTATTTAAAATAGGGACATTCAAGCGAGAAATTTGTAAAGAATGCCATTCTGCCATTGGCGATTAAAGCGCTCGAATACGCCATCTGGTGGAGAAAAGATGTAACTTCTTGCTTCAGGATTGTGTAGTACAAGCGCATTGTAATACATGTATTTTAAATTTGTTATTCTTTTGCACAATTTCAAATTTCCTGTGACATTTGCGTTCTGTCTTATATGACAAAGTAAAAATTATCCGAATATGAATAACTTACAAGGAGAGGGCCAACCTTGTTAATCACAGATTTTGATTATTTTAATATATGTTGTAGGATAGAGACCCCTTAGTGTAAGGTTCAACGGATTTTATCCAACGCTCCTTAGTTCTTGAGAAACCGGGGGGGGGGGGGGCTAATAATAGTACACAACTTAAATACATACATTGCAACCGCAATGATAGGTTGGTCGTAGCTCAGTTGGTATGGCGTTCGCAGGCTGATCTGCGGCCCGGGTTTGGTACTCGAACGCGCTACATTTGATTTTCTCATTTTTTGTTTTGTAAATATACTTGTAATTATAATTTAATAATTTCAATTACAAATTTAATATCATACATTAATTATAATGTTAACAAACTTAAATTTATCATTTTTTATTTTTAAACTATTATTTATCATCCTTTAAAGAGGTTTAAAAAGAAATTGGATCTATTATTGAATGATAAAAATTCCAAAATCTGTTGTGGTGCCATCTAGTTATGATAAAATAAAAGAATATCCAAATAAAATAAAATCAGAAAGAAGATAAAGATGAAATCAAAATAATTAAAAGCGCAAACATACGTATTACAAATTTTAAAATCTTTAATATGCAAAAAATCGGTTGTAATTTAATTCTGATGGTAATTTTTAATATAATTATGCTTCAGTAAATAAATAAATAAATAGGAATGCTTAATTCATCTTTAAAAGTCAAATTTAAACTTACACTATGTGCAAAATTACTTAAAAGATGACACAGTATTTAAAAAATGTTAAATTATTTTAATACCTTAGAACTTTCAACTATAAAATACATAGTCTTCTTCAGAGGAATATAAGAAATACAACAGTTATTGACGCCTAATTTTCAAAGTTATTTTATAGATCCGGATACATTGAGAAAATAAAACATGGATATAGGGAAGTGGAAAATTACTCGTTTTATCATTCTTTAAGTAAACTGAGCCAAATTCTGGGTATGTTGTAGGATAAAACGTCATTACAAACAGTATTCTCTTTAGTAATAATTTCTATTGATTCGCGGATAATTAAATCATGATAATTCTTTGAGGGATATATATAATTTTTGCGTCTTCGAAATTAACTTGTATATTCTGCTTCTGGTTAAGTTTGGATAGGGCTGTTATAGGTCGGTTATACTTTAAATCTCTCAAATCTTCTTTAATACGGACTTTAAGTTTACGCAAAGTTATGCCTGTGTATTCGAGATAAATATCTTCTGTTTTCAGTGGAATTACATATACCCCAGAAACTTCATCTCTCGGGATCGGGTCCACTTTGGCACTAATCACATCTTTCAGTTTTGCAGGAGGAGTAGCGACCAAGTTTGCGCCAAAGCGAAAAAGTGCATGTCTGAGTTTTTCGAAAAGCCCTGGTATGTACTTCATTTCATCAACTCGCAGAAGAACCATATGAAAATACAAAAAACTCCACGGAGTAATATGAGATATTGCAAAATGAAGTACATACCAGAGCTTTTCGAAAAACTCAGACATGCACTTTTTCGCTTTGGCGTAAACTTGGTCGCTACTCCTGCTGCAAAACTGAAAGATCTGATTAGTGCCAAAGTGGACCCGATCCCGAGGGATGAAGTTTCTGGGGTATATGTAATTCCACTGAAAACAGAAGATATTTATCTCGAATACATAGGCATGACTTCGCGTAAACTTAAAGTCCGTATTAACCCCTTAATTCTCGCTCCCGTCATATTCTCGGGCTGCGTCTTTTACTCAGATTGTTTGACTCCCACCAGTTTTATAAAATAGTGAAATTGGCTATATTTTAGTATGGATTTACCTGTCATTAAAAAAGGTGAATATTTCTTTTTCATAAAAGTGGTGCCAATAAGGAATTTGAATTTTTTAACCGCAATTTAATTCGAGCGTGAAGGGGTTAAAGAACATTTGAGAGATTTAAAGTATAACCGACCTACAACAGCCCTATCCAGACTTAACCAGAAGCAGAATATACAAGTTAATTTCGAAGACGCAAAAATTATATATCCCTCAAAGAATTATCATGATTTAATTATCCGCGAATCAATAGAAATTATTACTAAAGATAATACTGTTTGTAATGACGTTTTATCCCACAACATACCCAGAATTTGGCTCAGTTTACTTAAAGAATGATAAAACGAGTAATTTTCCACTTCCCTATATCCATGTTTTATTTTCTCAATGTATCCGGATCTATAAATTAACTTCCACTTTCACTCCTTTCGTCACCATCTACGTGGATTTTGAAAATTAGGCGTCAATAACTGTTGTATTTCTTATATTCCTCTGAAGAAGACTATGTATTTTATAGTTGAAAGTTCTAAGGTATTAAAATAATTTAACATTTTTTAAATACTGTGTCATCTTTTAAGTAATTTTGCACATAGTGTAAGTTTAAGTATAATTATGCTTGTTACTTTAAAAACAGAATAATAGTATTATCGCATTGACTTCCTTTGTTAAAGAAATGTATAAATGATGTTTATTTAAAATCACGAATTGACACAATTGCTCAATATCATTGCATCGATAAAGTATATATGAAATGCATTTTAAAAGTGATTTTTAAAAAATTAACAGTTTTATGATGTTTTATACAACTATTTAGTTAAAAGTAAAAAATTAAATAGATTAAAATTATAATTGATACACAATATTACAAATTTTAATTGACAATGAGATTATTATTTGTACTTACAAGGATATTTATAAAACAAAAAATGAGAAAAACAAATATAACGCATTCAGGTTTCGAACCCGGGCCCGCGGATCAGCCGGCAAACGCCATACCAACTGAGTTACGACCAACCTATCATTGCAGTTGAAAATAAAGTATTTAAATTGGATACTATTATTGTACCCCCCCCCCCCCCCCGGTTTCTCAAGAACTAAGGAGCGTTGGATAAAATCCGTTGAACCTGACACTAAGGGGTCTCTACCCTACAACATATATTAAAATAATCAAAATCTGTGATTAACAAGGTTGGCCCTCTCCTTGTTAGACTTTCAAATGCATTTACAATTAAGAATTATTTCAATGGCACTTTAGCATTAGTTAACTCCTAGAGGGGCAAGCAAAAATATCTCTAAATATTGAATTCTCACCGGAATAATCGAAAACTTTTATTTTTAAATAAGGAAAAGCAATTTTTTAATGATTTTCCTTCTAAGTTAAAAATATAAAATTTAGTTAAAATTTTCTGGTGAGAATCTTGTTTAAATTAGGTGGGATATATTTTATTCCACCGCCCCTCAAGGTGTTTTAAAGGGAAATTAAAGAGATAAATTTCCTGTACCGAAGGCTGCGAGCAGCGCCTCGATAGGTCGTTTTAATTCCCAATAGGCTCCTGATAAACTTCTAACCCACTAATTTCGCTCCCCTCCCCCCACACACAAAAAAATTAGAGGAAGAAATATTTTTTTAATTCACACAATTTTAATGATATTGAACATAGCGTAGTAAGAAAAAAAAGTTTGCTATATAGAGTGTGCCCCCCGAATTCATAGGCCACACTGTAAGGGAAGGTAAAGTACACATAAAGAAGCAATTTTGGTATAGTAATGTGGGATAGGAAATGAAAAGTTTTGGCGAAAAGCAAGAAATGCGGAGGAAATGAAAACGAGCGTTTTAATGACATAACAAATCACAGTAAGTGCTCAAATGTGCCACTGACAGCGTCTGGCAAGTGATTGGCTCACTTTTTCACAGATTCCAAGTGTTTCAGGAACATTTGCAGCAATGACTGAAAGTCTTGCAATGAGGTCCTCATCAGAGTCGACTGGTGTCTCATAGATGAGGTATCTGGAACCTTCGAAAGGGTACGCCGATCATTTGCTAGACGCTTCCAGGTATGTATCGATGTTGATGGTGGAACATTTGAATACTTACTGTAACTGTTATGTCAATAAAACGCTCGTTTTCATTTCTTCCACATTTCTTGTTTTACGCGAACACTTTTCATTTCCGACCCCAGATTGCTGTACCAAAATTGTGTCTTTATGTGTACTCTACCTTCCCTTACAGTTTGGCCTATGAATTCGAGAACACCCTGCATATGAGGTCTGACTGTTTAAGGCTCCTGTCCCTGCAGCCGAAGACATTTGCGAGCTAATGCTAAAGCTATGGGGAGGTTATTTTCTAATATCTCGTTTTCATTTCGACATTTTTAAATATATATGTAATAATAAAAAATTTCGCCTCTTTTTCTTAGTAAAACTATTCCAAATTCTTAATATTTTTCCTTTTTTACCTATCTTTAATAATATCTTAATATCTTTTGTCTTTTATTTCATGCATTTAAAGTTGCGTATTCTTTTATTATTCCAAAAACCTTAATCCATTCGCCTAATTTTATAAAACACATTAAATTACTTTTTCATTTTATTCTAAAACTAAATTCTCTTTCTTTCGAATGTTTTAATATCATTTTTTCTGTCGTGTTATATACCCACAATTCCATGCGTCCGCCAGCGCTATTTTTGCACTTTTATTCTGACGCCGTATAAAGAGTTCTTTATCGACGTCATCCTTTCCCATCGAATCGTAATTTGTTCTATGTCCCATTCTCCCCCACCTCTCTTCTAGATTGGTCTTTAACTGTTCTGTAACCGTCCGCGCGTTGTTGTTCGGGGGTACAAATATCGTTTCATTGGCGACGGAGAGAAGATTTTTACGTTTTTCTGGTTGTCTAATTAAGCATCGTCGCTTGGAGTGAACGTTCGAATGTGTAGATCCTATTCTTATAACATCTAAAGTCTTCTGAAGTGATAATCGATTTTTATGAGTGAATGGAATGACTACTGGAAGTGTTTACTATGTTTTGTCAATAAAACCAGTTTAAAAAAGTGACGATGACTCTCTATATTCATTACGAAAGGGAAATTATCAATGTGTTTCGAGCCTGTTCTTTCTCGCCACTCTGACTGCAATCCGGTGTTTTCAATAACGGATGGATGGTTTTGATTGCTCTACTACATTTTATGCCGAGGTGTACTGGTGTCGCCTAAATATATGAAAGTCTGTAGCAAAATGCTACATATATATATATTTTTTAATTGGATAGCTGAGGACCATCTCGCTCCTTTATTATTTTTTCGATTTTGGTTGCAGATAATTTTTATAAAGTTACTTTAATTTTCGAAACCGGTTCCAAAAATGAAAGTGTCATTCTAAAAAATATCTGCAACCAAAATCGAAAAAGCAAAAAAGAAGCGATGTAGAAGAAATGTACCTAAGCTATCCAATGCTAAAAATAAATAAATAAATAAATAAATAAATAAAATTGTCGAAATGCAAACGAGATATTAGAAAATAACCTCCCCATAGATTTAGCAATAGCTCGGGAGTGTCTTCGCTTGCAGGGACAGGAGCAGGGATAAAATTTCCGCGTTTTTGCACACCAGTATTTTGTTCGAGGAAATTATATTTCCTTTAATCGGAACATTTTTGCGATTTAACCGAACAACATTTTCGCTAAGAACATATTGGTGTGCAAAAACGCGACACATCCCTGGACAGGAGTCTTAAGAGTACGAAAAACAAAATTTAGTTAAAAACAGATTTTGAAACCCTATTTTTAAACATTTACATTAGAAGCCTTAAATAATGTTTATATGAGCGAGAGAATTAAGGTAAAGTATACATAAAATATATTTTACTAGCTGCGTAGCAAACCGTTATGTTGCATTTAAATTGGAAGAGATCTTTTGATTGTTTTTGGGGAAAATAAATCTAGTAATATTACACATTAGAAGTTTTTAGCCCTAAAATTTCCAAATAAACTGTAATTTAGAACAATTTTTGAACGTTTCCAGTCATGTCACCTTTTTTTAATTTTGAAGTTTTTAGAAAGCATTATCCAGTATTTATATCATGTAAGTAACCATCATGTTACATTTCAAGTTTCTAGCCCTAACAGTAGCACAGAAATCGCAATCTTGGGAATTTTTTCTCGTGCACCCTTTTAAGTTTTGATTTTTTTTTTTTAAACTGGTCTATGCGAAAATTTACATCTTAAAAGTAAGAGCCATGCCAAATTCTAAGTTGCTATCCCCAACATTTCTGTAGATATCGTAATTTAGAGCGTTCTTAGAACGTTTTCCGCTCATTTCATCCTTTTAAATATTCGGATTTTTAAGAAACTGTTCATAGCGAGTATAGAAACCTCAAATAGTTAGTAATTCCTAATGCGTTAGGAAAAGAAGAGAGATAGGGGAGAAGAAAGGGGATCGCTAAAGTTTCATGTCAACAAAGAAAATATTTTGGTCGTCAAATTAAACTAGTGGTTGTAATTTAAGCAAAATTTTGTCTCATTTACACCAGATTGTTGCGATGTCTAGCCATCTCCAAAATTTGCGTTGTTTCATCATTGTGAAAACGCAGAATTATTCGCCGTCGATATCAATTATCTTTGATTTGCACCACACTTCAACACTACAAAGTCATCCATCTAATACTGATTGGAATAATTACCTTATTTAGTTTCATATTATTTTCGGGAAACGGCAATATGGAAAGCGTGGTCATCAAAGAAAAATAAAACCGCCGCTGCTTCGCATAATAGGTGGTCCGTGCGCCCGTCAAGAGGTTCCTACACCCTTTCTGACACTGACCCGGAAGAGTAGGCGCCAGACACGATCACGGAAGATGTCATATAAAAAATTTAAAAGATAAATTTAATACCAGAAAAATTAAAAAGCTAAATCCCAGAAGTTCGAGAATCTAACACTTTATATGCAAACATACCCATCAATACAACTAAAAGGCTTAAACAATAAAGGAATTTCACATAAGAAAGAAACAGTTTATATTATTTTAAAGAAGTTTCTCTTTTTATTTTATTTTAAAAGAAAACTCTTTCAGTATTTCTGCCAGTTCTAATCAAATATTCTAAACATGAGGTTGTGGGTGCTCTGTAGATCCTAACGACCCTGTGCTCATATTCATCTTCAGAGTCTGTAGGGAAGCCTAAGCTGACCTCGCTACATACTTGTCAATCTCCAACTATTCTTCCGCAAAATTTGGCTTAATTCGACCTATGTCTCAGATAGCATGCACATTAGCAGCAAGTTTGATTTTTTTTCTGATATTATCTTGTGATAAATTTGACTTGACAAATTCGCAGCAAATCTCCCGCAAGGTATACCATCACCCACTTGCATGAGTAGTTTGTTGTGAAACTGATGCAAGACTGTCTTTAATTCACGAAAGTGAAGAAAGCGAAAAATCCCTCTGTCGAGAGAATATACAATCAGCACATTCGCAGAAATTGGGTGCTACTCAAAGACAAGACATACATATAATTGATACTGTTATAGAATCTCATTTTCATCGGTTGGTTAAGTTAAGGAACCCGGAAAAAGTTATTTATTATTTTAACTCTTCACTAGGGGGCTCTGCCCCCTACGCAGGGCCCGATTACCAACGGGGCAAACTTACACCAATAAATTTTAATAAAAATGTTCGCCTTATCTAAACGCCGGATTCATCTAAAATTTCTGCTATGAATAAAGCAAAATTTTCTGTTTCTTTTTACTGGTAGGAATTTGCCCCATTGGTAATCAGGCGCTTCCCCTACGAGCTACGCTCGCCAACCCCCGTTCAGGCACCCCGATCCTAAAAGCACGCCAATTTCATCGGCTTTAAAAAGATTGAATTATAATTTAAAAAAACAGTGGCGATCTCCCTGTAAACTGGTTTTCATCCAGTTTCCTTTGATTGGAGATTTTTAAGGCGAAATAGAGATACAACGTTAAGAGATACAACGGCTGTTTTCGTCTTTGATTAAAAAACGTTAGTTAAAATTTTGAAAATAAGATAATGTAAAATGAATTAAATAAACAGAGTCTTTGTCTCTCGGTATTTTTGTTAAAACGTTATAAAGTTCTTTTAAATAAGACATTTGAAATGTATCGTTTTAAATCGGACGTAATTTTCACCAAAGTTTTCTTTCTCTTTTTAATATTCACATGAAATTACTTTTTGTGTTAGGAAATATTGTTTGCGCTGTCTTAGAATTCACAATAATAGTTGAAAAGATTATCTCAAAATGCGAAATAAATGTCTCGCGGAAATATATTTTTAAATTTAAACTGTTTTGCCAACTGTTAATTATCTGGCCTTTTTAAATATGACGTGATTTTCTTCATGACTTTTAACGCATAAGAATGAATTTATTATTTAAAAATTTTCTTTCTCTTTTGAAATTCACGTGTAACTATAGTTTTTATGACGTAATTTTTAATATTTTCCTAATTTTGACACGTAATCACTTAATTCTAATCTGAAAGTTTTTTTTTCTGTTTATAATAGCCGCTGTTTATTTCCTGTTTATTTCCTATTCGCTGTTATTTTCTGTTTATAATTATATAGTTTATAAATAAATTTTTAATTTGAAGGAAATATTATTCTTTGCGCTATTTTTAAAAGTGGCAACACTTTAAAATAATATCCTTTTCGAAAATATTAAAAAGATATCTCTAGAAATGCTGAAAAATTGAATTTAAAATGGATATAAAAAATGATTCAAAAAATGGATTCAAAAAATGAGTCAAATTAAAAAAACAATTGCAGTCTGCACACCGGGAACTTTTAACGTATAAAATGATCTGAAAATGTTTAAATTCCTGTGTATAGTTTTTGCTCCTATAGAACTTTTTTAATGGAACTATTTTGACCAATTTTAACATTAAATATCTCTTTTAAAAATATTCGATTTAACCCCTTGAGGGGCGGTGGGATATATTTTATCCCACCTACGATTAATGAAGATTTACACCACAAAAATTTTATGAAATTTTACTTTTCTAACTTTGGTGGAAAAAAAGACGTAAAATTGCTTTTCCTTATTTTGAAATACTAGGGGGCTCGGCCCCCTACGAGCTACGCTCGCCAACCCCCGTCCAGACACCGCAGACTCTAAATGCACGCTAATTTGATCGGCTTTAAAAAAGATTTCGAAAGATTGAATTATAATTTAAAAAACAGTGGCGATCTCCCTATAAACGAATTTCTATTCCTTTCTCTTTGATTGGGGAATTTTAACGCCAAATCCGCTGCGGTACTACTTGATTATCCTGTCGACCAATGTCGCCAAATTATATAAATCGCCAAACCACTCGCCAAATTAATAATTGATATAATTTTTATTTTAAATAACGAAAGAACAAATAAATTCGTACAACATTAATAAAAACACAAATAAAACGTCGAAATAAAAATAACTTGATGACGTATACACGTGTAACAACATTTCAAAACAAGCTAATATAAAAGGAATTAAGTAAAGAGAGTCTTTGTCTCCTGGTATTTTTTAACAAAGCGAAAAGAAAGTTCTTTTAAATGAGACATTTTAAATTAATTCTCAAAATATCAAATAAATGTCTAGCGCAATTTCTAAATTTAAACTTTTTTGCAATATTATTTTATATTCATTTTATGTAATAACTATAATGTGACGTAAATATGACGTAATTTCTCCTAAGACTTCTAACGCATGTTAATGAATTTATTATTTTACAATATCCTTTCTCTTTTAAAATTCACGTGTATACTTTTTATGACGTAATTTTTAATAAGTTCCTGCTTTTTATACGTAATTATTTAATTTTAATTTGAAAGTTTTTTTCCTGTTTATAATAGTCACGTGTAAATAAATTTTTAATTTGAAGCAAACATTATTGCTTGCGCTTTTTATACAGTTGGCAACAGTTTAAATTAGTACAATTTTCTGAAATCTGTAAAAAATATCTCTCGAAATGCTGAAAATTTGAATTTAAAATTGAAATAAAACCTGAAAAAATGAGTCAAAATAAAAAAATTAATGCAATCTGCACTCCGGCAAATTCTAACGCATAAAATGATCTAAAAATGATTACACTGTCATGTATAGTTTTTGCTGCTATAAAACTTTTTTAGTGGAACGATTTTGTCCAACTTTAGCATTAAATATCTCTTAAAATAATTCTTCGATTTGAAAACTGTCTGCATCAGCGTGTTTATCAAACATTTCTGTACAAAACCACCGATTTTCATATTTTTGTATGCATTATTTTTGTTAATATTAACGAAGAAAGGCCTCCGGTCACAAAAAATCAAAACCGGCGGCGGCGGTGACAGCGGTAGTTACTTCTTTTTAGAATAGAGAGAAAATTTTTCTAAATTTCCGGTGGGAATTCAGCATTACGCAAACGCAATTGCTTGCCCCTCAAGGGGTTAAAAAGTGTCTGCATCAGCATGTTTATCAAACATTTTTCTCTAATATCACCAATTTTTATATTTTTGTATGGAACAGTTTTCTTAATATTAACGAAGAAAGACTCCTGGTCACAAAAACATATGGATGCTGATCTAGGATCGTGATACGGGGAAGATCTACTCAGATTTTCATCGGTCCGTTTCCAAATCGTTTGGCCCATTTCCAAATCGTTACTTTTTTTACTTTCTTCTATCTTTACAAGAAGAAAGTATTGGATTCGTGAAAATTTTCGGTTTTCGACAGATTTACACGTTTTAGGGGTCAGGGATTCCGAAAAACATGTTTTTACAAAATGTCTGTCTGTGAGTCTGTCTGTCTGTACGTGACACAAATTTTGTGGGCGCTCTATCTCAAGAACTAATGCACGGAATTTAATAAAAATTTATATTCAGTTAGCCCCTGATATAAATTGGTGCTGATTAGTTTTTGTTGTAAATCGCTCGACAGGTGGCGCTGCTATACTGCATTTTTTACGATTTCCGCAATAACTCTATCTCAACAACTAATGCTTGGATGTTCATCAAACTTCAGATTCAAGTATACTTTGATATGAATTAGAGTAGTTTGTGTTTTGGTGCAAATCACTCAACAGGTGGCGCTGCTATGCTGCACTTTTCAGAATTTCCAGTGATGGCCACAACATACTAGTTTATATATATAGAAGGAAATGTAGTTATTTTTTGTAAAGTAACATTTTATCTATAACCTACAACTTATTTCATATATAAATTCTAAAAAATTAAAAAGTTATGATAATTTACTAAGTTATGTTTACATCTTTGGCCATTTTTAATTTATATTGAAAATCTTAATTTTTAAATGAATTTTTCTCAATGTTATTGGATTTTTCTAAAATATCATTTTAATTGATATTTATTTATTTATTTATTTTTGTCTTTAACCCCGTTCGAGCGTATGATTTTTAATCCTTTCGGGACTGCATCCCTTACACAAATTTTATTCAGTTGGCTCCACTTCTTTCAAGCGCTATACTTATCAAATACCAAAAAAAACTTGAATTTAAAAGTACAAATATTACATTTATTTGTTAATGGGGATAAAAAGATGCATGCACCTTCTGACGGTGTTAAACTTATTGCGTAAAAGTTGTAAACAGATAGTGTGGCATGACAAGATTACTACTTTGCAATAAGTTTGCAGTATTTTTGATAAGGCAAAGCTAAATTTTCAACTAGCTTGCAAAGAATTTGCAGCACTTTAGCCATTACAGAACTAATTTTTCTACTTGTTTGCTGTTAATTTGAAATAAATTTGAAACAGCAAGAATTTTTACTTGCACGACAAGTTAGCTGCAAATTCAGAGTGTGGTGACTTCGGCGTTTGCGTTATCTTGCTGCAGTTTTGTTATGAACTTTCAGTCTTGTCATGCTGAACTTGCTGCAACTTTGCAGGTTTGCAAAGCAAGACTGCTGCAAATTTTCTGCAAACTAAAATTGCTATGTGGTGTTAAATATGTACAGAACCAGAAAATGTATTTGATGTAAATTTATTTAATTAATTTCATGATTTTTCGTGCTACTTATTTTAAAAAACTCTATTTCTTAAAAAAAATTCTGTTTCGAAACGTGTTTAATCTGTGTCAACTACATTTTAAGGAAGAATAGTTGGTGGTTAGCATGTACAGGGGGTTAACATTGTCACAGATGATTACATCCTACATGTCATCTTCAGATGACGTACTTGCAACAGCATTTTTCTTTGAACATTTATTCGTTTTATTCTTGTCAGTCGCAGCTCCCCGTACGTCATGTAATCTAGACCCATATGCTCTGTCAGCTGAACGTCAACTTACCCCACCAGACCCCTAGAGACAAGATGACTACCTTATGCTTCCACACAGGTTTTACGAACAATTTTAGTACGTGAGTACTATTGTACAGGTTTTACGAACAATTCTAGTACGTGAATACTATTGTACAGGTTTTACGAACAATTCTAGTACGTGAATACTATTGTACAGGTTTTACGAACAATTCTAGTACGTGAATACTATTGTACAGGTTTTACGAACAATTCTAGTACGTGAATACTATTGTTATTGACCATCGTATATAACACAATCATTGAAAACGTTCATTTCCCGAAACAACACAAACTTTGAGTCTAAATAAAAATACTTTCTCGACAAAAATACACATAATCAGCCTTCCTCTCTGGTATATTTCATGGCACTAAGACTATGATGAACGTATAGTAGTGTATTGCTGGGTAGTGACAGCAACGCATTGGCGTCGCTGTGGTAGAAACTAGAATCTGTATGCCAACTTACCCGTTATGCCGACTAGCCCCAATCCACCCTTCTACTTCGTTATGCTGTGATAAAAAGCATCAAGAGTGGTTCAGAGTTACTTTTTTTTTGTTATTTCTTAAGTCTCAGAGGAATCAGCTTGACAAATAATAAAGGAAAAAGGTTTCTTTTTGTAAGGTGATCAAAGGAAGTGATTTCATTTTTCTCTGTAAACTTATTTACAGCAGTTACTTATGTATTAACTATTTTAAACACATCATGGCTAATTAAAGGTGTACTTTCTCAATTATTATAGAGAAATTAGACATGACAAACACTGAATATAAAAAGAAAAAAAAGGCGTTTTGATTCTCCTTGTAATTTAACCCCTTGAGGGGCAACGGTATATATTATATACCACCTACGATTAATGAAGTTTTACACCAGAAACTTTTTATTAAATTTTACTTTTCTAACTTTGGTGGAAAAAAGCCGTAAAATTGCTTTTACTTATTTTGAAATAGTAATTTTCAAAGATTCCGGTGTGAGTTCAACATTACAGGAACACAATCACTTGCTCCTCAAGTGGTTAATCATCGGAAGTCATTTAATTTTAATACAGTTTACATCTAGTCCTCTTATGCAGCCACTGCATTGTATAGTAGCGACTCTCTAAATGCAATAATATACAAAACTTCGTTAACGTGTATTTCTGCAAATACAGCTAATTACGTTACACAATCTCAAAAAATCTGTGAATGGAACGGTTTTTCATTTTTTTATTCGTTAGGACACGAAAAAATTCGGTCTTTGAATTGCTCTTTTCTCAGATACAGAAAATTCATCAATATAACGTAAAAATTGTCCAAACTCTTTAATCTGAATTACCTTTTCGTCAAAAACACAAGGTTTATCTGGTGTTCTTACAAGCGTGCTGCATGTTACTTTTTTTGGTATTAGAAGATGAATTTTTACGTTAGTCCTTTCTTCCTCAAATTACGAACAATCAAAAGACGGTAATTTCTTCAAATGACAGAAAAATTTCTTCCAATGGAAGGAGTGTTCTAGCAATTTTCTGTCCGTACGTTTTTTGACGAAATTATTTTGAGAATGCAGGATACACGGCTGAAACGAAGGAACTGAAGAATAACATGAGTGTCAAGGTAACCTTTTGCAAGAAGAAATTAATATTGTACCTATGGCCCACAGCGTGATTTCAAACTCAAAGCTCTTTACGCAGTTCCTATCACAACATAGACTAATATGGAGATGATGTTGTCGAAAAAGAGTCTGTTTGGCCTGAAGCAACCAGCGTCGAAGAAAATCGGTGGATGAATGGACATGAAAAATACAGTTGGCGTCAGATGACTGACTTGGTCCGACTGCCGGTCGGAAAACCGAACGATCTATGTGGTTACAACCTTTTTCGCCGAGAGTAACTTTAAGTCAGATTATACCCAGTTAGTTTCCGCCAGTCACTGAGTTTTTCAGCTGGCAGTCTCTAAGTAAAACAATGTAAAAACTTTGCAAACTTTACTTATACAAACACTGCTACGGGATCAACAGCTGAAACAACGGAGCTGAAAATTTGAAAATAATACTATATAACTACTAAAGAATCGAATAGCGTTTCCCATTTTTCCATGACTGGGACACGTCTTGATTTATAATTTATTTTCCCCTGATGACCACGCTTTTAAAAGATCCTTTCCTTTATTAAAAAAAAATAAAAAACTATTCTATTAGTATTTGAAGTAGAATATTATACTTTTACAAACGAAAAATGCCTTCGTGAAAACAGCCTCAAATAAGTTTGTATCCAGTCACTTACCACAGTCACTGCATCGTTCAGTAGTGACTCTCCAAATACAATAATATACAAAACTTCGTTAACGTGTATTTCTTCAAACACCGCTAATACTGCTACAGGATCCACAGCTGAAACGATGGAACTGAAGAGCAACATGTGCATGAGGGGAAGCTCTTTGTAGGAGAAAATTCCTGTTGTGCCTATGGCCCACAGCGTGAAGCCGATGCTCAAAGCGTTCCACACAGTTCCTATCACAGCATAGACTAATATGGAAATGATATTGTCGAAAAAGAGTCTGTTTGGCATGAAGTAACCAGCGTCGAACACAATTGGTGGAAGCATGAACATGAAGAATACCGTTGGAGTCAGAGGACCGACTTTGCACCCGCTGTAGAAAAGGATTACACCAATTATGACTCCCACGATGAGAAGCATGCAGCTCTCTGGACACAGCGATCCAAACTTTGCGTTGACGTGGAAAACTGAAAAGGAAAGAAAATAAATAAACAACAAAAAAAAAGTCTATAAGGCAGAATTCATTTATACATCAGAGATGTTAATAGATTGTTCAGAGCCGACGCGAATTCGCATTTCTTGGATATGTGTACACACATGGCCGGTAGTTTTAAATTTTTTGTGTTATATTAGTTCTCAAAAGTATGTGGATTGTGGAATATTCATGTTTATTCTATCAGTGTACTACGTATGTAAATGCTGCCATTAGAAACAGTACCATCATTATTGTATACATTCATTTGCAATATAAATATGAACAAAGATAATCTCTTTGTTAAATAATTCAGTGCGCAAGAGTAACGCCCATAGGCAAAGCTTCTGGTTAAAAGAAAAGAAAAGCAGTCGTCAGCAATGTGTTAAGAGGCTACTTCAGTCGACTGAAATGACTCGCTCACTAATGCTAATCTTATGGAAGAAATTTATAAAGATATCTCGTTTGAATTTCAATATTTTTAAACAATTATTTTTCCATTGGCTAGTTGGGATTGATCTGTAAAAAGGGCGTTTTTATTTTTCGATTTTATTTACAGATATTTTTAATTAGGACACTTTCATTTTCGGAACCGGTTTGGAAAGTGAAAGCATCCTCTTGAAAAAAATCTGCAAACAAAATCGAAAAAGTAAAAAAAGGCAGATGTAGAGATCAATCTCATTTATCCAATGCAAAAAAAAAAAAAAAAAAAAAAAAAAAAAAAAAAAAAAAAAAATCATTTTAAAATATTAAAATGCAAACGAGATATCTTAAAAAAATTCTTCCATAGGATTAGCATTAACTAGCTAGTCTTCGCAGGTGACTGAAGTAGCTCCTTTAGATTAATAAATATTTTTGAACCATTTAAATTACCTTCTCTTATTATATCTCCATAACTCCATTCAAACATACATCCTTTCTGTGCTTAGGTATATACATTTACATCTTGCATACTTGATTTGATTTGATTTGATAGCCTAAGAGGGACTGCTCAGACAAGGAAATCAAAGAGGAACAAACCACTGGAGAAAAGATTTATTGAAGCTCCACAAACCACTGGTGATTGTGCTTTTCTCCAGTGGTTTGTTCTTTCTTGATAATGGATTAACTTTAGCCGAAAGCGCTCGGGGAACTTTATATATTTTTAACATCTAGAGTTTTAAAGTTGTTTAAAACCTCTTTGTATGTATTTCATCTACACCTATTTTAGTAATAAATTTTAATGAATCATTTTTATGAATATTTTCATATTTTATATTGTGAAACAAAAGTGAATTTTTGTTTCGCATGTACTATATATACATTTTATATAAAGTGAGTTTTATTAAATGTTTACGAGTAATAGAACCAATGGAGTTAATTATGCGCCAAATCACGCAAGCTGAAATATGCCTAGTGACTGTGAAATTGAAATAACGAAATATTTTAAAGACTAGTAAGTAGAGAATATAAATAAAAAATAAACTGTGTACAAACTGAAAAATACTCTTTTTCATTTAATAGTTTAATATTAATTAAATTGCGATTACATGGAAAACAATTTAGGAAGCCTGAATAGATAGTTTAAATAATGCCTTTTCTTTCTTTCCTGTTGCTATATCTAAAACAAGGAAGAAAAACTATGCGTACGGCATAGATTATGAAACACTTTCCAACACTCTCTGATAGCTTTAACAAAACTTCGTTATTTAAAAATAAGGTAAATAAGATAACTACATAAACATTTAAAAAACTGATTTCAGCAGTTACCATCCATAGCCAAATATGCATTACAATTCTTTTGAATAGCCCTGTATTTGATCAGTATATTGATATATTTACTATTTAATGGGAAAATTCAGTTTAGCAAGAAAACGCATAGCAGGTTGAAATTTCTCTTTCACCAATTTACACTGATAGATGGAAACATACTTGAATACTTTTGTACAGCTCTGTAGTTTACTCAGTACCTTTATTACATGCCACTATTTAGCTAAAATTTAATTCAAACTAAAACACTCTTAAATCTACTGAAATCACATTTCTAGAAATTATCATTCATAGACGGCATGTATTCAATTCTTTGCGTGACCATGTATATCATTTTATCTATATTCTACAAACATTTCTTAATAAACTAAATACAGTTCAACGTAAAAATGCATAACTCATTTAAAAACCACCTTTAAGCAATTTGCGCTCATATCCTGTAACCCTTACGAATTCTTTTGTGTAGCCCTGTATATCAATTATAGCATTTATACATACCATATAGTATGCATAAATATAGTGAAAAATAAAAGTGCATATCATAATTAAAAAAGCATTTCCAGTAATCACCGCTAATGTACACTGTACAGTACTTCTGATATAATATAGTATCTGAAATCTTTTGTGTGTCCTTGTAAATATAGGTGGAGCTTTCTATCAAGTGTAAATCAAAGTGGTGATTTTTTAATAATCCGGGCCAAGCCAAATTAACGTATTGCAAAGGAATTTTTTTTGGACCTACATGAATTGAAGTCATGATATTAGGAGTGATTTTTAGGTGAGTTCGTAATTATATAAATCCGTAGCTCCTATAATCGTCTTCTGGCTCTTCCGTCTGTCTCTCCGTCCGTCTCTCCGCATATAACAGCGCAAAAACTACCCAACCGGATAGTTGGAAATTTAATATATATAATCGTTGCATAATTTTGTCGAGTCATTTCAAATTTTATGAAAATTGAATCGAAACTTAAAAAGATATTAATAACAGATTTCTTCATTCTATTAAAAGTTATAATTATCATCTATTCTATTCTATTCTTCATTCTATCATACATAACGAATTCATTAATATTCCATGATAGGTAATGATTCTATGTTGCCATGATAATGACGTCCTATTTAAGATGGAGTCCTATCATTTCTGTATTACTGAATTTAATATATAGAATCGTAATACATTTTGTATTCGGCTAGTTCCATGACTATATGTAGTGTATGTCACATGCTACGATTTTTGGCTATCAGTATTTTAGAGCGGAAAAATGTTATTTATTTTATCGGAGATATCTCATTAATTGAATAAGTCGAAGAAAACTTTTCGGAAATAACGGTGGTCAACAAGCATAACAGTTATAAGCTATGTGACTTACACTACAAAAACCCATGGAACTACCCATTCATGCATTTTTGAATAAGAGTGCAACAGCTATTGCACTAAGATCTGAATATTTATAAAACTAGTTATAGTACGAAAATTATAGATACGTACTAGTTATAGTACTAGTTATATACGTACGTACGTTTTAAGTACAATTTCCGATTTTTTATGATAAACAGTGAATGCTTATAAAAGGTGTTTTTTTGGATGGGTGTGTGGGGGGAAGGGGTGGAATCGTCTGTAATAAATTATCAAAAGAAATATTCAAAGGGTATTATTATTTTGAAGATATATTAATTTAAAATATGACTAAAATTAGAAATTTTCAGATTTAAAATTATTATTTTAATAATTTATTATTTTAAAGATTTTACATGTTACTATATATACATTCCTTTTCAAATGTGTTTATATTTAAACACACATTTCATGAAAGAAAATGAGTAAAACTTGTTTATAAATGAAACTTTTAAAACGTTGTGCCACGGACCCTCTTAAAAAATAGAGAGAGAAAAAAGCCTCTTTAAATCAATTTATGAAATATTTGTAGCATATCTGCAACAGTAATATTGCACAATTAAATGACTTTCGTCTATGTTTGCAATCGATTTATTTAAAGGAGAAATGACATCTTAATATTGATTAATTAATAAATGTATATTTTTAGATGCAATTTTTTTTATTTTTGTGAAAATTTTTTCAGGTATTTCCACGTGGACCTATTGCCCTAAATATCAAGGAATCGGAACATTGAAGAAGAAGGAGAGCTAGATTGTTAGAAAGTGGCTCCTCCCAACTGAACTAGAATTCTTGACCTTCAGCAAAAAACTGGCTTCAACTTTCACTCATTACATAATTAGAAACCGCTTAATGACGACACTTTTATCACTTTTTACACAAAGAACAACATTCCTTACACTTTGTTGAATGAGTTTCAAGAGGAGCTTGAACCAGTGTTGCCACACATACGGTAATTATCGTATTTAAGTGACAACCCCGTGCGCTGGTACAATATACAACAACGGATCATTATTATATTTTAAAAAGAGAGAAAAAAGTCAGGATTTTTAAAAGAGTTTCATGAACAAGTATCATTAAATATAACTCAGTGTATATAAAATGATAAACCCAGTTATGCAATGTTTTTTGAAACGCTTTTGTAATGCTTCAAACCGGACTTTTAAAATGTGTATGACAAGGAAATTTAAATATGCCGTTATGTTCACCTCAGTCAAATTTCCTATTGAAAATTAAACTAGCGCCGTCTGCGTAGTTTCATTGTGCATGGTTTTCATTCTTTTACTTGCACGAAAACGATATTCGGGTCACTTTTCCTTCAAAGTTCTTCCTAAAGACATTCCTCGAATGAAAATTTGGCCAAATTTGCCGGATGCTTAACAAAAAATCCCCCCTCATACCCCGACCTTATTAAAAATTGTGTATATGTGCATAGAAAATTTATAATTAGTTTAGAATTTAGAAAGCAACATAAAATAATTCACAAAAATAGATGTAATTATTGTAGCCCTTTTTTTTTATTTATTATTTTAAAGATCTGAATCGGGTTTTATATAATGCAGAGGGCTATAAAATTTAAATATATTGTTATGGTCGCCTAGATTATGATTTCTAATGAACATGCCGAGCGTGCTTTTGGAAGGCCATCCAAAAGAATTTAGATATATTGCAATTTATATGGACTGTAACCTATTGGAATACATTTTTATGCCATTAATTTTTTTTTCGAAATAAATTATATATGTTACTTCAGTATTTATACAACGGGTGAGCTAAAATTTCGTTACAACTTTAAAAAACTTATAAAAAAGGAAGAAATTATGACAAAGGAGTGCCGTTTGCAAAAAAAAGGGCTCACAAGGTAGTCGGATTTTTTAGCAGCAAAAGAAAAAAAAATAGTTAAAAAATCACATGTAGAAGGCGCTGACGACCCGAAACACAATGAACAGGACAACAATACGCTCTATTCATTTGTTCTTCCAATAACAAATGTTCAACATGACCCCCAGAACATTCTACGACACAACTGTTGTCCTGTTCACTGTGTTTCGGGTCTCAGCCGCCCTCTACATGTGATTTTTTAACTTTTTTAACTTTTTTTTTTTTTTTTTTTTTTTTTTCTACTAAAAAAATTTCGACTACCTTGTGAACCCTTTCTTGAAAACCGCACTCCTTTATCATAATTTCTTCCTTTTTTATGAGTTTTTAAAGTTGTGATGTATTTTTGGCTCACCCGGTATGTTACTTCAGTTCACCATAGAATGTTTCTTATTGTAAAGCTTAAGTGTGAAATTAACAATGTTTTACAAGGCCACACTAATGTCTATGGCTGGATATAGTTGGAAATACGTTCTAATGATGCTATAATAAATTTAAAACTCAAATTATTATAATTATACAACAAATGTTAATGTACTATTTGAAAAATATATAACACTTGAATTCGTTAATTCATCAACCAGCTATTCGATTATGCTGCTGAAAGATTTCAGGCAACTTTATACATTTATCCATTTCATATTAGAAACTTTATTTACTGCGGCTGTTTAGCATGTAATAACGGAGTTAACCAAAATCATTAGTATATATAGCAGGTGTCTATTAAAGTTCAAAGTAGAGAGGGTGCGATACTATTAGATTAAAATATACATTGTAACAAAAACCTGTAATTTTTAGAGAAAAAAAAATGTTTTAAAGAAAAACCAGTGTTTTTGAGTAAAAAATAAGGATTTTTACAGAAAAAATCGATATTTTTTATAGAAAAAACTGTCTGTAAATATATATATATATATATATATATATATATATATTGTAAATTAAACGATTTTCCATTGGCGCCAATACTGATATTTTTTTTCTGTCAATTTGTCAGATTTTTTTACAGTGTAGCGTTATCCGGACTAGCGACATTTTGTCCGTTTTGAAACAAAAGTCAACAAAATTTTTAATTTCACTATAGGTCACATTAGAGTAATATTTGAGGTACATTATTAGGGTACATTTTAATATAGGTCAGTATAGGACACTTCATTACTTTTATTTATCGACAACGAAAACCAAAAATCGTCTATTTTATTTTT
Organism: Maratus speciosus; assembly: GCA_963932465.1. Classification (NCBI taxonomy): domain Eukaryota; kingdom Metazoa; phylum Arthropoda; class Arachnida; order Araneae; family Salticidae; genus Maratus; species Maratus speciosus. The sequence continues at coordinate 280,848,978 of OZ010794.1, read as the reverse complement.
GAACAGCTCCATATTTTTATTATAACTGTTGGGAAATGTTCAAAAATTCATTATTTCATTCACGTGAAGCCATAAATTACATAGGTTGGCTATTCCACTTGGCCGACCCTTGCCTATATATAAATATATCCTGTTTTGAAATAAGATTTTTTTGCTACCGTATAATTTATCAATTTAAAAGTTGGAGCTGATGGAAGTTGAACTCAATAACCTGAATATGCAATGAAAATTTATATTTAATTTTTAATACCGTCTAGCCAACCACTTTCATTTATAAATTATCACAATTAAATAAAAATGAAAAGACTGCATAATTAACACTCTTCAAGCTCTATGCTGTACAGTTTAGCAGATTTTGCAAGATGATTAATGTTTCTACAAAATAACTTATTTCCATACTTCTATGAAAAAATAAAATGCGGTCAAAACAATCAAGGTTATAATGACTAAGGCAAGCTTCTGTCTTTATTACCATTCGAAGTAAAGTGGACAAGCTCTAATGTTATTAAACCTGTGAAAGCACATAATTACAATCCGTCATTATTTTTCTTACTTCATGCGTTTTTTCTTCTTCAAGTTATTTCGTACAAAATGAAGAGCATTGTTATATTCTAAATGAAGCTATGTGTATAGCAGCAATCCTCCTTATACTTCCGCAAACATTAGCTTATAGTGAGATTTATACTAGAGGAAGTAAAGAAGGGTATTACGGAATATATACAAGTCATCTCAAAAAACTTATCACAAACGTGGTGGGATACTTATATATAGCAAAGGAAATAAATTTTATAGAGAGAAAACAGAGATTGTAATCCACTTTTTAAGTCAAATATACAAGGCGATTCAGTCTAAATCGAACGGGAATTTTCATTCACAACTCTACTAATAACGACTAAGATAAATATAGTGGGCCACGTACCAGAATGGGCCACTAATTTTTAACCCTTTATGTCCCAAATTATGAATTCATGAAAATTTCATCTTCTAAAGCATTTTTCGTGAATTTTTGAAAATACATTAGAAGATTTACAAAATCATTTAATAAATTTTAAAAGGATTTTGCCAATTAAAACTGATTAATTAAATTTGAACTTATAAGGATTTTGTGTAATATTTATAACTCCACTCAAATATTTTATTTAAAATATTTTTTTTAGTATTTTGTAGAATTAAGAAATGTATAAATATAATGTTCTTACAATAGAAATATAGAAATATTCCCGAACTGAATCCCCCCCCCCCCCCCCAATCTTTCAACGCCAAGAAAGCTGAAAAGATGCAGATAAAAAATAAATAATCTTTTAAAAATATTTTTGTTTTGTGCAACCAATAATGCTTTTGGAACTAGATAAAGTAAAGTATCTATAACTCATTCTAAACTGTATTACAACTAATCGATGTATTAAATGAATTTTATAACAAGTTATTTTAATGGTACTTTGTGTCGGGGCATAAAGTGTTAAAGTTTAAAAAGAAGCCCAAAATGCATTCCTTGAAAACGACTGAAAGAAATCTGATTGACTAACATCCTTAAATGTTAACTTTCCATAAATTGTTCGGAATAATTGTTTTTTTTTTCCTGCTGGTGCATTTGTTTATTTTCTAGAGTGCCTTCAAAAACAGATTTTTTGGCAAATTTTTAGAGATTTCAACAAGGGATAAGTTTTTATTTAAAACATTGTTTCTTTAATATTACGTTTTATTTTAAATAAAACGACTGTTTATATACTCTATTTATATTATATGGGTTATTCTCTGCAATAGTGCAAAAAGTGCTTCCCAGTCATATAAATGCTCTTAATTTCATTACAATTTTTATTTATTTTTATTTTTATTAGAAGATCTAAACATACTTTATTAGGGACAGAAGGTAAAATTTAAAAATAAATAAATTTAGTATTTAAAAATGTAATATGTATCATGCAAACATCATTCCCTCACCTTTCCCCCACCTGTACTACCATAGATTATTGCCTATTTCTTTCCATCCAGAAATAAAAATAATTAAAAATACCCTAAGCAAAATAAAGTTCTTATTTGGTACATTACAAAAAATAATAAAAATATTATTTTTTACAATTATTATATAGTCTACTCAATCAATTATATGTTTCCCTATGTTAGACCATCATTCCCTCACACATTGCTATTATCTCAAATATCTACCACTAAAGAGCAGTAGCAGTGTAGAATTCTTCACAGAGAAGAAGCCATTTTGAGCACTTGTCAGTCCAGCAACATAAATTGGTGGTGTAAAATTTTGTTAATTTTTCAGAATTTTTTTTCAGTCGGTATATCTGGAAGCGTTTTTATTAGCAGTCATTCTCTCACACAGAATACTAATTTTTTTGTAAATATCAAAAATTTTAATTTTATCATACATTATATATTAAGTGTTGCTCTTCAAGGAAACAGTTTGGATTTCTTCATAATTTTGCATTTTTTCCTACAATTAGTAAAAATATCTTATTTCATCATTCCCTCACTTGTCATTCCCTTACATTTACCATTATGAGGGAATGACAAGATGAGTGAGGGAATGATGTGCTTTCTGTTTAAATGATGGATTTAGTTTTCCTGCTTAAAATTTATACTAATACTAGCATGTTATTTCTTAAATTTGTGTGGCTCAAACTAACCAAAACATTTTATTTAACTGTTCTTGGAGAAATTTATAAATACGCCAGAGTAGCTTTAGTGAAAAATTATGCATATACGTAGAATAGTGTTGATTAGAATTTTACATTTTTTATGCAATTAAAATATATTGAGTTTTAAAAAATCTTAGGAGAGAAAATGAAAAATAATCCTTTGAAGCTTGAAAAACTGAAATATTTTATTTTATAAAAAAGACTGAATATTTTATAACTGAAATATTTTATAAAAAAGAGAAAGGCCAAGTTAAAAGTGTAAAGGAGATGAGTTCTAGACAACAATGTCAAAAAAGGGAAACAGTGGAAGAAAAATTAAAAAAATTATAGAGAAAATATTAAGAAAAATAAGAAGATTGAGCAATTTCTTTCTCCCCAGACTCCATCAAATAGTGGTAACACAGATTTCTCAAGTTTTAGTGGTTCTGAGGCTGAATGTCCTTTTTCAAGGCAGAGTGCTTAGAGAAAAGAATTAGACGTGGTAGAACAAAACTGTTTCCAGAAAATCAGTCATTAAAAGTTCAACTGTAAAGCTGCAAAAGGAGATAATCAAAATACAAAAAGTATTACCAAGCCTTACTTAAAATTTTTTTTTTAAACATCTAAAAGTTAACTCCTAAAAGAAAAAAATAACTGGAAATAAAGACGTATCATCCAAAATTAGAAAAAGCTTTTATTTGGAGACATTCTTTACACAGCATTGGCATCAACTTTTAGCAATATGGGAAAGAGTCAAAAAAGTAGACAAATGTACTACAGAATTTTAAGGGAAGTATTTTGAAAAAATACAGATTGCTACATATGACAAAATATATATATATATATTCTTAGATATCGAAGCTTGAAGTATATTGCTAGCAAGGAAGCTTATCTCTTTACTTATCGTAAGAGAGGCAATTAGCTATTTAATAAAGTTAAACAGGATATATTAAATTTTTGCTAAAAATTTTGTCCAGGAAAAAAAGATTATACCTCAAAAAGCAAAATAAACAAAAGAAGGCTTTTATGCGAGACACATAAATATTTATACAAGAAGTTTCTCAAAGAAGTTAATTATGTTTTGAGTTATTCATCATTCTGTCGCCTGAAACCACTTTAGGTGAAAAAACCTAATGTTGAAGAAAGAGATACAGCTGCTTGTGAAGCTCATTCAACATAAAAATAATTGTATTAAAACTTAATGAAACAGGAATAATAAATTTTAAAACACCTGATGTATTACTAGAATTATGTTGTGAGAAAAATAATATAACCTGCCTTCAAAGGAAGTGTGAGAATTGTAAAAGCAACTTAATTTTATAAACTACTGAGGATGAAACAAGTTTATTAAAGCTGAAGAAATGGATCTGGGAAACACAAACTATAATTAACCAAACCAAAACTAGTCAGATGTGGCAATCCCAAAACTCACACATGTTAATACTTCCTGAAAAATGCAGCTTAGCAGCACCATCGGTTAGGTGATTTACATTAAACTCTAATCAGCAACAACTTATGTCAAGTCTATCTTAATCTGAAGTTTGATGAAAATCTGTAGTACATTAGTTTTTGAGATAGCTATTCCAGAAATCATTAAAAATTCTGCGTATCAGCGCCACCTGTTGGGCGATTTACACCAAAAACTAATCAGGACCAATTTATATCAGAGACTAACTGAATCTTAAGTTTGGTAAAAATGCGAGCATTAGTTCTTGAGATATAGTTATTGCAATAATCATGAATAATGTTAGTATATAAGCGCCACCTGTTGGGTGATTTACCCCAAAAAGTAATAAGCACCAAATTATATCAATGTACTAACTGAATCTGAAGTTTTATGAAAATCCGAGCATTAGTTCTAGAGATATAGCAATTGTGGAAATCGTGAAAAATGTATGATAGCAGTGCCACCTGTTGGGCAATTTACACCAAAAAGTAATCAGCCCCAATTTATATTGGGAACTAACTGAATCTAAAGTCTTATTCAATTCCTTCCATTAGTCCTTGAGATAGAGTGCCCACAAAATTTCTGTCACATACAGACAGACAGAGACTTTGTATTTGTAAAATAATTATTTTTTTTTTCGGGATCTCTGACCTCTAAAACATGTAAATCTGTCGAAAACCGGAATTCGAAAAATTTCACGAATCCAATAATTTCTTCTTGTAATGATAGAAGAAAGTAAAAAGATGAATATAATTACCACACATCTTATGGGGAAAGAGAGACTGAGCCCCCTCAGCCATGGGATAATAGATCATCAGTTTTCATCTATTTAATTTTATTTTATACTATTATAATACTATTTTATTGTATCAATTCATATTAAAAATAATGTGTTAATTAACTTGTTTTGTAAACAATCATTCCCTCATATCTGTTTCATCATTCCCTCACTCATCATTCCCTCACCATCATTCCCTCACTTTAAAAATTTTTATTTTATTTTTTGTTAAGTCAAATTTTTTAAACGATTTCTGCTGCTATTAAAATCTTCAATAATTGGCTAATTGCTTACCATTTATCTACTTTTCATGAAAATTTACGTATGTATCATTCAAGTCAGACTGCTTGGCCAAATTTGCAAGTATTGTAGAGAACAACCCATATTATAAATAATTTGTTGGATTAGTCAAAAACTTAAAGAAATTTATTAGGCCCACTACTGGCATAGAAGAAGGTACAATTTTTTATTTTTCATTTTTCCCGAAGAATATATTTTGAAACTTTGAATGTTTAATCTGCTACATGAAGGTTAGGACTAGGCTGAAAAAATGTATATTTTGGATTCACTACCTCTTTAATAATAATGAGATAAATGTCCTTAAGCGACCCACTACTGGTACGTTTACCTTATATTGTAACTAAGTTTTCAACATTTTTACTTTGCTTTCTGTGAAATATGGCATTATTACGAAAAGTTCTGTGACTTAACCCTTCTCGTTAAAATATTTGAAAAATCCAAGTAAGTTGATAAACATGCAATTTTTAGCCTATCAACAAGGAACGTATCAATGAACGTTTATTTGATGCAATAATCTGAAGTAACATTTTTAGTGCCATAAAATAAAAGGACAGAACTAAGGAGAAATTTGCAGGACTTCTAAGAGCAACTTGCGATTTATAGCCCATATGCTTGAAGAGGGAACTTTCTTCTGGTTTTAACTGAGACATTTTCAAAACAAAATGTTTCGAGATTTCGAAATTTTTATGTATTTTTCATTCTATGTGTATGTTTAGATTGAGGCCTTATAATCTTAAATTTGAAGTTCTTCAGAGCACTAAACAAAAATAGGTGAAATCTTAGAAAGTTAAATATTGAGCGATATACTACATAATAAAGATAAGTTGAAATGATACAATGAATAAAAACGAAAAAGAAGAAACAAAAAATGATAGTGGAAAAGTATAAAGCGGTAGATTTTGGCACAATTTTTTAAATGTTTCGATTACAACTTCGTTTTCACTTGCTCCACATTTGAAAAAAGGAGAACATTATGATAAAGAAAGTTTATATTTCTTTTTCAATACAAATCAAATACAGATAACAACAAAAATCATATGCAAAGGGCACCGGCAGAACGAAATCCAGAAAAGGGGAAGATTTTAGAACACATGTGCTCTTCTCATCAGATAAGGCAGAGTTTTCTAAAATAAAGTACATAATAATGAAAAAAGTTAAAATTTATAATTTTTATTAGAACACCAATGTAAAACTACTGTTAAGTATATCAGTATAAAACGCAGTAATGCAACAATTGAGAACAAAAAATGCAAAAGTAATTCTGCTACCGTCTTTTTGTTTTAAATGGAGAATTTAAACAAATAATTATCTTTTCCGTCAGAGAGTCTCTTCTCCACTCAATTCCCACCCCTCCGTTTAACCCTTTCAGGGGCGCCGTTTTCCATAATTCTTAATAATTTTAAATCACTGAAAAAAAATATTTATTTTCCAAATCATCAGAAAAATTAAAAGGAAAAATCCTTGGTTCCCATGTCATAAATAAAGGTTAACTTCCTGTATCATATAAGGTCAGTCTGCCTAAATGTGATAACCCCTAAATGCGACAATGTTCTTTTACATAAAATCTTAATGCAAGAATCGTTATATATTGAAGCATACGAACTTCAGAAACAAAACCCGAAACATTTTTTGCATGTAAAACGGTTTCTTTAAAAGAAATTTCTAATCAAATACACATCGTTCATTTTACATCGTCCCCATGTTTTGGAAATGCGACAAAAATTCCCGAAAGTGGCTCACGGTTTTTATTTTTTAACTTTAAAGATCAAATAACCCTATAAACATCAAGAGCTACGTTGTCCGTTTCAGTTACCTGACCAGTTAAACTAAAGAAAAGGCGACCAGTTTCCGGTTTAGAATTTGAAGTGGACTACGCATTTAGGAGAGCTTCTTTTCAGCTTGTGCCTAATACCGACATAGATATTGCTGCAAATGCGGCGAAACGTTTAAAAGATTAACGAAGAAATTTATATGGGATTTTTCATATATTGTGTTAAAATGATATTTAAATCAAATTTTATGTTTAATTAAGCTGTGTTGAGTCAGCTTAATCCTCAATTAATGTTTTTCTTTAACCAGGTGTTTAAATATGTATTTAAGACGATCAAAAAAGAAAAATACGCTTCTTTAAAATTTTTAATAAAAAAAGGGGTAAGAAACGCAGTGTCTGTTCCAGTAACATAATGCAGACATATGATTAAGGAATTTGCAATACTTTTACATAATGAAAATTCCGGAAAATCTTGTGTAGATTGAAAACAATTTATGTTTATTTTAACGCGGTTAAGTAAGTTAATTTTATCAACATTATACCATTTGATAGCTTAAATGCTGTCTCCCATTAAAACGTGATGCAATTGAGTTAGTCCTTGGTTTAGGAGTCATAATTTTTGTTATCACTTTTATAAAATCTGATATTTTAATTCTATTTTCAATTGTTATTCGTTATAATCGCCATTTTCTACTTTTAAATTAGTAAAAGATAAAAAAATAAATAAAGCCATGTTTATCTAAACGAATAGTTGTTTCCATATACGTATTTTTAAGTACAGAAAATGTTAATTTTTTTTGTGAAAGTGCAAGAAAAATGAAGAGGAGGGTGTGGGGTGCAACAGAATATCAATCACAGAGCTTCTCTTTGGCTTAATCAGAATTATTAGAAATATTGTACGATTTTATCTATTTCTAAGGCTGATATATTTATCATGTGACATTTTTAAATACAGTTATATGTAATAAATAGTCTCGTTAACAATATTATAAATATCTTTTAAATACTCTTTTAACACGTAAGCTCCACACTGTGAATTCGCACCGACCGAAATGTCGGCGTCTTTAATTAATTCGCATTTTTCATTCACAAAATAAGAATTTTGATAAAATCAAATATTTCATTTGGATTCCTTATTAAATTTCGTACATGGATCATGTAGTTGTATTTCATTATCACCAGATTGTCAGCAAAATTATGCGGTTACGGAAACCCAAATCGCACTGGTGTATAAATTATGGGTTAATATTGACGAGCGAATTTCGCGAATTTTAAACGATGTTTTCTGCGACAATCATTTAATTATAGTTATGGCCATAGCTCCTTGGCAAAGAGGAATGAGAGTTTTTTATATTAGGAACGCATTTATTTATTTGAGGGTTATTTATATCAGGCATTATACGCAGCATTCAAATAACTTTTGCATATTAGCAGTGTAAAATTGACAAACAGCACGGTGCTGCGCCGTGATAAACATTTTAAGAATAATATTGAAACGTTTAATTATAATAGTCCTGTACTTAAATTTTAGTACAGAAACAGTACCCTGTGAATTAATAGAGACTTTCATTCATCTTTTAATCAAGTGGTCTTGGAGACCGCTCACAGCAGTTAAGGGTTAATTAATTCAAAAAATAATTACAGTTCGCCCTTAACTGCTGTTAGAGCTGCTTTTTTTTAATTTTCACAGTTTAACTTATAATTTCCAGTTTAACTATCGATACAGCGAAATTTTGCTTCATTTGGAGCCTAGTACCTACTATTGTTTGAAATGTTTGAAAACTCAAAATTTTATTACAAATAGTACTGTACAAACAGTTTAGTGCCAAAACAGTATTTTATGAGTTAATCGTGCATTTTATTCATCTTTCAATCGAATGGTTTCGCAGACCGCTCACAGTTGTAATGTGGCAATTTTCTGTCACAGTAGTTAATCGTTACATGAACTTTTTCAGATGAATTGTCATGTATAAAATGCATTATCACATTTAGGACTATGAACGTCTCATTTAGGTTTTAGCTGTCATAAATGCGACAAAAATGACCTAAATGCGACAATCCTATATTGTGGTTTTATACTACAGATAATTATTAAATTTCTACAAAACAAGTTAGTTTTCAACTAAAGGTACAATATTCAGTAATTTGTTGCTTAATAAAATATACATTTATATAATAAAATCCCAAATATACCCTAAATGCGACAAAACTACGGGGAATCGTGTCTCATTTAGGCAGACTGGCCTTACATATCTATAACAGATGAAAAACAAGATATTATTATCGTATCTTTCTGTAATTAAGCGACATAAAAAAAACCCTTCTCTTTATGGCGTTATGTATGCATGTTTGTCCTCAGATTTATCAACAACCACTGAACGGAATTAAATGTAACTTTTACACTACACTTCTAGTACACCAGGGAAAGTTTTAAGCTAAAAGTACCCATTGCATCTACCTCATGTACAGTTACTCAACTATAATGAAGGCCTTGGTGACATGGAAGCGCCGAAGCACATATGCAGATACAGAAACACATGCATACACATATACATGTTACTGACATTTCACTTTCACTTGTATGATTTCGGTGAGCATAATTTTCACATTCATTACTTTCAAAAACACTAGGCGCATACACATCAAATCTGAAAAAGTTTGACATAATTTTTTTAAGTTTCTGCAGAAATAGTATGATAAATTGAAGTTTCTTGATTTAAAAACTGATTTAATTACTTTTTAATAGTGTTATTTGGTGTAGAAGTCGATTTTTCTTTAATTTTTTTATTTGTATTTTTCCAATAAAATTACCGATTGTAATTGATAATTTCTTTCAAAACTTTAATTTTCTCCTAAAAAGATGTTACAGAGGATGTCTTGGAGCAATGCAGTTAAATTGTCTAACGTCGTTAGAGCGTATTTTGACTGCTTATCACGTGGCCATAGACTTATAGTAGAATATTTTCCAAGAGAAATCTGCCACAAAGAAAATTGTTTTGGAAATTGTGGTAAGGTTGAATATAAAAATAGTCGATAATCCTTGCCCGTAATTAAAATGTTAAAAATTTTACCTCAAAGAATGCCTTAAGGGACAAGGGACCTTCAAACTCATTTTGTATTTTTTTTAAAGGGTCTCAGGACTCTTAAAATTGGAAAAAATGAAAGAAAAAGGACCCTTTTAAACATTTAATATCTTAAAATGAATTTGATTTTAAGAAACAATTTTTATTGAAGTTGAAAGTTATAAGTATGTTCTTTCATTTAATCTATTTAAAAAATTTCAAGATACAGAATTGGCATTTGCAGGGTGCTCCAAACTGTCAGACATTTGACGAGCAAAAAATCGGGATAACAGATTATGCGCAGGATTACAAAATAAATTTTGCAACTATAATGAAAATTTTGGTGCCTAATTATACTTCAGATTTTAATAATTACTCTGAATCTAAATAAATTTGTATTTAAAAAATATATATTATTTTAATACAAAGTTGTATTTAGCTAATGCAAAATTTAGAAAATTTCAACAGTATAATCATCTGTAAAAATATTTTTTTGAACAATAAAAAGGAAATTTTAGTTTCAGTTTATGCAGATTAACATGAAACATATGTTTTGAAAATTTCATGAAAAAATATTCAGAAGTTTTTGAGATGTCGTGCGCGTTATGCCCAAAAACGTCATTTGGAGAAAAATCACTTCAAAGTTTCGGTAACTCCGCTTCAGCTATTGATCTGGTATAATTCTAAAAGCCATAACTTCTGTTCCAATGGGAATTTCAAGGAAACAATTATATCAAAATGTTCAGAAAAGATGGGAGTTTAACATCTAAAAAAATTAAATTTTTGAAAATTTTAAATGAGACCCCTTAAATTGCACTTTAAGTACTATTCAAGCGCACACACTATATGAATTATGACATACGTTTACCGCACAAGTAATTAAAAAATTTTGAGAAAAATAAGGAATTTTCATGAATATTTTAAGCGTTATGACGAACTTTTCAAAATACCCCATGCGCATTCCATATCAATTATAATCTCCAATATTGCTTATGCCAGTTTGGTTTACATATACAAATAAAACTGTGTATTGTTTTTTGAAAGTACATATAATTGGAAAAGTTAAAGGTAGTTAACCCTTACCGGCGCGGAGTAATTATGTTTGTAAACTGATGAAATATTGGACTGACACCGCAATTTATAAAGGAATTTATTAGAAAATACGAACTTGCTTATTTTCATTATAATAGGAAAATTTTAGTTAAATATTCTTGGTGCAGTGTGTCAGTTTTGGAATTAAAATTAGGTGTCTTTTTTTAAGGACACCGCGCCTGAAGGAGTTAAGTGCAGAAATAGGATGCAAAAATGCTGAAAATTGCATAAAATTTAGAATATATATATATTTTTAACTTTATATTCAAATACATTGAATTTGATGCACAGTTTTATTTGTATATGTAAACCAAACTGGCATTAAAATATTGGGATTTTAATTGATATGGAATGTGCATGGGGCATTTTGAAAAGTTTTTCATAATGCTTAATATATTTAAGAAAATTCCATATTTTTCTCAAAAAAATTATTTTTTTAAATTTATTGTGATAAATATATGCCACAATTCATATAATGTACCCTCGAATATTTTTAAAGTGAAATAAAAATAAATAAATAAATAAATGAGTTTGAAGGTCCCTTGTCCCCTTAATATAGAAACTCCGTTATTTTGCGTTCATCGAATGCTGAAAAGGCACGAGTCAGTAGCATATTATTTCGCAAATGAGATTCATAGGTTCAAAAATTTGATTTCTCTTTCAACATACTTTCCTAGCACACTATTAACACAGTAAAACATAAGTTTGAATATTTCCAGTTTTCATTTTGATATCATCAATGACTTTCATCATTAACCTAAATTAAAATGAGTTTAAAGTAGTTTATTGGTAACTCAAAGGTAATTCATGCACAATAAAGGAAACAAAAATAAAAAGGAAACCTCGCAATGATGCAAGGATAGTGACACGAAAGTTGATTTGAACCGCCTATCAATATCATCCTCCATTTTTTTTTCTTATTGATATTCATCTTATAATCACGCGCTTGATCATTGACAGAAATTAAAAGGTCAGAAAAGGGGGAGAATATTGATAAGAGTATAATGAAAATTAATTTCAGCAGGATGCTGCGATCATTTAAATAGTGTTACTGCTTTTCATCTTTTTGAAAAGAAAACGTATTATTATTATTTATAACTATAAGTACCTAACTGATTTCATCTAATCGAACGAGCCTTGAATAGTTCAATATCGTCTGATTTCGAAAACGTTTCCAGTTATCTAAAATACTGTAACCTCGTTTTTATAGGCTAACTGAAGATGACCTGTTGCTAAATTTATTTGATTAATAATTAATGTAGGAATTCAATTAAAAAATATTAACCTAAAATAAAACATAGAAGGTTGTAGCAAAATCCAAGTAACACGAAACTGCAATGACAAGCAAAACGGTCAGAAATTCTAGCTATTAAGGCTAATTTCAGGACCGATTAAGCGTTTTTAGGAATTATGGCAGTCAATCACTACTATGTCCAAATTACAACTTTCCCCTTATTTATACCAGAGATTATGTGTTTAAATAAGACAGCGCCTCCATTTTATGGTGTAATTTAAAAGATATAAAGGGCGTTATGTTAAGCAGCATGCTGCCACCAATCTTATGAAGTATAACGTTACACCAATTTTTTACAATGCGGCAATCAAGCTCAGGTTAATTTCTATCAATAACTCAATTTCTTTCTGAATCAACTACAGAATCATACACACATGTATGAAAATTTCTCACTCAAGTTCCAAAGCACCGATCAACGTCCATAAATTTTATTGATAGGACAAAATATTATAAGACAAAAGTTCTTAATACATTTTAAAGTCAATTAAAAATCAAGTAAGTGGCTTAAGAGAGTGCGATTTGAAAAATGCTTCTCGTGATCTTAAGTTTTGTTTTTAAGCAAGTACTAAAATTAATTCCAATACAGAGGTCGATCCAAGCAAAATTTGGGGCTTATTTAGGGCTCCTTCACAAAAATAAATTTAATAAAATGGGCCCCTTCACAAAAATGAACTGAATAAAACTGGCCACTTCACAAAATTCCTTTTAATAAAATAGGCCCTTTTCATAATGTTCTTTTTTATAAAAACTGTTTTTAAATGTGAAATTTGTAATAAAACCAGATCACGAAAAACAAAAACTTTAGCAAGGGATTTTAAAGAAGTTTTTGTTAATAAATTCTTGATTTGAATTTGAGTAACTGGATTTCAACTTGTGTTACAAAATGTTATTTTTCACAAAAATATTATAAAATTCACAAAAGTAACTTTTACTTTTCACAAAATGGGCCCCAAGAATAAAAAACTGCATCGACCCCTGCAATAATTCTCCATAGCTGGCGCTACACCTGCGAAGCTACAAAAAAAGAAAAAAAAGAAAAGAAAAAAAATAGAAAAGAGGGTTTCAAATCTTAAGAAAAGCAAGTATTTGATCACAAATTAAATTACGCCAATAGATAGGCTTCTGCAGAAAATTTTAAATTAAGAAGCCGCAACTTCAATTAAAGCAGAGGTTGTGTGTATCACGAAGAAATAAATTGGAGTAAAAACGAGAGTTAATATCTACTAAATTTAGTTAAAATATTAAAAGAAAATATTTAAAAGATTAATTACATAATTAATGAAAAATATGGTCATAACACCGACCAAAAACTAACACGCTCGTTTTTAAAGAGCGCCCTAAAAAAATAAACTCTTTTAGTGAACACTTTTACTCTTTGGGACGCAACAATTCCGATTTCAAAAACATTTACTCACGTAACAGAATACATTATTTTAAGAATAAAATAAGTTGGATGTAGCAATCCCAAAATTTTCTTCTGTATCATACATGTTAATATAGTAGAGTCCCAATTATCCGAGCTAATATGGACAATCTCACCTCGGATAAGCAAAAAACTCGGATAAACCGGATTTACACAAATCTTCACCAACTAAGGAGAGGAAATATAAATTGTCACTTAATTCATTCATTTTTATGGTACTAGCAACATTTCTTTGATGTACATTTCCGTTACTTTTAAGAAAAACGTAGAATGAAATTGTTTATTTGATAAAGCCCTTGATAGCTTTTTGTTTGTTAAATGTCAATTTTGCGGCAGTTTTTTTTTTTTTTTCCTGCAGTATTGCGTTACTGCATAGCTATCAATTTCTAAGATTTTTCCTTACCACTAAAACTTACCAGCAAATTTTGTCTAATTCAATCGCCGAAATCTAAATTGCCAACGATTAAATATGGCAAAAATTTGTATTAAGCTTTAGAGCTAACAAAACCTTATAAATCGGTATGGCTATGTGATTCTATTAGTGTCATGAAAACTGCAGGTATAGCCCCTTCTTTTTGCTCAAAGCATTAGTCTTTTTGAATCGAACTTATACCTTTGGAATTGATCATTTCCTTCTGATGGACTGATGGCTTCCATTGTTAGAACTCTGATTTTTTCCCCCCATTCTGACCAGAAAATCAGAGTTCTAACTTTTTACGACTACTCTTTCTTCTTCACCTAATACTTCATTTATAATGGCTGTTTCATAATAATGGAAGCCATTAGTCCATCAGAAGAAAATAACTCGGTTAAGCGGGGCTCATACAATGAGGACTCTACTGTACTTCCTGAAAAATGCAGCATAGCAGCCCACCGATTAGGTGATTTACACCAAAATCAAATGATCAGCAACTTATGTTAACTTCTATCTGAAGTTTTATGAAAATCAGTGCATTAGTTTTTGAGATAGAGCTATTGCGGAAGCCGTAAAAAATTCTGTATAGCAGCGCCACCTGTTGGGCGATTTACACCAAAAACTAACCAGGATCAATTTCTAACCGGGGACTAACTGAGTCTGAAGCTTGATGAAAATCAGTGCATTAGTTTTTGAGATAGAGCTATTGCGAAAATCCTGAAAAATGCAGCATAGCAGCGCAAACCTGTCGGGAGATTTACACCAAAACCTAAACAGCGCTGATTTATATCACGGAGTAACTGAATCTGAAGTTTGATGAAAATTCGTGCATAAGTCTTGAGATAGGGCTATAGCGATACATGACTAATGCAGCATAGCAGCGCCACCTGTTAGGCGATTTTCACCAAAAGGTAATCAACGCCAAATTATATCAAGGACTAGCTGAACCTGCAGTTTTATCAAAATCCGTGCATTAGGTCTTTAGACAGAGTTATTGCGGAAATCGGGAAAAATACAGCATAGCAGGGCCAGCTGTTCGGCGATTTACACCAAAAAGTAATCAGCACCAATTGATATCAAGGTCTAACTGAATCTAAAGTTTTGTGAAATTTCGTGCATTACTTCTTGAGATAAAGCGCCCACAAAATTTTTGTCACATACAGACTCACAGAGTGACAGACAGACATTTTCTAAAAACCATCAAATCGTGTTCAGGATTTTCTAAAACGTATAAATCCATCGAAAACCGGAAGTCGAAATTTTTCATGAATCCAATACTTTCTTCTTGTAAAGAAGATAGAAGAAAGTAAAAAAGATAGAACATAAAAATTAAACTTTTTTGACTAAAAAGGTATTTTTTTCACACCTGCAATAAACAAAAAAGTAACTTCTCATAAATATCGTCAATTTTCTAATACAAAATTGCAAAGTATACAAAATTACTTTAAAAAAAAAATCTATTTTTGGTCGTCTCTAGTCTTTTTAATTTTACAAAATTTACCAACTTCGTTTTAGCAGCAACAACGATTCAAAACTGCTCAAATGTGAAATAAAATTTGGCATGAAAAACTAATTCAGTATCGCCGTCTATTGAAAATTCTGTGAACAGTTTATATTCATTCTTGTGTTGGGAGATAAATAAGCAGCAATAAATAAAATCGTCTTTTAAATCCCAGTGTATATGTGACTTTTACTTTTCGGTGTGTTGCAGATATGCAACGCGGTGATACAAAAAATTGAGATCTGCAATTTAACTTAATTATGTAATTAATATTTTAATCAGATTTTTAACAAGATTTAACTAGTTTTGATGAAAAATAGCCCTAATCATAAAAATTAACTATTTTTATTAGCATTATTCTGATTTATTTTTGCATGATTTACACAAACTCAGCTTTAAGTTTTGATTTCTTGGTTTGATTTTTTACCCTGGAACCCCATCCTTCTGAGTCACAGCATCAAAAATTCACTATTGTGCATCTATTACATGATTTGCTATTGCATTTTCAACAAGTTGGAAATTGCTCGTCAAACGTGGCAAATGAGGTGCGTTCGTACTATAACTAGTTTTATAAATATTTTTTGCACCGCATATTGTACTGAATGTATATTTTAGTGCACTTCATAAGTGCCTATCCATTTCATTCTGTTCGAAAGGCTATAACATCATTAATTTGCACTTGAAATAATTTTTTCGCATTGGCCGTAATATAACGGAAAAATTTTGACGGTCCCTGTAATTAAACTGTACATCTGATTTTCACAAAATTTGAAATGACTCGACAAAATCTTGAAGCAATTATATATTTAAAATTTCAGACCCTTCGGAAGGCTGTAACATCATTAAAATGCACTTTCAATAATTTTTCCCATTGGCCGTAATGTAACGGAAAACTTTTGACTGTCCCTGTAATTAAACTATACATCCGATTTTCATAAAATTTGAAATGACTCGACAAAATTATGCAACAATTATATATTTTAAATTTCAAACGATTCGGTTGGGTACTTTTTGCTCTGTTATATGCGGACAGACGGACGGACAGACAGACGGACTGAACGACAACTATAGGTGCTACGTATTTATATAATTACGAACGCACCTAAAAATGGAGTTATGAATAAAGAGGAGGAGACATATAGTGTTTTGTCTATCAGCTGCAAGTGAAGTAACTGAGGAGGTTATCACAAGATGGCGGCTGTTTGTTTTTTTTTAAATCGGATCAACAGTTTCTTATTACAGCCTGGGCAAACTTTCACCAGTAAATTTGAATAGAAAATTTCATCTTATTTAAGAGGCTTATTCATGAAAAATCTCTCTCACAAGTATGGTGACGTTTTTTCTGGCGGCAGTTTGCCCATATGTTATAATCTATTTTATTGACACTGACAGGAGGTTGTCACAATAGGGCGGAAACGTGAGGCATGACTATCGTCGAAAAAAACTGCCACCTCTAAAAATAATAGTCTGTTTTTGCCATAATTTATGACTGAAATTTTGCATTAATAAGGCGTTTAAATAAGGAGAAAATTTCTATTTAAAGTTACTGGTGGAAGTTTAGCTCGTCGGCAAATAAAATCTGTGAAAGCAGCTACAGTTGAAGCTTCACTATTTTATGGATATGTCAGTTCCTCTTTATTAATAGTTCCATGTTTTCAAATGTTTTCAAATGTTGTCAAGGACTTTTGGCTCATCCTGTATAATATAAAAGTTTGATGACTTATGTAGTAAATCCATCTATAATTCCTATAAAAACTATCTCCAAATTTTGTTGTAGAGGGCAATTTCGGACTAAGAACTATTATGAAGATAAATACAATTGTTCAAATAAAAACCATTAAACACTTTTGACTATTGTTTCATCACGCACGTGAAAGGTGAATCTTTACGATCAATAACCCTGAAGCACAACATAAGATAGAAAAGTTGAAGAAACGAAGATATCTAAAGGTGATATTTGGCTTTTAAAAAGGTTCGAAGAAGATATTCTATAAAGACAATTAAATAGAATACTCAAGAATCATGGTTTGAACAAATGATTTCTGTTTTACTTTCCATGTAATTAGCTTAACGATAACTAATTTACCAATATTTTAGGGAAAAGAAATTAATTAAGGTAGTTTTAAAAGCATACTTTATTAATAACCAGTTGATCCAACCCGGGTTTTCCATGCTATATAGAACATAGGTGATAGAGCATAGATAATCCACCCCCCCCCCCCCCCCTCAGGAAACTTTACTTCCAAGTGGTCTAAACACAATAGCTCTTAATTACACACAACATAAAATAGAAAAGTTCAAGAAACGAAGGTATCTAAAGGTGATACTTTATTAATAACCAGTTACACCAACCCGGGTTTCCCGTGTTATACAGAACACAGGTGATAGAGCATGGATACCCCTCCCCCCCCCCCCCCCCAGGAAACTTTACTTCCAAGTGGTCTAAACACAATAGCTCCTAATTACATACAACATAAAATAAAAAAGTTCAATAAACGAAGGTATCTAAAGGTGATATTTGGATTTTAAAAAAGGATCAAGAACATATTCTATAAAGGCAAAGAAACAGAAAATTCAAGAAACAATGTTTGAACAAATGATTTCAGTTTTATTTTCCATGTATAATTAGCTTAACGATTAAAAATTTTATACTAGTATTTCAGGGTAAAGAAATTAATTAAGGTAGTTTTCAAAGCATAGTTTATTAATAAACACGTGAAATAACCAGGGGTTCCCATGTTACAGAACATAGGTGATAGAGTATAGACGATTCCCCACAGGAAACTTTACTTCCAAGAGGTCTAAACACAATAGCTTTTAATTGATGAATTTTCCTAAGGTGACCGCCTTTTCCTTATTTCCCCCTAAATTAAATTGAATTTTGACAACAATAAAAATTCATCGCAAAAAACACATAAATCAATTCTTCTGTCTCATACATGTTAATACTTACTGAAAAATTCAGCATAACAGCGCTACCAAACTCAAATCCAGATACGCTGCCAAACACATTTACACCAAAATCTAATAAGCAACAACTTATGCAAAACTTCTAATTGAATATGAAGTTTGATGAAAATCAGTGCAATAGTTTTTGAGATAGAGCAATTGAAGAAATCGGGAAAAATTCTGCATAACAGTGGCACGTCTTGGGTAATTTACACCAAAAACTTATCGGGATCAATTTATATCAGGGACTAGCTGAATCTAAAATTTCACTAAATTCCATGCATTAGTTCTTGAGATACAGCTATTGCGGAAATCGTGAAAAATACTGCATAGGAGCGCTGCCTGTTGGGCGATTTACACCAAAAACTAAACAGCACTAATTTATATCAAGGTCTAACTGAATCTGAAGTTTGATTAAAATTTATGCATTAGTTCTTGCGATAGAGCTATTGCAATAACCATGAATACTGCAGCATAGCAGTGACACCTATTGGGCTGTTTACACCAAAAAGTTATCAGCACCAAATTATATCAAGAACTAACTGAATCTGAAGTTTTCTGAAAATCCGTGCTTTAGTTCTTGAGATATAGTGATTTTAGAAATCATGAATAATGCAGCATAGTAGCGCGGCGATTTACACCAAAAAGTAATCATCACCAATTTATATCAGGGACTAACTGAATCTAAATTTTTATTACATTCTGTTCATTAGTTCTTGAGATAGAGCGCCCACAAAATTTGGGTCACATACAGACACACTGACAGTCAGTCAGAGTGCAGTCAGACAGACAGACATTTTGTAAAAACATGCTTTTCGGGACCTCTGGCGCTTAAACGTGTAAATCCGTCCAAAACCGGAATTCGAAAATTTTCACCAATCCAATACTTTCTTCTTGTAAAGATAGAAGAAAGTAAAAAAGGACGATATCGTCCCAAACCACGTTCTCTAGAACACGCCACCTGGCGCAATCAGTAAATATAGCTAAGGTAGTGCTAATCCGAAAACCTGTAATTCGTATAACATTATTAAAACACCTCAATCGATTTTACACCATAGACCATAATGTAGTGGAAATATTTTGAGTATCCTGTAAATAAACTACAAATGCTACACACTCCATTTTCAATACAGAACATGCCATAGTATACCTCAATAACTTATTCTTTACATTAAAATTCAAGTATATTTACGCGAGTTAGAACAAGGACAGACAGACAGCAGACATACAAACCGAATTCATAAACACTTTTCAACTGCGTTCGAAAGTGTTAAAAATATAAACCAAATGTTTTAATATAAACAATTAATTATTAATAATAAATTTTAAAAATATAAAAATCTATAATTATTTTAAAAATAATTCTTACTTTATTTATATGTTTAAGTGTAAAAATTGTTTATTTTTAAGCATTAATAATCCAAATTTGTCCAAAATTAACAAAGCTTTGTGGATTAGTGGTTATCTACTGTAATATGAGGCATTCCCCTCCCCCCCCCCCCTTCATTCGTAAGGATGTTCTCAAGTTCCCTGCTCAACAACGCAAAGCTTTCTGACACATTTACGGGCTCATTTAAACGCAAAGGCATAAAATTGGCAGGGCTGACTATTGGAGCGATTTGAAATCAAAATGAGTTTTAAAATTTTTGATAAACTAGCAGGAGCTCTTCCCTCCTGTTCGCTACGCTCACCAACCCTCCGCGTATTCGCGAAGCAATCCCTATTTTCTAGTCAACCCCAGATGTAATTGTTTCGCGTTTCCATTCTGGATCTCTTCGCGATCCCTTATTTTTATGAATTCAATTTTTAGATTCCGACCTCAGATGCTCCCCCCCCCCCCCCGCATTTCTCATTCGTTAATGGAAATAATCTTCTTTCTATAAAAATTACTTTTGCCATCGACCCCTGAAAAAAAAAAAAAAAAAAAAAGAAAAATCCATATTGAAATGCAGAAGATTCTTCCCTTTCCCCGCCCATCCTATCTAAATTCTCTAATTTCATCCTTTTCGCCAAGCACAATTCCCGCTAAGAAAACACAAAAAGCTTCTGACCAATCAGATGCGTTTCGCGGTATCTACGCAGATTTTCATTGGTCCATTTCCAAATCGTTACTTTTTTATATATATAGCACGATAAATTACTTATCGAGTTATAGCCGAGTTTACGTCACGTGACGATCGTTTTTTTCCTGTCTCGCGTTGGAAATTCTAAAATTTTGGTTCCAAAAGCGAACTGTGACAGAATTTTCTAAATCATCTTTTGCGTTTACCAAAAAATGGAAAATGTCTTTCGATTACATACTTTCCAAATAAAAACAACAGGAAATTTCATGCGTTTCCGAGCAAAAATAAATTAAGGAATATGCCAGAAAGTAGTTCATTTGGATTTGAGAACAGCTTTAAGCAGGTCGTAGATGATTAAATGTTACTTGAAGTTCTTTTTATTTTTTACTTAAAAAAACACTTGTTTTCTTATATTCCATAACCTAAAAATTTTCATGAAAAATTGTTCTGTATGGAAAAGTTTCAAAGAGTTATGTCAATAAAAGGAGCTACAAATTTTTAATCAGAGCGCTTCCGTCCTAAAAAAACAGGAAATTCATTATCTTAGTTCAATAATAATTCAACAACTTTATCTGAAATTCATATCAATGAATACGGCCCTATTTGCTTTTACTTTTGAGATCTCTCCATTTTGTACAAATACGGCTGAGAGGAGTTAACTCAAACACAAAATATCAAATATGAGGTTGATTGAGATAAGTACGTTATAATATGACGTAGTATACTAAGGGGTCATCCATATATGATGTCACACTTTTTTCCAATATTTTTGACCCCCTACCCCCCTTTGTCACAAAGTGTCACACTTCACTATACACCCCCCTCCCCTCTTGTCACATGTCACGCTATATTACATAAACATATACTTGCAGTTCGAAATCAAAGTACTATGTTATAGATCATATTTCAAATTTTATTTTTAAACTTTAACTATGTGTTTTAATGACATTTGAGAGCATAACTATAAAAATGATTCGTGTGCTTATTTTGTATGAAATAAGATTAAGATTTACAACAAAAAACATAATTAATATTCAATAGTAATAAAATATTAATTGAAAGAACAATTAAAAACAGTAATATTTTGGAATTTGAAATGGAATTTAATATATTAGGCTTTAAATGTTATCTTTACTGTATGAACACAAAATACTTTAACTTAAAAATAACTTTAAAATTTAATCTGCGGATTTTTAATGCTTTTATTTTAACCAAAATGTATGACGTCACAATTCTTCTTACACCCTCCCATCCCCTTGTCACAAACTGTCACAATTTCATGAAACCCCCTCCCCCCCTCCAAGCGTGACATCATTTGTGGATGGCCCCTAACAGCTGCTCAATATGATGTGATAATAATTTCCTGAAAGTTGAATGAATCATTTTTTCAGGAGCTGGAGATTGTGAGAAAGTGGTGTTTGAAAAAAATGCTATTAAATTTGACATCAAGTATTGTTTTCAACAATGCAGATTAATCCATATTATCCGCATGGTAAGATTTCTTGGCAAACAATGTTGCCACTTAGGGCTTGGGTGTTTTTTATTCAGATTGCATGATTGCTAGCAGTTTTTTCAAGTGGTAATATTCGTCTTACCCAATGAAAGATTTAAAACAAGTTGAATATTATTTTTTTTTCTTTTAAAGTGGCATCAGTCAAGCAATTGCAAGGAAACAAGAAAATAAAGCAAGATTTTTCAAAACAAGCGGATTAATTTGAATACATAAGAGCAATGAGAATGCAATATTTTTACATTCGTAAGACGTTTTATTGCTTTGGAAAATGCAAGTCGTGTTTTACGAATCGTAGATATAAGTGTTACTTAACCCTTTCAGGGGCAAGTAATTGTGTTTCTGCAATGTTGAATTCACAACGGAAAAAATTATTTCAAAATGTGAAAAAGCAATTTTTCAACTTTTCCCCACGAAAGTTATAAAAATAAAATTTAATTAAAAGTTTATGGTGCAAATCCTGACTAAAATTAGGTGGGATATAATATATCACACCTAAAGGCCCCTTGAAGGGTGGTGGGATATGATATATCGCACGCCCTTCACATATCGCCCTTCAAGGTGTTAAAGTATTACTTTTCTAACCCTCCGAGCGTCTTGAAAAAGGGTAAAATTGTAATGTTGTTTTCTTTGCATTTTTTTAAAAGCCTAGAAAATATGATTCTTTCAACATTATAAAGAAAACTCAATTACAAATATGAATGTAATCCTTGAGAGTATTAATCATTCTTCAATGTATTTAAAATTCATTAAATCTATAGAATTATATTATCTTAAATATTACTTGTATTGCTGTGAAACCTGGAGCTTAGTGAAGGGAATATTACGCCCCAAACACTTAGAGAGTTTTAAAGAAAAATAGAAGAACATGTTTTTCAGATTGATTAGGAAATGATATATATATATATATATATATATATACACACACACGCACATATATATATATATATATATATATATATATATATATATTCAGTAATTCTATACCAACTAGGTGAAAGCAAGAACTTAAAAGTTACAACACAATGAACTATTAAGCTTAAAGAAACCTGAGACATTAACAACCACATATATATATAGAAACACTATTACTTAAACTATAAATTCAACATATTGAACAAGAAACTATCAAATAAATAAGTGGGGAATATGATATGGAAATAGGTACATGGCTTGTGACATGCAAGTTGGGTTAAACATGTCTTGCTCTAGAAACACTCCCCAAATCTGTCACAACTATTAAAAGAAACAAATAAACTCCACGCATAATTATACAGTAAAAAGCCGAGAATAAAAATCACTTTCTTCTCATTACTTCATGGTCAAGCAACCACTCGATTAAAAAAATAACTTCAGTCTTTAGTTCTCTTCGATAAACTTTGTAGCCAGGGAGCAAATGATTTTAACTGATGTATCTTAACTTATTCTATTGTCTATATACATATAATAGCTGTTTAACCCGTTCTATGTACGAGAGTTCACGAATTTAATTCTAAAACTAAAATTAAAAGTAACTATTCGATTTAGTAAAATATTTTTCTACTATCGTGCATTTTTTTTTTTTTTTTTTTTTTTTTTTTTTATGAAATTTAATTTATCATGTTATTATGGCACCAGACGATAAAACGATATCTTTGGAATAAGGGAATAAATAGAATAAAAAGTTTTGTTGATGTTTGTGATAAAATGTTTGTCTTTATTTTAAAAAAAAAAAAAATTGTAATAATTAAGCGCAATTAAATAATCTCTAATTATTTGCATGTGAAGTAAAAGAATTATTGTAATATCCGCTGGAGCTTTGTAGTATTGCAGCGTGGCGTACGTAATATGTATATCTCACATTGGTTAAAGAAATCGCGCGATTATGGGTTGAACATGAAAAAAAAGGATTTTATTGTGAATTTTTAATCGTTGGCAGCTACTATAACGAAAAATGTTTAAAATTGATAGGAAATTGCTGTTAAATTGGTGTTTTTTTTATTAATTAAAAGTTAACTATAAATTATTTCGATTCCGGATTGCTTTAGTTGCCTCAGCCGTGTTTTAATACACATGTACATAATATTTCACATTTCTGGCTTCCAAACTGTGGACTTGTATAGCATTACAGACAGACAGACAGACAAATTTTCATTTTTATATATTAGAGATATACAATAAATATACACAATTTGTTTCTGTGATATGTGTTTAGCAATGAAATTTTTAAAATACTTAAACAAGAAATATAGTTTAATAAATTTAAATAATACGCATTCAATCCAAAATTTAACACGTTTTCGAACAAAACCAAAAAGAGAGTTTGCCGCTATAGACTCAGTCCCTGATACGGTACGGCTTTGAAAATATTTGAATGTGCATTATCACGAACAATGAACTTGTGTATAAAATTTGAGCGAAATCGGCTCCTTAAGGCTTTTCAACTGCTCTGCTCAACAAGCACAAAACGTTTTGACACATTTACAAATTCATTTTTTAACGTAAAGCTATAAAATTGTAAAGCCTGACCATGGAAGCAATTTGGGATCGAACTGTGTTTTCCATTTTTTGACCCACAAATTACCTACTGAGTTATAAGCGATTTTGATCACGTGACAAAGATGTTTTCTCCCTTCGCTGATCGGTTTTTCTGCTTTCTTCGGGAACTTCGGTTCAAAACGTCAACTTTGGCGCTATTTTCTGAAAGATCTATTACGTTTGCAAAAAAAAAAAAAAAAAAAAAAAAAAAAAAACGAAAAAAAAAAAAAAAAAAAAAAAGCTCGATTACATAGTTTCTGAACAACAACACCGACTAATTTCATGCATTTCCGACCAAAAATAAATTTAAACTTATGTCAGAAAGTTGCCCTTTTGGATTTGAGAACAGCCTTAAATATATGATTTCAATCAAAAACGCAAAAGAATGTTTTTCCCGTGGAGCCTGTCCCCGATGAGGCACAGCGTTGAAAATACATAATTACTGCATTATCATCGAATAGGAACTTGTCTGCATCATTGGAAGCATAACTCAAAAACTACTTTGTGAAATAGCCTGAATTTGAGTTCGCATATTTGAAGTCTCTAGAAATCGATTTCTGTTTTAAAAATGTTTAGGTTACAATTCATATTTTTTTTTTCAAAAATTAATTTAAAAAATATGTATCTTCGAAATTATTTTTGAGAAAAATAAAAATTTTAACCTATGAATATTTAAACCGGAATCAATTTCCAGAAGCTTTCAATATCAAAATCTAAATTTCAACTCATACTGCCAAGTAGTTTTAGAGATAAGCTTAAAAAACTACCCACATTCTAATTTGTTTTAAAACGATAAAAATGAATTTAACACTAGGAATTTCAAATTTAAACCTGCATAATTCGTAAATCACCTGACTGAATGGCTTTCCGTTTCGTATCCGAAGGTAAAATTTACCGAAAAAGTCAAATGTGATATCAAAATTAGGTGCTATTATTGAAAATTTTCCTGTTTAGTACAATTTCTACAAGTAAACGACCTCCTAAACAAAATGTAACTATAGCATTAATTAATAGACGTTATTATTATCAAAGAAGCAGTCACATTTTTATATGGTGGTTTGTGACAAGTTAGTAGGGGTAGTACTTTTTTTTTTTTTTACTTTCTTTTCCTAGAACTGTATTTGACAAAACATTAATTACTTTTATTTCGAAAAATATCTCCCCTAAAAATTATGTCTCTTGCATATTTCTTTGTAATTAAATTTTTTTTTGTTTAAATTTATGATTATGATTAAAATATTAAGAGGAATGCAACGTTTCAACATTTTGTATTATGGTTAATATTTTTTTTCAGTTTTTTAGAAAAAAAAAATCTATATAGTGTTTAAAATGTTTTAAAGTGTTCTTCATATGTATTTTCTAAAGTTAAAAAAGTGCATATTTTGGTTATAATGTAATATCATCCTCGTGCAGCTTCGTCACGCTTGTGATATACTGATATTCGTGACTTGGTTGAATGCCATTGCAACATCATTACCAAAATGTTTTCAGTATGAGACGAGAAATTTTTAAATGAATTATGAAATGCACATATTATTGAAATACCTGTGACGTGTAAAACTGGCTTATTGTTGAAATGTAAGAAATATTAAATACTTTAGGTGCATTTTCAATTCGTAAATTGTGAAATGTCAAATTTATATTTGAATAGCAATTTTAAAATTGATTATGTATAACAAGAACTGGAAATATTTATTTGATTTTGTTTTTTTCCGCCATGACACCATAAATTAGCTAGTTTAGTATTTCTAAATCTGGCCTTCAGTTTTCTTTAAAAGTTGATAATTGACATATAATGTTTATTCAAAAACACCTTATATGGGGCATTCTCACAGTCTTTTGACTTTCATGTCCCTGAATAATAATTTTTATTTTAATACACTTTTTTGTGTTTTTTTTTATTTCATATACTGGGGAACATCCCATTGCATGATTGCACAACAATATTAACGAGATAAATAAGTTTTGGACGATGTTGGGGGTCCAAACACTTGGAAAACTCCTATACTGTCCCGTGTCCCTGGTGCTGATTTTTAAGTTTGGAGCTGCCTGGATAAAATTGTTTCAATAAAAATAATTCGATGTAATTTTTTTTCTGAAACTGGAACTATTGTTTTATATAAATATGTAGCTAAAAATAAACCTGCACACATTTTTAGGGTTGTTATTATTTTTTAAACGCTGTCCCTGGGTTTTAGATTCCTTACCATCCCTCTTCTAAAATTATATAGAAAATCATTTCAGATGCAGCCACAGAAATTTTTTCAAAATTTTCTCATGCAGAAGTATGCTAGAGAAATAATGTCTAAAATTCTTTGGCAGGAAATTTACTGTAGAATTTAAATCAGCATTTAAATATCAATTTCATGCATCGTGGCTTTATTGGTAGTCTCACCGTCCCCAAGGTTTATTCCTGCACTTTTCGAGGTAAATTTAAAAAAAAATTAATTTAATCCAATGTTAACAACTGTTTCTAAAAAACAATGAACATTGTGGCTATCACTTAGTCTTAACATGATTTTCCTAAAAATAGATGGTAATTTTCCTTACCGTTCCATCCTTACCGTCCCTTTTTGCCAATACCATCCCTTTTTTTACCTTATCATCCCTTCTTTAACACCCCTTTAAGACAATGCTATACAAAAATTCTGTATTAAAAGTACTACATTGTTATTATTTCTTATTTGAATGTCCTGTGGGTACTATGCAAATTCATTATCAGTAAAAAATTAGAAGAAAATAAAAAGTTATAGGGGTAAAATGGTAAGGAAAATTAAACTCGCAAGTTTAACTTAAACCTCAGTTAAATAAGAAAGTGTTTCGCTGCTGACCATTTTTTCTTTATTTTGAATCATTAAGGCATTCGTCTATCAGATTAAAATGTTATTTTAGCAAGTTTAATTTTGTCAGATTTTTTCCCCAAAAGTCAAAAAATTGTGAGAAGGCCCAATATATTTAAAATTCAAGGTCCTTGCTTTCAAGAACTACCACGATATGTTTTAAATTTCAAACTCGCCTCACGCATTTTATTTTTTTCACAAGCTTATAATGAAGTCTTCTGATTTGTGAGTCCATTTATTTCGACAGCCGAATCTGTGCAACATTTACACAATATTTACGAAGATTTTATGGTGACCAAATGTCTCTGAATTTCGAGAACACAGTTCAGAATGTCAGCATGTTTTTCAATTCCTACTATTAGTTCACACTATCCCTATATTTATTTATTTTTTTTTTTTTATACATCTTGTCTACATTCAATCGTTAATAAAATACTTATTATCCATCCTATCAAGTTGAAATAATTTTTTTTTTAAACTTGTACTGGATGACAATTGATGTTAATACAGATTTCTTCAAATATTAATTCGTTAATTAAATTTTAATTAATTAATTTTAGTTTTGCATGGGAGACAGAATGGCGGCCATTGGTTATCGAAGCATTAAATGCATCTTCATATCTATAAGGGGGGTTACCATAGGAGGGACCCTGTTCTGTCGCCAAATACCGCCAAGTTTGTCGCCAACTTGGCGATATGTCTAATATATTGCCAAATTCCCATAGACTTCTATTGTAAACCTACTTGCTTATAGAAAATCAACAAATTGGGATATTTTAATGCAACAAAAACTAATATTAGCTTAAGGGATTATATTAAATTTTTCTTTGATGACCTAAGTAGGAATTGACTTTAAAAACAAAATTTTTATATTGCTTGTTTTAATTTAAAAGTTGATAATTTTTTTTAAACGGTAAGGCTTTAAAAGTTATAAATTCAAAGTTTTGAAAGCTTTGAATTTAAAACGCTTTAGAAATTTGGTCACCTCAGTAACATTGCATCAACATTTAGACAGTGTTTGGGTATTTAAGAAATAAATGGGCATCTCTGAGTGAAATGCACTTATATGTGCTTACCAAGAGATTTGAGCTAATTTAAACGGTACGTATGCATCCATTTTTAAAATTTGAGATTTACGTGTATCATAACATCCTAAAGATGTTCGCAGATGCGAAATGAAACGTTGTTGTTTATATTTTAATGTGTGTACAGTCATGGAAAAAAAAAAAAGTAAACACCCCCTACTAACTCCTCAACAAATTATCGTAGAAGAAAGTTACTGGTACCGAACGATTGGAAATAAAGTCTACTTTTAAAGGATGTATATAAAATTTGCTTAGGTGGTCATCTACATATTAAAACGAACCCAAACTTCATTTTTTTAAAATGGCAATACCCAATTTCAACAAGATATTTCAAATCTTCGGTTCCTAGACACCAAATTTCAAGTCATTTGAATGCACTGTAAAAAAAAATCTGTGAAGTTACTAAAGTTTTTCTGGGAAACTGGGATTCCTAGAACTTTTCATGTAACGGCAACAACAAAATTTCATATAACAGACACAGTTTTGCGCCGAAAATCAAAAAATCTGTAAGGTTACTAAGAATTTTTTTGGAAACTGGGATTCCGAGAACTTTTCATGTAACTGCAGCCAGGGTTACCGATAAAAGTTTAGTAAGATTACTGAAATTTTAGCAGATTCATTTGTAAAGTTACAGATTTTTGTAGCTTTACAAAAACTAGTTTTGTAGATTTGCAGCTTTTTTCGTACAGTTACAGTTGAAAGTTTAGTAAGCATGTAACTTTACATCTGTAGACCTACAGATTTTTTTTTACAGTGTGGTAAGTTTTTGAATTATAAACATTCAAAATTTAGTACTTCGAATGTTAAATTACATTTTCATATTTTTATTAATATCTCCTGAAATTATACTCCTAATGTGCTAATTTTTTGTGTAGCAATAATACTAAAATACCCAAACATAAATACGTTCAATTTGCAATTTTTATAATTTTTATGAATTATGAAATTAATACTCGAAAAAATTATGAATTGCAACCTACAATTTTTTTGATGGATTTAGATGTATTAAGTCCTGCTGTATGGATATTCAAAATTTCACATTTTTCTTCCAAGTAGTTTTCAAATTATGCTTAAAAAACGGCAAAATGATGGTTTAAGGGGCCGTCTATGATAGAAGTAACTAGATATTTTGAAATTTCTTATGCTATCCTGTAATCTAGCAGTCTTCAATGACTACTTGAATGGCGCTTAAGATGCTTTGATCAAGAAGGGGGCTCTCTCGGTCAACAATGGAGTAGGGTAGACCGGGGCTAGTTGGCCCGCTTTTTCTTTTAATAATTAAAAAAAATTACAATTCAACATTTTAAATTTATTTTTATGTTACCACTATCAGTGTACATTCAGGAAGAAATCACAATAGTAAAACTTGAAAATATTAACTATAAGTATTAGTTTAGAAGCTCAAATTGACACCAAGTCGATTGGGCCAACCTGCCCCGATTGCGGGGTAAGTTGGCCCACGTCACTTTTTAATGTTCTGATAGTGTAGAAGTTTAAGAAATGGTGAAAATTTTACCAAATCTTAATTTTTATTTCTTGCGAACGAAAACACAATATAGCTTTCTATATTAAAATAAAAATTTTAAATATTAAAACTGTGAGTTATCCAAATTATTAACTTCGACCGAAAATTGCTTTAAAAATTGATTTTATTTTCTCATAAAAAATATCTTTAAAATATTACGGAACAGTAATAAATTTTAATAAAGGCATGCTAGGTGTTAAAACACCGTAAATCTTAGAGTACAGTAATTTAAAAAAACATTCATCCTTAATTAGGTGATTTATTATAAACAACAGATGATAAATAAATTGTACCAAGGCCTCTGTATATCTGTTAAGTGCAATAATTCTTTTCTTTCGTTTATTATGTTTTTCTAATGCATCATTCCCTTCAAATTTCTGTAAATAAAATGTAATATTGCTTCATGATGCTTTGGGTAATGTCAGCTTCTTTTAAATAATGATAATTTTCGTTTATATAAAACTTTAATTCCTAATCAAGTATAAAAAAGACGCAGTGTGTTTATCATGAAATATATATATTATTGATTACATTCATGATTTATTATTGGTATAATGAGATTTAGATTATCGAATAAGTTAGGATATAGCAATGTGTTTGATATGTTGGATGATATCATTTTTTTATGTTTTTTGTTTGAACTGCTGATCTCTATTAACGGTTCAGGAATCGTAGTTCTATTCTGTCTGTGGAAGGGACAACATGTCTCTTAAAGGAAAAGATATTTTTTGATAATTAAAAAATTGTTTCTTGAAACTGCCCTTTTTATGGGTTATGAAGTCAGAGAAAGGATTATTTAGTTTCAACGAATAAGTACCCAGGTAAGAGGTTTTCACTTCATAAAATGTGATGTTATTAAGGCATTTTTTGTGGCAAACTCTTCTCTGACGGGAAAACAAGGGGATTTTATTAATAATTGAGAAATATCAGAGTCGGGTAGATTTTGATTTTTAGATTTGTTACTTTTAGCGGTAGTGTGTAACACCTAGAGGCCGAACTTTTAGGTAGATTTCGTAAGAAATACTACCTATTGCAATCTCCCATATGTTGGAATTTTTGAAAAACTTACACCGATCATGCTAGAGCCCAAAACCACACCCAGTTCAAAACTTTATCTATCTTTCTATCTATATAGATAGATATGTATTACTTTCCTATAGACACGATAACATATCCAATCAGTTTAAAGTTTTCAAAACTTCTAGGAAAAGGGACAAAAAATTATGCATGACAGATTTTTGGTATAATTAAAAATGACTTGAAGGAGTGCAAAAAATGTGGTTTTCAGAAGAAAAAAAATTCATAACTTCGCCAATTCACAAGATATCAAATTCACTTAAATTTATCATAAATCCTCTTAATATTATCTACAACTTTTGTATTGACAAGCTTTTGATAGGAGCAACTCTTACAGCAAAAATAAATTAAAAACAAAAAAAGTGTGTGTGTGTGGAGGGGGGCGGGGGAGGTTGTATAAGAAAAAACAATCACATTTCCCTTAATCAGTTAATTCTTGGTGACATTAGTACTTAACTTCGAAATCTACCTGCGTCTGTAGGCCAAGCTAACAGGGATTTTTCTATAATTATGAAAGTTGTAAATGTTTTTGTACAACAGGAGTAGCTGATTTAATTTGGGGAGGAGGTAAACAACTTCATTTTTTAAAAGGATTGACTGGAATAACCAGAAATTCAATTAATAAAATAATTCCTTACTATTAATTAATAATAAATTAATTAAAATAATAATAAATGTTTATTAAAATAATTCATTAAAGCTATCAAAATTCCAGTAACCTAGAGCCAAATTCCCACGGTGCATGTTAGGCCGCTATGCCAACATGCCCCGTGCCAAATGGACCAACTAACCCCGTATCGCCATTTTTGTTTTTCATAACTGTAAGGAATTATTCTGAAAGTATTTCAATAAAAAAACATGTCATATAATAACTACGAACAATTATTTTTCTGAATTATTATGTGTCAAAATCTAAAATGCAATCTACAAACAAATAAAAAACGATTATTTATAAGAGAGGAAATTTACTCACCTTTGCAAAATTTAGAAAATTCTCAATAATTCTTTAACGGACGCTCCGACTTCAATGGTGCTGATGTTGGAGGAGGAAAGCGAAACAATGAATACTTGGCTGGACTGACAATGTCATCTAACGTAAAGTTTTAAAAATATCGCGACTGGGCCAACATGCCCCTATGGCCAACTAGCCCCGGTCTACCCTACTGTACTTCAATTTGGATACAGCCCCAAAAACATGCTCGTTTTAAAATAATTAATTTCTCGGAAACTTACCGTACGAATTGCATAAAAATTTGTTTTTAGGCTAATTAAAAGGTGTAGAGTTCATTTATGAAGTCAGAATTGTGAACTGTTATTGAAAAAAACAAAGTTATTGTTCGTTTTAATATGTAGATGGCCCCCTAAGCAAATTTTTTATACATCATTTAAAAGTAGACTTTATTACCAATCGTGTGGTACCAGTAACTTTCTTCTACTATATTTTTTTCCAGAGTTAGTAAGGGGTGTTTATTTTTTTTTTTTCCACGACTGTAGCTTTTAGCATAATGTATTTGTTTTTAATACATAATTTTTAATATATATCATGGTGAAATAATCCAATTTTTAATTAAATAAAACAATTCACTTATTCCCACATTTAACGTATCATTTTTCGGTTACGTATGTCGTTTTTTTCCTTCACATCCGACTCAACAGAAGCTTGGGCTTCTAGGTTAAAAATTTAAACTAAGAAATCAAAACTTAAAGCAGAGTTTGTGTGAATCATGCTGAAATAAATCAGGTTAACGATGAATGAGAATTAATTTTTATTAAAACGAATTAAAACATATTAAAAATGTGATTAAAAGATTTATTACATTAACGTCAATGTCCAGAACAGTTTAGAAATTTCTATTTAATCAGAGGTGCAAAGAGTTACGGGTTTTGAATATCATTTCTCCTGTACAGAAACATTCCACTGTTAAGTCGTTGATTTCTACAATTCAATATGGCGAATTTTACCGTATATGAAAAGTGGTATTTAAAATCCGTAACTCTTGACCCCTTCCCCCGTGTAATTGTTCCGTATATTTATTCTTGTATTTTGAACTTTGAAGCGGAAAATTTTTGAAAATATATAAATAATTAAATAAATAAATAATAATATTTTATTTTTGAAATTTGCATGCATTATTTTTATTTTTCATCAATAATGCTATTTTTTAAAATAAATAAACAAATAATATAAAAAAGTGACATGGCATGCGTTAATAAGAGACGCTTCTAAAGAATAACATACATCGATATCAATATAAGGAAATACATGCAATTTTTTGCACCTTATCAATAAACGTACAAATTTACAATTCCAAAGATGGTCAACTCAAAGTCACTATTAAAAAAATATTTACCAATTTAATAATAATAATAAAATACTTATTGAACTTATTTTAATAAAAAATATACCAGAACAAAATAATTTTCGTAAAACTAAAAAACTACAAACTTAAAAAAATGTAAACTATAAACTCTTAAAAACTTTAAACTATAAACTTTTAAAAACTATGAACTATAAACTTTCAAGCTATAAAAAAAATTACTTGCCAATTTAATAATTAAAAGATATCTTTTTTGAAGTTATTTTAAACAGTTCAATAGAACAAAATAATTTTAGTAAAACTTAAAACTACATATTTTTAAAAACTGTAAACTTTTAAACCATATTTAAAAAAAAATATGTATATTTAATGATAAATGAAATCTTTTTTGGACTTATTTTAATAAATAATTTACCAAAACAAAAATAATTTTAAAAACTTAAAAATTATTAACTTTTAAATTATACATTTTAAAAATTATATAAAAAAATACTTCCTAATTTAATAATAATTTAAAAAATCTTTTTTGAATTTATTTTAACAATGAGCTCACCACAATTTATTAGTATTATTATTATTATTATTAATTGCAAAAAAAGCAACAGAATGAATAACAGTAAATTGCTAATTAAATTAAACGTATATTAGAAAAAGTTATGCGGCCCTCGTTCTCATATGACCTTGCTAACTGGGTACGGAATTAAAAATTATATACAGCAAATCTATGAAGATGTGTATATTTTGTAAAATGTATTTTTCGAAGACCTTACGATTTTTAAAAAATCTAATACAATAAAAATAAGAATAAGTATGTTATAATTTTTGTTCCAATTAATAATCTAAATACTGTAGAAGAATATTTCTTGCCTAATTTAGCTACTACAAATTATCCACCACGAAGTTAATATTAAATTGGTAACTTTGGTTAAAATAAATAACGTTTATGTAATAATCATAGTATACGCAGTTCATTACAATATGAGAGGCTCACAACCATAGTAGATAAAGTCCATTTTGAAAAAAATATGAGATAGTCCGTTTACAAAGTGCACCAAATCTGTTTTATTCACTCCCACAGTAAACCCAGTCTGTAAACAGATGACATGTATGAGAAAGTATGTGAAAACTGACTGGGTTCACTGTGAGAGTGGATAAAACGGATTTTAACCACCTTCTAAATGGACTATCTCATTTTATTAAAAACTAGTATATAATCCCCCCCGTTAAAAATGACGGACAGTAAATGATAAATCTTCAAAACATTAGTTTAAAAAACAATTTCTAACAAGAAAAAAATAATAATAATATGGGAACGTCCACTGTTACTCTTGTGACCATTCTTGCGGTTTTTACAAATACTTGCAATTATTTTACTATAAAATATAATTAAGATAAAAAGTGATATAACCAGTAAAATACTATTGTGCTCCACTCATTTAATATATATCTAATTTGTAACAAAAAGCATTTCCCTTGTCTATATAATCAATCAAAATTTTGTTACTCTTGTGACCAGAGTGTCACAAGAGTCATTTAATATATACATAAGTAATTTTCTTTTGTTATAAATTAGATATATGTTTGTGTGTGGAACACAGTGATATTTAGCTGTTTATATCAATTTTTATCTTACTTATATTTTGAAATAAAATAATTGGAATTATATATGAAAATTTGCTCTAATTATCCCAAGAGTAACGAATGGACGTTCCCATATATAAGATGCCTCATGCATTTTGTTAATCAAAAAGTATTATCCTTTGATTTTTTATGATTAGAACAAAGAAATTATGTAAACTACAATTTAGTCACCAGCACTTAAACGCGGCATTTCCAGTTACACATTCTATGACAAAAATGCTTGTTTAGGTTCTCTCTACATTAAAAATTTGTTGTTTAGCGTAACTTTTTTTTTTCGCTACAAACTCTGTTAAAATTCAAAATTTTAGCTGCAAGATAATTAAAATATATTGTACCGATAAGAAATATTCAATTTATTTGCAATGTCTTCAAACCTGATAAAACGCATTTAAAAAAAAAGTACGATTACAACAGAAAATTGACGCCAAAAGAATTATAGCAAGAAACATAAGATCCTAATTCATTGGGAATTAAAACGGCCTACAGAGGCGCTGCTCGCAGCCTTCGGTACAGAAAAAATTGTTCCCTTTAATTAATGTTAAAGTGCCATTGAAATAATTCTTGATTGCAAATGCATTCGAAAGTTTTAGATATTCAAATTCGAATAATTTTTACTTTGTCATATAAGAGAGAAAACAAATGTTACAGGAAATCTGAAATTGTGCAAAAGCATAATCATTCTGAATAAATTAAAAATACATGTAATGCAATGTGCTTGCATGGACCTTCTTAGAGCGAAATCTATATCTTATCTCCACCAGATAGCGATAGTTATCCGTTATTTTTAATTTAGACCTTGTTGTTGTTGTTGTTGGTTTGGCCCTTAAATTTAGAACTTAATCGGATAGTTTTTGAAAGTTTTAAACAAAGTTAAAATATTAAAAGGTTTTAATATACTTTTCAAATATTTTAAGACCAGCATCGGCGTTAACCTGTATTTTTTTTTCTAAGCGTTCAAAGAGTCATTCATTTGTTTATAGATTTGCTGGAATTTGAATCTGAATGGCAGCAGTATCGTTTGTTTAGATCTGATTTCTATGTGTATAATAGCTTAATTTTAATTTAGAACTTAATAGATTATAAATGGATATGATACACATGTTTTATGTGAAAATATGCTTAACAGAAATGATTTCAAGTAGAAAAAATTATCTTTTAGCTGTCACATGTAAGGATATGTTTTTCATTAAGTCTAACATGGCGTTTAGCTACGGTCGATTCGCAGACCAGAGTGGTTCGCACCGGCATCGTTCCGACAGTTTCCTGCACTCAGATTTTATTATAAGTAGATAGACTTGGTTTACTATGGTTGTGAACCCCTCATATGTAGACATATGATTGCAAATTCGAAAGTGTGGCCATTGAGTTAATTCTCTAACACATTTTGACTATTACAGATATTTTATTATTACGAGTTATATATTACGATTCTTTGAGAATTCTTAAATGAAAAAAGAAAAATCCAAATATTAAATAGAAAAAAGTTATTACAAATCACATTATATCCAAATATTAAATAATCAAAAATTTTATTTGTTCGCATTTAATATTGAAATTGAATCACTGTGGCTGTTTGTCGTCCATGAAATAATCATTCTACTTTATATTCTGGTTTCTCTAATCGTATAAAATAGACAATTAAGAAGCTTGATAAAAGATATTATAACATGCCATAATTTTACCTTTACGGAAAAAAATATTTCTTTTTTTTCATGATTTTTCTAGAGTTCATATTTCAATACATTTTTCATCAATAGAAAAAGCAGATCAAAGTATATTGCAGCTTTTCGTTTTATTGTTATCAATTGCTCCTTTTTAAAAGGTAAATTTTCTATTTTCGCTCCGGATATGTCGATACTTCCTTTCGCATTTCCTTCGTAAAATTGGATCTAAGAGAATTCTTCCGGCACCATTCCATATCGTTTTATGTCATCCAAGTTTTAAATATAATTAATGAGAGAAATAGTCAAAATTACACATTGTTACATAGTATTTTGATAAGTTACATATAGTTTAATGTTATGAATAATAGAAACAGTCAATTTTCTATATGTTTACATAATACTATCATTAATTACGTATGAAGGATCAAGGAAAAAACGATGATAGACTACTTTTTACTTGAAGTTTGAGATATAATGTCATTTGTTACCTTCAGAGGCGTACTATTCTTTAACAACCTTAGATTGAGGCAAAAAGATGAAGATTATGATTTGAAACAGATAGTTGAACTACATGTAAAAGGGAAATAACGATTAAAGTAGACTAAGTATAATCAAACAATCAGATTAGCTATAAAATACGTCATTTTGGCGCTAAATTGAAATATGTCAACGAACAGATATATTTCAGTTTTCTAGTATTTCCTTTTCAGATTAATTAAAATTTTATATCTACCGCTTACTGAACATGTTAAAATAATTGGTCTGCGAATTTTATATTAGATTTTTGTAATTTAAAAAATGTTTTTGAATAAAAAATATTGTCAAGCTTGATTATGTTTGGATCCATTTACTCCATTTTGTTTTAATGCTGTACATTTTAAATTAATTTTATTATTATTATTATTATTATTATTACTATTACTATTATTATTATTATTATTACTATTATTACTATTATTATTATTATTATTATTATTACTGTTTTGAGTGTACGGGACCTAAATTAAGATCGAAGGTTAAAATTTTAAAATTATCGCGCTTTTTTTTTTTTTTTTTTTTTTTCCCGTGATTCCCGTGATCCCGATGTTTCATGCTGTTTTATTTCTGTAACCAGGGCCGAAACTAGCCTTTTTTGCACCCGGGGCAAACATGGATTCTGGTGCCCCTCTTCCGCAAAGTATATTTACAAAGAGAATTTTACTAATTTTCTAATAGCCGATTTATTTTGAAATTTAAAATATGTAGTCATAAAATATGTAATACTGAGCTACGTAATCTACAATGGTGTATCCAAGGGGGAGGTCACGGTGGTCATGACCCCCCTCTGAACACCAACAAAAATAGTCTAAAGATAATTTTTTAAAGGAAATATACAGTAGAGTCCCGATTATCCAAGTCCCGCTTAACCGAGTTTCCGCTTTAACCGAGTTATTTTCTTCTGATGGACTGATGGCTTCCATTATTATGAAACAGCCATTATAAATAAAGTGTTAGGTGATGATGAAAGAGCAATGAAAAAAAAATGGCCATACCATTTTTTTCTCTCATTCTGACCAGAAAATCAGAGTTCTAACTTTTTACGACTGCTCTTTTATCTTCACCTAACACTTCATTTATAATGGCTGTTTCATAATAATGGAAGCCATCAATCCATCAGAAGAAAATCATCCATTCCAAAGTTATAGTCCTTCATTTGGCGCCCCTTCATTCTTGCGCCCGGGGCACATGCCCCTCTCCCCTCTGCCCCCCTTAGTTTCGGCCCTGTCTGTAACATGCAAAGTCTAATATTTGATTTAATTTCGAATTCTAGTAGTTTATAATAGGAAGTATTCTGAATAATTCACACGCCTCAAAAATCTTTATAGAAAGCTTTAACAATAAGATGTCTTCTGGATAGATAACACTAAGCAGTTTTTACAG
Source organism: Maratus speciosus (assembly GCA_963932465.1). NCBI lineage: Eukaryota > Metazoa > Arthropoda > Arachnida > Araneae > Salticidae > Maratus > Maratus speciosus. The sequence continues at coordinate 280,810,156 of OZ010794.1, read as the reverse complement.
GGATTTTTAACTTCAGTAAATGACAATATACTTGCTTCCCCAAAAGTGACACTACAGTTATATTTAAAAGAAAACGATCATTTACTTAGACAAAACTAAATATTTTACCACAAATACGCTTAAAAGACATAAATTACGGCATTGTAACTAATTTTGTAGGCTTATTGTAAAATCATTGAAACAGTTCCTTCTTAAACATTTTCTTTCGTCGAAATTCGATGGGTTCCACCTCGTTTCTTTAAGTCCTTGGAGGTATTAGGTAGTTACATCCCTCTATATAAGAGACATTCTATAAAAGACATTTTGGCTCTTCGCGGACAAAAAATGCTGTGGGCTTTTGAAAAATGTTTCACTTTAACAAACTCATTGAGACAAAACGACACAGTTTCGAAAGACTCTTAATTCACTTTGCGTGGGTCAAGTTTTAGATTACCTTTCATCTCTTATGCAACGACGACGTAAAGATATTCTGCTTCCGGCTAATTTAAATGATTTGAAGATGCCATATGTCGTTTTCTCAAATACAAGCAAGCTAAGGAACTTAATTAAGAAGTACTTCTTAAATCAAAGTGGCCAGTGACAAGAATTTTAGCAGACCACAATAATTAAACAGCAAGATGGAGGGAAGATGATCACGTGTCTGGACTTCAGGCTGGGCTTTCCTCAGCGATTCTACTCATGGAAGAAGGAATTTTACCGAACAGTTGGCGAAACCGATTTCACGCACAGAATACATTTCACCACAAAACCTAATTGAGACATAGACTTACAGGGTACAGCCCCCCCCCCCCCCCCGAAAGGAATATAAGTATTTTCGAATAATTATCGTCTCCTTATTTAAACGTGGAATTTCTGTCATAAATAAATCGAAAATTACTGTTCAGAAAGTGGTTTATGTGTGTTTCGGTTCCCGAAATTAGGCCCTGTTTGAGTGCAATACGAATGAGCTCAGTTTTATCCAAAAAGATAAATATTACGTATAGTTCTTTTTTTTAATTGTAGTTAACTGCAATTATCTCCCACTTATTTTTACGATTGTTTAACTTTTGTAACATATAAAGAGTTATATTTTATTTCAGTTTGTACTGTAATGGGTAGTTGCCAAGTTTCCGATTTTTGACTATTTGAACTATTAGACTTTTTCATAGAGTTATTCGCTTTAAAAAATCGCAGATTTTTTCAATTAAATAAAGCGAATATTTCTATCTATATTATAAAGGGAAAGCGTCTCCTTGCGCAACACTGACGCCATTTGACGGTGACAACATCAGACGATTAAATTTAACTTTTATTAATTTTATTGCAATTTTTTAAATTCCTAAATACAGCGTATTTTCAATTTTTACACCGTCGAATGGGGGAAAAAATGTACTTTCAAATGGAATTTGTTTGAAAACTGTATCGCAATTTATTCGAAAACTGGATCGCAATTTGCTAATTTTTTACTGTTTTTAAAGTAATTTTCAAGCATGATTTTGTTTTAAAATCTATCTCTATCGCGTGCAAACTATTAAGAAAGAGAAATCTGTTTACACTTAAATTAATATAAATAGCTCAATATTTGTTTCTAGCTTATATTCCATAACGAAATTAAAACATTCATCAATCAATAAATAAAACAATAAAATATAAATAAATCACGAATTTAAAACATGTAATCGAACCGTACGAGCTTAAACTACTGAAATGAACATAATCGAAAAGGGTGAATGTAAATAGAGATCTTTTCGTCTGTTAACTCCTTGGCACGAGGCCAATATTAATAAGTTTCAAAATTTTGTTTGACCGCATTATTGCTATTTTTTCATATAAATATTATTTTTAGTATTGTTAATGGGTATTCTAAAAATATATATATCATGTAAAAAATCTATTACAGTTATCATAATATATATATATATATATATATATATATAATCGTTTTATGTTAATAAGATTTAGTAATTTATAGTTATATTAATTTGATCTGAGAAGTCAATTGGGATAGCGTTTTTGATCGTCTTTGCATGGTTATTGTCGTTCTAGGTTTTGGATTTTAGATGCGGTTATTTTATTTGTTCTAAAAAATCCAGTGGTTTCATGCATTTGTAGTTTATGCATTTAGGGTTATCATTATTTGGTTTTCGAAATATTATAGATGGTTTTTGAGTACTGCTTCTCTGATTTGTACATATTGTATATATAATTATATTTCATACTCAAGATATTTTTAATATTAAATTTAATCAAGGCTTATTTAATTTCATTTATTCTTATTTTTTGCAAATATTGCATTTTCCAAAAAATTTCTTATATGGCAGTTCTTAGTAAACATCTCGATCCTGGCAAGATACACATAGCATCTATGCATTGTAGTGCCTGGTACAGGAACAATAATGGGATTGTTCCTGGATCGTCATCCAGTGACCATTTATACTCTCCCCTCGACCTTTATTTTTTCGTAAATGTTTAGATGCTCGGTGCAAGACGTGTCCATTCGCTTCTCAGTCACAAATTGTCTCAGATCCTAATTATTCAAATTTTTGTAAAGCATTTAATGTTATTTATTGCATAAAGTGCAACTTATGTAACATGAAATATATAGGTGAAACATCAGGTCCAATTCATAAACGTATCAATCAACATCGTTCAGACTCTAATAAAAACAAAGCAAAAAATCTACAGTCTACAGCTGAAATTGCACATTTTCATAAACAACAATTTAAAAATACGTCAATTGAAATCCTTCAAATTCTAAAAAATAAATCAGAACGGTTTTATATGGAGCCATCATACATGAAATATTACAACACAATGGACCTCCTTATGGACTTAATTCTGAAATATTTAATCGACCTGTCAAAGTCTTCACATCTATAAATAACACTATTGATTATTCTCCAATTTATCTTACTCTTAATCATAATTTAAATTGTAAAACAACACGAAACAAACGTGGAAAGGGTTCATCTTCAGGTGTAGTTTCTAAAAAATATATCACTAAACAAATTAATGATTTTCAAAGTAAATATTTAAAGCATTATAATTGGTTATTAATTCGAAAATACATATTTGCTATTAAAAAGAAACAGATTATACAACATTTAAATGTATTTCTAAGTAAAACTTTCTCTAAACATTTTTCTGATATTTATTTTGATCTCATTATGACTAGTGTTAATCTTTTAAATATTAATTTACCAAAAAAAAAAAAAAAAAAAAAAACATAAAATTCATAATATGAATACTCAAATGATAATAACTTTTTCAAATCATATATTTAATAAAATTAATATCAATTCTATAATTAACGATAAAAAATGTTATTTTCCTGTTAATAATCTTCATATAACAAAAACCTTTAAATATCCGAATACAATTGGTTTAACTACAATACATTTTCAAAAAATACATCTGCTGCAAGTAATTTTCCGTGTCCCAATCTAAAAAAGTCCTTCCGGCCAGTGCCGGGAGGAAGAGGTAGCTTTCATAATCCTTATTTAAAAAAAGCCAAATTATATCATTCAAACACACGAAGCTCAATTTAGTGGAAACCGAATATAGGAGATTCAATACTAATTTTTATCAATATAATGAATCAGAATTTCGCGAAATTAGTCAGCTTCATCCAAGCTGCTTTTCTTTGAAGTAACATATATTTGGCTGCCAAATTCGGCAATTTCTTAAAGTGCCTGTCATTTTAAGACAACATGGTGGATGAGGCTAAGCAGTGAACTCGGTCGAGACCTTAGTAATTGCTGTGCACATGCTCACTCACATCGGAATCGGTTAATATATAGGAGTGCTGTCGCATGCAAAAAATCAGATTTTTCAAAATGTCACCCACAATAGAAATTGAAACTGCTATATCTGAGCCATTTTTTAAGGTAAAGACAAACAAAAAATGCTCCTGAATCCTTATATCAAGGTCAAATACTTAAGAAAGAAACCTTTTTCAATTTCTAATTTTTTTGCACCTCACTTTAAATATATATATATATATTTTTTAATTTAATGGTCGCCATTTTGAAACAAGATGGCTGATGAATCTGGCCAGCGAACTTGGTCGAGGTGTTGATGTATACTATCCACATGCCTTCTTACATCGAAATAGGCGAATACGTGTGTTATCGCGTGACAAATACAAGATCGTTTCAAAATGTTAGCCATGCTAGAAATTCAAAGTGCTATAAATCAACCATTTTTTAAGATATAAACAAAAGAACAAATTTTCAGAAACAAAAACTGCTCCGGAATCTTTGTATCAAGGTCAAACACATAAAAAAATCTTTTTCATTTTCCAATTGTTTAATACCTCATTTTGAATTTTAAATTTAATTTTTTTTTAATGGCAACCCTTTTGAAACAAGATGGCGAATGAAGCTGGCCAACGAACTCGGTCGAGACATTGGTTTGTACTATGTACAGACCAAGTTACATCCAAATAGGTTCATAATTACGCCTGTTGTCGCGTGACAAAAATCAGGTCGTTTTAAAATGTCAGCCACAAGAGAAATTCAAAATGCTATTACTCAGCCATTTTTTTTAGATATAGACGAAAGAAAAACTGTTCCGGAATCTTTGTATTAAGCTCAAACACATACAAAAAAAATCTTTTTCCCTTTCCAATTTTTTTGGTATCTCATTTAAATTTTTTTATTTTTTACTTTTTTTAATGGCCGCCATTTTGAAACAAGATGGCGGATGAAGCCGGCCGACGAACTCGGTCGAGATATTTGTATGTACTATGTACACACCAAGGTACATCCAAGTCGGTTCATAAATACGCCTGTTATTACGTGAGAAAAATCAGGACGTTTCAAAATGTCAGCCACGCTAGAAATTCAAAATGCTATAACTCAGCCATTTCTTAAGATATAGACGAAACAAAAACTGCTCCCGAATCTTTTTATCAAGGTCAAACACATAAGAAGAAAATATTTTTTCAATTTTTAATTTTTCGGTACCACATTTCAAATTTAAATTTTTCTTAAAAATTTAAATGGCCACCATTTTTAAACAAGATGGCGGATGAAGCTGACCAACGAACCCGGTCGAGACATTGGTATGTACTATGTATAAACGAAGTTACATCCAAATCGGTTCATAAATACGCCTTTTATCGCGTGACAAAATTCAGGACGTTTCAAAATGTCAGCCACGCTAGAAATTCAAAATGCTATAACTCAGCCAATTTTTAAGATATAGACGAAACAAAAACTGCTCCGAAATCTTTGTATAAAGGTCAAATACTTAAGAAAAAATATTTTTCCATTTTCAATTTTTTGGTACCACATTTCAATTTTTAAATTTTTAAAAAAATTTTAAATGGCCGCCATTTTGAAACAAAATGGCGGATGAAGCTGGCCAACGAACTCGGTCGAGAGATTGGTATGTACTATGTACACACTGAATTACATCCAAATCGGTTCATAAATACGCCCATTATCGCGTGACAAAATTCAGGACGTTTCAAAATGTCAGCCACGCTAGAAATTCAAAATGCTATAACTCAGCCATTTTTTAAGATATAGACGAAACAAAAACTGCTCCGGAATCTTTGTATAAAGGTCAAATACATAAGAAAAAAATATTTTTCCATTTTTAATTTTTTGGTACCACATTTCAAGTTTAAAAATTTTTTAAAAATTTTAAATGGCCGCCATTTTGAAACAAAATGGCGGATGAAGCTGGCCAACGAACTCGGTCGAGACAATGGTATGTACTATGTACACATCAAATTTCATCGAAATCGGTTCATAATTACGGGAGTTACAGTGTGACATAGGTCAGATATATATATATATATATATATATATATATATATATATATATATATATATATATATATATATATATATCAATTTTGAACGGAGGGTGGTTTCGGGGTCTGGGGGTCATGATCGATGAAAATATACCAAAATTTTTTGAAATCGCTTTCCTCCGAACGGCTGCAATAGGTAGCTTTTTTGTAAAGAAAGCTACCTAAAAATATATAAACAATGATCATGGACATTAGGACTGGGCGATGTAGAAATTTCTTAAATCGATTTATCATCCATCCAACATCGCGATTTAGTGCTAAATCGCGATTTAACACCAATTTTACATTTTAGAATATGGAAGCCTATTTTTTAATTTTTAGTAACAAAATACGATCTTTATGCCCCCCCCCCCTCCTGTATTATTTAGTATACTTAGCTTTTAATTTGTCAAATAATTTTGAAAAGAGGTATAGTTTACACATAAAAAAGCTTTGAATGTCCCAAAACACTAGTTCTTTTTTTCCATTTTAAAAATTAGTGACCTATTGTAATATATTTTATAAACTCATTCTATAAGAAGTAATATAAAAGAAAACTATTTTTTGTTGTTGTTGTTGTTGTCTGACTTGTTATGCATGCTACAATCTAAATTCCTTAAGGGGGGGGGGGCTTCCCCTAGCCCACTCAAATAGCACTTCATTGCTAACAGCCTACATACCCCCCCCCCCTTTTTTTTTTTTTTTTTTTTTTTTTTTCAGACACAGATTTAAAAAGTTACTGAGGTAAAACAGAAGCATATTAAAAGACATCAATGATGAATTTAACTGTTCATTTACCATGATGAGAAAAGTAGTAAAAAAAAGTGGGGGGGGGGAGGGGAGATATGAGAAATAAGGTGCAATTTTATATCTTTTTAACTTTTAGATTAAAATAAGATTTGTTTAACATAAATGCTGACATTTATATAGCGGATGGAGAAGGATTGAAAGTGTGACCCTTGACGCACATCACTGAAATTGCTGATTTTTTTCGTGGTTGTTGCCATCCTTTAAGATTAGTAATAAAATATAATCTTAAAATATATCTCTTTTTAATGATAACAAAATGTCAAAAAAGCAAAAAATCGCAGATCTGCAGAAAAATCTAATGAATGCCTCCTCCAGCCCTGCCTCATTCTGCTGTAAAAATAAAGTTACTTGACTCATTACAGAACTTTATTAAAGTATTTTTAATTAATTACAAAATAATAATAAATTAAAACTAAAATATTCCTATAATACCTAAACATATGAAAATTAATTTTTCATGAAAATAATGAATAGAAATATAAACTAAAAATGGACGAATTTGGATATAAATAGTGAATCAATTTCAGCAAGATACTCAATCCATGTGACTGGCATTGAAATCGGATGTCAAATCTGATGCATGACTATTTTAAAATATTTTAATTAATTACAGAATAATAAAAAATAAAGAATATGTATTAAAATATTACCCAAACATGTGAAAAATGAATGTTTCATTAAAAGAATGCATAAAAATAAAAACTGAAATTCGTTGAATTTGGATTTTAAATATGAAACTTTCTTTTTTTTCCAACCATAAATACTCAATCAATTTCAGGAAAAAAATATTATTAGTAAACGAAAAATATTTCATGTGGATCACGGCCAAATAGTGATACACAAAACAATGCATGACTATACCTTTAAAATAATTTCATTAATTACAAAATAATAGAAAATAAAAAATAAATGTTAAAATATTACTAAAACATGTATAAAATGAATTTTTCATCATAAGAATGCATAAAAGTATAAACTGCAAGTCGATGAGTTTGGATTTTAAATATAAAACTTTATTATTATTATTTTTAATCATATAAATGCTGAATGAATTTCAGGAAAACAATCTTTTGAAACAATGCAGGATTCTACTTTAAAACATTTTAATTAATTACAGAATATTAGAAAATAAAAAATACATATTGCAATATTACTCAAATATGTGAAAACTTAATTTATCATCAAAAGATTGCATTAGCATATATATTGAAATTCGATGAATTTGGATTTTAAGATTTAAACATTACTTTTTCCTTTCAACTTTCCACTCTATAAGTTCTTAATTTCTGAAAAATACACATTCCAATCTCATAAACTCTGAGTCTTGTTTACAAAATAAATAAATAAATATCAATTCTTACTTAAATCATCGTTTTCTTAAATCGCCTTTTTCTTAAATTGGATCCTGCTAAATCGATTTAACACCAGCTTGCCTTGTTTTCATTAAATCGGATCGTCCTAAATCGATTTAACACCAGCTTGCCTTGTTTGTCTTAAATCGGAAAGCATTGAGGCTTGCGATGTTTGCTTAAATCGGATCCTCCTAAATCGATTTAACACAGCTTGGCATGTAAGTGGTAGATACATCAAAGTAGATAAATCGGTTTTCCGATGTTAGCTCTGAATCAATATTTCGTTTTAAATCGATTTAAAGCCAATGGCTAAATCGCGATTTAAGACAATGGCTAAATCGCGATTTAAGATAATGGCTAAATCGCAATTTAAGACATTGGCTAAATCGCGATTTGACATTAGCTAAATCGCGATTTCCGATTTTAGCTTAAATCGATTTAAGACCAATGGTTAAATCGAATTTCCGATGTAAGCTTTAAATCGATTTAAGAGTTAAATCGATTTAAGGCCCAGGCCTAATGGACATATAATCACTGGAAATCTTAATATTGTTAATGATTTTAAATTGAAAAAACTAATGGGTTTTGGTACTAAATATAGACTTCCATCTAAATTTACTGTTAAATCTATAATCAAATAGTTTACATATGATATAGATATTTTTATATATAAAATTTCAATCTATTACAATAAACCTATTGCATATTTTAATCAATGGAAAATATTAGTAATTGAAAAATTAACTATGGCTTTAAAAAATAATATTTTTGATTTGGTTTCTATTAACACAAAGCATTTTTTCCAACAAATAACTAAATTACAAAAAAAAACTACGTTATTACATATATAGACAAATCTCCTAATAATTATGCAATCATATGTAAATCTTATTATCACCAACTTCTTACAACCTGTATTTCTTCTAATAAATCTTTTCAAAAAACTAATGAAAATGTAATTGTAAATAATCGTAAAATTCAAAGTTATTATAAACTATTAAATATTCTATCTACTAATTTTAATTATCCTTATTTAGTTCTAATTCCCAAATTTCATAAAACTCCAATTAAATTTAGGACTGTGACTATTGATTGCAATACATATAATAATAAAGCCAATAAACTTCTATTAAAAATTCTTAATCAATTATATATACTTACTACAAACAATGATAATACACATTGTATAAAAAATAGCTATCAACTGGTCACTATTTTAAAAAATCTTAACTGTGTATATAATATAACGACATATGACTTCAAAGATCTTTTTAATAATATAGATTTATTAGATTTACATAATATAATAAATGCATTATTTAAAAAGTATTATAAAAAACTGGAATTACCATCTAATATTGATATCGCTTATTTTAAATCATTAACAAACTTTATTATCTATAATAATTATATATTGCAAGATAATACATTATATTTACAGCACGTCGGTATACCACAAGGTGGTTGTACATCCAGTTTATCATCAGACTTATACTTATATCACTATGAACGTACTTTTACTAATAATAATCTACATTTATATCGTTATATTGATGACATAATTTTAATTGCCATTGAAAATCAATCTAAAATTTCTCAATTTCCAGTTGATTATCCCACTAATTTGGAATTAACGGAAAACCTCTTGTCTAACAATACTATTAACTTCTTAGATCTTAAAATTACAATAAAAGACAACAAAACAATAACTGATTTATATGATAAACGTAAAAAATTTAAATTCAAAGTTAATACATTTACAAATTTTAAATCTTGTCTTCATCATTCTGTATATCGAAATATACTACTTAATCATTTATATAGAATAAAATGTTTTGTTCTTCTCATCTAATTAACAATAATATTAAAAAACTAATTTATGATGCATTAAATCATGGTTTTCCAAAAAAATTCATATATTGATTAATATACAATTAGTACTTACATGATCTATAAAAAAAAAATAAATAAATAAAAAAAAATAAATAAAAAAATAACACATGCGTAAACAAAATTACAAAAAAATTATAAAATAAAAAAATATTTATAAAAAATTAAAAAATTGTAAAATAAAAATAAACAATTACTATAGGTTGGTTGGGTGGGTAGATGTTAGAGTACGGAGGAGGGTGGAGTTGTCTGAATAATACGCAATGGTTAATTTATATATAAAAAAAGGGGGCTTTTGTATTATAACTACATTTCTAATACGTATTTTATATGGACGTTGATTTGATGTTTTATATGTAATTGGTGACTTTTCCTCTTTTTTTTTCATATGAAATTAAACTTATATAATCAAATTCAATATTAACTTATTTTTAATTTAGTCTACTCAGGACAATGTCATATTAATTAATAATAGTATACCAACTTTTTAGTGATTATTATGCATATTGGTTTATTTGATTAACTAATGTTATACTGTTAGTATTAAAATTGGGTAAATAGTTTATTATTATTATTATTATTCCTCTATACTATTTAATATTGATTTATTTTCAACATTGTATTCCATGATTAATTATCGGTTTATATGTTTGATTGGCACAATCATATTTTTTTAGCTTTTTTATGACTAATATTAGGATAATTCACACGCTATATATGTGATCTTTAGGCTATTTGGAATTTTAGTATCTGACAATCTTATATAAACATCCATTTTTATTTATTTATTTTATAATTTAATTAATTATTTATTTATTTATTTTCTTTCCTGTTCATTTTCTATATGTAAAGCTAAATATTAAGACTATTATATTTTTATAATATAATTTATTTTATTTTATAGCATATAGCCTATATTCTATGTATTATCAAGTTTAAAAAGTTTTTTAATTTCTCAGTGTAGATTTAATGGTATGGTAATAGTATTGTATTAACATTTAATTTATTTTTAAAAAAAATTCTGAATAATGAAATACAGTATGGTATTGTTTTTATTAGGATGTGTGTAGGAATGCAGTTGATACATTTTAATTCATTAGCATGTATTAGGTTCTACTTATTGTGACATTTGTTTAATCATAATAGTTTTTAAAATAAAATAATAAATGGCAGCACTATAAATTTTGTATTTTTAAATAGTCTCTATTAAAGTTATAATTTTAATTTTTTACACTAGGTGGTTATTAACGCTGAATATTGGCAATGTTGTAAAATTGTTATTATACAATTTAAAATTGTTTTTAGGTATCATAAATAATTTAATTATTTTTTATTTATATTATATTAGTTATATTTATCACAATATTTCAACATGAATTAACTGACTCCATAGCTTTTAATTTCTGCGTTAACTTAACTGTTTTATTCACCTTAATCTTATCATGCTTTTCGGATTCCATGTGCGGGAGTGTATTTTGCAAATCTACTGGGAATTAATACGGTATGTTTTGTGAGATTTCTATTGCTATAGGTTGGATATTTAATGGGTTGTAGTTTTTTTTCCATTTCATGCCTTTTGATAGTGTTCTGTATTCATCTTGAGACTATTATTTTGATTATATTGGTTGTTTGAGTAGAGGGGAAAAAAATTTTCGGCTTATAGCTTTTTTCCCACAGAAAACAACCGATTTGCTTATATCATTGAATTCTGTACTCTTGAAAACGTAATTCAATAAATAAGTTTTTCACTTTTTTCGGAGTCCATGTTCTTCTTTTTTTCTTCCGTGTTGGTTCTTGTAATTAGGTATACTGTACTTTATTTTACACATACAGTTCTATATTGTTGGTTTATGGCGTGTAGTCAATCATTCACAATATTGTAGTTTTTGATGATGGTCGGTAATGTTTAATTAATGGTTATATATATATATATATATATATATATATATATATATATATAACCATTATAGAATATTACAAATCATCATCATTTTTAAATAAAATTTAAAAATTGAGTATCAAGACCGGATACAGACATTATACATACTAAATTGCATCAACAATTACACTGGTCAATAAATTTGAACTTTTGCTCTGTCCTAAAACAGAAATTAGTTGTTTTTTATGCGGTTTTTGTGCTGATTCCGAATCTGTTTTTAGATTTACTCTAGCACGTCAAGTTTGAGAGATATTTGCATATTTCAATCTATGCAAATTTAGTAAATTTTATACAGTTATTTGCAAATTTAAGGTATAAAGCAATATCAGATAGGGTTTTTTGTTTTATGTTATGATTACTACCTAATTTACTTCACAAAAACGTTGTTTCTGAGATTATACTGACATGTGACTGTGAAATATTGTACCTGATTTGCATATTTTTCATGTTTTTCTAATAATGTTTCTTGACGTTCAAATATTTCTGCCGCACGAGTACGCTAATATATTCTAAACCAGTTTTTTGAGCTGATTTCAAATCTTGTATCTGTTTTCTTCTATCCCGTTTAGTTTTTGAAAAAAGTGAAATTTTAGTTTTTGGTCAAAAAAGCCAGAAATAGCTTTTTATGATACTTTATGATAAACTTTAACTAGTTAGGATAGATTCTACTACTTATTTTTTTTGATTATATAAATTTTTGTTTATGTCTCTGGTATGAATCTGACCCTGTTCACCTTCTTCTCAATGAATTACACACCCCTAAAAAGCATCTTATATCAAACCTATGTTAATGCCGTGCAAAAGTAGAAATTCATCTTACTCAAAAACTAGACATGACATAAGAAAACAGACTGCAGATTTGAAATTAGCATAAAAATCTAGTCTAGAAAAATACTACGTCAATTCTGTGGCAACTATTTTTAAGTTGATAGTGATGTAAACATTGCACCATTGAAAAATATGCAAATTAGGCTTATTAACTAATAAATAAATGTTAAGAATATGCAAATCGTGACATTTATTTGAAGCACATAGTCAAGTAATCGTTATCTAGAAAACGTAATTAGATGTGACATATATTGTACCTAAAATTTGCATAAAATAGCACAAAAATGCTTAAATTTGCATAAATTTAAATATGGAAATTTCTCAAAATCTCGAGCACCTAGGGATAAACGGAAAGCATATTCGGAGTCTGCGCCAAAAACTGATCTAGACTCAACTAATTTTAGTTCTAGGACAAAACTACTGTTGTCCAGTGTTATTGAATTAACTAATCACTAATGAATTTTATAAAAACTAGATTAAATCACTTACAAATGAAATATTTAAAAATAATAACATTTAAAATATGCGAAAGGTAAATATTAACAGGAAGGTGAATGCATAAAAAATAAATAAACAAATAATGATAAATATGTAGGAAATCCTAAATCTTTGAATTATTTTGTCAAGCTATTTATAACCAAAACAATTTAACCAATGAAAAAAGGCCAGAAAAAAATTAATCATTGTCAGCACCAATAAATTCATTGTAAGAAATGTAGGATATCAAAATTGAATATACATTAATTCAATAAGAAAAACTACAAAATGAATGCAAATATATATATATATATATATATATATATATATATATAAACCCGTGCGAAGCTTTCTCGCCGCAATCTTTGATAACTGCTGATACTTTTTTTTATTTCAAACAACCTGTTTTGCTTTATATAAGAACCTTTCGAAAAATAATTCATTCATCGCTGTGCCTTTAGTATGTGCAGAGGAAAAAGATAATAGTGCTTGCCAAAAATGGGGAACGGCAACTCATGGTAATGTTTCGAAATAAAGAGTCTGAATATATGATAAATTGCAGTACGGTACTAAGTGTACTAATCTCATATACGCACAACTCAAGTGTTGCCAGGTCCCCCGATTTTCACGCGAAACGTCCTGTGTTTCAAAATCTACAAGACCGAACTCGCGAATCCTCTGCGCGGGATGCCACAAGTCCGAATTTTCATTATTCTCTGATGGCAAATTCTCATAAATTTTAGTTCGAGCCACGTTGTCAGTTAGTCTGTGTCGAATGGAAGATAATACAAAATAAAATAATGAAAAAATAAACAATAACCATACAAAAACAGCCAGAAAAGTCCTTATACATATAAGTATTTCAAGACATATAAGTAAGGATTTTTCATTTATAAAAGATTGATGGTATTGATTATAGTGGGAAGCTTTTAAGATAATTTATTTTTATTAAAACTATATTTCTTAAAAATTAAATTTGTAGAAACTGGCAGGTATGAATAAAACTGAGACAAGTCGGAATACGTTTTAATGTTTCAACGTCATATACAATTATTGAGTTTCATTTATTATAATGTTAACTAATGAAAATATGCAACGTATAAGTAGAAAGTTTGAGTTTTAGAGACGTTTCTACAGTGGTATGTTCCTAAATGTAATAATGCTTGCTTCAGGATTTTTTTCTTTTGGGAATGTACATTTTTAAAATCATATTTAGAGTTCTATACCAGAAATTTCAGAGTTTTTGTTTGTTATTAAATACACGAGAGAAAAAAAAACTATACAAAGACTTTTTGCCTAAGGATTCGAGACCTGTGTTCCAGACTTTTATGATTATATAAAAAGAAATTTTTTATATAAATACGGTAATACCTCGGCTTTTGTTGACTTCGGTTTTCGTCGATTTTTTCCGCAAAAAATTTGTCTCGGTATTCGTCGGTTGCCTTGAATTTCGTCGACGTACCCACATGATCTCGCTGCATTTTTCGGAAACCAAAGGGGCGACACACGCATTCTCCTGCTTAGTTTGGCGTTGTTTCTGGTCGTGTGTGCATCACTCCGCGAGTCTGGGCAAACGATTTCGTTTATTTCCAGTGTATTTTTGCTCTTTTTTTTTTTAATACGAGTGCTTCACCTTGGGACTAAAGAAGGTTTCCATAGGCAGCAGTCCTTCAAAAAAGAAGGCCTGGAGCACGATCGAGTTGAAAAAGGAAATTATTCAGAAATAACAGAGTAGTTTTAAGATTGCTGAAATCGGCCGCATGGTCGGGATATCGCCATTCACGGCAAGTTCCATTCTGGAAAAAAGAAAAGCAATAAAGGTGGCTAATGTTACCTCTGACAACAGTAAGATCTTACTGTTGTATCATTCAAAAACTCCTAGAATTTTTAGCAAAAACAATGTGATTAAAGTAAATTGTGTGTGATGTGGATGTCAAACAAGAAAGCATGGTTCATGAGACAAATTTTCAATGAGTGGATGAATGAAGTGTTTTGCCCGAGTGTGAAAAAATACCACCCGGATAATCAGTTGCCCCTCAAGTGCCTTCTGGTAATGGACTGCTCTTGCGCACATTTTACAGATTTGGGAGGCACATTGTTGGAAAAGTTCAATTTTATCACAGTGAAGTTCTTGCTCCCTAATACCACACCACTTATGCTCGTATTCACCACCTACCTCAACCTAGAAAACCTCGGTCGAAAGCTCAAATCAAATTCATGATAACATTTCATTGGACATTATCAAGGAGACATCCAATCAGGATTAAAGGTGCATACCGTTTGAGCGTTCGACCGAGGTTATCGGTATAACTCGGGTTCGAAGTAGTTGGTGAATACGAGTTTTAGCCAGCCCATGGGCCAGAATGTCATTTCAAATCTCAAAAAATTGTACACAAAAGCAATGTTTAAAACGTGCTTTGAGGTGACATCAGAGACAGAATTGGCCTTAACAGAATTCTCGAAAAAGCATTTCAACATTCTCAATTGCGTTAGTGTCGTAGATAACACTTGGCAGGGAGAGACATTCAGGACGGTAAACTCTGCCTGGAAGAAATTGTGGCAAATCCATGATTTTGGAGGAAAGTGGTGAGGATGTGGAAGAGTTGGTGGATGACAACAGTGAAGAACTCACCACTGAAGAGCTGCAAGTCCTTCACCTAGAAGTGCAACAGACGATAGACAATATGTTTTCAGATGAGGAGGAAGAGACAGAGGAGAATGTGTCTTCTACAGAGATTAAAGACATCTTCTCTATGTGGAAGTTGCTGCGTACAGGGATTTGGGAAGAAAAATCACCCAGACAAAGCTGAAGCTGTTTGCCAGCCGTGTCTGCAACTTGTTTAATAATAATGTCCTGTCCAATTTTAAGCAAATATTAAAGAGGCGTTAGAAACAGATCACTTTAGACAGCTTGTTTCAGCGACATAGTTCCTCTGATTCTGATACTAGCTCTACTGCAAAAAGACCAAAACGGGAAGGGATACCAGATAGAGTGCCTTGATACTATACGACGAGAACAATATATTAATTTCTTACTGTTTTTTGTATTAAACGCTATACTTATTCTCTATAAAATGCGTTTTTGGCATCTATTTTGAAGTGTTTAAAACGAATTAATGTAACGAACGAATAGTGCCTTGATACTATACGCCGAGAACAATATATTAATTTCTTACTGATTTTTGTATTAAACGCTATACTTATTCTCTATAAAATGTGTTTTTGGCACCTATTTTGGAGTGTTTAGAACGGATTAATTGGATTTACATAGATTCATATGGAAATAATTGCCTCGTTTTTCGTCGGTTTCGGATTTCGCCGATTGTTTTCGAACGGATTACCGACGAAAACCAAAGTATCACTGTATAGTGGTTGAAATGAACTGAATTTATTTCCTGAATGTTAAATTTTAAGCGATTCATATATGCATCACTGAGCAGTGTATGGTTAAGTTTCATTTATCAACATTTATTTTTCTGCAAATGTTGTTAAGTTGGTTGTGTTGCAAAGTTTGGTTTTGCACAATTAAATACATCCTGTGTCCCTTAAACATTGTTAATTATCCCAAATTCAGTACAATGACATAAAACTGTTTATCTGTTTATATAATTTTAAGTCCCTCAAGTAACTGTTTATAATTTAAAAGCCACTGTCCATCTTTTTTAAAGTCCATGTCCCATTATTTACGACTTTGGATCAGACAACACTATACTAAAAGGATATATCAGCTACTATATTAAAATGTATATCCCCCCCTCCCCCGTCGATTTCTCATTTTATCTGCTTTTCAGTCTAACATGAATGCGTTCAGATTTATTTATTTTTTTTTTTTTTAAGAAAAGTTCAGTAGAACCTCTTTTATCCAAAACTCTTTTAACCGAAACTCTCGGTTAACCGAAATCCATTTTGATAGCTTTTTTTTTTTTTTTTTTTTTTTTTTAACTGTCACATTCTTTGTGAGCAAAATCCATTTTAAAAGCTTTTTTTTTTTTTTTTTTTTAACGAGTAGATATAAATATTTTCAATCCCTTTTCTTAGGGTTCCTTTAAATTTAATTTGAGCTCCCGCAAGCTGCGGAGTGGAACGAAGAAAACTAACAAATTAGCAATTCCAAATTCAGTACAATGACATAAAACTGTTTATCTGTTTATATAATTTTAAGTCCCTCAAGTAACTGTTTATAATTTAAAAGCCACTGTCCATCTTTTTTAAAGTCCATGTCCCATTATTTACGACTTTGCATCAGACAACACCATACTAAAAGGATATATCAGCTACTATATTAAAATGTATATCCCCCCCTCCCCCGTCGATTTCTCATTTTATCTGCTTTTCAGTCTAACATGAATGCGTTCAGATTTATTTATTTTTTTTTTTTTTAAGAAAAGTTCAGTAGAACCTCTTTTATCCAAAACTCTTTTAACCGAAACTCTCGGTTAACCGAAATCCATTTTGATAGCTTTTTTTTTTTTTTTTTTTTTTTTTAACTGTCACATTCTTTGTGAGCAAAATCCATTTTAAAAGCTTTTTTTTTTTTTTTTAACGAGTAGATATAAATATTTTCAATCCCTTTTCTTAGGGTTCCTTTAAATTTAATTTGAGCTCCCGCAAGCTGCGGAGTGGAACGAAGAAAACTAACAAATTAGTAATTCCAAATTCAGTACAATGACATAAAACTGTTTATCTGTTTATATAATTTTAAGTCCCTCAAGTAACTGTTTATAATTTAAAAGCCACTGTCCATCTTTTTTAAAGTCCATGTCCCATTATTTACGACTTTGGATCAGACAACACTATACTAAAAGGATATATCAGCTACTATGTTAAAATGTATATCTCCCGCCCCCCCCTCCCCCCGTCGATTTTTCATTTTATCTGCTTTTCAGTCTAACATGAATGCGTTCAGATTTATTTTTTTTAAAGAAAAGTACAGTAGAACTTCTTTTATCCAAAACTCTTTTAACCGAAACTCTCGGTTAACCGAAATTCATTTTGATAGCTTTTTTTTTTTTAGGTAGCTTTCTTTACAAAAAAGCTACCTATTGCAGCCGTTCGGAGGAAAGCGATTTCAAAAAATTTTGGTATATTTTCATCGATCATGACCCCCAGACCCCGAAACCACCCTCCGTTCAAAATTGATATATATATATATATATATATATATATATATATATATATATATATCTGACCTATGTCACACTGTAACTCCCGTAATTATGAACCGATTTCGATGTAATTCGGTATGTACATAGTACATACCAATGTCTCGACCGAGTTCGTTGGCCAGCTTCATCCGCCGTTTTGTTTCAAAATGGCGGCCATTTAAAATTTTTAAAAAAATTTAAAACTTGAAATGTGGTACCAAAAAATTAAAAATGGAAAAATATTTTTTTCTTATGTATTTGACCTTTATACAAAGATTCCGGAGCAGTTTTTGTTTCGTCTATATCTTAAAAAAGTCCTTCCGGCCAGTGCCGGGAGGAAGAGGTAGCTTTCATAATCCTTATTTAAAAAAAGCCAACTTATATCATGCAAACGCACGAAGCTCAATTTAGTAGAAACCGAATATAGGAGGTTCAATACTAATTTTTATCAATATAATGAATGAGAATTTCGCGAAATTAGTCAGCTTTATCCAAGCTGCTTTTCTTTAAAGTAACTTATATTTGGCTGCCAAATTCGGCAATTTCTTAAAGTGCCTGTCATTTTAAGACAACATGGTGGATGAGGCTAAGCAGTGAACTTGGTCGAGACCTTAGTAATTGCTGTCCACATGCTCACTCACATCGGAATCGGTTAATATATAGGAGTGCTGCCGCATGCAAAAAATCAGATTTTTCAAAATGTCACCCACAATAGAAATTGAAACTGCTATATCTGAGCCATTTTTTAAGGTAAAGACAAACAAAAAATGCTCCTGAATCCTTATATCATGATCAAATACTTAAGAAAGAAACCTTTTTCAATTTCTAATTTTTTTGCACGTCACTTTAAATATATATATATTTTTTAATTTAATGGCCGCCATTTTGGAACAAGATGGCTGATGAATCTGGCCAGCGAACTTGGTCGAGGTGTTGATGTATACTATCCACATGCCTTCTTACATCGAAATAGGCGAATACGTGTGTTATCGCGTGACAAATACAAGATCGTTTCAAAATGTTAGCCATGCTAGAAATTCAAAGTGCTATAAATCAACCATTTTTTAAGATATCAACAAAAGAACAAATTTTCAGAAACAAAAACTGCTCCGGAATCTTTGTATCAAGGGCAAACACATAAAAAAAATCTTTTTCATTTTCCAATTTTTTAATACCTCATTTTGAATTTTAAATTTAATTTTTATTAAATGACAACCCTTTTGAAACAAGATGGCGAATGAAGCTGTCCAACGAACTCGGTCGAGACATTGGTATGTACTGTGTACAGACCAAGTTACATCCAAATAGGTTCATAAATACGCCTGTTATCGCGTGACAAAAATCAGGTCTTTTTAAAATGTCAGCCACAAGAGAAATTCAAAATGCTATTACTCAGCCATTTTTTTTTTAGATATAGACGAAAGAAAAACTGTTCCGGAATCTTTGTATTAAGGTCAAACACATACAAAAAAAATATTTTTCATTTTCCAATTTTTTGGTATCTCATTTAAATTTTTTTATTTTTTAATTTTTTTAAATGGCGGCCATTTTGAAACAAGATGGTGGATGAAGCTGGCCAACGAACTCGCTCGAGATATTTGTATGTACTATGTACACACCAAGGTACATCCAAGTCGGTTCATAAATACGCCTGTTATTACGTGAGAAAAATCAGGACGTTTCAAAATGTCAGCCACGCTAGAAATTCAAAATGCTATAACTCAGCCATTTCTTAAGATATAGACGAAACAAAAACTGCTCCCGAATCTTTTTATCAAAGTCAAACACATAAGAAGAAAATATTTTTTCAATTTTCAATTTTTGGTACCACATTTCAAATTTAAATTTTTCTTAAAAATTTAAATGGCCGCCATTTTTAAACAAGATGGCGGGTGAAGCTGGCCAACGAAACCGGTCGAGACATTGGTATGTACTATGTATAAACGAAGTTACATCCAAATCGGTTCATAAATACGCCTTTTATCGCGTGACAAAATTCAGGACGTTTCAAAATATCAGCCACGCTAGAAATTCAAAATGCTATAACTCAGCCATTTTTTAAGATATAGACGAAACAAAAACTGCTCCGAAATCTTTGTATAAAGGTCAAATACA
This sequence comes from Maratus speciosus, assembly GCA_963932465.1. NCBI lineage: Eukaryota > Metazoa > Arthropoda > Arachnida > Araneae > Salticidae > Maratus > Maratus speciosus. The sequence goes on along the minus strand of OZ010794.1, from coordinate 280,789,819 downwards.
TAAGAAAAAAATATTTTTCCATTTTCAATTTTTTGGTACCACATTTCAAATTTTAAATTTTAAAAAAAATTTTAAATGGCCGCCATTTTGAAACAAAATGGCGGATGAAGCTGGCCAACGAACTCGGTCGAGAGATTGGTATGTACTATGTACACACTGAATTACATCCAAATCGGTTCATAAATACGCCTTTTATCGCGTGACAAAATTCAGGACGTTTCAAAATGTCAGTCACGCTAGAAATTCAAAATGCTATAACTCAGCCATTTTTTAAGATATAGACGAAACAAAAACTGCTCCGGAATCTTTGTATAAAGGTCAAATACATAAGAAAAAAATATTTTTCCATTTTCAATTTTTTGGTACCACATTTCAAATTTTAAATTTTTAAAGAAATTTTAAATGGCCGCCATTTTGAAACAAAATGGCGGATGAAGCTGGCCAACGAACTCGGTCGAGACATTGGTATGTACTATGTACACACCGAATTACATCGAAATCGGTTCACAATTACGGGAGTTACAGTGTGACATAGGTCAGATATATATATATATATATATATAGATATATATATATATATATATATATATATATATATATATATATATATCAATTTTGAACGGAGGGTGGTTTCGGGGTCTGGGGGTCATGATCGATGAAAATATACCAAAATTTTTTGAAATCGCTTTCCTCCGAACGGCTGCAATAGGTAGCTTTTTTGTAAAGAAAGCTACCTAAAATGGCTGAGTTATAGCATTTTGAATTTCTAGCGTGGCTGACATTTTGAAACGTCCTGAATTTTGTCACGTGATAAAAGGCGTATTTATGAACCGATTTGGATATAATTCGGTGTGTACATAGTACATACCAATCTCTCGACCGAGTTCGTTGGCCAGCTTCATCCGCCATTTTGTTTCAAAATGGCGGCCATTTAAATTTTTTTTAAAAATTTAAAATTTGAAATGTGGTACCAAAAAATTGAAAATGGAAAAATATTTTTTACTTATGTATTTGACCTTTATACAAAGATTTCGGAGCAGTGTTTGTTTCGTCTATATCTTAAAAAATGGCTGAGTTATAGCATTTTGAATTTCTAGCGTGGGTGACATTTTTAAACGTCCTGAATTTTGTCACGCGATAAAAGGCGTATTTATGAACCGATTTGGATGTAACTTCGTTTATACATAGTACATACCAATGTCTCGACCGGGTTCGTTGGCCAGCTTCACCCGCCATCTTGTTTAAAAATGGCGGCCATTTAATGTTTTAAGAAAAATTTAAATTTGAAATGTGGTACCAAAAATTGAAAATTGAAAAAATATTTTCTTCTTATGTGTTTGACCTTGATAAAAAGATTCGGGAGCAGTTTTTGCTTCGTCTATATCTTAAGAAATGCCTGAGTTATAGCATTTTGAATTTCTAGCGTGGCTGACATTTTGAAACGTCCTGATTTTTCTCACGTATTAACAGGCGTATTTATGAACCGACTTGGATGTACCTTGGTGTGTACATAGTACATACAAATATCTCGACAGAGTTCGTTGGCCAGCTTCATCCGCCATCTTGTTTCAAAATGGCGGCCATTTAAAAAAATTAAAAAAAAAAAAATTAAATGAGATACCAAAAAATTGGAAAATGAAAAAGATTTTTTTGTATGTGTTTGACCTTAATACAAAGATTCCGGAACAGTTTTTCTTTCGTCTATATCTAAAAAAAATGGCTGAGTAATAGCATTTTGAATTTCTCTTGCGGCTGACATTTTAAAACGACCTGATTTTTGTCACGCGATAACAGGCGTATTTATGAACCTATTTGGATGTAACTTGGTCTGTACATAGTACATACCAATGTCTCGACCGAGTTCTTTGGCCAGCTTCATTCGCCATTTTGTTTCAAAAGGGTTGCCATTTAAAAAAAATTAAATTTAAAATTCAAAATGAGGTATTAAAAAATTGGAAAATGTAAAAGATTTTTTTTATGTGTTTGGCCTTGATACAAAGATTCCGGAGCAGTTTTTGTTTCTAAAAATTTGTTCTTTTGTTGATATCTTAAAAAATGGTTGATTTATAGCACTTTGGATTTCTAGCATGGCTAACATTTTGAAACGATCTTGTATTTGTCACGCGACAACACACGTATTCGCCTATTTCGATGTAAGAAGGCATTTGAATAGTATACATCAACACCTCGACCAAGTTCGCTGGCCAGATTTATCAGCCATCTTGTTTCAAAATGGCGGCCATTAAATTAAAAAATATATATATATTTAAAGTGAGGTGCAAAAAAATTAGAAATTGAAAAAGGTTTCTTTTATAAGTATTTGATCTTGATATAAGGATTCAGGAGCATTTTTTGTTTGTCTTTACCTTAAAAAAATGGCTCAGATATACCAGTTTCAATTTCTATTGTGGGTGACATTTTGAAAAATCTGATTTTTTGCATGCGACAGCACTCTTATATATTAACCGATTCCGATGTGAGTGAGCATGTCCACAGCAATTACTAAGGTCTCGACCAAGTTCACTGCTTAGCCTCATCCACCATGTTGTCTTAAAATGACAGGCACTTTAAGAAATTGCCGAATTTGGCAGCCAAATATATGTTACTTTAAAGAAAAGCAGCTTGGATAAAGCTGACTAATTTCGCGAAATTCTCATTCATTATATTGATAAAAATTAGTATTGAATCTCCTATATTCGGTTTCCACTAAATTGAGCTTCGTGTGTTTGCATGATATAAGTTGGCTTTTTTTAAATAAGGATTGTGAAAGCTACCTCTTCCTCCCGGCAATGGCCGGAAGGACTTTTTTTTTTAGGTACCTTTCATTACAAAAAGCTACCTATTGCAGCCGTTCGGAGGAAAGCGATTTCAAAAAATTTTGGTATATTTTCATCGATCATGACCCCCAGACCCCGAAACCACCCTCCGCTCAAAAGTTGATATATATATATATATATATATATATATATATATATATATATCCATATATATATATATATATCTGACCTTTGTCATACTGTAACTCTCGAATTTATGAACCGATTTGAATGTAATTCGGTATGTACATGGTACATACCAATGTCTCGACCGAGTTCGTTGGCCAGCTTCATCCGCCGTTTTGTTTCAAAATGGCGGCCATTTAAAATTTTCTTTAAAATTTAAAATTTGAAATTTGGTACCAAAGAATTGAAAATGGAAAAATATTTTTTTCTTATGTATTTGACCTTTATACAAAGATTCCGGAGCAGTTTTTGTTTCGTCTATATCTTAAAAAATGGCTGAGTTATAGCATTTTGAATTTCTAGCGTGGCTGACATTTTGAAACGTCCTGAATTTTGTCACGCGATAAAAGGCGTATTTATGAACCGATTTGGATGTAACTTCGTTTGTAGATAGTGCATACCAATGTCTCGACCGAGTTCGTTGGCCAGCTTCATCCGCCATCTTGTTTAAAAATGGCAGCCATTTAAATTTTTAAAAAAAATTTAAATTTGGAATGTGGTACCAAAAAATTGAAAACTGAAAAAATATTATTTTCTTATGTATTTGACCGTGATACAAAGATTCGGGAGCAGTTTTTGTTTCGTCTATATCTTAAAAAATGGCTGAGTTATAGCATTTTGAATTTCTAGCGTGGCTGACATTTTGAAACGTCCTGATATTTGTCACGTGATAACAGGCGTATTTATGAACCAATTTGGATGTACCGTGGTGTGTGCATAGTACATACCAATGTCTCGTTCGAGTTCGTTGGCCAGCTTCATCCGCCATCTTGTTTCAAAATGGCGGCCATTTAAAATAATTTTAAAAATTTAAAATTTAAAATGAGATACCAAAAAATTGGAAAATGAAAAAGATTTTTTTCGTATGTGTTTGATCTTAATACAAAGATTCCGGAACAGTTTTTGTTCCGTCTATATCTAAGAAAATGGCTGAGTTATAGCATGTTGAATTTCTATTGTGGCTGACATTTTAAAACGACCTGATTTTTGTCACGCGATAACAAGCGTATTTATGAACCGATTGGGATGTTACTTGGTCTGTACATAGTTCATACCAATGTCTCGACCGAGTTCGTTGGCCAGCTTCATTCGCTATCTTGTTTCAAAAGGGTTGCCATTTAAAAAAATTAAATTTAAAATTTAAAATGAGGTATTAAAAAATTGGAAAATGAAAAAGATTTTTTTATGTGTTTGTCCTTGATACAAAGATTCCGGAGCAGATTTTGTTTCTGAAAATTTGTTCTTTTGTTTATATCTTAAAAAATGGTTGAATTATAGCACTTTGAATTTCTGGTATGGCTAACATTTTGAAATGATCTTGTATTTGTCACGTGATAACACACCTAATCGCCTATTTCCATGTAAGAAGGCATGTAGATAGTATACATCAATATCTGAGCCAAATATAAGTTACTTTAAATAAAAGCAGCTTCGATAAAGCTGTCTAATTTCGCGAAATTCTCATTCATAATGATTTACTATTGATAATAATTAGTATTGAATCTCCTATATTCTGTTTCCAATAATTGAGCTTCGTGTGTTTGACTAATATAAGTTGGCTTTTTTAAAATAAGGAATTTGAAAGCTACCTCTTCCTCCCGGCACTGGCCGGAAGGACTTTTTTTTTTTTACTGTCACATTCTTTGTGAGCAAAATCCATTTTAAAAGCTTTTTTTTTTTTTTTTTTTTTTAACGAGTAGATATAAATATTTTCAATCCCTTTTCTTAGGGTTCCTTTAAATTTAATTTGAGCTCCCGCAAGCTGCGGAGTGGAACGAAGAAAACTAACAAATTAGCAATTCCAAATTCAGTACAATGACATAAAACTGTTTATCTGTTTATATAATTTTAAGTCCCTCAAGTAACTGTTTATAATTTAAAAGCCACTGTCCATCTTTTTTAAAGTCCATGTCCCATTATTTACGACTTTGGATCAGACAACACTATACTAAAAGGATATATCAGCTACTATGTTAAAATGTATATCTCCCCCCCCCCTCCCCCCGTCGATTTCTCATTTTATCTACTTTTCAGTCTAACATGAATGCGTTCAGATTAATTTTCTTTAAAGAAAAGTACAGTAGAACCTCTTTTATCCAAAACTCTTTTAACCGAAACTCTCGGTTAACCGAAATCCATTTTGATAGCTTTTTTTTTTTTTTTTTTTTTTACTATCACATTCCTTGTGAGCAAAATCCATTTTAAAAGCTTTTTTTTTTTTTACGAGTAGATATAAATATTTTCAATCCCTTTTCTTAGAGTTCCTTTAAATTTAATTTGAGCTCCCGCAAGCTGTGGAGTGGAACGAAGAAAACTAACAAATTAGCAATTCTGAAGCTTTTGCAAAAGGTTTGGTGTATGGCTGGAGTAGTAGAAAGACTGTGATACTGGTGAACTAATAATATTAAAAAACTCCGTATAGAGCTTCAAAGCAAAGGCAATCGAAACTGTGACAAACAAAACATTTTTTCAAACCCTTGTTATATATGTAAAAAGCACTTAATTTCAAAATTAAAATTAAGGTAATTTATTCTTGTTTCTATTTTGCTATTGCTTTATTTTTATTAAGCACTTTTTAAACAATAATAAGAAATTTTGCATGTATTTCTCCTTAATCTTAAAATTGAAGCATTCTCGATTATCCGAAAATTTCGATTTTCCGAAAGAGGGTCGCTCCCAATTACTTCGGATAATCGAGGTTCTACTGCTTTTTCTTATCGTTGATTGCACTAATTCATGTTGTTTTATTTCTGTAGCATGGAAAGTGTAAAATTATATTTCATTTTCATCTGTAATATCTCGCAATAAGAAGATCGTTGACATGTCGCAATTATCTCATAGAAAGATTTAAAGTATTAGTGAAAGAAAATACTGATCGCATACTTCCGATTTGTAAAAAGACGTCGCAATCTCCCGTAGAGTGGATGGAAATTGATTTCTTCCTCGATCTGCTTCCTAGTCTAGTGTGAATGAGATGCATTATCTAGGAAAGATAAAAATTACATATGAATTCTTCTGTTTTATTGCAGTTGATACAAGTAATCTTCCACTTTTGTTTCTGGGCAATTCCATCGTAACTGACGTAACATTTTATCATCGAATTTTGTTTTCAAAACTATGTAGAAAATTTACTAATAAAGCTAGAACAATTTTTTACAATTTAAAACATTTCTTATTAAAGACTTAATACCCAAATACCTGCATATTATTTTAATCTCTCTTTGAGTCCCAAAAATTTCAATTCAAAATTCTGTAACTTACGTAACATAAAATATACAAAATTTTTTTCTGCCTTCATTGAAGTGCAAAAATTTTCAAAACTACCCCGTTAAAAAAAGTTACTTAATGTTCTCAACAACACTAAGTAATGCCAAATTATAACAGTAACTTGTTTAAACAATTTCTGAATAATAAAAAAGAAAAAAAAGGCATTTACACGTGTAACTAACATAACTTTTATTGTGTAACTGACGTAACATTATGATTTTACAATGACAATAATGGTACTTAACTTAGTTTGTAAACAGTAATTTACAATGCCCTTTTATTAAGATTTTATTATAGAATATAAAATTATCAAGTTTTCCAATCATACCCTTAAATTAAACATATTATAAATTTTATTTCCCCCCCTCCCCATAAAATGATGTTTTTCTGTGGAAATGCCCTTCTTCTTTTGCACAAATTTCATTTCAGCGACATACAAAGGTCTAACACTTGATTTAAATTTCTGTTGTAATATCTTGTTATAAGAATTTCTCTGACTAATTGACATGTCTAAGTTTTCTCATTAATTCAGAAAAAAGTAAAAAAAATAACAACTGCATATCGTCCGTACCATGTAAAACTATCCAATATGAAAAAGTCTTGTCAGTGGGCTACTTTTTTCAAATTCAGATTTGTTGATTGGCACCACTTTTTTGAAATAGTGAAATTCGCCTTATTTAATGCCATATTAATTGTCCCTTATTTTCTACTGACGGTACTTATAAGTACCATTAAAATAACTTGCTATAAAATTCATTTAATACATCGATTAGTAGTAATACAGGTTAGAATGAGTTATAAATGCATTACTTTATCTTGTTCCAAGAGCATTATTGGTTACACAAAACAAAAATATTTTTAAAAGGATGTGATTTCTTTTGCCCTTTGTATCTTTTCACCGTTCTTGACGTTGGGGGGGGGGGGGGGGGATTTTTCAATTCGGAAATATTTCTATATTTCTATTGTAAGAGCATGATATTTGTACATTTCCTAATTCTACAAAATACCAGTAAATATATTTTAAATAAAAAATTTGAGTGGGGTTGTAAATATTGCACAAAATCCCTATGAATTCAAATTTAATTAATCCTTCGAACTCCTGCAATCCTTTTAAAATCCTTCTAAAATTTAGTAAATGATTATGTAAATCTTCTAATGTAGTTTCAAAAATTCACGAAAAATGCTTTAGAAGATAAAATTTTCATGAATTCATAATTTAGTACATAAAGGGTTAAGGCGAAAACAAGGGGAATTTTATTATTTCAGAAAAGTGGTGACAATCACGAAATTTGAATTTTAAAAAAGTAGCTCACTGACAACACTGTTTTCATATTGGATAGTTTGACATGGTACCGACAATATGTTCAACTAAGAATGGACTTCACAGTTATTATTTCAAAATGTATGAGCTTCAGTTGGTGCAATCGATTTCTTAGTGTCTAATGTGAGTGAGCTCTTTTTTAGGGGGGGGGGGGGGGTCCGTACTTAAAAAGTAAAAACGGAACCATTATAAGATCACTCCTTGTCTGTCTGTCACAGCCATTTTACTCGTAGACTATGGAACGAGGAAAGTTCAAAATAGGGGAACTAATAAAGACTATTGACTCATATATTTACAGATTATTCAACATTCACAAATATACTTAGGAAAAAGGTATAGGAGCTAATTAAGTTACTTGAAAAAAAAAAGAAAAAACATTTTCTTTGTATATCGTGTGGGGTATCGCGTGAAAGCTTTCGTAACGCTGAATTCAAAAATACATTTCTTTTAATTTTAAGTATTATATTTTCAGAGATATCATCGAAAATGAGGTGCAAAAATATGTTTCCCCCATCTATTTCCGAATCTACCGAAACTAAAATTATGAAAAAATTAGAGGTAGTAGACGTTGATTTAAACCTTGCACGAAAATTATAGCAATTACCCTAGGTCTCATAGTTTTTGAGAAAAGCGCATTTTTCCGTTACACACAAATTTCGATTTTCAGGCAGCAGAAGGTGCTGAAGAGCGCTGGAAGCACCTATCGTAGCAGAAGTATAAATCATATCATTGTTGATAATGATTTTCGAAAAAAATCGTCTGTAATTAGACGAGATATTAACCCTTAAAGAGACGGATGGTTTGGACATACATAATGGCAGTGGCGGCGTATTCTATGTATCATCGGCTTTTAAAGCCCAGATAACAACTTTTAATGATATATTTGCGTAATGCAATATCCAGTAGCAGTATAAAAGCAATAAATGTCAAATTGTTAAAAACAGATTCATTTAATTAGAATTAATCTCATAAACACTATGGTATTCGCGATTAGTTTGCATTGAGTGAACCTCTCAATATGCCTCCCGTGTCGCTAAAAGTTAATTAAAACCCTATCTGAAAAACGTGGCACGGACCAAGGCGGCGTTGCATCTTTGCGACCTCCTTTCGAAGCGCGCTTAGTACAATGCCAATTTTAAACTTTGAAGAAGAGTTTTGTTTTAGCTACACTGGAAAAATTGAAAGATTATGACTACGCTGAATTTAGTTTTATGAAATGCCAAATAAAGTTTAAATATGCACTATTTTTATTGTCAGTACCGAATTAAGTTCATCATATGCAGATTAGGATCAGATTGAAAAAAGAGTTATACAGTGCAGCAATATTTTATATTATTTAGGCTTCATATCTCTTTATGGTATACCCAATAATACTTTTCTAGTATATGCAGCTATGCCCAACCCTACGTTGTAAAGTTTTTACAAAGTCCTATTATTCTTTTAGCATTTTTTTTTAATAATGCAGTTAATAATTTATATATTTATTGTACGGAACCCTCTGAGCGCGAGTAATACTCGCACTTGACCGTTTATTTTGTATAAGAAAAATAAATGATACATCGCGTGTGTATCTATATATATATTTAAGTTGACTGCAGTAATTTTTCATGTTGTTTCATTTGTGTAAAATACAAAGTCCGATATTTGATTTCAATTTGTGCTGGAATATCTTGCAATAAGACGTATTCTGAATGGTTGACATTTTTCTGTAATCTGGTAGAAAGTTTTAATGCACCAATAAAATACGATGCTATTCGCATACTTGTGACTTATTAAAAGACATCACGCGCACACACAGAAATATAACCATCGATTTCTTATTGCCTAAGAATGGACCCCGTTTTATTTCAGAAAAATAAATAATAAGTGAATTTTTGCTTTTTCTTTTTACTTTTGATTCCATTATTTTTTCATATTGTTTCATTTCTATAATATACAAAGTCATATACATTTTATTTAATTTTGTACAGCAATCTTCAGCAATAAGAAGCATTCTATATAATTGGCATGCTGGAGTATCTCGTAGGGACCTTTAAAATGCCAGTGAAAGACTGCTAATCCCGTACTTGCTACTTGTAAAAAGACTTCACAGTCTCCTGTAGAATCGAGGCAATCAGTTCTTAATTGGTCAGCTTTTGAACATAGTCTGAAGTGAAAAACTGCTAATCACTGACTTGCTACTTGTAAAAAGATTTCAGTCTCCTGTAGAATCGATGCAATCAGTTCTTAATTGATCTGCTTTTGAATATAGTGTGAATGAGATGCATTATCTAAGAAAGATTAATGTTACTTATATATTTTCTTACTTTTTATTACAGTTGACTGCAGTAATTTTCTACTTCTGTTTTCACTAATTTCATTTCAACAATACACAGAGTCTAATATTTGATTTCAATTTGTAGTAAAAAATCACGGAATAAGAATTTTGCTGAATAATTGACATATCTCCCAATTCTAAGATTTTTCAAAATTATTGAATCTTTATTATAAAACAAAAATATATATGTGGGTAACGATTTGCTACTTGTAAAAAGATTTCACGGTCTCCTGTAGAATCGATGCAATCAGTTCTTAATTGATCTGCTTTTGAATATAGTGTGAATGAGATGCATTATCTAAGAAAGTTTAATATTACGTATATATTTTCTTACTTTTTATTACAGTTGACTGCAGTAATTTTCTACTTCTGTTTTCACTAATTTCATTTCAACGATACACAGAGTCTAATATTTGATTTCAATTTGTAGTAAAAAATCACGGAATAGGAATTTTGCTGAATAATTGACATATCTCCCATTTCTAAGATTTTTCAAAATTATTGAATCTTTATTATAAAACAAAAATATATCTGTGGGTAACGATTTGCTACTTGTAAAAAGATTTCACGGTCTCCTGTAGAATCGATGCAATCAGTTCTTAATTGATCTGCTTTTGAATATAGTGTGAATGAGATGCATTATCTAAGAAAGATTAATGTTACATATATATTTTCTTACTTTTTATTACAGTTGACTGCAGTAATTTTCTACTTCTGTTTTCACTAATTTCATTTCAACAATACACAGAGTCTAATATTTGATTTCAATTTGTAGTAAAAAATCACGGAATAAGAATTTTGCTGAATAATTGACATATCTCCCATTTCTAAGATTTTTCAAAATTATTGAATCATTATTATAAAACAAAAATATATCTGTGGGTAACGATAACGTCATATCGACGGTGGCAACGACTTGAGTAATCAATTTTGCTTTTATCGGAAATTTATTGACATCTAAACAACTCCCAATATCAATTTTTACACTGCTGAATAGAAAAAAGATATGTTCTTTCAAATCCAATTTGTTTGAAAACTGTATGTCAATTTATTGATTTTTCTTAAGATTTTTAAATTAATTTCAAGAATTGACCTTTTTTTAAAAAGATTATCTGTATCGCGTGCAGCCCGATAACGAAATATTAACCCGTTTGCATTTAAAACAGTATAAATAGTTCAGCGTTTGTTTCCGGCTTCTATTCTATAACGAAATTAACACTTCATTAATAAGTAAATAAATAATTAAATAATATAATATAATATAATATAATATAATATAATATAATACAAGTAAAACGCAAATTTAACAGCTATTTAATCGAACTATATGCTTAAACACTGAAAACCAAAAAATCAAAAAAGTTGCTGTAAGAAGAAAAATCTTTGGCGATTTCTTCGGCTCTTAACCCCTTGGGGACGAGCGACCTGTATATGCCACTTACAGTGCTCAGAATCCTTCGTTATTCCCACCAGTTATTTTTTATTCTAAAGTTTACCTTATTTAATCAGAGCATTTTCACGATTCAATTACAAAAAAAATGTCTGTTTTGAAAAACCGATGGTAAAAGAATTAAAATTAAGCAAAGGGCTCTCGTCGCGAAAGGGTTAACCTCCGGCATGGGCCCCATGGGTACATTTGACGACTGATTCTCGTTATGTATTTTCGCGACTGGCGCATATTTTTATATTCTATGCATACCACAATTTAAAGAAAAAAAATTGTAGAATACTTCTCTTGCACATGTTGTCAAAGTGCATATTGAAAGATTTTTGTTTTGAAAAAGTAGTGTGAGATGGAAAAAAAAAAAAAAAGAAAAAGCCAGTGGCAGACCTGAAACAAATGTGTACCTAAAAGGTTAATATGAAAATACTGTTCTTAATATACTTCAAAATTTGATTTGAATGCATAATTTATATTCTTCATATAAAAGTAGTTTTTGTTGATGATAAGTGTTTTGATAGTTGGCAATCTAAAAAAAAAAAAAATATTTTAAACATAAAAAAAAATCTGTCCGAGTTTTCAATTTAAAAAAAAAAAAAATCACCTGATTATGTACGCCTGGTAGCATCTTCTATAATCTAGGAATCTCGGGTTGATCCCCTGATTTTTAAAAGATAGCACCAACTACATTCTTGCTACTAAGAAAAAAACATCACTGCTGCTATTTGAAAATGCATGAGTTACACCGTAAAGATGTTGTCTATGGGGCGGTACATAAATGATGTCACACTTTTTTCAACATTTTTGACCCCCCACCCCCCATCACCCTCTGTGTCACAAGGTGTCACACTTCACCTTGCCTTCACCCCCCTCTTGTCACATGTCACGTTATATTACATAAACTTAAAGTTCAGAAACAAAGCACTGCGTTATAGATCATATTTAAAATTTTATTTTTAAACTTTAACTATGTGTTTTAATGACATTTGAGAGCATAACTATAAAAATGATTCGTGTGCTTATTTTGTATGAAATAAGATTAAGATTTACGACAAAAAACATAATTAATATACAATAGTAATAAAATATTAATATGACAGAGCAATTGAAAACAGTAGTATTTTGGAATTTGAAACAGAATTTAATATATTTGACTTTAAATCTTATTCTTACTTTATGAATACAAAATACTTTAATTTTAAAATAACTTCAAAATTTAATCTGCTGATTTTTAATGCTTTTATTTTAACCAAAATGTGTGATGTCACACTTCTTCTTACCCCCTCCCACCCACTTGTTACAAACTGTCACAATTTCACGAAGCCCCCTCCCCCCTCCAAGCGTGACATCATTTGTGGATGGCCTCTATTTATTACTGTCGATTTATTATTATCTATTTATTATTGGCTGATTTATAATTGTCTAATGTGAATGAGCTGACTTTGCATATAAAAAATAAATGACAGGCATAATTCTTTTTTTTTTTTTTATGTTGATTGTAACAATTTTCCATGTCATTCCGTTTTTGTAACATATAAACCTGATATTTGATTTAATTTTATACTGTAACTGTAATACTCCTATTTTGCAATAAGAATGCAAATTGCACTCTGAATAGGTGATCTGAATTTTTGCAATTATCTAATAAAATGCTTTAAAAGTATAAGAAAAAGACAACACTACTTGCGATTTGCAAAAAGACGTCACAGCTTCTCGTAGAGTTGATGCAATTACTTATTCAATTTATTCTCTAGGCTAGTGTAGATGAAATTGATTATCTAAGAAAGATAAACATTATTAACAAAGATTAACATTATTGTTTCTTTGTTATTGCAGTTGATTGCAGTAGTTTTTCACTTCTGCTTGCACTAGTTTCATTTCAGTAACATAGAAAGTCTATATTTTGGTTTCAATTTGTACTGCAACACATCATAATAAGAATTTTTATTAGAAAATTACATATCCCACTTTCCTTATAATTTTTTTAAATTATCAGTAAAATACAATACCAACCACATAAATGCGACTAAAAAAGGATGTAACATTATTCGAAAATGAACGACTCCACCCCGTCGGGCTGGTGACATCGACTTCATGCCATAGTCATACCATCATTCATTCATGTAGCCATACCTTCATACTCATCCATCAATTTCATACCATTTTATGCCATCCATTTCATACCATTTCATATTCTCCATTTCATACCATGATATAATTATCAATTTATCCAAGGAAAAAAAAAATGTATAATTAAAAAAAAATTAATTGTTGATTGCAATGATTCTTCGCATCGTTTCATTTCTGTAACGTGGAAAGTCTAATATTTGATTTCATTTTGTTACGTAAAATCTCGTAATAAGAAGTATTTTGAATAGTTGACATGTTGCAGTTATCTCACACAAAGATTTAAAGTATCAGTGAAAGACAATATACTAATCGCATATTTGAAACTCGTAGAAAGACGTCACGGCCTCCCGTAGTGTTGATGCAATCGATTTCTTACTTTATTCTGTTTCCCAGTCTAGTGTAAATCAGACGCATTATCTAAGAAAGGTAAATATTACGTATGCAAGGTGCGTTACTTTCATCTTTAAGGGCTCAGATAAAGAAGTTTCGAAGTTGAAATATTGCTATCTCCATTTTTAGAACTGTTTCCTGCAGACGCAAGTGGAATTTATCTTATGTAATGTAAATAAACAATTTATTGACAATGTGCTACGACACGTGAGAGGTTTAAATCGGTGAGTTTTTTAATAGTAAATAAACATGTTGTGAACACAGGTTTCGGATGCTTTGAGGATGACATATCTGCTTTTCAAGTTGTTCACAACATGTTAGATCATAAAAGTTATCGCTAAATAAAGCAAAATGTTGTAGATCATATTTTTAATCCCTTTCTACATATTTTTTCTACGGACAGTTGACTTAATTAAGTATGTACAGTCCGCTAAAAGTAAAAAATAAATCCCATTGCATTTTAATAACTAAACTGTCGCAGAAAAAAAAGCGAAAATAGACATTCAATTGGGGATTATGTTTTTTTTTTTTCAACTTATGTGTAAAAAATAAGCTTAGGGCGCCGTTTTATACTAAAACTGTATCAAACTCTGAAATTTTAAATACGAACACCTAATTTTGATATAATATTTGGATTTTTCGGAAAATTGTACCTTTCGATACCAAACGGAAAGTTATTCGGTCAACTAGTTTACGAATTATGGGGGTTTAAATTTTGGAACTCCAAATGTTAAATTCACTTTTAATCAATCCAAAAGAAATTTCAGATTCAAGACAGTTTTTTATTCATAATTTAAAAACTACTTGTCAGAATGAGTTGTAATTTTAGGCTTCCATATTTGAGACTTATACAAATCGATTTCTCTCAAAAAATTCATACGTTACATTTCCTATTTTTTTCTAAAATTAATTTCTAAAAAATATATACATATATATATATATATATATCTTCGAAAAAAATATGAATTGTAACCTATGAATTTTTAACAGAATTCGATAAAAAGTTATTTTTTAAGATTGCGTTCAATAAAAAGAGTATACGTTGTTTTACACAGGCGATTTTTGTTTTAGCCAAATGGAGTGCCAAATATCTACAGACGTCATATTTAGTAATTTCTATAACAGACAGCACGTAGTTACACGAACAAGTTAATGCCTCAAAATCATGTAAAATTAGTTAATAAATATTTTTATGCATAAAATGCAAAAACTGTAAACTCGTTACTGAACAGTAAATTTATAATTGTTCATTATGGGATACCTTAAATCCATTTTTAACAGATATATGACACGAAGAAGTATACAATGTAAGAATGAAGATAATTACATACATTACTTGAAAGTAAGTAAAGTGACTCCGACTCCGACTCCGCAGCCCTATTTATACGAGGAAATAATTTGTATAAAGTTAAAGACCAGCGGTTATTTTTTTAACCCTTCTGTACTTTTAATAATTCTGTATGTTTAAGGAATTTCAATGTACTCTCCCGATAGGCAAAGGAGAGGATCAAATGTAAACACTGCTAGATTATAAATTGCGTATAAAGTAAGAAAATGCAACTCTGCGTTATAGAGAAAAACTTGCAAGACAGTAAACGCAGCATTAAAAAAAAATACAGAAATAATATTTTTAGTATTATAGATCTTATTATAAAAAAAAAAGAAAAAAAAAATCATAAAAATTTTGCCCCCCCCCCTAAGCCCCCCCCCCCCCAAAAAAAAAGAAACAGCATTTAATAAAAAGTTACATGAAATGTGTTTCTCAAGTGAGTCATTTGTCTCAGAAAGTGCAAAGATTGATTAACCGGTGGATTAAATAATATGTAGCAGAAGACACCCCCCCCCCCTGCTTCAAAAAAAAAAAGGCTCTTAGAAAGTTAATGGTGAAGTTTTAAATTTTATCTTTCTATGTACCAATAGCATTCTGTCATTGTAAGATATATTTCATTTACAATATTCCCCGTCGTCCTTCTGCCTTTACAATGCTACAAAAAACATATTGCATGTTTTTGTACCCTAGAATTTTACCCTAAATACATAAATAGGTTTCTTTATTTTTATTTTCCATTCAAAATCTTGTTGTACATATTAATATTAATTCTCTCAAACAAGCCATCTTCTTTATATATTAAGTGTAGGAATAAGAAGATACCTAAATCTGTTTCGAAATAATTTTACTTGATAATTATTGTGAGGTAGATAATCGAATTAAATAAAGATTTATTTAAAATAAAACCGCATGTGGGCGACAGGGACGTAGACTGTTTTGTTGAGTGAAGCTGTTTTTAGCTCGCTCTACTAGAAATTTCGTCCTTGCTCTGGCCGTGACCACTGGTACCTTGGCCTTACAACTTCTGGAACGGTTACACCTATCAAATTCTTCCGATTACGCCTAGAAAATATGTAAGATTGATGGGTTTTTGAAGAAGACTAAATCTAATTCACAAACAAATAAAAATCGTCTAAACTTGTCTTTCCAGATCAATTTTCTGACTCTAGGTGTGTAATCGATTTGTGAGTATACATAATTCATAATATCGAGCAAAACAGTTAAATTCCTTTAAATACCAATGGATAGAGAAACTTCTTTGGAAAAATTTCGCGACCGAAACGTTACCGGAAAATATTCTGGACTTTTTCATATTTAAATTTATCATATTTTTGCAATTGAGATTGTAAAAAATTCTTTGCTGAAGTTATACTGCTAATTAACAAGTAGAAATTAAATTTAAAAAATCAAAAAACCGGACTGAGTAAAAAGCGAACTAATTAATTATTTCTCATCAATGTAAAACTATTTTTTATATTACTTACCTATTCTTTTTATTTACTTGTATTGATGACTTTTAAGTTGTGTTTAATTGTTAGTTCCTACCTATAAACACTGTTTTGATGAGGCCTATAGATGTCTATGAAGGTTAGAGTTCCAGTAAAGCTAGAGATCCTACCTACACAACTTCCAGATTGTGTAATATTTAAACGGAGCTTCTGACTGTAATGTAGTCAATGAAACATCGTCTTCATTTTGAAAAACCTATCCAATGATATGCCACTCAATAGGGCGCGTAAAAAAATTTTTCGTCTATACCGCCATTTTTTATTTTACGGCCGCCATTTTGAATTTATAAAAAAACCTAGCCTATAACCATCGGACGGTTAAGACGAATCGATAGAGACCTCATTCATTAAAATCCATCCAGCCGTTGGGATGTTTCAAGGGTATAAAGAAATCCTCATACCCAGATACACGTGAAACACTTAACCCTTTTTGGCAGCTGGGTAAAAAAAGCTCCTAAATTCTAAAATTTAAGACCATTTCATCTAAAACTTTTAGAGAAACTGTAAAACCCTCATCCTCTAAAATTCCTAAGGACAATAAAAAACCCATCAACCCCTGTTCAACATCTCTATGTGATTCATGAATTTCCAAAAAAATTCCAACGATTGCCGAAATCGTTCAAAAAATCAAAAACGAACTATTTTGCCAATCTCAGTAATAACTCTTAATGTTCAGCTAACATTAAAAAAAAAAAAAAAAAAAAAAAAAAAATCTTTATTCAAAATTTCCTTACTATTTAATAACATTTTCTTTAAATTATTATTTTTCTCATTCTTTAAAGCAATTGAAAAAAGAAAAATATTAATTACAGCTATCTTTAAACGCATTTGTTACTTTAACATAATGAAAAATATGTGGCCCCAAAAAGGGCCCTTTTTAGGTGCGTTCGTAATTATATAAATACATAGCACTTATAGTCGTCGTTCAGTCCATCCGTTTGTCTGTCCGTCCGTCCGTTCGCATATAACAGAGCAAAAACTACCCAACCGAATGGTCTGAAATTTTAAATATATAATTCTTGCAAAATTTTATCGAGTCATTTCAAATTTTATGAAAATCGGACGTATAGTTTAATTACAGGGACAGTCAAAAGTTTTCGTTTACATTACGGCTAGTGTGAAAAAATTATTTCGAGTGCATTTTAACCCATTAGCCGCTGGTGTTGCGTTCACGCAACGGTCAGAATAAATGCACATATTTAGGTTACTTACATACCCACCACTATTTTTATATTAAAAAATGGCCTTACTTAAATACATGAATATTTAAGATCATATAAAGCGAAAATTATCTTTCAGAGTTTGTGGTGGCAAGCGACATTCTTGTAAATATTTGAAAATTTCAACCTTATAGTTTTGGCGGTTAGTGGGTTAATGATGTTTCAGCCTTTCGAAAAGAATGAAATTGATATGCACTTGTGAAGGGGACTAAAATGTACTATTAGTACAATATGCGGTGTAAAAAATATTTAAAACTAGTTATAGTAAGAACGCATCTCATTTGCTACGTTTGACGTGGAATTTCCAACTTGTTTTTGTCACTGTGGCTTTTTGTGCCACCTTTTCTCTAAATGATATTATTCGATCTCATGCTAAACTAGTGCTATCCCACTTTACTCTTTTTCAAAATTTCAGTTTAAATTTAATTTTCTTTGACTCTTTTTTATTAAATTTATTAGGCTATCTCTCCATTCCTCTTATTTTTTTTCCAGTGAATTTGAGAGGGACGGACGAATTTGGCCTCGACCAATCAAATTTCACCTACATTTCTGTTTTACTTTTCTTCTCCAACGCAGAAATTCTTCTGCAGATTAACCATTTCCCTTTCTATGACTCATACCTGGGTAAGACACTCCACCTTTCGACTGGCTGCAACTGGTAATCCCCTTGACTGTTTTCACTGTTAGCAATTGAAACCGCAAAATTTTATTAGTATTCTTCATCTAACTTCAGGAGAAAATTTCTGAGATTTTTGAAGGCGAAGAATACTATAAAAATTTAGTGGTGACAATCGTTCAACTGCCGTGCCACTGTTCCATCACTGTAACAAAAAATAACGGCATGTACTGCAGAAGTTTTGCATTATTCTTGAAATCCTATATTTAGTTAAAAACATCCACTTCTATTAACCCTTACCACTCCGTTGGCTCCTCTGCGGAGACATCTTTCTTTGCAAAATTTGTTTTCGGCACCAGTAATAAAGGAAAATAAAATTTACATTATTTAATCACAGCATTTTTGAAATTGTGTACTTGAAGGAAACTTCTTTTAAAAAAAGTGCCGTTCTAATAAAATTTGTGTAAGAGACGCCAGAGCTTTAAGGGTTAACTTTATGGGAAGGGATAAAATTTGTTGGTTACAGTAATGATAATAACTGTATGTATTGGCTGACTTCGACTGAATAAAACAAAACTGCATATGAAAATTAATTCGCAGAAAATGTATACTAATAAAATGGGACATAGACTTAATTTAGCAGCATAAATCAAAAGTAAAATAAAATGTTCCCCCAATGGCAAATTTTTAAAAGATAAATCGGTTTGTTTTTGTTTGCTACAGTAATCATAACTGCATGTTATTGGTTGCCTTGAACTTAATACACTGCTCAAAACAATTAAAGGATATTGCAGTTTTAGGTGGATTTTGTATCTGGTAAACTGTTTAGCTGATTGATACATGGTCGACAGACATAGTAGGTTATATGAGAATAAATTACACATGTTTGGCAGAAAAAATGCATTTTATTGCGCATTTGTGTACTAAAGGAAAAAAACACAATTTGTGCATATGAGAAAAAAAGAATAAGAAAAGGTGTTTTCTTCAAAGAAAATCATTTTCAGTAGGGGGTATGGTTTCCACGGGCGGCCAGCAACGTTGAACACCTTTGAGGCATGGACTCAATGAGGCTAATAATGACGAGTTGGGGTATTCTGCCCCACTCTTCCAGAAGAGCTCTTTCCAGTTCTTGGAGAGTTTGTGGGGGTTGTTGGCGGCCAGAAACTCGTCTTCCTAGAGCGTCCCAAACGTGCTCGATTGGATTCATGTCTGGAGAACACGCTGGCCATTCCATTCGAACGATTCCTTCCTCGAAAAGGAAATCCTCCACCAGGTTTGCACGATGTGGCCTGCAGTTATCGTCCATTAAAATGAAGTTATCTCCGATTGCTGCAGCGTAAGGGACTACAATAGGTCTGAGGATCTCATCCCTATATCGGCGACCAGTCAGAGCTCCATCTCGAATGATGTAGAGGTCAGTGCGCCCGTCAATGGAGATGCCACCATACACCAACACTCCTCCACCGCCAAATCTGACACTTTCGTGCACGAACGCAGGATTATTCCTACTGCCACGGTCCCTCCAGATGAAAATATTATCCGGATGCACAGAAAAACGGGACTCGTCAGAAAACAGAATATTGCTCCATTCATTTCTCCTCCAGTTGACATGCTCGGTTGCCCACTCCCTGCAGTCGCGACGATGCCTTGATGTTAATCTAACACATACCATCGGTCGGCGAGCATACAGACTTACAGCATGGAGCCGGTTTCGGACAGTCTGAGTTGAAATCGTGGTGCCTGTAGCCGAGCGAAGGTGTTGTTGGAGAAGAGTAGCGTTCATGGTTCGGTGTCTCCGAGCTGTTAACGCTAAATACCGATCTTCATTGGGCGTTGTTGCCCGTCTACGACCTTGCCCTGGTCTTCGGCCTGCACATCCACTCTCCAAAAAACGGTTCCAGATCCTGGAAGTGACACTTTGTGACACTCCAATGGCTTGCGCTACTTCGGCTTGAGTTTAGCCCCCTTCTAACCTACCAACAATTCTCAAAGCTTCTGAATCTGTCAAATGACTTCGCTGAGACATCGTACTCATCGAAACAAAGCAATCACTGAATGCCGATCATCCTTGTCTTCATTCTCTTTTATCCAGTTGAAAGTCAAATTTCATTCGCTGCCGCTGAAGCGACGTTTTTGACGTCGAACTCAAAATTTGCATACTCCATAGTTTGAAAACCAGAAAAATTTGCATTTGTGATTCTCTTCTTCTATTTTCGGCAAAAAAAATTTCGTTTATACCTTTATTTTATATAAAACTTCAAATATCCTTTAGTTGTTTTGAGCAGTGTATAACAAAACTACAGTGAGAAATTAATTTGCAGAAAATGTATACTAATAAAAATAAAAAAGACTTCATTTAGTAGGGTAAATCAAGAATAAAATAAAATGTGAATCTCAATAACAATGTTTTTAAATATAAATGGATTTGGTTTTGTTTACTACAGTAATCATAATAACTGTATGTTATTAATTGCCTTTGACTGAATACAACAAAACTGGAGAGATAAATTAATTAGCAGAAAATGTATACTAATAAATTGCAAAAAACTTGATTTAGTAGAGTAAATCAAGAATAAAATAAAATGTAAGCCCCAATGACAAATTTTTGAAAGATAAATCGGTTTGGTTTTGTTTGCTATAGTAAGCATAAAACTGTAAATTATTGGCTGTCTTCGATTGAATACAACAAAACTACAGAAAGAAATTAATTTGCAGAAATTGTATACTAATAAAATGCCAAAAAAAAATTCTTTAGTAGAATAAATCAAGAATAAAATAAAATGTGTCCCATTGACAAATTTTTAAAAGATAAATCGATTTTTTTTTTTTTTTTTTTTTTTTTTTTGCTTACAGTAATCATAACTATACGTTATTGGCTGCCTTCGATTGGATACAACAAAACTAGAGAGCGAAATTAATTCGCAGAAAATGTATACTAATAAAATATTTTTAAAATACTTGATTTAGTAGAGTAAATCAAGAATAATATAAAATGTGCCTTAACCTCTTCAGATCCGAAGCTAAAATAATAATACAAATGCTTATTCATTGTTTGTTTTTTTTGTTTTGTTTTTTCAAACAAAATGACATCGTAAATGACCGAAAAAATATCATTTCTGAAATTTATCCTTTAGGCGCTTAATAATTTCTGTTGAAAAATAGGGATCTAAAACTACGAACTCCCTTAAAAACATCAATTTAATAACCATTAACCTAAATTATCGAAATCACAAATTTAAGAGCTTTAAACAAGTAAATAATCTACAAATACTCAAAATTTTTTATTGAAAAAGATTTAAGTTAAATATGAAAATTTCTCACTTTCTTGGTCATACTGTCTTTTGGGCATTTTTAGGCATTTTGCAAATTCAGATGAAAATAACACTTATTTTATGTAGGAATCAGCTTAGATGCTGCCTTTTATTCGTTTGCTTTGAACGCAAAAAATATTCAGCTATTAAGAAGGGATGTGAAAATGTAAAAAAATCGGACATTTTAGTTTTTATAAGGAAAAGAACAGAGGTCCCCATATGGAGACCCAGGGACCGAAGAGGTTAATGACACATTTTTGAATGATGAATCGATTTGTTTTTGCAAAAGAAAAACTCGTTTATTGCATTTAATCCATTCCTATGATGGCTTGAAATTGCCGAAACACACGCAGAAAAGCTATCATCTCAAAGATATACCGACAGGTAATAAAAACTGAACCTCAGGCCGAAAACAACTATTTTTTGATAATGACAAGTACTTTACATTTTAAAGGGACTTAATTCTGTTCATGACACAGTCTCCGAAAAGACGATAACAGAAAACTTTTAAATTTACATTATATATCGTATTTACAGTCGTATAATATGCCTTAAATCTTTGATTATGAAATACTCTGATCATAACGAAAAATAACGGTATGAGCAGTAGAATTCTTTGCATAAATATTTGAAATCATAATCCCATATGTTGTTAAAAACATTCACTTCCATTAATGTTATAGGGAGGGGAGGGCTAAATTTATTTGGCTACAATAATGACTGTACGTCATTGGTTGCCATCGACTGAATATGACAAAACTACATACAGAAATTAATTCGCAGAAAATGTATAATAATAAAATGTAAAAAAGACTTGACTTAGTAGAGTAAATCAAGAATAACATAAAATGTACCTTAATGACACATTTTTGAAAGATGAATCGATTTTTTTTTTTTTTTTTTTTTTTTGCAAAAGAAAAAATCGTTTATTAATTTTAATCCATTCCTATGATGACTTAAAATTGCCGAAACACACGCAAGAACAGCTATCATCTCAAAGATATACCGACAGGTAATAAAAACTGAACCTCAGACCGAAAACAAATATTTTTTTTTATAATGACGAGTACTTTACATTTTAAAGGCACTTAATTCTGTCCATGACACAGTTTCTGGAAAGACGATAACAAAAAACTTTTAGATTTTCAGCTCAATTGACATTTTGAAACTCTTTTCAAAGAAACAAGAATCTCTTTGTATAATCTGATGGGATTTTAATCAATTTTTGGATCATTAACCCGTTTGCATCCCATTAAAAAAAATCGGATTTTTTTAGCTCAATAATGTTCATACACGCCAAATCCATGGGGGAGTGTCTAACGCTTTTACAAATAAATTAGTTTTGCGTTTAAAATGCTTAAAGTTGAAACATTTAAATTAAATATTTTTATGTTTACCCAACATTTATCTATTATAATATAGCAGCACCGATTTTCAAATTAATCATTTCCATATTTAAAAAAATATTTTTCTCTGTTGCGATGAAAATTCTCTTTTTTAGACTAGCCCAGTAATTAGGGATTTGTAAGTGCAAAAGTATCAGTCCTATGGATAATTTCTGGTTAGAATCTCAGAAGAATATTGGTGATATAAACCAATCAAATTCCGCTCATATGTGCGCTAATTATACAGGGTGTTTCTAAACTCATGGTACAAACTTTAAGGGTAGGTAGAGCACACAGTAATATTCATTTATTGTATGGGAATGTATGGGACCAAGTGACGCATTAAGGTAAAAACACCAGGGGAGCAATTAGGCCCTTTTTTTAATTTTCAAAATTTCTCATTCATACCAGAAAATCTTTATGGCATCCTTTTCTTGACATTTCATAATTACTTAATAATAAAATTCTTCTTTGAAAATTGTTGGTGTTAAATCGAAATTTTTTGAATTGAAAATAGAAATAGAAATAGAATTTTTTTGAAATAGAAATAGTTTTTGGTTGATTCCAATGGCGGTAGAGGGCAGTAAGTGACTGATCGCCGTTCAATACCATGCATTCAAGTAGAAGAAATCATCATTTTTAATTGTGCTGTCATTCGTCATGGAAGACTTTACATATGCCGAAAAAGCCGATATGCATTTCATGTATGGTCGTGCAAATGGCAACGTCAGAGCTGTCCTACGAATGTATCAGGAGCAGTTTCCTCGAAGAAGAATGCCTGATCATAGAATTTTTCTGTGCTTACACCGTCAGCTTTCTGAAACAGGTTCTTTCCACGTCACCAGACAGGAAACTGGGCGAGAAAGAACTGTACGCAATGCAAGCCTGGAAGAAATTATTTTGAATTTTGTGAGTTAAAGGCCCGAATCAAGTACAAGAGCTGTTGCACAGAATTTAGGTGTGAGTCATTTGACCGTTTGGAGAGTGTTAAATGAAAATCGATTTCATCCCTTCCGTTTTCAACGTGTACTAACTTTGAATCCGGAAGACTATCTTTTGCGGTTGAACTTTTGCCAGTGGGTTTTGCAGCAACATGTATTGCAGCCAGACTTTACTGCTCATATTCTATTTACAGATGAGGCAGTATTTACAAGCGAGGGTGTATTTAATGCGCACAATTTCCATCTATGGGCAACCAATAATCCACATGCAACGCGGCCACATGCTTATCAACAACGATTTTCTGTGAATTTGTGGGTGGGTATTGTTAATAATTATTTGATTGGCCAATACCTACTACCAAAGAGGCTGGGTGATCGCTGTTACCTTATTTTTTTGCAACAGGTTTTACCAGAACTGCTGCAAGATGTTCCGATCGCCATTCGTAACCGGATGTGGTTTCATCATGATGGAGCGCCCGCGCACTTCAGCACTAATGTACGTAGTTACCTGTATGCCACA
The DNA here is from genome assembly GCA_963932465.1 of Maratus speciosus. Taxonomy (NCBI): domain Eukaryota; kingdom Metazoa; phylum Arthropoda; class Arachnida; order Araneae; family Salticidae; genus Maratus; species Maratus speciosus. The sequence goes on along the minus strand of OZ010794.1, from coordinate 280,765,120 downwards.
TTTGGGACGCGATGGATTTTCGCGATGGCATTATCCTGAACTATGAACGATAGTGTTAAGTCCGAACTCTGTATTTAACCTTAAGAACTATTTAACCGGTTATTAACTGTAACTTTAGTTGTCGTGTTTGTTTACCGTTTGTATTTGTCTGTGTGCTTATTAAAATGTGTCGTTCGATATTACGTTGTATTCAATAGTGTTTAAATACACAAACACGCCAAAATGCTCGGTATAATAACTAGTAAAGTTAATTAAACACGCGTAACAACACATGGCGGCAGCGGTTAAAAAGTAAAGAAGTAACTTAGCATATTCTACGTTGTTCGAAGTTCAGAATCAACTTCTAGTTTAGTTCTGCGAACAGTTATGGCAGCTGCGTCGGCATATCATATAATACCACCGGATTTATTTCAATTTTCGACTCCAGCAGAGTGGCCCAAATGGAAGCAGAGATTTCTTCGATTCCGAACTGCTTCTGGTTTGAATACGAAGACACAAGAGGAACAAGTTGATGCTCTGATATATTTCATGGGCGAAAAGGCCGAAGATATTTTTCTTGCTTTCACTTTAACAGAAGATGAGAAGAAAAACTTCCAGGTTGTATTAAGTAAATTCGATGATCATTTTATTGTAAAAAGAAACGTAATTTTCGAACACGCACAGTTCAACAGACGGCTACAGAGAGAAGGTGAGTGCGTTAATGATTTCATTACTGATTTATATGCACTTGCAGATAAATGCAGTTATGGTGCATTACATGATGAATTATTGAGGGATCGAATAGTTGTTGCAATTACTGATCTGGCTTTAAGTGAAAAGTTACAACTAGATCCTAACCTTACTTTGCAAACAGCGATAGACAAAGTTCGTTTATCCGAATAGATTAAAAAGCAACAGTCTGTTTTAGTAAATAATTCATCAGTTAATGCAGTACTTCATAAAAAGAAATCTGTTCAATTTTCAAATAGAAAGAATTTTCATGATAATAAAGTGAATGTAAGCATTTCAAAATGTAAATGGTGTGGATATTCTCAGCACGATAAAAAGAAGTGTCCTGCCAAGGACTCTTTTTGCAGAAAATGTAGGAAGAAAGGGCACTGGGGAAAAGTTTGTTTATCCTCCACTAAAAGAATTAACGAAGTTAAATTTGAAGCAGGTTTTATAGGCTTAGTGGGAAATGTCGAAAATGAAGATGATTGGATTATACCAATTAAGATATTAGGAAAATCTGTTAAATTTAAAATTGATAGTGGTGCTGACCACACTGTTATTCCTTCTCATGTTGCACAAACAGTGTTGAAAAATGTTCAAATTAAAAGAACAAATAAAGTAATTTTGGGTCCTGATAGATCACCTTTAAAACTTAAGGGGAAAATTGTTGAAAATATAGAGTATAACGGAAAAAATTGTTTGGAAGAAATATATGTTGTAGAAGGTCTCCAGACGTGTTTGTTGGGGAAACCAGCCATAAAAATGTTTGGGCTAGGTCCTAATATACTAGGCAATTGTGTGCGCAGTATTAGTAGTTTCGATCCTGTTAATGAATTTCCTTCTCTATTTCAAGGACTTGGTTTACTGAAAGGTGACTACCACATAGAACTTATCGATGATGTTAAGCCTTATGCTCTTACTTCTCCACGGCGAATACCTGTGCCATTATTAGAAAAAACAAAGTTAGAAATTAAAAGAATGCAGGAATTTAATGTACTTCAGCCAGTGGAAAAACCAACTGATTGGTGTTCTCCTGCCGTTGTTGTAAGAAAAAAGGATGGAAATGTCAGGATTTGCGTAGATTTGACAATACTGAATAGAAGCATTCGTAGGGAATGGCACCCACTGCCAACCACCGAATACAATTTATCTCTCTTGGCAGGGGCAAAAATATTTTCGAAATTGGATGCAAATTCCGAGTTCTGGCAAATACCTCTTGACGAAGAATCATCCTACCTGACAACGTTCATAACACCCTTTGGCAGATTTCGTTTTTTGCGTCTGCCATTCGGAATTTCGTCGGCTCCAGAGCATTTCCAGCGGAGAATGTCACAGGCCTTAGAAGGACTTAACGGCATTATCTGCAACATGGATGATATCCTTGTTTGGGGGTCTAGTCAGGCAGAACACGACGAACGGTTAAAAATTACCGTAAAACGGCTTCAACAAACGGGAATTACCCTAAATAAACAAAAATGCGTTTTTAATGTCAAGACCATAAAATTTCTGGGTCATGTGATGACGAGTTAGGAATACAACCCGACGAAGAAAAGATTGCAGCTATACGCAACTTCAAAATTCCAACAAATAAGACGGAGCTTAAACAACTCCTTGGTATGGCTAATTACCTCGCACGATTCATCCCAAGATTTTCCGAAACTTTAGCACCTCTGAATTCTTTATTATCCACGAAGAACGAATTCATTTGGTATTCACCGCAAGATGAAGCACTGAAAAAACTTAAAGAGATTTTGTCGTCCGAACCGGTGCTGGCAATTTTTGATCCTGGAAAAGAATCTATTGTGACAGCTGATGCCTCGTCCTATGGTCTGGGGGCGACGTTGTGTCAAAGACAGAGTGACTCTACATTGAAGGTAATTGCATACGCATCTCGCACACTGACGCCAACTGAGCGACGTTACGCACAAATAGAAAAGGAAGCACTTGCGCTAACATGGGCATGTGAAAAATTTCGTAATTACTTGATAGGCACCAGGTTTCTTCTAGAGACAGATCACAAACCTCTTGTACTTATATTGACAAGAAAATCATTAGATGATTTAACTCCTCGTCTTCAAAGATTAAAAATGAGATTGATGAGATATTCTTTCGACGTTTTTCACACCCCAGGAAAAAAAATTATGTGCTGCAGATGCATTATCTAGATCACCTCTCCAGGAGGAATTTCCAGATTTCGAATTAGAAAAAGAAGTTGAAGCTTATGTCAATCTTTTAACAGAATCCATTCCTGTAGCTCCGCAAAGACTCACACAGGTAAAATTGGAACAAGAGCAAGATTCAACATGTAAAATGTTAACAGCCTATGCTTTACGAGGATGGCCGGAAAAAAATAAATTAGAACCAGAATGTCTACCTTATTGGCCTTTGAGATACGAAATATCCTTGCAGAATGGATTACTTATGCGAGGAACTCGAATAATCATTCCACGCAATCTAAGACAAGAAATTTTAGAGGAAATACACGAAGGCCATATGGGGATAGTTAAATGTAGAGATTTGGCGAGATCTGCAGTATATTGGCCAGGTATCAGTAAAGACATAGAGAAGTTGGTGCGAGAGTGTACTTCATGTATACAAGAAGCTAAAAATCCTTCGGAACCATTGAAACCCACAGGATTTCCTCAAAGACCTTGGGAAATAGTAGCTATGGATCTGTTCAAACTTCATTCAGACTGGTATTTGTTAGTGACTGATTACTATTCACGTTATCCAGAAATTGCTAAATTAGACAGGCTTAGATCTCGAGAAGTGATTCTACATTGCAAGTCAATATTCGCCAGACATGGAATACCTGATATCGTTAGGTCTGACAATGGGAAACAATTTGAAGTAACGAGAACAGCTGAATTCTATCAATTTTCAAAAACATATGGGTTTAAACATATCACGTCTAGTCCAAGATACCCACAGAGCAATGGATTTGTAGAAGCTGCTGTTAAAATTATCAAGCTCAGATTGAAAAAATCCAAAAATCCTTATTTAGCACTACTCAGTTACAGAGCTTCGTCTTTAAAGAATGGATACAGTCCAGCTGAGTTATTGATGGGTAGGAGATTACAAACAACGTTACCCATACCACTAACAGCACTTCAACCAAAACTCATACAGAAGGAGAAATTAGAAGAAATAGAGGAAAATCGAATAAAAACACAAGAAAGGTACTATAATCAAAGACACAACTCCCATGAACTCAAGTCAATAAATCCAGGGGAGAAAGTGTGGATAACCGATAGAAAAGCTGTTGGTACAGTACAGAAACATGCAGATACACCAAGATCATATTTCGTAAAAGAAGGACATCATATCCTGAGACGAAACAGAAAACATCTAATTCCAGGTGCGAAACTGCAAGCACGTCCGACAGATGATGACATCGAGGAAGCTCTCTCTACAGAAATTTCTAAAAGTGAAGTACCTGAAAATGGAACGCCAAACCCTTCAGACTCAACTAAGAAAAATGATCAGCTTAACCCTTTAATCAACCAACCTGTTGTAACTCGAAGTGGAAGAACTGTTAAACCTCCAAATCGACTAAATCTCTAAAAGGGGGAGATGTGGCATTATCCTGAACTATGAACGATAGTGTTAAGTCCGAACTCTGTATTTAACCTTAAGAACTATTTAATCTGTTATTAACTGTAACTTTAGTTGTCGTGTTTGTTTACCGATTGTATTTGTCTGTGTTCTTATTAAAATGCGTCGTTCGATATTACGTTGTATTCAATAGTGTTTAAATACACAAACACGCCAAAATGCTCGGTATAATAACTAGTAAAGTTAATTAAACACGCATAACAACACAGGGCGTGGTGGACCAGTTCCTTGGCCAGCGCGATCTCCTGATTTATCGAGCCTTGATTTATTTTTATGGGGACATCTGAAGAGTCTTGTTTATGAGACTCCAGTTGACTCAGACGAAAATCTAGTAGCTCGCATATCCGAAGCTGCTGCACGTGTGCGGGAAATGCCTGACATCTTTAGAAGTGTACGCCAATCGTTCCACCGACGCTGCCAAGCATGTGTCACAGTTGGTGGGCGCAATTTTGAACACTTATTGTAATACTGTTATATGCATTATTATTTAATTGTAAATAAACATTTTATCTTTTTTATTCATGTATTTCGTTTGATACGTTTGCAAGTTTTGTCCTTTTTTTAATTCAAAAATTTTGATTTCATACCAAAAATTTTCAAAGAAGAGTTTTATTGTTAAGTAATTATGAAATGTCAAGAAAAAGGATAGCATAAAATTTTTCTGGTATGAATGAGAAATTTTGAAAATTAAAAAAGGGGCCTAATTACCCCCCTAGTGTTTTTACCTTAATGCGTCACTTGGTCCCATACATTCCTATACAATAAATGATTGTTACTGTGTGCTCTACCCACCCTTAAAGTTTGTACCATGAGTTTAGAAATACCCTGTATAAATGAGTGAAGATCTGAAATCTACCCACGTAAAAAATTTCGTTGATTAACTAATTTTCTTGTTCTGAGGTTTTGGATTTTTTCACAGATAATTATTTTCAAAAACACAACACCTTCTTTTACCTCTTATTTTTCTAACAGACAAACATTCTATTTTAGGATTCTCAATATAAGATTATTAAAATCAAATACAAAATATTAATAAACTAGTAAATTAAAAATATTCGTTCAAAAACGACGAGTGAATGAATATACATTAAAAACACATAAGTACATTTATCAACTTCCATCTATTCTTCCCTCAAATGTCTGTTAATTTCATCCAGGTTACAGACGAATTGAACCAAAAAGTTTATTTGATGTATCATTACCTATTTGACCCTTAATTGCATGAATTGTTCTTTTAGAATTGTGTTTTTTATTTTTATATTAAGGATTAGACAACAGAAATCTTAAGATAGATTTTTAACTTTATTTAGTAGCATAATTTTGTAACTTTTAGAGTTATATTTCTATATTAAATATAGTGGTTGTAAGAACTTAATTTATGTATTAAAAATTAAATAAAAAGGTGATGGAAATTTACATCACTATGCAATTAAGGGTTAACCCATTAACGACGAGCCTCCTTTACACTTCTTTTAATTTTTCGACACCAGTTTTTGCCACTTTGTAATTTGGATTTATTTAATCGCTCAAAATCTGAGATTAAATAATGTGAAAATTTCTAAACTAAAATACAAGTGTTCAAATTTAAAAATTTTGTTACCTTAATCTGGCAAGTTTTTTTGCCAACCGGCTTTAATGAGTTAATTAGATGCCTATATGAAGAACTTTTTAAAGCAATATTTTCAAAAATATTTCCGGTTTCAAACGTATTTAACCTTAATTAAATTAACTCATATTTTACGAAAGAATAATAGAAAGTTGTCAGTTATGCATAAGCAATAAATTAAAAACTAATCAAGAATATATCCCTAAATTGAATAGTATGGTGAATAGTTTTTAAAACGTGTATAGATTATGATAACAGTCTCACTAATTTGGCTCTTTTCAACCCTGAGTGAATTATGAACTTTTATCTAATGTAATTAGTTTTTCGAGATTTTTACTTTTGAGATGTCTACCATGCTTTATAATACAGTATTTAACACTAGAACGGCGGGAATTTTTACTCAAGTTAAAAAAAAATATTTCACATCAGAATTTTTACTTAAAACTATTTAACTTATTATTTAAGTTATTTTTGTGCAGAATATATTAATCTTATATTACAAAAAAATTTCTGGTTCGAATCGACAAGTATTCATTCAGGAAGGGTCAAAATGACCCCTCGCCGCCGTTCTAGTGTTAACCCATTCCCACATAGCTGAAAAAGTGCTTATGATTTCATTTGTCTATCTCGCTCTAACTCGTGTAAATATACTTAGATTGCAATGAAATTGATAAATGTTATTGAGGCTTCTCATGGCATGATCGGCATTGAAAATCAAATGTGTTCAATTTATGATTAGTTTACAGGGACACTCAAAAGTATTCCGTTATGTGACGGTCAATGGAGAAAAATCGTTTTCAGTGCAGTTTAATGATGTTACATTATTCCAAGCATAACGAAATTAATATTTATCACTGGGGTGTGCGGCAGTAGGTTTTCTCTGGAGTGCGGTATAAGTTGCGATTATAGTTCGTTTAGAAGGTCACTCAAAAGTATTCATTTACAGTACGTTTACTGGGAGGTCGAAAATCATTTACGATGCATTTCAATGATATTACATTGTTTCAAATGTAATGAAATTAATATGCATCATTCAAGTGAATGGTAACATATGTTATATGGAATATAAAGTAGCAGTTATAGCTCATTTACAGGGACGCACAAAAGAATTCCATTATATTATGATCTATGGGGAAAAATCGTTTGCAGTATAGTTTAGTTATGTTGTACTATTTCAATGAAATTTTTTGAGATTTTGATAGTAATGTTAAATAAAGAATTGATTAATCAATCAATATCTAGATTATGCCTTTTTAATTAAAGAAAAATTGCTTAAAAGATGGACGGCAACAAACGCACATCATATCAACATGAACTACATCAGTGTACTGGCGAACGCGTGCACAAGCTACGCCAGGAAAGGGAAGGTCGCCAAGCACAACCAGAATTGGTGAGGTATCGCTCAAATTTAACACACCTTCCCGATATCAAGGCCAATTTTGATTAACACATAAAAAAATTACAAAGAAATCATATACAATAAAAAACAGATGTAAACAGTCACTTTTCACTTTGAACTATATTTTTAGCCAGTCCAAGACCATCACGTAATTTTATAAACAAAATGCTAGACAGAGTTTTTGTGAAAATATCGGCAGTTTGTTGTGCTGATGGAACATATTCTAATTTTAAAATATTTTGCTCAACTTTCTCTCTAATGGAGTGAAACCGCACATCAATGTGCTTAGATCTACGATGGTGCTGGGGATTTTGAGCAAGTTTTATAGCACTTTGGTTGTCGACATACAAAATGGGAGTGCCATCATATCCTATTAACTCTTTGAACAGCAACTTGAGCCAAACAAGCTCATTAGCTGCTTCACTAGCAGCAACATACTCAGCTTCAGTAGATGAAATTGCAACAGAATGTTGCAATCGAGACCACCAAGTTATTGCAGCATATGAATTAATCGAAACCATACCAGATGTTGAGCGTCTGGTCTTTTCATCACCAGCATGGTCTGCATCACTAAAAACTGAAAATTCTGTTTTTACTTGCGACTTGTATAGAAGACCAACATTGCTTGTGCCTCGTAAATATCTGTAAATTCTTTTCACATGTTTCCAGTCTTCTTTTGTTTGTTTGCACAAAGCTCTTGAAACCAAGGCTACAGCAAATGCTATATTTGGCCTAGTAGCAACTGCAAGATATTGTAAACAACCTACTGCTTCTCTGTAAGGAACATCAGCCATAGATGAATCTCCTTCCTGAGATTTAGCCACATCACAAGGTGTAGACAGTGGTTTTGAATTTTCAAGCCTAAATCTTTGCAGTATCTTTTCGGTATACAAACATTGAGAAATAAAGATGTCACCATTATCTCTGTGGTTAATTTGGACTCCTAAGAAAGAACCAAGAGGACCATCAGTAATTTTGAACTCTTCTTTCAAGTGACTAATTAACTTCTCTATTTCTGAAATACTTGATCCAGATACAAGGCCATCATCTACATATAAGGCCACTATCAGTATAGATGAGTCGTTTCTCTTTGTAAACATACAAGGATCAGCATGTGATTGCTGAAATTTCAGTTTCTGAATTGCTTGAACAAAACGCCGATTCCAGCAGCGTGGAGCTTGCTTCAAGCCATAAAGAGAGCGAACTAATCTGCACACACGACCAGAACCATCATCAAAGCCTTCTGGCTGCTTCATGTAGAGCTCTTTGTCAAGGAAACCATAGAGGAATGCTGTTTTCACATCAAATTGATGAAGGTACAGATTTTGCGATGCAGCAACACTGAGAACTGTGCGTAAAGTGTCGAATCTAGCTACTGGTGCAAATAAATCATCATAATCATAACCAGCTTTTTGCGAGAATCCTCTTGCCACAAGTTGAGCTTTAGCTTTACAGGGAGAACCATCAGTATTTGTTTGTATTCTGTAGACCCACTTGTTGTCAAGTATCCGTTTATTTTCTGGAGGTTCTGTAAGTTTCCAAGTTCCATTTTCTTCATGAGACTGCAGTTCTTCTGTCATGGCTTCTTTCCACAGCTTAGATTCAGGTGACTTCACTGCTTCATCGTAAGAGGCAGGAGTTTCAATTCCAGTAAGTGTACTTACAAAAAGTACATAATTTTCTGAGAGAAATTGCGGCTTCTTATGTTCTCGTTCAGGGTATCGTCTTCCAGGGTCAGATTCTTTTTGGCATTCATCTTCATCACTCTTTTGGATACTTCCATTTTCTTCTTCTTCGGAGTGCACTTCACTAGAAGTTGTAACTTCAACACTCAACTGCTCATATGGGAATTCATCACAAAATATAATATTGCAGCTTCTTTCCACTTTATTTTTAGAAGGTATAAAAACTCTATATCCATCATGAGCTTCATATCCAACAACCAGTCCTTCTACAGACTTTTTATCCCACTTTTTGCGTCTTTGTTTTGGTTCATGTACATAGCATTTTGTACCAAATATTCTTAGACGTTTCATGTTGAAGTTTTCTAACTTTCCATGCCACAATTCATACGAAGTTCTGTCTTCTACTGGAGTTGGACCTGTGTGATTTAACACGTAGACAGCAGTATTACATGCTTCTGCCCATAACTTCTTTGGCAATTCCTTTTGATAAACCATAGCTCTTGCAGCTTCCACGATGATGCGGATCTCCCTTTCAGCAGCTCCGTTCTGTTCAGGCGTCTCAACCATTGCCAAACGCAGATCAATACCACGATCACTTAAAATCTTTTTCACACAATGGTTGTCAAATTCTTTGCCAGAGTCGCAACGTATCTGTTTAACTGTATGTCCAGCAGTCTTTGCTTCATTAAGGAAAGTCTCTATACAATTTGGTACTTCACTCTTTGCTTTCAGGAAAAATACTCTTCGAAATTTTGTATAATCAGCTTTCAGAACTAACATAAAACGTGAGCCACCAACTGAATCTTCTTCCATTGGACCAGCAAGATCAGCATTGATTTGTTCAGCAGGCTCTGTTGGTCTAACAGGTCTTGAATGGAACGACTTTCTTTGGGATTTGCCGTATGCACATCCTACACAAAATTCAGAGTTCTCACTAGATAAAGAAACGCCCTGTCTTTTAAGAAACTTAATACAGTGTTTCTTGTTCTGATGTGCCATTCTTTCATGCATCACTTGGAGAGTATCACTAGTACTTGAAATAAGAACAGTTGCTGGTTTTCTGGGATTTTTAGCATGCATTTCCATCACAAATAGACCATTTTCTGATTTTTGAGCAACTGCAATAGTTTGATTACCATTTTTTACCAAATAAAATTTGTTTTTAAATACAACATTTAATCCGTTACTTAGAGCATGAGAAATGGAAAACAACTGATATTTTATTTCAGGTACATACCAGACATCTGTTAGTTGATTTTCCTGCCATTTACCAGCCACACGAGTTTTCACATTAATTTGTCCAGAACCATAGGCAATAAGTTTCTGACCTCCTGCAGCATTGACTACTTCTGGGACAGCAAATTTCTTAAAACTTTCAAATATAGAAGAGTCAAATGTCATATGTTGAGATGCTCCTGAATCAGCAATCCAGCTTTTGTCATCCTGTGAAATTGTACATGGCATGGCTACACCAGATGAGGAAGGAATTGTCTTGTTTTTATTTTGAGGACAGTTTTTTCGTTTGTGTCCAGAAAATCCACACTGAAAATAAGTAATATTTACATTCAAAGGTTTCTTACTGTGCCATTTCTTCGGTTTTAATTTACTTCCTCTTAAATATTTGGCATTTGAATCATCTCTTCCATAACTTGGCAACGGCGCTTGCCGACTGGATTGAATTTTCAGGGCTGTACTTTCACATTGTTGTTGCTCTATTTGTTGCTCAAAAGCACATAATCTTTCAGTTAATAGTTCGATTGATCGATCTTTCAACGGAATTCCATCCCATACAGTCTTAAATGCAATGTATTCTTGAGGTAGCATCGAAATAATTCGAAAGAGTAACATTGCTCCGGGAACTTCACATTTTAAAATACGCTGCAATTCATCGTTTGCTTCAATAAAAATATTTTGACTTCTACTTATAAAGGATGCAATATTCTCACCTTGTTTTCATTCCAGATGAAAGAAATCAGTCCATAAACGATCGAGTCTATGCGTCGATGATTTATCATAAATCGCGACCAGCTTTTCATATGCATATTTTGCTGTTGAACATGTTTTAATGTAATCAAAGTTCATGTCATCAAGTGCCTGGGAAATAAATAAAAGTGCCTTTGCATCGGCCAATTCAAACTTCTTTCTCGCTTCTGTTAAAGCGGCAGCATCATTGCATCCGTCCGTCATTTCCGGCAAAGTCTTTTCTCCTGTCACATGACTCAGCAAATCGTGCGTTTTTAATAATAATGACATGGACATTTTCCATCTAGTCCAGTCTTTTGCCGATTCCAATTTTTCAATAGTGAACTTAAAGTCCATTGGTGCCATTTTTAAATTTCAATTCGGAGTACACAATGCGGGACGAAAAGAAATGGCGCGACGCTTAAATTCGATGGCTTAAAGTTCAAGTAAATACGGCATATTTCGCAGTGGAAGCGTGCTGGGCCCATAACCTTTTGAGATTTTGATAGTAATGTTAAATAAAGAATTGATTAATCAATAAATATCTGGATTATGCCTTTTTAATTAAAGGAAAATTGCTTAAAAGATGGACGGCAACAAACGCACGTCATATCAACATGAACTACAACAGTGTACTGGCGAACGCGTGCACAAGCTACGCCAGGAAAGGGAAGGTCGCCAAGCACAACCAGAATTGGCGAGGTATCGCTCAAATTTAACAAAATTGATACACATTTACTGAGGTGCACTCCAGCATATTTTCTGCAGATTGTTGAAAACGTAGAATTAATCGTTTATTTACAGAGACAATCAAAATAATTCGATTACAGGACTGACTAAGAGCGATAAACGGTGGATGCGCGTTTTCAGCTGTGATGCGCATTTGATAACGTTAACTAATTTGTAGCGTATGATAAGGTGTGTAGATCATATAAAGGGCTGCACAAAAGAATTCGCACACATTACCGATTATGGACAGCAACTGCTGAAAATGAATTTTTATTGCGTTGAGTATTTTTTAATACTTATTTAGATATCTTATTTAACTTCTTCAGGGGAAGTGGGATATATTATATCCCACCTAATTTTAATCCTGATTAACACCAGAAACATTTAAGTAAATTTTACTTTTTAAACTTTGGTGGAAAATGGCTGAGAAATTGCTTTTCCTTATGCAATGTCTTTTTTCGAAAATTCCTGTGTGAATTCAACATTACAGAAACATGCTTGCCCCTGAAAGGGTTAATTATATAAAATAAGTAGAACTGCTTAACAATATTTTGATAGCGTTGGAAAATGTTCATAATCTATACCGTGAAACATAATTTTTCGTTCTTGTTTGTTTTAAAACGTCGTGATGAACGCACAGAAAAAATCTAATTTAGGTAGACGAAAATGATAACATTTTCAGAACAGTCAAGAACGAGTGATTCTAAAAAATAAAAAATCTTTTTATTATTATTATTATTCGTTCTTTGACGTCATGGGTTTTTAATGACAACGTTCTATCGCTTTCATTACACACTTTACCGTTGTCGTCAGAAATTTTTTGTCCACTTAATATTTTAAGTGTATCCCAAAACGCAGTACACTATGCTTATGTCATAACGATGGTGGCAACGACTGCAGCTATTGCTTTTGCTTATATTGCTTATACAATCCCTGGTCTACTACTACTTGGGTCTACTACCGCTTCGGTTAGTTGTAGACCAGGGGTGGCCGACTGTAGCACGCTAGAAAACACTAAAATTTTATAGTAATCATTTCCTTATCTAATCATCGAATCTCTGCGATTCAAGAAGTCGGCTATTTCTTTAAAAAAATCAGTGGTATCCAGCGTGCCACTGTAGAGGGAAGGGGTATGACTGCGCTATGCCTATTCCGTAAAGTTACTGAGAAAGTGTAAAATGTTTTCTCATGCTTGGTTGGAGAAAATTCAAAACGAATTTTTTTAATTATTATTCGATTAATCTTCCGTAATTGGGTCCACTTCCAAGTTTTACCATCATGGCTACAATATCCTGTAGATGTGAATATCATTAAAAGTTATATATATATATATATATATATATATATATATATATATATATATATAAAACCCTGCCCCAAAATATATTTGCTCAAATGCCATTTGGCTATGGATCTGCTTACGAAAAATTAACTATACGATCAAATTTAACTATAAGATGCCGAACTTTGAGGAAAAACTGTGATATGTCGAACAAAAGTCAGATTTTCAATTTATCTCGAAAATAAATTTAACCTTTTGAGATCTAGAATTGACACTACAAATACACATTCCTTGCTTTTGGGCAAACAAAATAACACCGTAGATGACAGAAAGAGCCCTTTTTCTGTAATTTATACTTTAGGGGTTTGGTAATTTAGATTCACAAATATGGATCTAAAATTACTGGCCCCCTTAAAATATCAATTTAATTATCAATAACCTAAATTCACGCAATAACAGATTGAAGGGCTTTAACCCCTTTATTCTCTCTCCCGTGATATTCACGGGCAGTGTCTTTTATTCAGATTGTTTGATTCTCACCAGTTTTACAAAATAGTGTCATTGGCTTTATTCTGATATCATATTACCTGTCATTAACACATTGTATGCGGGATACGTAAAAATACGTTTTTGTGGGTTGGGGACAAAAATTATTACTGGTACCGGAAATTTTGTACGGACGGAAAAAGAAGGTGTAATCCAAGCATGCTTACTTCTTATTGGCTTTGAGCTGGTTTCAATTTACAGTGCATTTGTGAACGTAAATTTAGTGCTTATTTTAGAAAAATCGCCCGCTACAATGTGTTAAATAAGGTGAATATTTCTTTTTCCAAAAAGTGGTGCCAATAAGCAATTTAAATTTTTAAATCGTAATTTAATGCTACCGTTAAGGGGTTAAACAAGTGAATGATCTAGAAATCTTCAATTTTCTTTTCTTTTTTTCTTTTTAACACTTTTCATCATGGTTGTAAAGTGTTTATGAGTTCGGTTTGTTCTGGCAGTCTGTCCACGTTTTAACTCGCGTAAACATACTCGGATTTTCATGCAACTGCTATATGTTAATGATGTTTATCATGGCATGTTCGTTATTGAATGTGAAATGTATTGAATTAATAGTTCATTTACAGGGGCACCCAAAAGAATTCCGTTACAATATGGTTAATGGGGAAAATCTTTTGCAGTGTATTTTAACACGTTCACGCCGGCGCGGTGAGTCACACTCGACTGTCTCAGGGCTGCCAAGTCTCCGGCTTTTTGGATACCAGTATTTTAATACAGAAAATGTTGTTTTATTTAATTAGAATAATTGAGTAATTTAAAGGAACAACATTTTCTCTAAAATAACAGTGGTGTGCAAAAAGCCGGAGACTTGACAACTCCGAGACAGTCGAGTGTGACCCACCGTGCCGGCATGAACGTGTTAAGGGTCCTTTCCCTGCCGGCGAAGACACTCACGAGCTAATGCTAATCCTATGGGGAGGGATTTTTCTAATATCTCGTTTGCATTTCGACAATTTTAAATAATTTTTTTTTTTTTTTTTTGCATTAGATAGCCGAGGTCCGTCTCTACAGCGCACCTTGGTTACTTTTTTGATTTTGGTTGCAGATATTTTTTATAAAGTTACTTTCATTTTCAAAACCGGTTCTGAAAATGAAAGTGTCATTCTAAAAAATATCTGCAACCAAAATCGAAAAAGTAACCAAAGTGCGCTGTAGAGACGGACCTCGGCTATCTAATGCAAAAAATAAAAATAAAAATAAAAATAAAAATAAAAATAAAAATAAAAATGTCGAAATGCAAACGAGATATTAGAAAAATCCCTCCCCATAGGATTAGCATTAGCTCGTGAGTGTCTTCGCCGGCAGGGACAGGACCCTTAATCATATAACCATAGCTTCCAACTCTTCCGCTTTTTTGTACCACAAAAATTTAATAGAAAATTTTACCTTATTTAATCGGCAGATTACGGCGACTTGAAAAGGTAAAATTCACTATAAAATTTTTGTGTGTACAAGTAAGCGTAAGATGCTAGCAGCTATGCATTACGCTATTTCAAATGTATTGAAATTTATATAAACCACTGAATTTCACAACAAGATGGTTATTATAGAATAAGGCATCCATAGCATTTGTCGTTTAGTTACAGGGACACACAAAAGAAATCGGTTACAGTATTGTCTTTGAGCAATAATTGCTGGAAGTGCGTTTTCAATTTCAGCATGCGCTTTTAAATTTAACTAAAGAATCGACGTAGTATTTTCCTTATTAGCCGAAATTGCTGAAGGGGAATTTTCAACTGTGGTATGTATTTACTAAATAAACAAAATTTTTACATGTATGTAATTTCTAGATACAAATCCATTTATTATATACAGGGCTGCTCAAAAGATTCGGATAATTTTCCGACTGTAGATGGAAATTGGTTTTCAAATGCGTTATGCATTTCCAAATGGTTCAGTTAGACATCCCATTTCAACTGATGAAACGGCGAAGATTTGTTAAAATTTTCTGAATGTGTTGAAAAGTGTTTCATAATCTATGCTTAACTCATGATTTTTTTTCCGTAAAGGGTTTAAGTTAAATAATTATACTTTTCTTTTTACTTTCTTCAAGGCACTTTGCAAATTCAGATGAAAATAACATTCATTTTATATGGAAATAAGCATCAGTGTTGCCGTTTATTGGGTTTGTTAGAAAGCAAAAATTATTCAGCTGTATAGAAATAAAGTAAAAATGTTCGAAAATCAAACAGTTTAGTTTTTATGAGTAAAAGATATATATGCGCATTTGCGTATCTCGGATCTGAAGAGTTTAATATCAAGTTATGTTGATTTGGTTAAAAGTTACGTTGCATTAGAACGTATTTGGTTGTCTTTTGTTATCACTAGAACCGCCAAGAAGGGTTATTTTGACCCGTACCAAATGAATAGACAAGATTCGATACAGAAATTTTTTCATAAAATATGTTAAAACGCTACTACGCGAAAATAAGTTAAATAAATAACTTAAATAGTTTCAAATAAAAATTCTGGTATCAAATGTTTTTATTAAATTTGAGTAAAATTTCCGGCAGTTTTAGTGTTAAATTGCTTTATGTTGCGTTTTTTTAAAACTCTTTCCAAGAAAATTGAAAAGTGTTTATGAATTCGGTTTGTCTATCTATCTGTCTGCCGTCTGTCTGACTTTCCGTTCTCTAATTCGCGTAAATATTGTCCGATTGCCATGCAATTCATAGATGCTATTGGGTATGGCTATGGCATGTTCAGTATTGAAAATGAAGTGTGTAGTATTTACGGTTCATTTACAGGAAACGAAGGAATTCCATTACAATACGGTCTATGGGGAAAAACCGCTTGCGGTATATTTTAATGATGCATTACACTATTTTAAACATACTGAAATTTATGTATGAGGTGCTCTACACGGCACTTATTATAAAACAGGGTGTGCATAGAATTTATCGTTTACAGGGGCACAAAAAAGAATTTGGATAAAGAAGAAATTGAATTATAAGTGAACTATTGAGGCCTTTGAACAATAACTTTCTTGAAATACGTTTTCAGTTGTGGTACGCGTTTTTAAATTGAAACATTTTTTAAAAATATTATTTGGTGTGCATAAATCATATATAGGTATAGGGCTGCAAAAAGTTCACAAGTATATTTCTGTTTATTCACGGAAATTACAGAATGAAATTTTATAACTGTGCTATGCATGTAACTGAACTAACATTTAGCATACTATGTACTAGTATACATACAAATCTATTGATTATTACAGGGCTGCACAAAAAATCGGATATTTTTCCGACTATTGATATTAATAGCAGAAATTGGGTTTTCAAATTGTTTATTTAAATATCATCTTTCAAGAAGACATTTCTTGATAAACTGTGAAGTTTTGTTATAGTATTCTGAATGTGTTGGAAAGTGTTTCAAAACCTATACTGGACTCATGGCTTTTCATTCTTGTTTATTTTATAATTCAGCTGCCCTAAAAAGCAGCAGTTTTCTTGACATGCATAAAATGCAACACATTCTTGACATATTACAGTTTTGTAATTAAAATTATATAATACTCGTACATTTCTTTAAAAACATACTGGTGTGGCTTATTAATTGCAAAGTTGAAAAATATAGCTGAAATACCTTCTGTGCAAATATATTTTTCATTTAATAGTTGCCCATAAAAGATATCACGATAATTTTATCCCCTGTAATTTGAGATCACTGTGCCAAATTACAATGTGGAGTTTGAGCAAAATCTGTGACTTAATGTGTTGACAGCTGGATTTTTTTTTTCAGATATACTTTAGAGTGCTCTGCGATTTTTAAAATGGAAATTTTAGTTCAACAAAGAGTTTGCCTTAGATTTTATATTAAAAAAAAATTGCATGTGCTGAATCACTGAAAATGTTGCAGAAGACCTACGGTGAATCATGCATGCCAAAAACACAGGCATATGAATTATAAAGCAGTGAAATAGGGTCGAGAAGTGGCAGTTCATTTTCCTTGTTCTATTCGACCTTATGACGACCTTACCATCTTACCAATGGCACAAATATCGATAAAATCAAGAAGCCAGTGCTTGAAAATCGTCATATGAGCGTAGAGCGTTCGCTAAAGATATCTCACATATTTTTTAAGTCCGTTCATAACATTATGACTAATATTTTGGGCATAAAACGCATCGCCACACGACTGGTTCCGAAAGAGCTCAATTTTTTCTTATTGTTCCGTAAGAGGTTTCGGCCAAAAATGTAGCTAATGTCATCGACTAAAGGCCATACTCGCCTGGTATGGCCTCGTATGACATTTTGCTGTTCACGAAGCTAAAATTACCACTTCGAGGAAAATGTTTTGTATGAATTGAGGCTATAAATATAAATTCGTAGAAGGAGCTAAAGGCCATACCAAAATTTACCTACCTAAAAGGTATGGAAGATTAGGTCCTGCGCTAGCATGGTTGTATTAAACTCGATGGGGTCTACTTTGAAGGTGATAAAATAAATTTTGATGAATAAATAATTTTTTTGTGTTTTATTTAACAAATCCGGGTACTTTTTACACATATGTATTATAAAAAAATTTATGGGGGTCCTTTTAAAGTGTCAAAAAATTGATTCTCCTGCCATACCTTATACCCATGCTTTCACCCATGGAACAATCGTTTTAAAAGGAAAGTTATTACCCATACTGTTTGAGATGTTTTCTTATGATCGAGAGGTAATTTTACCTTAAAAGTCTATTTTCTCAAAACGGAGATTTCGGTCATTAGCGTATGATTTCTAAGAAAAGACTGCATAGAAATTGACGAAATTTTACTCGAGATATAAACCTTATAGGTGTAGAAAATAACTTATTTTGTATTATGTTCCTCAAGTAAGAAATTAAGAAATATATATGACTATTTTTATTTAAAACAAATCAAAATTTTGATTTGGGAGTAGAGGTAGAGGTTGTAGTTTTTTTCTCAAGAACTAATCCTTTTATTTTATACAGTGTAGGTCGTTCCGAGACATATGAAACAATTTTGGCTCACCATGACAATTAAAGTATGAGAAATTCTGCGTACAAGGTATCATATAAAGTGAATTCATTAAAAAAACAAAACATTAAATTTCAAATTAAATTTAAAAAAAAAACCTTATGTATATCTACATTCTTTTTCACAACATTAACTGTTACAATAGCTCTCTTTTAGTATGTGTTAGTGAAGAATGAGTGTTATGCAAGTTATATTAGATATTAAAACACATCTAATTTTGCTTTTTGTTCACAAAAATTGGGATATTTTCGTATGTGCACCGGATAATTTTAGCCAGTTTAATGTGAAAAGAAATTATTTTTGGAAGAAAGAAATTTCATACCTAGTTACATATAATAAAAATTCTACAAACTTTAGTAGCAACTCGTTTTATTTTCTATACATTTTCTCCTTTCTGAAGAATATGTTCATTAAAAGAGATAAAATTTCAAAGTAAAAAAAAATATGTATTTATAACCGCTAAATCGAGTTTTTTTGCTAAATGCGGTTTCCTTATAAAAGAATTTCATTGTATATATATTTTAATTATACGAAAGTACAGTATACCCTATCGGGTTATTTTTTTTTTAATTTGGGGGGAAATTTAATTCTTAGTTAAAAAGAATAAAATAAAATTAGCTGCCCAAATGGCAAAGGTTACGTTTATTAAAATCTAATGAATATTTCAGCAGTTATTTTGGGTACTTTTAATCTGACTGAAGAATTTTTGAAAATCTTTGCAGAATGTTGAATTATTATTACAACAGCAGAGTTGGCAAGTCTCCGGTTTTTTTGTACACCAGTATTATATCAGAGAAAATGTTGTTCTTTTAAATCGCTGAAGGTTCAGGTTAAATTAAACAACATTTTCTGTACTAAAATACTGGTATCCAAAAAGCCGGAGACTTGGTAGCTCTGTAACAGTAATTAAAGTATTTTTCTTCTTTTACCATAAATTATTGACTTGTAGAAACAGCACCTATTTTTAAATTTTAAGAATGAAGCACATGTGTGAAAATGTCTCAGCAACAGTGTATAAAGCTTTAATAATTTTTTTTATATATAAGCAGTATATTCTGGCGTTTGACGTCCAGTTAAAAAAAAAGAAAAATTATCAAAATTTACAGGGGCGAGTTATACGCTGGGTATAAAAATGACAGATTGAAAATAAGAAAAAATAAACATATTTGAGATTTTTATATTAATGCACAAAAAAAAAAAAAAATAAATAAAAGAAGACGAGATTAGTCTAATGAAACAAAGTACGGTTGCAAACGTTTTATGGAGATTCGAGCAGACAGATAAGACTTTATAGTCCAAGAGCTGTTAAACATTTTAGGGAAGGTATTTGAGGCACCCTGAAAATTTGTGCAACACTTCTTTTGTAATGCCTGAATACAAAATCGAATGTCTGGCTGAAGGATCGTGGCCCAAAAACTGTGCCAGACACGTGTCAAGTGCCATTTGGCACTTGACACGTGTCTGGCACAGTTTTTGTGCCGACTAAAGTGTCTGTCATTTTCAAAATATTTTTTTCTAAGCATAAATATTATTCTGCCTCAATCTCAGCGTGCCTCAAATACCCTTTTTGGGTAGTCAAAAAATGGCACTTGACACGTGTCTGGCACAGTTTTTGGGCCGACTAAAGTGTCTGTCGTTTTCAAAATATTTTTTTCTAAGTATAAATATTATTCTGTCTCAATCTCAGCGTGCCTCAAATACCTTTTTTTTGGGGGGGGGTAGTCAAAAAATGGCACTTGACACGTGTCTGGCACAGTTTTTGGGCCACGATCCTTCAGCCAGACATTCGATTTTGTATTCAACCATTACAAAAGAAGTGTTGCACAAATTTTCAGGGTGCCTCAAATACCTTCCCTAAAATGTTTAACAGCTCTTGGACTATGGTGGCTGTTTTTTTTAATCACGTCAACAGTTTCTGATTACCGCCGAGGTCAAACTTCCCACCAGTAAATTTGAATAAAAATTTTCATTTCATTTCAGCGCCTTATTTATGCAAATATATTCTTACAAATATGGTAAACTTTTCTATTTGTTTTTAATGGTATCAATTTGCAAAGAGTATTATAATATTTCTCACTGACAGTCACATGAGGTTGTCTAGGTTGTCACAATATGGCGGAAACGCAGGGCCTGACTGCCGCCAAAGTAAATTTCCACCAGTAAAAATGAATATCTGTTTCTGCAATTATTTATGACTGAAATTTTGCAATAATAACGTGCTTAAATAAGGAGAAAATTTCTATGGAAATTTACTGGGGAAAGTTTCTGCCGGTGGTAAACAAACGCTGTGAAAGCGGCTACAGTTGAAGCTTCACTATTTTAAGGATATGTCAGCTCTTTTTTCTTAATAGTTCCATACATCACATGATCTTGCTTCACATTTACACATTTTTTTCTTTATGTTTGTATACATTTTATAATATTTTTTAACACTAGAAAAACCGGAAATTTTACTCAAGTTTTATGTAAATATTTCACACCAGAATTTTGATTTAAAACTGTTTAACTTATTTATTTAACTTGTTCGTTTCTTCGTTGTTTGTTTTAAATCTATTTTATAAAGAAATTTCTGGTTCGAACTGAAATATATTCATATGGTAGGGATCAAAATGACCCCTGACAGTCCTTCTGGTGTTACTGTTAGCTTTTTGGTGTTTTTAGTAGACAATCTACAAAAGGTTTTCATCTATGTTCTGTAACACGGGAAGCCTGGATTGGATCCACTACTACACTGTAAAAATATCTGTTGGTATATAAAAACAAGAAAGAAAAAGTCATTCGTCAAGCATAGATTATGAAACACTTTCCAACGCATTCAGAATAATGTAACAAAGCTGTACCGTTTAAAAAATTGAAATATCATGTCTAATTCAACCCTATGGAAACGCATAACACATTTTACAACCCAATTTCAGCTGTTCCAATCTACAATCGGAAAATTATCCGAATTTTTTTAGCAGCCCTGTATATGATATATAGATTTGTATCTATTAACTAAATTCATGCCAAAATTTAGTTCGCTTAAGAAATACATATACTTCAGTTGAAAATTTCCCTTCAGCAATTTTCTCTAATAAGGAGAATGGTACGTCAATACTTTTGTGCCGTCCTGTATATGAGGTATAAGATTTATATACAACGAATAACATGTAAAAAAATTATTTAAATTTAAAAGCGCATACCGAATGTTAAACCGTAGACTCCAGCAATTTTTACTCAAAGACAGTGCTGTAACCGATTTATTTTGTGTGTCCCTGTAAATGAATAAGAAATGCTATGAATGTCCTGTTCTAACGTGATCGTAGTGAAATTCAGAGATTTATATCCGTTTCAATACATCTGAAATAGCGTAATGTCATTAAAATACTCTACAAGCGATTTTTCCCCCATATACCATAATGTAATGGTATACTGTTGGGTGCCCCTGTAAATGAATTATTAATCCTACATACTTCATATACCAAACATGCTTTGGTGACCCTAAATAACCTTTATCAATTTCATGAATATCCGAGTATATTTACGGGAGGCAGACGGCTATATATATGGACAGTATGACAGATGGACAGACGAACTGACGGACAGACAAACCGAATGCATAAACACTTTTCAACTTTGTTTCAAAGGGTTAAAAATCCTGTCAGTCAAGAGGCCAGTAAAAACTATTTATTTTACGAAAATAATGTATATTTATAACGAACTTTCTGTTATTACAACAGATTTTGCCCGTCAGTCTTTAATAAATATAGATAATTTACGTAAAATAAACAGTTTTTACTGGCATCCTGGATAGCAGTTTTCTCCGAAAAGTCAATTGATTTTTATTATTATTTTCTTACTTTACAGCTTATTATTAATTAATGGCATGCATATGAAGTTTGTAAGAAGGCTAACTTCACCAGGTATTTAAGTAATGAGAGTTCAGATACCGTTATTTTATTCTCCTACAGTTAGATTCAACACATCATTAAAATGTCAGAACTTCATCCAAACAAAAAGGACTCTCTCGGAGAAATTCCATGAAATGTCATTAGAGGTTTCCTGGTGCACTCACGGAAACATTTTCATTGTCTGAATCTTTTATACCCAAGGAAGAGGATCAGTCCTGCAGAAACTTCATAGAAGTTCACAATGCATGCAGTTTTACCATTATTAAAAACATTTGTTACATGAATGCTATATTGTCATTTCTAATTAACTAAAAGTAAAAGTAAAAAAAAAAAAAAAACAAGAAAGTAAAGAAAACTGAATTTCAGCAATTCCCATCTAAAGTCGGAAAATTATCCAAATTCTTTGAGCAGCCCTGTATATGATACATAGAATTGTATCTGTAAACTACATGCATGCAAAAATTTAGTTCAGTTGGGAATTTCATACCACAGTTGAAAACTCCTCTTTATGGTATTGGGAAAATACCATTTGATTACATATTTTCTGAATAAGCACACCGGTAATTCCTTGAGTTTTTAACCCCTTAACGCTCGAATTAAATTACGGTTGAAAAATTCAAATTGCTTATTGGCACCACTTTTATGAAAAAGAAATATTCACCTTATTGAATGACAGGAAAAACGATTCTAAAATATAGCCAATTTCACTCTTTTATAAAACTGGTAGGAATCAAACAATCTGAGTAAAAGACACAGTCCGAGAATATGACGGGAGCGAGAATTAAGGGGTTAAACAAAAATGAATTCGAAAATATGTCAGAAAGTAGTTCTTTTGGATTTGAGTAAAATATACATATTTTCATACCGTTCGCAGACGTTGTGAAATATGATACTTTTCAAGCCAAGAAAACCCAATGTCCCCAAGACCATTATGAGGTATGTAGATTGAATTTTTTAAGATTTCATTAATTCCAAGTTATAGTACTTACGCCATACTCAAAATGTAAATAAACTTAACATACATATAACGAAAAATACAACAAGGGCGGATCTGGAGAGTCCTCAAGGGGGGGGGGGGCGATTTTAGAAATTTGGAGACTCCAATCTGATGCGGGGTCGGGACTAATTTTTTTCACTGCGGGTCGTGTTACTTCTACTTTTTGCTGTGGGTCGGGCTTGGGTCCGGTTGACTATAATTTTTTGCTGTGGATCGCATTTGGGTCCGGTTGACTTCTACTTATTGCTGCGGGTCGGGTTTGGGTTCGGTATACTTATACTTTTCTGCTGCGGGTCGGGTTGACTTCTAATTTTTAGCTACGCTCTAGCGCATTGGGTTTGGGGCAGATTTGCATACATTACTTTCGGTTTGGGTCAGTTTCTGATTTGGTTTTCACTCTTGCGAGAAGGGTTCGGGCCGACCCGAATGTGAAAAGAAAGTCTAAATATTTTTGAAGATAAAAGGTAAAGTAAAAGATCCATAACTGACACGCCCAAACAATTATTTAATAATACTTTTTAATCTTCAGGATTATGTAAAAAATACTAGTTTGTTATAAGACCGCTTATCTCTTTATATCTAAGATGAGTTGTAATTAAAAAAAAAACTAGTATGTTGTGGCCATCACAAAACTTTCTTCTATATAAATCACGTCAATTAAATCATTTAAATAGTACAAGAAATAACAACGATTTAGCACCAATTCATATCAAAGTATATCTGAATTTGAAGTTGGATGAAAATTCGTACATTAGTTCTTGAGATAGAGCTATAGCGGAAATTCTGAAAAATGTACCATAGCAGCGCCACCTGTTGAGCGATTTACACCAAAAATAAGCAGCACTAAATGATATCAAGGTGTACCTGAATCTGAAGTTTGTTGAAAATGCAAGCATTAGTTCTTGAGATAAAGCTATTGCGGAAATCGCCAAAAATACAGCATAGCAGCGCCACCTGTTGAGCGATTTACACCAAATATTAAACAGCTCTAATTTATACGTCAATTCATGTCAAGGATTAACTAAATCTGAAGTTTGATGAAAATCCGTGCAATAGTTCTTGAGATACAGCTCTTGCGGGAATCGTGAAAAATGCGGTACAGCAGCGCTACCTGTTGGGTGATTTACACCAAAAATTAAACAGCACTAATTTATATCAGTGACTAACTGAATCTGAAGTTTGATGAAAATTCGTGCATTTTTTCTTGAGTTAGAGCTATTGCGATAATCATGAATAATGCAGCATAGCAGCGCCACCTGTTGGTCGATTTTCACAAAAAAGTAATTAGCACCAAACTATATCCTGAACAAACTGAATCTGAAATTTTATGAAAATCCGTGCAGTAGTTCTTGAGATACAGCTATTGCAGAAATCGTGAAAATTACCACATAGCAGCGCCACCTGTTGGGCGATTTTCACCAAAAACTAACCAGGTCCAATTTATATCAAGGTCTAACTAAATATAAAGTTTTGTGAAATTCCGTGCATTAGTTCTTGAGATAGAGCGCCCACAAAATTTTTGTCACATACAGACTCACAAAGTGACGGACAGACTCACAGACAGACATTTTCTAAAAACCATCAAATCGTGTTCTGGGCATTCTAAAACGTATAAATCAGTCGAAAACCGGAAGTCGAAATTTTTCACGAATCCAATACTTTCTTCTTGTAAAGATAGAAGAAAGTAAAAAAATGCTTTGAAACTTATTAAAAAACATACCGAGTGTCCTAAAATGGATTGACTGAATTTAAAAAACTAGTGACTTGCAAATGGTGACAGCAATTTAAAAAAATCTTGCAGGAGGGTTATCTAAGATGGCATGAGATTTTTTGCTGCGGTTCTTGATTTTACTTTACAATATCAGCGGTAGATGGCACTGCAAACAATAGTTGTTAAATCGGGCATCGATTTAGCGCCTATTGATTGCAGCGCCATCTGGTTTTTATTCTAAACTAAAAAACTCCTGATCAGGGGTGATTCTCAGTTAAAAAAAAAAAAAAAAAAAAAAAATCTGAAATGTTACAGCAGAGGGGTGGGGATTCCCATCTGGCACTGATTATTCTTGTTGCAGGTCGAGTTAGCCGTTTTCGATCTGGGTCGATTTGAGGCTGAGTGTAGATTCATGCAAACTCGGTTTGGGTTAAACCATTTTGTTCAAAAGTTAGTTCAGTATATTATTTCAGATTCAAAATTATACCTATAATAATAAACATAGGTGTATGTATGTGTGCTGTTTCCCA
This sequence comes from Maratus speciosus, assembly GCA_963932465.1. Lineage (NCBI taxonomy): Eukaryota > Metazoa > Arthropoda > Arachnida > Araneae > Salticidae > Maratus > Maratus speciosus. The sequence continues at coordinate 280,739,455 of OZ010794.1, read as the reverse complement.
AAGAGAGCACTGTATTTTTTCCACGACTCTTTGACGAAATTCGCGTTTTTTTTCGCAACTTTTTGACGAAATTCGCCTATTTTCCCAGCCCTTCGATAAAATTCGCGTTTTTCCGTAGCTGTTTGATGAAATTCACATTTCTTCCATTATTCTTTGACAAAATTTACGTTTCTTCCGCAACTCTTTCATGAAATAAGTGTAATTTTGGAGCCCTTCGATAAAATTCGCGTTTTTTTCCCTCCACCCTTTGACAAAATTTGTGTTTTTTTCGCGATCATTTGACGAAAATTGTTTTTTCTCAGCGATCCTTTGACGAAATTCGCGCTTTTTAAGCAATTCTTTAACGAAATTTGCTTTTCTCCGCGATCCTTTGACGAAATTTGAGTTTTTTTGCGACCCTATGAGGAAATTCGCGTTCCTTTCGCGATTCTTTGATAAAATTAGCACTTTTCGCGATCGTTTGACGAAATTCGCTTTTCTCACGATTGTTTGACAAAATTCGCGTTTTTTGCGGGATCCTTTGACGAAATTCGGGATTTCCGTGATCATTTGAAGTACATGGCGTTTTTCTGTGGCCTTTTGACCAAATTCGCGCTTTTTCCGCGCCTCATTGACCAAATTCACGTTTTTTCCGCGATTCTTTGGCGAAATTGAAGTTATTTTCTGTGAACGATTGATGAAATGGATTTTTTGCGGCGACCATTTGTCAAAATTCGCAATTATTTTTATGTCCGAATTTTCGGACAAAAATTGCGCCTTTATTTTATTACATATTTCAAATCTGTATATATTTTAGAGTTCAAATATGTCCAAAATCTTTGTGAAAGAGTTTCTTTTTTAAATAGAATTAGATCATAAAAAAAAAAATGGTTTGCTGCGGAAATTGCGGGTTGCGCAAATTTTGCCACTTTTACGTTGGCCGTGGAAATAGCGGGATGCGCAGTGAGAGGATTAAATTTTCGGAAAATTTGGAACACAATCACCCCTGCTCCTGAGATCTTACATAACCCTCCTTCAAGTATTTTTTTTTTTTTTTATATAGCTGTCGCCAGTAGTATATCGTTCCCACTCTGGAACACTTTTCATACTCCACTAAATACAAATATTTAACGATTTTTGAAATATTTTTGATCAAAAATTTGTCTATTAGAATATCGAAAAAAATTTTAGAGAGAGGATGATGATTATAAATAATAGCGTAATCAATTTAGATTAAATAATGATAATTTTTAAATGCTTTAAATTTTGAATAGATAACCAATTCTCTCTTTTTATTAGCAATAATAAATACTATTCTGGATATTTTGATAGTTCGATAAAATTAAAAAAAATTAGTTTGTGTCGAAATGAACACATCTTTGCCAGAAAAGAATTTTGTAGTTAAAACAGATATATTTAGAATTTCCGTAAATATTATTCTGGTAGTTTGATATTATCATAGTTCGATAAATGGTCCAGCCGATTATTGTAAGATTTAAAACAAATTGCAGGATTAAGCTTTTTCTACTTCATAATCATAATAGCCGTCATTATTTTTTCCTTTAAAATGAAAGATATAACCCCCTTCATTCAGTTTTGTTATTGCATTTTCAGATATTTTTCCATGACTCTTTTTAAGAAAATAATCCTTTTCTACATCATTAACTTCTAATCTTGCAATAGTCGTATTTCCAAATTTTGTTTGAATTTTCTTCAACGAAATCAGTTTGTATTTCCCTGCCTCTAAATCTTTTAACTTTTGAATGACAGGGAACGATCTGAGACTGTTGAATTCTTCCATTTATTAAGGTATATTTTTTGAAAGACAATTTTTATAGTACAGACATCTGTACATAGAACAACCCGGTCCTAGGATTCTTACGCATCTCGGTACTTCTAAAATTTTTATAGGAATTCCCCATTCTTCAAAGGTAGATTTCGGAAAAACGCCTCCTTTAAAAGCAAATGTCCCTCCGTATATCTGATGCAATTGTATGAAATAATCTTTTACATTGTCACTAAAAAAGGAAGGCGGTTTAAGAAATGGTTAGAGTAATCGAAAGATTTATAAACACTTTTATTTTTCGTCTTTATTCAAAAGTAGTCTTAATTCATTAATAAATCGTATTAAAATATTTTTCAATTCCAAAACTTCATCTATCAATCTTTCTCTATGAGGATCCTCTTCATCATAATAATGGCCAAATTTTTTATTTAATTCACCAAGTTGAACGGAAAGTATTTTTTTCCATCTATCGTTATAAAAATTATCTGGTAATTGATCAAACTTATATTCAATGAGATTGCAAAAATCGAGTTTATGCATATATTTTTCTAAAAACCTTTCACCAAATGTTTGAAAGCGTGCTATTAGCAGCCAATTCAATCCTTCTTCCAATGTACACATTGTGTTTTCTGAAAGTTTTTGGAACCTGGATACTTTATGTAAATCTAATTTTTCGTGATAGGTTTGAATAAATTCGTCACTTAAGACTTGAAATTGAGATATAACAACCCAATTTATATAATTCGAATGTTTTAGTATAAATTCTTCAGACAGCTTTTGATTTTTAGAAACTAAATTCCAATCAAATTCATCTTTGTACTTTTCGATAAACTCTTCGGAAAGTGTTTGAAAAATGCATATAACATTCCATTCAACATAATCTATGAGTTCTCCCATAAAAGGTTCGGATAATATTGAATATGTACAAACTAACTTCCAATTGAGTTGATCCTTCAAATTTCGAAGCACATCTTCGGATAAATTTTTAGTTTTAGAAAATTCGTCCCAGTTGATATCCATTTAATAATGAAATATTTTTAAAAGGGGATTTTTTCAATATGAATATAAGTTTTTAAAGTGACTGGAAAGTTTTTACTTTTGGATTTTATCCAGAATGTAATGATGTCACCGCGTTTTCCATTAACAAAACAAGTTTCAAATTTATCACTTGTTTCTCTGTATAAAATTTTTTTATCTTCGATTTTAAGTTCTATCTCTATATCCACATTTCTTCCTATTAAACTATTATCTATTAAATATATACTAATTTTCATATGCATATCTGTAGATAATCGCATTTCTTGATCCAGTAATTTAGAACTTATCAAGTCGAAATTTACTTTTTTAAATTCTTTTCCTGTAAAAGTCTGAAAATCCTTCACTGTAACCCAGATATCTTTATTGTCTACATATATTTTATTGACTACGTCTGTATCGTTTTCGGGTTCCGAAATATTCGTAATTATTTTATTTTTTGCATCAAATTTATCATTCTTTAATATTAACGCATTTTTTTCTAAATATCGTTTATTCACAACATTTTTATCATCTTTCGAATCTGCGACATTTCCTATTCTTTTTCCGTTAGCGTCGTAAGCTTTTCCTTCGATTAGATGTAAAGTGTTTTCATCCAATTCTTTAATTCTCTTACCCGTTTCTTCAGTGAAGGTTAAAAAATTACTATCGTAATTGTTATTTTTTTTTCTATAAAATCTCTTAATTGGAAATGATTATTCTCTATTTTATTCAAAACGAAACGTTTAGTGGTTAAATCTAAATCATCGATTGGATCTGAAGCATTTTTTAATATCTTATTTTCCATATCGTAATGACCATCGTCCGTTAATTTAAAAACCTATACCGGGTGGTCCGATAGGGCCTTTTCGCACTGGATTATCATACGGTGGATAATAAACAGCCATTTATAAAGACTAAAAAATGTTATTCTCCTAACGTTTTAATCATAGTAATTTCTTTTTTATTCATATTTAATATACATTTCTTCCTTACTTCTAAAATATAGTAAAATACATATTCTTTGGTTGTTTCATTTTCTAATTTCCAATTGAATTCTATTCTCAAATTTTCAAGAGTGGTATAGTTTACATGATTTGACAAATCAAAATGAATTATGGGATATAATTTACCAAAATCTGAATAATTTACCATACAACCGGTTTCTGTATTTAGATTATTGAGACCTAATTCCAGAAAAGATTCATATAATCTATTATATTCCTTTTTACCAAAATCCATAGTATATCGCTCTGCTGGTAACGGCGATCTGTTAATCATCAACCAACATTCGATCATATCCAAATTATCAAATATCATATTATTTTTTTTAGGATTTTCATTTCTGTCGAAATATTGCGGTATTACAAATAATCTTAAAACTTCATCGGATGTAGCAGATATAGAATCGGAACCACTTTTATATTTATTAATAGGACTAGATCTGTTGATTTCATACTGATTCCAGTTTATTTCTATATCCGTATTAGATAATTTTAATTCATTATAGAGAATCTCCGCTCCATTTTTAAAGTCGACGTATCTCACCCACAGCGCTATGTCTTCAATTTCTACTTTATAATCTGGATTTGCAGCATCTGTGTAAATCATATTTCTACTATCGTCTCTTTGGAATTCCAGTCTTATTATGAAACCAGAAATAGCTTTTTTATATTCTGCGACGAAATCAAAAATTTCCTTTAAAGGCCTCCATGTTGTAACTGAATTACTATTTTTCGACAATTCTCATCTTTTTTTAAATCCTTTATTGTAGTTTTCATTTTTTACAATTTTTAATTTATTGACGATATCTGTTATAGGGGTGGTAGCCGTTATCGTACCATCGCTTTGAAGTAAACTTTTATTTCTATCAGCACTATCACTGGTATCTGGATAAAAACCTATATTGGTGGCTTCTGATGCTGAATAATCTCTGGTATAATCCTTCAGTCTCTTAACCTGCAGAATGTAGGAGTGATAGTCTCCAACTGATTCGATTATTTGTTTACCTATCTGAAGTTTTACGCCTTTCATAGAACATACAGCTGCGACATTATCATCATTTATAGATGCACCATTGGATTTTACAATTTTCCACTTTGTCTCCAGATAACTCTCCGATAATGAAATAGGATCATTGGTATCGGTAATTTCGAAATGAAACGTAGTATTTTCTTTTTTATCATTATGGCTTGTACTAGGCAATCTTATTTTTTTTAATTCGCTACTTTTTATATCGTTATTATAATAATAATGAGTATCTCTTAGATCATAAATTTTTTCCATTTATTTAGGAAGAATTTTCAGACCTGTTCCTTTCATCTTTTTTGAAAATATTTCTTTCAATATTTCAGCATCAGTCAATCTGTCAACAACTGCTTTTTCATTCAATTCTAGTTTTTTTAGCTTTAAAAAATCCTTTTCCTTGAATTCTTTTACTTTTCCTATATAATCTGTGTTTATTCATTTATTTACTGAGAAAATTTAGTTAATATCAATTGATATATTTTTCAACATAGTCCTCTTTTTCCTCTACGACTCTAAAATTATATTCAATCAAACCTTTATTTAAATCAATTAATTCACCATTTTGATTCGTAACTCTCATCCTTATTCTACGAATTGAATCCCTATTCACAGGATAATATATTAAATTATTGAATTCTTTCGAAATGATAACACCCGGTACATCCCTCGGTGTAAAAGAATAAATAACTTCTGAATTATTCTGGTTGATTAACGATCCATTAACTACATCACAATGAATATATATAATGTCGTTTCCGTTTGTTATATCTGCTATATTTTCACCTTCTATTACAGTCTCTTCATCATGACTTTTATAAACTTTTTTTTCAAAGCCTATTAGTTTATGAAAATCGCTTTTTGTTAAATCGATATTCCAACCTTTAGTTAATTTAATAAGCATTCTTAGTCTAGATTGTACTCTACCAAATTTTACCGGAGGATCGTCTGAACCAAACGCTTTCATTACATCTATATTTAAATCTTCAACATTTTCATTACCATAAGGAATAGTGATAGATTTAACATTATTCTCATCTGTGTATACGTCAAACCTATTAGTTCTATCTGTTATGTTAAACCATGAAACTGTCATAGTAAAAGATTGCAATGCTAATTTTTTTAATTTAAGAGGTTGAGGAAATTCAACAGTGAAATCCTCTGATTTCTCATGACTTTTTGGTTTCAATTTGATCATTTATTAGACAGTAAAAAAGCTGACGCTTTAAAGATTAAAAACAAGCTCTTCGTTATAATCGCTAGGCTGTTGAGTAAATGAATTAAGTACACATTCCGGACATTTACCTTTATTTCTTTCTTTTATATATTTCATACAAAATAATCCACATTTGACAGAAGTAGGTTTTTGTAAAAAACTATCATTGTGAGCTATACTGACTTTTTTATTGGAAAGTTTAAGAAATTTCATAATATTTTCAGGAATATATTTTTCTTTGAGTTTGATATTTTTATATATATATTCCCCAAAAGGATCGAAATATTCTACATAGTTATATTTCGGGTCATTATAGTAACAAACCCAATGTGTTCCAGGACCTGTCGAAATATCTAAATTAATAATACCGCTTTCAAAATTTCCAATCTTTTTAGGAAGTAAATCGGAAGTGAAAACATCCCTAAATCCTTTTTCATCTTTCATATTTTCTTTAATCGTTTCATCGGATATACCCAATTTTGTTATCGGGATTTTTTTTTTAGACAGGGGCGCTTCTTTAAGACCAGATCCTTTGTTTTCCCAAGGTTGAAAAACTCCAGATCCTGAAATTTTATCCAGGATTTTTTTAGTTCCCCAACCCGCCGCACCACTCGCAGCACCGAGTCCTAGTGATGTTAAAATAGGAATTAAAAATGGTAAAAATCCACCGTTTTTATCTAATTGGGTTTTGCTTAAATTTATTCTTTTACCTTTAGTAATCTGATTAATCTGTGTTTTAGTTAAATACATTTCATAATTGGGAGGTTTAGAATTGTCTATCTTCAGTGTCAGTTCTTCTTTTTTTCTGAGAGCAGATTTCAATTTACTAATCTGTCCGTCACTCAAATGAATCTTCTTTTTTACATAACTCATTTATTTAAGAAGAAATTGATTGTATAATCGTTCTTTATCTCCGTTAGTTATTTTTTTAGTTTTAATAAGTTTGTCTATTAGCAGTTTTACTTCATTTTTTAATTTTTTCGACTTGCTACCTTGACATCTTTTATCAATTAATTCAGATAATAAATCTAAACCTTTACCGACTTTCATTACTTCGCTACCTCGAATTGTAGTTAATCTAGCCAGATATTTTTGTAGCTCATCTTCTTTATATTTAACAACTTTTAATTCATCCTTTTTCTGACTTAATTCCTCCTCTGAAAGATTTTTAGCCCTCGTAATTGTACTTTGTAAGTTGCCTTTTTTCCTCGATAATTCTTCTTTTAACTGCTTAGCCTTTGCATACATTTCATCTAATTTTTCTTTATTGTCTAGGAGTTTCGAAGGCCTGTATAATTTTTCAGATATTAAATAATCTGTATCTAAATATTGATCAACATTATAAGTAAGTGGTGGTTCTTTATACAGGGTGATTCAGCTCGTCGGTGACAAACTTTAAGGATCGATAGAGCACACCTAGACGAACATTTTTGAATGGGGAATGTAGGGTCCCTGACGCGATGGTAAGGCGCTAGGCGCTTTCGAAAATTTGGGTGCCGAAATTCGAAACGTCATAAAAACTAGGGAAATGGTTAGATTTTCTTGCTTGTTGCGTCGAAATGATTCTGTTTGTTTAGACTTTCTTCAGTACCAATTTGATAAGCGTATCTCTTAAAACATGGATAGGGGGCGCTGCAGACTTTGGAGAGCTAGACAACAACTTTAAGCCCGTTATTTTGATAATTTAACACATGCTCGCCAAAGTTTATACTCTAACTTAAAGTTTGAACCCAAAAGTAGAGCCCTGCAAAAAGCGTAAGAGCCGGAATAAAATGTCAAAGTACAGGGTGGTCGAAACTCGAAGGCTCCTAAGAGATAAACAGATTTCTTGACTTATGGCATGCATTTTCATGATTCTGTTTGCTGGGGCTCTCTGAAACTCAGTTGAACGGTACAAAAAGAAACATCGATAGGGGGCGCTTTGGGCAAAAAACATAATTCGTTGACATTTCGGACGCTAACTGGAAACGGGGCGCTACGATCAGTTAGTAATAATGAAAACACATTTTCTACCTCTGCTCAACACTTCTGAATAAATTTAGACCAAAAACATCAATGATACTGGAAATTTATTTACAAAAAATAACACTACAGAAGATGCTCGAAATTTCGACCTTGGGCCATGATGCAGGCTTCGCACCTCCGTCGCATTGAGGAGTGTGTGTTTCCAACAATGCCAGGAGTATCTCTGATCTGCCCTGCAGCTGCCACAATGCGCGCCACAAGTTCTTCAGCACTGCTGACAGGTGTATGGTATACCTCGGCCTTCAGGTAACCCCAAAGGAAGAAATCCAAGCAGGTGAGGTCTGGTGATCGGGCAGGCCAGTGAACTGGACCCCCACGCCCGATCCACCGCTGGCCATACCTTGCGTTTAGATGGAGACGCACGTCGTTCGTGTAATGGGCCGGAGCTCCATCGTGCTGGAACCACATCTGGCGACGCGAACCTTCGGGTACGTGCGCCTCATCCAGAAGCTGCGGCAGCACTTGATCCAGGAAAATCAGGTAATTTCCACCTGTCAGCCGTTCAGGTAACAAATAAGGGCCAATGAGGCAATCCCCCAGAATGCCGGCCCACACATTTACTGAGAAACGCTCCTGGGCTGCTCGGCTTCTGGTTTCATGTGGATTTTCATCACACCACACATGACTGTTGTGGGCGTTCCACATTCCCTCCCGGCTGAAGGTGGACTCGTCCGTAAACAAAATGCTGTTTACAAAACGGGGATCCCTGGATCTCATCGCCAAGTACCATCTTGAGAATTCCACTCGAGGGCCAAAATCCTGCTCTCTGAGCAACTGCACCCGCTGGATGTGGTAGGGGTGCAGATTCCGGGAACGTAAGATGCGCCACGCAGTTGCTTGCGAAATGCCAACATGTCTGGCGATATCTCTCGTGCTAAGACCTGGGTTGTCCTCAACCAGGTTAAGCACAGCCTCTTCGTTGTCGGGGGTGCTCACTGATCGCTCCCGTTCAGGCCTGTCTCCGTCGAAAGATCCCGTTGTGGACAACCTCTGGTGTACTCGAGCGAAGAAGGCATGGCAGGGGATTTGCCTGTTGGGGTAACGCTCGGCGTACAACCGCTGAGCGGCTCGTCCATTACAACCAGCAGCGCCATACGCCAAATGCATGTCAGCCAATTCAGAGTTTGTGTACCGTTCCATCCTACTACCGATCTGCAGACAAGTAACCCGAAGCTTAAGTAGGTACCGCACGTTCAAAAGACGTGTCTGCGCATACAACTACGTCATCTCGCGTTGTCGTCTACGCATTACGTATCTTTTGCATATCGATATGGTACGATATCTTTTGCATAAATCAGCAAAAAGCACCTTATGTAAATTTTATTGCGCGCATTGTGCATGATTGAAACCAGCTATGTTTGTTAAAAAAAACAAACAAACTGCAGTTTTAATAGCTTCTTATGATAAGTAAATTACTCTCTTGTTTTGTTTCTAACTGATCGTAGCGCCCCGTTTCCAGTTAGCGTCCGAAATGTCAACGAATTATGTTTTTTGCCCAAAGCGCCCCCTATCGATGTTTCTTTTTGTACCGTTCAACTGAGTTTCAGAGAGCCCCAGCAAACAGAATCATGAAAATGCATGCCATAAGTCAAGAAATCTGTTTGTTTATCTCCTAGGAGCCTTCGAGTTTCGACCACCCTGTACTTTGACATTTTATTCCGGCTCTTACGCTTTTTGCAGGGCTCTACTTTTGGGTTCAAACTTTAAGTTAGAGTATAAACTTTGGCGAGCATGTGTTAAATTATCAAAATAACGGGCTTAAAGTTGTTGTCTAGCTCTCCAAAGTCTGCAGCGCCCCCTATCCATGTTTTAAGAGATACGCTTATCAAATTGGTACTGAAGAAAGTCTAAACAAACAGAATCATTTCGACGCAACAAGCAAGAAAATCTAACCATTTCCCTAGTTTTTATGACGTTTCGAATTTCGGCACCCAAATTTTCGAAAGCGCCTAGCGCCTTACCATCGCGTCAGGGACCCTACATTCCCTATTCAAAAATGTTCGTCTAGGTGTGCTCTATCGATCCTTAAAGTTTGTCACCGACGAGCTGAATCACCCTGTATAATTCTTTGACATCTTCGATCGCTTCAGGAATAATTCTAGATGATTCTGCAATAGGCTGTAAAGATATATTTAATTCGTCCAATTTATCATTGATAGATTTAATATTTTCTTTTCTACTTTTATCCTGTTCTTCTAATTTTTTAGTGACAGGTTTATGAAATTCAGTTAAACTTTTGTCTATACCTAGCTTTCTATCACGCTGTTCTTCATTATTTTTTCTAATATCTGCTTGTAATTTGACAAGTTTTATTGCATTTTTTAATTCTTCTTTTTGTTTCTTATTTCGATCTTTTTCTAAATCGTTTATTTTACCCATTTATATAGTTTTAAATTAGAAGCGACAGCTTCGCCGTCTATTTTTACTGACAGCTAATTAGAAGCAACAGCTTCGCCGTCTGTTTTTACTGACAGCTAATTAGAAACGACAGCTTCGTCGTCTAACATTAAACAGCGTCAGCTTTTCGCTGTCTAATAAATGATTAAAATTAAAGATTACACAGAACCGGAAGAATTGCCTGACCCTAAACAACATCGTTTTTTACCCAGACATCCTTTCAGATTATTAATAATCGGCCCATCAGGTTGTGGAAAGACAAATTTACTAATAAATTTATTAAACGGTTTTGAGAATCCTAGTAATTTAAGATTAGATTTCGACACTTTATATTTATGCGCAAAAGATATTTCCGAGCCAAAGTATTCTAAATTGCAAGAAAATTATACACAGTTTGAAGGTGTTGAAATAGACGATATTATAAAATGTAAAAAAATAAGTAAAAATAAAAGAAGGGAATTATTAAAATTGTATGATAAATATAAAAAGAATGTATTATTTTCTTCAGATTTAAGTGAATTTATTACTGTCGACGATTTAGATTCCTCAGAAAAAAATCTCGTTGTTTTCGACGATTGTGTTACAGAAAAAGACCAGAAAGTTATAGAGGATTTGTTTATAAGAGGTCGAAAGAAAAATGCATCCATTATTTATTTAACGCAGTCTTATTACTCAACTCCTATAAATATTAGAAAAAATTGTAATTACTTCATATTTTTTAAACTACAGCCTAGGGAAATCAATCAGATAATAAGAGAAATAGACGGAAATCTAACAAAAAAAGAATTTCTAGAAAAATATAAATCTTGTATGGGTAATTTCTTTATGCTAGATTTAGTAAATTCTGAAATGAGATACAGAAAAAATTTTGAACCTATATAAATGGAAGAATATTTAGGAAAGAGATTATATGTTTATAGGAAAAGTTACAATTTGTATCAAAAGATAAGTATTTCCTTATCTGTTAGCAAATTTATGCTAAGTGCTTCGGGATTATCAGCTTTTGCGTTCATACCACTGGCGGCTTTGAGCTTAAGTGCTGGAATTGTAGAAGTCATTGAGAAATCTTTAAGTATTTTGGAACGAAAAGAAGAATACAAGCAATGTTATAATTTTTATAAACAACAGTTAAATTTGTTGAAAGCTAAAAAAATATCAGAAGAAGTGTATGTTAGAGAACAAGATTTTATAAATAATTTAGTTTATTTCCCAATCGAAAAGTATGTGAAAAAAGTACAGTTGAATGGATATAAATATTCTTCTTAGAAAGCGTCAGCTTTTTGCTGTCTAATAAATGAGTTGTAAAAGTAAAAAATTTGTTGTTACGTCTTTAACTAAAAAGGGTAATTTTAAAGGCGGGTGTTTAAAATGCGGACAAACTGGATCGGGTTTTCTGAATAAAGTCATTAGTAATTTACCTTTTGAAATGCATTTACCTAATCATAACTTCACAGGGCCGGGGACACAATTATTATGGGGGAAAACGCGATTAAATCCTGATTTAACGTATAAAAATTCGTCTAAACCTGTTAATCGAGTGGATGAAATTGCATATAAGCATGACAAATGTTATTTAGAAAATAAAGATACAAAAAGCAGAAATGAAGTATGCGATAAGAATATGATTGATGAATTAGATAATATTCAAAATCCTACGATTAGAGAAAGATTTGAAAGAGGAATTGTAAAACCGATTATTAAAGCTAAAAAATCTTTTGGTATGGGATCTATAAATACAAAGATCTATTGTTTAAAATGTAAAAACCACACAGAAACTAAAGATATTAAAAATACAATTTCTAAAAATAACAGGCCAATGATGAAAGGTATTTGTCTAAACTGTGGTTCTAAAAAGAGTGTTTTTTTAGGAAAACCTTAGGGTTGAAAGATCCTAAAAGTATCTTAGAAAAAATATATTATCATCCTGAAAGTGGTTATTGTGGGATCAATGAATTAAAACGGAAAACAGGTTTCAGTCAAAAGCAAATTACAGATTTTTTACACAGCCAAGATGTTTATACAAGGCATAAGCCTTTAATTCGCAAATTTAAACGAAGACGGGTTTATGTAAGTCATATCGATGACCAATGGCAAGCAGATTTATTGTTTATAAAACCTTTTAGTAAATATAATAACGGAACTAATTACTTATTGACAGTGATAGATATATTTAGTAAATTCGCGTATGCTATTCCGATAAAAAGAAAAACAGGGCAAGAAGTTACTGAAGCATTTAAAAAGATATTTAAAGAAAGAATTCCTGAAAAACTGCAGACTGACAAAGGAACCGAATTCGTAAATAAGTTAACTTTAAAATTATTTAAAGATAATAATATTCAGTGGTTTACAACAGAAAATGTTGAAATAAAATGTTCTGTAGTCGAGCGATTTAACAGGACAATTAATAAAAAAATTAGAACCTATCTAGCGGCCAACAATACTAAAAGATATATAGATGTATTGGACCAATTAGTTAAAAATTATAATAATTCCAAGCATAGATCTGTTCGAATGACACCTACCGAGGCGAGTCGATCAGAAAACGAATCTGAAGTTTATAAAAATTTATAAGAAGAAAAAATAATAAGAAAACCGAAATTCAAGGTTGGCGATAGAATAAGAATTTCGAAATACCAGACTGCTTTCACCCGCGGATACCAGCCCACTTTTACTGAAGAAATTTTCATCGTTTCAGAAATACTAGTAAATCTGCAGATCAGGAGCCTCAACGTCAGCTCTACAATTCATTGTGTTTAGCATCCTTTGAGTAATATTAATCTTTCTACAAAAAACGAAATTTAAAGTTTTGAAATTACATAAACATTTATAAAACGAAAAAATATTTCGAAGGTTTCTGACATTAGAAGCGTTAAATTAAACCCCTTGTTATGTAATGGTATTCTGAAAATCTCATGAGCTACTTATTCTGGTAATTTTTAGATAATAAAGTAGATTTCTTCAGGGGGGCAGAGCCCCCTGAACCCCTTCGTAGTGTAATTTAATTTACATTTGTAATTATCAATTAATTGTGTTAATGTCCTTTAGTAAATTCTACCAATAGACGGAAACGTACATGAATTCTTTTCTACAGCCCTGTATATTACGTGAAGATTTTTACGCGTCGTCTATAACATTTAAATTTAATGCAGACAAAAAACTCTCTTAAAACTGCTCATATCACATTTCCGGGTATTAGTATGCATAGTGTGCACCATATATCCAGTTTCTGCGGAGTCCTGTATATGGTTCTATTTAAATTCTGCAAACATTTGTTAGTATACTAAATGTAATTGGGCTGGGAAATACATAACTCAAAAAAAAAAAAAAAAAAAAAAAAAAAAAAAAAAAAACACTGAAGCAATTCGCGCTCATTTTCATTTATACTTACGAATTCATTTGTGTATCCCTGTACATGGTCTATACAATATTTAAGCACTACTTATTAAGCACAAATTTACTTAACGTTAAAACGCACACCATAATCGAAAATGCCCTTCAGCAATCATCCCTAATAGACCAGAACTGTATCCGAAATATTTTATGTGACCCTATAAATGAACGATAAATACGATACAAATCATATTCAAGCTTCTTGTAGTCAACCACAGTAATGTAATTTAATTTCATAATGTTTGAATTAGTGCAACACAATTAACACACTGACGACAGGCAATTTAATTAAATCTGGGTTTAAAAACAGTAGAAGCTCCTCCCTCTTCTGAAAGTGTCTCGGAAATTGGTTTCTGAGATATGTTTTTCATGTTTATGCAGCAGTAAATATCTTTCAATGTACGGATGTAATATATAATGTCTTACAATCTATAAAAAATATGGACAACACAATATAAATGTCTTTTCTGTAAGGTAGAAGTCACTCCCTTAGCCAATGATATATTCTGAATAAAAACGAGAATTTTCGTTTCCCGTCGCTAATGTGTTAAAATAAGCTGTGAAGAGTTTTTTCCCCCGTAGACCACATTTTAATCGACCACTTTTGTGTGACCCTGAAAAAAACATATGCTTTGCACCCCATATACTACAAAAATGTTTCAAAAATACATATCAATTTTATTATTTTGTAACAGAGTAACATCATTAAAAAACGCCACAAAAGGATTTTCTTCAAAGATTGTAATATTATGAATACTTTTGAGTTACCTGTACGCATGCTGTAAGTGCTACACATAACATATTTTATAGTAACCAGGTTCTAGTGCACCTTAATAAAGTATATAAATTTCATTACGTTTAAAATTGTGTAACATTATTAAAATACACCGCAGACGATTTTTCCCATAAAGACTATAATGTAACGGAATAGTTTTGAGTGCCCCTGTAATTAAGCTATGAATGCTACACTCTTCATTTTTAATACCAAACATACTTTGGCAAACCTCAATAACGTATATCAATTACATGTAATCCCGACTATATTTACGCGAGTTAGAGCACGTAGAGAAACACGGCAGGCGACAGATAGAAAAACTGAAGTCATAAATACTTTTCATCCATGTTGGAAAGTGTTAAAAAGGATTTACATGCCTTTAACTGTACTTTTTTTTCACTTATAGCTTGGTTAAACATTAGTTTAAACATCCTAATGCATGCGATAGCAATAACATATTAAAAGCCCCCCAAAATAGGCATATCTGGGGATCTATAAATCTACTGGAAAATAATTCATTATCGTGCCCACTGTTAATTGCATAAATTGCATCGATTTGGCGCGATAAAATATTTTTTGTGATAGCCTTTTAATAGTACCTGCAACAAAATTAACGTAATTTACTAACTTCATTCATATTTGACGCAATGATAGGCTACTAATAACAGTCGCTAGGCAACGAAGAAAAGGAAAAAAAAAAGAAATATGTATCATGTAAAACAAGAAAATTAATTTAAAAATTCTTTATATTATTGGAATACATGTATAAATGTCCTCAAAACATTATACACGTAAATAAAAAAATCTTATAGATATATTGATAAAACTTCAATATAATAGGAATAATTTAAAACCTTTATTTGGAATTTTAGTATCCATAATTTGACATTTAAATCCATTAATCAAACGTGCCATTTTCTTTCAACAAATCGAAATTTGAAAATCGTCTGACTTGCCGTAGAAAAGCATTATAAAGAAAAATAAAATCTTCCATATTTTCCGAACGAATGAACCAAATTTAACCAAAATCTATACAGCTACGTCCGGGTATCTCACGAATATGCCCAATTAATTTCAAGCTGATCGGGTGCTTTTGCGGCAGTTATCGCGGAACAGACGGACAGACAGACAGACAAACGGAAATCAAAACTTTTCGTGTCTCCACAGTAAGCCTTCACTGACGTTTCGGCAATTAAACACTGACCCAATTACTTATAGAATAAAGGATTTGAATGGCGACGAAATAAAAGGAACTTATTATGAACCGGAATTAGTTAAATATAATAAAAAAGATAAAATGTATAAGATTGAAAAAATAATAAAAAAGAAAGGAAAGAAATGTCTAGTTAAATGGTTAAATTATTCCGACGAATTTAACTCTTGGGTTGACGAAAAAGATATCAAGTCAATTTAATTTTTCCGCTATAATATCAAACCTCCCGCCTAGACGGGACTTTTTCAAATATCATTATGTTATTAAAATAACTCATCAAAACTCCCGCATAGACGGGACTTTTTGAAATATCATTATGTTATTAAAATAACTCATCAAAACTCCCGCATAGACGGGACTTTTTCAAATATTAAAATATAAACAAGCTATAATGTCAAAACTCCCGCATAGACGGGACTTTCATCAAAACTCCCGCATAGACGGGACTTTTTGAAATATCATTATGTTATTAAAATAACTCATCAAAACTCCCGCATAGACGGGACTTTTTCAAATATTAAAATATAAACAAACTATAATGTCAAAACTCCCGCATAGACGGGACTTTTTGAAATATCATTATGTTATTAAAATAACTCATCAAAACTCCCGCATAGACGGGACTTTTTGAAATATCATTATGTTATTAAAATAACTCATCAAAACTCCCGTCTATGCGGGGATTAAAACTCCCGTCTATGCGGGACATAATCAAGTGTTAAAATATAAACAAGCTATAATATCAAAACTCCCGTCTATGCGGGTTTTAAAAGTCCCGTCTATCAAAACTCCCGTCTAGGCGGGGTTTTTTCAAATATAATTATGTTATTAAAATAACTCATCAAAACTCCCGTCTAGGCGGGGATTAAAAGTCCCGTCTAGGCGGGGCATAATCAAGTATTAAAATATAAACAAGCTATAATATCAAAACTCCCGTCTAGGCGGGGATTAAAAGTCCCGTCTATGCAGGGAAATGCATTACATTAAAATAAGTTTAAATAAATGAATTGTGACTTTTTTAAAGACGTTTTAATAGATGATTCTGATTCTAACTTAATGGATTCTTTTAACAAAGAAAACAAATGTCAAATAACCGAAAAATATCTCAAAATTTATGACCAGATGAAAAAAAGTGAAATAATGTACGATTCGGACGGTGGATATTTTACATATAAAAATATAGATGTTTTTTTAAGCGAAAGACGCAAATCCCGGATAAGTCGCTTTAACGCATTGAAATGGAAATTGAAGTTAAATATTCCATATAAAGCTGAAGAAATGTTTATTCAATTTTTAGATTTAGTGTATTATAAAAAGTCGATGAATTACCTATATTTCATAAAGAAAATATTAGATTATCATAATATTGATAATAATTTGAAAGTAAAATTTAATAAGAAAAACGAAGACATTTGGAATAGCTTTCTAAAAAATTTTTCTTAATAAATGGAGCTGTCTAAAATTTGCAAGTATTGTCAGATGACTAAACCTTTAGACGAATATTATACTCGATTTCGTTACGGCAAAACAGAACATTACGCTAATTGCAAAAGTTGTCATTTAGCTATGAAAAATAAAAAAATTGATTGCGAATGTGGTAAAGAATACACTTTAGCTCATAAAAAGAGACATTTAAAAAGCAATTATCATATCAAACGAACATCAAAATAAATTTATGATATTTTATGTTGTGTTTTAAATTGAATGCATTTTTTAGGTTGCATTTTAGTTGAAAATATTATAGTCAATGTTGTGTTTTAAATTGAACGTATTTTTTAGTTGAAAGTATTATATTAATTGTTGCATTTTAGTTGAAAATATTATAGTCAATGTTGTGTTTTTAATTGAACGCATTTTTTAGTTGAAAGTATTATATTGAATGTTGCATTTTCAGAAATTATTCAGTTGGACCTTGATAGTTTCAAAATTAGAATCGTGGGGAAAAAGTGTTTATAAAATTTCTTCTGTATAAATGGTGTCGGCTCAACGATTAGACGATACTATAATTAATGAATATAAAGATTTATTTATCAGTTTATCCTATAATGAAAAAAATTATACATTTATTTCATTATATAGAAATAAAATTGATTGGTTATATCTGAGTAAAAATATTACCAAATTACATACTGAATTTATAAGGAAATTTAAAAATGAGCTTAATTGGAGATTAATATCTGAATATCAAAAACTGTCAGAATCGTTTATTGAAAAATTTCAAGACAGAGTCGATTGGAGAGGGATATCTACATTTCAAACTTTATCCGAACCGTTTATAGAAAAATTCCAAGACAGAGTGGATTGGTTAAATATATCTATAAGACAAACTTTATCAGAACAGTTTATAGAAAAGTTCCAAGACAGAGTCTATTGGAATTGGACATCTTACTGTCAAACTTTATCCGAACCGTTTATGGAAAAGTTCCAAGACAGAGTCGATTGGTTTTGGATATCTTGCAAACAAAAATTATCAGAAGACTTTATAGAACGATTTTCTCATAGAGTCCATTGGGTAAATATATTCGAATGTCAGAAATTATCAGAAAAATTTTATTTAGAATTTAAAGGTAAAATAGAAGTGCCTGATTATGACAGTGATTTTTAGGCTAAATAAATGGGTAATTCAAAAAGTACAAAGATTTTGACAGGTAATTGTACAACTGAAAGAATAAATGTAGATTGGAATCATACCTTTAATGTTCATCCCAATGTTCATATAACGCCTGTATGTAAATACAGCGAACCATTTTTTGTTAGAATAACAGAAATAGATAAAAACGGGTTTCGATTTGAATGTTTAAAATTGAATGGCGAACCTGTAGAAAAAAATTCAGATTTCTTTCAATGGACAGCAATTAGTCCTTTTGAGTAAACGATCTTATTTTTGAAATATATTTTTTAATAGTTGTTTTCAGAAATTCTTCAATTTAATTTAATTCATACTTTTAAAGACATTCATTTTAAATCGCTTAATGTAAAATTACCTGCCACCGAAAGTGGTCTAATTTAACGAGCATTTATAGATAGTGGTCGCTATTAAAAATGTGTAGCAAAAAGTATTTATAAAAATGTTTGTATATAAATGGAGGAAACTCTAAGATTGATATCTGTTTCAAAAATACATATTTCAAAATTAAGGCAGGTCGTAAAACTTTTAAATATAAACCAACCCCAACATTGTAAAAAAGATGATTTAATCAGATTGATAATAAGATATATAAAAGAAACTGGGGAATACAAATATGTTTTAGTAGATTTATTAAAATTAGATGTCACAGATTATTTAAATAAAATACAGACAAAATTTATCGAAAATCCTAAAAAAAGAAATAAATTGAAAAAAATATTCGATTCTTTCGATTTAAAATTTAACAATAACACAGAAGAATTTGATCCAAAAAATAACGAAGAAAAAAAGATAAAAACAGTGGTAAACCTTAAAAAATTATTTCCTGATTTGAATGAAAAATTGAAACAATTTATAAATGAACCGAAAAACCGTCCAAAACTTAAAAAACTTTTTGATTATTACGGCTTGAAATATAAAAATGAAAAATTGATCAAAAAGACAGAAAAGAAAGTCAAATTACAAACAAATTTGGAAAATCTGTTTAGACCCGATTACGAAATTGTTGAGAAAGAAAAAAAATTTATAAAAAAATTTAATACTTATAGATATGTTTATAAAATAAGACAAATAAACAAACTCACACCGGGTCAGTATTATAGTATCTTAAAAGATTTATTCAGGAGAGCAATTGGGAAAATTGAAGGAATAGTCGATGTTATTGTATACAATTCCGTTTTGACACAATCCTTTCACCCTGAAAGGATATCAACGAAAGGAGCCCATGACACCTATTTAGACGTTTTAACGCATAAAATTGAATACAGAGAGTGGGGTATTAAAGACTGTGATTTTATTTTTACAGTCTTTGATTTGCCTAAAGGCGGTAAACATTTGAAATTACTGAACGATAACGATGTTGTCGATAAAAAAAGTATAATTCAAATTAAGAATGACGATAATATCTGTTTGGCTAGATCCATCGTTACAGCCTTAGCTATTCAAAATCGTAAAATTTTATGCGAAAAATTGAATCTAGAAAAACTTGCAGATTTAGATGTTAAATACATAAAAATGGGTAGAAAATTACAAAAAAATTTAGCGATAAAATTGCATGAAATGTGTGATATTCCATTAGAAATGTGTAATTTAGAGCATATTAAACAATTCGAAATTTTTTTAGATATTCAAATAACTGTATTTTGCAGAGAAAATTTTAACGAAAGAATATACAGCGGCGCCTATAAATCTAATTGTGTTTACATTTTAAAAAATAGAAATCATTTTGATGTCATTACGACGGTTACAGGATTTTTAGGAAAAAAGAATTATTGTGATTGTTGTAAAGTGAGTTATTGTAGAAGTGATCAACATAAATGTTCTTTAAAATGTAATAGATGTTTTAGGAAAGAGAGTAATTGCGAAGGAGATGATATTCAGTGCAATGATTGTTTTAGATCTTTTAAAGGAAAAAAGTGCTTCGAAAATCATAAAAATCACTCAGTCTGTGAAACACTGTGGAAATGTTTAAAATGTAAGAGAAATATCGATAGAAGTCAAAGAAAACCGAAAGATCATAAATGTGGAGAAAGACAATGTCAAAACTGCAGAGAGTGGGATTCGGAAGATCATAAATGTTATATACGCTGGAAAGAATCTAAGGGGGGAACCTGTAAAAATATCTGTCCTAAAAATATAAAAGACAGAGAGGAATGGTGTAAGAAATGTAAAAGGTCAAAATTTACAGAAAAATATATGTTTTTTGACGTTGAAACGAACCAAGAGACAGGAAATCACCAAGTCAATCTAGTTATAAGTCATGATTTTAACGGAAAAGAAAAAATATTTCAGAATGAAAATGAATATTGTGAATGGTTATTTCAAAATAAACATTGCGATTATACAGTATTAGCGCATTATGGAAAAGGATTCGATTTTCAATTTCTAGCTAAATACTGCTTTAAGAATAAAATTAAAGTGTTTACAATATATCAAGGAAATAAACTCATATATATGCAAGCAAACGCATATAATATAAGGTTTATCGATTCTATTAATTTTACACTGATTCCGTTAAGAAAATTTCCTAAAACATTTGGACTAACGGAATTGGCTAAAGGTTATTTTCCTCATTTGTTTAACACTAAGGAAAATCAAAATTATGTAGGAAAATATCCTGAAAAATACTATTATGATTACGATACTATGACTTTAGATCAAAGAAAAACTTTTGATAAATGGTATAAATCCGTAAAAAGCGAAACATTTGATTTTCAAAAAGAAATTATAAAATATTGTAGATCTGATGTTGATATTTTAAGAAAAGGATGTTTAGAATTGCGAAGATTATTTCTAAATATTGCTAATATTGATCCTTTTAAATATGTCACTTTAGCAGGCATTTGTATGGCTATATATAGAGATAAATTCACACAACTGAATACAATAGCGATTGATGAGGAGTGTATTCCAAAGGATCAATTCAGTAAGAAATCGATCATTTGGCTAGACTATCTGTCTAAAAAACACAATATCAAAATACAGCATGCTTTAAACGGTGGTGAGAAAAAACTGAAATTAGGTGATAAAACTTATAAAGTAGACGGTTTTTATAATAACACTGTTTATCAGTTTCAAGGATGTCATTGGCACGGTTGTCCTCGCTGTTTTACAGAATCCACTGTCAATCTTCAAAATCAGATATGTATGAAAGATTTGTATGAAAGAACTCAAAAAATAAATAAAAAAATAAAAGATAAAGGATTTGAATTGATTGAAATATGGGAATGCGATTTTGATAGTGACAAAGAAATTAAAAAATATATGAAAAATGAATGGAAAAGAGATTTTGTAGAACCTTTAAATCCTAGAAACGCATTCACCGGCGGTAGGTGCGAACCTACCAAATTAATCTACGAAATGAAAGAAATCGAAAAGGGTAGATATATCGATGTTTGTTCACTTTATCCAACAGTGAATTACTTTGATTACTATCCTGTTGGTCATCCGGTAAAGATTTATAATCTGGAAAAATATGATAAAAATTGGTATGGGTTGATACAATGCAAAGTACTTCCACCTAGAAGGCTCTATCATCCTGTTTTACCTTATAAAGGAGAAAAATTAATATTTAGTTTGTGTAAATTATGTTCAAAACCTATAAAATGCGAAAAGAAACAATGTAAAAAATGTTATGATATGCGGAATAATGAATGTAATCATACGGATGAGGAGAGAAGTTTTACTGTTACGTGGACAACTACCGAAGTTGAACTGGCTATTGAAAAAGGTTATAAGATTTTAAATATCTATGAAGTTTGGCATTTTGAAAAAAAATCTAATACATTATTTAAGGATTATGTTAAAATGTTTTTGAAAATCAAATTAGAAACAGATGATAAATGGTCTGAAAATTTCAAAACTGAATAAGAATATAAAAGGTACGTAGAAAAGAAATTGGGTATAAGGTTAGGAGAAATCAAAGAAAACCCAGGAATGAGATTTATATCTAAAATTTGTTTAAACTCTTTATGGGGAAAGTTCGGACTGAGAAAAAATATGAAACAAACAGAGAATGTAACAGAATTGGCAGATTTTTATAGAATTATACTGAACGACCGCATTAAAGACTTGAATATGATATTTTTAAATGGTGAGTGTGTGCAAATGGATTATAAGATGAAAGATGAATATGTCAAGAATAACTTTAATACGAATATTTATATAGCGGCTTTTACAACCAGCTCGGCTAGAATAAGATTATATGAAATGCTTGATAAATTAGGAGATAAAGTTATGTATTACGATACAGATAGTATTGTGTACATCGATGATGGCTCCAATAAAGTAAAAACGGGTTGTATGTTAGGAGAGTGGACCGATGAATTAGGAGAAGATAAATATATGAAATCGTGGATATCTGGAGCAAGTAAAGATTATGGTTATATTCTAAACGATGGTTCTGTAAAAGGAAAAGTAAAAGGATTTAAAATGAGCTATGAGAGCGAAACTAAGCTCAATTTTGCCGAGAGAATGAAAACAATAACTGGGGAAATTGACCATATAGATGTAGAAATAAATCAATTTCAGATACAAAAAGATAGAAATATTAAAGTGAATAAAATGAATAAAAGATATATATTTGGATATGATAAAAGAAGAATTTTAGATAACTTTGATACTGTACCATTTGGATTTTAAACCGAATCCTTAATTTATAAAAAAATGTTTTCTAATAAATGGACGATGTCACTCTTATCATAAATGTTCAAGGTTTTATACTTCCTTTTAAATCTATAGCGAGAGAAATAAGCTGGGTTCATTTAAAAGAAGGAATAGGTGAAACGATTTCTGTGTTTACACCTAACTATGAATTAGGTGATCAAGACCATGGAATAGTCCGTAGATGTACTAACGATATCCATGGTTTTAAGATTTAAAAGATATTCAGATAATACAGGCTTATGGATTAGTAGCGACAATGTAAAAGATTATTTCATACAATTGCATCAGATATACGGAGGGACATTTGCTTTTAAAGGAGGCGTTTTTCCGAAATCTACCTTTGAAGAATGGGGAATTCCTATAAAAATTTTAGAAGTACCGAGATGCGTAAGAATCCTAGGACCGGGTTGTTCTATGTACAGATGTCTGTACTATAAAAATTGTCTTTCAAAAAATATACCTTAATAAATGGAAGAATTCAACAGTCTCAGATCGTTCCCTGTCATTCAAAAGTTAAAAGATTTAGAGGCAGGGAAATACAAACTGATTTCGTTGAAGAAAATTCAAACAAAATTTGGAAATACGACTATTGCAAGATTAGAAGTTAATGATGTAGAAAAGGATTATTTTCTTAAAAAGAGTCATGGAAAAATATCTGAAAATGCAATAACAAAACTGAATGAAGGGGGTTATATCTTTCATTTTAAAGGAAAAAATAATGACGGCTATTATGATTATGAAGTAGAAAAAGCTTAATCCTGCAATTTGTTTTAAATCTTACAATAATCGGCTGGACCATTTATCGAACTATGATAATATCAAACTACCAGAATAATATTTACGGAAATTCTAAATATATCTGTTTTAACTACAAAATTCTTTTCTGGCAAAAATGTGTTCATTTCGACACAAACTAATTTTTTTTTAATTTTATCGAACTATAAAAATATCCAGAATAGTATTTATTATTGCTAATAAAAAGAGAGAATTGGTTATCTATTCAAAATTTAAAGCATTTAAAAATTATCATTATTTAATCTAAATTGATTACGCTATTATTTATAATCATCATCCTCTCTCTAAAATTTTTTTCGATATTCTAATAGACAAATTTTTGATCAAAAATATTTCAAAAATCGTTAAATATTTGTATTTAGTGGAGTATGAAAAGTGTTCCAGAGTGGGAACGATATACTACTGTCGCCATTTATATTTCATATTATTATATATTATTTTTATATATTATATATTATATATTATATTATATATTATATTATATTATATATTATATATTATATATTATATATTATATATTATATTATTATATATTATATATTATTTTTTATATAGCTGTCGCAAGTTATTGAATTGTATTTAAAATCAGTCAGTCCATTTTAGGACACCCGGTATATTCAGTAGCTATATGGGATGATGGCTGAAAGAAGCATATTTAAAAAAAAATGAAAGCTGGCTTCGATATGTCAGTTAGAGGTTTACCAGGGCTGAAATTTCCAAGTCCAACACACACACACACACACACACACAAAAAATTATTAGCCCGGTATAAAAGCTAAAAAAATCAACTCCAGCCCAGCCTGCATTTTGCAATTACAATTATTCATTAAAGCACACTTATTTATGCTCATATTTTATTTTACATTATGTTCGAAAATCATGAATACAGAAAAACATAAATATTAATGACTATTTAGGCAATTATGTACATAAAAACTACGTAAAAATCATTACTTGGACAAATACATTCAAATGGAAATCCAGTAAGAAAATCAGTTTAGAATGAAAGAAACGGATGATAAAAGAAAATCCGAATTTTAAAGCTCTACAAAGAAAGAAATTCTGCATAGCAGCGCCACCTGTTGGGCGATTTACACCAAACACTAATATGGACCAATTTATACCAGGAAGTAACTTAATCTAAAGCTTGATGACAATTCATGCATTAGTTCTTGAGATATAGCTATTGCGGAAATCGTGAAAAATGCAGCACAGCAGCGCCACCTATTGGGTGATTTACACCAAAAATTAAACAGCAATAACTTATTTCAAATGAAAATCAAATTTCAAAGTAATTGCTTAAAAGGCGCAAAGGTCAACATAGTGAAAAAGATTCCAAGCCGGGACTTGAACCCGGGGCCATCAGTATAGCGCACTGACATTCTACCGACTAAACCACTTGGAACGATACCTAGCTCGGAAAATTTCTCACTATTATATGTTGGCAAGGCTACAAACGCAGCACAAGATGGAATATTTATCGTGAGTCACTGACCTGGGACAAACACGAAACATAATTAAATCCAGCATCGATAGAAATTATATTAATACATGGAAATTATTCCAGAGAGAAAACATTCGCCTTGCATACAATATTTCAAATGAAAATCAAATTTCAAATTCCAAAGTAATTGCTTAAAAGGGGCAAAGGCCAACATAGTGAAAAAGATTCCAAGCCGGGACTCGAACCCGGGCCATCAGTATAGCGCACTGACGTTCTACCGACTAAACCACTTGGAACGATACCTAGCTCGGAAAATTTCTCACTATTATATGTTGGCAAGGCTACAAACGCAGCACAAGATGGAACATTTATTGTGACTCACCGACCTGGGACAAACACAAAACATAATTAAATCCAGCATCGATAGAAATTATATTAA
This sequence comes from Maratus speciosus, assembly GCA_963932465.1. Classification (NCBI taxonomy): domain Eukaryota; kingdom Metazoa; phylum Arthropoda; class Arachnida; order Araneae; family Salticidae; genus Maratus; species Maratus speciosus. Next base: position 280,713,666 of record OZ010794.1, on the reverse strand, counting down.
TACATGGAAATTATTCCAGAAAGAAAACATTCGCCTTGCATACAATATTTCAAATGAAAACCAAATTTCAAATTTCAAAGTAATTGCTTAAAAGGCGCAAAGGCCAACATAGTGAAAAAGATTTAATAGTGAGAAATTTTCCGAGCTAGGTATCGTTCCAAGTGGTTTAGTCGATAGAACGTCAATGCGCTATACTGATGGCCCGGGTTCGAGTCCCGGCTTGGAATCTTTTTCACTATGTTGGCCTTTGCGCCTTTTAAGCAATCATTTTGAAATTTGAAATTTGATTTTCATTTGAAATATTGTATGCAAGGCGAATGTTTTCTCTCTGGAATAATTTCCATGTATTAATATAATTTCTATCGATGCTGGATTTAATTATGTTTCGTGTTTGTCCCAGGTCGGTGACTCACGATAAATATTCCATCTTGTGCTGCGTTTGTAGCCTTGCCAACATATAATAGTGAGAAATTTTCCGAGCTAGGTATCGTTCCAAGTGGTTTAGTCGGTAGAACGTCAGTGCGCTATACTGATGGCCCGGGTTCGAGTCCCGGCTTGGAATCTTTTTCACTATGTTGGCCTTTGCGCCTTTTAAGCAATTACTTTGAAATTGGAAATTTGATTTTCATTTGAAATATTGTATGCAAGGCGAATGTTTTCTCTCTGGAATAATTTCCATGTACTATGGGGCTCTGCCCCCTACGAGCTACGCTCGTCAACCCCCGTTCAGACACCGCAGACTCTAAAAGTAAGCTAATTTGATCGGCTTTAAAAAGATTTCGGAAGATTGAATTATAATTTAAAAAACAATGGCGATCTCCCTATAAACGGATTTCTATTCATTTCTCTTTGACTGGGGAATTTTAAGGCCAAATCCGCTGCGGTACTACTTGATTAACCCGTCGACCAATTTCGCCAAATTATATAAATCGCCAAAGCACTCGCCAAATTATACAAATTGGCATCATTTTTATTTTAAATAACGAAAGAACAAATAAATTAGTGCAACATTAATAAAAATACAAATAAAACGTCGAAATAAAAATAACTTGATGACGTAGACACGTGTAACTTGCTTAAAGTCAAGTTAATGTTACATTTACGATCAACCATTATTGACATTTAATCTTATAGTTTGGCGAATGATAGATTTTTGGTCGACGGGATAACTAAGTAGTACCAAAAATACATATGTCAATCGCTGTTTTCGTCTTTGATTAAGTAAAATAAGATAAACATTTCAAAATAAGCTAATATAAAAGGAATTAAGTAAACAGAATCTTTGTCTCCCGGTATTTTTTAACAAAGCGAAAAGAAAGTTCTTTTAAATAAGACATTTTAAATTAATCGTTTTTAATCTGACTTAATTTTGACCAAACTATTCTTTCTCTTTTTAATATTTACGTGAAAATACTTGTGTTAGAAATGAAATATTATTTGCGCTTTCCTAACAAAAATAGTTGAAAAGTATCCTCTCAAAATATCAAATAAATGTCTAGCGCAATTTCTAAATTTAAACCGTTTTGCAATATTATTTGATGTTCATTTTATGTAATAACTGTAATGTAACGTAAATATGACGTAATTTCTCCTATTTAAGACTTCTAACGCATGTTAATAAATTTATTATTTTACAAATTCCTTTCTCTCTTAAAATTCACGTGTAATTATAGTTTTTATGACGTAATTTTTAATAAGTTCCTGCTTTTTGTACATAATTATTTAATTATAATTCCAAATGTTTTTTTCTGTTTATAATAGTCACGTGTAAATAAATTTTTAATTTATTACACGTATAAATATATATATATATTTTTTTTTTTTTGAAGCAAACATTATTGTTTCCGCTGTTTATACAGTTGGCAACAGTTTAAATTAATATCACTTTCTAAAATCTGTAAAAAATATCTCTAGAAATACTGAAAATTTGAATTTAAAATAGAAATAAAACCTCAAAAATTAGCCAAATTAAAAAAAAGAAAACAGTCTGCACACCGGAAACTTCAAACGTATAAAATGATCTAAAAATGATTAAATTCCTATGTACAGTCCTATAAAACTTTTTTAATGGAACGATTTTGTCCAACTTTGGCATTAAATATCTCTTAAAATAATTCTTCGATTTGAAAACTGTCTGCATCAGCGTGTTTATCAAACATTTCTGTATAATACTACCGATTTTCATATTTTTGTAAGCATTATTTTTCTTAATATTAACGAAGAAAAACCTCCGGTCACAAAAAATTCAAAGCCTGCGGCGGCGGCGGTGATAGCGGTAGTTACTTTTTTTTAGAATAGAGAGATTAATAGCAATAATTTATATCAGGGACTCCCTGAATCTGAAGTTTAATGAAAATTCGTGCATTTTTTCTTGAGATAGAACTATTGCGATAATCTCGAATAATGCAGCATAGCAGCGCCACCTGTTGGGCGATTTTTACCAAATTGTAATCAGCACCTAATTATATCCTGGACTAACTGAATTTGAAGTTTTATGAAAATCCGTTGAGTAATTCCTGAGATATTGCTATTGCAGAAATCATGAACCATGCCGTATAGCAGCGCCACCTGTCGGGCGATTTTCACCAAAAACTAATCAGGACCAGATTATATCAAGGTCTAACTGAAACTAAAGTTTTGTGAAATTCCGTGCATTAGTTCTTGAGATAGAGCGCCCACAAAATTTTTGTCACATACAGACTCACAGAGTGACAGAGTGACAGACAAACATTTTCTAAAAACCATCCAATCGTGTTCAGGACATTCTAAAACGTATAAATCCTTCGAAAACCAGAAGTCGAAAATTTTCACGAATCCAATACTTTCTTCTTGTAAAGATAGAAGAAAGTAAAAAAGTAGATTTTTAAATATGCATCTCTGTAATTTATCAAATCAAATTAAATTTTTAAAGATTTCGCTAAACAAATGTACAACATAAATTTTGAGAACAACAAATAAGTAAGATGCCAGAACAACTTGGGCTCGGGGAAACAAATTTAGAGAAGTACACTGGTCGCGATCGGGCCAATGCTGTTTATCATACGGGCTGACACGGACCGAACGTTTAGCTTTATTCCGGGACGAGACTCGAGCTGGAAATTTTGGCCAATGCTGACCTCTAGGAAGAGACCTGAATTTGCAGAAAATTTTAAGATCAGGGGCCGGCCCGGCTCTAAATGAGAGAAGACATGACCCAGGCCGAGTCTCGTGGATTTAAACTGGTGGCGCGACCCGGGTCGAGTCGCGCCGGACTCGAGCTTCACCCCAAGTCATTTCAAGTGAGGATGCATAATGCCGTTTTGAAACCCTTTTTTTGCCCAAGTGGGGGGGGGCGATCGCCCCCTCGCCCCCCCTTAGATCCGCCATTGAAATACAAACAATTTAGGTTACATATATACTGTTTCAAAATTGTAAGTCAGAGAAACTAATATGATATGTCTAATTTTCTTGAAATTGGAACAGTTCAGTTTATATTTTTTAATTGCAATTTTACCATTATTGAAATATATTCCTTAAACGATTTTTAATGGCATTTTCAGTTCTGTTCTCTGAATTTAATATCCAAGAAAATAACTATCTAAATCAATAAAATGACCTTGGAAAAAAAAGCCTATTATTGATTTTACTAGTGATACTTAAAGATGCTTTTTATCTTCTAAAAGAACTTTGTATTATTTATTATATTTTTTTCCTATAATAATAAAAGAAAAACTTGAGTAATCGATTTCTTCTAACGTGCATACTTAGCCAATAAATATAAAACCCAAATATTATACATGTTGATTGAATATTAAAGTGTTGTGGTGACAAAACACTGGAAATATTAATGGTTTATAATATTTTTGTAAGTGATACAAGAAAAGTTTACCTTTTAATAGAGTAAATCTGATTTTATAAATATATATAAGATATCGTCTCTAGATTATTAAATTGATATTCAGTTTCCTAAATGCTGTTATAATTTTTTTTCATCCTTTTTTGACGTTAACAGAATGCAATACGGTAAAAGAGAAAAAGAAGCAAGAAGTTTTTTTTTAAAAATGCTAAAAATTAGTTCAGTTAAACGAATAGCACAGCTGAAATTTACCATTCAGCAATTTCCGTGAATAAACGAAATGTACTTGAGAACTTTTGTGCAGCGCTGTATATGATCTATAGAATTTATGCACACCAAATGCTATTTAAAGAAAATAGTTCAATTTAAAAACGCTTACCACAACTGAAAACGCAGTTCTAGCAATTATTGTTCAATTATTTCAATTATTGTTAAATTTCTTCTGTAGAAAAATTCTTTTACGTGTTCCTGTAAATGAACGATAAATTCTATGCACATCGTATTCTACAGAAAGTGCCGTGTAGTACGCTTCAGTAATATACATAAATTTCATCATGTTTAAAATAATGCAATATCTTTAAAATACACCATAAACGATTTCCCCCATAGACCGTAAAGTAACGGTATTCTTTTGAGTGTTCCTGTAAATGAACCGTAAACGCTAACACACTTCCTTTTCAATAGCGAGCCTGCCATAGTAATACCCAATAACATTTATGAGTTTCATGGTGATCGAACTCTATTTACGTGTGTTAGAGCGCAGACCAGGACCGAAACTAAGGGGTGGCAGATGCGGCATCTGCCCCGGGCGCCAAATGAAGATTTTATTTGTCGATTTTTCTCACATCTATGTTTAGCACGGTATTGTTAAAATTATCCTGTCTGGCGTATGTCAAAGCATAGAAGAATCGAAAGATGATGTCGCAAAAGGATCCTGTATAAAGCGGAATTTTTATTCGATTCTTTTCGATTCCATTTTCAAGATTGTAATCAATCAACATTTGATAAAGCCAAGGGCGGATGCAGCTCACCATTTAGAGGGGGACATGGATTTCCCTTTTTTGGGTGGGAGAGATTCCATCTCGTTATGAGAATTTTTTATATTGAAAGCTATTTCCAAATCCAAACTAACTATTTTTCTGATACTTTCGCGAAGTCATTTTCCTTCATAAATACAAAAAATTTGCATTAATATTCGAAAAATATAAAATTTACTGATTTTGTTCAGATACCAAGAAATTAAAGAGTTTCCCATTTTCTTATAAAGGTAAAGATTCGTTCAGAAAATGTTCTCAAAGTTAGAATTTTTTGCCAAGTTTTACGAGTTGGCAGCCACAGAAATGTCGTCGCAAGGGAACAATTGGCTGTCACTTCCGGAAATTCAGTTTAAAAAGTCTAACAATTGTCAGCTATTAAATATGGCAAAAATTTTTATTCAATTTTAGAGGTAACTAAACCGTACACATTTGCAATTATGGGATTCTATTAGTGTCAGGAAAATTGCAGGTGCAGCCTTTTCTTTCTGCTCAAAATATTAACTAGTTTTTTCTTTTTTTCGATCGAACTTATACCTTTGGAATGGATCATTTTCTTTTGATGGACTGGAGGCTTCCTTTATTATGAAACAGCCATTATAAACGAAGTGTTAGGTGAAGATGAAAGAGCAGCCGTACAAAAGTTAGAACTTTGATTTTCTGGTCAGAATGGGGAAAAAATGGCCATAATTTTTTTTAACACTTCGTTTATAATGGCTGTTTCATAACAATGGAAACTATCAGTCCAACAGAAGATAATTACTCGGTTAAAGATAAAAAATGCAAAATGAGATAATGATCAAATTATCATCAATTCCCCCTACAAAATATTTTTCTGGCTACGGCCTTGGGCTCTGACTGCTAACTGTGACAACTAGTGTTGTCAGGTGTCCCGCGTAAAAATCTGGGATCCAAAAGCTCTGGACAACAATAATTGTTCTTCGCGTTATCTAATGGCTGATTTATCTGGAATTAAAAATCTCGAAATAAACTCTAAGAATTTAGTGGTGTTCATTGCATTCGGAGCCCTGATTTACACGGGACATCTGGCAACACTAGTCACAACTGTGTGTTTGATTTAACCCTTAACCCCTTGGGGATGAGCGGCACGTATAGGTGCCGCATGAAGCGCTCAAAATCCTTGTTTTTCCTCACCAGTAAAATTTTACTGTAAAATTTGCCTTATTTAATCAGCGCATTTTGTCGATTCAAGAAGACACAAATTTCTGTTTTTAAAAAACGGTGATAAAAGATTAAAAATTTCGTTAAAGGCTCCCGTCCCGAAGGGGTTAAATGCGGGATTTTTTATTTTGTTTCGAAAAAATTATAGATGATTCTCTGAAAGGTTTATTGCACAGGAAAAATAACGAAAAAAATCAGAGATACATTTTTCATATAAACGTCAATCTTTTTTTCTGTTGCACATCTGCAATACAAATAAAACTACAGTCATGTGGCTGTTTCACGCTAAAATATGGCAAATTAGTAAAACTTTTAATAAGTATGTCTCCAAATACCTTATTTTATATAGTTATTTATTTTATAAAACTTAACCTTTAACCCTTTAATTCCCATGATAGGATACGTTCTAGAAATTACGTAGTTCAGAGAATCTGACTTTACACCAGAAAGTTTTAATGGTTAATTTCGTTTTATTTAAATGCGGAATATTTATTATTAATTAAAGTAAATATTGCTATTTTAATTTTCTGGTGTGAATTGGGTATATACAAATAAAAAAAATCTATTTAATTCAAAACATTGTTGTGTTGCATATATGCAAAGCTGCGCACTAAAGGGTTAATGCCAAACATTGTGAGCATAGATCGCGTAATCGTTGCTTTGATGTTGGAGTGGTCACTTTAGATTCAATTGTTCCTCGAATAGTTCGTCCCAGTGCCATTGTTTTTATCAATGGCGGAACGATATTTGAATCCTAACCTACACAGTGATGTATAGGCATTTCACAAGGAAGGTCTGTAAGCATTTCATAAAATAGATTAAAGACAATTGCCAACAGCCTTTGACTTCCGTTATGAGGTGTATGATTTATATCAACAGTGACGAAGAACATATTTGGCAACGTAGGCCAGCCGCACACCGAGGTGACAAGCTACACAACGCGCGACTTATCAGAAAAATTCTAAAATTCAAATATGTTTCTTCTTTGTTAATAGATTAGAAACAAAGAAGAAACAGGTTTGAATATCAGAATTTGTCTCCAAAGTCGTTTGTGTATCTTCAAACTTGTTCCTTATTTGTTAACAGATTCGAAACAAAGAAAAAACAGGTTTGAAAATCATAATTTGTCTCCAAACTTGTTTCTTATTTGTTAACAGATTAGAAACAGGTTTGAATATCAAAATTTGTCTCAGAATTTGTTCCTTGCTTTTCGTTTCGATCTGCGCCTGCCTCATAAAATTTAACTGCTGAACGAGGAGGGTTTTATGTCTACGAATTTATCACGCACATCTATCACGTGAGCATATAATACACGATATACACCTGCTCAGTTTGGAACCCATACACTCTGTTTAACTATTCAAGACGTTAGCCACTATAGTACTGCAATTGATTGCCAATGTGAAACACAGCGATCACGTTTATAACTGTAAGAATGATGTTACATAATAATTCCCCTTCAAACTGTTAGAATAGAAATGTATCTTCTTCTGATCATGATGATTTGAACGAGATATCCGATAACTTCATAAAATATTCATAGAATGAAATTGTCTTAATTTCCCTGAAGTTTGCAAAAACAATTTAAAAACATTTATCTGAGTAAATGGCATATTTTGCAATGTTAATGTGAAATAAGTACATTTTAAGCATGTTTTGATCATTTTTTTTATTTAGCGATATCGTTCTGAATATTGAAATTCTGCCAAAGACAAATAATAGATATTTCTCAGAAGACTAGTCGGAAGAAAACAATAAATTCTAATGCTTTTTTTTCTCCCTGTCTTTTTGCTTTTAAATAACAAAAAACTGAATTTATTTCTAAAGAGTTTTAAAAAACAATGAAAAAAAAAGTAAATTCCCGGACATTTACGGGAAAAACCTCTTTAGCAAGTTAAACCATAGATGCCAACCAGTGTTGCCAGTGGGCTACCTTTTAACACTTTCCAACAAAGTTGAAAAGTGCTTATGCATTCGGTTTGTCTGTCCGTCAGTCCGTCTGTTCACGCTCTAACTCCCGTAAATATACTCGAATTTTCATGCAATTCATAAAGGTTATTTAGGGTCCCCAAAGCTTATTTGGTATTGTATATGGAGTATGTAGGATTAATAATTCATTTACAGGTGCACTCAAAAGAATTCCATTACATTATGGTATGTGGGGAAAAATCGTTTTCAGAGTATTTAATAAGATTATGCTATTTCAAATCTATTGAATCAGATATACATCACTGAATTTCACAGCGATTACGTTAGAACATTCATAGCATTTTTTATTCATTTACAAGGACACACAAAAGAAATCGGTTACAGTACTGTCTTTGAGTAATAATTGCTGGAGTGTGCGTTTTAAAATTCGGTATGCGCTTTTCAATTTAACTCATTTTTTGCATGCTACTCGTTATATATAAATTTTATAAACTCATATACAGGGCTGTACAAAAGTATTCACGTACCATTCTCCTCATTAGTAGAAGTTGAGGAAGGGATCTTTTAAACTGAGGTATATGTATTTCTTAAGTGAACTAAATTTTAGCATGCATGTAGTTAATAGATACAAATCTATATATCATATACAGTGCTGCTAAAAAAATTCGGATAATTTTCCGATTCTAGATGGGAACAGCTGGAATTAGGTTTTCAAATGTGTTATGCGTTTCCATATGATTGACATAGACATAAAGTTTTAACTTATTAAACAGTGCAGTTTTGTTACGTTATTCTGAATGTGTTGGAAAGTGTTTCATATTCTATGTTTGACGCATGATTTTTTCTTTTTTTGTTTTTAATTTAGATTTCTTGAACGATACGATTTTATTGAAATGATAAAATTCCCCTTGGTTTCGCCTTAATTAATATGACACTAAATAAAGCAAATTTTATAATGTCAAAAGAGTGGTGCCAATCAAGAAATGCCAAATAAAAAAAAGTAGCCCTCTGGCAACACTGATGCCAACGTCTCTCGGAACGTATTTCGGAGTCTGATCCAAGAAAAACATGTTTCCAACCGGAAATTTTGCTTAATCAAAATTATAAAATGAAATCTAATAAGTACCACGCAGAACGAAAACACATTTCCGTATATGGGAAAATAAGTGAGTAATTTCACTATGATGTAGTGAAAACTAAAAGTTAAATTATAATTTTTCTCCAGAAATAGATAATATATAAGATAGTGAGTAATGTACAATATTCCAACATAAACTTTAAACATTATTTTTCTTTAACCTGCCTACCTCTAATTGACCCGTTTCTATAATTTATTGTATTCGATTCAAACCGGAAATTTTTTTCATAAAGTTATTAAAATAAAAGCCACACAGAACAAAGTTCAATAAATATGTTGAATACTTTAAAATAAAAATTTTGTTATATCTTTTTTAAGGGGAATCCGTACCCTTCATTCGGCAAAAAATGACGAAAATATCGATTTTCTAATTTTTTGCTTAAATTATACTTTATTATCCCTAGTATATTCTGATGAAGTTTCATAAAGATCCGAGCATTATAAATACAGTTAAAAGCGATTTTAATAACCGTAATTTCCGGCGTATAATCCGCGAATCAAACAATCATGTTTCGACCCAGAAAAATTTTGTAATAAAATGTAACTTTTTTAATTGTCTTCCATTACAAAACAAGATTTCTGGGTCCAAACAAAATTGTTTTATCTGCGTATTATACGCCGGAAATTACGGTACATCGCTGTCCCTTCAAATGCCACACCCACTCACTTTTTTTCACCCACTCACTCACCCTTTGAGGGGTGGTGGGAAATATTATATCTCACCTAATTTTAATTAAGATTTGCACCAGAAACTTTTAATTAAATTTACAAGTTTGGCGAGAAAAATGTTAAAAAATTGCTTTTCATCATTTTGTGACAATTTTTTTCGAAAATTCCGGTGGGAATTCAACATTACAGAAACACAATTGCCTGCCCCTGAAAGGGTTAAAAGTGATTTTTCTCAGTTTGGGTTTTTTGGATCAATTAGCATGTCAAAGTGACAAAACTTTTATGTATATTTTTCAATTGACACGAATTTTTTTGGTCGTTGCTTATGGTGTATTTGATAAAAGTAAGTATCCGATTTACAATAAAGTAAAAAGTTCCTTTTTACACATAAAAATGTAAAATAAAATTAGTTTTTACTGTAATTCTACACCTATTTGCACATTTCATTTTTTTTCTCCCAAACTAATTAACTTAGGGTAAATCCGATACTTAAAATTATATAGCACACTTATATTATCTCAATAATATATCCATAGTTACAGTAAAACATACTACTACTAGTATTATTCAAACACGAATAAAAAATGCCGAATGTATGAAATGTCAAATTTGCGTAGCTCCGTCCCGAAAAACGCCTTTAAATGAATTGTATGTATTTTACACATATTTGTGAAAATATTTACATGTTATATCTAATGTTTATTTTCGGCATTTATATAAAATATACGTGCAAATATGGGAAATTTTTGACAGTAGCACCTATAATTAGTAAATTATAAACATCAGTATAACTTTGAGCCGGCTCAAAGTTACACTGAAAATGTGGTAAAATGTTAATGCCTTCTTATTTTGCTATTAATAAATAAATAAATTGCTTATAATAAATATAATTAGCCATATTATAATAAATTTGCTAATAATAAATTGCTTATTAATAAATAAATAATCACAAAATATTATCACATTTACAACATTTAGGCAATAATATGTCTGATAAATGAGTATATTGTTACTTACTATAAAAATTTAAGTGTATTACAACAACTTCAAAAGAGCATTCAAAATTGCCTTGAAAACAGTACATCACAAAAATAGTTAGATGATGCATTTAATTGCGTATAATGTTGCTAATTTATTTTCTAAAATAAAGAGTAGAAATCCCAGTTTAGAACTTTGCCAACAGAGCACAGTTCTGGAGCTTATTTAGTCTTTTGGAGCGAAAAATATTGAAAATTAGGAGGTGGTGCAAAGTTACACCCCATGGTTCAAAGTTACCCTGAATGACTGACCCTGAATGAACCCTAGATCTGTGTCTTAAACATATTCAATTTAGCTTCTAAATTTTTCCGGTGGGACTAACCGTATTTGTGTCTACTAACGCTTCGATTAGTTGTAGATCAGGGGTGGCCGACTGTAGCACGCTCGACACCACTAAAATTTTATAGTAATCATTGCCTTATCTAATCATCGAATCTCTGCGATTGAAGAAGTCGGCTATTTCTTAAAAAAATTCGTGGTATCCGGCGTGCCACAGCTGGCACACCTGGTGTAGACTGTAAAGGGAAGGGGTATGATCGCGCGATGTCTATTCCGTAAAGTTACGAAGAAAGTGTAAAATGTTTCAAAACGAATTTTTTTATTATTATTATTCGATTAATCTTCCGTAATTGGGTCCACTTCCAAGTTTTACTATCATGGCTACAATATCCTTTAAAGTGGATGTGAATATCATTAAAAGTAAAAAAAAAAAAAAAAAAAAAAAAAAGCGCTAAAATATATTTGCTTGAATGCCATTTGGCTATGGATCTGCTTACGAAAAATTAATTATAAGATCACATTAACTATAAGATGCCGACTTTGAGGAAAAACTGTAATTTGTCAAAGAAAAGTCAGATTTTCTATTTATCTCGAACATAAATTTAACCTTTTGAGATCCAGAATTAACACTACAAATACACATTCCTTGCTTTTGGGCAAACAAAATAACAGCAATTGATGATGAAGATGACAGAAAGAATCCTTTTTCTAAAATTTATACTTTAGGGGACTGGTAATTTAGATTCACAAATATGGATCTAAAATTACTGGCCCCCTTAAAATTTCAATTTAATTATCAATAACCTAAATTCACTCAATAGCAAATTGAAGGGCTTTAACTCCTTAATTCTCGCTCCCGTGATATTCGCGAGCTGTCTTTTATTCAGATTGTTTGATTCCCACCAGTTTTATGAAATAGTGTAACTGGCTTTATTCTGGTATCATATTACCTGTCATTAAATAAGATGAATATTTCTTTTTCCAAAAAGTAGTGCCAATAAGCAATTTGGATTTTTAAATCGTAATTTAATGCGACCGTTAAGGTATTAAACAAGTGAATGATCTAGAAATCTTTTCTTTTTAGTTCACAGGCTATCAAAGCCTGAGAGATTATGAGCCCGCCGGTTCTGTATGTACGTACGTAACGCGATAACTCTTGATAGAAATATCCGATTTGTTCAAATTTTTTTTCTAGGTTCATTCTGATAAGGCGCTTCCCTGATTAGTTTTGGGGGTTCATTGTTTAAGGATAAAGGGGGGGGAAAAGGGGGGGGGTAATCTCCTCCCCCCTTAATTTAGATAAATGGGTTTTTCATACAGATATATTCGATTTGCTCCAAATTTGGTATACCGGTTTAATATTTTAAGAAGCTTCCCTGATTAGATTTGGAAACTCATTACTTAAATATAAAGGGGGAATGGGGGGCTAACCCCCCCCTTAATTTAGATAAATGGGTTTTTCATGCAGAATTATTCGATTTGCTCCAAATTTGGTATATCGGTTTACCAATATCTCACCTAATTTTAATTAAGATTTGCACCAGAAACTTTTAATTAAATTTACAATTTTGGCGAGAAAAATGTTAAAAAATTGCTTTTCATTATTTTGTGACAATTTTTTTCGAAAATTCCGGTGGGAATTCAACATTACAGAAGCACAATTGCTTGCCCCTGAAAGGGTTAAAAGTGATTTTTCTCAGTTTGGGTTTTTTGGATCAATTAGCATGTTCAAAGTGACAAAACTTTTATGTATATTTTTCAATTGACATGAATTTTTTTGGTCGTTGCTTATGGTCTATTTGATAAAACTAAGTATCCGATTTACAATAAAGTAAAAAGTTCCTTTTTACAGATAAAAATGTAAAATAAAATTAGTTTTTACTGTAATTCTACACCTATTTGCACATTTCATTTTTTTTTTATCCCAAACTAATTAACTTAGGGTAAATCCGATACTTAAAATTATACAGCACACTTCTAAGAATAGTTTTAAAAAAATAGTTCAAAATTGTACGAGAAGATACATTTTAAATTTACTTAATTTTTTTTTAATTTAAAATTTTCAAATTCTGCCAGGGGAATCGAACAATTTCTTGATAGAATCATTTTTCTTCATTGAGTTCTTTATTATTATGCCAAAAATGTACCTTAAAATGTTTAAATTTTTTAAAAAAAATGTTCAAAGGGGACAATTTCAACAGGGCAATGAGCTGATGCCATTTCATTGAAAGGGGACTGAAGCGACAGGGACAGAGTGACAAAAAAATTTGATCGCCTCTGTGTTCATAGTAAGTTAATCTTAGTAAGACTGCAACATGACATTTTGAATTAAGCAAAAGTATGTTCCACCATCACAAAATCACAAATAAAATAATAATAAGGAAAATTTAAGTACGGGACAACAGTGACAGGTAATAATCATATTCTTATCTTTCTATCTATTTTGCAGCTTGTAACTGTTTTTGAAGTTTAAACCATGTTTTGATAATTAAACCATGTGATTTTCTCAGCAATCAAGATTGCTGCTTCTACTAAATGTAACCATCCTTCAAATTTTATTTGACCTGTTAATGGTCATATGTGCAGTTTTATACAAGGGGATAATAGTAAAATAAAAACTAGAGGACAACATTTCTCTAATCGAATAAATATAAAACTATTTATAATTTACAACCAAAATTCTTACTTTTATACTTTATTCCTTGACTGAACACTAGGACAACTGTGAGCGGTTATTTGGACCTCTACCATATGAATATATTTCATATGGTAAAAACGAGAACGGTTCAAACGAGAAATTTCGTTATAAAATAAGTTTAAAGGATACAAAGAAGAAAAACGTTAAACAAAAAAGTTAAACTATTTTAAATCAAAATTCTGATGTGGAATTTTTTTTATAAAACTTGACTAAATTTTCTGGCCTTTCTAGTGTTAAATTTAGGGACTTGATTTTAAATTCTTAATCTTTTTTATCTTTAAAAAAATTTTTAATTTAGTTTTTACCTTAATTCTTTTCTTTTACCTATTATGTAGTTTTTCAAACTTACACTTTTTCTTTTCTTAATGGCTCATAATTATACAAGACATTAAAACAATAGACTGGGTGTTAAGCTGTGACCCAGGTAACCTCTCAATGCTGCTCAAGTGTTCAGCCCTTTTTTATACTTTAGCATGTAAATTTTTATTTTGTAGGGTAAAATATCTAAAAATAGTTTGTCATTTTATTTAAGCTTGTTCCAAAGATCCGTACATGAAGTGAGGGACAAAGGACAGAAGTGACGATTTGAATATTTATAATATTAATAGAGTAAAATTTAAAGTTAATTTTGCTGATAACATCGCTAATTTTGTCAAGCTATCAACGAAAGAAAATATTGCGATTTTTGTCAAAAGATCGTTAAATAAGGAATTTCACTAGTCAGCCGATAAAAAAATCGCTAATTTCGTCAAATGATACAGCAAAATAAATCTCGAATTCCGTCAAATCATAGTGGAAAAAAAATTAAAGTTCGTCAATCTGACGCGAGAAAAAAATTGGAAAATTCAGTAGGTTGCAATTCTCGTCAGGTCTTAAAATTTGCAATTGGAATTTTTTTTTTATCCATAGGGATAAGAAAATTTCCATTAATGATTCTTTGCTGTGTGATTTAATAAAGCAAAGGACTTGATAGTACTCCTATTGTAAAGATTGCAAAATATATAATGTGACTAAAAAGGAAATAAATAAGAATTTGAATTATAAGTCCCCTGAAATTAGAATCAAAAGGTGAAATCCACCCCCCTCGTCACTAAAATTCAATCCCTATTTCAAACCCGTTATAATATAGATATAATTATAGATTACTTTTCCATACTTGTGAATTAATATTACTTCATTTGGCTCTTGTTTTAAATATTTCAGGTACAGGTTGACTGACAAAAATATTTTTGTCGATTTCAATCTGACCCACTCTTAACTCTAGTCCAAATGATCCATAATAAAGCTGAAGTTGTAAAAATTTCCATATTTCTTCCGTTAACGAGGGACCCCAAATAAGGATAGTTGGGGTAACTGGACCCACGAGGTAACTAGGCCATAGGCTATTTTATAAAAAACCGTTGAGGTATTTTAAGTTTTAGCTTTTGTGAACAATGCCCCTTAACCTCTACTTCCTAAAACAAAGTGTGTCAACTCAATCATAACTCTCTCTTTGCTGTAATAGGTTGCGGAAAAATTAACGTTTCTTTTTTTAAAAACAACGTCCATTTGGTTGAACTTCCTCGGCTTATTATTAAAATACAGTAAGTACTTTTATTAAACAATCTTTTTTTTTAAGATTAGGCATATAACTACGTTAACATTATCAGGTATCTATGCATATTTACTTCATGTTTCAAATGTAAGTCCGGTGTCCCAGTTACTCCATAAATTTTTCAAGAATGAAGTAACTGGGACATGTATCCGGGGTAACTGGGCCATGCTGGATCCAGTTACCCCAATAGTTATAAATAATTTTTTTGAGTTTCTCTTACAACGGGAAGTAAATTTCTCCATTGTTTTTTGCTCACAGTAAAGAAAATTATAGACTACCTTATTAAAATTACGTAAT
Source organism: Maratus speciosus (assembly GCA_963932465.1). Classification (NCBI taxonomy): domain Eukaryota; kingdom Metazoa; phylum Arthropoda; class Arachnida; order Araneae; family Salticidae; genus Maratus; species Maratus speciosus. The sequence goes on along the minus strand of OZ010794.1, from coordinate 280,697,973 downwards.
AAGATTTTAAAAAAAGCATATTTAGTGGTATCAAACCAAATTTCTGGACCCCTTGAGAGGGGTGATACCGTTATGGCATCATATAATTTTAATTCCTAATTGCCACATTTGCACCGGAATTTTATAATGAAATTTCACCTTTACTAAGTACGCGAAAATATACTTTTACTTGTTTACAAATAGATTCTCTTGAAAATACTGGTGTCATTAAATTATTTCCACATTTTATGAATGCAAGTACCTTGCCCCTGAAAGCGAGATAGCCAAACCTTGAAATTGTACGATACACAGGGGTCGCACTCTACATGGAAACTTTTATTGTTCCTACCACCATTTTGAAAATAATATCTTCATCGCACCTTTCTTTAGAATATGTTAAATAAAATTATCATGAAGGTAACTCATTAAGGGTTCTTGTAGGAACAATAAAATTTCCCTATATCATGCGACCCCTAGATACAGATAAAGTACTTAAGTACTTACGTAGCCGTTTGTTCATAGGTTTACCTAGTTATTTTTTCCCTTAAAACACCCATGTGACTTTTATACTTATTACCTATACTAACGTACATAAGTACTTACTTAATTTTTATGTTTTTGGTATAAATAAATGTAAAATTTTCTCTTTTAGTGCTTTTTGTAGACACATTAACAACAAAGGTTTCTCTTACAACGCTCTTTATTGACACATAATTTACACGATCTGCCTGATTTAAATTCTTTTAAGTTATTTACGCTTTTTCAAACAGGACATGATATTCCATATGAAAAAAAATAAACGCGTGTGGAACGTAGACCCTCCTGGTCCACTTACCCCATTTTTATGGGGCAACTGGACCCATGAGGAAAGAAAGATGAAATATGCATATTTTTATATTTTTAAATAGTAAAAGTGTAATTTTGAGCATTTTTGTTTGATAGAGGGAACCTAACTGAACACATTTACAGAAGTACAGACTTTAATTCAAATGAACATTGGCTTTTTGAAGCTGAATTGTCAGAAGCTCCCGAGTCACACTGTAAAATCATGGCCCAGTTGCCCCAACTAACCTTAATGCAGAAAGACCAATATAAATATACTGTGTAAAATATACTGTGACATACTGAGTATTTTTTAATATTCCCAGCGAGTTTTTTCACCCTGAAACAGTTCCCACGGGTTAGAAGCCACCCAAGGTGTGCGAAAAACATTATAGAAACCTATGAGTCATCTTTAAACAGGTTGTGTCAATTCGGAGGAAAGAACTTGACGTTAGAAATTAGTCAAGGTACGCCTTAATTGACGAATTAAACTTGGCCGGTGCGTCAGTTACCATTGGCGACACGTAGAAGGTTCAGCCATCGGTTGACAACACTCTTTGCACCGAAAGAAAAGATATCAACAAATGATGAATCTAGGAAAAGAGAGCGTGCAGAAGCGCACGCCTACACCCCCACCCTTCCTCCTCTCGGAGCACGGAGAGAAGAGAAGATTGTTCTCTTGGAGGGATTTGGAAGTGATCTCTGAAAAGAGGAGATGAGCTAGAATTAGGTGTGGAACGGAGCACCGTTCCACAGAGGACTTTACCCATGTAACGTCATCCGCGGGTAAGCAGAAGAAAAACACCAATAGGCGTGAAGAACATTTTAACACTGCTTCTCCTTAGTCCAATAAACAGTCTTTTTTGGAGGGAAAATTCCCGCAGAGGCGTTGCTGTTGCCATTCGTGGGTAAAGTCCATTGATAAAAGAGTAAAGACCAACCCCTGGTCGAGCTACGTTGAATACTTCAATTAACCTAGCAACTGTACCTGGGTCAATTTCAGAATCTGTCCATGTTTTGGAATAACAAAATCAAAATTTTAGAAATAATCAGAAAGTTTTAATTTTTTGTAAATAATTACCTTATCTCATAAACATTAATATGCAAGCATCAGCAGAGACCAAATTATTAATTTAACATTTTAAAACTAATTTTTAAATTTTAATGAACTTGGTAATAACATAAGTGAGGACGGTAATGACAAATTAAGCAAAACATTTTTATTTTTCCCCAGGCATAAATAGCAGCCATTATATTTTCTGGCCCGTACAATGATTTTCTATTCCTTATCTAATAAAAACAGATTAAGAAATAAAAATTCATTTAATTATCAATTAGAAGTGGGTACGGTAATGACGTACAGTCCTGGAAAAAAAAAGTAAACACCCCCTACAAACTCCTCAACAAATTATTGTAGAAAAAAGTTATTGGTACCAAACGATTGGAAATAAAGTCTACTTTTAAATGATGCATATAAAATTTGCTTAGGGGGCTATCTACATATTAAAACGAACCCAAACTTAATTTTTTCAATGGGAATACCCAATTTTAACCAGATATTTCAAATCTTTGGTTCAAACTATGTCTAGGTACGAAATTTCAAGTCATTTGAATGATAACTTTTTGAATTATAAACATTCAATATTTAGTGCTTCTAATGTTAAATTACATTTTCATATTTTTATTTATATCTCCTGAAATTATCCTCCTAATTTGCTAATTTTTTATGTAGTAATAATACTAGTCTACCCAAACATAAATACGTTGAATTTGCAATTTTTATAATTTTCTGATATGAATTATGAATTATGAAATTAATATTAAAAAAAATTATGAATTGCAACCTACAATTTTTCTGATGGATTCAGATTTATTAAGTCCTGCTTTAAGGAAATCCAAAATTTCACTTTTTTCTTCCAAGTAGTTTTTAAATTATGCTTACAAAATGGCAAAATGATGGTGTAAGAGGCCGTCTATGATAAAAGTGACTAAATATTTTGAAATTTCTTATGCTATCCTGTAATTTAACAGGCTTAATTGACTGCTTAAGGTGCCTTGATCACGAAGGGAGCTCTGTCGGTTAACAATCGAGTACCGAACTTCAATTTGGATATAGCCCTTAAAATACGCTCGTTTTAAAATAATTAATTTCTCGGACACTTATGGTACGAATTGCATAAAAATTTGTTTTTCGACTAATTGAAGGGTGTAGAGTTCATTTATGCTGTCAGAATTGTGTACTGCTATTGAAAAAAACAAAGTTAGGGTTCGTTTTAATATGTAGATGGCCCCCTAAGCCAATTTTATATACATCATTTAAAAGTAGACTTTATTTCCAATATTTTGGTACCAGTAACTTTCTTCTACGATAATTTTTTTATGAGTTAGTAGGGGGTGTTTACTTTTTTTTTTCCACGGCTGTACAAAAAAAAAAAAAAACATTCAGCAAAACATTTAAAGTCTTTGCTTGTTTTATTGAAACTATATAACTATTTACCCTATTCACATAAACCTGATAAAGTTGACTTTTAAGGAGTATTTTTGCCTTGATAAAAAGGAATGTGCTGCCTTCTAAAAAATTCTAGATGAACTTTTTGTTCGAAGCATAGCAATGACACTCTTTCTTAGGACACGGTTTAAAAAAATATTAAGAATTATAGATAAGTTTAATTAATGAAAATAAATATTTTTTAATTAGTAGCATCTTAATAAATAAAAATGTATTTAAAAAATTATAACCATCTGTTTTAAATAGAACTTAGTAAAATCTTTACCTAATAAATTACTTGTTGGGACAACCTACGGAAAAGAGATTTTGACTACAAAAGAATATATTTCTTATTTTTAAATTTTGTATAAATAGTAATATATCTGTAAATTATCATTAAAAAATATGATAGTTAAAATGCAATAATTAAAATTATGATATTTATTTTTCTGTGCAAATGTGAAAGGACAGTAAAACACGGCACTTTTTGAAAATCACCCATCTACCTGAGAACAAGAACCTTATCTGTCATTAGTAAAAAATGAACTTATAAATGAAGTTATAAAAACCCACGTTAATTTTCTTATGTATAATTTTAAGTTAATTGGTGAAGGCCCACATTTATTTTGGTAAAGTCTTGGCCAGCTACACAAGATTCAAGTGACCCCATGCTACCTCAAAACCTATATGCCACACACTTGTGTCTTAACAGAACATAAATGCGAAATCTGAGTCATGTTTTTACTTTGCAGATTTGTTTAGCTCTGCAAACAGTATACAAGGTAAAAAAAATAAATAAATAAATAAAAACTATATTTTATATTTTTGTAGAGTTTTGTTTATTCACCATTTCATAATTGAAATAGGTGTGTATGTGTGAACGTATAAATAGCCGCACTAAAAAAGAGTGCGCCTCCTGTTTTGCGTTCTTATGCATGTGCAAACACGCACACATTCGATTGCTGAGGATTCATCCCTCAGTAACATTAACCAACTCCCACCTTATAAAATTTTTGTGCTACTATCTCAAATATTCAAAGTTTGGCAGGTCTGAATAATCTCTAATAAAAAATTATTTTATATATTTCCTTCACAATTAAATAGACAACGATGTGTATGCGAGTATTTTTCGTGCTTATTGTTTCTCCCAAAATATGCTTATAAAATGCTTAGAGGTGATTATTTTTAGAACTAAAATGTGTCTACTCACCCTGATAGCAATTTAACCGGTTTTTGCAGGCACATACTTAACTAAACTGTTGTGTGCAATCCTATGTCAAATCCTTTTTTAAATCTGCCTATTTTTTTTTAGATTTTTTTCAATTTTTTATTCAAAATTTCATTATTTGAATAAAGATTTAATTCATAGTTTGAAATAGCTGTTTTTTACTTATTGTTGCCAGATTTATAAAAATATTTACAAACACTTTTCAATTGAAAAACGTATTTACATGTGAATATTAAAATAAAGAAATCTTTAAAATAATTAAATTATTTCATGTAAAAAGTATTTAATGGTGGAAATTTAATGGTCACATTTAAAAAAAATTTCTTATAGCGTCATTATAAAAGTTCGAGAGGCAGCAAATTTTTTACTTAACCATTTTATACAAGCTGATTTTAAATTGTGTAATTGAATTTATTTAATCAATAACGAAAACAGCCGCCAGTTATCGCGACAGCGGTGATTGAGGTCTTGGGAACCGAAAAATCCTCCCAGTTAAAGGATTTAACTGGGAGGATTTACGCATCGTGAATGGCAGCCCAATTACAGAAGATCACCACTGGTCGTGATAATATCATTCAATCTTTCTTAATCCTTCTTAATCGTTTAATCTCTTTAAAACGCAGCAAACTGGGATATTTTCGGAGTCTCCGGGATCTGGGCGGGGTGTTGGTAAGCATAGCTCGTAGAGAGCAGAGTCGCGCAATTTTATATATATAAATATATAATTGCTTTTATTTGTCTTATTTAGACACTAAATTATTAAAACATTTGAACAAATGAAAATTGCTCCAGTAGATTCTATGTGGGGAAGCCCAGTGGCGCAGAGGTTAGAGTGTCTGGTTACCACGCAACAGGTCCAGAGTTCATCTCAGTGCTAGGCAAAATTCACACAGCCTTTCATCCCTTAGGGGTCGATAAAATAAATAGCAAGCTTCCTTGGGAATTTAACACTGAGGATCTCATATTAGACTGACCACCTGACATGAACATATGCTGTATAGCACCTTGGGGCTAGGGTTCAGGATCCAGAAAACAGGATTAGACTCTGCAGGACCTGATCTTTAAGGCTGTTCCCAACTGCTCTGCTCAACAAGCGCAAAACGTTTTAACACATTTACAAATTCATTTTTTAACGGAAAGATATAAAATTGGAAAGCCTGACTATGAAAGCGATTTGGAATCGAACACTGTGTTTTCCATTTTTGGATCAATCAATTACCTATTGAGTTATAAGCGATTCTGATCACGTGACACGACATTTTTCTACCCTTACTGACTGGATTTTCTTCTTTCGTTCGGAAGTTCAGTTCAAAATGCCAACTTTGACAGTGTTTTCTGAAAGATCTATTGCGTTTACAAGAAAACGGAAAAAACAGTTCGATGACATAATTTCTGAATAACAACGACTTCTAGTTTCATGCATTTCCGAACAAAAATGAATTAAAACTTATGTCAGAAAGTTGACCCTTTGGATTTGAGAACATTCTTAATGGATCGTCGTAAAAACACAGGTTTAGTTTTAGATGCTATGTGGGAAATTAAGGGTTAAAAAATGTGACTTTAATAATCTGAAAAGCCAAGAAAATACTAAAAAACTAATTCATTTTCCTTAATTTTATAGCGTGCCTGTTAGCTGCCTTAACTTGTCAACATATATAGGTTGCATATATATGTATGTTGCATATATATATATATTGCAACATATATATGTTGCATATATTGCTCGTTTAAAAATAAGCGAGTCTGGAAAAAAAAAAAAAAGAATTCCATTTTCGCTAATGAATTGTAACAGTCTTTCGACTAAATACTGAAAAAGAAAAAAATGATAATGGGTGTGTCAACTTTACAAAAACACTACGTTCAGGATTTTTCACCTTATCCAATTTTAATCCATATTTGAACTATCTCGTATTGACACATTTTTTTTTCCTTCACGTGTTTTATATGAAGGTTCTCCTCAGACGAATGAACATTTTTCCTACGTATACAGAAATTTCAATCGATAAATCTCGCATCAATCGTTCGTCCCTGCACGCAACGTAATACTTTCTATTATTTATTACTCACGGTCATTCCGTTTCAAAGATGCTAATAGCTCAGAGAAAAGTTTCGTCAGGGTGTTGCATGGTATTCCACACCACAGACACCGATTCACGACAAACATGCGACAAAAAATGCAATTTTTTTACTTTTTTTATTTGACCGTGAATATGATAATCAAGGATAAATAACCAGATAAATATTCCAAAAAAAGAACATTTACAGAACTTTATTGTTAAACAAAGTCGATATTTTCTATTTCGATATTTGCAAACTTTGTAGTCATTTGCCTTTTAACCCGTTCAGGGGCAAAGTACTTCTGTTGCTAAACTGTTGAAATGACGGATTCACAATGAGGTTTGGAAACACGTTTATTTTAAAATATGTAGAATATGTCAAATACAGTATAAATGAAAAATTTTATTTTAAAATTCCGATGTCAACGTGGCATTTGGGAATTAAAATTAGGTGGGATATATTATATCCCACCGCCCTTCAAGCGGTTAATACTTTTTCACATAGTTGAAAAGTGTAGATTCAGTCTGTCTAGCCGTCTGGTCATGCTATAACTCGTGTAAATATAGTCGGATTGCCATGTAATTCGTATATGTTATGGAGGTTTACCATGGCATGTTTCGATATTGCGTTGTTTAATTTAATTTTTTTTCTGCATATTACTTGATGTGTATAACTTCTATAGATCATATTCAGAGCTGTGCAAAAGAATTTGAGTATATTTCAGCATATTGGCGGGAATTGCTGAAGGATAATTTTAAACTGTGTTATGCGTTTCCTAACTGAACCAAATTTTTGCATATTATGTAGTATATAGACTCATAGAGTGTTCAGGAACCCATGGGCTAAACTTTAAGGTTTAAAGAGAACAGTGTAATAACCCTTTATTGTATAGGAATATATGGGTGCAAGTGACGTTTTCTGGTACGAACACCGGAGATAAACATGAAAGAAATGTTTATTGAAAGCGTCATTGAGAAGTGCTGATTTTACAAATAAGTGTTCAAAATTCCGCCAACCATCAGTTATACACGTCTGGCAGCGTTGATGGAGCGATTGCCATGCAGATTCAAAGATACCATGTATATCACTCACACATGCAGCAGCAACGGATATTCAAGCAACGAGATCGCCAAAAGAGTCAACTAGAAATTTAAAGTGCACCCTGCCATGTTTGAATCTGTCGGCCAGGCATGTATATCTGTTGGTTGACGCAATTTTGAATACTTATTGTAAACACAGGACTTGCCAATGAATGCATACAAATCCTAATATTACGTCTTAGAGCAGGGTTTTTCAATATTTTCTGTAGAGAAAACTATTTTTGCAGGTTCTTCCACCAGTGATAATGACGTCATTTTTTTTTTTTTTTTTTTATCTATTGCCAGTAAAATAATAAAATTTTATTTTAAATTGTATTTCAAAAATATCAATTAAATCATTAAAACATAAATTACTTTATTTATTTTTTATTATTATAATATATTAGGGGGCTCAGGCCCCTGCGAGCTGCGCACGGCAACCCATGTTCAGGCTCTTCAGGCTATGCAGCCTCTGAAAACATAGCAATGTGCCCTGTTAAAATAATATTACCAAGTTGCGGAATATTGAATGATATTATCAGTATAACAGCGGCTATCTTCTGTAATCGCGTCGTTATGCTTTTCCGTTTCAATGGGCATTTTTCGGTTACCATGGCCTCACCCATCTCTGTCGTAAGAAATGACGTCTGTTTTCGGGATTGATAAGTAAGATCAATTACACATTTGAAAATCAGCTTGTATAGAATGGTTAGGTTAAAAATGACGCTATCTTTCTGAGTTTTATAACGACGCTATGGACAATATTCTTCTTTTAGGTTTGAGGTTAAAAAAACTCCGTCTGCTTGGGAATAGCTTTCAGATCCACGTATTGATAAACATTATATTTTCAAATTTTACGCTTATATTTTATGTCTTGATAGAGTTTTAGATATTTCGGGAACAGGTATAGCTTATTCGTGAATTTTTTTCTCTATTTTAATACGCCACCATGCATATTTTTAAGTTATTTTTACAATGTCTCTAGTTTGTATTAATTAATAAGAATATCCGAATTTTCAGATATGCATTTATTGAACAGTAATTCATAAAAAAGAAATTGAAAGTATTTTGCGCATACATTTACCTGTATTTATGCTGCATGAAGTGATGTAATATATAAACAAATTTGCTTGCCTCACTACTTTTATACCATGTGACGTCAGATTAAAAGTCTCTGGAATGAAAATCGTTTTGATATGTCACGTAATTTTCCCTATAAAATGCCTTTTCTCATGTAATAATTTATTTTAAATTTTTTTTCTTTTAAGATTCACGGGTACATACATTATTTAACTTAAAAGTATTTGAAGATATTATTATTTCAGCTTTTTAAATATGACCTAATATACACCATTAAAAGTTTTTGACGGTAAATATTACGATATTTAATGTTTGAGCCTTTTACATATGACGTAATTACCACCTTTAAATGCGTTTTGAGTGTGATAATTGTATTATTTTTAAATTTTCGCACTGTTTTAATATTTACGTTTAAAGATTTTGACGTAACTTTCCTTATTTTCTGTTTTTAAGACGTGATCATTTAATTCTTATTTTAAAATTTTCTTTCTATTTTTAAGATTATTGATATCATTTTCTCTTTAAAATTGTAAAGAAAACCTTTTTTTTTTTTTTTTACCTCTATGCAATTTGAAAGTGACAGCCGATTTTTGGTTTCTAAAATAAACTGATTCCAGAAGATCGAAATGTGAAATTTTTTACCTGAAAAACATAATTTAATCACAATATTGTCTTTATCGATTAAAATAAAAGAAAATTTCAATTTCACTTCGAAAATGGCGAAAAAGAAGAAATCTAATAATCATTGTGTTTTTCGCTTTTTCCACAAAAATGGAGTAATCTAGTTGCCATCATTATACAAATGTCATTAAAATTTTAAAAAAATAATATCTCGAAAACTAATTCAAATTTTAAAATTCTAGTACCACTTTTGAAACCTGTAGATCAATACGAATAATTGGAGTTAATTTCACCACCAAACTTTTCATACTTTAGGAGAAATAGGACCGCAAGTAGAAGGGTAGGTGTTTCTGAAGCTTAAGCCTATCAGCTTCATTTAGATAAATAGATCTGCTTTCAATCATTTCGTCCACAGTTTCAGCAGCACACCGTTGTCTTCTGCGTAAATTAAAAACTTCACGCTGTAAAATCATTTTTGTAAATAAAAAAAGAGCAAAAGATTTTTAGGGATAGCAATTTTTATGCCTAAACGTCTCCTCTCCTCCGATCAATGAATGAAATGTCGCACCACAACACACCGTTATATCAACAAAATCATCGTAACATCATCAAAAAATCCTCTTACTAAAATATTGCAGTCATAAGTAACTTATTTTTTTGCGAAAAATACCACAACAAATAACGAATCCCGCTAAAAGTTAAGTTTAGCAGATTTGGTTTTCTAAACAAACCACTCGTTGGCATCACAAAAGAAAAAAAGTCCTTCCGGCCAGTGCCGGGAGGAAGAGGTAGCTTTCATATTCCTTATTTAAAAAAAGCCAACTTATATTATTCAAACACACGAAGCTCAATTAAGTGGAAACCGAATGTAGGAGATTCAATACTAATTTTTATCAATACTACATCATTATGAATGAGAATTTCGCGAAATTAGTCAGCTTTATCCAAGCTGCTTTTATTTAAAGTAACTTATATTTGGCTGCATAATTCGGCGATTTCTTTAAGTGCCTGCCATTTTAAGACAAAATGGTGGATGAGGCTAACCAGTGAACTTGGTCGAGACCTTAGTAATTGCTGTGCACATGCTCACTCACATCAGAATCGGTTGATATATACGAGTGCTGTCGCAGGCAAAAAATCAGATTTTTCAAAATGTCACCCACGTTAGAAATTGAAACTGCTATATCTGAGCCATTTTTTAAGATAAAGACAAACAAAAAATGCTCCTGAATCCTTATATCAAGGTCAAATACTTAAGAAAGAAACCTTTTTCAATTTCAAAATTTTTTGCACCTCACTTTAAATATATATATTTTTTAATTTAATGACCGCCATTTTGAAACAAGATGGCTGATGAAGCTGACCAGCGAACTTGGTCGAGATATTGATGTATACTATCCACATGCCTTTTTACATCGAAATAGGTGAATACGTGTGTTATCGCGAGACAAATACAAGATCGCTTCAAAGTGTTATCCATGATAGAAATTCAAAGTGCTATAATTCAACCACTTTTTAAGATATAAACAAAAGAACAAATTTTCAGAAACAAAAACTGCTCCAGAATCTTTGTATCAAGGTCAAACACATAAAAAAAATCTTTTTCATTTTCCAATTTTTTAATACCTCATTTTAAATTTTAAATTACATTTTTTTTTAAATGGCAACCCTTTTGAAACAAGATGGCGAATGAAGCTGGCCAACGAACTCGGTCGAGACATTGGTATGTACTATGTACAGACCAAGTTACATTCAAATCGGTTCATAAATACGCCTGCTATCGCGTGACAAAAATCAGGTCGTTTTAAAATGTCAGCCACAATAGAAATTCAAAATGTTATAACTCAGCCATTTTTTTAGATATAGACGAAACAAAACCTGTTCCGGAATCTTTGTATTAAGGTCAAACACATACGAAAAAACTCTTTTTCATTTTCCAATTTTTGGTATCTCATTTTAAATTTAATTTTTTTTAAATTTTTTTAAATGGCCGCCATTTTGAAACAAGATGGCGGATGAAGCTGGCCAACGAACTCGGTTGAGTTATTTGTATGTACTATGTACACACCAAGGTACATCCATATCGGTTCATAAATACGTCTGTTATCACGTGGCAAAAATCAGGGCGTTTCAAAATGCCAGCCACACTAGAAATTCAAAATGCTATAACTCAGCCATTTTTTAAGGTATAGACGAAACAAAAACTGCTCCCGAATCTTTTTATCGACGTCAAATACATAAGAAAAAAATATTTTTTCAATTTTCAATTTTTTGGTACCACATTTCAAATTTAAATTTTTCTTAAAATTTTAAATGGCCGCCATTTTTAAACAAAATGGCGGATGAAGCTGGCCAACGAACTCGGTCGAGACATTGGTCTGTACTATGTATAAACGAAGTTACATCCAAATCGGTTCATAAATACGCCTTTTATCGTGTGACAAAATTCAGGACGTTTCAAAATGTCAGCTTCGTCAGAAATTCAAAATGCTATAACTCAGCCATTTTTTAAGATACAGACGAAACAAAAACTGCTACGGAGTCTTTGTATAAAGGTCAAATACATAAGAAAAAAATATTTTTCCATTTTCAATTTTTTGGTACCACATTTCAAATTTAAAATTTTTTTAAAATTTTTAAATGGCCGCCATTTTGAAACAAAATGGCGGATGAAGCTGGCCAACGAACTCGGTCGAGACATTGGTCTGTACTATGTATAAACGAAGTTACATCCAAATCGGTTCATAAATACGCCTTTTATCGCGTGACAAAATTCAGGACGTTTCAAAATGTCAGCTTCGTCAGAAATTCAAAATGCTATAACTCAGCCATTTTTTAAGATACAGACGAAACAAAAACTGCTACGGAGTCTTTGTATAAAGGTCAAATACATAAGAAAAAAATATTTTTCCATTTTCAATTTTTTGGTACCACATTTCAAATTTAAAATTTTTTTAAAATTTTTAAATGGCCGCCATTTTGAAACAAAATGGCGGATGAAGCTGGCCAACGAACTCGGTCGAGACATTGGTATGTACTATGTACACACCGAATTACATCCAAATCGGTTCATAAATACGAGAGTTACAGTGTGACATAGGTCAGATATATATATATATATATATATATATATATATATATATATATATATATATTGATATATATATATATATATATATATCAATTTTGAACGGAGGGTGGTTTCGGGGTCTGGGGGTCATGATCGATGAAAATATACCAAAATTTTTTGAAATCGCTTTCCTCCGAACGGCTGCAATAGGTAGCTTTTTGTAAAGAAAGCTACCTAATAACCGCTTTTTCGCCTCCATGATGTACCTTAGCGTTTTAGGTATGTAGATTTTGTCCTCTTTTCACTGAATTTCACTAAATTTATTATGAATTCGTACAGCGATTTTTAGCGATTTTTTCACATTAGTAAAAAGAATCCGGTTCTAACCTTTCAGCACAATATTGTAAATTTATCCTCTTTTCAATAAAGATTATTCGGATTTCGGACAGGTATTTTTGCTAGAATTTTTATCCGATTTTTATATATATTTTTAGCGTTTTGTGGTAATTTTTCCATGTTAATAAAAGAAATTCGGTTTCAAGCTTTTACCCTAATATAGTACGTTTCGTCTTCCGGGATTTTCGATGCGATTTTTGGCCTTTTATTTTTAGTTTCGCGTCGATTTGTGAGTTTGCGAAAGAATTCTGCTTACAATGTTTTAGTCCAATGTAGTAAGTTTTGCGCTCTGCTAGTTTTCTATTTTTAACAATTTTTATGAGGTTTTTTTTTTTTTTTTTTTTTTGAGTTTTCGGTCGATTTTTCTTCATTAGTAAAAATAACCTTGTTTTATAATCACAATATTGTAAATTTTGTCCTCTTTTCAATAACGTTTATTCGGAATTCATACAGCGATTTTTGAATTTTCTGCTAGTTTTCTATGCGATCGTTAGTTTTATCATGTTCCATGGCGATGTTTCGACATTTATGAAAGAAATCCGGTTTTAACCTTTTAGCCTAATGTAGTAAACTTTGTTCTCTGAAGCGACTTTTTTGAGAAAAAATTTCGTGACTTTTAGTATTTTCTCGAGATTTGCTGCGTTTTTTTCACATTATTAAAAGAAATCTGGTTTCAATATTCTAGCGCAATGTATTAAATTTTGTCTTTTTTTCAGTTAAGTTTATTCGGAATTTCTGCAGCTATTTTGAGAGTTTTCGCACGTTTCATTTTATTTTTTTCACGGAACTAAGCAACGCCAGGCGGATCAGCTAGTTAGGAATAATAAAAGATTCTGAGCATATGCGTCACATAGACGTTAACTTTATGTGAGAGTAATTTTATTACATTATTATTAACATTTCTTTATTAACAGTATTCAAATACTGGAACAAACCTAAAGGAAATTCAACTTTGCTGCACAAAGTACATCGTGTTGTTTAAGACTGTTCTCAACTGCTCTGCACAACAAGCGCAAAACGTTTTGACACATTTACAAATTTATTTTTTAATGAAACCATACAAAATTAGAAGGTCTGACTATGGAAGCAATTCGAAATCGAACTGTGTTTTCCATTAAAAAAAAAAAAAAAATTACCTATTGAGTTATAAGCGATTTTGATCACTTGACAAGCACGTTTTTCGCCCTTTCATGAGTGGTTATTCTTCTTTCGCGCGAAAACGCCCACTTTGACACTATTTACTGAAAGATCTATTGCGTTTACAAAAAATGGAAAGAAAAGCTCGATTACATAGTTTCTGAACAGCAACACCTGCTTGTTTCATGCATTTCCGAACAAAAATAAATTAAAACTTATGTTATAAAGTTGCCCTTTTGGATTTGAGAACAGCCTTAAGTACGTTTATAATAAATAAATAAATAAATTATAGTTCGTAAAATTTTGATAGTATGTGACCGAATGCTTTTGCGATACTTTCTCGGCAGACCAGCGTTTCGCAGTAACATCAGTTGAAAACCCCTGCTCTAGAGCGTAATTAAATTAACTGATTTAAAACCAATTTGGATATACTAGTTAATTGTATGATCTATATTCCGATCTATCATGGCGATACATGACGTCACAAAAAAAATGCAAAAAGACGGCATCAATACGTCAGATGAAAATAGTTTCCTTTACCCTACTTTAACCTTAGACTCTCGAGTATGTAGAAATTATCTTGGACAAAAAAAAAAGTATGGTCGTTGAAAATATGGACTTTCTTGAGAGCGTTAAAACTACTTTAACTATAACCAATTTTAGTAAATCACTAAATCAAGTGTTACCAGCTTTATTATCATGTAATGAGTTGGGATAACCACTATTGCTTGAGGTATGCCAAAAAGCATTCTCTTTTGTATATCAGCTTGATTAATTACATCCTTATTGCAGACGTAAGGATTGTTTGAGGTCCAAGCTTTCATAACTCAGGAATTTTCCTTTTTATTTTATTTATTAAATTAGAATGATAAAAATTGAATCTCCTGGCACTTTTCCGAATTTTTCTGTTGTTGTCTCTTTTTCCAATTACTGCATATTTCAAATCCTTCTTCGGAATACTTTTAAAATGCTTACGCTTATTCTTCTATAAAAGAATTCAATTTTTATGTATTCTTAGACGAAGAAAACATTCTTGATGTTTAAATGTATCCATACCAGTTTGTTTACGATACCTGAATTTATCCTAAATCGGACTTTATTTTTGGAGGTAATAGCGCAATTGCTAAGTACAGTACCTTAACTCTCACATTGTTGACGTTGTTGTATAATATAGACAACAGTAAAGCATTCAAAGTAATCTCTTCATAGCTGCCAACAATCCAGTTTTTCTAAGTCAAATAATCATACTTTGAACTATATAGAGTATCTATTATTTGTCCTCAAGCAAAGACGTCTTTCATCGCAAATTTTGTCCGATATGTAACTTTTAACCGTTGTTTGGAAAGGGATACATTTTTAAGGCTTTCCAACAAAGTTGAAAAGTATTTATGAATTCGGTTTGTCTGACCTTCTGTCCGTCCGTCTGTCTTTTCGCGCTCTAACTGGTGTAAATATACCAGGATTTTCATGTAATTGCTATAATAAGTTATTGAGGTTTACCATGGCACATTCGGAATTAAAAAGGAAATGTGCAGAGTTAATAGTTCATTTACAAGGGAACTCAAAGGAATTCCGTTGCATTATGGTCAATGGGGAAAAATCATTTGTAGTTATTTTAATGATGTTACACTACTCCAAATATATTGAAATTGATATATATCATGGAGTTTCACTGTAGGATGCTTACTATGGAATGTGGCCTTTATCGTACTTTTACAGCGACACACAAAAGAATTAAACAAAAACGTAATTTGCCGAACAAATTAAAAAAGTAAAATTTATTTCCTACATTATTTAAGCCCGACAAGGGACAGATATTAAGATATTTCAGTCAGTTAGTTCTACATTTAATGTTAACATTTAACTCATATTTTGCACGTAACTCGAAATATAAATTCTATTTATCATATACAGAACTGCACAAAAGAATTTCAGTATATTTCTGCTCACTGTGGGAAATTACTGAAAGGAATTTTCAAGTTCGTTTTGCGTTTCATAACTAATCTAAATTTTTGCACACTATGCAGTATATATGAGGCATTCTCACAATCTTTTGACTTTCATGTCCCTGAATAATAATTTTTTATTTAATACACTTTTTTGTGTTTTTTTTTTTTATTTCATACACTGGGGAACAACCCATTGCATGATTGCACATCAATATTAATGAGATAAATAAGTTTTGGACGATGTTGGGGGTCCAAATATCTGGAAAACTCCTATACCGTCCCGTGTCCCTGACGCTGATTTTGAAGTTTGGAGCTGTCTGGATAAAATTGTTTCAATAAAAATAATTCGATGTAATTTTTTTCTGAAACTGGAACTATTGTTTTATATAAATATGTAGCTAAAAATTAACCTGCACACATTTTTAGGGTTGTTATTATTTTTTAAACTCTGTCCCTGGGTTTTAGATTCCTTACCATCCCTCTTCTAAAATTATACAGAAAATCATTTCAGATGCAGCCACAGAATTTTTTTTCAAGTTTTTTCTCATGCAGAAGTATGCTAGAGAAATAACGTCTAAAATTCTTTGGCAGGAAATTTACTGTAGAATTTAAATCAGCATTTAAATATCAATTTCAAGCTTCGTGGCGTTATTGATAGTCTCACCGTCTCCAAGGTTTATTCCTGCACTTTTCGAGGTAAATTAAAAAAAAAAAAAAATTAATTTAATCCAATGTTAACAACTGTTTCTAAAAATCAATGAACACTGGGGCTATCACTTAGTCTTAACATGATTTTCCTAAAAATAGGTGGTAATTTTCCTTACCGTCCCTTTTTTACCATTTCGTCCCTTTTTTCCAATACTATCCCCTTTTATTTACCTTACCGTACCTTCTTTAACACCCCTTTAAGACAATGTTATATAAAAATTATGTATTAAAAGTGCTACATTGTTATTATTTCTTGTTTGAATGTCCTGTAGGTACTATGCAAATTTATTATAAGTAAAAATTTAGAAGAAAATAAAAAGTTATAGGGGTAAAATGGTAAGGAAAATTAAACTCTTAAGTTTAACTTAAACCTCAGTTAAATAAAAAAAATTTCGCTGCCGACCATTTTTCATTTATTTTGAGTCAATAAGGCATTCGTCTATCAGATTAAAATGTTATTTTAGCAAATTTAATTTTGTCAGATTTTTTTTCCCCAAAAGTCAAAAGATTGTGAGAATGCCCCATATACAAATCTACAGGGTTGCACAAAATATTTCGGACAATTTTCTAGCTGCCAGTGGGAATTGTTTAAATTATGTTTTCAACTGTGTTATGCAATTTCTAATCTGTTTATTTAGATATCAACCTTCACATTATTAAACGATGAATTTTTGATATATTATTTTGAATGCGTTGGAAAATGTTTTATAATCTATGCTTGATGCATGATTATTCTTTCTTGCTAGCTATCCATATCGATATCATGCAGCAATGTCCGCACATGCGCAGAAGTGCGGCAGCAGCACAATAATAGTTGCATAATGCTGCTTATATTCAATACTACTTCAATGTAGGGGAAGGTGGGGTAAGATGAAGAACAGGGGAAAATGACGAATTTAGTATTTCTCACAGTTAATCACAGGCGGCAGCACATCGCGGCTACCAAAAGAGCTCTCTGGAGACGGGGCATGTGCATCGATAGGATAAACATGCGCATGCCCACATGCCCACTTTGAGGGAAGAGCATTATTTCATTTTCAGTGTGTTTCCCTAAAACAGTTTACCATCACAACGTAAAGAATCACCATTCTACGGAAAATTTTTAACTTTTTCACTAAATATTTTGAAAGTATAACTCAAGATCTACATATGCGTATGACATACATTTATTTTGCAATAGTGTTGGTTACTGATAAACGTTGGTTTAATAAAAATAGCGTGACGGGGAAAAATGACGAACAATTCTCAGTTCGTCATCGTACCCCGCCTTCCCTTATATTGCTTCATTAGCTGAGTAGCGTACATTTGAAAAAAAAAGTTACTAATTTCAACTAAACGGGAAAAAAAAAATGTGTTTATATGACAACGGCAACATATCACCTTAATTTTATCAGAAATTTCCAGTTATCAGATTTCGAGTTTCGTGATTCTAAGATACATATGTTATAATAAACAGATGAGGTTTCGTGTAGTTTTTCATTGACATGTAACCACATCTTGAGTTACTGCTTTGTTAATGAATTTTTGTTTTATTAATGACTGCTAGTATTTGATTCCAAGGGATATAAATTAAAATGTCAATCAAAAGTTAACATTTTCTGTATTCTTTTTATACGTTTTCCTCACTTCATTTTTTTACTAAAGAAATTCAAACCAATGACCTTCTTTTTTAATTCTTGATATATTATGTTCATTTTGCAGTGGGGAATATAAGGAAAAATACTGCGTAAAATCATCATGACATTGAAAAGAAAATGCTTTCGATCTGTTCTTTTTACTTTCTTCTATCTTTACAAGAAAAAAGTATTGGATTCTTGAAAGTTTTCGACGGATTTACACGTTTTAGAGGTCAGAGATTCCGAAAAACATATTTTTACAAAATGTCTGTCTGTGAGTTTGTGAGTCTGTATGTCTGTGACACAAATTTTGTGGACAATTTCAAGAACTAATGCACGGAATTTAATAAAAACTTATATTCAGTTAGTCCCTGATATAAATTGGTGCTGATTAGTTTTTGGTGTAAATTGCTTGACAGGTGGCGCTGCTATGCAACATTGTTCACGATTTCCACAATAACTCAATCTCCAGAACAAACGCGCGGATTTTCATCAAACTTCAGATTCAGTTATTCCTTGAGGTGAATTGACGTTTTACAAATTTTGGTGTAAATAGCTCAACAGGTGACGCTGCTATGCTGCATTTTTGCAATCATTTTGAATCATTTGCAATCGTTTTCAATTTTTGCTGCATTTTTTGCAGCTCTATCTCAAGAACTGATGCTTGGATTTTCAACAAACTTCAGATTCAGGTATACCTTGATATGAATTAGTGCTGTTTATGTTTTGGTGCAAATCGCTCAGCATGTGGCGCTGCTATGCTACATTTTTCAGAATTTCCACTATAGCTCTATCTCAAGAACTTATGCACGAATTTTCATCAAACTTCAAATTCAGATATACTTTGATATGAATTGGTGCTAAATTGATGTAACTTCTTGTAATATTTAAATTATTTAACTGACGTGATTTATATAGAAGAAAGTTTTGTTATAACCACAACATACTAGTTTATACGATGAAACGAGAAACTTTCTTTTTTATATATATTCCAACTACGGTTGGAACTAGTGTTGCCAGGTGTCCCGATTTTCAGGTCTCAAGATCCGTCCCACACTCTCAGAAATACTTTCTTCAATTCACGACAATTTTCCTGGCAGCAGTGCTACCAGGATTTTTCGTTAATAGATGAATATCCGTTTCTTTTTTTCCCTCCATTACAGGAGGTAAAATATACGTCAATTGAACAAAATGGAGATAAAGTAAAAGTGGCTGACCTTGGGATCGAACCAGCTGCCTAAGTGTTACGAGACCACTACCATTCTAACCACTCGGCTTCTGTTGTACAGTAGTGAAACAGTTTGAAGTAAATATGTCTGCCTCAGATGGGTGCTTCATTAATTTCTTTAAAAAGTTTTGAATTTTAAAGTTAATTTCAGAAATATTTCGTCTTAATGCACTGTTAAAAATTTGCAGCATTCTGTCCTGTCATTTGACCGTTTTTATCGAAAACGGTTACACAATCCTAATTTAACACTATTCTGACCATATTATTGGCCATTTTATGGTCAGAATATACTTAAATTACGGTTATGAAACCGTTTTTTCAAAAAACAGTCGAATGACTGGACAGAATGCTGCAAAATTTTAACAGTGTGAGATTGTGGCTGTTCTTTTAATACAGTACAGCCCCGATTATCTGCGGAATTGGGTGGCAAGGACACCGCGGATAAAAAAAAATCTCGGATAAACCGAAAAAGGCAGAAAATGAGGTGCAAGCTCGAAAAAAAGAAAATTCAACATGAAAACGATGTTTTAGTGTACAAAAAGCATAATAAAATGTTTAAAATACATACTTATGCTCAGTACAGCCGAAACCTTTGCTTTACGTCTAAATCACTAAAATAAAGAACAGTAAACAAGAAACAATGCCACATATACTGTACAAAAAGTGTTGAGTTACACCTTTTTAAAAAAAATCAGTCACTTGTTTTTGCCTCTTGCTTTAGAAACACCTTTTCTACACTGTTAAAAATTTGCAGCATTCTGGCAGGTCATTTGACCGTTTTTTCCGAAAACGGTTACACAACCGTAACTTAACACCATTCTGACCATATTATTGGCCATTTTATGGTCAGAATATAGTTAAATTATGGTTATGAAACCGTTTTTTCAAAAAACGGTCGAATGACCTGCCAGAATGCTGCAAAATTTTTAACAGTGTATCTCAAAAATGAAGCTATTCTTGATATGCTCCCCTGGAATTTATCATAATATTCTTAGTTCATTGTTAAATATTTTAATTGCTGTGGTTACGTTTAGTTAATAAAATCAAGAAAAGACATCAAGATATAACTGATATTTTAAACATGGCAACCGATTCTAGAAATATTCTTCTATTACTTTCGAATACATGAATTTTTCTGTTCACATTTATTAGTAGGGCTTACTGCCTTTTCCTTCCTAAAATTTAAAAATTTGACTTAAAATTTGGCTTAAATTAAAAAAATAATAATAATAAATTTCGCTTCGCGGATAAACCGCACCGCAGATAATCCGCTCGCGGATAATCGGGGCTCTACTGTACTTTAGTGTTAAAATAGTATAAAAAAATCAATTATAAACATTTTTATGTAGACTGCTAGATGTAAAATATGAATATTTATTTTTATGCGATTTTTTAAAAATTAAAATCGATTTTTTTTCCTTTTAATATTTTTTTTAAATGCGAATATTTTTCATAACTTTAAAAAATAAATTATGACTATTTTTAAATGAATGAGAAAAATGACTGTTATTTATTTTTAAATTCGAAAACGTTTTTTTTTTTTTTTTTTTTTTTTTTTTTTTTTCCCTTTGTTGTTGGTTTAGGTGTTTTCTTTCTTTCTTTTTTTTTCCTTTTTTTTTTTACTGAAATTAGAAATTTCATTTTATAGAATTTTCGGTTTTTCGTTTTTAAAATGAATTCCGATTTTGGTATTAATAGAGCCAATACGCATGCGTGCTAGGAATGAAGGGAATTTCTCCCTCTTTTTCAGACTTTCGGGAAGAATTCACGGATAAAACATTTTTTCTAGAGGTACGGCAATTATTTGTTAGAAAATGAGGAGTAATTTAGTGTATACAGACGAGTTTTTCTGACACTGTGCGGGACCCGAAAGTTCCGCTTTTTAATAACGCATAAATTCTTTTAAATTTCTTTTCGTTCCCTGCGTACTATCCGTTAGCCTGCTTGTACTGGAACTTAATGTCGTAAAACCTGTGAATACAGGACCTGTCTATAACAAAAAAAACAAAAAAAAAAAATGTACCTTCGAAAGGAATATTTTATAAATATACCTGCCTCGACGGAATCCTGTCTAAAACGATATTTTGCAGTTAATAGCTATTCTTCTTTTACAGTTTTTATTATACTTATTTCAGTAAACCCTGTGCAAACGGACCTGTTTATAATAAAATCTGTTTTAAAAATAAAAAAATATATTGTCCCAACGATTCCGTTTTCACAGGTTTTATTATAAAGTTTCTGTGTTTATCTTGTATAGGAAAATCTGCAAAGACGAAATCGCAAAAGACCGGAGACAATTTTCGCTTTAAACAGGTTTTGGTCTTTCCAGGTATAATTGTATGGAACTTTCACTATACGAACAATTAAGATTTTGTGTCTAAAACAGGATTCCGTTATAGGCAGGTTTTGGTTTAATAGGGTTTACTGTGTTTTTATGTCCCAATTTAGAATCTACTGTCCCCCCTTTTGCGACACTGAACCCGTGAACATTAGTTGGAAGTACTTTTTTTTTTTCTTTCTTTTTTTAAAGACTTTTGTTAAGTACTTCATAAATTATGAAGAGAAAAATAGTGATATATATGGTCAGGAATCGTGGAACTTTCAACATTACGATTATATTTTTAGTAAAATTTTCATCATGCTAAAAGATAATGTATTCAAATTATTTTGGATAGCCAGTTTAGAAGTTATAGATTATATGCAACTGCAAAATGTAATAAAATTTTGTTCAATTAAGAAACACATTTCAAATAATAATTATCATGAATTTTAATGTAATTGATTTGAATTCCTTTGTGAAACCCTGTAGATGAACTTCAGATACTACCTACCATATAAAACTAAACTTGGGGCTTTGCTATCCATTTAGGATACATGCACGAATGCACACACACACACACTAAGGATAATTACACTATTAAAAACTACACGGAAACGTTTCCGAACACGAGTGGCAGAAAAAAAAAAGAAAAAAAAAAAGAAAAAAAAACTTAAAATTCACTAAAATCTGGATTATTTATTTTATTTATTTTATTTTTTTTGTTAATGCACTACCAAATTTGGCGATATTTCGCCAAGTTAGCCAAAATTTAGCACTATTGTGGTAACCTTGCCATTAGTACTTTTAAACAAATACTCATTGTTGAAGCTGATACTGATTTCTCCATAGGAAATAAAACTATAATTGAGTAATCATTAAGCTTAAGTCATGTTTTTGTGATGTCTTTGAAAAACGGAAGGTGCTTGGCGGCAGTCCCTCCCCCCCCCCCCTTTGCGGTCGAATTAAAAAAAATTCCGAAACACATGCTTATTAATTACTTTCTTCTATCTTCAATAGAAGAAAGTATTGTAATCGAAATTTTTTTCGACTTCCGGTTTTGACGGATTTACACGTTTTAGGGGTCAGAGATCCAAAAACACATGTTTATAGAAAATGTCTGTCTGTCCGTGTGTCTGTCGCCATTGTACCATCAAAAAGTGTATGAAGTTATGCATAGAATTGAACCAAATTTTTATTTTAAGTTTTTGGCTATGGCAAGCAGGTCCTCCCTGAATTTGGAAAAAATTCGCCGGTAGGAGGTGCTGTAATAGCGATTTTGAATATTGTACCATCCAAAAGTGTATGAAGTTATGAATAGAATTAAACCAAATTTTTATTTTAAGTTTTTGGATATGGCAAGTAGGTCCTCCCTGAATTTGGAAAAAATTCGCCGGTAGGGGATGCTGTAATAGCAATTTTTGTGCGATTTTGAATATTGTACCATCCAAAAGTGTATGAAATTATGCATAGAATTGAACCAAATTTTTATTTTAAGTTTTTGGATATAGCAAGTAGGTCCTCCCTGAATTTGGAAAAAATTCGCCGATAGGGGGCGCCGTAACAGCGATTTTTGTGCGATTTTGAATATTGTACCATCCAAAAGTGTATGAAGTTATGCATAGAATTGAACCAAATTTTTATTTTAATTTTTTGGCTATGGCAAGCAGGTCCTCCTTGAATTTGGAAAATATTCGCCGCTAGGGGGCGCTGTAATAGCGATGTTTGTGCGATTTTTAAAATTGCACCATCGAAAAGTGTATGAAGTTATGCATAGAATTGAACAAAATTTTTATTTTAAGTTCTTGGCTATAGCAAGCAAATCCTTCCTTAATTTGGAAAACATTCGCCGGTATGGGGCGCTGTAATAGCGTTTTTGTGCCATTTTAAATATTGTACCATCGAAAGGTGTATGAAGTTATGCATACAATTGAACGAAATTTTTTGTGCATGTTTTTTGATTTGGCCATCAGGTCCTCCTTGAATTTGGAAATAATGCGCGGTAAAGGGGCTCTGTGATAGCGATTTTTGTATACTTTTCTTGATTTTTCGTAGTTCTATTGTCCATCGGCGGCTCGTGCAGCGGCGGGAACTCCCTTCCTACTAAGCCGGCTATTCGCAATCAACTGATAACAACAGAATAAGGAAAAACTATTAATTTTAACAAATATCCTGATATAGATTAATTCGTTTTTAGTCCGTTTAATTGACTGAAGCAGAAATTTAAGATGAAAATCAAAGTTGGTATAGTATTGAACTAATAATATTGAGGTATTAACATGTGTAACTAGTTTTTGGAATATTAAGATGCATAAGATAGATGAAAGTTTTGGGATTGGCACATCCAACTAGTTTTAGTTATACTATAAGCATGTCAAGTTTCAAGATTTTATTTCCATTGGTTTATGAGAAATGGTGATTTTTTTTTTTTTTTTTTACTTGCCCCACAACCGCCGTTGGCCCTCTTAGGGATCGAATTTTAAAAAACAAATGTTTAGTTGCTGTATTACCCTCAGGAATGCATACACACCCCTCCCCACTTAATCGGGTCACAGATAATCGAATACCCCTCTTATTGGAATAGAAACCTCCGGAACCGAATTTAATCCTATTGGTTCTATGTTATATTTTCCCGCTTAAATCAAATACCTTTTACGAACTGTCCCCGCTTAATCCAATAACAACTGTATGACCAATGTTTGAAAACAGGCGCGGAAACCACGTTTCAGCTGGAATTTCCTTCCACCTTTTGTCATTTTCGGTTCCTTTACGCTGAAAACAAAATTTTCAGTTCTTCCTGCAATGATTTCGGCCGCCAGGTGTATAATGGACAGGTCAAATGATTATCCCACCAATGCACCGTCACTTCGAGACTCGAGATGGTAGTTGTGATATTTTGCACTCATTTGAAAAATAACTCGATATTTACCGTTTTAAAATTCCACTTAAACAAACCACTTTAAACGATTTTTTAAGGCAGTATAAGTAACGTAAATTAGAAGTAGCAAAGTTTTGACATAATTCAAACGAGCTGCATTAAGTGTGATGTAAACCATATAAATGTATGTACTGACATTAAATTAATACGTATTTACTTTATATATTAGCATTTGTATTTATTTTATGTTATTCTATTAACGATTTATTATACTGTTAATTAAATATACCGTAGATGGTTATTTTGCCTTTTTATTACGCATTAAATATTACAGTTATAATTCCCTGTTTAATCAAATAACCCGCTTAATCGAACATTATTTCTAGAACCGTCAATATTCGTTTAAACGGGAGCGACTGTATATTCCAAATTTCAAAGTTCTGTGTCAACAGGAAGCGCGCGGAAAATAAGTCACAAGATTTGACTGCCAAATACAAACCGAATTATAAGAAAGTATGTAAAAAAACTTTTTTATAAAAAACTAAATCTATGGCTATACGATCCATGAACTATCAAGGCCTACATTGCCCAACCCTGTTTTCTTGCCCCTAGCACCTGGGAGCCGAAGTGCTGTACAGCTTATGTTCCGGTCAGGTAACTATCCTAACGTGGAACCCTCAGTGTTTAGTTCCAAAGCTATACTCCATGTACGAAAAATAGGCTTTTCAAGGACAAACATCCTCTTTTCATTTTCCATTCGTTACCATAGTTACTAACCTAAGATAAGGGCCGAGGAGTGATCAACGAAGGGATAATAAAAAGAGGATGTTTATCCTTGAAAAGCCAATTTTTCCTACAGGGAGTATAGCTTGGTATTCATTTTATCGACCACGAAGGGGTAAAAGGCTGAGTGAACCTTGCTCATTCGGGAGTTGAGAGTTCTCGTCCTGTAGCGTAGCAGAAAGGCGCTCTGACCACTACGCAACTGATCTTCCATACGTACCATATAGTACAATAAAATTTAATTCAGCTCAAAATCGTAACACACTTTAGAAATTGCATTTTCAGTATCCAGTCTGTAAGTTTAGTTTTGTACACTTCTCTCCTCCTCTCTTATACGTAACAAAATTTATGAATAAAATATCTGCCTAGGGGTTGTACATGTTAGTTTATTCTAACATTGGAAGGTTTTTCTTGTGAACGGAATAACTGGTTGTTATGTTACCAGTAGTGCAATGTTGAAATTAATAGAATCACAGGTAGAGTTGAATCCTTGTCGACTAATATAACATTTCTCATCCTGTCGACTAATATAACGATATCACGTTATATGGTGATTCGAAAGTGTGGTTAGCTTCGATGTCATAACAGATGAATAATCAATCTGGAAGCCGTACATTAGATTAAGCTGAAATAGAATGTTTCGTAGTAAATCAACATGGATATTGGAAGGTAGTTGCAGTCATCGAGTGGTAGGCCAGGTAACACATTTATCCAGTGTAGGTTTCTCCGAAATAATTGAGACAATGCGTAATTTAACTCAGTGTTTTATTTAAAGAGCATTCGGCGGTGCAGTTTCCACCAATTCAATTTAAATCAAGCCATCGCTACGTAGTATTTAATCATGGGTAAGCATTTATAGATAATAGAAAGTATCAGACGGCGACCAGGGGAAGTTATCAAAGTAGAAATACGACAAATTCTGCTGAAACACAGCGAGTATCGACATTTTGTTCCTCCAATGTAAGGATACAAATATGACGTAGATCGCGCTTTTAACCAATGAATAATTAAGAATGTCACGTCATATAAAGAGTGCGGACAGAGCAAGCGGATGAATTTGAAGGAAAAAGGGATAACCTCGGAAATGCGCGGGAAAGTAAAAATGGAAGCTAAAAGAATATTTTCGAAAGACAAAAGCGCGGAAATGGAACATTTAATTTAATAATACTAAAAGCGTAATATCTAAGCGATTTAGACAAGTGAGACATTAAATTAAAGCGAATTTAACAGAGTTAACGATAAGGATTATTTAAGGATAAGGATTTAGTGAATATAAAGTAGTAATTTAGAATAAGATAAGGAAATCGCGGAATTAGATCTAATAATGTAACATACATATATAACGTTATCAACTTTTGGGGAATTTCGAACCCCCTCCCCCCTTAAGATATCATACTTTATCAGTCCTCGAACTCCTCTCATTATATCGTTATCGGTGTCTAAAAATTCTTTTTATTTTTGCAATTTCTCACTTTTTTTTCCTTTTTATACGACTGCAGTGTTTTACAGATATCAGGATTCGTATGCATCAGGGGATTTTAGGCGTTTTAGTACCAGAAATTTCGTAAAGTACTGGCCGCTATATCTGAAGATATAAATTTTTTTTATTAAATAAGCCATATATTACTTTACGGAAATTCTGGTAAAATGTCCTTGAAGTCGTACGAACTCTGGATATGATTATATACATAATATTAGTATAGTTTACTGATTTAAATGAAGAGAAGAAGATAGTAAAATATTACTATTTTATATGAAATAACTATATATCAAATAGTTCATAACTAATAGTTATAACTTTATGTTAAACAGCCCCCTGCACAGTGAGGGAGTAAGCAGAACTTCTTTTCAACAAAAGAGACATATAACTTTCTTTCCCATTTTTTTTCTAGTAAACATGACATGTATCTTTTCGAACTTTGCTTCTCCAATAACGTCTTATACGGCATATGGTACAATAATAGAAATGCCGAACGTTGGGATATTCCATATTTTTGAATTAAATGATTTTATAATCATTCAATTGTTTTATAACTTTGTATTTTCATAAAAATAGATTCGAAAAAAAAAAAGGATCATACTCTATTTTGATGTAAAGAAAAAATTAATAAAATAAAAGAAAATTTTGTTTGGATCAAAGTTATAACGATATCAAAAAAAAAAAAAAAAAAACACACCCGCTAGAGATACCTTACGATATCAAAGGTCAGACCCCCTCTCCCTTATAATGATAACGTTATATATTTACACCCTCCCCCTATCCAAACATCTATAGAATGCGTGGGCTAGTTTTAAAATAGGATACAATTCTTGCACAAACTGTCAATTCAACAACAAAAAAGGAATACACGCAATGTTATAGATTCAGTGGCTTTAGAGCCAAAAAGATCATTAGGCTTGGCAGGTGGCAGGTAGACGACACGCCTCTTCTTCAGAATTTGGAAAAAGCAAAAGCAACGCCATTTTGTTGCTTTATATACTTTCTCTACGACATAGGTTTTGTCAACGGAAATAGCTCATTTACAGAATGATCGATTACTCCTTTGAAAAGCACGCGATTTCTCTAGGTCGTTTACTTTTTTCATTAAAGGGACGGCCCCTCAATACAACTTGTCAACATCTGGAAACCATATGTTGACAAAGGTTTTACGTTCAGTTTAAGGTGATTCTGAAAAAAATACTTTTCCCCGTTCAACAACTCGAAACTTTTTGGAACTTTTTTTGTTTCATTTTTAAGTGTAAAAGCGATTTAAACGCAATTTGAATTATTGAAGTTATTTGTCATCGAATAGTTTTTTTTCACAATTTTCAGAAGCATAATTTTAGTTATGAATAATAAGCATATTTTTAAAGCGGTCCCCCCCAATTACATCATTGAGCGGGGAAAAAATATACTTTTGTATATTTTTTCCCCGCTCAATGATGTAATTTTTTTTTTTTTTTTAGTTAAAAAAAAAGTAACAACTTTATGTAATTTTTGTAATATTTGAAAAACTTTGATGCTAATTAATAAAACAGGTCTTCTACTAAATTAAAATTACTTATAGAATAATTTATCTGTATAGATATGTAATAATATAATTCATATACATTTTAGCTAAAATAGGAGCCCATTATACGTACATTATAAATTTAGTTTTTTTTTTTTCCTTTCACATCAAGATGGTATGTTATTTCCATTAAAATGTAAAGAATATTCTTCATTTCTACTATCCATTCATATTTTAATCCTTCCTTACAATAAAATTTTCTTTCCCACATGATCAATGAGATGTCTCCTAAAATACGCATCGTCAAATAAAATTTGTTGCAGGGAGTTAGTGTGTTAAAAAATCACTCTCACTTTAAAACAAGAAATGCGGTATGTATACTCGTATTATGCGTTTTATCAATTAAAGTTACAATGCCTCTTTAAATACGTAATGCAAAACTGAAGCAAAAAAAAAAAAAAAACCTTTTACTTATGTAACATCATTATTTGCACTTATTTCATACTTAATCAAACTAACAATGCGACTTATATACGATTTAAAATTGAAGTAGTATTAAGAAATTACTTAATATACTAAATTATTATTCTGCAACATTTTGAATTAAATATATATTTAAGGCTGTTCTTTTTTTTTTAACTAATAATAATACAGATGAACAGTGTGAATCTTCTTGGCACATTAACAAAGTATTTTTTATAAGTTCATGAAATTTGCACACACTGTTCGTAATCGTATTAAAATTCTTTAGAATTGCACAGTATTTTTTATTTTATTGTAAATGTATTTCATCTGTAATCAGTTGTTTACCAATACTTTTGTTTTTAACATCATTCAGAATCTACAACTTTGGCACCATTTTCTAAAACTTTCTTAGCCTTTAACGAAAACAGATAAAGGCTATTCGACTTCTTATTACATAAACAAATATACCTGCAAATGCTTTGCATTTAATCATCATTTGAATGCATCAAAAAATATCAAGTTTTGATCTGAGATTAAAAAAAAAAAAAAAAAAAAAAAAAAAAAAAAAAAAAAAAAACGAAAGAAAAAGCTGTAAATCCAAGATCCAAAAATCTTTAATCACAAATCCATTCGGTTAAACATCCAAAGTATCCAGCAAACCAAATATTAGTCAAAAGGGCCAAATATCGAATCGTGGTCAAATATTCGTAGAATCACTCTGTAAAAAATGTCAGTTTTGGAGGTTTATGGCTGTATTTTTCATTATTTTTTAATTTTAGGGGTAGCGATATTACTTGTAATGATCAAATTAAATGGATCAAAATTTTTTTCCAGTTTTTCAAACTATTACATAAAAACATATGCTCCCTTCATTATACATAATTGTGTTGGTCTTTTATACTTCATTTATATCTGGGCCTTTTTTTTTTATTTGCAGTTTTCTTAGCCCATTCTTTCGCCTTCGAGAAAAATGACTAGTATATAAAGGAAAACTTTGCGTGGACTTGTTTCCTAAGTCCTAAGGAATGTATAAAGAAACACTCTTTTTTATCAATTGTTATGAACTTACATATACTATATACATTTGCAATATACCATCGAAACTCGTTTAGATGAGCATAGAATATATTCATATAAGTATTAAGCTTAACGCAAAATACTTTTAACATAAACTGTGTCCATATCCCCTGTCAAAATTACACAAGGATTTAATTACTGATAATGTGAACTACTTACATCATAAACAAAATTTTAATCCGCCCGTCAGATTCATGTTAACAAGATTCAGCTATATTTGTATATAAAAAACAAAACTTGCTAAAATTAAATCGGGAAAAAGGATTCCTTTTAGAAGGACTTCCGTCTTAGCAGATAAACGTATTCCATCTTTTATGGAATAAAAATTGTTATGGCGGAATCACTATAGGTATTCAAATAATTTTCCATTTTACCAGATATAATTGTTACATATTATGTTCAAGGTTGGAAATAGCACAATTGAGGTTTACTCTAACAGAGCGAAAAATGTCCGGACCAGTACACAAACCTGGATACCTTAGCTTATTGTGCTGTTGCTCAACCTATTGAGCTATCCGGACGATACCTGGTTGATATTTTTCACTCTTATTTGTTGGACATGAAAAATTCCTTCATTATATTAGGTACTAGAAAGGTAGCCCGTCAAAAATGACGGAAATTTAGATATAAAGATATATACAACTCATGTTCAAGAATATGAGTTTTCTCGATTGTTCCGCAGTGATAGATGAAAATAACACATTTAAAGAACGAAACACATTTATGAAAAATTGTGTACGGTATAAGACCACTAATCTGCACAGTTTGGTTCCACGTGTTATGCAGATTTGAGGCTTTTTGCGGTCATGTCAATTCAATCTTTGTTTACATTTTTTTAAATTTATATATTGGACAATTTAGATTGTTAAGCCTTAAAAATAAATAAATTACACACTTGAAGCAAGGTAAAAAATATTAAATTATCGTATACGATTTCATGAAATGATATTATATGTGTGTGCTTCACGATCTTGGTTACGACGTTGGCGAAATTGGCTGCAACTTGTCATAATCCTAATAGTGTGGGCCGCTATAACAAAAAAGTAACCAGTTTTTAGTAAAATTTCTGATATAAAGTAGTTTTCAAAAACTTGTGTAAAATTGCAGGCCGTTCTCATGTTATGTCAGTCCTAAGAATAATATTTCTAACACTGAAGAGTTTCCATGTATATGTGGAATTTAGAAAAGCTTCTCCAAAAGAAAGGTCCTGAAATGACATTGTAATTTCTCTAATTTCAAAGTTTAATCGGGCCCTGATGTTGTTTACTGAAATCTAATAAATACAGTTATTTTGAATATTACAACAGAATTAAACAGGTAAACTTATTTAACTTAAACCCGCTGTTACTTCCCGATGTTATTTTTTACTCTTAAGAAAGAAAATTAGGTACTTCTTAGTTATCCTGTCGACCAATTTCGCCAAATTATATAAATCGCTAAACTACTCGCCAAATGATACACATTGACATATTTTTTTTATTTTAAATAACGAAAGAACAAATAAATTAGCAAAACATTAATAAAAATACAAAGAAAACGTCGAATTAATGGTTTTATTGGCCATTATTGGCATTTAATCTTACAATTAATTAATTAATGGCAACCATTATTGGCAATTAATCTTGCAATTTGGCGACAGTAATTTGGTCGACGGGATAACTAAGAAGTACCGAAAATTATTTAAATTTTTCAAATAATGCATTTATAATTTTTTTCCGTCGTTAATAACTAAAAAAGGAAAAAATATGCTTTTGTTCTGAGCTCATAAATATGACAATAAAATTATGTAACTAAGAGACATTGCAAAATTAAATCTTTGTGATTTCTGTAATATATCTAAACATTATCAGAAGTCATTAATTAATCAAATTAATAACGCTATTTCAGAATCCAAAAGATAGACAGCAATAATACGTCGAACAACATTTATTCATAATTTTATAAGACTATTGCCAAAATCAGATTTAAAACTTACAGCAAATACATGATGCCATAAATATTATCCATGTATAAAATACATATTAAAACTAAATATATTACACAACAATTTCAAACCATAAACAAACGATACCGTCACTATGACGTCATTAGAATATTGTCCATTGATTGTTGGAGAACTTACTTTGTGTATGATTACCTGAATGATTTAATATTTTTTACGTTTCACGATGAATGAATCACTTGTGTTTGTATAGGTTTATGGAATGAGATATTAAGCTGTGAACCTAATTTCAACTGAAATTATCCAAGGATATATGTATTTTTAATTGAAATTAAAAACCATACTTTGATCTCGAAATAAAAAGTTTTAGTTTGTATAATTGGTTATTTCTGTTAATTATTTATTTAGGTACTTTCCCATTATAGAGCATTTGTAAAAAAAGCTTGACGCAATTCTGGCATCAGAAAGTGAGATATGTTGCCAAAATATATAAACAGCTATGAAAACAAATCTAACGAACTTTTATTTTGTTTATATATGCACTGATATACATAGAAAAAATAGTTTCTAAATATATATAATATTTTTTTATATACAAATTACACACAGATTTCAGATATGAACCGGGATACCTAACTGGCGCCAATATGGTGTTATTTTGCCTGCTATGGTAACCCGGCTATTGTTTTTTATTTATTAATAAATTGTTTATTTACTTTTATTTTCTGTTTTTAATTATATAAACTGTTTTGTTCTATAATTATTAATCAAACTTTTATTTATTTATAGTTATTTCCTTTTCAAAATGATAGCAAATAATTTAAAAATATATAAGTAACTGGTATTCGAAAGCGAGATTTCTGCCAAATTGGCGTCAGAGAAAAAACATGCCAACCCAGATGCGTATATGACATCTGAAAAAATTACTACTGTTTCTTTATAAAAATGGGTAAATAGCTTTTTTTATATTAAATAAATTGCATACATATGGAAAAATTGCTTGTGAGTATGAAACAGTAAATAGGTTGTCAGAAAATACGTTGGCAAACTTCCTTCTCGCCAAGAAACTTTTCTCCGAAGTATTGTACATAAGCAATGATTGATAGAAATGCATTTTTAATTATGATATGCGCTTTTATGTTTCACTACATTTATGCATACTATACTGTGTGTATAAATGCTACAGTTCATATGCAGGGCTACACAAAAGAATTCGTAAGGGCTACTGAGTATGAGAGTAAATTGCTTAAAGGTGGTTTTTAAAGGAGTTATGCATTTTTACGCTGAACTGCATTTAGTTTACCAAGAAATGTTTGTAGAATATAGATAAAATGATATACAGGGTCACGCAAAGAATTGGATACATAACCGTCTATGGATGATAATATCTGGAAATGTGATTTCAGTAGTTTTAAGAGTAGTTTAAATTAAATTTTGGCTAAATAGTGGCATGTAATAACGATACTATTGGATATGGACGGTAACTGCTGAAATCAATTTTTAAAATATTTTATGCGTCTTCTAAAATGTTTACTTAGTTATCTTATTTACCTGATTTCCTCAAATAACGAAGTTTTGTTAAAGCATTCAGGATGTGTTGGAAAGTGTTTCATATTCTATGCTTAACGCATGATTTATCTTTCTTCTTTAGTCTTATTTTGAATTTATTTTATTCTTAAATTTTTTTAGTCTTATACTGCTTTATAGAAACTTTGGCACAGTTGTCATATACGCCAATTTGAAGTACCCTTTGTGTATATGGCATTGGCGTCAGAAAAACATCGCGCCAATATGGGGCGTATATGACATCTGTGGCGAAACTTTAATATTTAATGTTTAAACTCTTCGCTCCAACCCACTTGCATATAATACAAACTATAACACAGCTAGCGCAAAATAATAGACAGTTTGGTACTTTTCCACTGTAGGGGTTTGGCGTTTTTTTTTTTAAGCTTGGTGTAATTTGGGCATCAGAAAGTGAGATTTGGGTACTTTTCCGTTATACGGATACCATTGTCGCCAAGCATAATAGTGGGCGCAAAATGAAAATCACGTGAATTGAAGCATTTGAAAAATAAAAGAAAAAACATGTCGATACTAAAGTGAGCATTTAAAAAATATAACATTTGAAAATTCCAGACTTTTACGAACTATTTCATTAAATAACAAATATATACTTAAAATAAGTGAACAAATAAGTGTTATAAAATAAAGCAATAAAATAAAACTCATATTAAACTGCTAGCATAAAATTACAAATATCTTTTAGCATTTTGAAATAATTGGCACATTAGCATACATTTTGGCATGGTCGTATAACGGGAAAATATCGAGATTTGTTGTCAAATCATATAAACAGCTATGAAAACAAACTTGATGAGCGTTTTTGTTTGTTTCATATGTTTATTTTATATGTATATTATTGATGTTTTTATGTACAAATTGCATCTGTTTCTGTATAAAATTAGAGAAACGGCTTTTTTATGTTAAATAAATCGCATAAATATCGAAAAAAATGCGTGTGTATATAAAATGAAACAGTGGATAGGTTCCCGGAAAATAAGTTGCCGAATTTCCTTTTTCGCCAAGGCACCTATACTGGAAAAGTACCT
Source organism: Maratus speciosus (assembly GCA_963932465.1). Classification (NCBI taxonomy): domain Eukaryota; kingdom Metazoa; phylum Arthropoda; class Arachnida; order Araneae; family Salticidae; genus Maratus; species Maratus speciosus. Next base: position 280,663,450 of record OZ010794.1, on the reverse strand, counting down.
AAAGCACATTAAAATCGCACAGTTAGGAGCTCACACAGTACAGCGTCGGCTATTGGCGGTTATTTTATTAGTAGCATCGGGAGGAAGTTGTAAAGATGTACTTTAAATTCTCACTCATAGATTTTGAAAAAATATCTTAAAAGAGCGGAGTTTAAATTAAATTTCGGAGACCTCCTTTATGAAAGATTAATGATTTTAAATGGGAATTTCGCCAAATTAGCCAGCTGTCACAAAGTTGGCTAACATTTGGCGCTACTGTGGTAACCCTGCATTAGTATATATTCACAATTACTCGACTTCACTTCTCAACTGGATGTACAGATGCTCTCATCTAGGCAATCCATATCTACATCTCATGTTCCATGTTCCAATGAGGCGGTCCTACCGGAATCGTGAGGGACACACAGAGACTTGGATTTTATATAAATAGATTATTTCGCCTTTATCATAAAATATTTCTATTTAAGGCCGTTTTCACTGTATAATGCACTGTATAACGAACGGTGTCCCTGCTAAGACGTAAAAGACTTTGAAAAGCATCTTTTCTTATCCCTTGTGATTTTGTGTTAGCGAGTTACACTCCACTCGGATGAAAATGCTATACTTTTAGCATACACGTATGTGAAATACGTACATACACGTATATATATATATATATATATTAATTTTATAAATTATTGGTATTTAAATTCAAAAAATTACAAATCACAGTATTTGTGTTTGATTTCTTTGTAATAATCCATGGAAAGATTTATAACGAAACTATGTAAAGGGTATCTATCTATATTATAAAGGACAAACATATCTGCGCGTAACGCATACGTCATTTTGCGAATGGCAACACTTTGAAATTTCAAATAAAATTTTGGTTTTCCAATTTTCTGTACTGCAAATTTTTAAACTTCTAAACATCTCACATTTTAAATTTTTACACCGTCGTATAAGGAAAAAAATATTCTTTTAAATGCAATTTGTTTGAAAGCTCTATCTCCATTTGTTTTTGAGATATTAATTTTTTTGTAGTTTTTAATACCATTTTTCTTATTGTGGCAACAAAAGTAATTCATTTCTATTGAAAGTCATTGAAAGTAAACGGAAAATAGGAGATACTGTGTCTTTTTGTTGCCATTTTCTCTTAAAACCTGAAAAAAAAGTTGTAATTAAAATATAGGCTATATCAAGAATATTGTCTGTTATACCGTGATAATGACGTCATATACATACTTTTCTACAGACGATAGTTTAAGACTGTATTGTAAAAGTGGATTGCTTTAGCGGATGCAAATGACGTCATTTTATAAAAAAACGTGTATTTTAATTCTTAAACCTGAATTATGCTTTGTAGAAGTGCGTCATTTTCACAGCCCAGCTGCTTTGAAATTCTTCACAGGTGAAAATGCATCACTTTTGAAAATAATGTAATCGAAATCACACACTGATAAAACCCAATGATTTACAAAAATTTAGAATGTCTTTATAAAAGAGAGTTAACATTTAAATAATAGCGATTTATATTACAGAAATTGATGATTCTCTCCTGGATGGATTTGGTTCGCCGAGTTAGACAAGCAAACAAATAATTTGTGGTTTAAAATAATATCGTGTTCTTGAAGTTTTTGTCGAAAATTCTCTCGAATAATAAAATTTTAATGCTATTCTTTAAGACATTCTACTATAATTTTATCAAAATAGCATAATTTGCTTAATTTAATTCTTCCTAATTTTATATAATCATTATATCTAAAACACAAGTGTGTTTTTTAGTCATCTGCCCTGATCTTTCTCCTGAACCAATTTTACTGATAATTTTTTTAAACAGAAAGCTCTTCTTTTGTAGATGTGATCGCACTATCTGTTTTTTTTTTTTTTTTTTTTTTTTTAATATTCCCACTTTTATATTTTAATTTTAAAAGCATTTTATGAAATTTCTTCAAAATGTTGAAAATTAGACAGGTTTCATTATTGCAGACAAGAGAGAAATAATGAGGTATTTTTAACTTAATTCATGCTATTTTCTGATAAAAATTCAAAATTGTTGATAAAAATTGTTCTATAGGGTTTAGTGTCGCAAAATCCCATTAGGAGCAGAATATTATATTAGGGGCATAATAACGGAAAATGACATACTATTGCTTTTGAAAACACGCATTTTTGCACATAAATTTTCTATATTGTTTTTCCTTCTGCATGTGTACTGATACTAAGTTTCAGACACTAGGCGAAATGCTTATTTAAATGAAAATGAAGTCATATTTAAAAGAAAACGATCACTTTCTTAGCTTACTTAACACTTAAACATTTTAGCACAAATGCGTCTAAAAAACATAAATTATGGATATTTTTACTCTCCGGAATTGAGATTAGAATCTTAAGTAAAGAGTGCGTCTGTTTGCATAAAAGATGTTGCTGACAATCGTGAGTTCAAGTTCTGAGTTAAAATGGTTTTTAAATGATAAAACAAAATACAATTTTTTTTTTTAAATGATGAATATGGATATGAGAACTGCGTATGCAAATTTTGAGAAGGTGAAAATTGCTGTTTCATTCCGGAAATCCAAGCATAAGAGCCTCAATTGATAATCACATCCTAATAACTGATCTTTTATTATAATCTTATTATTATATTTTACTGATTAAAAAGATAATACATCAATACATCAAATAATACATCAAATACAAAAGATGATTATAAAGAACAAACATATCAGAACAACGTTTACGTCATTTTGCGAATGGCAACACTTCACGATCAAATTTCGGTCTTGAAATTTTCGCTACTGCAATTTTTTAATCTTCTGACCATCGTACATTTTCAATTTTCGTCGCACAGGGAAAAGATTTTACTTTCAAATGCAATTTGTTTAAAAACTGCATTCATTGACTGATGTATTATATTTTCTAAAATAATTTTTAAGCATGATTTTTTTAAAGTTTATCTTATCACGTGCCGGTTTCAATACATAATAATAATAAACATTTTGCATATAAAGCAACAAATATTTTTCAGCATTTGTTTCTGACTGTTTTTATATAACGAAATTAATGCTTCCTTTATAAACAAAAATAAAAGAATAATATTAAAAAAACCACAAATCTAACATATTTGTGAAAGACAAATTAACGAAATTAATACTTCTTTTATAAACAAATAAAAGAATAATATTTAAAAAAAAAAATTCTAACATATTTGTAATCGTTCAATTTAAATTTTTAGGTCACCAAATATGATTTCTTTTTCAAATGGAATTTGTTTGCAAAGTTCATCTCAGTTTACTGATTGTCTATGGTTTTAAAAACAATTTTAAAGGATGAAATATATTTTTTCATTTATCTATATCGCGCCGAGCTCGATTACGAAAGATTAATCCGATTGCCCTTAAAACAAATTTAAAGAGTTCACCATTTTCTTACGGCTAATATCCATTAAAAAAATTCTCTATGAATAAATAAATAAAATAGTATAAATAAAACACAAATTTACTAGACATGTATAAGTTCTGAAATTATCAGAATATAAAAGGATGCCATAAGTAGCAAAATCTTGGCAAATAACTCTTAGCATGCGGCTAATAAGAAAATATCGCTTTTGATAAACTTAAAAAATTTATTTGATTGTGTAATTCGTATTTTCCATATGAGAAATGCTTTTTTAATGTAAGTGGTGAATTTAAAAAAATTATTGCATATAAAAAAATTATTAGTTTTCAATTAAAAAAAATGTTTTCGCCTATATTCTTTAACGCGGGAAGCCCGGGTACGATCCCCTAGTTTATTATAAAGGACTGAAAAAATTTGAAATATTTATAACTCTGAAACCACTCGGCAAAGGAAATCGGAACTTCTGTCTAAAACAACTTTTACACTAGAATGCATTACATTTTATTGAGATTCCCAAATGCAAACTACCTACACTGTAAACTTAAATGTCTGAAATTCAGACATTTAAGTGTCTGAAACGCAGTGTTCAATTTTCAGACGTTTTAAAATGTCTTAAAATTTTCAGACACTTCTTGCGTCTGAATTTCAGACACTTAAGTGTCTGAAACACGAGTGTTCAATTTTAAGACGTTTTAAAGTGTCTTAAATTTTTCAGACACTTCTTACGTCTGAATTTCAGACATTTCAAATGTCTTAATTGCGGCCATCTTTGAGCCTTTTTTTTTTTAGCCAATATGAAGCCATCTTTGACCATTTTCTTTCTAAACCATATACGCAGCCATGTTTGACCACATTGAATATTTTTTTTATAAATGGGAATAATTTGTTGCCATACAGCAGAGCTGATTGCAGCTTGGGAAAACTGGGATGCTTCTCTGCCCCCTGATTTTAGGGTACCCCAAATTGGGTATGAAATTTTCATAAAGCTGATATTTTAAATCAGTTTTGACCTTATGAGGATTGTAATCAGTATTTTGTAGTTTTAGAATAGGATAATATATATATATTTTTTCACCTAAATATATATTTATGTGTTATCATATATGCCCTACGGCATCAAAAATGTTTATTACTTTTAGTGAGAACGTCAAATTGCTTCTAGTCCAAAGACCTAGTATTCATTCACCCCCTCCCCCCATTGCCTCCATATACTGTTACAAAAAAAAAAAAAAAAAAAAAAAAAAAAGCCTATTCGATGCCGTCAAATACATATTTGGATAAATATATCATTTTCTTTAGCCTAATCATGTTCTAAAAGTGCAAAATATTTATTAAAATAAGTGTAAGATCAAAACGAATTTAAAATATCAGCTTTATGGAAATTTCGTACCAAATTTAGGGGCCCGTAAAACTAAAGGCCCATAGAAACAGCCCAGTTTGCCTATGCTGCAGTCAGCTCTGCTTTATGGTAACAAATTACTCCCAAATATAAAAAATGATTCACTCCTTCAGAAAGAATCCCATCCCTGCTATGTTGTGCAATTTTTTCCCATTTAAATAAGATATTCCCAGTAAATTAGTTTAAGCATTTTTATTTCTGTGGTAAATAAAATCTAACACTGGATTCCCCCAAATTTACAGTATATGAGTATTATATTGTAATATTTATTAATCAATATTTATTATTAACCAATATTATGAATTTCTAGAGTAGAATAAGGTTAAAAACAAAATATATTTTTCTTCATACAGTAAAACCTCTCAATAGCGGGCACCTCGGAATCGTGGAATTTGTCCGACGTTCGGAGGTGTCTGCTTTTCTGAGGTATAAGTGTATAAAAATTTTGCATATTTTCAATAAAAAAATCTGTTTCCTACATAGTGGTGTCCTTTATTTAGGATTGTCCGTTATGGAGATTTTACTGCAAAGCCTTCATACGAACAGTTATCTTTAGCGAGCACTCACCTTTATCAATATACAGTAAAACCTCCCTAAAGCGACCACTTCCGTTCCAATAAAAATTGGTCGCTCCGAAAGGTGGTCTCTTAATGGAGGTCGAATTTAATTGTTGAAAAAATGTAACAATTAATGTTACTAAAATTATATTTTTCAAATTAAGAAAACATATGAAAATTTAAGTATCAAAACAAAAGTTAATTACATAAGTTAATTACTGCAGAGTTTAAAAAATGAATACATTGATGTTTGCTTTGATTTTATGGTTTATCTACTATAAATTTTATTCCCAAGTCCTTTCAAAATTCAATAAATAAATGCAATTTTTTTTTTTTTTTTTTTTTTTTTTTTTTTTGTCTGGAACGAATTTTGACGATTTCATTACTTTATCTATTCCTTTGAGAGTTTCCTAACAGAATAGGGCAGGGGAGTTTATGGACCGTCATCCTTAATGTGTCATCAGAGTTAAATTCATTGCCTAAAAAGGAACAAAGGGGTTTAAACACTTAAAAGTTACCGGAATAAATAAAAATTCTGAACTTAGTTTAGAAGTTTGATAAATAATGCGCTCTCCGGAATTATTATTCTAATAAAACCTTTTTCAAGCGACCCGGAAAAAACGGAATTTGTTTCATTTTCGTCAAAGAAATGGGTCCCTTATGGAGGGAGTTCAACTGGGGTGGTCTCTGAATAGAGGTAAAATTAGTATTGAGCCTATGGGAATAAATTTCGTACCATGAAAAAATGGTCGTTCAGGGGGTGGTCGCACAGGGAGGTTTCCCTGTATGTATATTTACCTCATAAAAACTAACACAATCGAACAGCAGACAGATTCAGCGTTCTGAAGGTGCCCGCGATTAAGAGTTTTACTGTATTTAAAATTTTTTGTACTTAACTTTTAATCTTATTCTACTTTTTAGTTCAAAATACTGATTATAACCAATATACAATGTCGAAACACATTTAACGTATAAGCTTTAAAAAAATTGCATATCGAATTTGGGGAACAAAAATCGTAGGTGGGGGGGGGGGGGACATGTCAAAGTTTACCCTTGCTTTAATCAAGTCCTTCTAGAAAAATTCCAACTCTGCATTGTGATTCAGTAAATATAGAATAATTCAGCTTTAAGTACAAAATCCAGTTATGCTTAAGTACATATAGTATAAAATTCTATTTTTTTACTGATATTCATTTTAAATTTCAGATTTCTTTTTTACTAAAAATAATCAAAAAATCAATATTATAATTGATTTCAAATGAAATATAGCTGTCAGGGGCGTGCCGAAGGCTGTTTTAGTGGGGGGGGGTGTGAACTGAATTTTGCCGACTGCAAGATCGGGGGGGTGGGTGAGAAAGGCTTTGTGATAGCCCCCCACCCTCAGTGACGGACTCAACTGTTCTACAATACTGTGAATTTATAAAAATCACTAAATGTCTTAAGTGTTCACCTGCATTCTCCTTAACCACAGTCGAAATTAAATGCTGTTATTCAGTATGTGTAATATTTTTTAAATTATTTTATTATATAAGTAGAGTTGAGAATCCTGTTATTAATTAGGATTCTGCTTACGATTTAAAAGGAAATGTGTACGGATGTACCGTACATTAACCAGTTCTCAAAAGTAACAATTTAAGAATGTTGAAGTACTTCGAAATTTATGTTTCTATAAATAAAACCTCATGCTGTTGTGAAATGTAAGTGTATAAATTTTAAAATACATAAAAAAGACAAATCTTGCTTGCTAAAAATAAGATATATATTAGTATAAAAGACTAAAAATTATCCTTCTGCATTTTTAAATTATCTCCCACCTATCCTTCAGATTATCCCATTTTCCGGCTACACTGTCTAAATCCAACATGTCAGTTATGTCTGTTTCACAGGTTAATAGCATTAGTTCGTCCAGTCGCTCTTCCGACATGGTGATACGCAAGTAATTTTTTACTAACTTTAACCTGCTGAAACTTCTTTCATTACATGCCAATGTTACTGGAATAATAAAGGCCAACTTGTAGGCCAAAAAAAGGTTACGATACAAATGAGCCTTCCCCACAAGTTTTTGCACTGCTGCGCCAATTGTATCCGATTCAGAACTAGCTATTTCTGAGGACATGAGATCAATTTCACATTCCAAGTTATCTATATCTTTGAGATCATCAGGGAATAATTGACATAATTTAGAAATGTCCTCGGTAGAGCTATACTTGATCCTTGATGGAAGGAGACAGGCCAGTGGTTTAACTTTCTCAAATACCGACTTAGGAATGTCTCCAAATGCAGTTGTAAGCCAATCTACCACCTTTAAAATTTCTGCTTTAAAATAATTCTGTCGTGCAGTTTCAGGATTTTCGTCGATCTTCGATGGAGGCCTCCGTCACCTGTGCCGCAAATTGAACTCATAATCTTGATTTATTCCATGTGTCTCACAGATGTTATCAGCTTCCTTAATGATGTTCATTATTGCCGCCGCGTCATCATTCCGGAGTTTCTGAATGCTTTCGTAAGTTTTCTGCATTATGACGGTTCTCTCTAAAATGTTCAGGTCTTCACGTTGCAATTGCTCTGTTGCTAACTTTGTCTTAAACATAATTGTTTTCATTGCAAGTAAAGAAACAATGAAATCGTATGACATCATTTTGCTTCTTGACCCTGCCACCTTAGCTCGAGCATCCTTGTCAACCTTCATGTCTTCAGAAATAATTTGCAGAGTATGGATGAGGGCATCATAGGACGATAAAATATCTCTGACTGAATCCGCTCACATAGTCCATCTTGTCTTCGACAAAGATTTCAAGGTAAGACTCTTCTGAAGAACTTCAATTTTCTCTCTCAGTATGCCGAATCGCCTTGTACTCAGTGAAAAGAAGTTACAGAGATCCTGAATACTGTCGTAGAAATAATTTATTATATTGCTTTCTTCGCACGCCAGTTCAACACATAAATTCACTTTATGCGCGAGGCAGGGTATGTATAAGATAGATCTACAAGCTATTTCTGAAGTGTTTTGATTGCCAGTCTAAAATGCGGTCGGACATTGATGACGTGGTGTCGTAAGACTGTGCATGAGCTTGGGAAAGCGATATTCCAACTGACTGTAGAAGGGTGGTGGGGGGAGAGGGGCTATACAGGAGCCTTTTCAAAAGATAATTTTACATTTGGATGATCTGTTTGAATGTGACTATGCAGGCCTCTAATAGAAATGTAGAAAAATCTACATATTGTACATTGAATCCGTTTCCCTTTCCGGAGGTCGATGTTTTCATTCGGATGAAATTTTCATATATGGCGATATAAATTTATTTTTTTCTGTGAAATGTGTGTGTACGCGATCACAGTGTGTGCATAAAATTTTCACTGAATTACCCGCCATCATGCGACAAAAACAAACTTTTGCAAATCGCTCTTCTTCTATGTCCGTGACTTCATCTTTTAAATGCAGCAACCTCAAATAACTAGCGCCAAATCCAGAGCCAAGAGGTCACCAAATTCTAAGAATCAGTCCATAGCAGAAGGGAACAATTAAAGATGCTACATGGGAAAACTTACAATAGAGATTGCAACAACCACCCCCTCCCCATTCCTTTCACGAAAGTCTCAAATTCTCAGAAACGCGATTATCTCTCTATATCTATCACCACCACTATCTGGCTATCTCTCCCTCCTACACAGAATCATGCACAATCTTCCTTGAAAAGGTCTTTCTTTTCCCCTTTAAAGACGGACAACAGAGAATTGAAATAATACTGACGAGGGAGAGGGTACTTTTTGCAAGGTGTGTTCTTAACCTTCTCACTGCCGCAAACTGATATATCCGTTCACTAAGCTGCAGGTTTCACTGCAATGGAAGCATTATTTAAATTAATATAATTATACAGACATAATCCAGTTTAAAAAAACAAGGTTATGAGTAATACCTTCAAGGCTTATATACCTATACTTAATAAAAAAAAATTATATCATGTTGGAAAAAACATCTTTTTTTTTATCATTAAAAACATAATTAAAGAGAAAACAGCATTACAATTTTGCCCTTTTACTCAGCGGTCAGGGGGTTAACTTTCCGACTATTCTAAATTTTACCAACTCTTCCAAATAAGTGGGGGGGGTGTTACACCCCCAACACCCCCCCGCTAGGCACGCCCCTGATAGCTGTATATATTTACCGTATTTTTACAATTATGTTAACAGCACATAATTACATGAATTTAAGAATTTACAAATAATCATTATGACTAATACAGAGATAAGGCGAGAACATTTTCTAAATAGTTAAATAAGAAGATTTATTGAAAACGCCAACGAATTTTTCTCCGCTTTACGTCTACAGATTTCAGACCATTTCTGATGAGTCGTCAAATTGTGGTGTGAATCACCGGGCTTGAAAATGAAAACATCTGAAGTTGACTACTTTCAGTATAGGAAATAGAGTATTTCTAAAATGCTCGGAAACAACAAAAGTATATAGCAGAAAGGGAAAACAGATTTCATGACCGGATTTGAGTTTTATCAGTCAAAACAGTTTAATCTAATAAATAAAGACAAGTAATTCGCTGTATGTATGGGGGAATTAATGATATGGGTAAATGGAAGGATTTTCGAACTATATTCTTTTAAATAACTTAAAATTTATCACGGTGTATAAAATCTGAGACGCAAGAAAACGTCATCAGGCATGAAAAGCATACATAATAAATAAAAATTAAATAAGGATGTTTACTATAAAGAGTTGGGAATTTCAGTACATATCACATATTAAACATATGGGAAATGTAAAACCGATGTGAACGTTACAAATGCTGTCGCATTAAATGCTTATAAAAATATTGTATACATAAATAAAACCCATATAAAAGGTACTCTTGTGTAATAATTACTCTAAGAAAACGCTGTTAAGATAGCCTTGATGGTAATTAAGAAATTGTGAGCCGATCAACAGGTGCTGTCACTGTTATTTTTAAAGTAATGGCGTGCGAGTAGACAGAGAAAGAAGGCTTAGGATGGTGTATCTCAATAGATTCAGTAACAACTAATACACCATGCAGACTTGCCAAAACTTATTTTAAGGATAACATCGGATGTAAAATAATACAGAAACATGATTGCAGATGATTTGAATAGTAGAAATTTAAATATTAGCAAGATAAAATTTTAACATGGAAATCCAATAGGCAAAATGCTTTAAACAAATTTTGGCATAACTCAGGAACTAATAAAGCTATAGACTCGTGTGAGGTCTCTATTTAAAGATAAAACATTCGCAGAGAGTTTTCAATACATAGTGAAGGGTCCACTTACCTGGAAAAAGGTGTGGTTATTCCAAAATCACTTCCGCCCAGGGGACGTCCGGATTGGAGGCTACGTTAGTATCCGTGAGTTAGCACATTTTGATATTAAAAAAAAAATCCCTTTGCACATCCGGCTAGCTCTGTTTAAAGAATGGAATATTTCCATCCTAAAAACATAGCCCGCCAGACAACAGTTCTCTTTACCTGCTTTGACGAGACGAAGAACACTATATTATTGTTATTGCTTGACACCTTCCATTAATATGGAATATCACTATGTCGATACGGATTAAATCCTGGAACTTCACATTCCGAGAAAACCGAATCAAGTCAAAATAAATTATTAGTTAAAATGTACGCGTAGATAAAACAAACGCTCAGTTTGAATTACAAACGAACATCCAATTCGAACGAAAGGCATCTAAAACGCATGCGCAACTAGAGTGCCGCCTGGTGGTTAATGCGGAACGGAGTTACAAAGTGTCTTAAAAGTAGACACTTGCAGATTTTTAAGACACCTTTCTCAGTTCGTTTACACCATGATCATAGTAAGACACTTATATGTTTTAAATTAAGACATCTATCATGACTGAATTTTCAGATTCAGATACTTAAGTGTCTGAAATACCTTTTCAGTCACATATGTGTCTTAATTTAAGACGCCTCTATTTGCAGTGTACTTTCTGACACATTTTTTATTTCGTTTTTGCTTTGAAATGCATGATTATTATGCAAGTGGTATTCTTATTCAGGAACTATGTAATCAACCCAACCCAACCTTTTTCATAAAGGTAGACGACTTTCAGTAAATTTTGTCAAAGTTGGCTATTTGATTCGGACGCGACAGTAGAAGAAAGTAAAAAAATCTACCGCTGCAGGTGATTTACCGATTCTAGCTGGTCAAAATTATTTTTGGCGTCATGCATCTCCATGAAATTGAAAAATGGTATAGATATTCCTAACGGTATGTTTGGTATTGCAAAATGAACGAGTAGCAGTTATGTTCGTTACAAGAACATTCATAAGAATTTCATTACATTACGGCCTATAAGGGAAAATCGTTTGCGGTGGTTTTTAATGATGTTTCATAATTTCAAACACACTAAAATTTATATACATATTTATGAAGTGCACTACAAAATGCTTGCTATAGAATATGGTATGGATAGCATTTATCGATCATTTACAATTTACAGGGACACTAAAAAGAATTACGGTTACATTATGGTCTATGGAGAAAAATCGTTTGTAGTGTATTTTGTTTATGTTGCACATATTTAAATTGATATATATCTCCAAGGTGTTCTGTAAAATGCTTACTATTGAATTTGACATGCATTGAATTCATCTTTCATATACAGAGGTCAAAAAATTAATCAGTTAGATTTCTCTCTAAGAACAATAATTGCTGGAAGTGCGTTTTCAGTTGTGGAACGTGTTTTTAATTTTATTTTTTTTTAAATTGCATACTATTGTGTATATATTCAATAGATATACAGGGATCCACAAAAAATTTCAAGTACATTTCCGTTTATTGACGGAAATTGCTGAAAAAGAATTTTCAACTGTGCTATGCGTTCCCTAACCGTTCTAAGTTTTAGCATATTATGCATTATATGATACATCTATACAGGGATAAATTCATATACAGGGATGTACAAAATTTTCAGTTATTTTTCGCCTTAAGCGGAAATTTTGTTTTCAAACGTGTTATGAGTTTTAATAATTATTAATATGCATCGTTTTTCACGTTATTAAACTATAAAGTTTTATTATAGTAGTCTGAATGCGCTGAAAAATGTTTCATAATCTGCTTAACGCATGATTTTACGTTCTTGTTGATAATTTTAATGATACTTTCTTAACGATATAGAAGCTAAAGGCTAATTCTATGAAAACTTGTCATATCTGTCACACAGCTGAAAATCGCTATGCTTGTTGTCCACCGTTATTTTCGAAAAGTTTGCGTCGCGTTATTCAATTGATGAGATATATCCGATAAAATAAGTCACATTTCTCCGTTCTAAAATACTGGTAGCCAAAAATCGTAATATGTGACAGACATGACAAGTTTTCATGGAATTAGCCTGAAGTGATAAAACTATTTTTGTATTAATTATAATAGCAAATCATAAAAATTATTTTTTTTTCTAAAATTGTATTAAAATTTGAGATACGAAACAAACATTTGATACGTAGGCGTAACTTGGGCTCTATGGCTAGGGGGGGGGGGGGGAGTTTTGAGGCCCTTTTCTACAAATCTATAACCCCCCCACCACCACCTTACCAGGGATCTGTCCAGACTTTTCTCTCAAGGTCCTGTTTTTGTGAAATTGTGAAGAGCTTTTTTACATTTGTGAAAATTCCAGTCCTAATTCTGAGAATTTGAAACGAACGTTATACTCAAGGTTCTTTTTTATATATTTTTAAGAAGATATATGTATGTCAAATACATATTTTTTCTTTATATATGTAAAAGTGACAGGTCAGATTTTACTTTTAAATGATTAAATTTGTGAAAGATTCAGTTTAGAACGGGAAAATTTTTTGTAAAAAGACTATTTTTAAGAGCAAAGAATTTTGTGAAAGGTCCTTTTTTAAGATGAAAAGTTTTGTGAAGGGTCCTGTTTTGAGATGAAAAAATTTATGAAGGGTCCTGTTTTGAAATGAAAAATTTTGTGAAGGATCCTTTAAAGTAGGGGTGCACAACCTTTTTAAGAGAAGGGTCACTTACAAAAATGTTTGGGTTGTCGAGGGCCACATCAGTAACACAGCGATCATTCTATTTCGGGGAGGTGGGGAGATCTGTGGCCTATAAAAAACAAGATTTTAGAGAAGTGGCAGTTTTACCCCTTTAGGTTTGCCTACCCACTACATACCATACCCAATTCAGCAGACAAGGATATATCAGCAGCTTATGTTTGTATATATAACAGAGATATAGCAAAAATTATTTTCAAAGAGTGAAAATATTCCTTGTCTTTATTCGGGGGGATTAAATTTTGCTTTATTAAAAGTGGTAAAAAATAAACATATGCATGACAGTGCCAAAAAAAAAAAGTGAACTTTACGATCGAAGTTAAATTGGCGAAACTCTGAATTTTTCTGCAGTCGATCAACAAAATTTTACATTTTCCCGTGCCTGATTACAAAATTCGCGATTTTTCCACACCTTATCAACGGAATTTGCGAATTTTCCGCGCCCAATCAACGAAATTCGCAATTGTTAACTGGCTGACGAAATTAAAAAAAATTTTCCGTACGAATTGTCGAAATTCCCAACTTTTTCTCGCGATTTTACCTTAGCTAATCGAAGAAATTTGCAATTTCTTCGCACTTAATCGAAAAAATTCACGATTTTTTCTCTGCTCGATCAACGATATTTGCGATTTTTCCGCACCCGATCGACAAATTTCGCGATTTTTCCGCGCTTTTTATAGACAAAATTCGCAATTTTTCCGCGCCCTATCGACAAAATTCGAAAATTTTCTGCGCCCGATCGACAGAACTCGCGATTTTTTCGTGCCCGATCGACGAAATTCCCGATTCTTAACTGATTGATGAAAATTGAAATTTTTCCCTCGACAAATTGCCGAAATTCACAACTTTTTCTCGCAATAAAGTAACGAAACTCGCGATTTTTCCGCAGCCGATCAATAAAATTTGCATTTATTCCATGCCCTATCAACAGAACTCGCGATTTTTCCGCGCCCGATCGACGAAACTCGGGATTTTTCCGCACCCAGTAAACTAAATTTGTAATTTTTCCATGCCCAATCCACAAAACTCACGATTTTTCCGCACCCGATCAACGAAAATTGCAATTTTTCCGAGCCCAATCGTGAAATTATCATATCTTAAATGACTGACGAAAATTGCAATTTTCCCGCGGCAAATTGGCGAAATTCGCTGTTTTTTCCAACGATAAACTGACGAAATCAGTGACATTTCCGCGCCCGATCGACGAAACGCTCGACTTTTCTGCGCACGAACAACAAAACGCGCGATTTTTCAGCGGCCGATCGAAGATACTCATGATTTTTTCATGCCTAATCAACGAAACTCTTGATTTTACCTCACCCGATCGAAGAAACTCGCGATTTTTTCGCGCCCAATCGATGAAACCCGATTTTTCACGCTCAGTCAACGAAATTCGTAATTCCTGATTGACTGATGAAATTCGCAATTTTCCCGCGTTAAATTGGCAAAATTCACGACTTTTTCTCCAGATAAACTGACGAAACTGGCGATTTTCCCGTGCACGATCAACAAAATTCGCGACTTTTACGCGCGCGATCGATGAAACACGCGTTTTTTCCGCGATGAAATTCGAGGTATTTTTCAACTAGCGACTGACGAAATTAGAAACTTGGGAATTTCCTATATTGATACAAATGTTATCGGCCGAGCGATTAATGAAATTCGCGATTTTTAACTGACTGACGAAATTTGCAATTGTTTTCCGGGGCAAATTGACGAAAGTCACGATTTTTTCCTGCAATTGAATAAAAAATCTCAATTTTTGCCAATTATAAATTGACGAAATTCGCGGGCCACTTGTTAACCCGTCGCGGGCCACTTTTGGCCCACGGGCCACAGGTTGTGCATCCCTACTTTAAAGGACCCAATTTCTTCTTAAACAGATCCATGTTACCCATTATACACACCTAAATTAAATACTTAAAAACTTTAATATTTAAACAATAAAATTCAAATGTTCAACGAAAACGTAGAGTAAGATCAGGAATTAAACATTTTATTTATTTAAAGCATAAAATGTTTTTAATTTTACACCTTTTTAAAATGAACTTCCCTTAAAGACCTAAATAATAATATTCAGTTTTATTTTATCCTAACTAACCCGGGGAGTCTTGCCGGGTCCGTAAAAAATAGCATGAACGCGAGAAAACTCTAAAAATCGCAAAAAATAGCGGCACGAATTTCATATCATTTCATATAACATTTATTGAAAAGATAACAAAATGCACTATATTGCATTAGAAGACTGAAACCTGATTAATCTCACTGATGTGATAAAACGCAACAAATTATGAAAAAATGCTAACATTTAAAAAAATCGCAGAGGAAAAAAAATACCATTGGGCTAAAATATTAAAACAGAATTTCTTTTATGAATGTGAAAAAAAAAAATTGCAGTAGAACGCGAAATATCTGTGAAATAGCATAAAAATTTTCAAAAATGTCTGTAAGAATTACGAACAAATATTATTCAAAACAAGAAAGAATTTATTATATTGGGCTGAAAGATTAAATTCGGATTGCTTTTACTAATGTGAAAAAATAGCCGCAAATTGTCAGTAAAACCAGAAAATAATCGCATTAAAAATCGGTAAGAATTCAAAAATCGCAAATAGCAAAATTTTCTGCAGTAAGCTAAAACATTGTAAATCGAAATTCGTACACGAATGTCAAAATATCGTCGAGAAATGCAAAAAAGCTATAAAAAACGTATTAAAAATCGTGGAGGACAAAATTTACTATATAAGGCTAAAAGTTTGAAACCAAATTCGTTTTCAAATGTCAAAAGAAAAAAAAAATACACAAGAAAAGAAAAAAAAGATGCAATAAATTTTATTAAAAATCGCTAAATATTCAAAAAGCGCGAAGAATAATTAGTATATTAGGCTAAAAGCTTGAAATCAAATTCTTCTTAAGAATGTCAAATATCACTACGGAACGCAAAAAAAAAAAAAAATGCTAAAAAATCAAAAATCACACAGGACAAAATTTACTATATTAGGCTAAAACTTTAAAACAAAAATTCCATTAAGAAATCTTTTCAAAAATCACTGTAGGGCGCGATAAACTTCTAAATACCGCATTGAAAATAGCACTGAAATTTAGTAATTCTAAATAAATTAGTAAAAATTCAAAAATTGTGGAGGACAAAACAGACTTTATAAGGCTAAAAGTTCGAAAGCGAATTCTTTTTCAGAATGTCAAAAAATCGCGTGAAATGCGAACAAATGCTAAAAGTAGCTAAAAAATGCATTGAAAGCAGCATTAAAAATCACAGAGAATAATATTTTATATTAGGCTGAAAGTTTAAAACATAATTCCTTTCCATTATGTCAAAAAATCATCAAGGAGCGCGAACAAAACAAATGCTAAAAACTGCATTAAAAACACACACACACATACACACAAAAAGCAATTTAACAAATTACAACGCCCATTTGGAAAATTATTTTTTCAAAGACTAAAATTTAAGACATAAAAAATCGCACGGAGTTTATCATACATTACGTACGCCATGAATTAAACATTAATAGTGTTATTACACGCAAAAATTATAAGCGACAAAAATCGCCGGCGACTTGTCAGATTTCCAGAAACTTACGTATTATCCACCTGAAACTTATGTATTATCCAAGCATTTCATTGGCTGTTGGGGAAAAGGCTTTTCCATCGTCAGATTTCTTGGAAATCTGACGACCAATTTTAAAGGAAATTTCATTTTTAAACTTCTAAAGATCCCATAATATTACTTTTTACATCGTCCTATAGAGAAAAAAATGTACTTTTAAATGCAATTTGTTTAATAGCTGTATCTCAATTTGTTTCTGAGTTATTAATTTTTATTTTTTTGTAGTTCCTATTTTTTTTTTTTTTTTTTTTTTTTGTCATAGTGGCAACAGAAGAATCCATCTCTGTTGAAAGTAAAGGAAATACTGATTACTGTATAGACCCATCAGAAACCGAGTAAAATGCGGATTCCATTCAACCAATAAAAAGCTTCAGATATGTTTTTGATTTCCTACCCTGACGAGGACAATAACCATTTTTCCAAATGGTTAAAAAAGAAAAAGGAGGACTAAACATTTATTCAAATGAAGTGGCAGAAAATTTCGGTCAAGTTCGTGAATGCGCAAATTTTTTTTTCAAGAAGTGCTGTCAAAAGTGGCATTTTATACGAATTTCCGGACACGACAGGGCAGGAAAGGGAAATAACCGCCGTTCTGAAACAATAGTCGCTTATAACTCAAGAGCGCAATTAATTTATTGAAGAATGAAAATATTGAATTACAAATCACTTCAGTAATCATGCCTGCAAGTATCACTTTATGTTTAAAAAACGTATCAATGTTTCGCGTTCTTCAACAGAGAAAAATATTTTTTTTAAACCTCTTTCTAGTAAATTTTTCTAACACTTCCTAACACTAAAAATTTGACTTTCTACAAGTAAAAACTAGTACTTTAATTTAAAACATTTTATTCATTCGGCCTTAAATTACTTAAAATTGCATAGTTGGAAATTAAAGTACATAGTAAATCAGATATTTAATCAAATATTATACATTTATTTACGAAGGAAAAAAAAAAGAGAGCCGAAATCATAAGATCAGAGCACTCATTAGATATAGCACTTTGGCATTAAAGTGAAATTTGTCACAAAAACCCAGATTTTCATTCTATGTTGAACATAAAATTTTTATGAAGCTAATTTGAATTAGTTCAAATATGTTGCATCAGAATATGCTCGGAATTATATATACATATATGTACATATACACTATATAGCCATTAATGACCGGCGACGGCAACTTTCAATTTTAGACATTTTGTGGAATATTTATAAATATACTTGACAGATTCTTCTGGAATTTCAGGATAAAAAATAATAGGTATGACCTCATATTTAGCAATGTCGATTTGTTAAAGGGGGGGGGGGGGGCAATTAGGGGGCCAACAAAAAATCAAAGAAAAAAATAATACTTGGGATCACCCTGTAAAATAAAATGCACGAAATGATCTACCGCTATCGAATATAAATAAACAGACATTCTGTAATATGTGTATTATTTTGTGTAAGAATAGCACGTATATTAACAAAAATACAGCGATTTATTTAAAATAATTAAAAAATTCTTGTATGTTTTTTGCTTATTACATGCAGGGTTTTCAACCAAATTTAACACCGATATCAGAAAAATTGACAAAATACAGTAGAAACAATATAGTGCAATTGGAATATAAATATATTAAATATTTTAAGAAATATGAGCAGTTGTATGAAATAATTTTTATCTGCGCATGCGCGAACGATAACAAGGATCATTTTACATAATTTAATAGTCAACTCTATCGAGCAACACTAAAAAAATCTAGTCAAATATCGTAAAAATTCAGAAAGATGATCAATCCTGAAATTCCAGAAGAATCTGTCAAGTATATTTCTAAATATTCGACAAAATGCCTAAAATTGAAAGTTGCCGGTCAATAATGGCAATATAGTGTATATGTGTGCGTGTGTGTTTGTATTTTTAAGTTCGACAATGTATGCCAATTTATAAGAGGGAAGCGATTCCAGACCATAAGAAAAGAACAACCAATCAGAATTATGGAAAGGAAATGAAGAACTATACAAAGAATGAAAACATTAAAAAACTGGCTCATCTACAGATTTCCAATTATCATTGTTAAAAATGTATACATTTTTATATAAACATTGATTAGCTTAAAATAATGGTTACGCTCCGGACAATATGAATTTCAGACGTGGGATTATTAGATAGGACATTTTAAAAATCTTTTATGTCGTCGAATTTTGACAGGGACCACCTAGTGGTTAATAATGTTTCAAAATGTTTAGTAAAATATAAATGCTTTCTAAACTTTGACGTAAAAAGCAAAACATCAGTAAACATGACAATTGAAGTGATCTAGATTCAAACGGATTTTTCATTTTTCGATAACTGAATTATATTTTAAGTGATATGCGATTTTTGTGACGCTGAATTTCGTTTCAAAACACTAGCTTTGACAGCATTTTCTAAAAAATCGCAAGCCTTTATTGAAAAAGGAAAAAAAAATATTCAATTTCATAGCTTCTGAATAGAAATACACCTGTCAGTCTCATGATTTTACAATCAGAAAACGATTAGCTTCTGAATAGCGTACCTATCGTGTGTACCTGTATTAACACGTACGACATTTACATTAATGTAAAAAAATGCTGTTAGATTCTTTAGCAACCTTACGGAAACATCTGAACAATTCAAGAATGTAGCTGAAGCTGAGTACCTATCAGTCCAGCTTTAATAACCCAAAATGGATTTAGGAATTATGCCAGAAATTAGGCAGTTTAGCTTTGAAAACAAGCTTAAATGTCATCTCAGATAGCTACTTTCTAACGCATTCGTGATTTCTAAACTATACTGAATACTGTCACATATTATTTCTAATGTCAACATCCACTTTTATAAGCACATACAAAACACAGACGATGGATAAGATATTATTCAAAAAAAATTGTCAACAGAGACTTTAAAGAGTACATTCACATATCGCTAAAACACGTTGTTTTCTTGAAAATTGCTGTTAACCCATTCGCTGCCAAAACTATGAAGTAAAAAAATTCAAATTTCTTGTTGAAAGTCGTACGCCACCACGAATTCAGAAATGTAAATTTCGCTTTACTAATACAGTAAAATTTTTGCCAATAAATAAAGCAATTTTTTAATTCTAAAATAGTGGTGACAAAGTAATAAATAAATTAAAGCCACGAGTATACTCGTGGTTGGCAGCAAATAGGTTAATTAAAAATGAATGAAAAGACGTATCCGCAAAAATTCTCAATGATTACAGTGAAAAAAAAATTCGCAAGTTTTCATACATTTTTATTAAAATTCTAAATTTTAGTTATTATTTTTTCCATTTTTCTATAAAAACACAACGCTTTTTAGAAAATAAATTTGATTTTTTAAAAGATTTTTGAGGCAGGAAAATAACTTAAAACTATTCATCAGGTAACAATCGAATGCAAACAACATTTACATTAATGTAAAAAAATGCTTTTAGATTCTTTAGCCACCTTATGGAAATATCTGAAGAATTGGAGAATGTAGGTAAGAAATTAATTGCCTAATTATATTTGAAATATTTATGTAGGGGAAAACGAAAATATCTTTATCGAAATAAGAAAGTAAAAAGTACGGAATCTTTGCAATTAAAATTTTAAAATGAAACAAAACCCACTTCAGACATAATTGACTAAAATAAGAAAAATAATGTTTTAAATGATTAAAAAAAAAAAGAAATTACGACCGGAATATAATTACACTTATTCACTCTTAAATACATTTAAAAATTAATTTTCTTGCACAAAATGTATATAGTTTACTCATAATTTCTCATATATTTATTTCCCAAGTTGCCAATTATTTTTTCTGAAAATTCATCTGAACTTTAACTTTCGATTTCAAAGATATACTCATGCAGCGGCTAATAACATAAGTGATTTTTTTTTCTTGTTTTTTCATATAGAATTTTCACTTCAAAATTTTATTAATAATTCAAATTAATTGTAATGTTGATAAAACCTGGCGATGAATAAAATGATTTTTTAAAAGCACGATTCTTGAAGCCAGTAGATAGGTTGTATAAACAAACATTAATGTATAAAGTAAGTTATGTAGACAAGCCATTTTCAGTTTTCAATATTTCTTCTAATAGATCATTATTACATCCCTAATTTTGTTCTATGGAAATCTAATATTTATTAGAAGATTGCTCCAATTATCATGAAATTCAAATATATTATTTGTGAGATACAGATAGATGCCTCTTGGTCTTGTTGACAAAAAATTTTTTTTCAAGAAATATAACTTTTTGCTTTCTTTTGTGTAATGTTATTGAGTTAGCTCAGCTCCTCAATAGTAAATAATAATAATTATTATTATTATTTAAAATTTTAAAAATGATTTTAGTAGGGTTTTGATTATTCATGTGAACTGGAAAACATTCTAAATTTTAAGCTTACTATCTGAATGCAATCACATTACATCACGCAACACATGTGCTTATACTACGTAAAAAAATAAATATTTTTTCACATTTTAAAAGTATCCTAGCCGGCGTAGTCATCCGATTTGTTGCATTTTCCATAGCATGCTATCTTTCACTCTCTCTCTCTCTCTCTTTTTTTCCTTTTTATGAGGAGGGGGGGGGGGGGGGGGGAATTTAATTCAATTCTACATTTAAAAAAGGTTCAAAATGTTAATTTGGATAAATATTTCAATATAATCAAGTAATCATGCTTAGAATTTACAATATAGATTACATGAAAATTACGGAAATTATATCTTTCAAGTTACCTAATTTTGATGCAATAATAGTACAATGCCTTTATAGTAAAAGGGTATATGGGTAGTAAAATTCGATCGATCTAGATAATTTTGGATAAAAATTTAGAGATCTTGCCACTATTGTCAAGTTAATGTTTGTTTATTTGCCTGATTCATTTAAGACTTTTCTGAAATGCAAACTTGATAGTTTCTGATACATTTTCTAATTCATTTTTGTTTGCAAACGTGTCAAATTGGCAGGTGTACTTATTTAGAAACAACGCAATCGAACAGTTTTCCTTTTTCAGAAAGAAAGAGGAATTTTTAAGATATGCAGTTAAATTTGGTGTTTTGATTCGAATTTCTAGACGTGACAGCGCAGGAAAGGGAAAAAATTGTCGTTCTGAGATGATAATAGCTTCGGCCATCTGACTGTGGTCAAGTTCTATATGTGACTAATCTTCTGCTTATGTTTTAGACAAATCTTTTATTATATACCCTGTACGTATGTTCAATCCATGCTCAAAATTTCATGTTATTTATATGGTCATGATATTTACTGTTTTACATGTTATTTACATTTTAAAGAAATTCAGAAAATATTATTTCATACAGATGAATAATATGAAAAAAATTCAGCTTTTTGATAAAATCTTTAATAAATGTAGAAGTCATATTATCATGCTTTAAGTAACTTTTTTAAGAAAACGTAAACTAAAAGCCATTAAATCGATTTATTTAAACAAAACAAGAATAATATTTTTTTTTATCATTTTCGGATAGCATTATTTGCCCCTTTCCCTCCACAAAAATGAAGTATTTTACTTGTGTTTCTGAGAAATTCAGTTAAAAGTTATAATGGCAAAATGTAGTTAATATTTTGAACACTATTTAAAAATTTAAAGTCTTGAGAGTCATTAAGACATTCTCGGATTCATGCGAATAATTGGTGTTAATTTCATCGCGCTGCTTTTCACATTCTCTAGGAATTGTGAAACAAACAAACAGGCAAATTTTTATATAAAAGGGTATAAAAAATAGTTTTTAGAAATATTTCTATAAATGCTGAAATACTAAATGAAATTCATAAGTCATACTTATCGTTAACAAGAACGTGAAATTTGTTACAATTTTTATACTTTAACATTATTTTATTTCAGCTCTCCAATAATAAGATAAATAACTCTATTTAGAAATTATCTTGGGTCAATCTTAAGATGACTAATATACTGTTTAATAGTTTAATAAATATTAATTTTAAAGAAAAATAACCATATTATAACCGTATTATGGCATACAAGTATGCACCAAATGTTACACGATGGTATGCTAAAAATATTCACTTTTTTTTTTTTTTCTAGCATCTTGTTCTGAACAATCTTTAAAAATAGGATAAGGAAGGTATGTGGCCATGGTCAGGGGGTATATATCAAGTTATTTTTCGTTGCGCCGAAAATCTCAATTAGCAGAAGTCCTAATGGTTTTTTCACGGTGGGGAGTGACTCGTATTTGGAGGGAGAAATTTTGCTCCGTATGTGAATGTCCATCCGATAACGACGTATTTTTTGGTCTGGTTTTTCGCGTTTATTTTGCCGTACGATCATTCATCAACAGTGTGAGTAATTAGGAATGATATATGTCTTTTGGCTCTAAAGGGAATACCTGAATGTTATAGTGATCAGAACGTGTGTGGGATGCTGTTTCTTTTATCTCCGTGTATTTAGCTTCGCGTGTTTTAGCATCCGGCAGTATTACACAATAAATATCGTGATAACCCTTTTAATTATTTTACAGAGTTTCCTACTCGGAAGAAAAAAATTGAAGTTACGAACTGAACTCAAATAGAGTAACGCAGGATTGTTATCACTATATATGCATTGAGCAACGGTTTGTTTTGACGGGATTGTGGATGTATTCATTCTTTAATGCAGGGTCCATTTTTTGAACGTTACAATTATAAAAAAAAAAAAATCTTCGTTTTAGACTTCTCTTGGAAATTTTGCAAAAACCTATACCTCGAAAGTTACTTCTACTCGAGGCTAACGAAAAAGACAGGCTACCGCGGTGCATCCCAAGTGTGTTTTTTTTACAGACCGCTCGAACCTCTAGAGTAAAGTGATGCCCTTTTCGTACAACTGCATTGGTTCATTCGAGCATCACGTGATTCTAGCGATCTGTAAAAAAAAGATACGTGGAATGCACTGCGGTAGCCTGTCTTTTCCGTTAGCTTCGCTTCTACTGCAAATGTTGCAAAAACCTATCACGACAATTGAAGAGCTAAGTGGAAGAACATGTTAAGTAATAAAAATTATATTTGAAGAAATTTGAAGTGAAAGTTTTTGCTGAAAATTTTAATGATTTATTTTCTGTTTGTAACCATGTGTTTAAAATATTAACAGGTATGGTACTAAACTCTTTCAGAAAAACTTATTCAAATTTAATTTTCAAATATTAAAAATTATTAATATTATTGACATTATTAAATATTAGAATATTAAATATTAATGAATAATGTCTTAAATCTTCAAGACTAAATAGAATCTTAGTATTTTATTTTCACAATATGATAGGATACCTCATAACGCTTTCGTCCAAAAGACAAAAATTTTTTTTAAGAAAATGTAGCATAACATGTTCATCCACTCAGCTCTTCAATTATTCTTCGGAATTACCAGGGGCCGATGCAGGTTTTTATTCTTGGGGCCCATTTTGTGAAAGTAAAAGTTATTTTTGGGAATTTTATTATATTTTTGTGAAAAATAACATTTTGTAACGAAAGTTGAAATCCATTTACTCAAATTCGAACCAATAATTTATTAACAAAAACTTCTTTAAAACCCCTTGCTAAAGTTTTTTGTTTTTCGTGACTTGGTTTTATTTACAGATTACACATTTTAAAACAGTTTTTATGAAAAGAATGTTACGAAGAGGGCCTATTTTATTAAAAGGAATTTTGTGATGGGGCCCGTTTTATTAAGTTCATTTTTGTGAAGGGACCCATTTTATTAAATTTATTTTTGGGAAGGGGCCCATTTTATTAAATTTATTTTTGTGAAGGGGCCTATTTTATTAAATAGAATTTTGTGAAAGGGCCCTAAATAGGCCCCAAATTTTGCCTGGATTGACCCCTGATTACTCATATTCAAAAAATGGACGAGTGGGAGCTATGGTTAACAGGTTAATGGGATTTTAATAAAGTTAAGAATAAAAACGAAAAAACATATGGCGAAAAAAAAATCATGTTATGCGTTTATATTATAGCACATTCTTTTATCCTTTAAATATGTTTTCATTTTTTCCCCGCTCAACAACGCAAAACTTACATATTCACCAACTTACATACGTAAACACTTGAAAATTTCAGAAATTACTATTTAAATGGTTAAGGTTACGTTTAAATGCTTGTTTTGCCATCGTTCAACACTTTTCCAGGAAAAGTATTCTTCTCCATCCGTTTGTGGCTTATTCACAAAATGATGGGGATATTCAACAATGGCTAAGGAGATAAGAAGACTAGATCGACTTCAAGGAAAAGTTTTCCTCCTGCAGGATGTCCGTCAGGTTCATTCTAAAGTTATTAAAGATGAAAAGTAGCGCCTGGCCACAAGAAAGGCACCACGAGTTCAATGATACTTCTATTTGGATGTTAAGATTCCATTAACTTTTTCTTTTTGCAGTAAACAGAATGGATCTTTAATGGATCTTTTTTTAACACAAATAGAATAATGCAGGATTTTCATCACTATTTATGCAATGAGCAACAACTGTTTGATTTTACGTGACTGTAGATGTATGTAGATGTATTCTTTATTGCAGAGATCTCCAGGGATGCCACAGACGACTATTTTTTAATTCTATTTCACACCACATTTTTAAAACAAAGATCTTTTGCATACGGTTTGACAGCATTTGTAAGAGAAATATACTACAAAATATATTTTTCTTTTAAATAGTGGTGCGAAAAGAATATAAAAGTAGTCGCCTGTGGCAGTCCTGCATCTCAGTCCATTTCTTGAACATTTCCATTACTGTAAAACAAAAATCTTCGTTTTAGGTTTCCCTTGCAAATTTTGTAGAAACCTGAGACAGGGTTTTTACGGGTCATGGAATTCCAGGCCAGAAAATTCTTCGATACCAGTATTTTCTTATAGAAAATCACTTCTTAAATAAGACGAAATTTCGCGCGTTTGAACCAGATTTATTTTCTTATAAAATAATACTGATATTTCAACTGGAAAATTACGGGACCCGTACGAACCATTTTCAGAATGTAGTTTAGGGATTCAAATTAAGCATTTATAAAAACAAAGTTTCTTTTGCAGTCACTGATTATCGAAAACGTTACCGATGTGTTTTTGCAGTGTATTTCTCAGGTTTTTTTTTTTTTTTTTTTTTTTTTTTTCAAGTCGGAATATCAATTTTTAGGGGACTATCGATTCTCAATTAAATATTTTCAGTTCCATAATTGCCTTTATTCTTTCGAGAGTACATTCATTCAAGGTACTTTGATCCATGGTGTGTAACTTTGCGCCACGTCAATATTTTGGATTTCAAAAGGTTGAAAAAACTCCGGTGCTACACTCTGTTGGCAAGGTTATACATT
This sequence comes from Maratus speciosus, assembly GCA_963932465.1. NCBI lineage: Eukaryota > Metazoa > Arthropoda > Arachnida > Araneae > Salticidae > Maratus > Maratus speciosus. The sequence goes on along the minus strand of OZ010794.1, from coordinate 280,637,138 downwards.
GGGCTTCCTACTCTTTATTTTAGAACATAAATTTGCAACATTATACACAATTAATTGCATCATCCAACTATTATTGTGAAGTACAGTTTCAAGTTAATTATGAATGCTGTTTTGAAGTTGCTGTAATCCAATTAAATTTTTATAGTAAGTAACAATATACTCATTTATGAGACATATTATTATCTAAATGTTATAAATGTGTTATTATTTTGCGATTATGTATTTACTAATAGTCAATAAAATGTAAAATTAGAAGGCACTACCATTTTACCTTATTTTCAGTAATAACTTTGAGCTGGCTCAAAGTTAGGCATAGGTTTATTGTTTACTGATAAATACTGTATAATTTTCTGTTTATAAAAACTACGCGAAAAAAATGATAAAAAAAATACAAAAATAAAAATCATATCTGATGGTTATTCGAAAATACCATTTTCTTGTAAAGAATTCACCATATGTCCACGTATATTATATATGAATGCCAAAAGTGTGCATTGGATATAACATGTAAATATCTTCAAAAATATGTATAAAATACATAAAATTCATTTAAAGACGGTATTTGGGGCTGAGCTACTGAAATTTGACAGCCCATATATTCGACCAGGGATGCCAGTTTGGTCTTAAATTTTAATCCGACATTTAAAATTCATATCGGAAATTTCCAAATGAGAATTTTTACTTTCTGTGATCGTTAAATCTCTCTTATTAAATAAAGCATAAAATACTATTCTTTATTTCTGGTATGAACACTAAAGAACACTATTCTGAATAAGAATGGAGGCCAAACTGGCAACTCTGCATTCGACGTTTTTTATTCTTGTCTGATTAATACTAGTACTAGTATGTACTAATGTAACTATGGCTATGTTATTGAGTTAAAACATTGAAAATTGTTTTTCACTGCATTTTTATGTTTTATGTGAACAATAAACCGTTCTTTTTTGCTAAACATTCATGATTTTCTTCTTTCACTCTTCTTATGCATAATATTCATTGTAATATCATAAATTATACAAATCTTGTAATGCTGGGAAATGTAAATTAGGATTCTTTAAATATCTGAAAAAAAAAACTTTTTTCTCTTCAAAGTTGTCCTAACGATAATACTTTTTTTATAATGTCTTATTTTATATGATATTTATAATATGGTACAAAGTTACCCTACATCGCTAGATGACTTTGAACCAGGATAAAAATACTTTTTTTATTGTTTATATCACTAGGGGGGGGGGGGGGGCACCACTCCCCGGCTCGCTATGCTCACCAACCCCCGCGTAATCGCTTAGCGAGTCTATTCGGTATCGCGAAGCAATTCCTATTTTCTAGCCAACCCCAGATTATTGTTTGTGCTTAAAAATAATATAAATAATTCAATTAAGCTCTTTTTATAAGCTACTATTAGTTTTTGTTGCATTGAAATATCTCAATTTGTTGATTTCCTGCAAGCAAGTAAACCCTATTGTATTTCAATGGAAGTCTATGGAAATTTGGCGAAATACTGGAAATAGCGCCAAGTTGGCGTCACTTTTGGCGACTAATTTTGGTCGCCAAATTTAGCGATATATCGCCAAGATGGCGACAAACTTGGCGACGTTTGCCGACAGAGCCGGGGGGTTCCCCCTTGGTAACCTCCCTTATAGCGTCTTAAAGCTCTGACCAATCAGATGCATTTCACGGTATCTACGCAAATTTTCATTGGTCCATTTCCAAAGCATTACTTTTTTTTTATATAAAGAAGGATTATTATTCCTTAATTTCTGATAGTCATGCAATAATTTAGGATCATTTCTTCTCTTTTACGCCGCTAGTTGCAACAATATTCTTAAAATAAGAGTGGGGCATCTGAAAATAGAGAAAAGGCGGATCAAAGTTACCCTGAATAACTGTAACAAAATAATATTCATTTAAATGTTAATTTTAATCCTGTTAATTTATCATATTTGTCTATAGAACACGTTTGTCGAACATGAAGATGTTTATTTGAGAATAGATAGTATCCGAAAAACCTATATTCTGGATTGTAAAAACTGATTAATACGTACAAAAACTGTCTTAAAACGTTTCCGAAAATCAGTGGCAGCAAAGGAAACTTCGTTTTTATGTATGCTTGTTTAATTTTTGAAAGTATATTACTTTCTGTGGTTTCTAAAGATAACGAACACTTTTAGAAATCATGGATAAATCGAAAGAGGTTAATATATATTCTAGTTCGTGATAATATTATATTTTCCTACAATAACAAACATTTTTCTTTTTTTTTTTACAGTGTGCATATTTAACCGTTGCAGCCCGGCTTGGACCACCAGGTTAATATAACTGAAATACAGTAAAACCTCCCTAAAGCGACCACGTTCCGTTCCAATAAAAATGGGTCGTTCCGAGAGATGGTCTCTTAATGGAGATCATGTTTAAATCTAGATTTTAATTGTTGAAAAAAGGTAACAATTAATGATACTAAAATTTATTTTTCACAGTAGAAAAAAAATATAAAAATTTAAGTATCAAAACAAAAGTTAATTTCATAAATTAATTACTGCAGCGTTTAAAAAATGCATACATTGACGTTTGCTTTGCTTTTACGTTTTTATCTTTTAAAACTTTTATTTCCCAGTCCTTTCGAAATTCAGTAAATAAATGCATTGTTTTTTGGATGGGAACAAATAATAACGATTTCATTAATTTATCTATTTCTTTGAGAGTTTCCCGACAGAATAGGACAGGGGAGTTTATTGACCATCAGTCTTAATTCGTCATCAGAGTTAAATTCATTGCCCAAAAAGGCACAAAGGGGTTTAAACACTTAAAAGTTACCGGGATAAAAAAAAAAATCTAAACTTAGTTTAGAAGTTTGGTGAATAATGCGCTCACCGGAATTATTTTTCTAATAAAACCTTTTTCAAGCGACCAGGAAAAAACGGAATTTTCTTCAAAGAAATTGGTCGCTCATGGAGGGAGTTCATCTGGGATGGCCTCTGAATGAAGGTAAAATTAGTATTGAGGCTATGGGAATAAATTTCGTTCCTTGAAAAAATGGTCGTTCAGAAGGTTGGTTGCACAGGGAGGTTTCACTGTACACTGAAATTTGCCAAACAAACGTATATCTGATCCTGTATAACATATCCTGTATAAAATAGAATCTCCAAAGAAAAATCGATCAAAGAGCAGTAAATATAGATCTTAACTCAGGGCAAAACAATCAAGGCATCTTAGAAACGAAAACAATTTTGAAACTATCAAGTAGAGGGGGGGGGGGGGGGAGGCAGAAATCAATACGTATCTACTCATCGCCTTTCCGATTCAAAGCTGAAAAAACTTTCAGATTTCATTCAGTATTAAGTCATTAAAGGATTAAAACTAAGAGTTTTCTATTGAATAATAGCGATTGTAACTGAATCATTTTGGTTTCGATTAAAGGAAAAAGAACCAGTCTGATACTTTATCTTTCAAGAGCGGGTCTATCTTCAAAGTCATTGGAATGACGGTATACTAGTTCTCCTATTTCAGGAATTTAAAAATGAGCAGTGGATTGTGGAATATTTTTATTAAAACGTCAACAACGAATCGAAATATTTTAAAACTGAGTATGGACAATAGGAGGAAAAGTAATTTCGATTGCCAATATGCTTAGTACGCGTATTTTTATCACTTTCCAACATACAGTGAACCCAAAAAAAGTTGGACAGCAACAAGATTCGATTTTGCTGCTTAATATTGTTTTAACCAATTGTGATATCGTAATCTAACAATATTAAAGAAAAGATAATTTATTCAAAAATTGAAATAGTTGTATTTAAGCTTAATAAAATATTATATTAAATATGTAAATAGTTTAAAAATAAATTGTGCGTTTTTCACTGCCAAAATAAAATTTGTACACTTATTTCTCTTTTACTTTGGATTGACATTATGCAAATTTTTAAGAGGGTATTGATTTTTGGCACGAGTCCAAGTCAAAGCTATGAGATTGAAACGTGCTGCAATTTCCTTTTGCTGGATTAAAAATTCTCAAAAATGGAAAAAAGCAAACTTCTGCTGATATGAAAAACTTAATTGTTAAACTATGGAAAGAGCAGGAAACTATACGATATATTGCAGAAACTGTGAAAAAGCCACGTTCAACAGTGTATTACATAATAAATACATACAAAAAGCACAGATTTTTGCAAAGACCTAGTAGAAGTGGTAGGGCCAAAAAGATTTCCTCGTCTCAAACAGAAAGACGGATTGTGAGATTTGTGAAAGAGAATGCTAAAATTTCTGCGGTAAAGATAGCCAGAGAGTTGAAAGAGGCGTCTATAATAAATGTGCATCAACAGACTATAAGAACTTTTTTTTACATCAAAGACTATAGAGCATACACACCACGAAAAACGCCATATTTGTCTCTCCGAAATGTAAGAAAACGTCTTGAATATGCTAAACAATATGTTGGAAAGCCACTAGAATTCTGGAAGTCTGTTATTTTTACAGATGAGTCAAAATTTAATTTGTTTGGATCTGATGGTCGACGTTTTGTATGGCGAAGGGGAGGAACAGCGATAAAAATCAGCTAAAAGCGACTGTAAAACATGTTACAAGCGGATACGTTATAGCAGGGGTGGCAAACTGTGGCCCGCCGGATACCACTAAAATTTTACAGTTATCTTTGCCTTATCTAATCGTTGAATTGCTGCGATTCAACTTGTGGACTATTTCTTTAAAATTTTAGTGGTATCCGGCGGGACACAGTTTGACACCCCTGCGTTATAGTATGGGGTTCAATGGCAGCTAGTGGTGTTGAAAATCTAGTGTTCATTGAAGGTACAATGAACAAAATGATGTATTTGAACATTCTAAAAGAAAATTTACCAGAAACAGCTTCAAAATTAAATTTAAATGGAAATTATTCTTTTGTCCAAGACAGTGATCCTAAGCATAGCGTTCGGATTGTACAGGAATGGTTATTATACAAAGTGAAAAAATTGCTACCCCATCTTCCCCAAAGTCCAGATCTAAATCCTATAGAACATTTGTGGTCTTATATGGAGAAACAATTACTAGAAAAGGAGATTAAAAATAAAAATGAACTAAAAACTGTTATTCTCAATATATGGCAAAATGTACCATCAGATTTAATCGAAAAATTGACCCTTTCGATGAATAAGAGGCTACAAGCTGTAATAGCAGCAAAAGGACACGAAATATTAGATGGTTTTGTTTTAAATTTAAAAGTGTTTTTTTTTTTTTTTGGAACATTGTGTAAGTGTCCAAGTTTTTATTTGGTGCTGAATGTTATATCATCACCAAATTTTATTAATTTATAATTTACATATAAGTTTTATTAAAGTAAAATAAAACTGTGTAAATCATCTTAATAATTGTTATTATTTTAAATAAACTTTTACTTTTAAAGAACAACATAGAGCAAAATAATTAAACAATGAAATCAATAGAAGTGGTTGTCCAACTTTTTTTTTTTAATTCACTGTAGTTGAAAACTGTTTATGAAATGGGTTTGTCTGTTTGTCTGCTGGTGCGTAAACATACTCAGATTGACATGTAATTGATATATGTTAATGAGGTTTATTACAGCATGTTCTGTATTGAAAATAAAGTTTGTAGCATTTAGTATATTTCATTTACAAGAACACTGGTGGTAATGAAAATTACCACCTATTTTTAGGCAAATCATGTTAAGGCCAAGGGATAGCCACAATGTTTATTGATTTTTAGAAACAGTTGTTTGCATTGGATTAAATAAAAAAAAATTAATTTACCTCGAAAAGTGCAGGAATACATCTTGGGGACGGTAAGACTACCAATAAAGCTACGATGCTTGAAATTGATATTTAAATGCTGATTTAAATTCTGTAGTAAATTTCCTGTCAAAAAATTTTAGACTCTCTTTTTCTAGCATACTTCTGCATGAGAAAAAACTTGAAAAAAAATTCTGTGGCTGCAGCTGAAGTGATTTTCTGTTATAAGTTTAGCAAGAGGGACGGCAAGGAATCTAAAACCCAGGGACAGAGTTAAAAAAATAATAACAATCGTAAAAATGTGTGCAGGTTAATTTTTTGCTGCATATTTATATAAAACAATAGTCCCAGTTTTGGAAAAAAATTACATCGAATTACTTTTATTGAAACAGTTTTATACAGACAGCTCCAAACTTAAAAATCAGCATCAGAGACACGGGACGGTATAGGAGTTTCCTGGATATTTGGACCCCCAACATCGTCCAAAATTTATTCATCTCGTTAATATTGTTATGCAGTCATCCAATCGGATGTTCCTCAGTATATGAAAAAAAACCACAAGAATATATACTAAAATAAAAACTATTATTCAGGAACTTAAAAGTCCAAAGCTTGTGAGAATACCTCACCTATAGATCAATATATAGAGTTACACAAAAGAATTCGGATATTTTTCCGACTATTGATGGTAATTTCTGAAATTGGGTTTTGAAATGTGTTACGCGTGTTTTCTTCACCGTATTAAGCGGTAAAGTTTTGTTAAAGTATTATGGAAGTGTTGGAAAGTGTTTCATAATCTATGCTTGACGCATGATTTTCCGTTCTTGTTTAATTGCAGAGAAGAGGTGGGAGGAATATGGCAGTGGGAGGAGTGAGACAACACTAATTTTTATTGAACTAAACTTTTTTTTTTTTTTTTTTTACCATGTAAATTATAACTTTTGTATATTTCTTATAACAAATTAATGCATGCTAAACAATTTGCGAACACCAGATTAAAAATATTTGCAGTTGAAATCTAATTTTCATAGATCAAAAGTAATTAGTAAATTCTATTTTGAAACTGATTTTGACACTTATGAAATTTGTGAAACGATCATAATCAATTGTTACCATTATTCCAAGTACTTTCCATTTAAAGAATCATGAATTATGCTAAACTTAAAAGCAGTATGGTTACGATGTCAGACATAAACTGAGCATACTACTTGAAGGGAGGAATGGGACACTAGCTAATAAGAGAGAGATAGGTATAGGCCACGTTTCTTTTTTCCCTCCATTATTTCTTTTCTATTCCAAGTTGTTATGAATATTTAATATATTTTTTTTGTAATATTGAGCTATTTTATAACAGTTATTTTATAATGAATGTAAAAATTAATTTCAAAATAGAATTCACTACTTGCTTTATGACTGTAAAAAAATTCAGACAAATGTTTCGTAATCTTCGAAAATATAATATAACCACGAAAGAAATTATACTTTAACCTTTTTCTAGTTACCCATGATTCTGAAAAGCTTTCTTTATCAAATCAATATATTCACGACATTTAAAGAATCATTGGTACTTTTCCATTATCCCGTAGAACACTTTCCAAAAAAAAAAAAAAAAAAAAAAAAAAAAAAAAAAAAAAAAAAAAAAATCGCTTAACTACAGTATTTAATGCCAAAAATACATTATTATTATTAATTATTATTATATATTATTTATTATATACTGTAGACTCCCTAAAATCCACAAACGCCAAAAATCCGCACATCATCGCAGATGTAAACAATGAAACTTTCAGTTCAGATGTAAGGACAAAATTAGACTTTGTTACCTTTATATCATTCTGTAGGCATTTTAATATGCAATTCTTGTTAATATGACTGAACTCATGTGTTTTCATGAAGGAAGTATAAATTAATTTCTGAAAAAAATCAAGATGTTGCCGATATCACCGGTACTCGCAAATCTTTTTAATAAATATATTTATGTATTAATCAAGCTTGTTTGGTTATTAAATCTGGCTAAATCTGAAATAAAATTTCCCTATTTTATTATTTTGATCTGAATTTGTAGTGTACCTTTATGAGGCAAGTTTCATTGAATAATTCAAGTAAAATGTACTTAATCTTTATTATGAATATTTAGTTATACATTATTAATTATTTATTTGACTTTTACTTTTAATAATTTCAGCATTTTTAAAATTATCTTAATTTTTATTATTTTAGTGTATTGCTTTACTTAATTATTTCAATATTTTACTATACTGTAAGCATTCATTATAATTTTGATTGCATTATTAGATTGAAATTACTGTTTAAAAATGTAAACAAAGCAATGACCAGAAATGCGCAAAATTTTAAAATCCGCACAACCTCTGGTCCCAAGATGTGCGGATTTGAGGGAGTGTACAGTATTATATATTAGTGATCGTGGCGTCACATTCACTTGACGTCAGGTACGTTGTACGTGTTTGTTAGATCATCAAGTGATTTTTAATTAGACGTTTATCCGTGTTTAAAACACGGACTAACAGTAAAGCACGTGATATTTTACTAATTTATTAGTTGATTTATTTTACTGATTTATTTAGTTGTGATATGTACAATAGATCAGTTTCAACTGACGTCACAAATATTCACAAGCCGAGAAGTATAATTAAGAAAAATAATTTAAATAAATAAATGCCGAGAAGTGTAATTAAGAAAAATAATGTAAATAAATAAATACCGAGAAATATAATTAAGGAAAATAATGTAAATAAATAAATATCCAAGTTTTTTTATATTTTGTTTTTATTAAGGGGACAGTTTACTATTCAACAATTTTGTTTATTTTTAAAAATATGGTTCATATGGTGAACTCACTGCATTTCAATGTTAAAAAAACGTACATTTTGAAAAAAAAATTAACTACATATTTAATTAATTTTTTTTTTTTTTAGTTTAAAAATTTTTGAATTTTATAAAATCACTAGCAGGCTATGCCCGCTGCGCTGGTCAATATTTCCAAATGAACCTTGGATCAAACTAAATGGTGGATTTGAACTTGTATTTTAAACAATATGGATCTTCAGCTTGGCCTTGCACATTACTGAAAACGATGCGAACGCCATTGCGATATAATGTTATCTTAAGCGTTGGACAAAATTTAGCAATTAAGAAGTAATTGTTTTAGTTGATTATAAACAGCGCACTTATGGTCGGGTAATGAGACCGTTATGACAACAGGAATTAATACCTCTGTAACTAATCAACATATAATGAAATCGTATATACTAACACCATTCCTAAAAGTCATGCAACAGGGCCACTTGTAACAAAATATGTTCTGTAGATTTTTTTTTAAAGGCTAAACTTTCATAATCAGGTTGACTTAATTTTTGAACTTTTACTGTTGCTCTATAACTAAGTACCCTTGAACAATATGTATACACTAAAACCTTTCCAAAATTATTACATAACTAATTGTGGTATATCCTACGAAAGTATTATAAACAATCGGAATGAAATACAAATTTCCGTTGTAAATATATAGTAGATGATGATGATGCGCTTTTGTGTAATAGTAAAGTTTTCGCTTCAAACAAAAACGATGCTTTCAACATTAAAGCTAATACACCAATATGTGAAGTATCCGATTACGGAAGGTTAACTTGAATTCTCATGAGCAACTACTCAAAGAAAAGTGAATATGTGGCTTTTGTGATACTTTTATGTCAGCCGGGCGCAGGTAATAAATCAATAAAGATTGTTTTCATAGCATATTCTTATTTTATTATTTTCATTTAAAACACAAACCTTTCACTCATTTAATTTAAAATGCATGCCTTATACTAATTTCATTTAAAAAACTGAAAAGATAAACAATAACAGGAAATAATGCCATAATTAAAAGCAAAAAAATATTTTTAATTTACATACGCAAAATGTAACTACTGCTACTGGAAATTTTAAAAATGCTATCAGCGAGATGTGCGCACGGTTGTTATAAATGTACCCATTTTTTCTTCTTATCGAGGAGCAATTTATAAATCGCACAATATTATTCCAATTCCAATTTCTTTCATTGAGGAACCTATGACCGGAAAAAATGGAAAAAGACTCTTGTAGATTCTTCGGATGACGACATCTGACGCCATAAACCGAGTTTATATATATGAAAATAATTTGTAAGTCATTACAAACATTGCTTTCATACTTAAATATTTTCATTGTTACTACTTGTTATCCCGTCGATCAATTTCGCCAAATTATATAAATCGCCAAACCATTCGCCAAATTGTATAAATTGACATAATCTTTATTTTAAATAACGAAATAACAAATAAATTAGTATAACATTAATAAAAATACAAATAAAACGTCGAAATTAAAATCACTTGATGACGTAAACACGTGTAGTTTGTTTAAATTCAAGTGAATTTGATATTTACGATCAACCATTATTGGCATTTAATCTTATAGTTTGACGATAGATTTTTGGTCGACGGAATATCTAAGTAGTACCTTTTCCATTTTTGTTTTATAACGCTAAATTCTCAGTAATTTTTTCCCTTTTATTTTACATAAAATCACTATTTTTAAAAAAAATTAAGATGCTTGCATTTTTATTTCAAACTCATAGAGCCGTTTTTATTTTTTAGCCAAAAGGGTTGATTTGAATTTTTTCCGTTGCTAGAGTAACGGATGTAATGATAGATATTTTGAGGTTTAGATGCCAAAGACACCGCCAAATTAGAAAAATATGAAATGTGTCATGAACTGTTGGACTTATAAAAATTTATTTGGTAGCATTCGATTCAGCATACAAAACTACATTAAAATATGCTATCATTTGACGCAGAATTTTGATATTCGATTTTTTCCCCTCCCCGTGCAAAAACCATTAGGGGTGACACTTTAGAAAATCCTTTCTTAGCAGAAGTTTATGTCATAAGAAGTATTTTTACCACGATTTTCAAGATTTTAGGTTCAGTAGTTTGCGCTGTGCGTTAATTAGTCCCCTAATCCAGACTTTATTTTATATACTATATTAGATATGCAATTTTGCGGTGGATCGATGATCGAAAATTAGTCCAATATCATTTGAAATATTACATAACAGGGGAGAAAGTACGAAGAAAGACGAAGAAGAAATGACGAATTACAAAAGACTTGTAATTTTTTTTTTCAAAATGTTGAATTTTTCCATAGTAATAACGTATTAAAACATAAATTTCCTTAAAAATTATCTTTATTTCCTAGATTTCGAATCTGTGAATTTTCCTATAAATGAAATTGGCGATATGACTTGAGAAAATAGATAATATTTGCTTAAATAAAATGGGTAATATTCGTTGATCTGAGTTCGAGTTTATAAATATCACATGCTTTCGGAATTACGGCGAAAAACATTTTAAAAAGTATGAAATTATTTTACAATATGTATGTGTGGCAGAAATTCACACTGAAATTTAAGTATTCGATTCCATTTTTAAAATATTAACTGATATCTATATAAGTTACAATTGAATATGAAAATGTACTCAAAAAATGATCTCTTTCACCTAAAAAAACACCATTTGTGAGAACATCCTCAAGCTAATGTCACGCTTATGCATTTTTGGCTTAAAATCACATTGTTTGGCGACAAAAGAAAAATAAAAAATTGTAAAGAAACAAATAGTACATCTGCTTGTTTCTTCTATAAGTCACGTTATGGGACAGTTAGATATAAAAAAAAGAAAAGAACAGAACAGAAAGAAAATGTCGTTAAAATTTCATCTAATCAAATTTTCAGATTCGTTTCCATATCTAACGCAAGCGATAAAGAGCCAAATATTGCGTATCAAGTGTAATATTTCTTATTAAATTAATTTTTAAGCATTACAAATATTTCTTTCAGGTTTTGATTAAATGTTTCCGTTTTTTAATATTATCACTCATTAAAACGGATTTTCTTCTTCTTTTTTTCTTTTTTTTTTTCATTTAAATAAAATTAGTAACAGTTTTTCTTTTATTTTTCGAGGTTTAATAACCGTTTCAATTTTTTTTATCAACGATCAATTTCGCCAAGAAATAAAATGGTAACCTTATCGCCCAAAATAACAGAATTTTCCGTCATAATTCTAAAACTAATATAGGTAGAATAATGTGTTATAGATTAAAACCTTCCCTGAAACAATACCTATCTAACGGTATAGGTTCCGTAAAAATCCATGCAGTAGAACTCGAAATCTAGGCGTTCGGAACGAAATTTCCGTTTGGATTTTATATATATAATAGATAATAGAATAGATAATAGATTTTATATATATATAATAGAATAGATAATAGATTATGTGTTATGAACTATCTCAAAGTTTAAAACAGATCGCATTGTTAGATTTCCTAATTTTAACAATATCGCGTTATGTTAGTTCCACATTCCACCACCAGGGAGCGCACTCTATTCTTAACGAAAGCGTATCTGAACGAAACTCCTTCATGCAACCTTTCCGTAGATACATGAATCGGGAGGGTGGCGGTCTTAACCAATAATTTAAGATAATTGCTGAAATTACTACGAAAAATATTTTAAAGGGGCTCTACGCGGGCCCCTAATAGAGTTAGAGAAAATCGGAAGACGGCAAAATAATCGCGAGGAAAAGTTTGCTTGGGTGCTTCGGAGCTACTTTTGGCGCGAGATCTAAGCTCTACGACCAATAGGAGCCCAGATATTTAAGGAAATATGAAGTAACAAAGTCCAAAATAATAGAATTTTCCGTAATAATTCTATAACTAATCTAGGTAGAATGATGTGTTATAGCTTAAAACCTTCCCTGGAACGATACCTATCTAACGGTATAAGTTCCGTAAAAATCCATGCGGTAGAACTCGAAATCTCGGCGTTCGGAACGAAATTTCCGTTTGGATTTTATATATATAACTAGTAAGGTAGCCCGTCAAAAATGACGGAAATTTAGATATATAGATATATACAACTCATGTGCAAGAATATGAGTTTTATCGCTTGTTTCGCAGTGATAGATGAAAATAACACATTTTAAGAATGAAACACATTTATGAAAAATTGTGTACAGTAGAAGACCACTAATCTGCACAGTTTGGTTCCAAGTGTTATGCAGATTTGAGGCTTTTTGCGGTCATGTCAATTCAATCTTTGTTTACATTTTTTTAAATTCGTATATTGGAAAATTTAGATTGTTAAGCCTTAAAAATAAATAAATTACACACTTGAAGTAAGGTAAAAACTATTAAATTATCTTATACGATTTCAGGAAATGATATTATATGTGTGTGCTTCACGATCTTGGTTACGACATTGGCGAAATTGGCTGCAACTTGTCATAATCCTAATAGTGTGGGCCGCTATAACAAAAAAGTAACCAGTTTTTAGGAAAATTTCTGATACAAAGTAGTTTTCAAAAACTTGTGTAAAATTGCAGGCCGTTCTCATGTTATGTCAGTCCTAAGAATAATATTTCTAACACTGAAGAGTTTCCATGTATATGTGGAATTTAGAAAAGCTTCTCCAAAACAAAGATCCTGAAATGACATTGTAATTTCTCTAATTTCAAAGTTTAATCGGGCCCTGATGTTGTTTACTGAAATCTAATAAATACAGTTATTTTGAATATTACAACAGAATTAAACAGTTAAACTTATTTAACTTAAACCCGCTGTTACTTCCCGATGTTATTTTTTACTATTAAGAAAGAAAATTAGGTACTTCTTAGCTATCCCGTCGACCAATTTCGCCAAATTATATAAATCGCCAAATTATACACATTGACATAATTTTTTATTTTAAATAACGAAAGAACAAATAAATTAGCAAAACATTAATAAAAATACAATTTAAACGTCGAATTAATGGTTTTATTGGCCATTATTGGCATTTAATCTTACAATTAATTAATTAATGGCAACCATTATTGGCAATTAATCTTGCAATTTGGCGACAGTAATTTGGTCGACGGGATAACTAAGAAGTACCGAAAATTATTTAAATTTTTCAAATCATGCATTTATAATTTTTTTCCGTCTTTAATAACTAAATAATGAAAAAATATGCTTTTGTTCTGAGCTCATAAATATGACAATAAAATAATGTAACTAAGAGACATTGCAAAATTAAATTTTTGTGATTTCAAATCTTAAACAAACGATACCGCCACCATTTTACCTACTACGACGTCATTAGAATATTGTCCATTGATTGTTGGAGACTTACTTTGTGTATGATTACCTCAATGATTTAATATTTTTTACGTTTCACGATGAATGAATCACTTGTGTTTGTATAGGTTTATGGAATGAGATATTAAGCTGTGAACCTAATTTCAACTGAAATTATCCAAGGATATATGCATTTTTAATTGAAATTAAAAACAATGCTTTGATCTCGAAATAAAAAGTTTTAGTTTGTATAATTGGTTATTTCTGTTAATTATTTATTTAGGTACTTTCCCATTATTGAGCATTTAAAAAAAAACTTGACGCAATTCGGGCATCAGAAAGTGAGATATGTTGCCAAAACATATAAACAGCTATGAAAACAAATCGGTACAGATGTCATATTCGCCCCATATTGGCGCGATTTTTTTCGGTTGCCAATTTGGCGAAAACATCAACAGCATAAACAACATAATCCGGGTTACCACATTAAGCACTTTGGCGCAAGTTAAGTACCTGTTGTCTATATGATATTGGCGACAGAAAAAAATCCCGCCAATATGGGGCGAATATGACATCTGTTCCAACAAATCTAATGAACCTTTATTTTTGTTTATATATGCACTTATATACATAGAAAAAATCGTTTCTAAATATATATATATTTTTTTTATATACAAATTACGGCACAGATTTCAGATATGAACCGAGATACCTAACTGGCGCCAATATGGTGTTATTTTGCCTGCTATGGTAACCCGGCTATTGTTTTTTACTTATTAATAAATTGTTTATTTACTTTTATTTTCTGTTTTTAATTATATAAACTGTTTTGTTCTATAGTTATTATTCAAACTTTTATTTATTTATAGTTATTTCCTTTTCAAAATGATAGCAAATAATTTAAAAATATATAAGTAACTGGTATTCGAAAGCGAGATTTCTGCCAAATTGGCGTCAGAGAAAAACATGCCAACTCCGATGCGTATATGACATCTGTGCAAAAATTACTTCTGTTTCTTTATAAAAATGGGTAAATAGCTTTTTTTATATTAAATAAATTGCATACATATGGAAAAAATTGCTTGTGAGTATGAAGCAGTAAATAGGTTGTCAGAAAATACGTTGGCAAACTTCTTTCTCGCCAAGAAACTTTTCTCCGAAGTATTGTACATAAGCAATGATTGCAAGAAATGCATTTTTAATTATGATATGCGCTTTTATGTTTCACTACATTTATGCATACTATATTGTGTGTATAAATGCTTAGGTTGATATGCAGGGCTACACAAAAGAATTCGTAAGGGTTACTGAGTATGAGAGTAAATTGCTTAAAGGTGGTTTTTAAAGGAGTTATGCATTTTTACGCTGAACTGCATTTAGTTTACTAAGAAATGTTTGTAGAATATAGATTAAAATGATATACAGGTTCACGCAAAGAATTGGATACATAACCGTCTATGGATGATAATATCTGGAAATGTGGTTTCAGTAGTTTTAAGAGTAGTTTAAATTAAATTTTGGCTAAATAATGGCATGTAATAACGATACTATTGGCTATGGGTGGTAACTGCTGAAATCAATTTTTAAAATTTTCTATGCGTCTTCTAAAATGTTTACTTAGTTATCTTATTTCCCTTATTTCCCCAAATAACGAAGTTTTGTTAAAGCATTCAGGATGTGTTGGAAAGTGTTTCATATTCTATGCTCAACGCATGATTTTTCTTTCTTCTTTAGTCTTCTTTTGAATTTATTTTATTCTTAATTTTTTAGTCTTATACTGCTTTATAGAAACTTTGGTACAGTTGTCATATACGCCAATTTTGCGAAAACATCAACAGTATAAACAACAACATCCGGGTTACCATATCAAGCAAAATAACGACACTTTGGCGCCAGTTAAGTACCCGTTGTGTATATGGCATTGGCGTCAGAAAAAAATCGCGCCAATATGGGGCGTATATGACATCTGTGCCGAAACTTTAATATTTAATGTTTAAACTCTTCGCTCCAACCCCCTTGCATATAGTACATACTATAACACAGCTAGCGCAAAATAATATACGGTTTGGTACTTTTCCACTGTAGGGGCTTTGGCGTTTTTTATTTTTAAAGCTTGGTGTAATTTGAGCATCAGAAAGTGAGATTTGGGTACTATTCCGTTATACGGATACCACTGTCGCCAAGCGTAACAGTGGGCGCAAAATGAAAATCACGTGAATTGAAGCATTTGAAAAATAAAAGAAAAAACATGTCGATACTAAAGTGAGCATTTAAAAAAATATAACATTTGAAAACTCCAGACTTTTACGAACTATTTCATTAAATCACAAATATATACTTAAAATAAGTGAACAAATAAGTGTTATAAAATAAAGCAATAAAATAAAACTCATATTAAACTGCTAGCATAAAATTACAAATATCTTTTAGCACTTTGAAATAATTGGCGCATTAGCATACATTTTGGCATGGTGTCCGTATAACGGGAAAATATCGAGATTTGTTGTCAAATCATATAAACAGCTATGAAAACAAACTTGATGAGCGTTTTTGTTTGTTTTATATGTTTATTTTATATGTATATTATTGATGTTTTTATGTACAAATTACATCTGTTTCTGTATAAAATTAGAGAAACGGCTTTTTATGTTAAATAAATCGCATAAATATCGAAAAAAATGCGTGTGTATATAAAATGAAACAGTGGATAGGTTCCTGGAAAATATGCTGCCAAATTTCCTTTTTCGCTAAGGCATCTATACTGGAAAAGTACCTAAAGCACATTAAAATCGCACAGTTAGGAGCTCACACAGTACAGCGTCGTCTATTGGCGGTTATTTTATTAGTAGCATCGGGAGGAAGATATAAAGATGTACTTTAAATTCTCACTCATAGATTTTGAAAAAATATCTTAAAAGAGCGGAGTTTAAATTAAATTTCGGAGACCTCCTTTATGAAAGATTAATGGTTTTAAATGGGAATTTCGCCAAATTAGCCAGCTGTCGCAAAGTTGGCTAACATTTGGCGCTACTGTGGTAACCCTGCATTAGTATTTTTTAACAATTACTCATTTCAATGAGGCGGTCCTACCGGAATCGTGAGGGACACACAGAGACTAGCAGGCTATGCCCGCTGCGCTGGTCAATATTTCCAAATGAATCTTGGATTAAACTAAATGGTGAATTTGAACTTGTATTTTAAACAATATGGATCTTCAGCTTGACCTTGCACATTACTGAAAACGATGCGAACGCCATTGCGATATAATGTTATCTTAAGCTTTGGACAAAATTTAGCAATTAAGAAGTAATTGTTTTAGTTGATTATAAACAGCGCACTTATGGTCGGGTAATGAGACCGTTATGACAACAGGAATTAATACCTCTGTAACTAATCAACATATAATGAAATCGTATATACTAACACCATTCCTAAAAGTCATGCAACAGGGCCACTTGTAACAAAATATGTTCTGTAGATTTTTTTAAAAAGGCTAAACTTTCATAATCAGGTTCACTTAATTTTTGAACTTTTACTGTTGCTCTATAACTAAGTACCCTTGAACAATATGTATACACTAAAACCTTTCCAAAATTATTACCTAACTAATTGTGGTATATCCTACGAAAGTATTATAAACAATCGGAATGAAATACAAATTTCCGTTGTAAATATATAGTAGATGATGATGATGCGATTTTGTGTAATAGAATTCATAGTAAAGTTTTCGCTTCAAACAAAAACGATGCTTTCAACATTAAAGCTAATACACCAATATGTGAAGTATCCGATTACGGAAGGTTAACTTGAATTCTCATGAGCAACTACTCAAAGAAAAGTGAATATGTGGCTTTTGTTATACGTTTATGTCAGCCGGGAGCAGGTAATAAATCAATAAAGATTGTTTTCATAGCATATTCTTATTTTATTATTTTCATTTAAAACACAAACCTTTCACTCATTTAATTTAAAATGCATGCCTTATACTAATTTCATTTAGAAAACTGAAAAGATAAACAATAACAGGAAATAATGCCATAGTTAAAAGCAAAAAAATATTTTTAATTTACATACGCAAAATTTAACTACTGCTACTGGGAATTTTAAAAATGCTATCAGCGAGATGTGCGCACGGTTGTTATAAATGTACCCATTTTTTCTTCTTATCGAGGAGCAATTTATAAATCGCACAATATTATTCCAATTCCAATTTCTTTCATTGAGGAACCTATGACCGGAAAAAATGGAAAAAGACTCTTGTAGATTCTTCGGATGACGGCATCTGACGCCATAAATCGAGTTTATATATATGAAAATAATATTTAAGTCGTTACAAACATTGCTTTCATACTTAAATATTTTCATTGGTACTACTTGTTATCCCGTCGACCCATTTCGCCAAATTATAGAAATCGCCAAACCATTCGCCAAATTATATAAATTGACATAATCTTTATTTTAAATAACGAAATAACAAATAAATTAGTATAACATTAATAAAAATACAAATAAAACGTCGAAATTAAAATCACTTGATGACGTAAACACGTGTAGTTTGTTTAAATTCGAGTGAATTGGATATTTACGATCAACCATTATTGGCATTTAATCTTATAGTTTGACGATAGATTTTTGGTCGACGGAATATCTAAGTAGTACCTTTTCCATTTTTGTTTTATAACGCTAAATTCTCAGTAATTTTTCCCCTTTTATTTTACATAAAATCACTATTTTTAAAAAAATTGAGATGCTTGCATTTTATTTCAAACTCATAGAGCCGTTTTTATTTTTTAGCCAAAAGGGTTGATTTGAATTTTTTCCGTTGCTAGAGTAACGGATGTAATGATAGATATTTTGAGGTTTAGATGCCAAAGACACCGCCAAATTAGAAAAATATGAAATGTGTCATGAACTGTTGGACTTATAAAAATTTATTTGGTAGCATTCGATTCAGCATACAAAACTACACATTAAAATATGCTATCATTTGACGCATAATTTTGATATTCGATTTTTTTCCCCTCCCCGTGCAAAATCCATTAGGGGTGACACTTTAGAAAATCCTTTCTTAGCAGAAGTTTATGTCATAAGAAGTATTTTTACCACGATTTTCAAGATTTTAGGTTCAGTAGTTTGCGCTGCGCGTTAATTAGTCCCCTAATCCAGGCTTTATTTTATATACTATATTAGATATGCGATTTTGCGGTGAATCGATGATCGAAAATTAGTCCAATATCATTTGAAATATTACATAACAGAGGAGAAAGTACGAAGAAAGACGAAGAAGAAATTACGAATTACAAAAGACTTGTAATTTTTTTTTTTTCAAAATGTTGAATTTTTCCATAGTAATAACGTATTAACACATAAATTTCCTTAAAAATTATCTTTATTTCCTAGATTTCGAATCTGTGAATTTTCCTATAAATGAAATTGGCGAAATGACTTGAGAAAACAGATAATATTTGCTTAAATAAAATGGGCAATATTCGTTGATCTGAGTTCGAGTTTATAAATATCACATGCTTTCGGAATTACGGCGAAAAACATTTTAAAAAGTATGAAATTATTTTACAATATGTATGTGTGGCAGAAATTCACACTAAAATTTAAGTATTCGATTCCATTTTTAAAATATTAACTGATATCTATATAAGTTACAATTGAATATGATAATGTACTCAAAAAATGATCTCTTTCACCTAAAAAAACTCTATTTGTGAGAACATCCTCAAGCTAATGTCACGCTTATGCATTTTTGGCTTAAAATCACATTGTTTGGCGACAAAAGAAAAATAAAAAATTGTAAAGAAACAAATAGTAATTACACATGTGACTCACAATTACATCTGCTAGTTTCTTCTATAAGTCACGTGATGGGACAATTAGATATAAAAAAAAGAAAAGAACAGAACAGAAAGAAAATGTCGTTAAAATTTCATCTAATCAAATTTTCAGATTCGTTTCCATATCTAACGCAAGCGATAAAGAGCCAAATATTGCGTATCAAGTGTAATATTTCTTATTAAATTAATTTTTAAGCATTACAAATATTTCTTTCAGGTTTTGATTAAATGTTTCCGTTTTTTAATATTATCACTCATTAAAACGGATTTTCTTCTTCTTTTTTCTTTTTTTTTTCATTTAAATAAAATTAGTAACAGTTTTTCTTTTATTTTTCGAGGTTTAATAGCCGTTTCAATTTTTTTTTTTATCAACGATGAACTTCGCCAAGAAATAAAATGGTAACCTTATCGTCCAAAATAACAGAACTTTCCGTTATACTTCTATAACTAATCTAGGTAGAATGATGTGTTATAGCTTAAAACCTTCCCTGGAACGATACCTATCTAACGGTATAAGTTCCGTAAAAATCCATGCAGAAGAACTCGAAATCTAGGCGTTCGGAACGAAATTTCCGTTTGGATTTTATATATATAATAATAGATAATAGAATAGATAATAAATTGTATATATATATATAATAGAATAGATAATAGATTATGTGTTATGAACTATCTCAAAGTTTAAAACAGATCGCATTGTTACATTTCCTAATTTTAACAATATCGCGTTATGTTAGTTCCACATTCCACCACCAGGGAGCGCACTCTATTCTTAACGAAAGCGTATCTGAACGAAACTCCTTCATGCAACCTTTCCGTAGATACATGAATCGGGAGGGTGGCGGTCTTAACCAATAATTTAAGATAATTGCTGAAATTACTACGAAAAATATTTTAAAGGGGCTCTACGCGGGCCCCTAATAGAGTTAGAGAAAATCGGAAGACGGCAAAATAATCGCGAGGAAAAGTTTGCTTGGGTGCTTCGGAGCTACTTTTGGCGCGAGATCTAAGCTCTACGACCAATAGGAGCCCAGATATTTAAGGAAATATGAAGTAACAAAGTCCAAAATAATAGAATTTTCCGTAATAATTCTATAACTAATCTAGGTAGAATGATGTGTTATAGCTTAAAACCTTCCCTGGAACGATACCTATCTAACGGTATAAGTTCCGTAAAAATCCATGCGGTAGAACTCGAAATCTCGGCGTTCGGAACGAAATTTCCGTTTGTATTATATATATATAATAGATAGATTACTACTTTTTTAAATATTAATATTTTTGTCTATTTTTTTTTAAGATTTTCAAATGTATATTACACAAGACTGCGTATGGATTTTTGATACATCTAATATTACATTCAATATAATTTTTTTACTGATACATGGAGTTTAAATGAAGAAATCTAATACATTTTCATATACTTCTATTTAAAAAAAAAAAATTCCATTTGCAGATTTATTACATATATAATAAAGAACATGTATAAAAAAGTTTAAATCTCTATCTCAAATACAAAAAAAGCCTTAGCATTTTGAAAACATGAAAGTGAAGAAAATATGAAAATGGAGAAAATGCGGTTTAAAGTTTTCATTTGTGTGGGGAAGTGCGCTGGTTGTATTACCAACATTTAGAATATCTAGCGATATAATTACCGTATGGGTGAAAATGAGGTGTCAAGATATTCACAATTAAACGGGCTTTCATTTAACGTAAAAAAATTGACATTTTGACAAATTTTGAGGTAAATTGTCCTCTTAATATATTGTAAAATTTATTGATTAAAGTTACTGATAGTTTACACTAGGGTGAGTAGGGCTTTTACGGATTTCTAGTTTTTTCTTTTTTTTCTTTTTTTTTTTTTTTAAGATTTTATTGGCAATATTCTTCCACTTGTATATTGTGCATTACAGGTTGGTGAATAGTTTGGCAATAGTTTTTTTTTTTTTTTTTTTTTTTAAATGAAAGTGGTCGGCGAGATAATGGAAAAGTACGGAATCATATATAAAAAGAAAGTTTCTTTTGCTGCCACTAATTTTCGGGAACGCTTCCAATTGGTTTTGTACTGTATTAATCAGTTTTCTCAAACCAGAATATTGGTTTTTAGGGTGCTATTAATTTTGAATTAACCATTTTCATTCGTATAATTAAATTTATACATGCAAGAGTGAGAAAATAATAATAATTTTAATGTGGAAGTTAATGCTGTTAATTTTTCATGTTTGTCTATAAAACATGTTTGTTAAACATGAAAATGTGTACTTGAGAATGAATATAGCGTTCGAAAATATTGTATTTCGCGTTTAAAATACACTCAGGGCCTCAATAATGCATGGGCATGCGAAGCAGCTGCCCCCCCCCCCCTGATTTGAGAGGCCCCCAAAGAGCAGATATAAGTTTTTGTTAAAGAGGAGTCAAATGATAAAAAATGGACAAAAGTGACAAGATTCTAATTTAAAGTGTTTTTCATTTTGTAATATTTAATTTCTTCCGTAATGATTTCTTCATAAAGATTTTTTTAAGTACATAAATTTAGTTAAAATATTGCTGTAATATCACACATCTGTTATTTGTTGCTTTCTGTTAAAAAGAATCTGTCATAATATGAAATTTTATACCGAAGTACTTTAGGGTATCATGAGGAATGCAGTAACATCATAACAAGTATTGAAATTTGTTACTATTATTATTAACCCATTAAAGACGAGCCTCTTTTACACTTCTTCTAATTCTTTGACACCAGTTTTTTCCACATTGCACTTTTGAATTATTTAACCCTCTCGCTGCGTAGTTGTTTTATCAAAATAGCTTCAAAAATTGCGTATTTAACCCCTTCGCGACGAGTGTATTTTAAGAATTTTTATTATTGTGTCACTGGTTTTTCAAAACAAAAATTTTTATCGGGAATTTAATTTAATTAATTTAATCGGGGAAATGTTTTTTACAACAAAAAAATAACTAGTGGGAATAATCAAGGAGGTTTAATTAGACGGAAAAAATGCATCCCCGAGGAAATCTCGGGTTGCACAAATTTTGCTACTTTTACGTTGCCCGAGGAAATCTCGGGGTGCGTTTATTATTATTATGTTTAGGATTAATCCCTCAAAATTTGCGATTAGGTAATGTGAAAATTTCCAAACTAAAATACTGGTATTCAAATTTAAAAGTTTTGTTCAACTTACATGGCAAGTTTTCTTACCAACCGGCTTTAATGAGTTAAATGCCTGTCACCACTTCCCTTTCCATATGATGGAATCGCCCAAATGCATGTTGATGGAATACAAAGATTAAGTTAAATAGAAAAGTATTACCACAAATAGCCAATAATGCCCGAAAGAACTGTATTTACATTTTAACGGCTCACATTTGCCAATATATTCCTATAACCGAAAAAAAATTGTTTTTATAGCTTCTTAAAGTTATCTTTCTTGTGCTATTCTTGTATATAAATGTGAATAGTACTTGGTATGAAATTTATGTATATATACAATATGTATGAAGTTTAGTTTTAGTCACTTCAGCAGAATTCACGAAAATTTTCAAAAGATAAAAGCCCCCCCCCCCCCACCGAATAATGTTTGTCCCAGGACCCCCCACTGTCTAAGTCGGGCCCTGAACACACTACAAAGTTACCGAAGTTACAAATTTCTGAAAATCAGTGCCGGAAAAGAAGTTTTCATAAATGATAATTTAAAACTCAACAATTTCTTAGTTTCTGAAGTTTCTAAAGATAAAGAGTGCTTTTCGGATTTGTTGGTGACTCGGAAGAGATTATTGTATATTTTCATTCATTATTATGTTATATTTTCCTACAAGCCTTTTTTACAGTTCAAACAAATGCGATTTTTTTAACGACTATTGTATTTAAGCTTGCAGCTGTAATTTTTGTAGACCACATATTCTATAATGATAAATGAAGACAAATAATATCTTTAATTTAACTTAGATCTGTGAAAGTGTAAATTCCTCATTTATGTCGTGTACTTTATATGCATGTCTCACTCCTTCGAACCATTGAAAAGAAGTGGAAGAACATTTTCACAATTTTTAAATTGTCTGGAAAATAAAATTTTGAAGTATATAGCCCTATTTATGTTTATATATTTGTTTTTAGCTTAAATAACACAGAATATTAGTATAGCACAATTGTTTCCAAAACTCAGACGAATATGATGAGAAAAAAATGATTTTTACGAAAACTGTCCCATTTTTGTTACCTCTTCCCTATTCATCAAACATATTTATCTTGATTCAATATTTATTTGAAAGTTTAACTTCCTCATTCTTGTCGTTTACTTTATAAGCATGTCCCACTCCCTCGACCCATTAAAAAGGAGCGGGAGAAAATTTTTACATTTTTTAAATGGTCTGCAAAATTAAATTTTGAAATATCTTGACCTATCTTATATATTTTTTTAGTTTAGATAACACAGAATAGTATTATAACACAATTGTTTCCAAAACTGAGACGAACATGTTGAGAAAGAAATGATTTTTATGAAAACTGTCCCATTTTTGTTACCTCTTCCCTATTCATCAAACATATTTATCTTGATTCAATATTTATTTGAAAATTTAACTTCCTCATTCTTGTCGCTTACTTTATAAGCAAGTCCCACTCCCTCGACCCATTAAAAAGGACAAGGAGCGGGAGAAATTTTTTAAAATTTTTAAATGGTCTGCAAAATTAAATTTTGAAATATCTTGACCTATCTTATATATTTTTTTAGTTTAGATAACACAGAATAGTATTATAACACAATTGTTTCCAAAACTGAGACGAACATGTTGAGAAAGAAATGATTTTTATGAAAACTGTCCCATTTTTGTTATTACTTCCCTATTCATCAAACATATTTATTTTGATTCAATATTTATTTGAATGTTTAACTTCCTCATTCTTGTCGTTTACTTTATAAGCACGTCCCACTCCCTCGACCAATTAAAAAGGAGCGAAAGAAAATTTTTATAATTTTTAAATGGTCAGCAAAATTAAATTTTGAAATATTTTGACCTATCTTATATATTTTTTTAGTTTAGATAACACAGAATAGTATTATAACACAATTGTTTCCAAAACTGAGACGAACATGTTGAGAAAGAAATGATTTTTATGAAAACTGTCCCATTTTTGTTATTACTTCCCTATTCATCAAACATATTTTTCTTGATTCAATATTTATTTGAAAGTTTAACTTCCTCATTCTTGTCGTTTACTTTATAAGCATGTCCCACTCCCTCGACCCATTAAAAAGGAGCTGGAGAAAATTTTTATAATTTTTAAATGGTCTGCAAAATTAAATTTTGAAATATCTTGATCTATCTTATATACCGGGTGTCCCAAAAATGACTGATGGATTTTAAAATTCAATAACTTGCAAACGGTGATAGATATTTAAAAAATTCTTGCAGGAGGGTTATATAAGATGTCAGGAATTTTTTTACTGTGATTCTTATTTTAGTTCGAATTTCAAACAATAGATGGCGCTGACAGCGATTGACGCTCAGTCGAGGCAGAAACTGACGTCAATCAACACTAATGCGAAGGAAGGAGATTAGGGCTATGGAGTGGGTCTCATTCGGCAGTAGAATCTTGCTCTTAAGGCCCTATTCTGAACTCATTCGATATGATTTCGATAGTGCATTGTTGATTCGATAGTGCATTGTTGCCATGGAAACAACAGATTCTTCGATAGTGGAAGTACAGCGTTAAGAACTGGGCATGAATTTAAGAATTAGTATTCGAGTTTGCAGGCAATTTTACATTAATGAAGTTTTATTTTCCCGGATTAAATTACTTTTTATGGTCCGATTAAAAGAATATTTTATGCATCGTATTTTAAAACTAGGTGAAGAGATTTAGAATTTTTTGTTGTTGTTAAAAATTTCATAACTTTTATTACATTCTAAGAAATTTTAGATCATTTAAGGAAGTTCATCAGTGGGTTTTATGAATGTTGGATAATAATCGTAAAAATGGATAATAGTATATTGTTGTTCAAAATAACTACTTAAAAACAAATATTAGAAGTTACCTTGTTTAACCCATGAATATTGA
The DNA here is from genome assembly GCA_963932465.1 of Maratus speciosus. Classification (NCBI taxonomy): domain Eukaryota; kingdom Metazoa; phylum Arthropoda; class Arachnida; order Araneae; family Salticidae; genus Maratus; species Maratus speciosus. Next base: position 280,611,342 of record OZ010794.1, on the reverse strand, counting down.
ATAGGGGTATTATGTCGTTGCATTAAAATTAAAAAAATAAAATGAATGCTAGTTAATTAAAAATTTTGTTTAACAGTTTGATATTAAAATAGAAAATCTCTGGCTGTTTTTTTTTTTTTTTTTTTTTTTTTTTTTTATGTTGTTTACCTCAATATGTACTACATGCAGCTTCATCTTGATGTTTGATAAAATAAAACTAATAAATATTTTTTATCTACATCTACTATTTAAATTGTAAAAATAGTTAAAAGAATTCTTGGAGTTAGAATTTTTACGGTTTGGCAACTCTTCCTACACACAAATGCTAATATGCATTTATTTTTTAATATTAAAGATATCAGTGATATCTAATGTGATAAACTAAGTTCAAACTAAACTTGACAAAAGTCTAAAACTTAGTAGTACTTAAATTATTCAAGGCCACAAACAAATTTTTATTGAATTTTTTATCTTTATATAAATTAAAACCGTATTTCTAATAGCAGTTTTTGTTGGAAAGCAATTGCAATTTTAAAACTTTTTAGTTTATATATATAGTATTTCAAAAAATCATGAATCGTAATAATCAGGGCTTGGCAAATGCGGTCGCCACTTGCAACCAATATTTTTTACTCGACGACCGCGATTTTTAATATGGCGGTTTTTGTAGTGTTAACGAAAGAACAAAGTGTAAACGGCATTTTCCATATCATGCACAGAAAACGACAGTCTTTGTTGCTCTAGCCATCTAGCATGTCATGTCATGTGATTAGAACGTGAAACATCACTGGGCACGGTATAATTACCTTTTCCTGCGTTTTCCTCCCCAAAGGTCAAGTTGGAAGATAGTGAAGTGGGAGGGGACAATTGACGGGACACTCACGTGTGTTACTTGGCGTTGAGAGGAAGATACTTCGCCAAGCATTGAATTAAAGAATCAAGACAGTCTTTTAAACATCGGGCCTATATAAAAATTTAAATGAAGCCGATAACATATGAATCATTTTCAATGGATATGAGATTCACGAGTATATGGCTGTTCTCAAATCCAAAGGCGACTTTATACACAAGTTTTAATTCTTTTTTTTTTTTTCGAAAATGCATGAAACGGCAGGTGCTGTTTTTCAGAAATTATGTTATCGAAAGACGTTTTCCGGTTTTTGGTAAACGCAAGAGATCTTTCAGAAAATACCCTCAAAATGGGTGTTTTGAACCGAATTTCCAAATTTAAAAAAAAACAAAAAAAAAACAGCCAGAGAGAGAATAGAAAAACCGGTTATCATTTGACCACAATTGCTTAGATTTCGATAATTTATTTATCAAAGAATGGAAAACTCATTTCAATTCCAAATCGCTTCCATAGTCAAACCTGCCAATTTTGTACTTTAAAAAAAAAGTTAGTACATGTGTCAAGCTTACATGGACATATCATGAGCATGGATCATGATCATGAGCTTAGATTGTTTTTCTACATAGTAGAACTGGAATAAATTATTTCCAGGATATGTCAGGCAAGCAGTATGTTTTGCAAAAATAGTAATAGTCATAATGAACTTCCGTTAATGGAATCATTGAAAATATACATTAAGGGTGTTCTCAAATGCAAAAGGGCAGCTTTATGACATAAGTTTTCATTTATTTTTGTTCGGAAATGCATAAAATTAACAGGTGCTGTCGTTCAGAAACTATCTAATCCAACTATATATATATATATATTTTTTTTTTTTTTTTTTTTTTTTTTTTGCAAACACAATACATCTTTCAGAAAAGTGGGCGTTTTGAACCGAATTTCCGCGCGAAAAGAGAATAACCACTCAAGAAAGAGTGAAAAACGTGTTTGTCACGTGACCAAAATCGCTTATAACTCAATAAGTAATTTATTTATAAAAAAATTTAAAAAATACAGTTCGATTCCATATCGCTTTCATAGTCAGGCCTTCTAATTTTATATCTTTTCGTTAAGAAATGAATTTGTAAATGTGTCAAAACGTTTTGCGCTTGTTGAGCACGCGAGACTTTCTGCAGATTTTCCGACTCATTTTTAACTGCAAAGACATAAAGTTGCCAAGTCGGACTATTGAAACGGTTAAAAATGAATAATAAGTTTCATATTTTGATAAATAAGTTACTTATTGAGTTATAAGCGATTGTTGTCACGTGCCGGCAGGTTTTTCTCCGCAGGTTTCGCGTGCGAAAATTCAAATCGTTCATGTTCAAGTTCAAAACGTTCACTTTGACAGTATTTTAGATAGATCTTTTGCTTTATCAAAAAATGGGCAACACCATTCCAGTACAAAGTTTCTGAATACGAAAATCTGCCCATTTTATACATTTCTGGACAAGAATTAATTCAGAAATGTCTCAGAAAGTAGTTCGTTTGGATTTGAGAAAAGCCATAATAAATTACAAAGAAATATTTTCAAAAATATACTCTTATTATACAACTTCAAAAGTTATTATATTTTAACCTTCTTTTGTTCTAAGTTACATCAACATTTTTAATGAATCTTTATTTGAATGTTGAAAAGTCTTTAGTTTCTAAGTAATAATTAAGGTTGCTATTGTGTAATTCGTCTTGAAGAGACATAATCTGTAATGTACTGAAAAATTTTCCTATAAATATGTACGCTGTAGTCGTGACCCGGCCGAGCATATTTAATTGTTTATTTCATGGGCCGGAGCAGATCTGTTTTTACTTATTTTTGTACGGGCTGGCCCTGAACTGTGAAAATATAAAAGAATCGGGTCCGGTCCGAACTTTTAATTTTACACTGACCGGGTCAGGAGAGTTTCCGTGCGAGTTTGGCTGGGCTGAACCCGGTCCTGGAAATTCGGCCCGTGCTGACTTCCAGCTCTGACCCGAATTTTCTCTCTGCTGATTGTTAGCGTGACAACGTCAAAATATGTTACGATAAAAATGTTAATAACTTAAAGCAATAAAATATGTGTATACAATATAATTAATATAGCTTTTATTGTAAAGTTTTTATTTCATTAAAACTGCACAAACAATAATAAATAAATACAACATGTAATTATTTGTCACTGGATGTGACTGAAATTTTAAGTGAAAACTTTCAATTACCTCTTATATAATATAATATTTTATAAATATATATTTATGAAAGAAATAATATTATAAAAAAATCAAAAGCTCATTTTTCTGCATTGTACAGTAAACTCTGTCTAAGGCGGAATTGATCGGGACCGAAAAAAAAATTCCGTAGTAGGCGATATTCCGCCTTAGACAAATTTTACTCTATGCCTATGGATTGGCTGGGACTTGAAAATCTTTCCGAGTTAGACTGATTTCGTCTTACACAGAGTCCGCCTTACAGAGAGTTTACTGTAGTATAGGTTTAGCATACATTGTATATATCAGTGAAGTTAGGTTTCATTATTTAAATGTAAATAATGTAACTAAATTTAAATATTGGCACTTAAAGTAGTAATCTATTATTTTACTTTATTAAATTACTATTCTCATTAGATTATTAATGTTCATTGCTTATATAACTTAATATTTTCAAATTAAATTAATTTTAAATTATATAAAAATTACTCTTGTATTCTGTAATATTAGAACTTTTTTCTACCTCTTCTCCCTTTCCTTTTTGGTTGTTTGCTTGTTTAATTTATTTATGTTTATTATTTTTGACTTAATAATCTCAAATTAAATTAATTTTAGAGCAATTAAAAGTTACTGTTTTTGAAAGACAAAATAAAAAAATTAAATGAAGGTGAATGTCTTATATGATAAAGTACGAATCAAAGCAATTTTGTTCAAACAAGTATTACTTTAATTTCTGAATATTTTTTATGAACAAAAGTTTTCATGATTTAGCCAAGAATTATTTTTATCATTTCATTTAGTAAAAATAAGTATTATTACACATATCTAGAATAAGACCTTATCAAATAGTGAAAGGCTCATTACATACAGTAAACCTGCCTTTTCATGGCAAGCATATCTTAAAAATTAGTTTTAATCATACATTTTGTCAGATTTTTTATTTAATTCCTTGACACCACAATAAAATTATTTTGATAAATAATTTACAAGTTTTTTAAAACTGGAATATTTTATTTCAGTAATAGTTGTTACTTTTTAACCTGATGAAATAAATAAAAATTATGTTCTGTTTTTCTAAAATCTAAAAAAGAGGGAGTCCTTATAAAATATATTCCTATACGTCTGATAAAAAGAATATATTTATATAAACTGATATATTGAACAAACAATAATACGGAACTGACATAATACAGTACACGTAAATTTACTGCAGCCTCCCCCCTCCCCAGACACACACATTTTTTTTTTTATTAATCAATATTTTTGTAATGGCATAAGACATACCAAGGTTTTAAAAAATGTGCATTTTCTTTAAATCCAAATTTCTACTAAATAACCATCCCTAATATGTCAAATAATAAACAGTCATCTGCACAAGCCGCATTCCCAGAGTAAAACCTGCATTGCTGCAATGTAACTTTTCAACTGTTTTATTGTAGATCACAGTACTTTATTTGTTTCCTTGATGTAAAGCATATTTTAAAAATATTTCAAAACAAAAATGCTCAATGATAAATTCAGGAGATGGCTTTGGTGTGTGCATGTGCGTGTTTGGGGGGGGGGGGGGTATTTCTGGATGTTTTGCTTGAGTTTAATGCTTATTAATGTAGTTTAAGTGCAAATCCTCCCTGCAACCACAGGAGCTTTAAAAATTCCTCCTGGAGAAAAATGCATGATTTTAACCCTAGAAATATTAAAGAAATATTAAAATTTCTAAATTACTTAACGCACTTAGTTTTTACTTATTCTCGTACTAAATGTGGCAAAAAGATTATACATATAACATATTAAATGAGTTAAAGGAAATATTTTTAAAAAAATTGCTAAAAAATTATTAAAATTTACAAATTACTTAACGCATTTAGTTTTTACTTATTCTTGTACTAAATGTGGCAAAAAGGGTATACATATAACATATTAAATGAGTTAAAGGAAATATTTAAAAAAAATTGCTAAAAAATTATTAAAATTTACAAATTACTTAACGCATTTAGTTTTTACTTATTCTCTTACTAAATGTGGAGTAAGGGGAAAATAAAGGGATTCATATAGCGTATTATAAAACATATTAAATGAGTTAAAAGAAAATTTTAAAAACGAAATTGCTAAAAATGATATTAAAATGTACAAATTATTTGACATATTCAATTTTTATGTATAATTCTCTTAGAATTATTTACAATAAATCTATATAACTATATGTTACAAAAACCAGACGTTGGAATTTTTTTCTCAAAAACAAAACTAATAAAAAGTTATGTTTTCTAAATAATTTAAGCATCTTTTTTTATTCTCTTGACAATTGTAAACACACACACACACACACACACATATATATATATGCACACAAATTATAAATTTGAGATGTATCAAATTTTCAAAATAGAAAACTGTAATAATCATTTTAATAAAATCATAATCAAAATACTTGCATTTTACTTATTGCATACAATTCTATATCATGTAACCCAAGCACATCTAAACAATAATATTTTTTTAATTGCAGATTATCTTAAATAAATCTTTTTGGAACTTGTTCTTGCCCAGTATATTAATAAACATGAAATATTTATTAATAAAGAGAAGGTACAATTTTAAAAATAAATATTTATTTTGTACGCGATTTTCTTTTCTAATTCGTTTTCTGGCGGGACCAATCCTATATGTTGATTATTTTCTATATAATAAATAATATTCAGTTAACCAAACGAGGGATAAACTGCTAATACAGTAACCCTACTCGTACGCCGTAGCTTAGGGGGCATTTAAAGCTGGGGAGAATTCTATTGTCCGTGTGACCCGTGCCCAGCGTTGTGCAGCCGATTAGAATGTGGGGAGAGGGTGGGTCGTTCTTACGCGTTGTTTACCAATGTTTTTTGCAAGAAGGTTCAGTTTACAGTTTTTTAGGGAAGTTTGGTAGTAGTGGCCCAAGGGGGGGGGGGGGGAGATTGAGAGAGAATTTTAAATATTAGAATAATAACTTTATTTAATGAAGAATATTCTATAATTATACGTGTTTAGTGTTTGAATTATCATCCATAGTAAATGGAAAAAAATTCCACTGAAAATCAGGACTTTTTTTGAAGCGGGGTGTGGTACTTATCCTTAGCGATTTCATTGTTGTATTAAATCAATCCTTAGATTGTTGTATTAAATCAATTGTTAGATTGTTGTATTGAATCAATATTTTGATTGCTGTATCAACCCGTAAGAACGAACCACCCTCTCCCCACATTCTAATCACATGACAAGACATGCTAGCTGGCTAGAGTAGCAGAGAATGTCGTTTTCTGTTTATGATATGAAAAATGCCGTTTACACTTTTTTCTTTCGTTAACACTACAAAAACCGCCAAATTAAAAATCTTGGTCGTCGAGTAAAAAATATTGGTTGCAATTGGCGATCGCATTAGCCAAGCCCTGATTATTACGATTCATGAATTTTTTAAATATATATATACACTAAAGAGCTTTAAAATTACAATTGTATTCCAACAAATGTATTTGAAATACGGTCTTAATTTATATCAAGATAAGAATTTCAATTAAAATTTGTTTGTAGCCTTCAATAATTTAAGTATTACTAAGTTTTAGACACTTGTCAAATTTAATTTGAACTTAGTTTATCACATTATATATCACTGATACCTTTATTATTAAAAATATATGCATATTAGCATTTGTGTGTAGAAAGAGTTGCCAAAGCGTAAAAATTCAAACTCCAAGAATTCTTTTAACACATTTTTACAATTTAAAATGGATGTAGATAAAAAATATTTACTAGTTTTATTTTATCAAACATCAAGATGAATATAGTTCACTATTTTAATATCAAGCTGTCAACATTTTTTTTAATTAACTAACATTTATTTTATTTTTTTTATTTTAATGTAACGATATAATACCCTATTCAAAAGGGTTAAACAATGTAACTTCTAATATTTGTTTTTAAATAGTTATTTTGAACAACAATATACTATTAACCATTTACACGATTATTATCCAACATTCATAAAAACCTATTGACGAACTTTCTTAAGGAGTCTCAGGACTTTTAAAGCTTCAAATCTTCGAAATTTTAATTTTTTTAGATGTTAAACTAATATTTTTTCTGAACATTTTGACATAATTATATCCTTGAAATTCCGATTAGAACGGAAGTTATGGTTTTTAGGTAGATTTCGTATGAAATACTACCTATTACATTCTCCTCTATGTTGGAATTTCTGAAAAATTATCTACACCGATCATGACCCCTAGAACCCAAAACCACCCTCAGTAAAAAACTTTATCTGTATACATATATTCACAATTCTGCACAAATCTCTTCCAAACTGATACATAAAATCAAGGGGCATAATATCTCGGTCAAGTTTGTTAATGGGCGAAATCGGACCAAAGGGATGGAAATAGGAAAGGGTTTTGTGAAAACCGAAAAAAAACCCTTTAATTTTTTAATAAAAACTTGTCAAAAGCGACCAGATAAAATTGTTGAAGTGTGTTTATCTCTAATCATGATTTAGTTTTTTTTTTTTTTTTTTTTTTTTTTTTGGGGGGGGGGTGAAATTAGTATACTTAATTTCGAAATCTACCTCCGCCTGTAGCTCGGGCCGGCAGGGATTTTTAGAATCATACCCGCGCAATAGCTGAAGCGACATTTCCGAAGATTTGAACTCATTTTTCTCCAAATGACATTTTCGGGCATAACGAGCAGGATATCTCAAAAACTTGTGAATATTTTTTCATGAAATTAAAAAAAAAATGTTTCAGTCTGTATAAACTGAACCTAAAATTTCCTTTTTACTGTTAAAAAAAACAAACATTTTTTTAGGTGATTATACTGTTGAAATTCTCAAAATTTTGTATTAGCTAAATACAACTTTGTATTAAAAATGTAAAAATGCTTTAAATACAAATTTATTTAGGTTCAGGATAATTATTGTAATCTAAAGTATAAGTAGGCACAAAAAAAGTAATTTTAGTGACAAAATTTATTTTGTAATCCTGAGCGTAAGCTGTCATACCAATTTTCTGCTCGACAAATATCTGACAGTTTGGAGCCCCCTATAAGTACTAATTCTGCAACTTGACTTTTTTTTAAATACATGAAACGAAAGAACATACTTATATCTTTCAACACAATTAAATGTGTTTTTAAATCATATGCATTTTAAAATATTAAATGTTGAAAATGATCTTTTTTTTCTTCATTTTTTTCCAATTTTAAGAGTTTTGTCCCGAGACCCCTTTAAAGATCTAAAATTTATTAGACTATAATAAATGTTATGAAATTCTTAACAACAACAAAAAATGCGAAATCTTTTCATCTAATTTTAAAATACGACGCATAAAATATTTTTTAAATCGGACCATAAAAAGTAATTTAATCCAGGAAAATAAGACTTCATCAATGTAAAATCGTCTGCAAACTTGAATACTACTTCTTAAATTCATGCCCAGTTGTTAACGCTGTATTTCCACTATCGAAGAATTTGTTGTTTCTATGGCAACAACGCACTCCATTGAAATCATATCGAATGAGTTCAGAATCGGGCCCTAAGAGCAAGATTCTACTGGCGAATGAGACCTACTCCATAGCCTTAATCTCCTTCCTTCGCATCAGGGTTGATTGACGTCAGTTTCGGCCTCGACTGAGCGTCAATTGCTGTCAGCGCCATCTATTGTTTGAAATTTGAACTAAAATCAAGAATCACAGTAAAAAAAACTCCTGACATCTTACATAACCTTCCTGCAAGAATTTTTTAAATATCTGTCACCGTTTGCAAGTTATTGAATTTTAAAATCCATCAGTCATTTTTGGGACACCCGGTATATTTTTTAGTTTAGATAACACAGAATAATATTATAACACAATTGTTTCCAAAACTGAGACAAACATGTTGAGAAAGAAATGATTTTTATGAAAACTGTCCCATTTTTGTTATTCCTTCCCTATTCATCAAACATATTTATCTTGATTCAATATTTATTTGAATGTTTAACTTCCTCATTCTTGTCGTTTACTTTATAAGCACATCCCACTCCCTCGACCAATTAAAAAGGAGCGGGAGAAATTTTTTATAATTTTTAAATGGTCTGCAAAATTAAATTTTGAAATATCTTGACCTATCTTATATATTTTTTTAGTTTAGATAACACAGAATAGTATTATAACACAATTGTTTCCAAAAGTGAGACGAACATGTTGAGAAATAATTTTTTTTTACGAAAACTGTTCCATTTTCGTTACCCCTTCCCTATTCATCAAACTTATTTATCTTGATTCAATATTTATTTCAAAGTTTAGTAACTTCCTCATTCTTGTCGTTTACTTTATATGTATGTCCCTCTCCTTCGACCCATTTAAAAGGAGCGGGAGAAAATTTTCGCAATTTTTCAATGGCCTGGAAAATGGAATTTAGAAATTTATTGATCTTACATATATTCTTTTTAGTTTAGATAACATAGAATAGTATCATAGCACATTTATATCCAAAACTGAGGAAAACATGTTGAGAAAGAAATGATTTTTATGAAAACTGTCCTATTTTTGTTAAGTGTTCCCTATTCATCAAACATATTTATCTTGATTCAATATTTATTTTTTTCAAAATTCACGATTCAGCCGGCTCTTACTTGAAATCTGTTTTTGATAAACAGTTTACTTTTCTTTAAAAGAGGAAAAATTGAACGAGATAATAAGAAATTCAGAAATTGAGTTATCACTTGGACAAACAACTTGCATAAATCAGTTAACGATCAAATATTTCTATTCACAAGAAAATCATGAATGATTTCTTATTTATAAGTCTAAGAATGGATTTTAATATTCATCATTCATCTCGTGACAAGCAGATTTCCACTTCGTTTCAAGCTTATTACTGGAAATTATCAGTATTTCTCTTGCACAGTGCCATTCATAGAAAATGATACATCCGTTGTTTGGAGCTAATCTTTTACAATAAAATCGCAATAAAGATATCGCTAGATTTGAAATAATGTCTTCTTTTAGAACACGTATGCTGTTATTTTTTTTTTATTTTTTAGGTAGATTGCATAAGAAATTCTACCTATTGTATTCGTTACCATGGTGCGACTTTTGAAAAATGCCTTCATAACTTTTCATTATAGGACCCCAGGAACCCAAAACCACCCCCACCCCAAAAGTCTAATATAATATATATATATATATATATGTGTGTGTGTGTACTAAATTTTATCCGCATGATAAAGTCGCAATTATGCACGGATCGTCTTCAAACTCGCCCCAAACACATTGAGATAGCTAATATCACGGCGGGAATTGCAAATGAACAAAATTGGCCCAAGGGAGTGGAAATGGGGAAGGGTTAAAAATTTTGAATATCGCCTCAACATGATTCTGATAAAACTACCTCTGACAGGAAAATGTAAACATTTTTCTTTATAGCATTTGCCAACAAAAAAAAAAAAAAAAAAAAAAAAAAGAAAAGAAACACAATAAAATTCTTACCCCAACAATAATGAAAATAAAATAAATCGTTTGACGAATAAAAAAAAAGTGAATATTACGTCATATTGGAAATATAATGGACGCCAACAGTGAATATGTAACGTCATGTGATTTTGAAAAAAAAACGTATTGAAACATGATAAAAACCCGTTTTTTTGGAAATATTGGCATATTTTATCATTTTGAGGTTCTCTGAATTTGTTGTCGCCATTTTTAAATATATTCCATATGTATATGTGTGTGTATGCGTGTATATTAGAAAAATGGAAATAAAAACTCGTCAAAAACGGCCAGATAAAATTTTTAAACTGTGTTTATCTCTACTCTTGATTTAGTTTTTGTTGATGAAATGAGTACTTAACTTCGAAATCTACCTCCGCCTGTAGACCGAGCCGGCACAGATTTTTTAAAATAAAGGATCGTCTACATCTTCAAAATTTATCTCAACTCATTTTTTAACACTTTCTAACAAAGTTGAAAAATGTTTATAAGTTGGGTTTGTCTATCCATCTGCCCGTGCTCTAACTCGCGTAAATACTGTGAAATTCCCATAAAATAAATATGTGCTATTGGGGTTTACTATGGCATGTTCCGAATTGAAAATTAAGTATGTACCATTTATGGTTCATTTACAGGGTCACTCAAAATAATTCCGTTACATTACGGTCTACAGAGAAAATCGTTTGTGGTGCATTTTAAAGATATTACACTCTTTTAAACATATTGAAAATTTTGAAAATTATCTGTATCACTGAGGTGTACTACAAGCGCTTACTGTAGAATCTGGTGTGCATGTAATTTATCGTTCATATACAGGGACACACAAAACAGTATTTCTATAGTACTGCCTATGAAAAATAATTGCTGCCAGTGCGGTACCCGTTTTAAAAGTTTTTTCCATATTACTTGCTGTATATAAATTCAATAGATCATATAGAGGGATAGACAAAGGTTATAGAGTAAATTTCCGTTTTTTGACAGAAATTATTGAAGGGGAATTTTAAACTGTGCTATGCGTTTAAATGAACTAACTTTTAACATACCAATCTATAGATCATATACAGGAGTGAAGAAACAAATTATGATGTTTTTCCAACTATTGATGTACAGTATTCTGAATGTGTTCGAAAGTGTTTCATAATCTACGCTGGACGCAGGATTTTTGTTCTTGTTTCTTTCTCAAACGGCAACTTCTTTATTATTATTATTATTATTATTACTAGCAGCCCTTGGCGACCAGTTTGGTCTCCCTTAAATGTATGCTAAGCATTATATCATGTTACTTTTATTCATAGTTTAATTTACTTGTTCACTCCTTCGCCAAATCGGAAGAGTGTGATAGAAAAATCAAGAACTCGGTATTTTTTTGGTAGCCGGACACGGGTGGTAAATCACCAACCATTGTTCCCTTCGCATTTTTTCGTATTTCATTAATTTCATTTCAAATATAATATTTTCACTCATTTTAGTTAAAATAAAAAAACTTTCATTTAAAATTCATGGCTTTCACTTATTTATTTTAAATTTTAAAGAGGAAAAGAAAAGAAAAATTATTCCATAAACCATGACATTTAACTTTAACATGAAAGCATTGTTCAAATTTACCATGCGAGAAATAAAAAATGCTAACTGGTGTGTTAAAAAAAATACTATTGGCGAGGGAATAATGTTACTCTATGCTGTTAAAAAAATGTGCTGGGTCGAACCAACTTTTGGTGATTCAGTAGCTGCAACCATAAAATGATGAAATCGTGTTCCAACATTTGGAACTATGATTCAACCGCATCTCCAAATATTGGAATTAAATTTCACCATCTTATTGCTACTACAGCGCCAAAAGCTGGCTCTACCAGTCACAAAAATTCTAATAGTGTACTTCAAACATTACGAAATTGTTATGCAATGTTGATATGATGTCAGCGAAGTGAGGATTAACTATGGTTCAACAGCAGCTCAAAATGTTGAAATTAAATTTCACCATCTTATGGTTCCAGCTATTATTGCAGCACCAAATGTTGGCTCTACCCATCACAAATTTTTTAACAGTGCACTCCAAACATTATAAAGTTTTTATGCAATGTTGATATGATGTCAGCGAAATGATGATTGACTATGGTTCAACAGTAGCTCAAAATGCAGAAATTAAATTTCACCATCTTATGGCTGCAGCTACTGCAGCACCAAAAGTTGGTTCTACCAGTCACAAAAATTTTAACAGTGTACTTCAAAAATTACGAAATTGTTATGAAATGTTGATATGATATCAGCGAAGTGACGATTAACTGTGGTTCAAAAGCAGCTCAAGCCCCACCAGTGGCCGAGAGGTTCTGCTCTCGAAGCTGGTAGACGGGAGGTGCTGGGTTCGATCCCAATCGCGCCCGTCGGCCTAATCGTTCGGAGTTTTCGTGGTTTTCTTCGAGCCGTGGATCTTCCATGCGTTAATACGGATTAGGTTCCCTTAGAAAGACCCCCACGGAGGGCACTTCCCCCGGGCCTATATCCCTCGTGTAGATAATTGGCCGTCAAAAATCAACCCAACCCAACCCAAAAGCAGCTCAAAATGTAGAAAATAAATTTTGCCATTTTATGGTTGCATCTACTGCAGCTTCAAAAGTTGGTTCGACACAGCACAATTTTTTTTTAACAGTGTATTTCAAACATTACGAAATTGTTATGTAATGTTTATATGAATTCAACAAAGTAATGATTAACTAATTATGATTCGCTAGTCATTGCGCCACTTGGGATTATATTTTACCCTGGTGCTTCCCAACTCTGGAGTGTTTTGTGCTCCATCAGAGTTTCCAAATTCTTATATATATTTCTTTTTGGTTCCTGCATTGTTTAATTAAATTTTAGGTTATTTTTTTCCCCCTTTCGATGGACGTTTAACATGGGTTGCGACTCACTGTAAGCACTTCTTAAGCAACTGCGTGACTTGACTTGATGATGTTTTCTGCAGAAAATCGTATATGTAGATTTTTTTTAACAGGGATACACAAAAGAACGCCATTGCATTTCTGTCTGTAGGCAATAATTGTTTAAAGTGAGCTTTATGCATATGATATACGGTATTGAGATGCGGGATAACATCCCCCGCATAAAAATTACGGCACGCAACATTTAATATTCTTTTACAGGACGACGCAAAAATTGCAGATAAATTATCGAGTGTGAGTGATAGTATCTAAAAGTATGTTTTAAGTTGTTTTTTGCGTTTTCAAGATTAACTAAATTTCAGTACATTATACGGTATGTTAAATTTTATAGATTGTACACAGGGCTACAAAAGATAATTCCAGTTAATTACATCGACGGGATTTGCTGAATGTGCGTTTGGAACTGTGTTACGTTTTAAGGGATCTCAGGACTCTTAAAGTTTTAAAAATTTGGAGATTTTAATTTTTTTAGATGTTAAACTCCTATCTTTTCTGAACATTTTGATATAGTTGTTTCTATGAAATTCCCATTAGAACAGAAGTTATGGCTTTTAGAATTATACCCGCTCAATAGCTGAAGTGGCGTTTCCGAAACTTTGAAGTCATTTTTCTCAAGATGATATTTTTGGGCATAACGCACACGATATCTCAAAAACTTCTGATTTTTTTTTTCATGAAAATTTCAAAACATATGTTTTATGTTAGTTTGTATTAACTGAACCTAAAATTTCCTTTTTGTTGTTGAAAAAAATATTTTTTAGGTGATTATACTGTTGAAATTTTCTAAATTTTGCATTAGCTAAATACAACTTTGCATTAAAAATATAAAAATGCTTTAAATACAAATTTATTTAGGTTCAAGGTAATTACTGTAATCTGATGAATAAGTAGCCACCAAAATTTTCGTTCTAATTGCAAAATTTAATTTGTAATCGTGCGCGTAATCTGTTATGCTGATTTTCTGCTCGTCAAATGTCTGATAGTTTAGAGCCCCCTGTAAATGCTAATTCTGCATCTTGCAATTTTTTAAATACATGACATGGAAGGTCACACGTATATCTTTCATCCCAAATAAAATTTGTATCTTAAAATCAGATATGTTTTAAGATATTAAATGTTGAAAATGGCCTCGTTTTTTTTTCATTTTTCCCAATTTTAAGAGTCCTGAGACCCCTTCAAATCTCATTTCACTCGAAGGAAGTGGTCGGAATAACGTAATTATATGCATTGTATTGCGTTTGCATTTATTATTTTAAACCTTTAAAGGCCTGTAAAATATCTTGTTCTGGAAATTTGTCATACTGGAAGTGGTACTACTCTTTTGCTGTCACCATAACTGTTCTTTTTACTTTCTTCTATCTTCAATTAAAGAAAGCATTGTAATGGAAATTTTTTTCGACTTACGGTTTTCGACGATTTTACACGTTTTAGAGATCAGAGATCCCAAAAAACATGTCTACACGAAAAATCTGCCTATCCGTGTGTCAGTATGGTGTGCCGTCATTGTATCGTCGAAAAGTGTATGAAGTTATACTTACAATTGAACCAAATTTTATTTGCATTCTTTTGGTTATGGCAGCAGTCCCCCTTCAATTTGGAAATATTCCTCCGGAAAGTGGTGGTGTAATAGCAATTTTTGTGCCAATTTCACTGTTGTACCATCGAAAAGTCTATGAAGTTATGGATAGAATTGAATCAAAATTTTTGTGTATGTTTTTGGCTATAGCCAGCATGTCCTCCATGAATTTTGAAATATTCTGCCGGAAGGACGCGCTGTAATAGCAATTTTTGTATAATTTTCTCGATTTTTCGTTGTTCTAATGCCCATCGTGACTTGTGCAGCGACGGGAACTTCCAATCCTGCTAAGCCGGCTATTCGCAAGCAGCTAATGTACAACAGAATAATGAAAAACTATTAATCAAGCAGCACATACAATTCGTTTATTTCAATTATTTTATCTGTAAATTTTCAATTTTTTTATTAGTTTTTCATCAAAAAAGAAGTCATGTATTTATTACAATACTAACGTGCTTTCCATGACATCTGCGTAAGATGAGAATTGAATTGATTTCTAATGTAAACAAAGAGGTCTCCAATGAAATCAATGAGGTCAAACTCCGCATATCGTGCTGTAGTTAAAAATGAAATCGACCGGAAATACCTGAACAAATTTAGCAAGCGGAAAATTTTTCTGTCAACTTGTTTACTTATGGAAATGTGGCGATATAACAATGAAACGTGAAAAGTTCGCAGTTTTTGTTCTCTTGTTTTTGAAAATTCGAAATGTAAACGTGAAAAGTAGGGCTATAACTTTCGAGAGCCCTGAGCGACAAAAGTTAATACCAATTTGGGCTTAATAATGCCCCTCGACCTCCCCCCCCCCCCCTATGTTTATACTATGTAGCGAGGTGGTGAAATTTATGCAACGTTACTTCCATAAAATTGCTGGCAGCATACTGCCTCCAATTTTATGGAGTAATTTAACTTATATAATGATGTATCATATACTCATACAACTGGTGTAATGTTACACATTAGTGTAATGTAACACCAGTTATATCGGTTAAATCACCTACTAAAACGGAAGCGGCAAGGCTGCCACCAATTTTATCGAGTAACGTTACATAAATTTTTTACAGTGCAGTCTTAATCGGACATTTTTAGTGTGATACAAGACTAAATTATTGCCTACAGCTTTTTAAAATGTACTTTTGAAAACTAAGTCTGAGTTAGATTTCTAAAATTATAGAATCTTAGATTTTTATATAATATTATAAGTACAGGCGGGGATCTGTTTAGGAAGAAATTGGATCCTTTAAAGGACTCTTCACAAAATTTTTCATTTCAAAACAGGACCCTTCACAAAACTTTTCATCTTAAAACAGGACCCTTCACAAAATTCTTTGTCTTAAAAATTGGCCTTTCACAAATTTTTCCATCTTTAAACTGAACCTTTCACAAATTTAATTATTTAAAAGTATAATCTGACCTATCACTTTTACATATATAAAAAAAAAATATGTATTTTACATACAAACATCTTCTTAAAAACGTATAAACAAGAATCTGAATATAACGATCATTTCAAACTCACAAAATTATGACTAGATTTTTCACAAATCTAAAAAGATGTCACAATTTCACATAAACAGGACCCTGGGAAAAAAGTCTGGACAGATCCCTGACAGGATATCTTCACAATGACATTAAAATCAGAGTAAATTTATATTTGGAGAACATGATATGATTAAACAGCATCGTTAACTCTTACGGCATAAAGTTTTCAAAAGAGATCAGGATGTCTAAGAAAAGGGTTACTTTCATGTTGTAGTATTTACATATTGTTATATGTATAATAAAAATTATGTAAATCATGTAAATTTACTGCAGTCTCAGTTTTTTAAACTTTTATCTACAGATTTGGAGGTCCTGCCCAATGTATCGTAAGCATTGTCCGTGTCTAATCTGGCCCTAGAAAAAGTATTTTCAGAATATTTCAGGACAGCTATCTTTAAATTCATTATTAGAATGTCTTATAATTTTTTCGTAGTTGTACCTTATTTTTACTTTGTAAAATAAGGTGTTGAAGATAAGTGAAATATTGCAGAAACGTTTCCTGATGTACACTGTAAAAATCTGCAGCTTTAGCTGCATAGTCACTCCATCGTTTTTATAGACTATTGTTATTCGGACCAATGAGAATGCTCCATCTTATAGTCAAATAATCGTTTTTTATAAAAGGGTGGAGTGACTATGCAGTAAATGCTACAGAATCTTAACAATGTAGATCAAACGCTTACGACAGTTCAGTGTAACCACATATTTACCCATGATTCTGGAAATACAAGGTGGCCACAATTAAATTGACAGTGTAGGTTTCGTGGAATTGGCGTTGACTGTATTTGAACGAGGGACCTAATTTGTGAAAGGTGAGCGCCGTAGCACAGAGCAAAAGGCTAACTCGATTGTTCTGTGCAGGAAATCATATATATTATACATCCGTATACATCCATATATACATCCGTTTGTTGAAGTTTTATTGCGAGAGATGACGGCGCTACACACTCCACTCCCAATGAAAGCATCTTATTTAGACATGGTATTGCGCTCGTTCAACTAGTTGCTGTGAGGTTTGCTAATTGGGAGTGGGGGGGGGGGGGGATTCGCTGTGACGTTGTCATCTTTTGTGAGGGTTGCGTGTTTCTTTTCCGGGTTACCACTTTAGGTTTCGAGGAATTGGCTTTGGCTGGTTTTGAACCTGGGACCTACTGTATGGAAGGCGAACGCCGTAGCACAAAGCAAAAGTCTAGCTCGATTGTTCTGTGCCAGTGACTCATCATACATTGTTTTTTGAAGGTTTATTGTGACAGATGACGTCCTTATAGACAGTATCCAACGCATTCTGTAGCATAATCTAATTGAGAGCGCAATTTTGTAGGATGATGAAACAAAGCAAGAGGCAAAGGATTTCGCGAAAAAAACTAGCAGTGCCACATATCCCGCTAGCAGCGATTTTTAAAATTAAACTTTTTTATTTGGCTGAATCCTTCGCCCATCCGTCTTCTTTAATCACCCCAAAAAATTTAGCCCCATTATCGCCATTAGATCACGCTATAGAACTCGCTGAGTACTGTCAGCTTAATCTTAATTAACTTTCAACTGGTGTTACCGGTCTCACTGACCGCTGCTTTTTTCAATTTTTATAGTTTAACTTGTTACTTTCAGAAGTACAAACACTACCAAAATTTTGTTTCGTTTGGAACCTTACTACTATCACCAGAAGCTTTTGAATAGACGATTTTTAATTATAACAGTTCTGTACAAAAAGTTTAGTACAAAAACACCATCCTATGAGTTAATCGCTCCTTTTATTCATCTTCCGATGAAGCGGTATCACAGACCGCTTCACACTAGTTATGTGACAATTTTTGTCACATCAGTTAAAGGTTAAGGCCACTTTGTATATTTCTTATTTTCAATAGCTTTTGTAGGTCCAGATTAAGGCTTTGGCACAAGGGGCTGGGACCTAATCTTCTGAGACCTCGGCTGCATCCAGGGCCCCTAAACTTAGGGGGCAAGCCAAATATGTACACAATGTTTGACAAAACCGCAGTTTATTTTCATTATTTAAATGGTTTTATGCTGTTTTATAACAAAGTAGTAATAATAGATCATGGAAATTATGTTTAAAAAATTTTACTTACATTTAAAATTTGTTTTATAAAAGTATCCCCCCCCCCCCATTTAGCAACGCGAGTATTTCTGACAGATTCACAAAGTCATTTTTACATGCAAAAGAATGAAATTTGTAATGTCACGGAAACAAATACGTTTTACCTATAAGTCTGATGCACACCGAGTTGTTATCGATTCATTCTCTAAGACTACCTTTTATTCAATACCACGTTTCAAAAATTTGTTCAAAACATTAATTTCGTGAACATTTTTTTGAACTGCCCATCCTTTTGAATAAAAATACCTACTCATTTTGTGCACATACCACTGAAATTGATTTTCGTAATTTCAGAAGGCAATTCGTTTGAATTAGAGTACAGCCGTGAGAAATAGAATCACAAAGATTATTTCATATTACATTGTAAAAAAGAAAAATGTCTCTTAATTGACGAATATATAATATAACAGCTTACGAAAATTACAAGAACTTCTTCTAAGTTACCCATCATTCCGATAAACGTTCTGTATCTTTAAAAAACTTTAAAAAACAATAGATTTTCAAGTAAAGTAGAATTTATAAAAACAAAGTTTCTTTTGCTGCAGCTGATTTTTGGAAACGTTTTCAAGTAGTTTTTATTGTGCGAATTCAATAGTTTTCTTAAATTGGAATATCGTTTTTTAATATGCAATCAACTCAATTACACATTTTCAGTTGCGTAAGAGACGTTATACATGTGACGAGTAGCATGAGTAACAAATGACATTAATTTTAATGTTGATGTTAATACTGTTAATTTATCATATTTATCTGTAAAACATGTTTGTTGAACCTGAAAAAGTTTATAAGAGAAGTTATAACATCCGAAAAGCCTCTATTCTGGATTGAGAAAACTGATTAATACACTATCAAAACCATTCGGAAAAGTTTCTGAAAATTGATGGCAGCAAAAGAAACTTTGTTTCTATAAATGCTTCTTTAAATCTCGAAAATATTACTTTTTCTACGGCAATATTTATAAATTAAAACGGTAATATTAATAAACTAGCTGACCCGCCTGACGTTGCCCGGGGCTGTGATACTAACTTTAAATGAACCTCAAATTTATATGATTTTTTTTTTTTTATCTTTAACTCTATTTTGTCTCAATTTATATTTTTGAATGAAAAAAATTCGCGGAAAAATATTGACTTGAAAGTACATGCTATTTGGTATTTTATTTTCTGCGTAATTTGACTTTTGGAGTCTATGTGTACCGAAAGTGAACGAAACTGCGACGAAACACTCAGGTTTTTACTGATTTCGTTGAAATTTTCAGACATTTTATTTTGTAAAAATATCTTTACCCGTTTGAACGTTTCAAAATTTATGTATGTGATGTAAACCTAGCCTATTGAGATGCTCGAAAAAGATTGTGTTAAAATACAGACGTTTAGTTACGTTTAGCATTGAAAAAATATCGTCTCCGTGAGGCGCGAAGTGACCTGCGTTCTACGGTATATTTGAAAGGGTTAAAAATCTTATTTGTAAAATAGATCACCCCATCGATTAGAAGAAGGTTTCAGTTTTAAGAGAATATATTTGGCTTGTCGGTACCTCTAAAATTGCGCACTGGAGGGGCGTTTTCATAAGGGGGAAAAACATTTTTCCGGAAAACGACCCTTTTTCATTTTTTTTTTTAAACAGTTAACTGTGTTATTATTATTATTATTATTATTATTTTGATTGATCGCGGCATTTAAGACGTAAGAGCATGATCATTTAGCAATGTCTTTAGTTTTTAACTTTACTAAGCGGTTTTCCAATAGAAGTTAATAAATAATGAAAAATTATTTTCAGCTATAAACTGAATTTTTTTAAACAGTAATAAATTTTAATTCGCTTTCTTTTGATAAATTAAGACAAAAGTTCTATAATGCGATTATCTTAAAAATAACATCAAATAAGACAAAATGTTATTTTAAAGTGATAAGAAAAAAGCCTTGATTGCTTTATTTTGTTGTTTATTTAATAGGATTTTCCTTTTCCTTTCTTTTTTAAAAAGGATTAAAAAGAACTTTAGCTGCAAACTTTTATAAGAAAAAATAAACTATAAAAGATATATAAACTTTAAAGAAAAAAATCCAGTAAGGTTTATTTTCTAAGCCTTTTAAGATTTAAGCTTTAACTTTAACGTTAACTTTTACAATTAAAATGTTAATGAAAACAAAGTCGCCGGTAGCAATTTTAGAACAGAAAATACAAAGCATGACATGCAATACTTAAGCATAATGCAACAAGAAAGAAAAAATCATGCGTCAAGCATAGATTATGAAACACTTTCCAACACATTAACAAAACTGCACCGATTAATAAGTTAAAACGTTATTATTATTTCAACCATTTGAAAACCCAATTTTAGCTGTTCCCATCTACAATCGGAAAATTATGCGAATTTTTTCAGCAGAACTGTGTATGATATATAGATTTGTATCTATTAACTACATGCATGCCAAAATTTCGTTCACTCAAGAAATACATATACCTCAGTTTAAAAGTCCCCTTCAGGAACTTCCTCTAATGAGGACAACGGTACGTGAATACTTTTGGGGAGCCCTGTATATGAGTTTATAGAATTTATATGTAACGAGTAACATGCAAAAAATTAGTTAAATTGAAAAGCTCATACCGATTTTTAAAACGCACACTCCAGCAATTATTACTCAAAGACAGTATGTAACCTATTTCTTTTGTGTGTCCCTTTAAATAAATAAAATTGCTAGGACTGCCCTGTTCTAAAGTGATCGTAGTGAAATTCAGTGATTTATATCTGTTTCAATACATTTAAACGATTTCCCCCCCATATACCCTAATGTAATGGAATTCTTTTGAGTGCCCCTGTAAATGAACTATTAATCCTACATAATTCATATACAATAGCAAACATGCTTTGGTGACCCTAAGTAACCTTTATCCATTGCATGAAAATCCAAGCATATTTACGGGAGTTACAGCGTGGACAGACGAACAGACAAACCGAATGCATAAACACTTTTCAACTTTGTTGGAAAGTGTTAAAAAATTATGTTTAACCATAATAAAAAAAAATAATTATGTTAATAAAGAAAAGAAATGGACTTTTGGAAGTTATTTACATCAGATAGTACAATATTGGGTAAAATTATTTTAAATATTAATCAGCATCCTCTCTAAGTAAATATATATATACATATATATATATATATATATATATATTTGTTATTTTCAATAATGCTTCGGGGGTAGGGAGGGTGAGCTTCTATTTGTCTATGTTTATCCGCAATCTAACTTTTGAAAAAAAAATGCATGGATTGCCACGAAAATATTCTATATGTTATTGCAGTTGCACGTATAAAAGGATACATGCATTGACAGTTTTTTACAAAGTGAAATAAACGAAAAAAAAAAAAAGAGAAATATATGTTATTGTTTATAGACAATAATTCTTTGAAGCTTATTAATTTTATATAATTTTATACTTAAAACCTGTCAGATTTTAGAGGGCAACACTAGTTGCAAAATCACGTTTAAAACACTGATATTGATACATCTTTTTCCTCGAGAACTATTGAAGCAATTTCATAATTTTTCCTTTGGCTATTTCCATGCGAAATTGTCATGTCTGTAACATACTACGATTTTTGACTACCAGTATTTTAGAACGGAAAAATTTGACTTATTTTATCGGAGATATCTCATCAATTGAATAATGCGAAGCAAACTTTTCGAAAATAACGGTGGCCAACAAGCATAGCGATTTTCAGCTGTGTGACCGACATGACAAGTTCGCATGGAAATAGCCCTTCATAGTTTTGATGTATCTAAACTGTAAAGTGATTGATCGGAAGAAATAACTAGTCGGATGTGCCAATGCAAAAACTTTCTAATTCTCATACATGTTAATCCTTCAGCGTTATTACTTCAGTTCTACACCAACTTCGATTTTCACCTAAAGTTTCTGCTTCAGTTTGCAAAACTGAGCAAAGACGAGTTAATCTCAATCATAATATTTAATAAACTATTAAATTTAAACAATCAAAAAACCCGACTGAGTAAAAAGCGAACTAATTAATTATTCCTCATCATTGTGAAACTACTTTTTTTTCAATTCCTACTATTAGCTCACACTCTCGCTATATATCTTGTCAAAATTTCAATCGTTAATAAAATACTTATTATTCATCCAATCAAGCTCAAATTAATTTTTTTTTAATTTGTAGTGGATGACACTTGATGTTAATGCAGTTTTTTTTTCAAATATTAATTCATTAATCAAATTTAATTAATTAATTTTCAATAATCGAGAGAGCCCTCTTCTTGATCAAGGTATTTTAAGACCGAGAGAGCCCTCTTCTTGATCAAGGTATTTTAAGACCGAGAGAGCCCTCTTCTTGATCAAGGTATTTTAAGACCAAGAGAGCCCTCTTCTTGATCAAGGTATTTTAAGACCGAGAGAGCCCTCTTCTTGATCAAGGTATTTTAAGACCGAGAGAGCCCTCTTCTTGATCAAGGTATTTTAAGACCAAGAGAGCCCTCTTCTTGATCAAGGCATTTTAAGCGCCGCTCAACAGGAAAGAAGAATAGGGGAAAAAAGTTCTCTTATTGACCTAAGTAGGAATTGACTTAAAATATTTTTTTTTTAATATTACTTGTTTATATTACTTACCTATTTTTTTTTTATTTACTTGTATTGATGTTTTTTAAGTTGTGTTTAATTGTTAGTTCCTATCTATAAACACTGTTTTGATGAGGTCTATAGATGTTTATGATAGTTAGAGTTGCAGTAAAGCTAGAGATCCACAATACATGCACAACTTCCAGGTTGTATAATATTTTAACGGAGCTTCTGACTGTAAAATAGTCAATGAAACATCGTCTTCATTTTGAAAGACCTATCCATTGATATGCCACTCAATAGGGTGCGTAATTTGTTTTTCGTCTCTACCGCCATTTTGTATTTTACGACCTCCATTTTGAATTTATAAAAACAAAACCTAGCCTATAACCATCGGGCCGTTAAGACGAATTGATAGAGACCTCATTCATTAAAATCCATCCAGCCGTTGGGATGTTTCAAGGGTATAAAGAAATCCACATACACAGATACGTGTGAAACACATAACCCTTCTTTTCAGTCGGGTAATAAAATCAATATTTTTTGTTATTCTGTTGTACAGCATCTGCTTGAGAATCGTCGGGTTAGCTGGATGCGAATTGCCCATCGCTGCATGAACAGCGGATGTACAGCAGAACTATGAAAAATCTAGAAAAATCACTATTACAGCGCCCTCTTCCGGCAGATTGTTCCCAAATTCACGTTGGACCTGCTGGCCATAGCCAAAAACATACACATGAAATTTTGTTCAATTCTATGCATACATTCATACTCTTTTCGACGACATAATAGTAAAAATGGCACAAAAATTGCTATTACAGCGTCCCCTTCCGGCGGAATATTTCCAAATTCAAGGAGTACCTGCTGGCCATAGCCAAAAATATACACACAAAAATTGGTTCAATTCTATGCATAACTTCATACACTTTTCAATTGTACAAAGTGGACATACACACGGACGGACAGACAGACATGTGGCATAAGCAGGTTTTTCAGGATCTCTGCACCCTAAAACATGTAAATCCGTCGAAAACTGGAAGTTGAAAAAAAATCTCGATTACAATACTTTTCTTCTTTAGAAAGAAGAAAGCAAAAATTAAAAATTAAACAGTTATGTTAACTAAAGAAATTAA
The DNA here is from genome assembly GCA_963932465.1 of Maratus speciosus. Classification (NCBI taxonomy): domain Eukaryota; kingdom Metazoa; phylum Arthropoda; class Arachnida; order Araneae; family Salticidae; genus Maratus; species Maratus speciosus. The sequence continues at coordinate 280,586,920 of OZ010794.1, read as the reverse complement.
AACACTAATTATTTTGTTTGCGAAATCGCTAAACCTTTCATTTCCTTTCTTTCCGAGCAATTTATTGTTTGTCAACTGCTAAAACAATTTTAGGTAGATTTTGCAGGAAATGCTACCTGTTGCAATCTCTCCTATGTTGGAATTCCTGAAAAGTTTTTGCAGATCCACACCGATCATGACCCCCCCACCTCTCCTAGAATCCAAAACCATACTAAGTAAAAAACTTTATATATATATATATATATATATATATATATATATATATATATATGTGTGTGTGTGTGTGTCAATTTTTTTATGGACACGATAACTTCCGTAATTCTGCACAAATCTCTTCCAAACTGATACATAAAATCGAGGGTTAGAAAATCTCGGTCAAGTTCGTTAATGGGCAAAATCGGACCAAGGGGGTGGAAATAGAGAGGGGTTTTGTAAAAACCGAAAAAACGCCACAACTTCTTAATTTTTATGCTTATCAAAACAGTTTAAAGTTATTATTACGTATTTCAAAACTGACAAAAATTTATGTACCACAGATTTTTGATAAAATCAAAAATGGGCTCAAGGGGCACAAAAAATACGGTTTTAATGAGAAAAAAATTAATAAATTCGTCAATTGTTAAGCTATCAAATTCACTTGAACTTATTATAAATCTTCTTAATATTATCTACAACTTTTATATTGACAAGTTTTTGATCGGACCAACTCTTACTGCAAAAAAAAATTAAAAACGAAAAAGAATGAGGGTATTGAACGAAAAAAAAATCATAACTTCGTCAAGTCACAAGATATCAAAACCGCTTAAATTTATTATACATCTTCTCAATATTATCTACAACTTTCACATTGACAAGTTTTCAATAGGTTCAACTCTTACAGAAAAAAAATATTAAACAAAAATAGGGGTTGACGAAAAAAAAATTATCGCATTGGGGTTGTACTCAAATCCAAACGGCTTATTTTCTGACACATTTTTAAATTCATTTTCTCTCTCAAACGCATCCAATTGGCAGGTTCTCTTATCCAGAAAGTATATAATTTGCTGTATTGGTCGATTTTTTAATAAAGGCAGAATATATTTTTTAAAATGCTGTCAAAGTGGGCATTTTGAACCGAATTTCCTGAAGCGATAGTACTGGAAACGAAAAAAAAATGGTCGTACTGAGAAAATAATTGTAAATCAAGTTTTAATTAATTGAACGAAAAAAAAAAAAAAAAAAAAAAAAAAAAAAAAACACCGGTCGCTTAGAAATCTCTTCAAAAAATCACGTCACCATGTTTCCTGTTTTTACTTTTAAAAATGAGTCTGACAATGTGTCAGAAAAATTTCGAGTTGTTGAGCGTGGAAAAATATTTTTTTTAATGCAGCCTTAATATGATTCTGATAAAACGAGCTCTTACAGAAAAATGAAATTAAAAATTTGTCAAAAGCGGCTCGAATCTAGATTTAGTTTTTGTTGGTGAAATTAGTACTTAACTTTCGAAATCTACTTCCGCCTGTAGGCCGAGCAGGGAGAGATTTTTTTTTAAGATACATAAAAATTTTCGAAATAAAAAATACATGAATGTCATCTGTTTTACATTTGATTTTGCAACTGTTGTTGTCCCAGTAATACGAAACCTATGCAGATATCGCCTTTAACTTTAGATTTACGAAACCCGTCGCAGTTCCAAATTTATGCTTGAAATTGTCCAAAAATGTAACCTATTTTAACAGCAATATCAATTTGAAGGTATTTCGAAATCCATATAACAGGATGATTAAAAAAAAAAAAAGTTTAGAAAATGACATGGCAAATTAGACATACAACAAGGATAAAAAATCACATAGGAACATAGGGTAGCAAACCACTTATATAGCAACAAACACATAGGGTGCCTCATCCTAACTGAACTCGGGTTGACGAAAATAATTTCTAGAAAAATAAAAACAATGTAATTAAAATGCAACGATATGTACAGTCGTAGAAAAAAAAAGTATACACCCCCTACTAACTCCTCAACAAATTATCGTAGACGAAATTTACTGGTACCGAACGATTGGAAATAAAGTCTACTTTTAAATTACGTATGTAAAATTTGCTTAAGGGACCGTCTGCATATTAAAACGAATCCAAACTTCATTTTTTTCAATGGCAATACCCAATTTTAACGAAATATTTCAAATCTTTGGTTCAAACTATGTCTAGACACCGAATTTCAAGTCATTTGAATGATAAGTTCTTGAATTATAAACATTCAAAATTTAGTGCTTCTAATGCTAAATTACATTTTCATATTTTAATTTATAACTTCTGAAATTATGATCCTAATGTCCTAATTTTTTGTGTAGCAATAATACTAATATACCAAAACATAAATACGTTAAATTTGCAATTTTTATAATTTTCTGATATGAATTATGAATTACGAAATTAATATTTAAAAAAAAAATTATGAATTGCAACCTACAATTTTTTTGATGGATTCAGATTTATTAAGTCCTGCTTTATGGAAATCCAAAATTTCACATTTTTTTTCCAAGTAGTTTTCAAATTATTTTTAAAAAACGGCAAAATGATGGTTTAAGGGACCGCGTCTATGATAGAAGTGACTAAATATTTTGAAATTTCTTGTGCTATCCTGAAATCTAACAGGCTTAATAGACTGCTTAAGGTGCCTTGATCAAGAAGGGAGCTCTCTCGGTTAACAATCGAGTACTGAACTTCAATTTGGATACAGCCCTTAAAATACGCTCGTTTTAAAATAATTAATTTCTCAGAAACTTATGGTTCGAATGGCATTAAATTTTGTTTTTATACTAATTGAAGGGTGTAGAGTTCATTTATGCTGTCAGAATAGTGTACTGCTATTGAAAAAACAAAGTTATGGTTTGTTTTAATATGTAGATGGCCCCCTAAACAAATTTTATGTACATCATTTAAAAGTAGACTTTATTTCCAATCGTTCGGTACCAGTAACTTTCTTCTGCGTTAATTTGTTGAGGAGTTAGTAGGGGTGTTTACTTTTTTTTTTTTTTTTTTTTCACGACTGTACCTTGTTTTGTGTGAAAGGTGATAACATCACGAAAAGATCTGGAAAAACATGTTGCTCAAGCAATCGATGACACCGTATGGATTGATAATCACAGTCCAAAATGTGGGGAGTCCAGTGCATACTGCTGGCGCGTATGATGCAAACTTCTACCACTTTTGGTCGGTGATGTCGCATTTACAACAACGGTGAGAATGTCTGTTAAATGTTTTATTATAATATACGTCATTTTTCTGAAATTTATCACCGTCAACCGAAATTGAGTTAAGATGAAACACCCTGTATTTGTGATTCAATAAGTGGTTTGCGACCCTATGTTCTACGTGATTTTTTATTCTTGTTGTATGCCTGATTTGCCATGTCATTTTGTAAACGTTTTTTTAAATCACCCTGTATAGAGGAAGTTCGAGTATGTATTAGGGTAGGGGAGTACACAGTGAGACATGGTACACAGTGAGCCAGCAGCCGTTCTGACATATAGTTATAACTTTTTCTCTTAGCTGGAACACACACTGAACCACCTCATCTTATGCAACACGTAGATGTAGTTTCGGCCCACCGGTTACTGGTTCAACAAAATAGTAAGTAATTATTTATTTTACAGGGGTTAAAGTTACATAAACGTCCATTTTAGAGTTTATTTCTTTCATTATAGCGTATATTTCCTTAACCAAACCTAGTTATATCTAATGATAGACTATGTCGACAAAACTACACAAGCATTCAAAGCTGTGAAATTGATGATGAAACAGATGTGGCATCCATTTTGTTACAATGTAACGAAAGTACACAGTGCGACACATTGTTGTGGTACACAGTGAGACGTGTCTCAGATGTAAAAAAAGTTATTTATTAATAAAAAAAGGGGGTTTTCTCTCTCTCTCTCTATCTGTGTGTGTGGGGGAACGTGCGATGGCTAGTGAAATCTACTAAACGTAAGAGGCTGAAAATTTGCATGAAGGTAGCCCAATGTCTGCCATTGTTCACCCGAGGCTCATATTTAAAAAAAAAATTAATCTAGAAATATTAGAAGTCATAAACTGCATAAAATTATTGACAGAGTGTAAAAATGTATGATTTATGAAAATATATACATTGTCTCACTGTGTACCACAAGTGGTACACAGGAGACAATTTTTGATACTCCGTTATTCTGCTTCTGTGCTTTTATAAATAACTTTTTTAAAACCATTTATACATTAATGTGTAGTGCATTTGTGTAGCTTAAAGATGTAGCAAAAATTTTTTCAAAAGAATAAAAATCGTTGCCATTCGTTAAGTAATAATAATTTTCGTCTCACTGTGTACTACCCTCCCCTATGGAATGGTCGGGCAAGATGGAATAATTCAATATATGTCCCGTATGGTGCTGCTGCCAAGCGTAAAACTGCCAAATGACTTCCTAATACTCCCATGATACACTGCGGTGTGTTCTGTTTGGATATCTGTTGTTGGAGTGACGCGCTGAAATCAAATCTTATTCTCAAATGTTGCAGTTTTTTGCAGGCAATTATTATAAAATTAGTATTAATTGTAAGACTTTATCGTCAGTGATGTTAACCAAGTTCAGTATTAAGTTGAACAGTTATATTTATTGCTGTTTTAGTCAGTTTACCTTTAAGTTAGTTTTGAAGTTAGTCTTTGCTAACTTCTTGAAGAGAGAGTTGGTTATTTCTTTTTTCAAGAAGGCGTTTCAAGACCAGTCTAGCGAAGATGGAGAAACCGATCAGCGTAGTGGGTCTACATGTTTCTAATAAATCGAGCAGATGGTCTATCAAAGTCTTAAACGTTATAGAAAAAATAAGCTGTATCTTACTTTTTATGAATTTTTTTTAATGTTTTCCACAGCTACCACACAGAATTTTTTTTTTTTAATATAATCTACTTTCTTTCTCTGGAAGCTCCTATTAAAACACTGCATGCGGCCGTCGTCTTTGCTGCAACCAGCTGTAGTCAGACATCGTGTTCATTACTGTCTGATGGCTTTTCAACTAAATTTATAATTTACTATCAAACCAGGCCAGAATTTCTCAATTTTTGTCTAAATAACACACTGTTAAAATTTAGTTTAATATTTCACAAAAGTATAGTTCCAAAAAATTACCAGTATAAGATAGAGAAAACTTGTTCCAACATTTGGTGCTCTGATTGAACTATAAACCTTTGTGTAGATTGAGGCCTCAACTAGCAAAATATTGAACCATGGCTTGGTCAAAAATGTTGAACCATGACGTGGTCAAATGTTGAATAGTAAGTGAGTTAACCGATGAACCATAAAGAGACTACAATTATCATTTGCGAACAAGGGCTAGCTGGTAGGGGACCTTGGTTCCAACACACTACAATCATCTAAAGCTGAACCACGATTTAAATCGGACACCTCTGGACTTGTAACCAGCATTCTAAACACTAGACCAGGGACGATTAACCTATCACACGCGTGCCATAGTAGGCACTCAGTAGAAAATCTTTGGCACGGCGTTGATTGAAGTTTTAAATCAAAATGCTTTCGAATTACACAAAATCCACAAATTTAAACAAGGTGAGCTTTTCAAAAGATTTTTTAATTTTTAACAAAATGAGAAAATGAATAAATTTAAATCTAGTTCAATGTGGGTTCAAAAATATATCAAATTAAAAGAAGATTTAAAAATTATTAACAAGAAAAGATTATCATATATTATAAGAAAAACTTGCAACGGCAAAATTATGGCGACTTCCAATGAAATACTAGTTTTGTAAAGCGTTTATATGTTCTAGGACAGGGATGGCGAACCTATGGCACGTGTGCCGAGACTTGGCACGTAAGAAAACTTCTCTGGCATGCTAAAAAACGTATAGATCATATTCAGTTTATGGAGAACAATTAATTTTATTTATTTATTTTTTATTATTATTATTATTTTTTTACAAAAAGTATAGTTTTGTGTAACAGGTATATAATTTACTTTAAAATAGTCCGTTACCTTTTGAATGAATTAAGATATTATAAATTTTGATAAAAAGCACCCTGAAGCGTCATTTTCTCGTCAAACCATTCAACATGTAGTGTTTTCCAAATCATTTTGCTTCTCTATCAAATTTCAAAGGTTTTATTTTTGAAAATGAAATTTTAAGAGATAGTTTGCATAGTAATATACAACTCAACTGACACGTTTTCAGATTAGGTTTTATTTTACTTAGATTTATTGTTTTTATTCTATTTTAGGTTTTATTCTATTTAGGTTTTGATTTTAAAAATTGAATTTTAACTGTTAGTGTAAATAATTATGTGCCTATTGAACCCGCTTCTGCCTGAAAAACTAAAAATGATCCGATTCGGAAGTATACAATAAAAGAAAATCTCATTTATAGATTAATAATAAGGAATTCGATGCGACAAGGCTATATTATTGAATAAATACAGTATAATAAATAAGATTGGAATCGAATTTAATATAAGTTTTAAAATATTTAAGTAAAAATTCTATAAAAATTAATTATTGGATTTTATCTAAGTTAAAATTTTTTGGCACGTTAGAATGTTGGTACATAATAATTTTGAAATTTTTGGCACGCATACTCAAAAAGGTTCGCTATCCCTATTCTAGAATTTCATATTTTGACAAATTTTCTCTCTACGTATACCTGCGAGTCATTATTTTCGGAAAATAATGATAAGAACTCAAGTTGAATCCCAGTGTCAGCTGATTCCAGTTCTCATTGCATTCTATTAAAAGTATGAACACGATACCAATTATTTTTCATTCAGAATGTAACAACAGAAATCGCATTTATTATTTTATTGATTGCTAAAATAGAATTGTTACTATAATTATTATAGTATAATACCTGAGTCCTTTAATTATAAGGGGAAAAAATCAAGTAATTTTTATTCATTTTTTTATGATCCTGTAAATATTTTTGATTAATACCATGTCATGGTCAAGTTTTTTTTTTTTTTTTTTTTTTTTTTTTTTTTGTAAAATTTGGCATACGGATGGGAAACAATTCGCCTTTCCTGCACTAGAAAATCGGGCGGATATCTTCGTCTTCTAAAGCAGCAAATTCAGAAAGCATAAAACGACTTTGTTTTGATGGACTGTTACATATTGCCATAAGATAGTGAAAAGTTGAACCATTAATAAAGATAAGCTACACCATAAGCAAGTGTTCTGAAAATCCTTATTACGTAAAATTGTTTTTGGTAAAATTTGGCATACGGATGGGAAAAGGTTCAACCTACCTGCACTAGAAAATCGGGCGGATATCTTCGTCTTCTAAAGCAGCAAATTCAGAGTGCATAAAACGACTTTGTTTTGATGGACTGTTACATATTGCCATAAGATGAAAAGTTGAACCATTAATAAAGATAAGCTACACCATAAGCAAGTGTTCAGAAAATCCTTATTACGTAAAATTGTTTTTGGTAAAATTTGGCATACGGATGGGAAAAAATTCGCCTTTCCTGCACTAGAAAATCGGGCGGATATCTTCGTCTTCTAAAGTAGCAAATTCAGAGTGCATAAAACGACTTTGTTTTGATGGACTGTTACATATTGCCATAAAATAGTGAAAAGTTGAACCATTAATAAAGATTAAGCTACACCATAAGCAAGTGTTCAGAAAATCCTTATTACGTAAAATTGTTTTTGGTAAAATTTGGCATACGGATGGGAAAAGGTTCAACCTACCTGCACTAGAAAATCGGGCGGATATCTTCTTCTAAAGCAGCAAATTCAGAGTGCATAAAACGACTTTGTCTTGATGGACTGTTACATATTGCCATAAGATAATGAAAAGTTGAACCATTAATAAAGATAAGCTACACCATAAGCAAGTGTTCTGAAAATCCTTATTACGTTAAATTGTTTTTTGTAAAATTTTGTATACGGATGGGAAAAAAATTCGCCTTTCCTGCACTAAAAAATCGGGCGGATATTTTCGATTTCTAAAGCAGCAAATTCAGAGTGCATAAAACGACTTTGTTTTGATGGACTGTTATATATTGCCATAAGATAGTGAAAAGTTGAACCATTAATAAAGATAAGCTACACCATAAGCAAGTGTTTAGAAAATTCTTATTACGTAAAATTGTTTTTGGTAAAATTTGGCATACGGATGGGAAAAGGTTCAACCTGCGCTAGAAAATCGGGCGGATATCTTCTTCTAAAGCAGCAAATTCAGAGTGCATAAAACGACTTTGTCTTGATGGACTGTTACATATTGCCATAAGATAATGAAAAGTTGAACCATTAATAAAGATAAGCTACACCATAAGCAAGTGTTCTGAAAATCCTTATTACGTTAAATTGTTTTTTGTAAAATTTGGCATACGGATGGGAAAAAAATTCGCCTTTCCTGCACTAAAAAATCGGGCGGATATTTTCGTTTTCTAAAGCAGCAAATTCAGAGTGCATAAAACGACTTTGTTTTGATGGAGTGTTACATATTGCCATAAGATAGTGAAAAGTTGAACCATTAATAAAGATAAGCTACACCATAAGCAAGTGTTCAGAAAATTCTTATTACGTAAAATTGTTTTTGGTAAAATTTGGCATACGGATGGGAAAAAATTCGCCTTTCCTGCACTAGAAAATCGGGCGGATATCTTCGTCTTCTAAAGTAACAAATTCAGAGTGCATAAAACGACTTTGTTTTGATGGACTGTTACATATTGCCATAAGATAGTGAAAAGTTGAACCATTAATAAAGATAAGCTACACCATAAGCAAGTGTTCAGAAAATCCTTATTACGTAAAATTGTTTTTCGTAAAATTTGGCATACGGATGGGAAAAGGTTCAACCTACCTGCACTAGAAAATCGGGCGGATATCTTCTTCTAAAGCAGCAAAATTCAGAGTGCATAAAACGACTTTGTCTTGATGGGCTGTTACATATTGCCATAAGATAATGAAAAGTTGAACCATTAATAAAGATAAGCTACACCATAAGCAAGTGTTCTGAAAATCCTTATTACGTAAAATTGTTTTTGGTAAAATTTCGCACACGGATGGGAAAAGGTTCAACCTACCTGCACTAGAAAATCGAGCGGATATCTTCGTCTTCTAAAGCAGCAAATCCAGGGTATATAAAACTACTTTGTTCTGATGAACTCTTACATATTGCTTTAAAATGGGGAAAAGTTGAACCATTAACAAAGCTATAGGCTACACCACAAGCAAGTGTTCCGAAAAATGACATAAACTATATTTTTGTGCTTCTGTTTTTAACGGATTTTTTTTTACGATCTACAGTGTACGCGATAGGATTTATTGAATATTTTTCTCGAATGAAGCGTAAAATATATATGTATATATGTATGTATAATATATACATATTTGATGTTTATTATATTACGAAAAGGTTGGTACAGTGAAACCTCCCTGCGCGACCAACTCCATTAGGCGACCACCTCCCTGAACGATCATTTTTTTCATGGAACGAAATTTATTCCCATAGGCTCAACACTAATTGCACCTCCATTCAGAGACCATCCCAGTTGAATTTCCTTCATGAGCGACCCATTCCTTTGAAGAAAATGAAACAAATTCCCTTTTCTCCTGGTCGATTGAAAAAGGTTTTATTAGAAAAATAATTCCAGAGAGCGTATTATTCATCAAACTTCTAAACTAAGTTTAGAATTTTTTTATACCGGTAACTTTTAAGTGTTTAAACCCCTTTGTGCCTGCTTAGGCAATGAATTGAACTCTGATGACAAATTAAGAATGACGGTCAATAAACTCCCTCGCCCTATTCTGTCAGGAAACTCTCAAAGAAATAGATAAATTAACGAAATCGTCATTATTTGTTCCCGTCCAAAAAAAGAAATTGCATTTATTTACTGAACTTCGAAAGGACTTGGAAATAAAAGTTATAAACGATAAAACCGTAAAATCAAAGCAAGCATCAATGTATTCATTTTTTAAACTCTGCAGTAATTAACTTATGCAATTAACTTTTGTTTTGATACTTAAATTTTCATATTTTTTTCTAATGGGAAAATAAATTTTAGTAACATTAATTGTTACCCTTTTTTCAACAATTAAACTCTAGATTTAAATATGACCTCCATTAAGAGCGTCTTCTCGGAGCGACCAGTTTTTATTGGAAGGGAACGTGGTCGCTTTAGGGAGGTTTTACTGTATATGTATATAGATATAATATATATATATGTTATACATATATATAACACATATATAACATCTCTCGCGTCGAAGGAGAAAAATGCATCGCAATATGGGCAATGTGTCAGGGTACGTAATCTTCGTGGTAGGTTTATTTAACATCTGCAATAGATATGTATGACAAAGATTATTGTTTTGAAATAGTAGTAGCAAAGATGAAAAATTTTAGGAACTCTGCAAGACTTGATGTGTATATAAACAGACATTTAAACAAACTTTTGTTACAAACTGCCTGTAAGTGAATAAGACCCACCCTTTATGCCCCTGACCTCTTAAGTGTCATACTGATTTCAGACACTTCTATGAAAAATTAGAGCAGTGATATTGAATTACGAAGGTCGTGAAAACACTTCTCAGTTTGATATAATATTTCCATAACATGTGTATGGCGGATATCGGATACGGAAAGGATATCCCTTTCATTAGATAAAAAGATTGACACATCCATACCGTAATCGATAAAGTGTCGATGAAAAAGTAATTGTCATTAACGTCTGCTTAAACATTGTGAAGTGTTTTGGTAAATCTATTTCGAAACACTTTGTGCAGTTTTTTTTTTCTTTCCATTTTTTACATAAAAGTATCTGAGCACGCAGTAAAGGACGAGGTGTACAGTGGCGTAACAATTTGAAAATCATGGGAGGTGATCAAAAAGCAAATTTCAAATTAATTGTACAATGGACCGTATTATTGTGACGTAACATAAGGTAAAATGGCGATTTGTATACCCTCGAACCAAAAGGAACAATAATCTATATGTCTTTATGGATTATCAGTTGGAAACAAATGCTAAACTATTTGTATTCTTTTAAGTGTAAACGAAATTTTCTGTAATCATCTGCATGCAATAAGTACGATAGACAATATTTCTGTGAGGCGATTTTTATAGTCCAAAAGGAAGAATACGGTCCATTGGGCTTATAAATTACGAGTCGCAGCTTATCGAATTCGACGGATGCAAATGTTTGAAAGAACAGTTAGATTGAATTTATTAAACAAACTTCCAAAAATAATTACAATAAAAAATAAACCGAATCTTAAATTGGGTGACCTAACTCTAAAAAAAAATCCATTATTTTAAAATAAAGTTACCTAATTGCAGAGTAATCAGTAAAATATAACCAAGATAAGTAAATATAAAGTTATCAATTAAGGCTTTGATTTATTTTCGGAATGACAAAATAGCAAAAATTGCATCACTTGCACACAATCATATTTTTTTTCCGTTGTAATAGTTTTACCAAAGAAAATATTAGTTTTCTTTTTACTATTATGTCATTTTCACTCACTGAAGCAATTCGGTTTCCTCTGAGATTAGCGTCTCAAATTCATTATCAGTGGAATGAATAAATATTGAAATGCGTGCGTTTTAAACATAACGTCATTTTCTGTTTACATTAAAACAAATTTATATATTTTAATTGTAATGAGGGAATGACATCAGTAAAGATACAGTAATTCGAATTATTTCCCTTTTCTCTGTAACAATGGAAGTAACCCAATTCCCACCATTGTGGAGAAATTTCATGAAAAACTTTTAAAATTAGAATATAAAAATGGGATGATTAAAAAAAAATAGCTAGTGTGGGCACATCTACAAATAAATAGATTTCATTTAAATAAATAAATAGCAAAATTGGTTCAGTAAAATATCAGGGCTGATGACTGAAAAAACAGCCTTGTTTTTTAAATATATAGATTTATGAGAATCAGTCAAACTAATTATTAAAGCATTATGACAAAATAAATATCTTAATTATTTTGTATAGGATATTTAAGAAATTGAATTCGATGGAGATGCGATTATTAAACTAATGACACAACGGAGGGGGAAGTTCAGAAAGACAAAGCCTTAACCACAAGGCCTTATCTTGAGGACTCCATCCCGATCAGGAGGAAGAAGCCATATAATAAAATGTTTTCACAGAAAATAAACTTTCCTGGCGTTTCAGTGCATAGAATTGTGCTTCAAAATTGCAAGATTTAAACTCACAAAACTAGTGGGTATTACTAATATGAAAGAAATAAAATTGAGGATTATCAATTTCAAATATTAAACTAGCATGTTGTGGCCCATTTGTCAAAATTTTTTTAAAGCTTTCTGCGACAAACCCCATTCTCAGCAAAAGTTTTCTGCAACCTGCAAGTGAAAATTTTTAACAGTAGAAATGACTGACAAATTTATAGATAACACAATTAGAAATAGATATATACTATTTCAGACTTCAGATATATACTATTACTATAGTATATATTACACATATAGTACTGTAATAGTATATATTACAGAATAGACTGTAAGAATATACTATTCAGAACTTATATATCATAAACCAGGTATTGTATGTTTTAGGTAGATTTCGTATGAAATACTACCTATTGGCGTCGTTCCAATGTTGGAATTTCTGAAAATTTTTTGCAGATCTACACCGATCATGACCCCTAGAACCCAAAACCATCCTCAGTAAAAAACTTTATATATATATATATATATATATATATACATATATGTATGTATCTCTCTCTATCTATCTATCTCTCTCTATATATATATCACTTTCTTCTGGACACGATAACTTCCACAATTCTTCACCAATCTCTTCCAAACTGATACGTAAAATCAAGGGGCATAAAATCTCGGTCAAGTTCGTTACTGGGCAAAATCGGACCAAGGGGATGGAAATAGGGAGGGGTTTTGTGAAAACCGAAAAAAAAAACATAACTTCTTAATTTTTGTACATATCAAATCAGTTTAAAGATTTTATTACTTCTAAAAATAGGACCAAAAATGTATGTATCACAGATTTTTGATAAAATTAAAAATGGGCTCAAGGGGCACAAAAAATAGGGTTTTTGGGAGAAAAAAAATCATAACTTCGTCAATTCTCAAGATATCAAATCCAATTAATTTTATTATACACTTCCTTAATATTATCTACAACTTTTATATTTACAAGTTTTTCATAGGACCAATTCGTACCGCAAAAAAAATTAAAAACGAAAACAAAAAAAAGGGGGTGAAGAAGAAAAATTTCCATAACTCCGTCAATTCACAAGATATAAAATCCGCATGAATATATCATATATCTTCTTAATATTGTCTTTTGATAGGATCGATTCTTACAGCAAAAACAAATTAAAAATACATAGCGGTTGAAGAAAAAAACCATCTTATTAAGAATGTATTCAAATCCAAACTGCTTATTTTCTGACTCATTTTTAAATTAATTTTTACTCTCAAACGCGTCCAATTGATAGATTCTCTTCTTCAGAAACTATATAATGTACCGTAATGATCGATTTTTTGATAGAGGCAGAATATATTTCAAAAATGATGTCAAAGTGGGCATTTTGAACAGAATTTCCCGAAGCGATTGTGTTAGAAACGAAAAATATTGCCCTACTGAGAAAATAATTGTTTATTAATCAAGTTTAATTTAATTGAAAGAAAAATAAAAACACATGTCGCTTATAAATCTTTCCAAAGATAACGTCAGCAATTTTCGTATTTTTTCTATTAAAAATTAATCTGAAAATGTGCCAGAAAATTTCGAGTTGTTGAGCATGGAAAAGTGTTTTTTTTTTTCTTTTTTTTTTTTTAATACCGTCTTAACATGATTCTGATAAAACCAGCTATTATATAAAAATGAAATGAAAACTCGTCAAAAGCGGTCAGATAAAACTGTTAAAATGGATTTATAGCTACTCATGATTTAGTTGTTGGTGGTGCAATTAATATACTTAACTTCGAAATCTACCTCCGCCTGTAGGCCTGGCCGGCAGGGATTTTTTTATATGTAATGGTCTTACTTGTTTTTAAACAGTATGTAGAATAAAAGCCAAAAATCTAAATTCAAAGAATCAGCATTAGAGAAATTATTTAGCATATTTAAAGTAATTTATGATTATAATAAATAAATTTTCCATTACTTTTTTAAAGATTTGTTGAGTGAGTATGAGGTTAAATTGCTGCAATTTGTAGCAACGCACCACAGATTTGAAAACTATAAATAGATCAATTTACATAGGGAGGTGGGAGAGGCGTTGTATGCATATGCTTAATTATTTCAAATAAATGAAATATAAATTAATATCTATACATACATATCTAATTTTTTATTCTTGCTAGATGTTGAGGATAATGTCATTCTTTTTCTTTGTATAAATAAAAATACTAAACTAATCTCTTTGGACTAAAGCCAATTTTTCAAAAACATATGTTTTTAAAATATAATTGCATAACTAAGGTTGGTTGGTTGTATTTATGACGGCCAATTATCTGCACGAGGGATATAGGCCCAGGGGGGGAGTGCCCTTCGTGGGGGTCTTTCTAAGGGAACCTAACCCGTATTAACGCTTGGAAATCCAAGGTTCGAAGAAAACCACGAAAACTCCGAACGATTAGGCCGACGGGCGCGATTGGGATCGAACCCAGCACCTCCCGTCTACCAGCTTCGAGAGCAGAACCTCTCAGCCACTGGTGGGGCCATTGCATAACTAAGAAGTTATTTAGTTGCATAAAAAATTAGTCTTCTAGAAACTTATAATAGAACTTTACTAAATTTAATACTTTTTATTTTAAATGAAAACAACAATTCTAAAAATGAATATTTCTATCAGATGATGTTTAGCGGCTCGAGGATCAAAGTTTTTCTGCAAGGGTCTGTTCCCTTTCTGCGACGATGTCGCCGTGTCGTCGCTTTTCTGCCACGGGAGTTGTGACCATCACAAAATTTTCTCCTCTATAAATCAAATCGTCAACAACCAAAATTAAATGTCAATCTATTTGTTCTTGATATATAGCTAAAGCAGAAAAATGCGGCATAGTAGCGCGACCTGCTGGGCGATTTACACCAAAATCTAATCAGAACCAATTTATGTCAAAGCCTAAGTGAACCTAAAGTTTGATTACATTAGCTCTTGAGATAGCCCACAAAATGTGTCACATACAGACAGACACACAGATAGGCTCGTGGACAGAAATTTTCTAAAGACAATCAAATCGTGTTCTGGATCTTCTAAAACGTATAAATCCGTCGAAAACCGGAAGTTGAAATTTTTCAAATACTTTCATCTTGTACAAATAGAAGAAAGTGATGAAATGAGTTCAAAATAAAATGCACCTTACGGAGTTACCGTTCTGATGTAGATGTATACTTTAGATACCGGGTGTCCCAAAAAGGACTGACTGATTTTAAAATCCAATAACTTGCGAACGGTGACAGATATTTAAAAAAATTCTTGCAGGAGAGTTATGCATAAGGTCAAAAGTTTTTTTTACAGTGATTTTCGATTTTAGTTCGAATTACAAACAATAGATGGCGCTGTAAGCAATAGTCGCTAAATACAGGCTCGATTTCTGGTTCTTTCTCTTGTTCCATGCTGAAAAAGGAGATGGAAATGTATTATCCGGGCCACGAAGTACCAAAAATCGAGCCTGAATTCAGCGTCTATTGATCGCAGCGCCATCTATTGTTTGTAATTCGAACTAAAATTGAAAATCACTGTAAAAAAAACTTTTGACCTTATGCATAACTCTCCTGCAAGAATTTTTTAAATATCTGTCACCGTTTGCAAGTTATTGAATTTTAAAATCAGTCAGTCCTTTTTGGGACACCC
Source organism: Maratus speciosus (assembly GCA_963932465.1). Lineage (NCBI taxonomy): Eukaryota > Metazoa > Arthropoda > Arachnida > Araneae > Salticidae > Maratus > Maratus speciosus. The sequence continues at coordinate 280,571,101 of OZ010794.1, read as the reverse complement.
GGTATATTATCAATGTTTATAGTGCTTCGTTATGTATAAAGTTGTTTTGTAAGTAATAAATAATCAATCACATTAAAGATAGGAAATATTAGTCTTTTGGGCAGAAAATATTGCCTTTATTTGAAAAGGGGGTGCTTGAGGACCATTTTGAACTCTTTTTTTTTCCCACAAATTGTCATCCTTTATTATCTGGCATTCAGCAAAGGAGTTTGTACTTAATGAACGTCAACGAGTAGATTTAGAAGAAACGCTTAGATTTTGATACTTCTTTTTTTTTTCTCCTGGATTAGGGTCGTTCTGGTGATTTTCCAAAAAGAACTAAAGCTTCAATAAAAAATGAAGAGTAAAAAAAGTGAAAATTAAAAACGACAATTTATGGAAACCTTTTATCATTTAGCTGTTTTTAACACTAGAACCGCCAAGACGGTCATTTTGATCGTTTCGAAACTTTCATTCCGTACCAATTTGTTTCTATTTAGAGTATAACTTTCAATTTCCGTGACTTTTCCTATAAATTGAAAAGCTATGATATGCCAGTGATAAATTTTCCAGTCAGCCAAAATTTATGAAGTATTGCAGTGGTATACCTAGAACCGCCGAAACGGTCAAAATGACCGCCGTCAATTTTAATGCACATTTTATCTAGTAGATGTCGCAACAGTCCATACTTCATACAACCATACTTCAACAATGGTTACAACCATGAACATAGAATAGAGAAGGACTTCTCACGAAATAGGTTTTAGAAGAAGAAAACCGTTCCTTGAAAATTTGTCTAATAGATGGCGCTGTGTCGCACGGTTGTACTCGGTTTCGTCTGCTTCAATTTGCTCTACCAATAACTTCTTTGATCATTGAGATCCAGCCAATGAACGTTGTCCGCTAGAGGCGCTGGTATGTACATGGTTGTATTCTAACCGTTGCCATCCCTTCATTTAAGACCAAAATCGCGACACGATATTCACACTATTTCGTGTGAAGTCCTTCTCTATTCTATGTTCATGGTTACAACATTCCCACAGATATCTTCTTTACTTCACTGCCTCTAGCAGAAAAGCTGAAGTCACTAAAAACTAGCACTGTTCGCACAGTTAATCGCGGACGAAAAACAAACTTCCACCGCCCAGAAATTCTGAAAAAAAGTCTTTGTACAGTAGCCAAATTCTTGACTAAGATAATATTACGTTGAATTTATCAAAGGAAGAAAAATAAATATGTTTTAATTCTAAGTTCCCGACATCCATCAGTCAGTTACATTTGAAACTGGTGATAAACACTAAACAGAAACTGTAAAGTTCTATAATTCTACAAAATTTGGCGTCGACGTGCTCGACCAAATGGTACGGAAGTATTCTACAAAAGCTAGTTCTACACGATGACCTCTACAAGTGTTTTATAATTTTCTTGATCTAGCGGGCATCAATTCCGAAAAACACAGTCAAAAAATGCGTTAAATACCAGTATTTTGTTAAAGAGCAATCCGCTGTCTTTAATCTCTTTATATTATTCCTAGTATTTTCTAGAAGAAAATACTGGTAGTTTTCCTCTTTTTTTGACTGTGTTTTTTCCCTGACCACTCGCCAAACTGAATATTGTATTGCTCAAGGAATAAATATAAATGTTTGTTTTCACTAAGTTTATTCTTGTTTTTAGCAATTTCGATTTCTCATAAAAAATATTTTTTACTATAAAAATATTCTTAAAATAAAAAATATACATAATATATATATCAATATAATATTATTATAACATAATAAAATATAAAAAAATATAATAAAAATTATGAAATATTTATTATTATATGGGCAATGTTGGTAATAATAGTAATAAACGATACTAAGAGTAAAAAATGGCAAGCAAAGAATAACTGAGCATGGTAATCCACATCGGTCAAAATTACTGCTTTGGCGGTTATAGGTATACGTTTTTGCCGGCGGTTCTAGTGTTAAAGAGCAACTAAAAATCAGCACAGTCTATTGCCAATATCTTTCTGAATTTTCACGATATTTGACTAGCTTTTTTTTATGAGTTGCTCCATAGAGTTGACTATAAAATCATGAAAAAAAAAATATTTTTTATCACGCGCGCATGCACAGATAAAAAATATTTCATTCAACTGCACATATTTGATTAAATATTTAACATATTTGCATTCCAATTGCACCATATTATTTCTGCTACATTTTGCCATATTTTCTAAAACTGATGTTAAATTTGGTAAAAAACCTTGCATGATATAAACAAAAAACATGCAAAAGATTTTTAACTTTATAAAAAATCGATAAATCTCCATAAACATACGTTCTATTCTTTCACAAATGAATGCATATATTGTACAATGTCCATATATTCGTCAGCTATAGTGATAGATCATTTCATGCATTTAATTTTACAGGGGCATCCCAAACATTATTATTTTTTTATTTTTTGTTGGCTCCCTAATTGTCCTTCTGATCAAACCGCCGTTGATAAATATGAAGTCGAACATATTCTTGATAATCTTGAAGTTCCAGAAAAATCCGACAAATATATCTTTAAATATTCAACAAAACGTCTAAAATTGAAAGTGTCCTAGTATCAATGGCCATACAGTGTATATCACACCAGGAAATCTCAATATATCAAGAGTCATAAACATTTTAAAGACAGGGATGTCAAACGAACAATGACATATAAAAGGATTTAATCACAAAACGGAATAAAGAAATATGATGGAAAATGAAAAACAATTTGACACGTGGGTGTTTAATTTTCAGCCGACAAGAACATCTACGTATGGAGATAAATGCATTATTTCTTAATTTCTTATTTATAATAGACCAGCGAATAGCCAAGAAATCCATCACTTGGTCATATAATACGTCGAATTAAGTAAAAAAAAAAAGAAGATCATATAAAACCAAATGGAACACTAATAGAAAATTCATTAAGAATAAGAAAAAGAATGTACTCACAGTATTTCAGAAGAACTGATCTATGAAACTAACAGTTATACATACTGCATTACAGATAAGAGACGAAACGAACATCCAAGATATTTAATTATTACGATTACAGTTAAGATTTAATACAAACAATTAACTTATTTGTGAATTTAAAATTAATCATCATTAAATAATATAATTACTAATTAAAACAAATGAAATTTACAAAAAACTAATTATAATTATGTATATTTAATTTAAAGACAATTAACCAATTAGAAAAACATTATAAATTAAAATTTGGAGACTGTATAACTGTGGTATTAATATATATACTGAAAAAAGTTACTAAATTTAATGCAACCATCAGTTAACGAAATCATATATTGAATAATTATGAGATGCTGATTAATAATGTTCAGACATTAATATAAAATTTTAATTGTTAATAACAGTAATTGACATACATGAATTTATATACAAATAAAAATAAATAACTGACATCATTAACAAATTTTTTTTATTCCGAAAAGTAAACTAATTCATAAAAATGATAACTCATAAAAATCATACCTTTAATAGCAAAAAAATAATAAATAAATAAATAAATAAATAATAAATCATTATGTAAAAGAAATAAAATAGTAATGACCTCAGGTTCTTTTTTTTTTTTTTTTCAGAATTAAGGGGATGGTGGACGTTTAAAAAAATTTCTTTTAATTTTCACAATAGAGATTTGAAATTTTGTGCAAATATACATTTCACCATAAGTATATAGAACAACTTAAAAGAAATTTCCAATCTTATTACAATTCTAAGAACTTTTTTAAAAAAATTTAAATGCTCCTTGCGTTTTAATTTTTTAGATATTTCATGGATTTTGGAGTTTAATGACGTAAAACTCTATTAAAAACAAATCTGAGCATCGATTTTTTAATCCCTTACATAGTTAATTTTTTAGAGAATTTTTTTTCTGAATTCCATATCGATTTTCATCAAAATTCTGCCATATAATTACTTAAAAATAAAATTTAACTGTGTTAATGAAGTCTAATTTAAAAATGCATACACAGTTTCTCTTTAAGTAATATCAGGATTCTTCCTTATCAGTTTCATGATTTTTAATCAAAAATTAATTAGCAAAGAGCATTAAAAATTTTTAAAAAAATTGAAATATCAGTATTGAGAAAAACACACTTAAAGATTATTAAAAGGCCAAAAAAGTGTTTGTGAACAAAATTAAAATACTTGTAACTTTGCTTAAAATAATCGCATTTGCATTCAGTTTTCCACAAATGGCGTAGTACAAATTGGAGAATAATTATACACATAAGAAGAAAGGTCAATTTTGGGGTCAATTTTTGCTCAAATAAAGGTCCACGGTCCCCTTAAATGACTAAATTAATATCTCATATCATAATTCTTATTTATTTTTTATTTATTTATTGTAATGAAATGTACATAAATATGAATAAATATACATATATATTTAGCCAAATAAGCCACAAATCCAACATCTACTAATGTTTATATATTTGTTTTATATAAACACCAAATTAGTTAACCCCTAGAGGGGCGGTGGGATATATTATATCCCACCTAATTTTAATCATGATTTGCACCAGAAACTTTTAATAAAATTTTATTTTCTAAACTTTGGTGACACTAAGCTGATAAAATGCTTTTCCTTATTGTGAAGTAAATTATATCGAAAATTCCGGTGTGAATTTCAACATTACGAAACACATGTGCTTGCCCCTAAAAGGGTTAAATGAATTAATTATTAAGTTTACCCTGCAGGCAGAACAACCACAATGCCCAACTTGATCACCGGCAAATTTAATGCCCCTATTTTCTTCCCATCTGAGCACAAATATCATAATCTGCCTAGTTAATAAATTCAAACATCCTTATAAACGGATCTATGAAGGAAGAATTATAATGCGCAAAATAATTACTCTAAAAGGAAAATTGGGCCCTTCCATCAAAAATGTCAAATATCAATTTATCTTTATTATAAAGCGTTATTTTCGAGTCAAGAAAGTCCATTACACCATCGATCATATCACCCTGACCCAATGCAAGCTGTTTGGGATATTGAGTAGCCAACGATGCAACATTGGAGTCATTGAAATAAAAAACAACCATATCATCTATATAACGATAGTAAAAATAATCACTGTTATTACTTGAAGAATTCCCTGCATAGTCATACAAATAAAGATCAAAAAATATATTTGATGCTGTTCCTTCCCGAGGAATTCGCCGGCATTGTTTCCAAATGACATTCAGTTCAATGATGTTTTAACCTCTTCAGTTCCAAAGCTAAAATAATAATAGAAATGCTTATTCACTGGTTTTTTCCAAACAAAATGACATCGTAAATGGCAGAAAAAATATCTTTTCTGAAATGGATCCTTTAGGCGCTTAGTAATTTAGGTTCAAAAATATGGATCTGAAACTACAAACCCCCTTAAAAACATCAATTTAATAACCATTAACCTAAATTAACGCAATCGCAAATTTAAAAGCATTACACAAGTAAATAATCTACAAATCCTCAAAAAATTTTATTGGAAAAGATTTAAGTTAAATACTTATGAAAATTTCTCACATTCTTGGTCACACTGTCTTTTGGGCATTTTTAGGCATTTTGGAAGCTCAGATGAAAATAAAAACTAATTTTTTTGTAGGCCTATTCATTTTTTTAAATAGAATTTTGAAGTTGTACAGATCTTTTTAGACACCCTGTACATTAAAAATACCACAATAACTTTCTATTTAACAACGATTACAAAATAAATATATTGTAATGTTGATTTCTAGACGAATTTTCTCTTTTTAATATTTATTTTCTCATTAAGTAATGTTTTAAAAGAAAATTAACTCTAGTATAAAGTCAACTAATGTATAGCTAATGTGTCATTTCATTTCAAGCGTCACAATCAAGGGTGGTGGCAGAACGAAATGCAAGGAGGGGGGGGGGGGGGACAGAACAAATAGACTTGTGGTCCACAGCCCATGCGGTATTTTTTTTTAACGGAAAATACAAGAGTAAAATACGGTAAGCTACGGTTTTTTTTTTCTTGTCAGGATTCTCCTCCGCATACAAGACAAATTTTAAATATATCAACATAAAAATTAATAATGAAATGTATCGATTAAAAAAAATTAACAAAACCAAAATTATACTTCCACTAGTTTTTTCCTAAATGGAAAACGTAAATAGGTTATATCTTTTTTGGAGGAATTGTAGGAATATTTTAAACAGGAGGTTGAGGAGATTTTACAACCTGACCCCCCAACCCCCCATCCAGATGAAGATAAATTTTAAATACATGAACGTAAAAAGAAAGACAGAACTAAAAATTGCATCCAAGTGACGTTCCCAAGGGCTCTGCTGAAGGAAAATTCTTATTAGTTCTATTTTATTTTATAGTTTAATTACTGTAAGATGCTTTGCAAGAATAAATTTTATTGCACCCTCCTTATATATATCACCTTGTTACATCGTTCATTCGGATATATCACTTTTTTTATTTCCGTGCGTCCCGCAATGGAGAAAAGCAATAAAAACTTTACAACAACTGCACTCTTTAAATAATTGCATATCTAAATAACAATAAAAAAATATAATTACATAGTGATAATTTATAACATAGTTGTAGCATATATAAAAAATAACTTCAGGGCCTGTTTATATGGCTCATTCAGATATATTGTGCTTTTTTCTTGTCCTCTCCAGCAAGCGCAATATAATGAGGCGATTTTTAAAAATGTATGCGAGAAAAAGAAAATTCAGTTAATTAAATTTTAAAATCGAAGTACACTGTAAAAAAAAAAAAGGACTAAAAAACGGAGATTCTACTAGCAATCTAGACGCCAGTACTATTTCTGTTTTTTTACGGAAAAATTTCCCCATAAATTACAGAAAAACGGAAAATTTTCCGTAATCTATGGAGGAAAATTTCCGTAAAAATACGGAAATAGTACTGGCAGTAGAATCTCCGTTTTTTTTTTTTTTTTACAGTGTAGGATTCCTCCCCCTATATTCGTGTTATCTAATTCCAAGGGCTGCCGGTTTAACGAGATTTCAATGTGCTATAAATGAAGGATATGTTCAATTCAAAATAAAATTCTACGGAAATTTTGAATAATCCTTCCTATAACAGCCTCAAAAAGCATCTTCGTTATTCCGTAACGGAAGCGGACATCCTGAAAAAACTCATCCGCCATTCATATTTCGCTTTTTCCACTTTCATTCAAAGCTTTCATTGACCTTGCTCGAGAGAGAGAGAGAGTGTGTGTACGGGCCAGCCATATTACCTCCTTCAGCGGTCAAGGCCGATTTTTTTCTTTTTTTCATCTCTTAAACTGACAACACCTATTAGGCTTGTTCACCTCAGTTTATTTGGTCTTACACACGAAATGCAATTCCATTACCTTGATACATTACCACATATCCCGAATCGTAATTGATATTTTCCTTCAGATGATAAAGTTGTTACAATTGTGTCTCCTGAAAGAGATTGTGTTTATTTGAATTATAACAATACATTAATAATGTTGATCATTCAATATTGCACGTAAGTAGGGAATTATATAAGTAACTTTAGCTACTGCTTACGGATCTACAAGTTTTATTCAAGGTTTTCTTTCAGGAAAATGAAAGAATAGAAATATGGAAAAATAATTGTTTGTACCATCATTATATGCAAAAAAATATTACTAAACTAGCTGCGGTGTAACCCGATGTAGTGCATTTACATTGCATAAGATCTTCCGATTTTTTGAGAGAAAAGAAATCGAACATTAATGTACAGTTAGAAAACGCTTATACTATTAATTTGATTTAATATTAAATGTTAAGTAAGTAAATTATGCAAACCATATACAAAACAAGTGAGCAAACCGTATTTATAATTTAGGTTAAATAGAAATCACGAAAATAGCATTTTGCAGATTACGTGAGCTTTAATCAAAAATTTATTGTTCTTTTAACCCTTTAGTGCTAAGCTTTGCATATATGCAAACAACACCGTTTTGAATTTAATAGATTTTTTTTTTATTCGCATATACCGAATTCACACCAGAAAATTAAAATAGCAATAATAGCTTTAATTAAAAAAAACAGACATCCCGCATTTAAATAAAGCGAAATTAACCATTAAAACTTTCTGGGGTAAAGTCAGATTCTCTGAACTACGTAATTTCTAGAACGGGAATTATTATGGGAATTAAAGGGTTAAAAGTTAAGTTTTATAAAATAAATAATTATATAAAATAAAGTATTTGGAGACATACTTATTAAAACATTGACTAATTTGCATTATTTTAGCGTAAAACAGCCACACGACAGTAGCTTTTACTTGTATTGCAGATGTGCAACAGAAGAACAGATTGACGTATTATATGAAAAATATATCTCTGTTTTTTTTTTTTTTTCATTATTTTTCCTGCGTAATAAACCTTTCAGAGAATCATATATATTTTTTTCGAAACAAAATAAAAAATCGCGCATTTAAGGGTTAAGATTTGGTTTCTGAATGCGGAGCTGCTGAAATAAAAATGGCGTCAGTTTCACAAACTTATAAAAATTATTTTATATTTTTTGAATTAAAATAAAGACTATGCAAGAAAAGAAAATGCATTTTTTACCCAATAAATCATTTTACTTCTAGCAAGACCTTTGTGAAACGTTTTAACCGTCATCTTTCAAAAATAATTAATTGAAAACAGTATATGATTTTTCTTTAAATTCAGTTCTTGTAAATAGGGGTCAATAATTGTCCACTTAAATGTAAGGAGTTTAAATCTTCTTCCTTCGTTGAATGTAAAGCTGGAAAAAAAACCGACAATGTAATGATTTCTAAAAGTCAATATTTTGACAGACGATTTTTGCTTCTGTATTATAACTTGAGTCATGAGCCTTGAATATTCAAAATCAGTTTTTATTTCTTCGAATTTCTTTGGAAAATTTAATTTAATTAAGAGTTTTTCCATCATTTATTTAAATTCAAAAGGATTTCTCTCTTAAAATTTAATGAGAAAATGACAATGTAAAAATCTAATAATCCCCATTGTTTTTCTTTTTCTCTCTTTTATCCACAAAATGGAGTCATTTAGCCACCATTACAGAAATGTCATTAAAAACTACAATAATAATAATAATAATAACTTGAGAATAAAAATCACAAACTTACTGAATGGCGTATATAAAATAAATTAAAAACTAAATAAACATTAAAAAATTACAAAAATCAACGTTTCAATCATCCTCTATGACCTTGTAATTTTTTTATGTTTATTTAGTTTTTAATTTATTTTTTATACACCATTCAGTAATTTTGCGATTTTTATTCTCAAGTTAATATTGAACTTTTCATGGTGTAAATGTCCAGCTCTTTTATGAATAATAATAATACTCGGGAACTAATTCAAGTTTTAACATTCTGAGACCTTATATGATATCCTCGTTTCCATATGGATTTCATCGCTCAGTGCTCGATATTCTAAGAGGAAGAGTTGTGAAACACAAACAGACAGGCAGATTTTAATATAATTGATAATATATTTAAATTAGTTAACTTTTAATAATAATAATAATACTATGCCGGAAACTAATTCAAGTTTTAACATTCTGAGACCTTATATGATATCCTCGTTTCCATACGGATAACTGGAGTTAATATCATCGCTCAGTGCTCGATATTCTAAAAGGAAGAGTTGTAAAACACAGACAGGCAGATTTGAATATAATAGTTAATATAGTTAAATTAGTTAACTTTTATTAATAATAATAATAATAATAGTATGTCGGAAACTAATTCAAATTTTAACATTCTGAGACCTTATATGACATCCTCGTTTCCATACGGATTTCATCGCTCAGTTCTCGATATTCTAAGAGGAAGAGTTGAGAAACACAAACAGACAGGCAGATTTTAATATAATAGATAATATATTTAAATTTGTTAACTTTTAATAATAATAATAATAATAATAATAATATGTCGGAAACTAATTCAAGTTTTAACATTCTGAGACCTTATATGATATCCTCGTTTCCATACGGATAACTGGAGTTAATATCATCGTTCAGTGCTCGATATTTTAAGAGGAAGAGTTGTGAAACACAAACAGACAGGAAGATTTTAAAATAATAGATAATATATTTAAATTAGTTAACTTTTAATAATAATAATAATAATAATAATAACATGTCGGAAACTAATTTAAGTTTTAACATTCTGAGACCTTATATGATATCCTCGTTTCCATGCGGATTTCATCACTCAGTGCTCGATGTTCTAAGAGGAAGAGTTGTGAAACACAAACAGACAGGCAGATTTGAATATAATAGATAATATATTTAAATTAGTTGACTTTTATTAATAATAATAATAATAATAATATGTCGGAAACTAATTCAAGTTTTAACATTCTGAGACCTTATATGATATCCTCGTTTCCATACGGATTTCATCGCTCAGTGCTCGATATTCTAAGAGGAAGAGTTGTGAAACACAAACAGACTGGCAGATATTAATATAATAGATAACATATTTAAATTAGGTAACTTTTATTAATAATAATAATAATAATAATAATAATATCTCGGAAACTAATTCAAGTTTTAACATTCTGAGATCTTATATGATATCTTCGCTTCCATGCAGATAGCTGGAGTTAATTTCATCACCCAGTGTCCGATATTCTAGGAGGAAGAGTTGTGAAATACAAACACACAGGCAGATTTTAATATAATAGATAATATATTTAAATTAGTTAACTGTTAATAATAATAATAATAATAATAATAACATGTCGGAAACTAATTCAAATTTTAACATTCTGAGACCTTATATGATATCCTCGTTTCCATACGGACAACTGGAGTTAATATCATCACTCAGTGCTCGATAATCTAAGAGGAAGAGTTGTGAAACACAAACAGACAGGCAGATTTGAATATAATAGGTAATATATTTAAATTAGTTAACTTTTAATAATAATAATAATAATAATAATAATATGTCGGAAACTAATTCAAGTTTTAACGTTCTGAGACCTTATATGATATCCTCGTTTCCATACGGATAACTGGAGTTAATATCATCGCTCAGTGCTCGATATTCTAAGAGGAAGAGTTGTGAAACACAAACAGACAGGCAGATTTTAATATAATAGATGATATATTTAAATTAGTTAACTTTTAATAATAATAATAATAATCATAATATGTCGAAAACTAATTCAAGTTTTAACATTCTGAGACCTTATATGATATCCTCGTTTCCATACGGATTTCATCGCTCAGTGCTCGATATTCTAAGAGGAAGAGTTGTGAAACACAAACAGACAGGCAGATTTTAATATAGATAATATATTTAAATTAGTTAACTTTTAATAATAATAATAATAATAATAATAATAACATGTCGGAAACTAATTCAAGTTTTAACAATCTGAGACCTTATATGATATCCTCGTTTCCATACGGATTTCATCGCTCAGTGCTCGATATTCTAAGATGAAGAGTTGTGAAACACAAACAGACAGGCAGATTTTAATATAATATATAATATATTTAAATTAGTTAACTTTTAATAATAATAATAATAATAATAATAATAATAATAATAATAATAACATGTCGGAAACTAATTCAAGTTTTAACATTCTGAGACCTTATATGATATCCTCGTTTCCATACGGATTTCATCGCTCAGTGCTCGATATTTTAAGAGGAAGAGTTGTGAAATACAAGCACACAGGCAGATTTTAATATAATAGATAATATATTTAAATTAGTTACCTTTTATTATTAATAATAATAATATCTCGGAAACTAATTCAAGTTTTAACATTTTGAGATCTTATATGATATCCTCGTTAATTTCATCGCTCAGTACCCGATATTCTAGGAGGAAGAGTCGTGAAATACAAACACAAAGGCAGATTTTAATATAATAGATAAAATATTTAAATTAGTTAACATGAGCAATTACATGTGTTTTTTTTGTTGTTGTTGTTGTTTTTTAATAGCCGCATACGTTATTTCCATTCCTATAACTTTTAAGGCCATTCTTTATAATTTTTCTTATAATCAGTGAATGTACTTCATACAGTTTTATAGGATATATTTTATACAAAAGTGTATTTAGTTTTTCTTGAAAAGTGAAAAATAAAATTTTGAGTAATGCAGAAACATTAAGCATTATAAAAAATTATGAAGTCTTGAATGTAGAAGAATATCTTATCTGGAGAAACAAATCTTGGATATTAATTTCCTTATCGGAGACTATTTCTCTTGCAACTGTCTGTCTGGTTACGTCTTTGCCTGGTTGGATAAGTTTCCGCTTTAACACAATTATTTCCTTCTAATTGACTGATGGCTTTCATTATTATGAAACAGCCATTATAAATGAAGTGTTAGGTGAAGATGAAAGAGCAGTCGCAAAAAAGTTAGAATTCTGATTTTCTGGTCAGAATGGGGGAAAAATTGTCATAATTTTTTGGAGCAGAAAATCATGATTCTAATTTTTACGACTGCTCTTTCATCTTCACCTAACGCTTCCATAATAATGGCTGTTTCATAATAATGTAATATATGAGTCCATCAGAAAAAAATTGGTTCCAAAGGTCGATTGAAAAAGACTTTTTAATACTTTGAGCAGAAAGAAGAGGCTACACTTGCAATTTTCATGACACTATAGAATCACATAGCTGCCAATTTGTACGGTTTTGTTATATATAAAATTTAATAAAAAAAAATTTGCCATATTTAATCGTTGACAATTGTTAGATTTCGGATATTGAATTATAGGCAAAATTTACTGGTAAGTTTTAGTTGGTAAGAAAAAAAACTTAGCCGTTGGTAGCTATGTAATAACGTAATACTGCAGCAAAAAAAGAAAAAAAAAATGCAGCAAAATTGACATTCAACAAACAAAAAACTGTCAAGGGCTTTTTCAAATAAACAATTTCACTCCCCGTTTTTCTTTAAAAAAAAAACGGAAATGTACATCAAAGAAATGATACTAGTATCATAAAAATTAATTGAATTAAGTGAAAATTTATATTGCATCTCCTTAGTTGGTGACGATTTGTGTAAATCCCGTTTATAAGAATTTTTTGCTTATCCGTGGTGATCTTGGTCCATATTAACTCGGATAATCGAGACTCTTATTATTCACCCTATCTCTCTAATTATCTCCTAATTAAAGAACAAAACATTCTGGAGGATATTCTAAGAGGAAGAGTTGTGAAATACAAGCACACAAGCAGATTTTAATATAATAGATAATATATTTAAATTAGTTACCTTTTATTATTAATAATAATAATATCTCGGAAACTAAAAAAACCGTACTTAAAAGTTGAATTCTGAATAAAGTTGATAATAGGAATCGAAACAGAATTTTCAAAATAACTAGAAGCATCTCTTCAACATTAAATACTATTCAGTATTTAATGCAGTGTGTTCATAAAAGAATGTCTCAGTTATAAATTTTAATAGTATAAACTGTAGTTTAACTGAGTAACTGTAACTGTAAGTTTAACTGAGAGTTGGTTCAAGGTTACAAATAAAGAGTAACTCAAACAGTTTTAGATAAGCGCATGCGCGTGTACTGCTTTGTTATTGACTCGCTTGCAGTGCCCGCAACATGGCCACTCCTGAGCGGAAAGCGTTATTTCTGGGCTGAGGATTTAAAAGCTGTGCGAGCTGTGATATTTTTTTCTTTTGGATCTTTATAAAAGATCGTGCCTACGCCCCGCCGCTACCTAATGATTTGCCAGAGTTAAGACATAGAATTGAAGAGGCTATTTCTTCCATTACTCCGGACTTGTTAACCGAAGTGTGGGAAGAATTGGGTTTTAGGTTGGATGTGTGCTGTAATAACTAAATGCGCACAAATCGAACATTTGTAAGAAAAAATAGGTTAGTTTACCTTCAATTTGATGTATGGTTTGAACATGCTGGATAAAAGGAAAGAAGCTGAATACTTTAGAGAAAAACTGTCAAGCAAGCCGACTGTAAAAAATCATTTATTTATTTGATTATTTTTAATCTAGTGCTTTCTGTTTTTCAACTATTTCTACAGTCAAAAATCAGGCTTTTTTTTCTTTTTGTACAATAAATAGTTTTTTATTGTCATTGCAGTTTACAGTTTCTATTAAATAATTCGGATATTTTAACGCATTGTATTAAAAAAAATCACAATATATATATATATATATATATATATATATATATATATATATATATTACGTGCTTTGTTGAGCTTATCTCATGCATCTTATTCAATAATATATTTTTCTTTTTCTTAATTTTAAACCTTATTTATACGGATAAAATTTTGTTACATAAAGTGTAATTTTTTTACACTTTATATCGTTTTTCGTTATTTACGTTTTATTTTTTTTTTCAGCCCCTGAAAAAAATTTAAATAAGAAATTAAGTTTCTATGTTTTATTTAAATACACAAGAACTTTACTAATAACGAATCGATTGAAAAAAAAAGCATGATTTAGTTTTAAAAAAAATAAATGTCATCTAAATATAGCAAGGTCTTCAAATACGGCTCTTTCAAATAATGTATGACCACATTAGAAAAATATTCAGAAATAACTGTCAGACGCATATAAATGTCAAACTAAAATACATTCTTTTATTCTTCTTTTCTGTTTGTCGTTCCAGATAGTTGTCATAACACTTCGTCGAATCGAGAATTGGTATGATTCAACTTAAAAAACAGAATTTTTTTATTCATAGCTTAGCATAAGGAAAGATTTGGAGATGTTTAAATTAAGGTAAACATGTTAGAAGTTTAACTTGATGCAATACTTTTCTACTATCATATGTATGTGAATTCAAAACTTTTGTTGTCAAAAGTATGCGGAGCGAAAAAAATCAAATCAAATCAAAAGTTTGGATTTAGTTAAAATAATAAAAATTCGAATCTTGCATTTCGGATCCAGCAACTTAAAATTAAAAACACATATTTTTATTCAAGCGTATGGATGTACCTGGAGCTGTTTAAATTAAAATAAACATGTTAGAAGTTTAAGTTAATACAATGCTTTTCTACTATCACAGGTATGTGAATTCGAATCTTTTGTGCTGTCATAAATACACGGTGTGTTAAAAAGTAAACAAAATCAACTTTAAAATATATCTCATATTACATCAAGATAGGTTAAAATTAAAAAAAAAAAAAAGAAAAAAGAAAAAAGAAAAGAAAAGGCAAAAAAAATCTAGAGTAACTCTATTTGACTTTCCAAACAATGGATACTGAAATACATGTACTGAAAAAAAAGGAGAGGGATTAGAATGCATTCGAACGCTGGATCGCCCATTTTGAAACTGGAAAGTTTACCTCTGTGGCACTAACGCTTGATTACATCGCCACAATATTAATCACTTATTACTCTGTCACATTTCCTTAGTGATTTACCCTATAGAATAGGTCGCAACATGGTTTTAAAATGGATTAAATACCTAATCCGTCGGTCGATTTTTACGTTAATTTTTACAGTTCTTCCGACTGTGGTCAATAACATATTCACCATATTACAGGGTGCCCAGTAATTAACCAAAAATTTGAATTGTTTAGTAAAAGAGTTCGAGAAGAGATAACAGAAAAATATTTATTTCACAAATAAGTACGTTTATTCCGATATAATGCACAAGATTTTCGAAGTGCTTCGCATTACTCGCAACAATATGGCGAAGCCTAAGATCAAAGTTGTCCAAAAGTGAACGAATAGTTGGAAGTGTGATACCCGAAATGTCAGTAGAAATGGCTTGTCGGAGCACATCTAATGATTGTGGAGAATTTTTGAACACATTGTACTTCAAGAAGCCCCACAGAAAATAGTCCAGGGGGTTCAAGTCAGGAGAATAGGCAGGCCAATCAATCCCCTGTCCTGTTGCGTCAACACAATTCAAACCCAAAACTCTGTCATGGAAATGTTCCGCTAAAAGTTCTAAATTTTTTTTAGTTCTGTGGGGCCTGGCACCATCCATAAACCAAAAACCATCAATGCAGTTCATCCCGTGGTAATAAGGAATAAAATGTTATGGTTCCGTGGCAATAAGGAATAAAGTGTGGTCCTTTAAATGGGTGGGGTCTACTAGGGTTTCTTTGTTCAGGTTTCGTAAATTGTAAACCGCGTAGTGTTGCATCACCAAATGTTACGTCACAATGACGTCCCAATAAACAGTTACTGAAGTTTCAAATTTTCGGTTAATTACTGGGCAGGGTAAAAAATATTTATAAATAAAAGTATAAAATTTCGTGTCCCGGACTAAAGACCCTTATAAGTGATAAATATTCAACTAGAACGTTTTATTATGAAGAAGTATTTTTATGAACGTATCACAAAGCCTATAAGGCTAATGTCAGACGAAAGTCTTTGTGCACGCTTTTTTCCCCTACATATCATCCCTACACAATGCCGCTAGCATTGTGTAGGGATGATATGTAGGGGAAAAAGCGTGCAAAAAGACGTTCGTCTGACATTAGCCTTAACATTCAGCAAGTAACAATTCAAAAAACAAAAACACAGACTGATGTGTTGAAAGATTTTATTCAGGTTTGCAAACAGTTGATAGGTGTTGATAAATATAGCTGCAATGGGTGCACTAACAGTAGTTTGACTAAAATTTTGGATTGATGTATTTAGCGTATATGTGTTACTTCAGTATAAAAACTTCAGTTCGAAATTGTTAAGGAAATAACGAAAGAAAAATAATGAAGAAAAAATAATAAATGAAAGTTTAAATAAATAATTTGTACTTTTGAGTA
This sequence comes from Maratus speciosus, assembly GCA_963932465.1. NCBI lineage: Eukaryota > Metazoa > Arthropoda > Arachnida > Araneae > Salticidae > Maratus > Maratus speciosus. The sequence continues at coordinate 280,554,363 of OZ010794.1, read as the reverse complement.
TGCGATATCTGAAAAGCATTGAGCAGATGCCAACTCTATGTTTACACATTTTAATTGTTTGCACTATATGAAATGAGTTCGTATTATAACTTTCTTTATAAAAAAAAAAGAATATATATTTATATACGACTATGAAATTGATAGTGAGACACAAGTAAAGTAGAATGTATTTTTTTTGTTGTTGTTGTTGTTCTTTTACTTTTATGATATATGTACTTGATATGATACTTTTATGGCAGATTTAAATTTTATCTTTTATGTATCTATCAGAAAATTTAAGGTATAATTCGATTACTTAACCCTTTGCAAGAGCGTCTTTCACATTTTGTTTGTTACTTTTTTTCACCGGTTTTGCTGCACAGAATTTTTAGCTTCCTTTTATCGCTTAAAACCAGACAGGACAGTAACTAGGCAGGACAAAATTTCTGTACAGAAAAACTGGTAAGAAAATTCGAGGATTTCGTGCACCTTATAGGATATATTCCCGTCGTGAAGGAATTAACTATGTAAAACGTAATGTAAAATTTTAAAAATCGAACAATATCATAATGACAGGCTGCCACTGGCGACTATTTTTATATCTTATTCGTACTGCTATTTAGAAAAAAAAAAAAACTGTTGTATATTTCTCTTGAACATGTTATTTCGGCCAACGGCATAGTTGCCAAGTCTTCCGCTTTTTTGTACCATAAAAATTTAATTGGAATTTTTGCCTTATTTAATCGACTGATTATGGCGATTTAAAAAGGTAAAATTTACTATAAAATTTTTGTGCTACGAAAAAAGCGTAAGAGTTGGCAGGTATGCATTTTTCGTTTTAAAGTTATTGCATCGTCTCTTATTCCCATACACCATCACAAATTTATGAATAAGGACCTTTTTCATTTTCAAAAACTTGTTTTAGGTCTTTTTCTTAGTCTCTTTTGTTAACTTCCTCTTTTTACCCGACTACCAAGAAGGGTTATGTGTTTGACGCGTATCTGGGTATGCGTATTTCTTTATACCCACGAAACATTTCAACGGCTGGATGGATTTTAATGAATAAGGTCTCTAGCAATTCGTTTTAACCGTCCGATGGTTATAGGCTAGGTTTTGTTTTTATAAATTCAAAATGGCGGTAGAGACGAAAAAAATTTTTTAAACACCCTATTGAGCGGCATATCATTGGATAGGTCTTTCAAAGTGAAGACGATGCTTCATTGACTATTTTACAGTCAGAAGCTCCGTTTAAACATTACACAACCTGGAAGTTGTGTAGGTAGGATCTCTAGCTTTACTGCAACTCTAACCTTCACAAACATCTGTAGGCCTCATCAAAACAGCGTTAGAGATAGGAACTAACAATTAAACACAACTTAAAAATCCTCAATACAAATAAATAAGAAAAAAAAATAGGTAAGTAAATAAAAAATAATTTCACACTGATGAGAAATAATTAATTAGTTCGCTTTTTACGCAGTCGGGTTTTATGATTTTTTAAATTTATTTTTTACTTGTCTGAGTCTGTAATTTTCTTTCTGTACTTGTAACAAGAACATACAGTTCCAAAATAGCATGTGGTTTCCTTCTTGGAATCCTAAAGGTTTGCAAACTGTTATACTGTACCGTTAGATACATTTTCTCCATACCCATTTCCCAGATCACCTTTGCGGAACTATAAGTGTAATTTTCTCTTATGTTATTTAGTTGTTTGGAATTTATGAATAAAAATTAAACATTTTAAAGTTCCAAAATAAACGCAAAATATTTATTCAGTAGAATTTATTTCTATTTCTGCACTTTTCAATAGTGTGACACTTGCCACAAAGAGAAAATGAGGGGCGTCAAATTGAAACTTTGCCTCGGGCACAGTTTTCTCTTCGGGCGGTGCTGCTGGCATCCTCCAAAGTACCAACCGCACCAGATGCTGCTTAACTTTGATGTTTGGATGAGAAAAGGTGCTGTACAGTAGTGTATACCGTTGGCACCTCTCTGTCCGTATTAACTCTCGTAAGTACAGTCCGACTGCCATGAAATTGATATAATTGAGTTGACAGCTATGCAATGGCTCATTTTTAATAAGGCAATCATCTATAGTAGTATTTCTCAACCCGCGTGCCACGGCACACCAATGTGCCACAAGAGATTGTTATGTGTGCCGCGATTTATTTATTTATTTGACAAATAATTAAAATAGTATAGTGATGTATCAACGATACGACAATTTCTATTTATCATGTGCTTAACACTTAAAAACTATTTTCTTTCGCTTTCAGTTGACGAATATGAATGGTTAAAGAACCCATTTGTAATTTGCAAGACACGAAATTTGACAACAAGAGAAAAAAGAAAAGATCATTGATTTAAGAAACGATAAGTTTTACCGTTCAACAATCTTCAAGATAGTTTTGGATGAGTTTTGGCTTTCTGTCAAAAATGAGCACCCCTCAATCAGCTTGAAAGTTATTAAAATTCTTCTGCCTTTTCCATCTTCATGGTTCTGTGAAGTTGGATTTTCAGCATTGAGAGAAATAAAGTCCAAAAAGCGAGTAAGACTTTTAAAAGAGACGATGAAATGCGAACTTGTCTGCCGACTTTAGAACCTCGGTTTGATTTAATTTGTTGAGGAAAACACGCTGAGACCTCTCATTGAATACATTTTGTAATTACATATATACATTTTGTAATTAAATATATTTTTTGTATCATACAACTTATATTTTTTTTTTATATTCAGGTGTGCCGCAAATAATTCCTGATATTTTTAGTGTGCCGTCAACCAAAAAAGGTTGAGAAACACTGATCTATAGACTGGACGTAAAGTTGATGACAACTTATAAGCCCCTCAAAATGTTCACACTGTTACAGGGCTCCCAAATGGTCTGCCAACTGAATACCAATATTATTTTAGAAAAGCTTTCTTTTTAGATTTTTCTTATAAACCGTCCCGGAACCACCTTTGAAAGTTAATTCTAGCGCAAACCTACTATAAAATTTTCTGTTAAAATTTATTGGTATTCAGTTGGCGGACCATTTGGGAGCCCTGCATCATCGTAAAGCACTGTTGTTAAAGTGCATGAAAAAAATTTTTGGATTAAAAGAGTGGTGCGAGATTGGTTTAAAAAAAATCGCTAGTGGCCCTGTAATGACACGTTATTAGACAAAATAAATTTAAAGATAGTTAGCCAAACTCAAATAATAGAAATCGGAAACGAATATTCGAATATTTATTATCTAAAATGTTTTGTTAAAGAAAAGATAAATACGCACCAACATTTTCAATTGTGTTTACGTTTTCTTTTACCCTTTGTGTTTGTGTAATAATGCATGCATGTACCAAATTTTTTCTGCAAAACTTTCCAAAAAATGAATGAATGTCCATTAATTATGCTCTATTCTTTAAAAGATTTGTTGCTTACTAGAACAATGAAGCTATACTGTTGAACAGATGAATAAGAAAAAGCCAGCTTTAAAATTTATGTGCATTATTTTTTAATAGATTCTTACGTTATATTAAAACCCCTTGACACCCAGGCTGCTTTTTTCAAGTATGGATGTATATACCAGCGTTCAGTGTAAATTTGTATTTTCATCAGTGTTGCCACATCTGGCTGATTTTTTATTTAAGTATTCCGAATACTCACCAGTAAGTTTTAATAGTTATTTTTAATTTATATAAACATAGAAAATCCATAAATAATAATAATAAAAAATTGCTATTGAAAATTTTCTGGTTTGAATTCAATATATCTAAATAAAAAAAATCTGCCAGATGCAGCAACACTGATTTTCATGTTCCACAAGGACGTACGCGCTGTACGTTTGGTAGTCGTCTACGATAAAGTCAGGACGTACGCATCGTACGTCCTGGATGTCAAGTGGTTAATAAAATTGAGTAATAGCTTTATTAGTATGCATAAAAGCATATGCAATGCATATACATTTAAACATATGTGTGTGTATGAGTGTTGAATATCGGAAAAAAATAGCTTTATAATCAAAGCTGCCACGGGCGACTATTTCATAATTCTAACTGGCACGACTTTCTCAAAATTTTAACCCGGGAGAACTCGCTGCATGAGATTTTCTCTCACCGTCGTACTTTTTTAAGACCCTTATTTAAACCTTTTTTCCTTTTAATTAAAATTTTAAAATGTTATTTCAATTATTTTACCTATTTTGTGAATAAAAGCACCAAGCCAAGCAAAAAAAGTTGATTAAGCGAATGTAAAGTAAAAGAAAAGCAATTGAACACCGTGAGAGAAATTCTCACTAGCGAGTTTTTCCGGGTTAACACACTTTGAGAACATTTGCAAGGAAAATATGCTTTGAAATTTATATTAAAAATATACTGGTGCGAACAAAATATAAAAACAGTTGCTTGTGGCAGCCCTGTGTAATCAATCCACTTGGCTTCGTAATTAAAATCGCATTTAAATTTAAACATTCTTCATATATTTTATTTATATATTTCATATCATTTCATTTTTATTTTCATTTTTCTCATTATATATTGTTTTTTTTTTTAGTAAACCTTTAAAATATGCTAAAATAATCCTTGTTATAAAATGTCAGTTTAAATTTGTTGCAGATTTATTCAGAAATTAACAAATTTAGATAAATCTGAACCAGCACAGCAGTCTCGCTCTACAGATGTCTGAAGCGTGATTAAAATCTCAATGAAGTTTGCATATTCCTTTATCCTTTATTTATTTTACTTATATTTATATTTTTTCTTCTATTTTATCATCACTTTATTAATTTATTTTGCTAATTCTATATATGTTGTTTCTAGAAAACTTTTACTTAAACTTCAAGCAAACTAAAATAATTCATTTTATTACTATCAGATTTAATTTGCATCTTTGATTTAAGGGTGTATTCGAAAAAATATTTTTCCACCCTCAACAGCTCGAAATTTTCTGAGACATTTTCAGACTCATTTTTAAAAGTAGAAACATGAAACTTGCTGGGGTGATTTCTGAAGACATGTTTAACATGCCGTGTGATTTCATTTTCAGCTCAATTAATTAGAATTTGATTTTTAAACAGTTATTTTCTCAGTATGACTCTTTTTTTCATTCCCAGATCGCCCGCTTCGGAAAATTCGGTTCAAAACGCCAACTTTGACAGCGTTTTTTACAGTATTTTCTGCATTTATCAAAAAATTAAGAAGCACGGCACATTATAGAGTTTCTAAATAAGAGAATTTCCCAGTTTGATGCATTTGAGAGCAAAAATGAATTTTAAAATTAATCGGAAAATAAGCAGTTTGGATCGGAATACACCCTTAAGAATTTACGAGAGTTTTTAGGCTTGAAAAATGGGCATATTTTATTAAATTGTTTTGCCATTTACACTTTAACCCTTTCAAGGGAGGTGGTTCATTTTTGGTCTGCTTAATTTTATTTATAGGCATATTTTCTCTCTCCTTTATAGAATTCCGTACTTAAAAGGTAGGTAAAAACGGGATCATTATAAGATCCCTCCTGTGTCTACCTGTCCGTCTGTCACAGCTATTTTCCTCGTAACCTGTGGAACATGGAAAGATAAAATTTTCTGAAGTAATAAAGGCTGTTGACCCACATATTTATAGATTATTAACCATTAAAAATATATTTAAGGAAAATGTAGAGGGGCTAATTAAGATACTTGAAAAAAAAAAAAAATATTTTCTTTGTATATCCTGTGTGGTATCGTGTGAAAGCTTTCGTAACGCCGAATTCAAAAATACATTTATTTTATTAAAAGGCATTTTTTATACATTTTTTTTTTTTAATTTTAGGTATTATATTTTCAGAGATATCGTCGAAAATGTGATGCAAATATATGCCCCCCTCCCTCTATTTCCGAATCTACTGAAACTAAAATTAGGAAAAAAAATAGCGATAGTAGAAGTTAATTTAAACCTTTCAGGAAAACTATAGCGATTACCCTAGTCCACATACCGGGTGTCCCAAAAAGGACTGACTGATTTTAAAATTCAATAACTTGGAAACGGTGACAGATATTTAAAAAATTCTTGCAGGAGGGTTATGCATAAGGTCAAAAGTTTTATTACAGTGATTTTCGATTTTAGTTCGAATTACAAGCAATAGATGGCGCTGTAAGCAATAGTCGCTAAATACAGGCTCGATTTCTGGTCCTTTCTCTTGTTCCATGCTGAAAAAGGAGATGGAAATGTATTATTCGGGCCACGAAGTACCAAAAATCGAACCTGAATTCAGCGTCTATTGATCGCAGCGCCATCTATTGTTTGTAATTCGAACTAAAATTGAAAATCACTGTAAAAAAACTTTTGACCTTATGCATAACCCTCCTGCAAGAATTTTTTAAATATCTGTCACCGTTTGCAAGTTATTGAATTTTAAAATCAGTCAGTCCTTTTTGGGACACCCGGTATGTTTTTGAGAAAATCGCATTTTTCCGTTACACACAAATTTCGATTTGCGGGCGTTCAGCAAAGAAGTTGAGAAGCCCTGGAGGTACCTATCGTCGCAGAAGTATAAAAGGATTGTTAATAATGATTTTCGAAAACAATTGTCGGTAATTAGCTCAGATATTAACCTTTAAGGACACGGACGGTTTTTACATACCTACATAAAAAAACGGGCGGCGTACTCTATGCCCTATCGGCATTTAAAGTCTAGATACTTTTAATGATAATTTGTGTAATGCAATGCCCAGTTACTAATTCATATAGTACGGAAAAGTCTGTGCGCGAGTAATACTCGCACTTAACGGGTTTTTTTTTCTTCTTTTTTGAAGCGTAAAATAGAGATATAAATATGTAGGTTTTAGAATTAAAAATCGCCTATTTAGAACTTTTAAACTGAAGTTTGTAGTAATTTTTACTGAGGAATGCGCCTTTCGGATATTTCGCTGTGGAGCAGCGTGTAGCATTTCACGATACCAGAGATTTCTCTGAGTGGTTTCATCTCAATCTAATTAAACAAAAAGTACTTTAAAATGCATATAATTGTCTAGTTTTTGACCAACAATATTTTGAAATTTTATGTTTTTAACAAAAAAGTCCGACATAATGTATCAGTTATAAAATAATAATAATAATAATAATAATAATAATAAATCTTACATTTTTTGTGGAAATGAACGAATTAACAAAAAAATCATCCATCAAGAACTAAGTGAATTTAAAAGTTTAAAAAAAGCAAAACAAAAACAAGGAAGCCGTTTATCCATTACCACGATAATTCTGATATCATTTAACCCTTTAAAGATCGCTTAAAATTTATAAAAACCATAAAAAAGTACCTATTTTTTTATTGCAGAAATCGAGTAATTATAAGATTTCTAAATAAAATATGCAATGAGTTGTATGATTGAGGCGAAAAAAAAGATGTTATAGAACAAATTCACATTACCGGGATATTTCTGATATCATTTAACCCTTTAAGGATCGCTTAATATTTAAAAAAAAAAAAAAAAAAAAAAAAAAAAAAACATTAAAAAGTACCTATTTTTTATTGCAAAAATCGAGTAATTGTAAGATTTCTAAATAAAATATGCAATGAGTTGTATGATTGAGGTGAAAAAAAAAGATGCTATAGAACAAATTCACATTTGCCGAAAAGTCATCATCCGGGAATTTTGCACCTTAACGTTTGTTTTACACCATACAAATTAATACGAATAAGATCCTTATTTTTTAAATTTATACTACTTTACAAATGTTTACAAATATTATTTAAAATAATATATATATAGGGTAGGTGTGCCAGTAATTTACACCCTTAAGGAATTTCTTTTAAAATTATTTTTTATTAATAGTTATAATTATTATATTCCAGTTTTTTCAATATTATATTAATCTATCAACAATATTTAACCATTCTTATAGCCTCATTTCCCAATATGAATAGAAATTTAATTTTAAATAACAGAAATATATCAAAACACCCAAAAACCCAGTAATGGACACCCTCTGGCCCAGTAGTGTACACCGTCTGTTCCAGTAATGAGCACCCCATAAAAAGTAATAAATATAATTGTTTTTATGACTGTGTTTAGAACCAGAATTAATGATACATAATAAATGAAACAAAATAGCTATTTTCAAATAAATTTAACAATTAGGATACCAGTAATTAATAAAATATTTATGATAATCATTTACTGTTTGTATCAATTAATGTAATTATCAGAAGATTAACGTTTTAATTATTTTAGATGAATAGTTTAAAATACTAAATATCAGGCAATTGCAGCTATCAAATTATTGAAACAGTGGGGATTTAATAGGTAATAATTTTTAAAAAAAGTTTTGTAATATTAATGTTTAGTTTTATCTCACTGTTTTTAACAATCTTCCAGAGACTACTTGATATATCATTTATAATAATTAATATTACAAATATGAAAGAAATGATATTGTGAGTTGAATATGTTAAATACTAAATAAAATAATTTCAAAATAAAACTGTAGAACTGATGTTTGATGCCACTGATCTGGAGATTTACTAGTTTCAGGAATATTACCTATAACTTTCATTAATAGTATTACATTTTTTTTTTAATAAGGAAACATTTAAGACAGAAAATAGATTTTTAATAGCTTCTGTAATTTAGTTATTTTTATTTAAACGGGGAGGATTAAGCCCTATGAGCCCCTCTTTGACTGTGCTCTTAAACAATATTTTCTGCTTCCTGGCTGGTTTGATTACCAGATTATAAAATATGCAAGGTATATGTACAACATATATATATATATATATATATATATATATATATATAGAAATTTTATTAATCACATAAAATAACTTAAAAACAGCTTTTTATAAAAGTTTTGGTGTTATTACGTTTTGGTAAGTATAATTTAAAAATTAAATTTTGTTATTTGGGTTTGCAGTTAAGCCAAAGTATTTTATGCACTATAAACATTACTGAAATTGCATTTTTAGCAATGTCTACATGGGGTGTCCATTACTGGAAAATGGCTAATTAACCATCCCAGTAATGGACACCCCCTCTTAAAACCTTAAAAATAAATGACATTTTGTAAATGGCCATTAGTATATAACATTCAAAGTTTTCTATTGCTACTCAAATAAAAACATTCAAATTTTGCAAGAAAATAAATAATACATAAATTAATTAAACGAAGCCAGCTCTTAGCCTCTTCATTAAGATTTTCACAGAAAAATAGCGAAACTTTGAAACATTATTTTCTGCTTCCTAATTGGTTTGATTAAAAGTGTCAACAATAACCTGTTTTATAAAACATACAAGGGGGAATTATAAAAAAAAAAATAATTAAAGCTAAATATTTATTACTTATTGTTTTATGAACCAAAAACATCAAGGGGTGTCCATTACTGGCACATCTACCCTACATGAAATGTCGACTATCATTTAAAATCAAATCACCAGAAACGCTTGATTCAACAGAATCCATATTTAATCAAATACAGATTGTACTAACTAAACTCAATCATTAATTTTCAAAGAGTTCATATGGAAATGCCAGTTAATTTTTTCCGGTTTCAGAAGTTTTTTTCTGGTTTTATCAGCCATCTGGTCATTTTTATCTGGTCAGCCCGGCAATATCACGGGAGGGAGAAATAGACAATTACACCTCACCCGTCATAATGACGGGAGCGTGAATTAAGGGATTAAAATACATTTTCCCGAGAAAATCGCGTAAACTTTCCCAAAGTGCACCACTCGCTCGTATCCTGAGTGACAAGAATCGTTATAACTACTGTACGTGTTTAAATTTTTCTTTGAGAGAACATTTATAAAATATCCGACTTTCAAGAAATGTAAAAAGAAAAAAATACTTTGTTTAAAAAACGTTAGCATTAAATTAAGACCGGCCATTTGAACAGCACCACATGAAAATATGTCACTAGAAATTTTTATATAAAATAAATAAAATATAAATTGTACAGAAATAAGTTAAATGTAAAAATTAAATAGTTTTAAATAAAAATTCTGGTGTGAAATGTTTTTATAAAATTTGAGTAAAATTCCAGGTATGTTTAGTATTAAAATTCCATCCCTCCTTAATTAAAATTCATATAAATGTGAAATAAGTTCGTGCTTGTTAAGATCAGCTAAAGTTGGATGAACCCGCATCTATTCAAAACGCTGAGGATTCTATTGTACAGATTTGTTTATTTACGAAGAAGAAATAAATTACTCACTTATTTTGGCACAGCAGGCGGTGAAAATCCACGCTGTGATAATGAAGGGACTTGCTACATGAGGAAAGTCAAACTTGGCCACTTGAAAACGTTCCATTTTGTGGGAATTTTCAGATGCATCCGTCGTTACATATTCTGTCGTTTGAGGTAGTTTGTCATATTTGTTATAGATCACCTCTGTTTTTAAGCCTGAAGAAAATGCTCTTTGAAAGCAGACGATATTAACAAATAGAACACATAATAAAGAAACCGATCTAAACTCCATAATGCTCTGAAGTGTCCACACAATTTTAAAATTTTATTATTTAATTATTTAAAAAAAAAATCTGATGGCAATAGTTTATTTTTATTCTCGGCTAGATGTCCCATGACAAGATGCTAATGACATATCAGAACCTGAAAATAATCATTCTTTTATTAAGAAAATGTTTTATAATTTTTCACCGAACACACCATGTTTGCTGTTAAATAAATGAAATAAATAAAGTAATGACTAAAAAAAAAAAAAAAATCAGTTTTTTATCATGCGAAAAATATTATTAAAGTATATTTATTTATGATTGTTTTCACCAGAACCGAAGTAACATTTGGCACATGCGAATGTAGTATATCATTCATTGGTCCGACCATGGTTAATTATTCTTATAGATCATTAAATGGCCCATAGAAAACATGATGTGCATCTCATGCTTGGAGAAAGTTTTGCTCTCCGGCGCTAGGTCTAATCACTGTCAGTACCGGTCCATCAATGTAGTTCACTGGGTTAACTTTCACTAAAAAAGCGATATCCCACAATTCCGTTCTCAGACAGTCGCACCTTGTCATTGGCGGTCGCTTAGTAACGGAAAGACGCTACGGAGTGCGATGTTTGATTGAGATATTGCCGCCGGAGATCAAAATTTACCTTCTCTTTTTGCACCTGGTCTTGAGTTATATAGATAAGGCGGTGCTGGCTGGAATTAAGAGGACTCAATAAGGGTATTTTTATCTAAATATATGCATGCAGGAAGAGACGATACCCCCAGAAAATTCTCAATGTCAGATAATAATCATCGCCTGAATTACAAAACAAATCTTGGAAGTTTACATTTAGAGTAATTTAAGGATCTCTATTTTCTTTCACCAAAATCAATGGATTCTAGAATTAAAAAAAATTAAAGTGGGTTCTTATATCAATATAGACATTGCTCTTTAAATTTATATTTTATATAGATTTAAAAAAAAAATTATTTCCAATCAGAAAGTATTTTTCGTTTATCCCAGCGTAAATTTCGAGATTAAGTAATGACATTTTTTTAAAATTATCATTCAAGGTCTACTGCACGTAGCATAGAGCGGATTCATGCGCATACACACATATACGTACTGTATATGTGTGTGAACGTAGCTGCCAACTTTTAAGCTATTTTGCTACTACTAAAATTTAATAGAAACTTTCGCCTTGTTTAATAATGAGATTTCGACGATTAAATAAGACAGTATTTACTATAAAATTTTAGCGGTAAGAAGAAAGCGTAAAAATTGGCAGCTATATGTGAGTGTAAAAATATACATTCCGTTTCTCAGAAATATTTGTGTATGCATGAGAGCGTATACACATTCAAGGGAAGCAATGAGAATGAGTATACAAGGTGTTTCAATTTTTAATTTATTTAATTTGTATTCTAAGGTGATGTCATCTGTTGTTTAATGGAATATATGATTAACCTCTTAATTCTCGCTCCCGTGAATATCACGGGCTTAGGTGTCGTTCGTCATTTCTCGTGCCCGTCATATTTCCGGGCTGGAGATTTATTGCTCGAAAAAACTTCTGAAACCAGAAAAATTTAACTGGCATTTCGATCTGAACGTCTTTTAATATTATCGTTTGGGTTTGGTGTTTGGCGCTAATTGTGATATTGGACTTTGTATTGCATGTTTCGGAATATATCACACTCAAAAAAAAAAAGTATTAATAATCAAAATTTAATGTATAGTATATTATTTCAAATATTATTCGTAAAAATTTGTTTGATGATGATAAATAAAGATCTAAGATGTGAAAAATAAAGGTCTTATTCGCATTAATTTGTATGGTGTAAAACAAACATTAAAACACAGAATTCTCGTATGATGGCTTTTCCACAAATATGAATTTGTTCTATAAAATCTTTTTTTTTTTTTTCGCCTTTAAAAGAAAAAAAAAAAAAAAAAAAAAAAAAAAAAAAAAAAAAAAAAACCTAATTGCATATTTTATACAGAAACCTTATAATTATTCAATTTCTGTAATAAAAAAAGGTACTTTTTTTATGGTTTTTCCAAATATTAAGCCACCGTTAAGGGTTAATTAGGATCTTGGGCTAGATTTAAAAATTTGACATTGATGTTGTGCCTCTCTTATTAAAACAAGGAAATCATTAAAAAAAAAAAAAAACTTTAAATCTTTAAATCTTCAAACGCAAGAACCACTTGCAGATTCTTTAACTCAATTATACTGAAATACTCATTATTCATCATTATGTTTCATCATTACATCCTTTGTATTTCACCATTATATTATAACTCAATTACACTGATAAGTAAAGAAATTTAACGAGTAGAAATTCTTCCAACTGAGTGGGAAAGTGTCCAAGCCAAGAGTCGAACTCAGGACTTTTTTACCTAATTCTGTTGAGCTGTCTCATATTATCGACCACATTTTATTTTTAAAAGGTTGTCTGAGAGAAGTTTTGTTGTCCAGGTAGCTCAGTTGATACATCTTTGGCAGTTTAAGGTACAGAACTAATATAGAACAGATAACAAAATTTACTATATCTGACTAAAAGATATAAACAGGAGTCATTTTACTAATGTGAAAAAATCGCACTGAATGGCGAAAAAACGCTAAATCTCATCAAACACCGCTAAAATTTCAAAAATCGCAGAGGATAAAATTTACTATATTGGACTAAAAGATTAAAACAGAGATAGATTAAAAGATAAAAATTCTTAATCCTTTAAGAATGTCGAAAAATCATCGCGGAACGCGAAAAATCTTTAAAAATCGCTTAAATTAACAGGCAAAAAATTAAAATATCGCTGTATGAATTCCGATTAAACTTTATTGAAATGACTACAAAATTTATTATATTGTACTAAAAGTTTAAAACCAGATTTATTTTACTAATTTGTAAAAATCACAACGAAACGTAAAATAAAACCCTCTAAAAATCGCATAAAAGTCATTAAAAATTCAAAAATCGCATATTGTAAAATTTAGTACAGTGGGACAAAACATTGCAATCAAAATTCTATCACAAATGTCAAAAAATCGGCAAGAAAAGTGGTAAAACGCTAAAAATCATCGAAATGAAAATCGCTAAAAATAAAAAAATGCGGAAGACAGAATTTACTATATTACGCTACATTTTTAAAGCCTAATTCCTTTTATGAATGTAAAAACCGCCGCCAAACACAAAAGAAGGCTGGAAATCGCATTGGAAATTGCAATTAAAAATCACAAAAACTTCAAATATCGAGGAGAACAAAGTATACCACATTAAGTTAAAGTTTGAAACCTAATTCTTTTTACGAATGTCAGGAAATCGCAGCGGATCCGGGGAAAAAAACACGAAAAGTAGCATTAAAAATCGCTAAAAATACAAAAATTGCAGAGGACAAAATTCACTGTATTAGGTTTGAAGTTTAAAAACGAATTCCTTCTACAATGGTAAGAAAAATCGCCGCAGGACGTGAAAAAGGGCTGAAATTCTCATTGAAAACTTTGAAAAACAGAATTAAAAATCCCTAAATATTCAAAAATCGCAGAGAACAAAATTCATTATTGTGTGCTAAAAGTTTGAAACCGAATTCCTTTTTTGTTTGTCAAAAAGAATCTCCGCGAAACGTAAAAAAAACGCTAAAAATCTCTGAAAAGTCAAAAATCGCATAGAACACAATTTACTATTTTAGGCAAAATTTTGAAGCAGAATTCCCTTTACGATTGTCAAAAAATCGCTGTGAAACGAGAAAAATCGCTAAAAATCTCATTAAAAATTGATAAAAAATCAAAAATTGCAAAGGATAAAATTCAAGAATATCAAAAAATCGTCGCGAAAAGCATAAAATCCTATTAAAAAACGGTAAAAACTCAAAAATCACCGAAGACAAAATTTGCTATATGAGACTAAAAGTTTGAAACCGAATTCCTTTTATCAATCTTAATAAAATGCCGCGGAAAGCGAAAGGAATAAAAAAAAAAACATAAAACAATTCAAAAATCGCTGTTCGAAGTCCGCAGAAACTTTATTGAAAGAAAGACAAAATTTACTGTTGGGCTAAAAGATTGAAATCGGATACATTTTAATTGTGTAACAAAAAAAAAAAAAAAAAAAAAAAAAAAACGCTCAAAAATCGCTAAAAATCGCATATAAAATTAAAATTTTTAAAAAACTTATCAAAAAATCAAAAATCGGGTTTCGAGATGCACAACAAGAAACATAGAGGTACCTGCCAAATTCTGTAGCGCTGCATGTAGCGATCTCTTTAGAAAACAGCGAACACAGAAACAAACGAACTTCTTTGTGTATTATTACAGATAACTTTTTGTAAAATATCCAATAATTAAATAATATTCAACTAAAACTAACACTATCAAAATTCTTTTTAAAACAGTTAACAAAACAACGTAAATCTAATCATACTAAGCACAAAATAATATAACAAGTTGGAAATTGCTCGTCAAACGTGGCAAATGAGGTGCATTCGTAACATAACTAGTTTTATAAGTATTTTTTGCACCGCATATTGTACTGAATGTATATTTTAATGCACTTCTTAAGTGCATATCAATTTCATTCTGTTCCAGCACTACCCCCTACATACTATGTATTAGTACGTAGGGGGTAGTGGTTCGAGAGGCTGTAACATCACTAAAATGCACTTCCAATATTTTTTCCAATTGGCCGTAATATAACGGAAAACTTTTGACTGTCCCTGTCATCAAACTACATATACGATTTTCATAAAATTTGAAATGACTCGACAAAATTTTGCAACAATTATATATTTAAAATTTCAGACCATTCAGAAGGCTGTAATATCATTCAACTGCACTTGCAACAATTTTTTCCCATTGACTGTAATGTAACGAAAAACTTTTGACTGTCGATGTAATTATGTATGTAAAATTTCAGATCATTCGGTTGGGTAGATTTTGCTCTGTTATATGCGGACAGACGGACAGACAAATGGACAGAACGGCGACTATAGGTGCTACTTATTTATATAATTACGAACGCACCTAAAAAGGACTCGGTAAGAAAAAAAAGAAAGAATCGCTTACGTGTATGTGACAGAGAGGGGGGAATGATCCCTGAAGAAGGGGATTCCTACAGATAGAGAGACAGAGTTTGCCTTTACCTGTGCGGAGAGGTTATTTTTGAGATGAGATAGTTCTTACATGATTACAAAGAACAATATTCGGGATACTTTTATCCTCTTTAGAAAAGAAGGAAAAAATGGTTTAAGTCGATTAAAGTCGAAAAGATCAGTTTTTTTTTTTTTTTTTTTTTTTTTTTTTTAATGCGCATCCGAATTAGCTTGATAAAGTCTGTAGTCTTAACCCTTTTTGGCCCAACAACTCCGATTAGCAAAATATTTACTCAGATGCTAGAAATAAGGATCGACCGAAGCGGATTTCTAAGACCAAAAAAACCGAAACCGAATTTCGGTAATCTTCCTATTTTCAGCTGAAAACGAAAACGAAAATGTCCAAAAAATGTTTTTAAGTGATTAATAAATATATAAATATAAATAATTATTAATTAATTATACGTGTTTATTAAATATACATAATTGTTAATTAATCATGCGTTTAGCTCAAGCTGCCTCTCTGTACCTCTGATCAAAACATTTTATTTTGATTAAAAAAAAAATGTAATTAATTCTCCAACGACACAGAATGATTTTCTATTTATACGAATTTCATCTACTAATTAAAAAATATTTTAGGTATACATTCCCCGATTTATTTTTTTTTATAATGATAGTGAATTTGATGACGTATTATATTAAAACTTTCTTAAATTGCATTCAAACACTTCAAACTAAAATTTTTCTATTACTATTAAGTCTGTAGTTTTCAATGAGCACGTGAAAAGCGACTTCACAATTTAATCCTACATGTATTGCTTGCTTCACAATTTGAACTCACTTCTTGAGTCTGTGTTGACTGTGAATTGTAAACAGCGAAGTTCATGGGAATGAATAAAGAGTGTCTCGCAGCTCAAATCAATAATTAATATTGAAAATTTCCGAAGGAAGAAACAAGGTTTTGGAGCTCCGATAGTTTCGGTCTGACCGAATTTTCAACAGCCTTTTCGTCGAAACTCAGATTTTTGGCCGAAAAGGAGAATGAAACCGAAACTTCAGTTGATCTCTAGTTAGAATACATCATTTTAAGCATGTAAAAAAATATTTAAAAACATTAGAACATAAAAATAAAAAATTATTGGTTAAAATATACTTTTTTCAGATGTACAATAAACAGAAAATTACATATTTCTCATAAATATTTCCAATTTTCTGATTCAAAACTGTAAAGTATACGAAATTGCCTTTGTTTTGGATGGCTCCAGCCTTTTTAATTTGACAAAATATACAAAGTTCATTTTAACAATAATGATGCGAAACAGCTCAAATGATAAATAATACGTTGTGCATGAAAAATAACTCGGTATCTCCATCTGTTTGGAATTCTATGAACAATTTATATTAACTGCTGTATTGGCAGATAGCAACAATAAATAAAATCATCTTTTGAAGCCCATTTAAGTAAGTTCATATATGCCTTATAAGTAACATTAACTTGTGCATGTTGCAGCATGGGCGTACCCAAGGGGGGGGGGGAGCTGATGGGGCCACAGACCCCCCCCCCCCCCACCGAAACTTTCTAAAGTGATATGAAAAAGTGCTGCTTTTTCGTTTTTCTGTTTTGGAAAAAGTTTTAATTTTTTTCAATCATACAGCGGACTAGTAATTCTTATTAGTCCACATTCACAACAAAGAAGAGAAAGGGGCAGACGGAGTTACAGCCCCCCCCCCCCTTCTTCCCGAAATAGTCGAAAAATTAAATGAAAAAGTAATTTTTCCTTACTGTTTAAAGATAAATCTGTAATTTTTTCTTCTGTCATATAGCAAAATAGACATTCTCATTAACACCATATTAGTCCACATTGACATCACAGCATACCCAAAGATGGGGAGAGGGCTGATGGAATTTCAGCCCCCTCCTCTCGAAATGGTCGAAAATAAAATGATAAAATAGTGCTGAATTTTTTCTGCTTGTTTAAGATAAATTTGCATTTTTCCCCCTGTCGTTCAACAGACTATATATGCTTTCTTCACCATATAGTTCCATAGTAGTCCATATCGACACCAAAGAAGAGAAAGGGGGCTGACGGAGTTACTGCCCCACCCCTCCCCAAACCAGAAATAGTCGAAAAATTAAATGAAAAAAGTGTTTCTTCCTTACTTTTTTAAGATAAATCTGAAATTTTTTTCTTCTTCTCTCATACTGCAAAATAGCCATTCTCGTTAACTCCATATTAGTCCACATTGACATCACAGCATACCCAAAGATGGGCAGGGGGTTGTTGGAATTACAGCCCCCCTCCTCTCGAAATAGTAGAAAATGAAATGAAAAAATAGTGCTGATTTTTTTTATGTCTGAGATAAATTTGCATTTTCTCCCCTATCATTCAACAGACTAGCCGCTCTCTTTTT
The DNA here is from genome assembly GCA_963932465.1 of Maratus speciosus. Lineage (NCBI taxonomy): Eukaryota > Metazoa > Arthropoda > Arachnida > Araneae > Salticidae > Maratus > Maratus speciosus. The sequence continues at coordinate 280,536,475 of OZ010794.1, read as the reverse complement.
ACTTCCATACTAGTACACAGTGGCACCACATTATACACAAAGAGGTGAAACGGGCTAATGGGGTGCCCCCTTCCTAAATAGTCGAAAATGAAATGAAAAAAAAGGCTGAGTTTTTTCTTCTTGTTTGAGATAAATTTGTAATTTTTCTTCTGCCATACAGCGAAATAGCCATTCTCGTTAAATCCATATTAGTCCACATTGACATTACAGCTTACCGAAAGAAGGGGAGGCGGTTGATGGACTTACAGCCCCCTCTTGCCGAAATAGTCGGAAAAAAAATATTGCTTTTTTTCTTTCTGTTTGAGATAAATTTGCATTTTTTTTTCTCCTATCATTCAACAGACTAGCCACACTCTTCTGTTTAGTTCCATATTAGTGCACAGTGACACCACATTATACCCAAAGAAGTAGAAAGGGGGTGATGGGGTTACAGACCTCTCCCAAAATAGTTGAAAATGAAATGAAAAAAGTGCTGATTTTTTTTTTCTTTTTGTTTGAGATAAATTTGTAATGCAATTGTTTTCTGCAGTACAACGAACTAGACTTTCTGGCTAGTCTCATATCAGCGCACAATTACACCACAGTATACCCAATGAGTGGAAGGGGGCTGATGGGGTTGTAGGACCCTTTCGAAGTTATAAAAAAAAAACTCCTGTTTTTTTTCTTTCTTTTGAGATAAAATTTAATTTTTTTTCTGCGACGCAGCTATTCTGATTAGTCCCATAGTGATGCACAGCATAGTCCCATAGTGCACAGTGATGCCCCAGCATACACCCAAAGAAGTCGATGGCGACGGGGGTTTTGAGGTTACAGCTCCATTCCACCTCCGAAGAGATCGCAGTGAAATGAAAAAAGGGCTGACATTCCTTCTTTTTCAGATAAATTTGTTTAATTTTCCGGCATGCCACGAATTTGTTTTTCTTGTTAATTCAATATACTCCTCAGTCCTGCGACCAAATTTACTTGAAACCACAAAATCAATTTTCAAATGTCTGAAAAATAGCTCCATGCCTGTTTTATTGGATAAATGAAAACGTATATGGTCAGTTCAAGAGACCTAGAAGTAAATTCGATAAATCTAAAAGTAGTTTAATTTAACGAGTTTTTTAATTTCACTCACAGTCGACGGGCGGCAAGATTGTCAATGCGGAAGAATGTTCATGCACAGTAACACTACAGCTAATCACAAGTCGATTTCGGCTAAATCGGAAATCCGGTGCGGAAGAGTTGACTGTAAAAGTAGCTTATTAACTTTCATTTTTCAGTCGCATCTCCATGCCAAAAATTTGTGTTTTTTCCACGGTTTTTTGACGAAATTTGCGTTTTCTCCGCAGTCCTTTGAAGAAATTCGCTTTTTCTGCGGCTTTTTGCCCAAAATTCGCATTTTTTTTACGCACTCCTTCGTCGAAATTTGCGTTTTTTCCGCGGATCAGTGACGAAATGTGCGTTTTTTTTTTCGTGATCCTGTCGAAATTTGTGTTTTTTCCGCGTTTTTTCGGCGGGTTTTTGATGAAATTCAAGTTGTTTTCGCAGATTTTTGCCGCAATTCGCGTTTTTTTTTACGAAATCCTTCGTCGAAATTTGCTTTTTTTCCGCGGCTTTTTTGACGAAATTTGATTTTTTTCCCGTCTTTTTGATGAAATTCGCTTTTTTGCGGCTGTTTGACGAAATTCTCTTTTTCCCAGCAGTCTTTTAACGAAATTCACGTTTTTCTGTGGCCCTTCTTTGTGACCCTGCTTTTTCTTTTTTTTGCGATCTTTAACGAAATTCGCATTTTTCCCGGTTCCCTTTGACGGAATGTGTGTTTTTTTTAGCGATGCTTTGTCGAAATTCGCGTTTTTTCTGCAGCCTTTGGACGAAATTCGCGTTCATTCCGAGGTCATTTGCCGAAATTCGCGTTTTTTTATGCAATCCTTTGTCGAAATTTGCGTTTTGTCCGCGGCTTTTTGATGAAATTTGCGCTTTTTTCTCGTCTTTTTGATGAAATTTGTGTTTTTCTGCGGTCTTTTGTCGAAATTCACGTTTTTTCTGTGTCCTTTTGACGGAATTCGCGTTTTTCCACTTTCTTTTAGAGGCATGCGTGTATTTTTAGCGATCCTTTGTCGAAATTTGCGTTTTTTCAGCGGCCCTTTGACGAAATTCGCGTTTTTTCAGCGGCCCTTTGACGAAAGTCGCGTTTTTTCCGAGGTCATTTGTCTAAATTCGCGTTTTTTTACGCAATCCTTCGTCGAAATCTGCGGTTTTTCTTCGGATTTTTGACGAAATTCGCGTTTTTTTCTCGTCTTTTTGATGAAATTCGCGTTTTTTTGCGATCCTTTACGAAATTAGCTTTTTTTGTCGCAACTCTTTGACGGAATGCGTGTTTTAAGCAGCGATCTTTATTTCAAAATTCGCGTTTTTCCCGCCACTTTTTAATGAAATTCGCGTTTTTTCAGCGGCCCTTTGACGATATTCGCGTTTTTTTTAGAGATCCTTTGTCGAAATTTGCTTTTTTCCACGGCTTTTCGAGGAAATTTGCTTTTTCTGCGGCCCTTTGACGAAATTCACGTTTTTTCTGTGGTCATTTGCCGAAATTCGCGTCTTTTTAGGTAATCCTTAGCCGAAATTTGCGTTTTTCTGCGGACCTTTGACGAAATTCGCGTTTTCTCCGCGTCCCTTTGACGAAATGCGTGCTTTTTTAGCGATCCTTTGTCGAAATTTGCGTTTTTTCTGTGGCCCTTTGACGATATTCGCGTATTTTTTATGGTCATTTGACGAAATTCGCGCTTTTTCGGTGGCCGTATCACGAAATTCGCATTTTTTCGCAATCCTTTGTCGAAATTTGCATTTTTTTATGCGGCTTTTTGACAAAATTAGCGTTTTATCTCTTCTTTTTGATAAAATTTGCGCTTTTCTGCGCCCTTTTGACGAAATTCACATTTTTCCATCTCCCTTTGACGAAATTAGCTTTTTTTCGCAACCATTTGACGGAATGCGTGTTTTTAGCGATTTTTTTTCGAAATTCGTATTTTTCCCGCAAACTTTTGATGAAATTCGCGTTTTTCCTGCGGCCTTATGACGAAATTCGGGTTTTTACGAAATTAGCGTTTCCTCTGCGAGCATTTGACGAAATTTGACTTTTTTTTCGCAATCCTTTGACAAACTTCGCATTTTATCCGTGGCCGTATGACAAAATTTCGGTTTTTTCCTTTTCGGATCCTTTAAAAAAAATTGGAGATATTTTTTCTGCGAACGATTGATAAAATTTATTTTTTTTAGGCGACCATGTCAAAAATCGCGATTTTTTTAAGTCCAAATTTTTGGACTGGACAAAATTTTTCAAATTTTCGGAAAATTCAGAACAAAGTCACCCCTGCCCCTCCCCTCCCCCCCCCCCTGGTTACGGCCATATTGACAAAAATGATTTCTGTTTATAACACAATTCAGCGTGTTTCGTAAGATTTAGAACATTATAGAAATTTAAGTCACCCCCCCCCCCCCGAAATAAAATCCTGGGTACGCCACTGTGTTGCAGATATGCAACTCGGTGATACAAAGGGTTAAGGGTGTTCTCAAATCCTAAAGGGCATCTTTCTGACATAAGTTTTAATTTATTTTTGTTCGAAAATGCATGAAACTAGCTGGTGTTGTTGTTCAGAAACTATGTAATTGAGCTGTTTTTTCCATTTTTTTGCAAACGCAATAGACCTTTCAGAAAATAGTGTCAATTTTATTTTCTAGAATTGACAGTTATTTCTAGTAATTAATTTCAATGAATTGGAAGATAATAAGATAGTATAATATTTTTTTTTCTCTACGATGAAACTTTAAGTTTGGGCCTTCTGTACGCAACTGGGTTCAAGAGGTGTGTAACGAGTTTATTCGGCAGCGAATAAAAAGCGTGCTGTAACTAAAATTAGTGAAAAGGGTGTATTTTTTTCTGTTATCATTGACGGTTTAACCCTTTATTTTCTGAATTATGAATTCATGAAAATTTTGTCTTCCAAAGCATTTTTCGTGAATTGTTTAAGCTACATTAGAAGATTTACGTAATCTTTTAATAAATTTTAGAAAGATTGGAGAATTTAGAAGGAATCATTAAATTTGAATTTATAGGGATTTTGTGCAATATTTATAACCCCACTCAAATCTTTTCTTTTAAATATTTTTCTTAGTATTTTCTAGAATTAGGAAATGTACAAATATAATGTTCTTACAATAGAAATATAGAAGTATTTCCGAATTGAACCCCCCACCCCCACCCCCGAATGCCAAGAATGCTGAAAAGATGCACAGGCACAAGAAATCATCCTTTTAACAATGTTTTTGTTTTGTGTAACCAATAATGCTTTAGGAACAAGATAAATTAATGTATCTATAACTCATTCTAAACTGTATTACAACTAATCGATGTATTAAATGAATTTTATAACAAGTTATTTTAATGGTACTTATAAGTACCGTCAGTAGATAAAGGGTAAAAACAAAACAAAATATAAACACATACTGTTCATTTTCGAAAGCCGCGCCTAGCCCTCTGGGATGATTCTAATATCCAAAAGGATGTTAGGCTGTGATGGGCATTTTCCGAAGTTCTCGTCTTCGATGTCAAAAAGATTGGCGCTTACTTGTTTGTTACTTTTTACTTCCGATCAAAGTTTAAAATTCTATTAATATCTCGTTTTAATTCAAATTAAAACTTCTGCATTTAGTGTTCAAATGGCTAATTCGAGTAGAAATATATCTTTCAGGAGTAGTAGTAAGAACCCAGATAGCTTGAACATTAGCAGCAAATTTGATTTTTTCTGATATTATCTTACCGTGACGAATTTGAATTGAGAAATTCGCAGCAAATGTCCCGAAAGATGTACCATCACCCAATTTCATGAGTAGTTTGTTGTGAAACTGACGGCAAGACTGTCTTTAATTGACGAAAGTGACGAAAGCAAAAAATCCCTCTTTGAAAGAATAGACCATCAGTAGCTATGCAGAAATTGCAGAAATTTTATTCGGCTGGCTCCGCTTTTTTTAAACGCTATACTTATGAAATACCAAAAAAGGCTAGAACTAAAAAGTACAAATATTACCCTATCTTGTTTATGGTGGTAAAAACGATGCATGCACCTTAACGGTGCATAGACCTGACCAGGTCTATGGACCCCTTCGAAGGGGTTTAACTTATAGTGCAACAGTTAATGTGGCATGGAAGGATTACCCCAGATAGCATGAACATTAGCAGCAAGATTGATTTTCTCTGATATTATCTTGCCGTGACAAATTTAAAATGAGAAATTCGCAGCAAATTTCTCGCAAGGTATACCATCCCCCACTTGCATGAGTAGTTAGTTTTGAAACTGATAGCAACACTGTCATTAAAATCCCTCTGTTGAAAGAATAGACAATCAAGACATACGCAGAAATTTGAGAAAGTTTATTCGGATGGCACCACTTTTTCTAAACGCTATACTTATCAAATACCAAAAGACGGCTCTCATTGTAAGGTACAAATATTACCTTAACTTGTTTATGGTGATGAAAACGATGCATGCGCCTTCTGCGGTGTGTTCGCATCAGAGACCTGCTCGGGTCTTTGGACCCCTCCGTAGGAGTTAAACTTATAGTGTAACAGTTGTAAACAGATAGTAGGGCGTGGAAAGATTACTACTTTGCTGTAAACTTGCAGTATTTTTTATTACTTGTTACCGTTAATTTGCAATAAATTTGATACAGCATGAATTTAACTTGCACGACAAGTTAGCTACAAGTTCAAAATGTGGTGACTTCGACGTTTGCGTTACCTTGCTGCAGTCTTGTTTTGAACTTTCATTCTTGTCATGCTGAGCTTGTTGCAACTTTGCAGGTTTTCAAAGTAAGAGTGCTGCTAATTTTCTGCAAATAAAAAATACTATCTGGGACTACTTTGCAGTATTTTTTATTACTTGTTTGCCGTTAATTTGTATTAACCCTAGATCTACCGGGAATTTTATTCAAGTTTTAATAAAACGTTCTACTCCAGAATTTTTATTTAAAACTATTTAACTTATTTATTTACCTTATTTTTGTCTGGTTTATATACTTAGTTTATTTTAAAGAAATTTCTGGTTTGAATGAATATTTTGTATGTACCTGTCGGGTCCAATGGACCCGTCTGGTAGACGGAGGGTTAAACTTGATACAGCGTGAATTTAACTTGCACGACAAGTTAGCTGCGAGTTCAAAGTGTATTGACTTCGGCGTTTGAGTTATCTTGCTGCCGTCTTGTTATGAAATTTCAGTCTTGTCATGCTGAGTTTGCTGCAACTTTGCAGGTTTTCAAAGCAAGACTTATGCAAATTTTCTGTAAACTAAAAATGCTATGTGGGAAAATTATATGTAATGTCATTCAATTTTGTGATCAAGAAACAAAAAAAGAAGAATTAATTATTCCTATAGGTTATTCTACAAAACGAGCCAGTCAAATTGTCGGGGTTTCTAGTAGTACTATTAAAAATATTCACCGAGAAGCAAGAGAAGAGCGTAATCCAGTTTTTTGTTCACCTAAAAAAGGAGTTAAAAATAATGTGTTTGAAAAAACAGGTATAGATAAATTTCAGCAGATGAGGAGGACAGCATTTAAAGGTATATTTTAACAAGTAAGCTTTTTTAATATAATTTTTAAAAAAAATTAAAAATAAAATAAAAATAAAAAATAACTTTTTTTCGCGAAAATCAAAATTGTTGTATAACTTTTTTAATTTTTTTTTAATTTTTCGTTTTTCATAAATATTTACTACAAAAACATTTTAACATAAATTGATATTATTTTCCCAAGAGCGCATTCTTAAAAAATGCAGCTAAACAAACTCCGCTCAACCCTATTTTGATAAAATCGAAGCAGACCTGACGCATGCGCAATAGCGCGGAGGGTTTTGCTATCCGAAAACAAACAGTACTTTGAAAGTAGCGGATAGGGACAGCTTAATGCAACAATGTTAAAACTTCGAGCGTACTGGGTAGCATAGCGATATGGGGAAAAAATCAAAAAGTCCCTAGCAGACTTTGGCACGTTGTTTTGTTGATGTTGATTTTCGTTTTTTCCCTCATACATTTTTTATTAGTGTTACTGTTATTATTATAATTTAAGATGTTAATACTTTAAGATAACGCATTATAATTATTAATATTCTAATGTTGAAAAAAATATGAGATGCTCTCATTATACATTTGCTATAAAATAGGAACTGAAAGAATCCTAAAATTAAATTATGTTTAGTTCAATGTAATAACTAAAGAAATTGAACTGTGCCCTATTAATTCGATTTTTTTTTTTTTTTAAATACTATATATAGCAAAGAAACATTTTAAATTAAGACCAAAGTGCAAACAAATAGTAATAGCTTTTAAATCTTTCTAACTATTTTAAAAACAAATTGAAACCACATTGACATACTAATGTATAGTAATAATGATATATGCATAATTATCTTAGGAAACAAGTATTAAATTATGTATATTTTAATTATAGAAGTATATGCTACTTAAATCATATTTATTGTTTTTTGAATCCTTGATTGAAAGCAAAGACAAAGATTTACCTTAAGATAAGAAATAATAATTTTATTTTATCCCTTGTAAACTAATTTGCTATAAGCCTTAAAGCGGTTAAAATGTCACATGCATATACCTATCTATTTATTTATATGCAATGAGTTATATATGCAGTAACATTATTATGACATAAAAGTTGAACTGCTTTTAAATTTTAAAATGTTGTAGACTAAAATTAAATGGAATACAAAATAAATTTTAAAAATCAGTTTTTTATTGAATTTAAAAAGATTTCCCAATCGAATACTTAAAATAGACTTAAGCCAGAATAATTGTAGAAAGAATCTTTTAAATTGTTTTGACATCTTATTGCAGTGCTAAAAATCACTGTAATTTTTCTGGTTATTACTGTATTTTATAATTTTTCGTAATGCTTTCGATTATTTATTGAATGAGCTTTCTACTTCTATTCGCTCTTCTAGATATCACACGAAGAATCTTTTAACGTGAAACTACCTAAAAGTACATATAAATCTGACTAACTTGAATATATTTAACCTAAACAATATAATGAAACGTGGCATTACCAAATTTATAAAACTTATTAATTTTAAATAGCATTAGAAAAGGCAGCGGGTAGATAGTAAATATCTATGGCTCTACTGCAGGCAATAAACAGTAAATAAATTTACATGATGGCATATACATTTTCCTTTTTAAAATCAGATAATGCGTGGTGGGCAATTAACAATATTGGGAATGGGAAAATAGAAAAAATGTGTTGTGACAGGAATAATGGCTACTTGAAATTGATGAAGATGAGATTCTTTGGTATTGTGTTATCCATATAGAAAGAAAATTTAGTGAACAAAGCTTTTCCACCAACTCTTAGTAAGTTAAATATGTGAATTTTATCAATTTTAATGCTAAATCTAAGTCTCTCTTCCAGATATTTTGTGAAGATAAAAGTGCAGATGGTATAACTCTTTTCTTTAATATTGAGGTAAGTTGGAAAAGTACAACAAAACTTTTTTTGGCACAAAGGCGAAGATGTATACTCGCATTGCATTTAAAGAATTATGTTAAAAATACATTTGTGATAGAAGATTCATCTCTTTGATGAGTTAAAAAAATGTGAAATGAGTAGTTATTGTTAAGGCTGTAGTACGCTTCTATCCGTGGGAAAAGAGTTTACTTTTTAAATAATAAGATAAATAATTTACAGAATGAAGGGGGAGGGAGGGAGGGGCAGGCGAATTTTACAGATGATTTGGTGGGACGTAACCAATAAAAGGTTGGGAACCACTGCTGTAAAACTTACCTTAAATGTAAGGTAAAATTTATATTTATTTGTAGGCATTTGTTGTTTTGTTTGTTTCTTTTTTTTTTTCTATTCATGAATCATATAAGTAAAAAAAGTGAGGAAGGGGGATACGGTAGGGGCTTCATTTGATATGCAAAACGTAAAATTTTGATAACGAGCGTCTACCTAAGCAAAAGGGTCAAGGATTTTGACATAAGGGGCTGCAAATGTCTTGATCAGACACTGACATATATAAAACAAGAACTGTGGATATGTTTTACATTATATGTTACTGTAATCCAGGGCAGTTAAAAAAATAAAGGGCTTATTTCAAAATTGATTACTCTAATTATGTATTCTGTAACATTTTTCAATGCAATGACAGTTTCATTATGAAAAATGAAATGAAAGATGGCCGTTTGTAAAATTCTGAAATAAAAAGGGGAATGGTCTAATAGTACAGGGTTAAGATTGAATTGATTATGAGTCGAATACGCTATATACGCGAGATTACTTGCAACAATAGAAATGGATGAAGGACAACATAACAATATCTATAATGGAGAATGCAGCCGGAAAAGCATTTCTAACTGACTTCAACTCGGATTAATTCCTGAGTTATTTATTATTATTATTTTTTTTTTTAATCTACTGAAACAAATTAATATTTGTCAAAATATTGATGCTCTTTTTTTATACTACTTTTAATTGCTAAAAGGGGTAAGATTAAAACTTTAAAACCAGTAAAAATAGTTCTATTCAACTGTTTACATGTTTCGACTCTACCCGAGTCGTTTTCAAAACAATTAAATAAAAATATTCCAAAATTGCAAGATCTATAATACAATGGTTCGAGACGCTATTCAATTTTTCCCATTCGCATTCAATTTTTCCCGTACTCTTTCAGATTATGCACGTCATTTTTTTTTTTTTTTTACTGGGATATTTATTTCTATTTCCGCGACCATTGAGCTACTCGAGCCATAATTTTGGTAAATTAAATGATGCTGCATCGTTACATATTGAATTTTTACGTGTTAGAATCTCAATGGTTTCTGTTATTTTGGCTGGATAGTACAGACTGGAGGGAAGAATTATCTTACTTTCATTGAAATTTATTTGGGTGATTGCTTCTTGGTATAATCTTTCCAGGGCTGTGGTTTTCTATTATATTTAACATATTATAACTATTATATTTATCATATTCTATTATATTTAATTCTATTATATTTAGCTACATTCTCTTTTTTTTTACACTTTAATTTCCTGCTAGTCATACAAATGCAGTAATTCTTTAATCCGTCTCGAGGATAACGAAAAAGACAGGCTACCGCGGTTCATCTCATGTTTCTTTTTTTTTTTTACAGACCGCTAGAGTGGCGTGTTGCTCTTTTCGCACACCTTCATTGGTGCATTCGAGCATCACGTGATTCCAGCGGTCTGTAAAAAAAGATGCGTGAAATGCACAGCGGTAGCCTGTCTTTCTCGTTAGCCTCGATCCGTCTGCTCTAATAAATGGTATTTCATATACTTCTGAGTAACTCTCAAAGTTAATTGTGTCAATTTTAGTACAAATGATATTCTTTAATTTCGGAGGTGTTTTGGCTACTAAGGTACTCTTTTTTTCAGAATGAATCCAAATATTTTTATTTTCCGAACACATAGTGTAAGAAAGGTATTGTAACCATGATTTATATGCGTCTGTGATAGTAAACATAGCAACACTCAAACTGTACCTTCGATTAAGTTCCCATTTAGCGAATATGTTATACAGCATTGTCGCACGAACTGCATAGATTTTCATAAAAAATCGGCCTTCGGATAAGGTATATAGTCCCTTTCTAAACCATTTTCAAATCAGTTTGCACCCCATAACAAATTGCCCTTTTTAACACTTTCCAACGTAGGTAAAAGGAGATTTTCTGAATTTGGCTTATCTGGCCGTCGTAAGCATATGCTCCGATTGCCATTTAATTGATATATGTTACACTGTAAAAAATTCTGTGTTCGGTTGAACTAATTTTTGATGCTCCAGTAGCTACAACCGTAAGATGGTGAAATCTTGATCCAACATTTGGAGCTATGTTTCAACCGGAGCCCCAAATCTTGGAGTGAGGTTTCACCATCTTATGGTTGCAGCTACTGCAGCGACAAAAGTTGGTTCAACCTACTACTAAATTTTTAACAGTGCATTGAGGCTTACAATGGTAGGTACCGTACTAAAAATGAAGTGTTTAATATTTATAATTCATTTACAGAGTCACTTCTATAAATTCCGCCACATTATGATCTATGGCAGTGGTTCCGAAGGGAAGTAAGGAAGCAAGGTAGGGGAACAATTTCATTTTTTATGGGGGCAGTTTCAAGTTTATTACTAATCCATTCCATGTATTTTTATTTTTTATTTTTTTATTTTTTTTGCTTTATTTTGGAATAAAAATAATAAGTACAAAATCGGAAAAAGAAAAAATGTTTTTCATTGAATATATATATATAAAAAAAAACCCTATCGAAAATTGAAAATAGAACAAACTTCAGAATAATTACACGAACAATCTTTTATTTATTTAAGGATATTAATACACACTTTTTTTTTTCAAAATTATTATTATTATTATTTAAAATACTTTATAAAATCTCTGGTTGTTAAAGTATCGTTTTTTCAACCTATTTTTTGAATAAACTTGTGTTTTTATTCGTTCTGGTATGTGTTACATGAAGGAACTTTTACAAGTAAACTATTTAACAGTATTTCTCAAACTGAATTTTTTATAAATATGTTGTATTTTGATATCTCATATGTTTAAACTATAATTAGAACCTTTATTTACTTCATAATTTTCAAAATCAAAGTGGTCTTATAATTTCTTAACGCACTGTAATATTATATTTCCGTAGATAAAAAACATTTGCCTTTTTTAGGGTTCCATACTTAAAAAGTAAAAACGGATCCATTATAAGATCACTCCTGTGTTTGTCTGTCACAGCCATTTTACTCGTAAACTATGGAACGTGGAAAGTTCAAATTGGGGGAAGTAATAAAGACTATTGACCCACCTATTTACAGATTATTAAACTTTCACAAATATATTTAGGAAAAATGTTGGGGGCCTAATTAAGTTATTTGGAAAAAAATCTTTTCTTTGTATATCGTGCTTGGTATCGTGTGAAAGCTTTCGTAACGCCGAAGTCAAAAATACATTTCTTTTAATTTTAGATATTATATTTTCAGGCATATCGTCGAAGATGTAGCGCGAAAATATGCCTCCCCCCCCCCAATCTATTTCCGAATCCACTGAAACTAAAATTATGAAAAAATTAGAGGTAGTAGACGTTAATTTAAACCTTGCAGGAAAATTATAGCCAAGACACTATGTCACATAGTTTTTGAGAAAAGTGCATTTTTCCGTTACCCACAAATTTCGATTTGCGGGTATTCAGCAAAGTTGTTTAGGAGCGCTGAAGGTACTGTGACGTTTCATCTGAGCTCATGCAAAAACCAGATGACCACTTAACTTAGTAAACACTTTTTAATTGGGCCCTCCAGATGCCTAAACTATAAGTCGCATGTCAATGCATTCACGATATCTCCAGATGTGAAGTTTTAAACTGATTTTAATGATATAACTAATTCTCGGTGAGAAGTGCTGACTGGCACTTGGAGAAATAAACTTTTTTAATAAGATGAATCAGATTCCCACGTGGTCAGAAATTAAGACGGACTGAAAAGTCGAAGAGGGCCCCGTGGATGAGATGCGTTTCTGTAACGACGGAGAACGGTCATTTTTGGGCCGACCAGAGTGGGGCGAGCAAGCTCCGACAGACTTTGTGTTTTTTATATGTTCCTGTGATTTTTTATGTGTGCTGTGCTGTGTTGTCCTAGCGAGAATAAAAAAAGTTTAAAAATGAAGGCCAGTTCTTCTAAGTTAGATGTCTAAGTCTCAGTCTTCGATAGCTTTGGATTATTTCACGTTACAGTACCTATCGCACCAGAAGTATAAATGCATTGTTAATAATGATTTTCGAAAAAAATCGTCGTTAATTAGCCAAGATATTAACCCTTAAAGACACGGACGGTTTGGAAATACATAATGCTAGCGGCGGCGTACTCTATATACCATCGGCTTTTAAAGCTTAGATAACGACTTTTAACCCTTTCGAGACGGCATCCCTTACACGAATTTTACTTAGTCGGCACCGCTTTTTTTAAACATTTCCATTTGCTTGTAAAATACCAAACAAGACTCTAATTAAAAAAGACAAATATTACATTTATTTATTATTGGTGCCAAAAAGAAATTCCGCATGCACCTTTTGATAATGCATATATGCATCAGCCGTCTCGAAAGTGTTAATGATGTATTTGTGTAATGCAATGCCCAGTAGCAGTATAAACGCAATAAACGTCATATTGTTAAAAACACACTAATTTAATTAGAATTAATCCCATAAATACTATGGGATTGACGACTAGTTTGCATTGAGTGGATCTTTCAATACGCCTCCCGTGTCTTTAAAAGTTAATTTAAAAGCTATCAGGAAAAACGGGGCACGGTCCAAGGCAGCGTTGCAACTTTGCGACCTCCTTTCGAAGGGCGCTTAGCACAATGCCAAGTTTAAACTTTGAACAAGGGTTTTGTTTTAACTACACTGTAAAAAGAAAAGATTATTACTACGCTGAATTTAGTTTTATGAAATGCAAAATGAAGTTTAAATATGCATTACTTTTATTGTCAGTACCGAATTAAATTCATCATAAACAGATAAGCATAAGATTAAATAAAGAGTTATACAGAATAGCAATATTTGATATGATTTAGGCTTCATATCTCTGAACTTTTCATGTATACCCATTCATACTTTACTAATATATACAGCCATACCCAACCCTGTGTTGTATAGTTTTTTACAAAGTCTTATTCTTTTATCAGTGATTTTTTTTTTAAATAATACAGTTAATATTTCATCTATTTATTGTACGGAACCCTCTGAGCGTGAGTAACACTCGCACTTCACCGTTTATTTAGTGCATAAATTTCATTGATTTTCGATTTTCCACTTCCCAAATGAGAAACTGAAGTTTTGCTTTAATTTTTTATCGTAAATGTTTGCCATCTTAACTAACTGTGGCGTTTCACATACATAATAATGTTGCGTAGGTTATCCTAAATTCGTCAGAAACATGTTTCCTTTCTTGACATCAAAATAAATACTGCCAGATGGAAGCATTTATGATGTCATTCTTAATTATAATATTTAATGGCCTGGGATAATTAATAGATCACCTGAAATTTCAATCCGTTTCGTATGTATTACAGAAAATCATTCTTTATTTTATTATTTTTATGCCTTGGTATGATCTTTGAGCTTTTTCTCAATATGAAAATGGAAGATTGGCAAATGTATTTATCTTTATAAATATATTTGATTTCCATCAATTGTGTTTCTGGCACTATACTAGCATAGATTACGAAAAAATTAACAGTAGACAAAATTAATAAATTCTTGTAACATGTGTTGGTATACGTATTTCTTTAGTAATTTATGTTAGTAGTTAATATTGTCACTATGATTAGCAATCAAACGTCATACTCTTTATGCCGTGGAACCTATAAATCTTTCTATCTATGTCTGTCTGCCAAGAGCAAATCTCAGCAATTTGAGCAAGTCTGAAGGTGCCATATCCTTCTCTCTATATATATATGTATAAAGTAACGATTTGGAAATGGACCAATAAAAATCTGCGTAGATCTTCTCGGTACACTCCTAAATCGGCATCCATATTTCTTGTGACCGGGAGGGGGGGGGGTCTTTCTTCGTTAATATTAAGAAAACTGTTTCATACAAAAATATGAAAATTGGTGCTATTATAGGGAAATGTTTGATAAACACGCTGATACAGACAGTTTTTAAATCGAATAATTATTTTAAGAGATATTTAATGTTAAAGTTGGTAAAAATCGTTTCATTAAAAAAATGTATATGAGCAAAAACTATACATGGGAATTTAAACGTTTTTACATCATTTAATACATTAGAAGTTCCCAATATGCAGAAAGCATTTATTTATTTTTTTGAGTCATTTTTTGAGGATTCAGCTCCATTTTAAATTCAAATTTTCAGCATTTCGAGAGATTATTTTACATATTTTAGAAAAGGATATTATTTTAAACTGTTGCCAATTTTAAAAACAACGCAAAGAATAATATTTCCTTCAAATTAAAAATTTATTTACACGTGGCTATTTTAAACATGAAAAAACTTTCAACTGAGAATTAAGTGATTACGTGTTAAAAATCAGGGCAATATTGAAAATTACGTCATAAAAACTACAGTTACACTTGAATTTTAATAGAGAAAGAAAATTTTTAAATAATAAATTCATTATTATGCGTTAAAAGTTGCAAATGGAGGAAATTTACGTCATATTTAAAAAGGCCAAATAATTGACAGTTGGCAAAACAATTTAAATTAAAAAATATATTTGCGCGAGACATTTATTTCATATTTTGAGATAATCTTTTTAACTATTATCATGAATTCTAAGACAGCGTAAATAATATTTCCCTTCTGACATTTTCATGTAAATGTTGAAAAGAGAAAGAAAACTTTGCTGAAAATTACGTCAGATATAAAACGATACATTTCAAATGTGTTATTTGAAAGAACTTTCTTGCTATTAAAAAACCGAGAGACAAAGACTCTGTTTACTTAATTAATTTTATATTAGCTTATTTTAAAATTTTTAACTATTTTTTTTTTTAATCAAAGACGAAAAGAGCCATTGTATCCCTTAACAAACGCTGATTTCGCCTTAAAAATCCCCAATCAAAGGAATATGAATGAAAACCCGTTTACAGGAAGATCGCCATTGTTTTTTAAAATTATAATTCAATCCTTTTAAAACCGATGAAATTAGCCTGTTTTTAGAATCTGGGGTGTCGGAAAGGGGGTTGATGTGCGTAGCTCGTAGGGGGCAGAGCCCCCTAGTATCTTAAAATTTTACTTATACTCCAGAGAAGCAATTTGGCCATCCGTTTATCTATGCCTCTGAAAAGTGATCAGCTAATTAAACACATTTTACATGCAAAGAGCAGATTTTCACCCTCAACCAGAATCGAGGTTTTTTGTTCTTGAATTGTTTGAAATCTCAGATTTCGAATCGAATAAGACAACTTCATAAAAAAAAATTAAATATATATCAGAAAAAAAATATAAGTAAAAATAGTTTTTATTATTTTTTTCTGTTAAGAAGCTACTTCAGTCAAGCGAAAAGACCTGTTCGCTAATGCTAATCCTATGACAGAAATTTATAAAGATGTCTCGGTTGCATTTCAATATTTTTAAATGATTTTTTTTTTCATTTTGGATAGCTGAGATCGATCTGCCTAAAGGCCGCTTCTTAATTTTTCGATTTTGTTTAGAGGTATTTTTAATGAGGATGCTTTCATTTTCGGAACCAGTTTCGAAAGTGAAAGCATCCTCATAAAAAAAAAAAAAAAAAAAAAAAAATCTGCTATCAAAATCGGAAAAGTAAAAAACGATCTTTGTACAGATTGATCTCAGCTATCCATGCAAAAAAAAAATCATCTAAAAATATTGAAATGCAACCGAGATATCTTTATAAATTTCTTCCATAAGATTAGCATTAGCTAACGGGTCTTTTCCTGTGACCGAAGTAGCCCCTTAATACAAATATTTTTACAAATTTCTTTATTTTTTCTTTTTTCTACATGTTGAAAAAAAGAAAAAAAATAATAATCTTATACAAGCCCCCCAAATGGTCCGATTTTGAATAAAACTTTTTTTAGACAAAAATCTTTTTTTATTTTTCTTGTCACTTGTAGAAACCTACCTTGAAGGTTATTTACAGCAAAGATTGTAGAAATATAACTCAAAGAATGTTTACAATTCACAAAAGAAAAAAAAATCGGTAATTAATTTCACAATCGTTTACAGGTAGAAATTTGCAACGCATTGTACTCAAAACTATATGCATAATAGAGGGTCAATACTACCGTGTTAGAAGATGCTGCAAAATAGTGCCAGTTTCAGTAGTCGTGATGTTAACTAAAGTTCCCTCTAACGCCACGCAGCGGGATCCTATTGAACTAAAAGCCTGGAAATTTATTTTTATATTATTTTTGTAAGTAAGTAGAAAACTGCTATAAATTCATGAACAATAATTTGGCAATTTTTCTCATAATTTTTTAAAAATAAAATAGCATAAATTAAATTTTCTTCATGTTCTTAAACGTTAAATTATTAAAAAATTCGAACTTTTATTTTATAAAGTTTAGTAAATATAATCTGCACAAGTTTGTAATACTACTTTAAAGAGAGAAAAAATGCAGTTTAATTTTTTTAGCTAAGGAAAATGTAGAAGAACGATTGAATTTCAAGGATTCATGAAAAGAGCCGCCTGTGCAAAATAAAAGCATTCATTTTACACTGAAAAATGTATTCTGTACCCTGTTAAACCTGTGTACCCTGCCTTTAAATAATTATTGAATTGTTTAAATTATTATTTTATGTTTCTTAAAATACTAATACGCCAGTTATAAATTATGCTCAGTTGTTTAAACTTCATTAAATCCATGAAAATGTGAAGTTAATTAAATATTACTACATAATATAATTTCCTAAAGATTAAGCTTCATTTAAGAATTATATATGATTTATTTAATATTTTGTACGTTCGTAAAAAGAAAAGAAAAATCAGTATTTGTACAATATCCTTGATATAATAAAGTACACCCCTTCCAAAATAAGAAAGAAAAATTATCTTTAAAATGTTAGAGGAACTGATGCATAGCTGCGAAATATTTCGCTTTTTTATTATCACTATTTCAGAGTAGTAATATTCGCTTTATTTAATCTTGGAATTATGCTGTTAAATAAGGCAAAGTTTACTAGTCGAAAATAGCAATAGCATAAAAAGTCAAACCTTTTATTCAGTCAAAAGTACAAGGCGTCAAACCAAACCTGAATTTTTGTTCACAGTTTTAATGAAGTTGAAATATTTAAATACTATAATTGTTTATAAACTTACATTGCTTTGCGTGAAACTCGATGACATTATAAAAAAAGCTCTAAAATAATAGTAATTTAATCGGTGACCCTGTATATAATGTGAACCCTATTCTATAATATGTCGCATATACAGTAGAGCGCCGATTGTCGAAACTCCAATTAACCGAACAGCTTATTTCTCTCGTTTTTTTTTTTTTTTTTTTTTTTTTTTAAATCCGAACTTTTAATTATTCAAAAACCCTGTTTCTCTCATTTCCTCACCCCCCCCCCAAACCCCCTTCAAATTTAGCATGTGAAATCGGAACGCCGATCAGTGTATTGTTGGGAGCTGTAACAACGAAAAAGAAATTGATGAAAATGAAACCGAATGCTCTGAAAATGAGCCAGGTCCATCACATAACGAAGCCTTTGAATGTTTGGAAACAGATATGAAATGGCTCGAATGGTAGAAATACGCTGATCTTATTCAACTAATGTATTTAAGAATAATTCGAGATATGGCAAGCATTGAAAATAATGTCTTCCTTGAAGCAAGCAACAATCGAAAGACACACCAGCACTTACTGGTGATAGCAGCCCTAAGTCTGGATAAAATGTGGAGATTTTAGTATAGTCAGGAACATCCCTTAAATTGTATGTCCATTTATCCGAACTTTTGCTTATCCAAACTAAGGTTGATCCCGACTTGTTCGGATAACTCTACTGTAGTTTATAACTGTTTAGGTGCGGATAGTGTGAGGTTTGGTGGCAAGCTTGGTGGCGCAAACTTTGAAAAACATTGCGCGGGCTCAAAACTATCTACTTGTAATAAAATCTGAGTGCAGGAAACTGTGGGAACCATGCCGGTTCGAACCACTCTGGTCTACGAATCGACCGTAGCTAAACGCCCTGTTAAGCTTAATGAAAAACCTATCCTAGCAAATGACGGCTAAATGATAATTTTTTCTATTTGAAATTATGCCTGTTCAGCATATTTTCACATGAAACATGTGTACCATATCCATTTATAATGTATTAAGCTCTAAATTAAAATTAAGCTATTATAAGCATAGAAATCAGATCTAAACAAACGATACTGTTGCCATTCAGATTCAAATTCCAGCAAATCTACAAACAAATGAATGACTCTTTGAACGCTTCATTAAAAAAAAAAAACACAGGTTAACGCCGATGCTGATCTTAAAATATTTGTAATAGTATATTAAAACCTTTAAATATTTTAACTTTGTTTAAAACCTTCAAAAACTATCCAATTAAGTTCTAAATTTAAGGGCCAAATCATCAACAACAAGTTCTAAATTAAAAATAACGGATAACTATCACCATCTGGTGGAGAAAAGATGTAACTTTCGCTCTAAAAAGGTACGTGCAAGCACATTGCATTACATGTATTTTTAATTATTTTCAGTATATTGTGGAAACTTAGCCTTTTCACAGTTTTCCACATGTAAAAACCCTCATAAATGATACAGAATCACGGCCTATGGAGACTCCATGTATTCGTGAGAGACACTAGAAAATTTGTCTAAGTCTCAGAGTTTGCCGGTAACATAAAAGTAAATAACTCCAGTACGATCAATCTTACGAAGGTGACACTTTGGAACAGCGTAGATAAAAGGATGACCACCTGGTTCCCACTTTGTGACACCGAAATATGTCAGTAAGTGCTTCTCGACATTGCATACTCTGACAGGAGAGTTTCGTGTACAAAAAGTGGGGAGGGCCTCGCCTAGCCATTAGGAGGTCAACTGTCAAAAGGATTTTGACAGGCGAACTAATGCCAATGGATGTTGGAAACTCGCATTGTTTTCCAGAGAGAAATTAAGCATATACACGAGATCTTTGAGGAGATCAGATGATTAGTTGAGAGGAGTTAGCAAAAGCTAAACTCGAAAGAGTTTCTTCAACCTGGGGGAGAGAAAAGATTCTCTCTGGGCTTTTTACGGAGATCGCTCCGCGGGGGAGACCAGATCGTTCTCTCAACGGTTACAAAGCCGATCAGCTGAGTCACAGCTGGGTTCTTGTCAGCGGAGAAAGCTGATCGGACGGATGACTGCTAGTCTGCACTTCTAAAGGACATATTTTACTTTGAAGGGATCATAGTGTTTCACAGAGACTCTCGAAATACCTGATCCGGACTCTGACTTATTATTCTGTTAAGAACTTTTATCAGATTCTCCTACCTTATTAAATCTTCATTTTATCAAGTTAAATTCTTACATATTTTGTTGTGTCAGTGTTGACAATATATTTAGCCAAGAGTGTTTGTTGTTTTACGAAAATAAAACCTACAATTTTTCTTCTTACTAAAATCTTTGTCATCACGCCTCTGAGGAGATCACGTCACGCTACCGCCCTCATCTGAGGCCACCACAATATTTAATTATTCTTTTGCACAATTTCAGATTTCCTGTAACATTTGTTTTCTGTCTTATATGACAAAGTAAAAATTATCCGAATTTGAATATCTAAAACTTTCAAATCCTTCTATATATAAAAAAAAGTTTTGATTTGGAAATGGACCAATGAAAATCTGCGTAGATATTCCCGGCATATCGGCATCCAATTTGAATGCTTAATCATAGCCTTTCTCCGTTAATATTAAAAAAACTGTTGCATACAAAAATATGACAATCGGTAGTATTATAGAGAAATGTTTGATAAACACGCTGATGCAGACAGTTTTCAAATCGAAGAATTATTTTAAGAGATATTTAATGCCAAAGTTGGACAAAATCGTTCCATTAAAAAAGTTTTATAGGAGCAAAAACTGTACATAGGAATTTAATCATTTTTAGATCATTTTATGCGTCAGAATTTCCCGGTGTGCATATTGCATTTAGCTTTTTAATTTGACTCATTTTTTGAGGTTTTATTTCTATTTTAAATTCAAATTTTCAGCATTTCGAGAGATATTTTTTAGATATTTTAGAAAATTGTATTGATTTAAACTGTTGCCAACTCTATAAACAGCGCAAACAACAATGTTTCCTTCAAATTAAAAACTTATTTTACGCGTGACTATTATAAACAGAAAATATAAAAAGCAGGAACTCATTGAAAATTAGGTCATAAAAACTATAATTACACGTGAATTTTAAAAGAGAAAGAATATTGTAAAATAATAAATTCATTAACATGCGTTAGAAGTCTTAAATAGGAGAATTTACGTCACATTTACGTCACATTGCACTTATTACGTAAAATGAACAAAAAATAATATTGCAAAACAGTTTAAATTTAAAAATTGCGCGAGACATATATTTGATATTTTGAGATGATCATAATATTTCATTTCTAACATAAGTATTTTTACGTGAATATTAAAAAGAGAAAGAAAAGTTTGGTGAAAATTACGTCAGATTATAATTGTCAGATTCAAATTATAATTCAATCTTCCGAAATCTTTTTAATGCCGATCAAATTAGCGTGCTGTTAGAGTCTGCGGTGTCTGAACGGGGGTTGACGAGCGTAGCTCGTAGGGGGCAGAGCCCCTTAGTGTATTTACAATAAAGAATTATTTCAATGGCACTTTAGCATTATTTAAAGGTAAATTAACCCTTTATGTACTGAATTATGAATTCATGAAAATTGCATCTTCTAAAGCATTTTTCGTGAATTTTTGAAACTAAATTAGAAGATTTACACAATCATTTAATAAATTTTAGAAGGATTTTAGAAGGATTGAAAGATTTAGAAGGATTCATTAAATTTGAATTTATAAGGATTTTGTGTAATATTTATAACCCCATTCAAATCTTTTATTTTAAATATTTTTCTTAGTATTTTGTAGAATTATGAAATCTACAAATATAATGTTCTTACAATAGAAATATAGAAATATTTCTGAATTGAAAAATTCCCCCCCCCCCCCTACAGCGCCAAGAAAGCTGAAAAGATGCAAAGGCCAAGAAATCATCCTTTAAAAAATATTTTTATTTTGTGTAACCCATAATGCTTTTGGAACATGATAAAGTAATGCATCTATAACTCATTCTAAACTGTATTACAACTAATCGATGTATTAAATTAATTTTATAACAAGTTACTTTAATGGTACTTATAAGTACCGTCAGTAGATAAAGAGTTAAAGGGACAATTTTTTCTGTACCGAAGGCTGCGAGCAGCGCCTCTGTAGGCCGTGTTAATTACCAATAAATTTGGAGTTTGTGTTTCTTGCTAATTCTTTTGGCGTCAACTTTCTGTTGTAATTGTACTTTTTTTTTACAATGCATTTTATCAGATTTGAAGACATTGCAAATAAAATGAATATTTCTTATCGGTACAACATATTTTAATTATCTTGCAGATAAAATTATGAATTTTAACATAGTTTGTAGCGAAAACAAAAAAGTACCGCTAAACAACAAATTTTTAATGTAGAGGGAAACTAAGCAAGCATTTTCGTCATAGAATGTGTAGCTGGAAATGGCGCGTTCAAGCGCTGGTGACTAAATTGTAGTTTACATAATTTCTTTGTTCTAATCATAAAAAATCAAAGGATAATGCTTTTTGATTAACAAAATGCATGAGGCATCTTTTTTTTTTTTTTTTTTTTTTTTTTTTTTTTTACCCAGAAAAATATTTTAACTATTGTTTTGAAGATTTATCATTCACTTTCCGTCATTTTTGACGGGAATTATATACTAGTTTTAGGATAAAATGACACAGTCATTTTGCTTTCTTTGAAAGTTTGGGAAAAGATTCAGGTTATAAGTTAGAATTTTTTAGAGTAGAATGCGATTTTAACCCTAGAACTACCGAAAATTTTACTCAAGTTTTATAAAAACATTTTACACCAGAATTTTTACTTAAAACTATTTAACTTATTATTGTCTGATTTATAAATTTAGTTTGTTTTGAAGAAATTTCTGGTTTGAATAAATATTTTGAATGTACATGTCGGGTCCATTGGACCCTTCTGGTAGACAGAGGGTTAATTAATTAAATTCTTATGGGGTCTTCATTTTATGGAATCTGATATTTACTATTGAGCCATAAATTAAACTAGAAATTAAAACGAAAAGAACTAAAAAATATAAAAATGGGCATTTAATGCAAATACACTGAAATGCTTGTATTAACAGTACTGTTTATTTAAATTATATCAGACAATTCAAAACAGATGCAATTTCTTAAACCGCTTATAACAGAATGATACTTTCAATTACAAAAAGAATACAAATAAAGTGCATCTTTCAGATATGTCATTCATTTAACACTTCGCGTTTGCAGGGCAACCCCGAGTCTGACTTTGGATCATTTTTAGTTTCAAAATTTCTCTTTCGCATCTGTAATAAAGGAAAACAAAATTTGCCTCGTAACTTCTTTTAAAAAAGTGGTGCCAACCGAATAAAATTTGTGTAAGAATTACCGGATCGGAAAAGGTTAAAAAGTCCTTCCGGCCAGTGCCGGGAGGAAGAGGTAGCTTTCATAATCCTTATTTAAAAAAAGCCAAATTATATCATTCAAACACACGAAGCTCAATTTAGTGGAAACCGAATATAGGAGATTCAATACTAATTTTTATCAATATAATGAATGAGAATTTCGCGAAATTAGTCAGCTTTATCCAAGCTGCTTTTCTTTAAAGTAACATATATTTGGCTGCCAAATTCGGCAATTTCTTAAAGTGCCTGTCATTTTAAGACAACATGGTGGATGAGGCTAAGCAGTGAACTTGGTCGAGACCTTAGTAATTGCTGTGCACATGCTCACTCACATCGGAATCGGTTAATATATAGGAGTGCTGTCGCATGCAAAAAATCAGATTTTTCAAAATGTCACCCACAATAGAAATTGAAACTGCTATATCTGAGCCATTTTTTAAGGTAAAGACAAACAAAAAATGCTCCTGAATCCTTATATCAAGGTCAAATACTTAAGAAAGAAACCTTTTTCAATTTCTAATTTTTTTGCACCTCACTTTAAATATACATATAATTTTTAATTTAATGGTCGCCATTTTGAAACAAGACGGCTGATGAATCTGGCCAGCGAACTTGGTCGAGGTGTTGATGTATACTATCCACATGCCTTCTTACATCGAAATAGGCGAATACGTGTGTTATCGCGTGACAAATACAAGATCGTTTCAAAATGTTAGCCATGCTAGAAATTCAAAGTGCTATAAATCAACCATTTTTTAAGATATAAACAAAAGAACAAATTTTTAGAAAAAAAAACTGCTCCGGAATCTTTGTATAAAGACCAAACACATAAGAAAATGTTTTTCATTTTCCAATTGTTTAATACCTCATTTTGAATTTTAAATTTAATTTTTTTTAAATGGCAACCCTTTTGAAACAAGATGGCGAATGAAGCTGGCCAACGAACTCGGTCGAGACATTGGTATGTACTATGTACAGACCAAGTTACATCCAAATAGGTTCATAATTACGCCTGTTATCGCGTGACAAAAATCAGGTCGTTTTAAAATGTCAGCCACAAGAGAAATTCAAAATGCTATTACTCAGCCATTTTTTTAGATATAGACGAAAAAAAACTGTTCCGGAATCTTTGTATTAAGGTCAAACACATACAAAAAAAATCTTTTTCACTTCCCAATTTTTTGGTATCTCATTTAAGTTTTTTTATTTTTTAATTTTTTTAAATGGCCGCCATTTTGAAACAAGATGGCGGATGAAGCCGGCCAACGAACTCGGTCGAGATATTTGTATGTACTATGTACACACCAAAGTACATCCAAGTCGGTTCATAAATACGCCTGTTATTACGTGAGAAAAATCAGGACGTTTCAAAATGTCAGCCACGCTAGAAATTCAAAATGCTATAACTCAGCCATTTCTTAAGATATAGACGAAACAAAAACTGCTCCCGAATCTTTTTATTAAGGTCAAACACATAAGAACAAAATATTTTTTCAATTTTTAATTTTTTGGTACCACATTTCAAATTTAAATTTTTCTTAAAAATTTAAATGGCCACCATTTTTAATTAAGATGGCGGATGAAGCTGGCCAACGAACCCGGTCGAGACATTCGTATGTACTATGTATAAACGAAGTTACATCCAAATCGGTTCATAAATACGCCTTTTATCGCGTGACAAAATTCAGGACGTTTCAAAATGTCAGCCACGCTAGAAATTCAAAATGCTATAACTCAGCCATTTTTTAAAGATATAGACGAAATAAAAACTTCTTCGAAATCTTTGTATAAAGGTCAAATACATAAGAAAAAATATTTTTCCATTTTCAATTTTTTGGTACCACATTTCAAATTTTAAATTTTTAAAAAAATTTTAAATGGCCGCCATTTTGAAACAAAATGGCGGATGACGCTGGCCAACGAACTCGGTCGAGAGATTGGCATATACTATGTACACACTGAATTACATCCAAATCGGTTCATAAATACGCCTTTTATCGCGTGACAAAATTCAGGACGTTTCAAAATGTCAGCCACGCTAGAAATTCAAAATGCTATAACTCAGCCATTTTTTAAGATATAGACGAAACAAAAACTGCTCCGGAATCTTTCTATAAAGGTCAAATACATAAGAAAAAAATATTTTTCCATTTTTAATTTTTTGGTACCACATTTCAAGTTTTAAAATTTTTTAAAAATTTTAATTGGCCGCCATTTTGAAACAAAATGGCGGATGAAGCTGGCCAACGAACTCGGTCGAGACATTGGTATGTACTATGTACACACCGAATTACATCGAAATCGGTTCATAATTACGGGAGTTACAGTGTGACATAGGTCAGATATATATATATATATATATATATATATATATATATATATATCAATTTTGAACGGAGGGTGGTTTCGGGGTCTGGGGGTCATGATCGATGAAAATATATCAAAATTTTTTGAAATCGCTTTCCTCCGAACGGCTGCAATAGGTAGCTTTTTTGTAAAGAAAGCTACCTAAAAGGAGCTCCATGTACATTGAAATACAAAATTTAATTTGCATACGGCCTCCTTTTCGTATAACGTATATTTAGAAAATTAATGACATCAGAAGCTAAGAAGGATAATTTAAAATGTGTATTTTTTACGGGCAAAGCATACCGAGTTCTTATAAGTGCGAGATTTTCAGAGTTTTCTGCCGTTAAAACGAGTCTTTCCTATTTATAAGTGCGGAGCGAATTTTTTCAGTAAAATGAACCCATCTTTTGTGTAGCACGGCATGTTGCAAATATTATCTCCTAACATCTTCCAATATATGCATCATCATATGCACATCTTCCAATATATGCATCACAAGCATTCTCTAAAACAAATTTTCCTCGCTGTCCCTTATTCACGTTTTGAAATAGTGCACTGTAAAAGAAAAAAACTTCTTTATTTTACAACAAAAGGTGCTGGCATCCCGGTTGCCAACACAGTTGCTGTAAAATTTACTAGTCTTTAAAAGTGCTGTAAAATTTCTCCAGTTCGGGTAAAGTCGCATGCTATTGGTTGCGTGGTGCACGTGACAGAAATAATTCGATTTTTACTTCGCTTGTTGCTTGAATTTCATTTCGCAGCCTCGGTGCTTCAAAAGTTACAAGAGAAAGTGCAGGAAAAATTACTGCTGAAAGTGCAGAAAAAAATTGCAGTAGAAAGTGCATGAAAAAAAATCATAACTTTTTTATACATAATGCAATTTGATTAAGCCGTTTCTTTGACATAGTGAAATGAAAAAAATAATAATAACAAATTACAACGACCATTTGGAAAATGATTATTTCGAAGACTAAAATTTAAGACATAAAAAATCGCACGGAGTTGATCATACATTACATACGCCATGAATTAAACATTAATATTCCTGGACCCATCATGAACAAATTTTAAAATAAATTTCAGTTTTACAATTTTCGGTACTGTAAATGTTTAAACTTCTACGGAGCTGGTCATACATTACGTACGCCATGGATTAAACATTAATATTCCTGGACCAATTTTAAACGAAATTTCATACATTACGTACGCCATGGATTACATTTTTCTGTACTGTAAATTTTTAAACTTCTACGGAGCTGGTCATACATTACGTACGCCATGGATTAAACATTAATATTCCTGGACCAATTTTAAATGAAATTTCCTTCTTAAACTTCTAAACATCCCACAATATTACTTTTTACACCGTCGTATAGAGAAAATAAATGTACTTTTAAATGCAATTTGTTTGAAAGCTGTATCTCAATTTATTTCTGAGTTATTAATTTTTTTTTGTAGTTTTTATTACTTTTTTGTCATAGTGGCAACAGAAGTATCCATCTCTGTTGAAAGTAAAGGGAAAATACAGATTACTGTATAGACCAATCAGAAAACGAATAAAATGTGTATTCAACTAATGAAACGCTTCAGATATGTTTTTGATTTCCTACCTTGACAGAGGACAATAACATTTTTCCAAATGGTTAAAAAAAAAAAAAAAAAAAAAAAAAAAAAAAATCAGTCTTTTCCGTGGGGAGAGAATTTCAACATTTATATACACTTAGCTATTTTATTAAAATCAGGTTAAAATATTTCTATCCTGATACACCCTGTAATTCCTGTATAAGTTTCACTGAAGTAACTAAGTGAGTCCATACATATGCTTGCATTAACACCACCTTTAGATGTCAAACTCTCTACTTAAGGCTGTTCTCAAATCCAAAAGGTCACACTTTGTGACATAAGTTTTAATTTGAAATTAGCAGGTATTGTTGTCCAAAAACTACGTAATCGAGCTGTTTTTTCCGTTTTTTTCTTTTTTTTTTTTTTTTTTTTTTTTTTTTTGCAAACGCAATAGATTTTTCAGAAAATTGTGTCAAAGTGGGCGTTTTGAACCGAATTTCCGCACGAAAGACGAATAACCACTCAAGAATGGGTAAAAAACATGTTTGCCACGTGATCAAAATCGCCCATAACTCAATAGGTAATTTATTGATCAAAAAATGGAAAACACAGCTCGATTCCAAATCGCTTCTATGGTCAGGCTTTCCAATTTTATGCTTTTCCTTTGAAAAATGAATTTGTAAATGTGTCAAAACGTTTTGTGCTTGTTGAACAGAGCAGTTAAGAACATCCTTAAAGCTATAAAAAAAGAAATATTTTTCTGAGCTGAAAGACAAGAACTTTCTGGCACATTCACAACTTGTATACGTAAAAAGCATGAGATTTGTAGACATGATTTCTGAAGTGATCTGGAATAGCGTTTTCCTTTTAAGTATATAACATTGCATCTTCACTTATAATTGATTGCTGTCTCATGACGACCATTCCTGAGCCTACACATCATGAAAATTGTCTTGAAACGCTTTGGCAGAATTTTCTGAAATATCCTTTAATCCAAAAATTGGAAAGTGCTGAATAATAACAACTGCAAATTCAGTGCATTTAGGAAGAAAAATTAATTCGTGAATATGCAGGAGATCACTTTTTGAGAAAAAATTGATTGTACGCAAAGCTGCCAGTCTCCGGCTTTTTGGATACCGGTGCAGAAAATTTTCTTTTATTTAATTGGAACATTTGGACGGTTTAAGAACAAAATTTTCTCTAAGATAATAGCGGCTTGCAAAAAAAAAAGCCGGACACTTGGCAACTCTGTTGTACGCCTTTTAGGATGAAGGGCGGAGAGGACAGGTTGTGTTTTAGCATACTTGCCAACATTCAACTAATCTTCCGTAAAATGTGAGTTAAATTGATCCAGGTTATACGCGTTACTAGCCAGAAAATTTATTTGATGTATCATTATACATTTGAAATCATGTTTCTCTATGAAATCTATTTGAATTAATTTCTTCAGTAAATTTCTGGTTCGAAACGCGCTTAACCTGCGTCAATTTAACTCGCATTTTACGAAAGTTTAAAGGAAAGTTGGCAAGTATGGATTTAGGCTCTTCTTGTATGTCTATTATTGCTATCTTTACCGTATTTTCAAACAAAATAATTTTGTGAATGCCATCGAAATAATTTCTTTTCTTCGATTAAAAAATAAATAAGTACAAAAATAGAATAATAAAAATTGGTGGGCTGAAAGAACAAATTATTGGGTGGCATCGGGGCCCATGTTGGCGGCACTGATGACAAGTTTCTTCCAAAGTGGAAAAAAACCATGGAAAAAACAGGCCGGAAGAAATAGTTTTTCCACTAGTAGAAGGAAAGTAACGAATAGTTTTTTTTATAATTTATTATGTATGTTATAAAAGTTTTTTAAGGTGTAAAGAAATGTATTTTCTTGTAGTAAACCTTATGTATATTTAGTCAGGTTTATAAGAATTTACTTATGTATGCTAAAGTTAGAATTACACCAGTCTTTCAATAAGGTCATACACTTCACAAAGCTAACACTTTTCAAATCCTTTACGTCTCGTCGGTGTGATGGAAATATTGTTATATTAATATCCAATATAATATGGGCCGTTAATTAAAAGGTAAAATTAAATTGGATGTTCTTTTTAATTGAAATATGCGTTCTGTTCTTTGAGGTCAGCAATTGTAAAAAAAATAGAAAAATGAAACTTCTTACTTGTATATCTGTAAAGAAATGATGAGGAGACTTTTAAGCAGAAATCAAACTTTTTATTCATCTTGTTGAAGAGAGGTAAGAGGCCTTCACCCTTTGGTCACCGATTTTCAAAATAAATACGTTGCCGATAAAATAACTTACTCCTCTTTAAGAAAATCTTTAAAAATGTAAGATGCAGCACTAGGAGAAAATTTCTATAGATAAAAATCTCAAAGCCTTTTTAAACCAACAGAAAATAAATTTAACAGGAGTTATTAAAAACGCAGACATCACTTTCGGAAGTTTTTTCCGGATTCCACATCCATCGGCAGACACAGGCCGGAGCCGAAGCCCGCGATCTTTTAAAACAAAAACTAAGTCATGACAGATCACCAACAAAACAGATTCTGATTTAAAATTAACGAAATTTTTAATTTATAGTAAGAATACGGGACATCAAATGCTACTGAAAGAAAAGATTTAAATCTATTAGAGAATTTAAAATATTAGGTAATGTCTTAATAAACAAATCCGAAAGAAAACATTTAAAAAGTTTTGTTTTTATTTGCTGTACGCTCAGTGAATAGACACACCTCCAAAAAGATCGACATCCATTCAAAGCTTACGCCGGGAGACAGTCGCTCCGATGACGTCATCACAATACTCACAGATTTCAAAGGAGAAGCATCCTATGCCAGGCGCAGCCGAACTTCAGCGAACTTGCCGATGTGCGGTGAAGCGGCGAATTTGCCGAAGTACGAACTTAAACAAAATCGCTTGCGCAAAAATAAATATGGATTTAAGCTTAAAGAACATCGATGTATAAGGCCAAAAAATATAAAACAGTAACATAATTTAAACACTGTGAGATTTCATCTCACAGTCGGCACTTTAAAATACCATTAAGGCTGTTCTCAACTGCTCTGCTCAACAAGCGCAAAACGTTTTGACACATTTACAAATTCATTTTTTAACGGAAAGATATAAAATTGGAAAGCCTGGCCATGGAAGTGATTTGGAATTGAACTGTTTTTTCCAATTTTTGATCAATCAATTACCTATTGAGTTATAAGGGATTTTGATCACATGCCAAACAGGTTTTTCGTCCGCTCTTGAGTGCTCATTCTTCCTTCGCGCGGAAATTCGGTTCAAAACGCCCACTTTGACACTATTTTCTGAAAGATCTATTGCGTTTGCAAAAAATGAAAAAACAGCTTAATCACATAGTTTCTGAACAACAACACCAGCTAGTTTCATGCATCTTCGAACAAAAATAAATTAAAACTTGTGTCAGAAAGTTGCCCTTTTGGATTTCAAGTCAACACTGAGCTTACGGAGCGCCTACAGGAAGTAAATACTTCCCGCTAAATCTCCAACGAACTTGAAAAGCAACTAAAGATGGATTTCGAAGGATGGAGTGATGGTGGAAGTGCATGTTGGTGACTGTTTTCCCATTGGTCAGAGCCATTAAGCCCCTCCCTCTGGGATGACAGCCCATGCTTGCAGTGTTGAGCGACCTTAGTCTTCCTCCCCCGCCAGGACCCGCGAACAGCTGAGTGCCGAACACCCAACCGTGACCGGATCCCCGGGGAGCCAAGACAATGTCCGGACGTTCAAGGGATATTAAGGAAAAGTTCAGGCAAGTTGGTACCAGGCAACCCTTGTAAAAAAAAAAGGCCCAATTTCAGTTCCACATATTTTTTTTTTACATTACTTTAAAGCATTATTTTACAATGACAATTTAATTACACTATGCTAACAATTTACGAAAAGGATTTATAAACAAATTACAATTAATTATTTACAGTTATTTTTTTTCCTCATTATTCTGATTTTCTTTCCTCTGAATTTTTGAAACTCCGTCCATGAAGGCTAAAGTTTTGTAAGCAACATCTTTATGTTGAATTATTTTCTCGTAAATATTTTCTAGTTTATTTGCTAAGTGAAGAAATGACTACTTTTAGTTCTAGCCTAATTTTTTCGAGAATTTCTGCAATTTTGACTACACCATTTTCCAATTCGCTCAGCTGGTAAAGTTGTACCGGGGGAGGAGGAGCTGTTTTTGGCTCCGCCTGCGCGACTTTCTTTTTGTCTTGTTTGGATTTCTCCTCGTTTTTTTTTATTTTTTTCTTTATTTTTTGCTATCTCCGCATAACTTTTCCTAAACTGTGGCTTTAGGGGGTATTTTTTGCAGCCCTTAAAGTTTGCCGTGTGATCAGACCCACAATTAATACACAACGGCGGCGGTTTTACAGTGGTATTATCCGAGTCCACAATATTATTCTCGGGGGGATTTTCATTTTTCCTGGGGCACTCTGGGGACTTGTGACCCTGGCCACATCCTACACAATTAGGGTCCATGAAGCTCTGCGCAGAGATATGAAAAAACCCCTGGCAATTCCAGCACTGCGCAGCTTTTCTGGGTCCCCTGTAGTTTTCAACATCAATCCTAATCTTGAATAAAGATTTTAGGTTTAGAATTTTCTTAGAATTTGCATTTTTCGGTAGATGCAAAAGAAAAAGCGGGAGAACCCTAGAGTCCTTCCTGCTTATCATTTGCACCACCTTGATAGTATCGTAACCGTTTTTATTTAGTTCCTGCTCAATATTATCGATTTTAACTGATTTGGGGAGGCCCCTAATCACCACTTTCATCGGTGCGTCCGTGTCAGGGACAACATAAAATTGGAATTTTTCCTCTTTCAGATAGTTAACAAGTTTGTTTTTAATTGCAAAGGTTTGGGTTAAGACTTTTACCCACCTACCCGAAATTTCTACCGAAAAATCAGGGTCGCAATCTTTTTCAATTTTAGAAGTAAATCCTACGATATCGTTAATGTCCCTAACCATAATTGGTTTTGGAGGCTTAACTTTAGTTTTGTTTGGTTGGATTTCGGTAATTTTAGTTTCCTGGTTGTTAACAATTTGGTTTATATTTTGGTCCTCGACCGTACTCCTGTAGCCATCTACTGGCATGCTTTCGAGTTGATCATGTTTCATATCCTCCGAATCAGAGGGTAGCTGCAGTTTCTAATTCAATTTTTAAATTTGCCTCACTAGAATCCGTTTTCATTTTTTTTTTTTTTTTTTTTTTTTTGAGTTTGGTACAACTAGACCAGCTGAGATACTCGGAGTATTTTTACTATTACCTTTTTTCTTTTTTTTTTCTTTTTAGCGGGCGGTTGCGCGCCTAACTCGTTAGGGTTAATAAATTTATCATCTAAATTGTTGCAGTTTTTATAATTTATGGCAATTTTGGCCTGCTCAACTTTCATTAAAAACATTTCCCGTTGCTCAACGGGAAGGATCCTTAAGGTTGACGCACAATTCTCAATAAAAGTAGTAGTTTGCTTCACAACATCCCACATCCCAGTATCGTCAAATTCATCAAGGAATTCGTAATCAGAATCCTCAAGCATCTCACTATTTTGGCTTAGAAAATTTGCTAAATCAGATCCCGGTGGGACTGCCTGTAGATTGTCTTTAAAAATCATGCCTGAACCTTTAGATCCCGAACATAAGAAGGACATATTACCTGCCGACGCCTCGCCCGACATTTCTGCCGACGACTGCATCAAGGCTCCGTCGCAAACCAGAAGGCGCTCACTCGCCATGTACGCTAATGGCGCCTGGTGCATGTAAAATCCGTCGTGGGTGCAAAGTCCTCCAAGTTACCTGTGAATTATACCTCTGGAGGTGCCTTGCCAGGTGAAGGTCTCATCATCTGATCAAGGTTCTAAATTACGAGACCAACATGAGTAGCAACGTGCAGGTGCCAAACATCAGGATATAACGTTAAGTAACCGGCATAATAAAGTATACACAAACGAGCAGTAGGCACTGCAGATAGGATGACGATCGAGGCAATGGTGTCAGGTTTATTGCCGCTTCGCGGCGATTAGGCGGGCTTTCGCCCCGATGCCAGGTACTAAACCCGTTAAGCTGGGGCAACGCGGCAGGTAGGGGCCTGGTCATCGGTTAGAAAGAAAGAAAGAAGGCGCTCACTCAGTGGTGCTGACACACACGCTGTTAGTCTCGCACCTGCCGGAATATGCTACTGGCATACGCGGCTTTGAAAAAATCCTTTCGCACTACCGGGTACGGTGTTCAACACTAGCGGAAGAAGGCATGAGCTGGGGATAACACGCCCGCTGTTCCCTTTTGGATTTGAGAACACCCATAAGGAGACTCTTCACTCACTTGAAAACGCCCGTTCCGTATAATGTTAAACCAATGGGCGAGTATTTTCGAATTTCTCGTTTAAATTTGAACATTTTTAAACGATTTTTTTGCATAGGATAGCTGAGCTCCATCTTTAATATGACTATTTTTTCATTTTTTCGATTTTGATTGCAGATTTTTTTAAAAAGGTACTTTCTGTTTCTAAACCGGTTCCGAAAGTGAAAGTACCTTTATTTAAAAAATCTGCAACCGAAATCAAAAATGTAAAAAACAGCCACATGAACGATCAAGCTCAGCTTCCCTATGCAAAAAAAAAAAAAAAAAAAAAAAAACTTAAAAATTTTCAAATTTAAACGAGAAATTTGAAAACAAACTGCCCTTTTGTTTAACATTACGGGGCGGGCGTTTTCAAGTGAGTGAAGAGTCCCCTTAATGTTAATATATATATATATATATCTTTTTTTTTTTTTTAACAAAGCAAAATTCAAAATAATGAGGTCCTCGTAACTAAATTCAATGAATCAATTCCCGTTGAAATATGGCCCATAGAATCCGAGAAAAGAATCCGCCGTTAATGTTCGATAATTGTGGTAAAAGAACTCTATATTTTAAAAAACATACTTATAAATGTAAATAAAGGGGACAAACCCTTGTAGACGAACTTTTAACTCATACTATGGGACTCTTAACACAGAACACATTAATAATATTCGATTAAATTCATAAAATGCTTTTAAATTATGTTTTTATTATTTGTCAACGTTTAATAATTAAGTCGATTTTCTACATGTCATATAATCTCTGATCCATTGATTTTCGGAAATTAAATGGAGTGGGCGTGCGGATAAAAGATCTCTTTTTAGTTCGGGTTTTAATGTATGTTCGTCCGTCTATGGTTCTTTCTCCGAACTTTTGTACTGTAGCCGTTAATTTTTTGAAAAAAATCAAGAAAAATTACCGAACAAAAATTTTATACACATGTGTAGAAGAATTTTCTGCATGTGCGCTGAAAATTTCAAAGCTATATCTTAATTAGTTTTCTTAATTTTTGCTGATTAGTGAAAATTCTTAATTTCTTTCATTCCGCCTGTGGAATCAGGTCCAGATGTGCGCGCAATTTTGCCATTTTGTGAAAAAAAATCTCGTTTTTTTATGAATTTTTAATCAATATTCTCGGCTAATTATCAAAAAATTAGAAATCTGAGCCTCATGTGCATCAGGATCTGATTTGGTCTACCCACGCCCAAATTGTCAGACTTACATTAGCGTGGTAGATATTTCGAACCGTCTCCGTCACGCACATAGATTGGTTTTCACGCTGATTTTTGTGTTCTTAGCCTTTCATATGAATGTTTTCGTGTAATGGGGTCTTCTATGAACCAATGCAAAATAGGTTTAGCTGAAAGAACAACTAAAGATATTATTTCTTCTTTACTGGAAATTCCATTTTTCTGTCGAATTGGCATTGAGAAAAGCCAAATAATAAAATGTGGGTGACCTACTCCCAAAATTTCCCTTCTTAAATCGTATAAAAGAAAAAGCAGGGCTTTTCAGTCTTCCTAGTACGACCAGTACAAATGGCTGTTTTCGTCGTTTTAAAAGTTAAATATATTTCACATACAGGGTGTTTCAAAATTATATGTCAGAAATGTAAAGGCAGGTAGAAGTGACCTTAGTAAGCCGATTTCGTATAGGAATGTGGGTGCGGAAATGCAGCGTGGAGACGGTTGAGGGCGCTGTTAAGTTCAGTGGCTAAAAGCATTTCGCTGGCTTGAATCGTCATTCTCCGCACGGAGCAATATGCATCGTTGCAGCTTGCCGACATGCATTTGATATAAGTGGCTGCGCGAGGAAAAGGCTTACACCCAATAGTTCTCGATCTTTTCGAAG
This sequence comes from Maratus speciosus, assembly GCA_963932465.1. Classification (NCBI taxonomy): domain Eukaryota; kingdom Metazoa; phylum Arthropoda; class Arachnida; order Araneae; family Salticidae; genus Maratus; species Maratus speciosus. The sequence continues at coordinate 280,501,107 of OZ010794.1, read as the reverse complement.
GACATTCCTCTACTGTGCATTGCATGATATTGCTTTTTCTACTGCAGGAATTCTGCGATATCTTTAAACACCCGTATCACGCCTCGAGGCAAATAATCGACTCGCGCACAACCACCGATGAAGACACACAAATGTTCGGCCGTTCGGCGATCCGACAGATTCCTACTTAAAGCTGTTCTTAACTGCTCTGCTCAACAAATGCAAAACGTTTTGACACATTTACAAATTATATAAAAATAGCAAATAAAGCCTTTGTGCAACAATATTAAAAAGCAGAAAAACCAACGTTTAAAATGCACAAATAATATATGAAAAGCAGCAAACAGCTGTTTCGAATCTACGAGCGAGATTCTTCTTCAGTGCAAAAGGAACAGCGTGCTAGAAAAAGCAAGGCTGAGCAAAATCATAGACAGAGACGCGCTGGCTTTTATACCCTATGCGGGTGGCGAAGGCGCCGAAACAACCAATGAGAGAGAAGCAGTGGAAACGACTGGGTGGACAAGTAGCGACATTTACCGGAGAGTAGAGAAAAGAAACCAAAAAATGGGAATTAAATTAACGCTTTCCAAATACTTGGAAAATCTGGAGTGCTAGATAAGTCATTGACTAAAGAGTGAGAATTTTTAATGATATGGTAAGCTTCCCAAAAATCAAGATCAAGGTTAGAAGAACATTTTTGGATAATGATGGCTGAGGAAAAATCGAACCTATGTTGAGAAGACCAAGAATGTTGAGCAATAGAAGAACGTTTGAGCTCCTGATTTTTAACATAACCTTCATGCTCTTTTAAACGAAATCTAAGAGCACGTTTAGTCTGACCAATATAAGAAAGACCACACTGACAAGAGATCTGGTAAATGCCCCAATTATCTAGGCGATCAACGGGGTGTTTGAGATTTGAAAAAGGGATTTTATTAACAGGAGAAAAAATAACTTTAAAATCAAACCTTCTTAGGATTTTAGCAACTTGCTGACTGATTTTAGGAAAAATGGTAATACAACTGAAGTATTAGAGTTGGAATTAGAATGCTTTTCAGAATGGTCGGATTTCGTCAATTTCTTATAAATATAATCGATAATATTAGAGGAATAACCACGATCGACAGCAATAGCTTTGAGGTAATTAAGTTCAGCACTAAGTAACTGAGGAGTGGAACAAATATTAGTAGCCCGAAAAACAAAAGTATTGAAAGCAGCGAATTTCTGGTTAGGGGGATGAGAAGAATACCTGTGAGGTGGGAGACTGACAGCAAAAGGTTTACGAAAGACGGTAGTCTGAAAGCCATTTTCACAACGAATAACAAGGACATCCAGGAAAGAAAGACAGTCATTGGTCTCAATTTCAGAGGTAAATTGAATGCAGGGATCAATGAAATTCATAATAGAGAGAATATGATTAATATCCGAATTCATTTCAATCAGGACATAAACATCATCAACATAACGAACATAGAACGGAAATTTTAAGATTTCAAAAAGCTTGACCTCAAAATAGTGCATATAAATATCGCATAAAATTGGACTAAGAGGATTACCCATAGCCAAACCGTCAATCATACGGAAGAAATTACCATTGAAAACAAAAGTATTTTGCGACAAGCAAGCGCGAGTGAGAAGTATAAGTTCCTCGATTTCAAAATAAGAGAAATGGAATTCACAAAGCCTTTTCTTGAGGCAATCTAAAGCCCCCTCAACCGGAACGTTTGTAAATAATGATTTAACATCAAAAGAAACCATCATGTGACCCTGCGGATTAAAATTATGAAGTTTTTTAACAAAATCAAAAGAATTCTTAACAGTGAAACAGTTACTGCTCAAAAGTGTGGAAAAAACAGAAACTAAATATTTGGCAAGCTTATAAGAAGCTGTACCGATACTAGAGACAATAGGTCTAAAAGGAATGTCAGGTTTATGGAGCTTAGGTAAAGCATAAAACCTGGCACAATGCGCAATAGACGGAATAAGGGACTTCTTAAAGTTAGCAGGAATAATGGAAGAAGACTTAATGGCAGACTTAATAGAGTTAATTTCACTAGTGGAAGGGTCTTTGCGGATATCCACATACGGACCATCATTAATTAATTTATGGGTTTTTTCCAAATACGTAGATTTGTCGAGAAGAACAATCTGACCACCTTTGTCGGCCTTAGTAATAATTAAGTTTGGATCAGAACGCAAATTTTTTCAAACATTGTTTAACAGAATGTTTAAGATTTGGTTTATAAACATTAGAATTGAAATCAACAGTATTGGCAATGAGATGCCTAATAGACTCTTTTTGAGAAGAAGATAGAGCGCTATGCTTAAAGGCTCTTTCAATAGGAGCAATAAGATTAGGTAAAGAAGGAATAGCAGAGACAGAAAAATTGTTATTCAATTTGAGAGCATCGAGCTGATTGTTACTTAATGGAACACTAGAAAGATTGACAACAGCATTTTGGTTAACAAGAGGCAAATTACTGCAGTTATTAGCGACAGAACTTCCACAAAGCGCATTAAATTTCTTCTTTAAAACCGAACAATGAATAGAAGAAGCTGTGAGAACTCTGCTCCATGACCTTCTGTCATTGGACTGAAAATCAGGAGTAGAATTAGCGAGGCTGATATGACTACCGTGACCTTCCCCTTGGATGCGCCATTGTAGATTACGTAGTTCAGTATTACATATTTTATGATTACATATTTTAAATTTTTAAATAAGTCGGCTATCAGAAAATTAGTAAAATTCTCTTTGTAAATATACTTTGCGAAAGAGAGGGTGGAACGCCAGAATCCATGTTTGCCCCGGGTGCAAAAAAGGCTAGTTTCGGCCCTGACTGAACTTAACAGCGACCTCTATCGCCTCAACACTGCATTTCCGCACTCACATTAAGGTCCCCCTACCTGCCTTTACATTTCTGACATACAATTTTAAAACACCCTGTATACTTAAATTCAGCGCATATGCATTAGAGAAAGCTATATCTATAATACATCTATCTATGTAAGGAATAACTGGGAGATTAATGGGAGAAAAGAGTTTGACTCGGGAACCTTTTTGTGAACCAAACTATTTCGTCTCTGCATCTTACAATTTTCGCAAGTTCGATTGGACGTCCCTCGAACCATTTACGTCAATTACGGGACTTACATAGATATAATAACCTTGCATGGTCGTAGGTTGTGCAGGCACTTCGAATGGGCAAAATCTAATCTGTTTCGTGCGCGTTCTTGCTAATATATTGACGCTTGTAATACTTTTCAGCAGGGGACGAAAGTATCAATTTAGGGGAACATTTAGTTTAATTTCTTAATTAGCTCTTGATTGACCTGTGGTCAAGACCCGCGCAATTCCCGGGATCTGTGACGTGTAAGACTTTAACCACAAATGAAGGAGAATTGTTCAAACGTCAGCATTTTCTATCTTAAGTTACTCTCTGATTTTAATGGTGAACGTAATAAATGTTTTGCTGGGAAGCAAAGTTACAAGGGTTAAACGGATTTTAGAATATGAGATTTAAAGTTACGAAAAAAAATTAAGGATTTTAATTGAAATTTTTGAAATTTAATTTAAATTTTGAATTTTAAAAGTATTTTAATTCTTATCCCTTTCATTTATATACATAGTATATCTCTCTCTATATAGATATCTGATCATTGTCATGCGACTGCGCTAATTTATCGACCGATTTGGATATGATTGAGATTATGTTCGTTGGACATCTTGATCCGCCATCCTGTTTCAAAATGGCGGCCCCTTAAAGATTTCAAAACTATATATATATATAATTAATAAAAATTTTCTTCTTGCATAATCGTTAGGTCTTGATAGAAGAAGGGCCGAAACTAAGGGGGGCGGCAGAGGGGGCACGTGCCCCCGGAGCCAGAATGAAGGGGTACCAAATGAAGATTTTGTTCGTCGATTTTTCTCACATCTATGTTTAGTACGGTAGTGTTAAAATTGTCCTGTCTGCGGTATGCCAAAGCATAGAAGAATCTAAAGATGATATGGCATAAAGATCCTGAATAAAGCGGAATTGTTTTCGATTCTGTTTTCAAGATTTTAATGAATCAATATTTGACAAAGTAGATTACGTAGTTCAGTGTTACATATTTTAAATTTTAAAATAAGTCGGCTGTTAAAAAATTAGTAAAATTCTCTTTGTAAATATACTTTGCGGAGGAGGGGTGGGGGGCGCCAAAATCCATTTTTTCCCCGGGTGCAAAACGGGATAGTTTCGGCCCTGGATAGAAGGATTCAGGAACATTTTTTGGTTTCTTTTCTATCTTAAAAATGGATGAGTAGAGGAACTTGAAATTTTAGGGTGGCTACCGTTTTGAAGTAATATATATATTTTTTCATTTACGAGTTTTAGCAAATGCGGTTTTTTGAAAATTTGTTTTCATTGTTGCCCCATACGCTTAAAACAACCGTCATATCCGTAAACGTTCTGCTAAGTTTTTGAAATTCCCGTTCAAATTTACTGTTCTCGAAAACTAGAAATCTTCTATAATCGGGTTCCATGCATTTTATTTTCGTGTGCTTGAGTAAAATTTAGCTGAATCTTTATAAACAAGAAAGATTGAAGCTGCCTTTTGCTCCCAGTACAAACCAAAAAGACTTTCTTTTCGTCTTGAAGAAAAATAATTTGGTTATTATTTTATTTAGAGGGGTAGCGGGGCGCAAAATTTCTTCCTGCCCTGGGTGCCAAAAAACGTAGCTACGCCACTGCCAGGTAGCACAAAGATATCGGCTCAATATCAAAATGAAATATTGGCCGATACCAAAATATAATATTGGCCAGCGTTAAAGCCCCCCCCCCCCCCCCCCTTCCATAAAAAGATATTCCAAGAACATTAGTTTTTGATATTTGGCATTGTTGGACAATATTTCCCAACATCTCTGGATATCAGTTAATGTCATTAAGTGATATCTTTTTCTGTCATTGCTGAATATCATTATTTGACATTGAGCGATATAATTTCTCTAATATTCCAGAATAACGTTATTAAATATTAAATGGTAACTTTTTTAGATATCAATTTACTTTTTGAACCCCAAGCAACTGCGATTTGCAGATGTGGTCAGCGTAAACCCCTTTATGGTACAGTCCATAAATAAGTAAAATGTTTCTGAGATTTATTTCTTTTTATAAAATATATGCTAAAGGAAATACATTTTGATGATTTGCTCACGGTAATTTAGTATTGTTTATAGAATTGAAAATGTCTATTGTTGCATTTAAAAAATTCTATAAGAGATAAATGCATGAAAATTATTTAGCCTTACTACTTACTGTATATATATTACAGCCCTGTGTCACATATGGGTCATTCCATGCAAAATGAGCAAATCAGCTGTGGCACACATGTCACAGATTTTAATGAAAATCAGTCTATAAGTAGATCATGTCTATTTATGAGTAAATGTAAAATAATAGATTTCAGGATTGTTTATTTAAGGCTGTTCTCAACTGCTCTGCTCAACAAGCGCAAAACGTTTTGACACACTTACAAATTCATTTTTTAACAGAAAGATATAAAATTGGAAAGCCTGACCCTGGAAGCGATTTGGAATCGAACTGTTTTTTCCATTTTTTGATCAATGAATTACCTATTGAGTTATAAGAGATTTTAATCACGTGACACGGCCTTTTTCTCCCCTTACTGACTGGATTTTCTTCTTTCGTTCAAAAGTTCAGTTCAAAATGCCAACTTATACAGTATTTTCTGAAAGACCTATTGTGTTTACAAGAAAACGGAAAAAACAGCTCGATGACATAGTTTCTGAATAACAACACCTTCTAGTTTCATGCATTTCCGAACAAAAATGAATTAAAACTTATGTCAGAAAGTTCACCTTTTGGATTTCAGAACAGCCTTAAGTATTAAAATTTACATTAATAGTGAATGCAAAATCGAGGTATTGTCTACGTGCTTAAAATTTCAGTTTTGATTATTAGCTTTAGGAAAGGAAAGACTATATTAAAAATTATTTATAATTAGGAATTAACAATAATTAACAGACTAGCGTAAGTTAGTAATTGTATTTTGTATTAGTAATTGTATCGAGAAAAAAATTTTTTTTCAAAAATAGGTAAAAATTTAAGGTAAAAATGCAATATTTCTATTTCTCATTTAAGCATGAAGGACAGCTTTGACAATTTTACATTTTTTTTGGCGTTATAGCTAAAAGTATATATTTTAAATATCGAAAGTTTCATTCTTGCCTTTTTATTCCTTAGTTCTTTTACTGACAAGCCCGTGTTAATACGTTCACTAAGCTCCAGGTTTCACCGCAATACAAGCAATATTTAAAGTAATATAATTCTATTGATTTAATGTATTTTTAATACATTGAACAATGATTAATACTTCCAAGGATTGCATTCATATTCGTTATTAAGTTTTTTTATAAAATGTTCAAAGAATCATTTTTTTTAGCATTTAAAACAAAATGCAGAGAAAACAACATTACAATTTTGCCCTTTTCCAAGACAGTCGGAGGGCTAATGAGAAAAAAAACAAATAGTAAAAAATGTTGAGGGTAAAATGCAATATTTCTATCACTTCTTTTTAAGTGAAGGAAAGCTTTAGTAAACTTTTAAATTATTTGATATTATAGATAACAGTGTATATTTCAAATATAGAAACTTTTATTCTTGCTTTCAGTTTATTTTTGCCTCAAGAGAATTTTAAATTAGAGTATAAAGAAATGACTGTGAACAAAAAAAAAAAAAAAAAAAAACTATACATTAATTCGAAATTCAAATAAAAAAACTAGATGGCAGCACTAAATTTGTTTTACCATGAAATCGTGCAATATTTTAACAAATGCGGGCGAGTTCAAAGAGGTATAGCGAATGGAATGTAGAAAACATTACTATTTTGAACCCAGTTTTTTTATGTTAGGAATCAAAAGGCAATCTTGAATTTTTTGGAGCATATCATGGACCTATTAATCTTTATTTTTTGTGCAATATTGTTAATGTCGATCCTGTCCTTTATTTATTTTTTGCTCATACAGAAGAGGAAAAATCATGATTTTGTAATTTTTTTTTAAGTTTCTAAATTTTTTTTAAGCGGAAGAAAATAAATGGCGACTTTCAAACTTGAGGAATTTGATCTCCATATGTCATACTACATCAGGCATTAATTTCACAGATGTTTCTTAATTCCTTTGATTTTTATAACGTTTCTATTTTTCTCAAAATTCACAAAAATTCAATTTTTACAACCAATTTATAAATAATCATAGTGTTACTAGATTATTATTATTTCGTAAATAAGAAGATAACTTTTCAGAGTTTACAAAATTATAAAAAAAAAAATTCTTTTCTGTTAAGTAGTTTTCAAGATACAGAACTTCAAACCTGCAGCTTTGAACGATTGCGCTCATGCCATTCTATATCACAAGTTTTTTAAATGTCCAAAACTGCGAAAAAAATTTCTTTTTTGTCAAGATATTTTGCGGAGCATTACTTGAATATGAACTGAACCTGTGCATCGAATTTTATTAAAATTGGTTAGTATGTGGCCACGACTTTTTTTAAATTTTTGCTCATTTTACGTGGAATGACCCATATGTCCTCAGGGTCTGTCTCCAATTGTCATAGTCGGACCTGTTTCCGATGCAGATTATTTATTTCAGTTTAGGCCCTGCTTAGAAAGCAAGATATTGCACACAAAGTTTTCCATTTTATAAAAATAAATAAAGGAAATAAAACACTGTACTGCCCTTGGAAATTTTAACCGTGTTTCATTATATGTTCTTTTGTAAATTCTAGATGGCAGCACTACACAATTTTCAAGTAACAAGAACTTCTTTCAAGAGAGAGAAGAAATAAATTGAAGGGCTTGCTGCAAAAAGGAGGCACTAGCTCAATTTCGGACATTTTTGAGATGTACAACTTCTTGTTACAATAAAGTCACTAAGAATAGGTATTGTTTTATGTTATTATGTGAAACCATTTATAGGTGCATGGACAAATGCAAAAGGCAAAAAAATACTTTTGACGAAATTGGTTTAAATCTTAAAAGTTATTTTATTATTATTTCCCGAAAGTGAAAAATGGAGCTACCCTTTTTATTAACACTTTCCAACGAAGTTGAAAAGTGTTTATGACTTCGGTTTGTCTGTCCGTCTGGCCGTCTGTCCACGCTCTAACTCTCGTAATCTCGTAAGCTCGGATCGTTCTGAAATTTCTCGATGTTAGTGACTTCTACCATAGCAACGCTCCCTATTTCAAACGAAGTTTGCAGCATGTTTAGTTCATTTACAGGGACAGTCAAAAGTTTCCCGTTACATTACGGCCAATGGGAAAAAATCGTTTCAAATGATTTTTAATGGTTTTTTTACACTCTTTCAAACATAGCAAAATTGATATTCATTTATGAAGACAACTAAAATATGCATTCTGTTGAATATGCGGTGCAAAGAATAGTTATTGTTCATTTACAGGGCCACACAAAAGAATTCCGTTCATAATGGTGGGAAATTGTTTGCGGTGTATTTGAAAAGATTTCAGATACTATATTGTATCCGAATTACTGTATCTTAGTAATGATTGCTCGAAATGCATTTTTAATTATGATATGAGTTTTTTAGGGTTTCGTTCATCTGACGAAACCCTATTCGTCTCGCTCCTCTGTCTGTCCGTCCGTCTGTCTGTCTGTCTGTCACAGAGCCCGTTCTCAGAAACTATACATGTTGGAGACTTCAAATTTTGCATACTTATAGATGAACACTACACATCATACGACAAATCATAAAATTTTGAAAAAGTCGTACATTTAACCCTTTGGGCTCCCACATGTGCATTTTAAACAATTCTTTCTAAGGGAGTCCCTAACTAGGTTGCAGGCGTGAAATTTTGCGAACTTATAGATGGACACCTCAGATCAAACGAAAAATCATAAATTTTTGAAAAAGTCGTACATTTAACCATTTGGGCTCCCACATGTGTATTTTAAACAATTCTTTCAAAGTGAACCCTAATTAGGCTGGAAGAGTGAAATTTTGCATACTTATAGCTGAATACCTCACATCAAACGACAAATCATAAAATTTTGAAAAAGTCGTACATTTAACCCTTTGGGCTCGCACATGTGTATTTTAAACAATTCTTTCTATGTGAGCCCTTAATTAGGTTGCAGGAGTGAAATTTTGCGTACTTATAGCTGAACACCTCACATCAAACGACAAATAATAAAATTTTGAAAAAGTCGTACATTTAACCCTTTGGGCTCCCACATGTTTATTTTAAACAATTCTTTCTATGTGAGCCCTTAATAAGGTTGCAGGCGTGAAATTTTGCGTACTTACAGATGGACACCTCAGATCAAACGACAAATCATAAAATTTTGCAAAAGTCGTACATTTAACCCTTTGGGCTCCCACATGTATATTTTAAACAATTCTTTCTATGTGAGCCCTTAATAAGGTTGCAGGCGTGAAATTTTGCGTACTTACAGATGGACACCTCAGATCAAACGACAAATCATAAAATTTTGCAAAAGTCGTACATTTAACCCTTTGGGCTCCCACATGTATATTTTAAGCAGTTCTTTCTATATGAGCCTCTAATTAGGTTGGAAGCGTGAAATTTTGCATACTTATAGCTGAATACCTCACATCAAATGACAAATCATAAAATTTTGAAAAAGTCGTACATTTAACCCTTTGGGCTAACACATGTGTATTTTAAACAATTCTTTCTAAGTGAACCATAATTAGGTTGGAGGAGTGAAATTTTGCATACTTATAGCTGAATACCTCACATCAAACGACAAATCATAAAATTTTGAAAAAGTCGTACATTTAACCCTTTGGGCTCACACATGTGTATTTTAAACAATTCTTTCTAAGTGAAACCTAATTTGGTTGGAGGCGTGAAATTATGCATACTTATAGCTGAACACCTCACATCAAATGACAAACCATAAAATTTTGAAAAAGTCGTACATTTAACCCTTTAAGCTCCCACATGTGTATTTTAAACAATTCTTTCTATGTGAGCCTCTAATTAGTTTGGAGGCGTGAAATTTTGCATGCTTATAGCTGAATACCTCAGATCAAACGACAAATCATAAAATTTTGATAAAATCGTACATTTAACCCTTTGAGCTCCCACATGTGTATTTTAAACAATTCTTTCTAAGTGACACCCTATTTAGGTTGGAGGCGTGAAATTTTGCATACTTATAGCTGAACACCATCTTGCGACAAATCATAAAAATTTGAAAAAGTCATACATTTAACCCTTTGGACTCCCACATGCGTATTTTAAGCAATTCTTTCTAACTGAGCCCCTTATTAAATTGGAGATTTGAAATTTTGCATACTTATAGCAGAACACCTGAGGCCAGGCGACAAATCTTAAAATCTTGAAAAAGGTCTTACGTTTAACCCTTTGAGCTACCACATATGTCTTTTAAGCAATTCTTTCTAAGAGAGCCCCTAATTAAGTTGGACACATGAATTTTTGCACACGTATAGCTTAATACCTCAGACCACACGACAAATCATAAAATTTTCAAAAAGTCTTATATTATTTACTCCTCCGTGCTCTAACTTGTATATTTTAAGCAATTTTTATAACCTCCACCCTTTTCACCATTCTTTTCCAACTTTTGCCGACACCCCTTTGACCATTCTTTCATATTATGCACCATAGCCTTACATATTTTAGTTCCACTTTTTACCGCCATGGGCGCCTACTTATCTCGGGTGCTATGGGTCCAATCCCCTCGACTAATATATCTATGGATAGTATGTAAAACGGAGTTTCGTTCAGATAAAGGTTTGTTTAGAATAGAGTGCTCCCCTTGTTGCGAAATGTGGAACTAACAGATTTTTCAAAAGGATAAAGTGTTTTGAAAGGAATATTAAACGAAACCCTCTGTGCGATCTGTGATCATACTTACCCACTTGTTTAGGGTTTCGTTCATCTGACGAAACCCTATTCGTCTGGCTCCCCTGTCTGCCCGTCTGTCACAGAGCCCGTTCTCAGAAACTATACATGTTGGAGACTTGAAATTTTGCATACTTATAGCTGACACCACACATCATACGACAAATCATAAAATTTTGAAAAAGTCGTATATTTAACCCTTTGGGTTCCTACATGTGTATTTTAAAATATTCTTTCTAAGTGAGCTCCTATTTAGGTTGGTGGCGTGAAATTTTGCATACTTATAACTGAACACCACATATCATACGGCAAATCATAACATTTTGAAAAATCGTACATTTAACCCTTTAGGCTCCCACATGCGTATTTTAAGCAATTCTTTCTAACTGAGCCCCTTATTAAACTGGAGATTTGAAATTTTGTATACTTATAGCAGAACACCTGAGGCCAGGCGACAAATCATAAAATCTTGAAAAAGTCTTACGCTTAACCCTTTGAGCTACCACATATGTATTTTAAGCAATTCTTTCAAAGAGAGACCCTAATTAAGTTGGAGACAGGAATTTTTCCATAAATATAACTGAATACCTCAGACCTCAGACCACACGGCAAATCCTGAAATTTTCAAAAAGTCTTATATTATTTACTCCTCCGGGCTCTAACTTGTGTATTTTATGCAATTTTTCTAACCTCCGCCCTTTTCACCCGGGGAGCACTTTTCCAACTTTTGCCGACACCCCTTTGACCATTCTTTCATATTATGCACCATAGCCTTACATATTTTAGTTCCACTTTTTACCGCCAGGAGACGCCTACTTATCTCGAGTGCTATCGGCCCAATCCCCTCGACTAATATATCTACGGATAGTATATAAAACGGAGTTTCGTTCGGATAGAGGTTTGTTTAAAATAGAGTGCGCCTCTGGTTGCGAAATGTGGAACTAACAGATTTTTCAAAAGGATAAAGTGTCTTGAAAGGAATATTAAATGAAACCCTCTGTGCGATCTGTGATCACACTTACCTACTTGTTCACTATATTTATGATACTATAAAGTGCTATAGTTCATATACAGAGCTACAGAAATGAATTCGTAAAGGTTACTGGGTATGAGCATAAATTGCTTAAAGGTGGGTTTTAAAGGAGTTGTGCATTTTTATGCTGAACTGAATTTAGTGTACTAAGAAATATTTGTAGAATATAGATAAAATAATATACAGGGCCACGCAAAGAGTTGGATACATGGCCGTCTATGGATGATAATTTCTGGAAATGTAATTTCAGTAGTTTTAAGCGTGTTTTAGTTTGAATTAAATTTTAGCTAAATAGTGGCATGTAATAAAGGTACTAGGTAAACTACAGGACTGTACAAAAGTATTCAAGTATGTTTCCATCTATTAGTATAAATTGCTGAAAGATGAATTTCAACCTGTTATGCGTTTTCTTGCTAAACTAAATTTTCCCATTATATAATATATATATCAACATACAGATCGAATACAGTGCTGTTAAAAAGAATTGGAATACATATTTGGCTATGGGCGGTAACTACTGAAATCAGATTTTTAAATGTTTACTTAGTTATCTTATTTACCTTATTTCCCTAAGTAACGAAGTTTCGTTATAGCTTTCAGGGAGTGTTGGAAAGTGTTTCATAATCTATGCCGTACGCATGATTTTTCTTACTTGTTTAACACTTTAAGTTGAAAAAAGTTTATGACTTCGGTTTGTCTGGCCGTCTGAACGCACTCTAACTCTCGAAAATATACTCGGATTCCCTTGAAATATTTGGATGTTATTGACGTTCACCATAGCATGATTCCTATTTTAAATGAAGTTTTTAGCATGTTTAGTTCATCTACAGGGATAGTCAAAAGTATTCCGTTACATTACAGCCAATGGGAAAATATCGTTTCAAATGATTTTTAATGATGTTACATGCATCCAAACATAACAAAAATTATATGCATTTATGAAGTACACTAAAATATGCATTCTGTAGAATATCCCTTGCAAAGAATAGTTACAGGGCCACACAAAAGAATTCTGTTACATAATGATATGGGGGGTGGGGGAATTGTTTGCGGCGTATTTTAATTATGTTAAACTATTTCATATATAATGAATTTGATATACGTCGCTGGAGGTTTACTATAAGTTATTTCATGTATAATACGAAGTACATAGCATTTACAGGGACACACAAAAGATTGCAGATACTACTAATAATATGTATCAGAAGTACTATACATTAGCTGTGGTTTCTGGAAATGCATTTTCAATTATGATATGCGCTTTTATGTTTCACTATTTTTATACATACTATATGGTGTGTATAAGTGCTATAATTTATATACAGGGCTAAACAAAAGAATTCGTAAGGGTTACTGGGTATGAGCGCAAATTGCTTAAAAGTGGTTTTTAAATGAGTTATGCATTTTTATGCTGAACTGCATTTAGTTTATTAAGAAATGGTTGCAAAACATAGATAAAATGATATACAGGGTCACGCAAAGAATTGGATGCATGCCGTCTATGTATGATAATTTCTGGAGTATTTTAGTTTGAATTAAATTTTAGCTAAATAGTGACGTGTAATAAAGATACTAGGTAAAATACAGGGCTGTACAAAAGCATTCAAGTATGTTTCCTTTCCCTCTATTAGTATAAATTGCTGAAAGAGAAATTTCAACCTGTTATGCGTTTTCTTGCTAAACTAAATTTTCCCGTTATATAATATATATTTATCAACATACAGATCAAATACAGGGCTGTTCAAAAGAATTGTAATGCATATTTGGCTATGGACGGTAACTGCTGAAATCAATTTTTTAAATGTTTACTTAATTATCTTATTTACCTTATTTCCCTAAATAACGAAGTTTTGTTAAAGCTTTCAGGGAATGTTAAAAAGTGTTTCATAATCTACGCCGTGCGCATAATTTTTCTTTCTTGTTTTTTTTTTAACCATTTGGAAAATGGTTATTGTCCTCGTCAGGGTAGGAAATCAAAAACATATCTGAAGCTTTTTATTAGTTGAATCCGCATTTTATTCGTTTTCTGATTGGTCTATACAGTAGTCTGTATTTTCCCTTCACTTTCAACAGAGATGGATACATCTGTTGCCACTATGACAAAAAAGTAATAAAAGCTACAAAAAAAAAAAATTAATAACTCAGAAACAAATTGAGATACAGCTTTCAAACAAATTGCATTTAAAAGTACATTTTTTTTCTCTATACGACGGTGTAAAAAGTAATATTGTGGGGTGTTTAGAAGTTTAAGAATGAACTTTCAATTAAAATCGGTTCAGGAATATTAATGTTTAATCCATGGCGTACGTAATGTATGACCAGCTCCGTAGAAGTTTAAAAATTTACAGTACCGAAAAATGTAATCCATGGCGTACGTAATGTATGATCAACTCCGTGCGATTTTTTATGTCTTAAATTTTATAGTGTTATTACACGTAAAAATTGCAAGCGACAAAAATCGACTGCTATTCGTCAGATTTCCTGAAACTTACGCATTATCCACCTGAAACTTACGTATTATCCAAGCATTTCATTGGCTGTTCGGCAAAAGCCTTTTCCATCGTCAGATTTCCAAGCATTTGGTTGGCTGTTACTGGCACTCGCTCCGTTTCAGGCGTCTCAAGACGCGCCGACAGAAAAAAGTTGCTTGCTTTCGAAGCGACTCCCCTGGAGCCATAGGAATAACACGGAGACGCCTGGAATTTCAAGCGACTTTGACTCCTCGTGTAATAACACCATTATAGTCTTTGAAAAAATCATTTTCCAAATGGTCGTTGTAATTTGTTAAATTGCATTTTTTTTTTTTTTTTCAGTAAACCCTTCAATTGTTATTTCATATTGATTAGGTTTGAGTGTATATCAAGAGATTTAGGTTTGAGTGTATATTGAGAGCATATAGGTGACTTTGCTGTACGTGATAGCAGCATCTATGAGATGGAATGGCTACAACATACTAGTTTATTTTTCTTAATAGTTTTCTTTCAAATTCATAAGTATATAACTGTACCTATCTGTTCTAATTTTCCTGAAATATTTTTCCTTAAAAAATACTTGCTTACATTGTTCAAATTGGCAGTGAGATCTCAAATTCCCCTCGTTAATCTTAAAACAAACGGACCTGAAATGCATTCTTATTTTTAAAATATCTCAAAGGGAAATTAATATTTTTGGTATTTACGTATTATATCCGGGCCAAGAGATAAATCGCCTAAAATGGTTGGCAATTGCCAACCTTGTTGATCAACGTTCAAAACAGTAATTTAACATTATTAAATATATAACTATACATTCTAAAAAAATGGTAAATAATATAAAATAAATACATAAGTAAAATGGAATAAACTAACTCTAATAAATAAATAACAAATAATTATGATAAAATATGGTAAAAAAAACTGTAAACTTGAATAAATAAATAAATTGTAATAAATAAACTATATACTAGTAAAAAAAAAGGAAGAATTTCTGTAATTGCCATGGTTTTGGCACAGCTGTATCTGACCTGTCCCGGTTAAGCAATATTCCTTAAATAAATATAAGCATAAGCATCATTTTAATTTATTTTGATTATGTACTTTTTTAAAATAATGCCTTTTTCATTTTTAATTGGCAAAATATATCTAAAATGTATGCTTAATTATTATGTTTAATATTTTATGCTTTAAAATCTTAGCGAAGCAGACGCTGTAAGTAAGATGCAAGATTTTTACACTTCAAATAAAGTTAAGAGTATATTTTAAGAATTATTTGTCAATTAGAAAAGAAAGATGCATCCTTTAAGAAAAATTTTCAATAGAAAAGAAGTGAAAAATATTAATTTCTTATGTTTTAAAAATAAGAATAATCTTCTATATATATTCCAGTCCAACTCCAACAGGAGCTCAAAAACTTATAGTGCTGCCATCTTATGTCCATTAAGAAAAATATATTTAATATAGTAGAATCAGTATTTAATCATGGTTTATTAATAAATTATTTTTCAGTAAAGCATTTTGATAGATACATATGACGAACATATATATATTTTTGTTGTTGTTGTTGTTGTTGTTAGAAGTAATAGTGTAGATATAAATATAAAAAATTAAGTAGAATAATTTTATATACTTATTTTTTTATAAAATATTAATTAATAAGAAGTTTAAATTAAGTGAAAGTTATAGATTAAAAAAAAAGAAAAAGCAAATATTATTTTTAATCGAAGTTTAATAAAGCGGACTTTTTCTGTTGCTAGGGTCGGAGACATCGTAATCCGTTAGTTCAGCAATAAATCATTGGGAATATTATAGATATGTTTGTAAACATTTATGGAAAGTTTTTCGACCTATTAATTAAACGAGCAAATATTTAAATCATTTCTAATGGTGGTATTACGTAGGTATCTGCATTCATTTCCGATGGTTCTTACATTTTTTTTACTATCTTTACTAGAAGAAAGTATTGGATTCGTGAAAAAATTCGAAATTCGGTTTTCGACGGATTTACATGTTTTAGGGGTCAGAGATCCCGAAAAGCAGAATTAAAAAAATTAAAACCTTATTTCGGGCCTGAAAATTTCTGGAATAGAAATCGTAATTCAGTAACATAATTTTTGCAGCGAGAATTTTGTGAGCATTTGTTAAAATTATTTATTTTGAAAATAGTCGCAGAATAATTATTTTCCCTGAGAGCATTGAAAATTATTGCACTTTAGGTAGATTTTGTAAGAAATACTACCTATTGCAGTCGTTACCATGGTACGACTTTTGAAAAATTCCTTCATAACTTTTCATTATAGGACCCCAGGAACCCAAAACCACCTCCACCTAAAAACTATATATATATGTGTGTGTGTATGTATGTACTACATTTTGTCCGCACGATAAAAGTCGCAATTATTCACGGATCGTCTTCAAACTCGCCAAACACATTGAGATGGCTAATATCTCTGCGGGGATTGCAAATGAGAAAAATACGCCCAAGGCATACCTTGGGCCGATTTGCTTTCTTTCTAATTTACCCTGAATCAAAGTTACCCTAAATGACTGTATTATTTCGTATTTGAATGTCCTGTGGGTACTATGCAAATTCATTATAAGTAAAAATTTAGAAGAAAATAAAAAGTTTTAGTGGTAAAATGGTAAAGAAAATTAAACTCGCAAGTTTAACTTAAACCTCAGTTTAAAAAAAAAAAAAAAAAAAAAAAAAAAAAAAAAAAACAAATGCTGACCATTTTTTTCTTTATTTTGAATCATTAAGGCATTCGTCTATCAGATTAAAATGTTATTTTAGCAAGTTTAATTTCACCAGTGTTTTATTCCAGAAAGTCAAAAGATTGTGAGAATGCCCCATATCTCTGATATGATGGCCCGGTAATACTCCTTTATTGAAGATTTAGAATTAGTATTTAGATTTTCATTTAGTGCTTCTGAATATATTCTGATATAAAGTGAGGGGACATTCGAAATGTGTGAATTAATATTTTCTGAGCACAGCTATAAATGCAAAAACACATAAATATTTTTCACTTAAAATGTGAGGGAACTGTAATCATTTGAATTACATTTCTGAAATGAAACAAATGAGTTGCCTTAACCTTTAGCTTACGTGGGACTGCCTTAATCCCAAGAAAAAGAATGCTGGAAAATACGGGGTTGGGATTACCATCATCCAGAAAATTTCCACCCATCAAGGATTGTGTGCACGAAATCCGTTTTGACCTTTTGCTCAATAGAGGGTCCGACAGCGTACCGAAGAAGAGAATTCTATATGGAAGATATTAATTTAAGGAAGATATTACTTAGATTTATTTTTTTTTTTTTTTCATCTTAAAAATCAGCTTAAAATGCTAATTTTACAGCATTTTCTGAAAGTGTTTTTGCCTTTGCGTAAAAATGGAAAATGCTATTCGATCTGTATGTTCCTAAAACTAGATATCTTGAAATTTCATGAATTTAAGCTTAAGAGGCTACTTCAGTCAAGTGAAAAGACCCGTTCGCTAATGCTAATCCTATGGAAGAAATTTATAACGATATCTCGGTTGCATTTCAATATTTTTAAATGATTTTTTTTGCATTGGATAGCTGAGATCGATCTGTATAAAGACCGTTTTTTAATTTTTCAATTTTGTTTGCAGATATTTTTAATGAGGACGCTTTCATTTTCGGAACCGGTTTCGAAACTGAAAGCATGCTCATAAAAAAAATCTATAATAAAAATCGAACAAGTAAAAAACGGCCTGCATACAGATCAATCTCAGCTATCCAATGCAAAAAAATTCATTTAAAAATATTGAAATGCAACCGAGATATCGTTATAAATTTCTTCCATAGGATTAGCATTAGCGAACGGGTCTTTTCATTTGACTGAAGTAGCCTCTTAATGGTGTATTCCAATCCAAACTGCTTATTTTCTGATTTATTTTTAAATTCATTTTTGCTCTCAAACGCATCAAACTGGGAAATTCTCTTATGTAGAAACTACATAATGTGCCGTGCTTCTCGATTTTTTGATAAATGCAATAACTATTGTAAAAAATGCTGTCAAAGTGGGCGTTTTGAACCGAATTTTCCCAAGCGGACGGTCTGGGAGTGAAAAAAAATGGTCATACTGAGAAAATAATTGTTTAAAAATCAAATTTTAATTAATTGAGCTAAAAATGAAATCACACGGCCTCTTAAACATCTCTTCAATAATCAACTCAGCAAGTTTCACGTTTTTATTTTTAAAAATGAGTCTAAAAATGTTTCAAAAAATTTCGAGCTGTTGAGGGTGGAAAATATTTTTTTGAATACACCCTTAAAAGTGAAATCGTGAATGCGTCAAAAAAGTAGTCAGTTTGAATTTTTGAACAGCTTGACCCCCTTTTTTTTTTTTTTTCTTTCTTTCTTTTCTTTCTTTCTTTTTTTTTTTTTTTTTTTTTTTTTTTTGCAAAAAGGGCGAGTTTTCCAATATACTCACTGATAATTTCTCTCCTAAAACATCCACACATTTAAATCATTACCACTTTTAGTTGTATAGAGATGGTAATTGTGCCTAATTGTATAGAGGTGTTAAAACTGGACATGTATGATGAGATAAATTGACCCATCGCCACCTCAATTCCCTTTTAACACGCCGCGCCGGCCGTCTGGAGAGAGCGCGCTCCTTTTAAAATTTTTCTATTGTTGTTTGTACCCTGATATCTGGTCAACATATTTTGAATATATTGTATTTTTGTGTTATTTTCATTGTGTGAAGATAGGGTGAGAGGAGTCCATACTGTTGAGGTTGAGTTTACTTTGAGGTTGTTCTCAAATCCAAAGGGTCAACTTTCTGACATAAGTTTTAATTCATTTTTGTTCGGAAACGCATGAAACTAGGTGTTGTTTTCAGAAACTATGCCATCGAACTGTTTTTTCCGTTTTCTTGTAAACGCAATAGATCTTTCTGAAAATACTGTCAAAGTTGGCATTTTGAAGCGAACTTCCGAACGAAAGAAGAAAATACTGTTAGTAACGGGAGAAAAATGTCGTGTCACGCGATCAAAATCGCTTATAGCTCAATAGTTAATTGATTGATCAAAAAATGGAAAACACAGTTCGATTCCAAATCCCTTCCATGGTCAGGCTTTCTAATTTTATATCTTTCCGTTAAAAAATGAATTTGTAAATATGTCAAAACGTTTTGCGTTTGTTGAGCAGAGCAGTTGAGAACAGCCTTAAGGCTTTAACTGCTCTGCTCAACAAGAGTAAAACGTTTTGATACATTTACAAATTCATTTTTGAACGGAAAGATATAAAATTGGAAAGCCTGACCATGGAAGCGATTTGGAATCGAGCTGTGTTTTCCATTTTTTTATCAATCAATTAACTATTGAGTTATAAGCGATTTTGATTATGTGACAAACACGTTTTTCACCCATTCTTCAGCGCTTATTCGTCTTTCGCACGGAAATTCGGTTCAAAACGCCCACTTTGACACTACTTTCTGAAAGATCTATTGCGTTTTCAAAAAATAAAACAGAGAAACAGCTCGATCACACAGTTTCTGGACAACAACACCTGCTAGTTTCATGAAATTTCGAACAAAAATAAACTAAAACTTATGTCGCAAAGTTGCCTTTTTGGATTTGAGAACAGCCTTGACTCCTGTAATGTTAAAGGAGTCCTACCATACTGTTGACGAGCGTCTGGGGAGAGAACGACTGCTAACAGTAGAACTTAGAAAAAATTCTCCTTCCTTTTCAGCTGTGGAGAAAAGGGAAAAACTACTGCGTTCTTCCCTCAGCCTTATGTAGCTTTCCCTTTTCGCTTGCATTTGTTATTCGATTATGGAAATTGTTAAAATTATAAACAGTGAAGAATGCTGAATCTTACAGTTTGAAAAAAAAAAAAAACCTAGCAACGAATTTGTAAATATGAAATGTTTTCAAAAGGAAATAATAATAATAATAATAATAATAATAATAATAATAATAGAATTATAGTAATGGCTGTTATTTATCTGAAAATCTTTTGTTAGATGAATCTGAAAAAAATATTTTTATAGCTTCATATTTTATTATTATTATATTTTAATATATTTTTGTAACAGACTTAAAAAATAAGTTGTTTTGTGAATTCTGCAGTATTTTTATAGATAATATATTCATTCGGAAATACTCATCATATCCTATGATATTATTTTTCTTTTGTGTGTGAGTGTGAGTGTGTGTGTGAGGGGGGGGGGGGGGTAAGCTTATGTCAAATTTTACAGTTAAAGGATTTTTATAACTTTTGTACTTTTTTTAAATGATATTTTATAATATCTTACTGACACATTATTAAATGGTTTTATGAAGAAAAATGACTTAATAAAGGAAAAGTTTAATTATTGTAATAAGATTTGAAAAGTTAATTTAAAAATTATTAAGAAGATTTTAAAACAACACTTCTTTTTAATTTCTTACAACATTCTCTTTCATATTTTTAATTCTATGTGTGCTCTATAGCTGTAAGAACCAGATATCCGATTAATTAATTATTTAACCCTTTATGCCCCGACGCTACTTTAACGTACCATTAAAATAACTTGATATAAAATATGCATCAATTAGTAGTAGTACATTTTAGAATGAGTTATAGGTATTTTACGTTATCTTATTCCAAAAGCATTATTGGTTGAACAAAACAAAACTATTTTTAAAAGGAGGATTTTTTTTTTTTTTCATTTGCATCACTTCAGCTTTCTTGACGTTGAAAGATTGTGGGAGAAAAGTTTCAGTTCGGAATTATTCCTATGTTTCTCTCTTGTACATTTCCTAATTCTATAAAATACTAAAAAAAAATATTTAAAATAAAAGATTTAAATGAAGTTATAAATATTGCACAAAATTCCTATAAATACAAATTTAATTAATTGATTTTAAATGGCAAAATCCTTCTAAAATTTATTAAATGATTGTGTAAATCTTCTAATGTAGTTTCAAAAATTCACAAAAAATGTTTTAGAAGATGAAATTTTCATCAATTCATAATTTGGGACATAAAGGGTAAAAAAAATAAATGAAATGTCATGACATGTTTGTAAAAATAATGTACAAATGACTCTTTGCTTAATATTTTTATTTTAAAAAAATACTAAGCAAATACTCATCAACAGTCAATTTATATTAAGGAAAATCCTGTCTTTAATTTTATGAACCATGAGGATTGTCCATTTAAAAATCGAGTTAATTGAAAAACATGTCGAGCATTTTAATCACACTGAAATATATATATATAAGAAAAGAAAAAAGAACTTATAAAGATTGCAACTCTGGAAGGGAAATTTCATTTAATGTCAAATAGATGCAGTAAATTATTCGTGCTTATGTAAGTTAAAAAATTTAAACCAATCCCCCCCCCCCCGTCCTCCTTCCTGCTTAATCTGCTAAACGTAATAGTTAAAAAATATATTATCTCATACCTCCTTCATAAAATCATTTAATAATAAATTAAAAAAGTCATTGTAAAATATTCAAATCGAATTCCCCAAACTGGAAATTTTGACATAAACTTGCAAAAAAAAAAAAAAAAAAAAAAAAAAAAAAGTAGGATACGATGAGGTGTGTGCTAATCTTAACAAAATATTAAACATTTACGACAATTGGTCTTATTGAAAAAAAAAATAGGTAAACACACAGAAAGGTGAATCATTAATATATAAAACTTAATAAAAAATGAATACTGTGAAAATGAATTTTCGGAGGTGAAAAAGAAAAAAAAAATCAGTATTTTGTGGATACAGATTTTTGAATATAGTTACATATAATATTAATTGCCAAATAACTATATTATATATAAATATATTGCAGAATTGACAAATCTACTTATTTTTTAAAAATATGTTAATATATATATATATATAATAAAATATTATAATATTAAAATATGAAGCTTTAACTATAAAAATAATTTTTACAGATTTATATATAAAAGGTTTTTATATAAATAACAGACATTCTTCTTTTTTATTTATTTCCTTTAAAATTATGTTATTTATTTTTGAAAAAAATCATTTTTTCTGAGAATCAAATTATAAAATTCAACATTCGACATTTTTTATTTATAATTTTGATGTTCCGATAACCCGATAATAAATGCAAGCGAAAAGGGGAAGTCAGACTGTTTTCTCCCTTTCTTCACTGTTGAAACGGAAGCCGAATTTTTTCCAAGTGCTACTATTAGAAGTCGTTCTCTCCCCAGACGCTCGTATACTGTTGAGCACAGAGGAGATAAATAACACCACTATACACAAAGTTAGATTTCTATATATGTATATAAGTTCTAACCTTAGAGGAGGGATTGAATTATTGAATATGGTTGAATATCATCATATTGAATATGATGAGTCTATGGTTCTAACAGAAAGAAAGGTGTCTGAGAATTATGACTACA